>CM038672.1:435159903-436469522 GCA_021605145.1 Aegilops bicornis | reverse complement strand
GATTCAGTTGTGAAGTAAATATTGGCTATGATCTATGAATCATTGAGATGCATCAGCATGCGTGTTAGTTTTCCTTTGTATTTGATGGAATGTTGTAATGGGGCAACCTTGGAGTTGGAATGAAAATGGAGTGGAAAGTTTCCGTTTTTCTGGAGAAAAAATGGAAACAGAGAGAAACCAACATTTCGTTTCGTTGGATCGCGCCATCGAGAAAAACCAACCTTTAAATCACGGCTGTCGCGTTCGTGTATCACCCTCCTCCACGGCTCCACCCCACATGGTCGCTCGGCATGCCACTCACCGCAAACCGAGTATACGATAACTTTCCCGCCTGCTTGTCGATGGATCGCGCCATGGATTACTAGCACTACTGGAAGAGATTGACGAGTTGGGGGAGGACAACTAGCTGTAGCACGAACTCCCAAGAACTTTTTACATGCATGTTGTGGCCGACTATTGCGACCTTTGAACGCGGAGCAGTCGCGTGCACCGGGAAGCGGCGCGGGCGACGCTCTCTCGGCCGGCGCCAGTGAGAGGTCGCCTCCGCTCTGGTCGGGCATGAATGCGGCACTGACCGTTTTGAGCGGGAAGCACGCGCGGGTGATGAAGAGGGTTCGGGTTGGTCAGGAGCGGGCGTGGCAGCGGTCCGGACGCCCGCAAACAAGAGATGTTGTACGTTAATATTGCTGCATATATAATTAACAACGTAAATAATGTGCCAGTTGGACAAATATGATTGGAGATGGAGATGGAATTTTACGTAAACACGGATATGGATGTCTATGTCTATGTGTGTGCGCGCGACAACTCTCGCGACCTGGAAGCTGGGGCGTGTTTTTTTGATCCAGTTTTATTTCTTGGTACGTTAAAAAATTGTCCGCCACTTTTCGTTCCTTTTTTCCGAGAACGCGCGTATTCTATTTAAAACCACTGCTATGGAGAGATTTTTTTACTCCATTGTATATATAGCCTCTTGTTTGATAGGATTTCTCGCTTCTTGCTCTCTCACCCTCTCCATATCAAAACAAGATGACAGTGTCCACTCTATCTCTCTCCTCACCGGTGTTCACAGATCCGGCCGAATCCCCTCCGCTGCGGGAGGTGTGGAGGTGCAGCGTTGATGTTGTCACCATCGATGATGGAGGAAGTCGATGCGCACCGTCCTCTCGGAGCTGGCGCTGGCGCGGACGAAGGTCCTCCACACCCTTGTTCGCTGCTGTCGTGTGGGAAAATCCCACCCGCCCGCCTAAGCGACCTCTCGCCCCTGAGGTATAACTTCTTGTACCGGGTCCAGCCTCCCTGTGTTGTCGCATGCGGGTTTTCTTCTATGCGACTACTCCCCAGCTCCCCATGTATAGTAGCTAGGGTTCATCGGCTGGTCCAACATCACCTACTATTATAGAGGAAATTCCACTCGAAAAGTTGTCCTGATTTATGCCTCGGTGGAGGTATACATGTTGTTTCGACAAAAAATACATGGTGGTTGTGCAGTCATTGTCCATATGCTCCTATTGCTGCTGCTAATCTAATACTATCACTGGTTAAATGAAGAAATGCTTTTTTTCTCGGGTATCCTGGTTTAGTTCCCATCAAGATAATCATGATACTTCTGTTTGTTGGTGTACTTTTCATTAATTCTTATTGACAATTGAGATTTCGTTGTTAATCTTGTACCACTGCCAAAACAAAGTAACAACACTATATCCCTTTTTCATATTTTTGCAAACAGCGATGTGTATCTCCATACCCGGGCATGTCTTCCTCAATTTTAGTGGAACTGCACAAAATTGGATGGCCATTGTTGTTCCGCCTCACTGTCCTCTCCCACGTGGTTCTTCCTTCCTCGAGCTTGATTACTGAGAAGAAACAGACCAAAGTGAGGATTTGTCGAACTTCATAGGTGCCTTGCCCAAACTTGATGCCAAATGGATGATGCATCACCATGATGACCTACCGATGCTCATGGTTGCGCCTCATGGTTGCATCGGCTAGTGAAGCTGATCGATTTTCGACAAAAAACAAGCTGTCTTCCATCAGTGCTCTTTGCTTGTTACCCACAAAGATGATATCTTTCATCAGCTCACCTTGGTTGCGTTGGAGACGCAGTCATCTTTCACGTTGGTGCAATTTTATCACACAATTGGCTATGAACCAAATGTTTCCTCGAAGAAGGACCGACGTTGGTACTAAGAGCATAATTTTTGTATTGATTTCTAAGCCTTCTCACAACTTTGTCTTCAGCTCCCCTGTAATTTTATTTGTCCAGTTATTAACTTTGATTAAAAAATGATGTGGACTAAAAACCCGGATGGACATAGTAGCCCTCCATTTTTATTTACTCTGCATATTAGATTTGACTGAAGTCAAATTTTGTAAAGTTCGACCAAGTTCAGGCCGAACACAACAAACCATAATTATTGAGAGAAGGCAAACTCTACATACTCTCAAACCTTTTCGATAATTGAATTTAAAATTCTTTATTTGTACACACTCTCACATGTTTCCATTTTTATTTACTCTGCATATTAGATTTGACTGAAGTCAAACTTTGTAAAGTTTGACCAAGTTTAGACCGCACGTGAAGGGCAGGAAGTGCGACCAGGACGCGTGGATCGTTAGTTCACCGAAAGTAGTAGTTTTTCTTCACTGGTACGTTAAATAAAGAGTTTCGTTTCGTACTTACACAATTTAAAACGATTGTTATGGAGAGAATAAGAAAACCACTCTGCTACATATTAGTAGTATACACGAGTACTATATGGACACAACTTCATTGACTTAGTGCACCTGCCTTTGGGTGTATGACAGGTTGGCCCAAAATGTGGCTGGTCCACCTGTCATACAGCCAAAGGCAGGTGCAGTTAAGGCACCGGAGCTCAGTCTGTAATACAGTATATATGTAGTAACCTATACAAGCTGGAGCCTCGGCGCTTGTTCGCTAGGGTTTGCACTCTCCACACTCTCGTCGCACTACATATATATATATATTCTGTTACCGGTAACAGAATATTATTATGTTACCCCCCTCCCCTTATAGGCGCGACGCGCACAACATCGTAGGATCATCCCCGACCCCAATGCGCCTTCTTCCGCCGGATACTAGCGTCGTGGGCGAGCGAGCGACGGCGGCAACCGGAGCGAGGGAGCCCGCGGCGCCGTGATTGGCTGGCGACGGATCCGCCGCCGCCTCCTCCTTCCTTCTGTCGCCGGATCCATCGTCAGGTCCGTGATCCCCGTCTCCTGCATCCCTCCGTCGCCGGATCCATCGTCGGGGTCGTGATCCCCGCCTCCTGTCTCGCTCCGCCTCAGGATCCATCGACATGGCCATGATCCTCGCCTCCTGCCTCCCTCCGTCGTCGGATCCATCGACGGAGCCGTCATCCCCGCCTCCTGCCTCCCTCCGTCGCCGGGTCTCCTTCTCCGGGGCAGTTATCCCCGCAAGGTGCTTCCTCAACGAACCTCATCGCCAGACGTCCACCACTAGCAGGAGCACCGTCAATGTCGCCGCCTCGCAAGAACATGCCAGTAAGACGCCCACGAGAGGTAGAAGAAGAGGACAGTACACTGGAGGTAGTGTCTGCTCCCCACGTTTGTGTCACTCCATCAGTTCATCAGTCCTACTATGAAGAAGAACCCGATGGTACATTGCAAATGCTAGCATCAGTTCATTGACACCCCTGCCAGTTGATGCACGATTAGGATGTCGAGGTTATCACAATTGCATCTAATATGCTATCTTCGATTCAAGTTAAAAAATTAAACATATGCGCTACCCGTAGATAGTGACAAGGTTCAGCTACCACCGAGAGTTGTATGTTGTTATTCCTAAGAGTACAAGTCATGTAATTGCGCTATTCGAATGAGTAACAAAACTCATATCAAAAAATAATATAAAATTGCTACACAAGAAGTTCGGTGATACATAAGCTAGCAAGATTTGTAATGTAGATGCATTAATGCACAATTAGGATGTCGAGGTTCTTGTCGCTGCATCTAATATGCTATCTTCAGTTCAAGTTAAAAAAACTTAAACATATGCGCTACCCGTAGATAGTGACAAGAGAGTGCCACAGTTACACAAGAAGTTCAATGATACATAAACTAGGAGTACTTCTAGTGTAGTTGCATAAGTTATAGAAGAACAAAAGAGAAGTCATGCATGAGTTCAATGTCCGGTTTACAAAACAAAGGTTAAAAACAAAGACATCAAGACATCCGTGTTTGAACATGAATGATCATCAGTTCGACTAAAAACGAAACCAGATTAATCCCAAAAACTTTTGAATGTTGTTTGCAGAAGCATGCAAGGCGACGCACGCAGCAAGCATTTCATGAGCAAAACAGATATGGGGCACCACCTGGTTGGGTAACACCAGAAATACCGCATGGATATTTCAACAAGACAGTGCAGATTTGAAGATACACCGCAATCATCAGAAGCACGGACAGGTCCTTCTATACAGCAAACAACAATGTCTGGGAATGCAAGCTTTGCCGTTGCTGGGTTGCAACAAGGCCAACAATATCACCAACAACAATTGTTTTCCTTCCCCAACAAGATGCAAAAAGCCAAGGGCGAGAAGCCGTGGATGGGTTGCAAGAAGGCTTCCACCACCGCTCATTAACATCAATCATCCGTGCTGCAAAAGCAGTTATGACGGGAAGACAAGGGCAAAAGATGTAAATTTTGGCCACTCTAGCAGGTTCAAAAGTACAAGATATGAGCCATATAGACAGGAGCAACATCACAATGAATCTGAGGAGAGACGGCCTGCATAACGAGAGACGGAGATCTTCTTCATCGTTGCTCCCTCCAAGAAATGCATTGCTGCATGTGCCAAGGGTGACACCACCGGCGCCCATAAACCAGGGAGAACAACAAACACCAGAGGCAGCGCAGAGCTATACACATGTAAGTATCCATATAGAAAAAAATACAAGCACAGTCCATACCATGGTGCTGTGACCACCCCATCTAACATTTTGTTTGGTCCTTTGTGTGCAGCCACCGACATTGAAGCTTATGTTACGCCAAGGCTAGAGATGAGGTTTGAAACTTTCAAAGAAAGTAAGAACTTCTACAACGTATATGCGAAGCATGCTGGTTTTGTTGTCAGGGAAGGCCCCAAGTTTAAGACCAGAGCCTACCTTTATTGCACGTGCCATGGAGTTTATGAATCAAAGGTGTCTGAAGCAAATAGACAACAGAACAAGAATAAGACAGCCGTAACTAATCGTGGGGCTAAAATGAGGTCAAGAAGGAAAAGGATGGAACATTTGTCGTAAAAGAGATAGTGCAGGAACACAACCACAAAGGCTACAGCTCACCACGTAAATGCTTGTCTTCTTGCACTCCCACAAAAACTTTGACAAAACAATCTTGGAGTACGTCAAGTACCTGCAGTTCAAAGGCATTGAACACGCGCAAATCATGAGCATTCTGGGCGGTGATGACCCTGGTAGCTACTTCCTCAAAATGAATGCCAAAGACCCGATTAACCTGTAAGTACAATCTTGGTCTCCTCCCATAAACCGCCTATGTCTTTTTTTCCTCTGTCAGTACAAACATATCACGCAACGCATAACTCGACGCCTTGATTCAACATGCATTTTCAATGAACTTTTAATATGCAGGAAAGCAAAGAATTCAAGGATTGATGATGTGGACGATGTCCTAAAGACTGTCAACTTCGTTAGGGAGATCAAAGCTATAAATAGGGAATTCTTCAGTGACATGCAACTCGATGAGTCCGACAGAGTTAAGAACATATTCTGGGCGAACGCAAGCTGCCGAGGGGCGTATCAGGACTTCGGGACTGCGTAACGCTTGACACAACATATAAGACCAACAAGTACCATATGCCACTTGGGGTGTTTGTTTGAACTAACAACCACTTACATGACTACATTCTTTGGTTTTGCCACGATAAGAGATGAGGATGCAGATTCATTCAAGTGGATGTTCAAGACATTTTTAAGGTGCATGAGAAGGAAGGCTCCTACATGCATCCTCACAGGTACACCCGCTAAAACCACCCCCAACCACCACCCCCCTTCCAAAAAAGAAAAGGAAAGTAACAAAATAAAAATGTTGTGTCAGTTCTATTGGTATATAGGCACAACCATATGCTGACCACTCCGAGTCTATTTTCTCATTACTGCATCAAAGGTCGGACAATGGCTTTGGCGATCGCAGATGTTTTCAAGAACACAAGACATAAGCTATGCCATTTGGTACATTATGAAGAAGTACAGGAACACCTCGCGTGCATTTGTATTTCCTGCACGAGGACTTTAAGGATGAATTCACATCAATTCTCAACTGGCCCCTCATGCCAACTGAGTTTGAGGATGCCTGGAAAAGACTCATGGATAAGTACAACCTCCACGATGATGCCACAATGGTGGGCATGTGGAACGAGCGTGAGAAATGGATATCAACCTACTTCAAAGAAATTTTCTGCGCCAAAATGACATCCACACAGCAAAGTGAGAGCATGAACTATGTGCTCAAGAAGAACTACGTAAATGAGAGACATAACCTACACCGGTTTGTCAGCCAGGTAAACTCCTGCGTCAAAACCAAAGAGGCGCACAGAGAACCAGGAGACAATGGGTAACCGGGTATAGCTCTATCACTTGTAAGACAAAAATTTACATGCTTACTAAAGTAAAAACTTTATTAGAAGTTTTTCCTGCAAGAAAACTAACAATTTGGTCATCATTCTTGCATCTGCAGAAGGAACAAAACACGCTGACCTTCTATGGGTTTGACACCCAGATGGCAAGGTCAGACACGCGAAATGTGGTACATGAGATCGTAGATAGGCTAAAACTGAGCACTCTCTTCACGGGCGACAGAGATGGAAG
Source organism: Aegilops bicornis (assembly GCA_021605145.1). Lineage (NCBI taxonomy): Eukaryota > Viridiplantae > Streptophyta > Magnoliopsida > Poales > Poaceae > Aegilops > Aegilops bicornis. Next base: position 436,462,652 of record CM038672.1, on the reverse strand, counting down.
AGCCCACAAAGTACCTAGTGTGCTACAACCACCCGTAAAACTGTCTCAGGTGGGCTCAACACGCGTGCCTGTGTGGTTGCACTCTGGGAGAAACATATGAGTGCGAAAAGGTGCTATGGGACCACACAGTAAGAACTACAAAAGATGCTACATATCAGTACTACTTTTTTGCAAAGTTTTTGTTCAAATGAAATGACAAAAACATGCACCTCTTCCAAAACAAATACAAGTCTTTTCTCAAGGCCCATGTCCCGTGCATGATGCGCATAATTACGGCTGAAAGCTGCCCAGAGAAATACATACTCGTGGAGATACACCAAACGCCCAACATCCAACCAACATTTGATGAAATGACTTGAGGATGATGGCGTCAAACAAGGCATCCCAATACCGCATTGAAAGCTCACTGCTGACGCTGAACATGAGGGTGCATAGAAAAAGCTTGAGAAGCCAAGAGCAAATGGCAAGAACGCGGGTCGTCATGGACAAACTTGAACAAGAACTCGACGCCATGCATTACTTTGAAAATGGAGGTGTCGCGGACAATGAAGCCATTGAGCAGGATATTGCTACAATGTTATCCGAGATGAACCATATGGGAGCTATTGACCCGCTTTGAGAACGAGGAAGAGGAGCAAGAAGAACTGAGATTGCCCGTGTGCACACTCAAGAGCACCGACAAGCTCACATGCGAGATCGAGCTCGATAGTCTTTGTAGAGGGCGAACGACATGACAATAGCACATCCTACCAAAGAAGCAGACGAAAGGGTGATTAAACCCCCAATATTCTCAAACACAAAGGGAGGAAGAGCAAAGGCATAGCAGCGAAAGCTGCGAAAGCAAGATCAAAAAGCCACCACGCCCCATCAAGCTGCTGTGGAATTTGGCCCGGACGGCAAACCCCTCGGGGTAAGGGCATGCGGATTCTGCAACGTCGTGAGCAACCATAACTACCGCACATGCCCACTCCGCACATATGCCACTGTCAACAAGAACAAGCAGATTGGAGCCACCCAGCTTTCTACCAATGGAGACAACACATGTAATAGCTACACTTGCCGCAAGTGTGGCGGAACTGACGGACATAATGCCCGCACGTGCAAAGTGGGCAAGGAGGTCAGTGGAGCTGAACATAAATAGGGCAAGGTACAGAGTTCCAAGCAATCAAATGAAGACAATCAAGAAGAAGAGTTTGATGAGAATGACGGCCAATCAAACGAAGACAATGAAGATGACAGTGTCGGGGGCGAGGAAACTGAAATTGACAATGAAGCTGCCAAGGCTCAACCTGGAAAGAGCGCTGGCAAGGCACAACATTCGGGGACAGTTAGGAGAAGCTCAAGACTGAACAATACATAGTGGTTATCCTGCTGCGTCAACTAAAAAATTACCTTGTAATTACCAAAGTGGGCATCAGCACACACTGAGGAAGCATTTCACAAAACACTGTCATTACCAAAACTTATTTAGCTTTATCATCGATTTCTCGATCAGAACTAAAGTTATTTTTTAGTTTCTGATTTGTGCTACTGGAGCAAAGTGACATTATTATGTAAACCATTTTATAATCATTTTGAATGCAGTCACAAAATACGTTTGAAAAAACTTATCTGGATATATCCGACGCAAAATTCTATTGTGAACCAGTAACTCGGGAAAAAAAATATGTCAAGGAAAATTTTAAACTCTTGTAGCACGTCAGTACTGATAACTCTCAGTCGTCAGTACAAGGCAGAGTACACATCAGTACTGATATAATTTTTGATTTGTGCCCGCTGAAGCAATGACATTATTATTTAAACCATTTGATAATCCTTTTGAATGCAGTCACAAATAAATTTGAAAAAACTAATCTTGATATATCTGACGCAAAACGCTACTGTCAACCAGTAACTCAGCAAAAAAATGTCAAGGAAAAATGTAAACTCTTGTATTACATCAGTACTGATAACTCTCAGTCGGCAGTACAAAAGGCATAGTAATAACAACCACACTAGTGAACGACTGGAAAAAAAAACGTTTTGAAAATTCAAAGCTCAGTGCCACAGTAAAATGCCATCATCACCACCGCAGAGACGTGCAAGTGGGATTTGGCAGGTCATAAGTACAGCTTGACAAGACTAGTCAGTTCAACAGTAAAAACCATTTAACTTGGACGGTTAGTTCTTCCACGCCACCACCCGCGCCACCCACTGGGCGGTTGCCACGACGCACTGCAAACGGCGACCCCGACGAACCGCCTCCCACACACCACCGTCGGCGCACTGCAAAAATACCCCATTGTCTTCCATCTCTCCCTCGTTCCCACAAACCACAATTGTCGCTTCCATTTCCACTACACACAAACCTCCGGGCTCTCTCCAAAGCCCACGATGCCGGAGGAAGGCCATGGCGGAGGAACCGTCCGCCAAGCGTCATCATGCCGAGACGTCGGACAAGAGGAGAAACCTCGTCGACATTAACGTCCCCGGCGAGAAGCGCGAGTACACCAGAACGCTCAAAGGGGTTGAGCTCCACGGCAAGGAGACACTGGAGATCGCTCGCACCAACGAACCGCATAAGGCCGACGAGGTGATCTCCAGGCTCTGGAGGAAGCATGGCGGCAGGTTTCGTAGGATCGTCGGCGTTGGTGTGCACTACACCAACGAAGATGAACCTCCCCAGATGGCAGCAGTCCTTCAGTTGTGCATCGACGAACTCTGCTTGTTGTACCACATCGCAGCGGCCACAAAATGGTGAGCAATCCTACTCAATTGCCCTGCATATGGTTTATCTATTTTATTAGTACTGTATCTTGAAAATTTGATCACACTTGTTTCCCAACTAGATGTACTAGTGTGGTTTGTGAAAATTGGATGCACTACTGCATTTTCTCAAGTAGATATACTATAAATGTATTTTTGAACTTGATGCACTGGATTACTATTTGGAAAATCTTGCGGAAGATTAAATTCTGAAGTTGATCGACTAGTGTATTTTCTGAAGTTGATACAATAGAGTAGTCTATGTACTCGATGTATTACAAAAGATGTTTCTGAACTTGATGTAGTGAAGTATTTTCTGAATTTGATCTAATGTTATTTTCGTAAGAAAATAAACTAAGTACTTGGTGAAGCACTGGTTTTGTGTTATCCTATTTCAACAAAGGTAGACTAAAGTAGTACCAATGAAGAACATACAACATTGACTGAAACTATGTATAATCCAAGAAGAAGAATAACATGATGTACTTAATTTAATTTCAGAACTTTATTTACTAGTTTTTGAAGTACATTCATCCATTGTTTATCCTACATAAACAACTACTTCATGGATTCATCGCTTGTAAAACAAAACAAAAATGGATAATTCAAACATCAATGTAATGCTAATATTCAAAATGTCTCTGCCCTTGCAGGCCCAAGCGCCTGACCGACATCGATATGTCAGCATGAGAAGTTGTTCACATTTGATGGTTTCAGCATTGAAAGCGACAAAGAGAAGCTGAAGTTGTCTGGTATGGAGATCAACCCCAAAAAGTTCATCGACATTCAGCGCAAGTGGAGAGTTCCATACACCGGAAAAGAGTACGACTCCTTGACTGATGTTGCAGCCAGCGTCATCCACCCATTCTACAAAGGCATGAAGAACAAGATCAACACGCAGGAAGACTACAAACTGTGGGGGACCAGCGAGCTGCCAGAAAACCTCATCGAGTATGCATGAGTAGATGCGTACGCCGCATACAAGTCATGGTTCATGATCGACTACATCACAGATGGTTCGGAATATGCGAAAGAGCGGGAGGCTGACAACTTCTACGACCGCCCCTATTGCCCCTTTTTGGGATGAAGATACATCAGAGCCTGCCTTCGTTTTACTTCCACTTGTGCTTGCCTTTTATCTTGTTGTTTCAAATTAGTAGTTTGCTCTTGTTGGGTTGAACCAGTATGATTATGCCGTGCTTGTCATGTTTGAACAAGTTTAGTTATGTCATCAAGTAAAATGTTTTGCTTATCTCATTATATAAGTTTGGTTTGGTAGCTTCGTATGTTGTTAATCCATCATTTCAAAATTGGAAAGTAGCTTCTGAATGGAACGTTGTTTTTGCTCTAAAGTACTAGTTATGATGCAACTACTCACACAACGTTGTTCCATGTCAGTACAACTCAGTACACTTGATCAGACATTACATACTTACTACAATAAAAAGTACAAAGAAGCATCAGTCCGTAAGCGCTACTATGAATGCACTATCAAGACAACTCAGTCTACACGCAAGTGCCATAGTTCAAAAATGACACCGTAAGACACTTGAGAATAATCACGTAAACAAACACAAAAGAGAAGGCAAAAACTCAAATGAAAAAGATTACACTCACACAAAACCGACAAGAACTAGAACAAAAAGTATCGGTCCAAGTTCGAGGAGTCAAGTACTAGATTCAAACAAACAAAAAAACAAAAAAATTGACCGCCCAAGGTCAGGCGCAGGCCCTGACAATGCTAGATACTTGAACTCGAGACCGTGGGCGAATCCCTAGTAATCCTCACAACGCAGGACCCGTCGACCAGGGCCCACCGGTCAAGAGAGAGAGCGAGCGCTGTGTATAAGCGCTCAGGTAAGTGTTTAGAGGAGTTCGACTGGTGAGCCTCGGCTGCGCTTATAAACAGGTCCGGAGCCCCCTCGACTAGCGAGGTGGGACTAAACCCAGAGCGCACGCGCACGACGCACTGCACAGGCGCGCGGACGAGCTATCTGGGCCGGAAAACGGCCCAATAGCCTACATCGTCAACAAAACACCCCACCAAATAAGCCCAGGTATACAAACCAGAGGGCGGGACAAAGAAATACAAACTACAAGAAAAATGTATGTCAATTAACCTCTACAAGAAAAAAGGAAAAAATATGATACAAAAACAATGAACCTCTAAAAAGAACAAAACTTAATAGCCTATCTGTTAAATGTACATAATTTAAAAAATAGAATTAAAATTACTTTCATGTTCAACTACTAAAACTCAAAAAGTTCAAAACATATAATGTTTGTCAATTATGCTAAATTTCTTATTTATAGAAAACCGACAAGTTCAACTACTAAAACTCAAAAGTTCAAAATATATAATGTTTGTCAATTATTCTAAATTTCTTATTTATAGAAAAACCGACAAGTTCAACTACTAAAGCTCAAAAAGTTCAAAACATATAATGTTTGTCAATTATGCTAAATTTCTTATTTATACAAAATCTGACAAGTTCAACTACTAAAACTCTAAAAGTTCAAACATATAATGTTTGTCAATTATGCTAAATTTCATATTTATATAAAATCTGACAAGTTCAACTACTAAAATTCAAAAAGTTCAAACATATAATGTTTGTCAATTATGCTAAATTTCCTATTTATACAAAATCTGACAAGTTCAACTACTAAAACTCTAAAAGTTCAAATAGAATTTATTTGTCAATTCTGCTAAATTTCTTATTTATATAAAATCTGTCCACACCACAACGAACGATCTGGTCGTAAAATAATCTCAAACCCCCACCCCCAACCTAAGTTATAAAAAAAATCAGTTCAAACATACATACGACATCAGTACTAAAACAGCAGGATCAGTCAGGCCACTCGCACCACTCTGACATCAAATTTCAAACCCATGCGATGTTTGAAATTACAATTCAGTTCACACAGTACTAAAACATAAGTGCACTAAAAATGAGAATACAAAAACTATAAAGGCCTAACTTAGGCTGGTACATATGAAAATAAAATAAGTACAAGTTTTGAGCAACAACTCCCAGGGCACTGAAAAAATGTTTTGACATACACTAGTGTATAAAGGCTACAATAGAAAAACAATACTTAAACAGAGACGTGCAAGTGGGATTTGGCAGGTCATAAGTACAGCTTGACAAGACTAGTCAGTGCACCAGTAAAAAACATTTGTCTTGGACGGTTAGTTCTTCCATGCCACCACCCGCGCCACCCACTGGGCGGTTGCCACGACGCACTGCAAACGGCGGCCCCGACGAACCGCCTCCCACACACCACCGTCTATGCACTGCAAAAATACCCCATTGTCTTCCATCTCTCCCTCGTTCCCACAAACCACCATTGCCGCTTCCATTTCCACTGCACACAAACCTCCAGCGTCCCTCTCCAAAGCCCACAGTCGCCGGAGGAAGGCCATGGAGGAGGAACCGTCCGCCAAGCGTCATCATACCGAGACGTCGGACAAGAGGTGCAACCTCGTCGACATTAACGTCCCCGGCGAGAAGCGCGAGTACACCAGAACGCTCAAAGGGGTTGAGCTCCACGGCAAGGAGACGCTGGAGATCATCTGCACCAGCGAACCAGGCAAGGCCGACGAGATGATGAGCAGGCTCAGGATGAAGGGAGGCGGCTTGTATCCGAGCTTCATCGGAGTTGATGTGGAGTACAACGACGAGGAAAAACCTCCACAGATGGCGGCAATCCTGCAGTTGTGTGTCGAGGAACTCACAGTGTACCACATCGCGTGACCACAAAATGGTGAGCAATCCTACTCATTTGCCCTGCATATGGTTTATCTGTTTTTATTAATCTTGTATCCTGAAAATTTAATCACACTTGTTTCCCAACTAGATGTACTAGTGTGGTTTGTGAAAAGTGTATGCACTACTGCATTTTCTCCAGTAGATATACTATAAATGTATTTTTGAACCTGATGCACTGGATTACTATTTGGAAAATCTTACGGAAGATTAAATTCTGAAGTTGATCGACTAGTGTAGTTTCTGAAGTTGATACAATAGAGTAGTCTATGTACTCGATGTATTAAAAAAGATGTTTCCGAACTTGATGTAGTGAAGTATTTTCTGAATTTGATCTAATGTTATTTTCGTAAGAAAATAAACTAAGGACTTGGTGAAGCACTGGTTCTGTGTTATCCTATTTCAACAAAAGTAGACTAAAGTAGTATCAATGAAGAACATACAACATTGACTGAAACTATGTATAATCCAAGAAGAAGAATAACATGATGTACTTAATTTAATTTCAGAACTTTCTTTACTAGTTTTTGAAGTACATTCATCCATTGTAACCCATACTACTGTTCATTCATCTGTTGTACCAGTACTAGTCACTAAAAACTTAATAAAAACTTGTTTCCCAACTAGATGAACTATTATAGTCTATGAAGTGGATGCACGATTACATGTTTATCAAGTTACATGCATTTCAAACTGTGAAGTGGATTGTTTCACCAGATTAGCATCTGAAAAAAAGTTTATAGCATTCTGAACTTCATGCACCAAATTAATTTCTGAACTTGATGTACTAGCATAGATTCTGATCTTGATGCACTAGTACAGTTTATAGAATTGATGTATTAAAAGATCTTTGGTCAAGTGGTATAGGTCCATATCTTGATGCACATGTTTCTCAAACTAATTTTTGAACTTGATATAGAATAAATGCACAAAGATGTATCAAGCACTAGTATAGGTCTTTTATTCAACAAAAAAGAAAAGTAAACTTGAATCAAGCAGCGCATATATCATTGACTCTGGTAAAATGATTCTCTAATTTGGTGAAGCATTTGGTGAAGCAACGAAGATAGCAAAAAAGAAAAAATAACACGGTGTAGTTGAATTTAATTTCAGGACTTTGTGTACTAGTTTCTGAACTACATTCATGCATGACTCATAATATATAAGCATCTACCTCATGGATTATCACTTGTAAAACAAAAAAAAGCAGAAGAATTAAATCCTCAAAAAAGAAGACTAATCTATAAATGTGTGTCTCCCCCCTTGCAGGCCCAAGCGCCTCAAAGACTTCCTGCGGGAGGAGAAATTGTACACATTTGTTGGTTTCAGCATTGGAGGTGACAAGCGGATGCTGGAGGAGTCTGGTTTGGAAATCAACCCCAACAACTTCATCGACATGCAGCGCAAGTGGAAAGATCCAAAGACCAACAAATACTACGACTCCTTGGCCGATGTTGCAGGCGGCGTCATCCACCCATTCTACGAAGGCATGAAGAAGAAGATGAACAGGGCAGACCACAAACTGTGGGGGAACAGCCTGCTGCCAGACAACCTCATCACGTACGCAGGAATAGATGCGTACGCAACGTACAAGTCATGGAAGACAATCGACAACATCGTGACAGGTTGAGATTTTTGAAAAGAGCAGGAGGCTGACCCCTACTACCACTGCAACTTCGCGGATGAAGATGCATGAAAGTCTGCATTTCTTATGTTGAACCAGCTACCTTATGCTGTGTGTGTCCTTAGTATTGTTGTTTCAGATTTGTAGTTTGCTTTCGTTATGTTGAACCAGCTACCTTATGCTATGTGTGTCAGGGTTTGAACAAGTTTGCCTATGTCTATCAAGTACATCGTTTGCTTATGTCGTCCAACAAGTTTGCTAGCTTCCTATTTTGTTCATCCATGATTTGAAGTTGAAACTTGATGGCTGCCACGCAGCACTAGTCATGGAGAAAAAAAACAACACATGAATATTTTCGCAAAAAAAAGTGGCAGACTAAATAAAGGCCAAAAGCAAATAGTAGCCTTCGACGCTCAGTACAGCTTAGACATGAACGGTAGTACTATCACGCTAAAAAATCAGTTTTAGTTTAGAAGAACACTAAAAAGACTAAGTTTCAGCCGAGGACAACATTCAAGATTAAAAGCATCATGCTAAAAAGTAGTTAGAAATTCACTAAATCTGCATCGGAAAAGCAAAGAAACACCGGTCGTATTTCCTAGTCACTAGCATCCTAGGACTGAAAGTTCTGGTAGAGTTGAACACACGGTACGTTCATTCTACAAATATATAAAAAGGAACGGGAAGCTTCAGTTCGCATTCCTTAAAACAGTGACATACTAAGAATTAACAGTGGCAATACAACTGAAATCTCAGTACAACTAAGTCTATACGGCAAGTGCTAGGATTATACCAAACATTGCCTGGAGAAGAACCACAGCCTAGAAAAAAAGAAGGCAAGAGAAAAATCACAAGAAACACAACAGAAGACGTACTAGCATCAAACAACACAAACAAAAAATAATTAATCAAAAGTACTAGCACAATTGGAGTCTCAGTACAACTAAGTTTATTTGGTACGTGCTATGATGATACCAATTAATGCATTGAGAAAGAAATAGTTTTGAACTTAATAGGACTATCTTTTAAACATAGCTAATTTAAACCAGTACTTTAACTTTTACTTTGAAGTTCAACTACTAAAGTTCAAGAAGTTCAAACATAAATTTGGCACCAAAATTTTGGAAGCCTTACGCTGAATGAGATTACAAATCAGTACTAACAGAACTATATCATAAGTACAAGAAAATGAGAGTACAAAAACTATAAAGGTCCAACTTAGGATGGAATCACATAAAAATAAAATAAATCTCACTTTCTGAGCAACAACTCGTAAATACACTTGGAAAAAAAGTGCTTTCAGTTCAACTACTATATAAGTCTTCAGTACAAAAAATAAAACTTAATCAAAACGAATTCCCGATGAAACATTGTGCCACACTTAAAACACAACACAAAATATACTAGTTATTACATAGTACTCGACAAGACATCAAACACTACAAAATACAGCCTACAATGTTTTCAAGAGATATATCACACAACTATCCAATTCACTATGCAAATGATGACCATTTCTCCTATGCATCAGAGCCAAAGCACAAGCTCCTTGGGAAGCTCCGTCACCATAAGATGGTTATTCCGGTTGAACACAACTCTATACAGATCCTCAGCGTTCCAATCAACAATGCGTGGCTGCAAAACAATAAAACAAATTATAAAAAATCATGACACATAAAAAAAGGATGCACAATAAGCCAAAAACAGAAAGTGAAAAGCTCAACAAGAAACCCACGTCATTATCTCGAATGTTCTCAACGATCTTTTCACCATCATAGCATCCCGCATACTTCAAAGTATAATGGCCACATTCAATTTTTCCCTTGAAGTGGAACCTTGACAAACGTTGGTTTCTTTGCAAACAGCTCCCAATTGGGCTGCTTGCTCGCATTGTACTGAGCATCACCATACACAGCCTTCATTACTTTGACCAATCTAGAAATCTGTAAAAAAACAAAACAACCCACACAGTTTTAGGTCTCAGAAAAAGCAGAAACAAAGATGCAGAAATATTAATCCAGTACAGATAATAAATGTCACTCACAATCTTCTCGCAGTCTTTGTGATAGGTGTTCTTCGAAGGACGGTGGTTCTTCGGATAAGGTAAAGAGTCAAGGATGTCAACGCTACTTCGGTACCGATTCATGACATATAAGGAATAGTGGCTCACTTTCCTATCCTTTGATAAAACCATAGGCTTGAATAGAGGCATGATGATCTAAAAACAAATGACCAAAAAAGAGATGTTAAATATTCAAAGTAAAAACCAGCATCACAACAAACAAATAAAAACCAAAAATCAGCTAGTAGATCTCACAAGGTCGGAACTGAGCAAGTCTTCATTAGCTTTAACATAGCTCTTGAAATCTCTCGCTGCACTCTCCACATTAAACACTTTATTTTCATCCTCGTAAAATGAACAGTCAAGCACAACCTGGAAAAAAGCCAAAATAGAAAATAGACAGCGGAAAAGAATCAACAAGCAAAGTATTATTAAAACACGTAAAAACAATAGGCAGTCTTGTTCGACATAAAGAAACCGATCTGATTGATTACCGTGATGAAATATGGACTCAGCAATATCCTTTTCCCAGATGTGAAATCAGCATTTCTATCGGGATCTTGCTTCCAATCATCAATGAGGAAGTCCATTACATCACCCTCCATCATTTGCCCAGGTGAAAAAACTTCCAAATGCGATTCCCAGTGAAGTTAGTTACGCTTTCATCAGGCTGAGGTATCATTGAGAATATATTCCTGCAGCACACATAAGAAAAAAAAGAAGGAGAAGCAAGATAAGGCATTCATAGCAGTTCGAGTTGTATAAAAAGGAACAGTTCAGGTCATATTTTCTAGCAGTTACAAACAACAGAAGAAAAGGAAGAGGAAAAATAATGAGAGATACTCACTCGGCATACTTCTCACGCCATTCATCACTAAGCAACAGATTATACAACCTCATGAGCCTTGTCCGGTGAGGGAATTTATGAGGGTGAAGGCTGGCTTGCACGTGGGAGCAAAACTTTATAGGAGCTCAAGACGCTTCGTGCTTACAAAGATTGCCGTAATCCAAAGCGGGATCTTTCCTAGCACCACCAGACTCTACGAGCCACTATTCCAAAGCAAGGGAGATAAACCTTTGGCAGCAGTGCTCCTCTGACTCTTCCAACGCCAGCAATCTTGTCAAACACATCATCATCGCTGTCTATCTATTCCACAATGGGATTCTTGGGTGTAGTAGGGCTATCTGCACAAGCAGACGTAGAACCTCTCAGAGCTCCCAACCGCCCCTTCATAACACCAGATCTTGTCTTTTCGGGAGAACGCCCCTGGCTAAGATCAATGGTACGCGCTCGAGCTCCGAGAACTGGCTACCAAAGAACCTGTAGTCATGCTCACCAAGATCCAGCCACTCACCTGAAAAAAAGAAGACCGCACAAAGCGTAAGTTCAAATACATATTTCATGACAGTACTAATAGAGAAGTACAAGCTGCAAAATTTTACAAAAGTCCATGCACACGTACAGGGTTCGATGCCAAACAAACCCCGGAAGTCAACATCAAACACATCGCCAGTTGCGCAGGTATATAGCAAAGTCTTCCTAATGTCCAAAATGTCTTCATGGCTATAATCGACCATTTCAATTACACCATCCTCCCGGCAATAATAAGTCTTGCAGTTTCGTAGCATAAAGAATCCACAATCTTGCTTGTAAACAAAGGAAAAAACAAAAAATGGTACAACACAAAATCCAAAAAATACAGGAACAACATCCTCCAGCAACAAAAGCAACCAGCAAAAATCATTAAAAACGGATACTCACGTGTTTTCCTGCTGAGGCACCCGCACAAACTCGCAAGAGAAACCGTCAATATGCACCGGTGAGAACGGTTTGGCCCTGTCTACACTGGACTCCCTCCAAAGCTTCTTTATATTATCTATCATATTTCTTAAGAATCTAACTGCATCACCCCAGGTTTCATCGCGGAGTGAATCAAGACACTCGAAACGACGGAACTTCAAATTCAGAACAACCAAGCACCAATGCCCAGATTCTTCACTAGGCTTCATGGTAGCCACAAACGACGGCGGATCAAATGTAGGGAAAAGAAGCTGAAAAAAAATTGCAGAGGAAAAATGAATTTACCAAATCATAATGAAACAAAAAATTCAGCCTCCAAACAATAAAATAAAAGAGGGAAATTGAAATTCATAAGTACAAAAAAAATCACAAAATCATAAAGAATTTATATCCACCGCCCAAAATTGAGGAACAATCATATCAGTTCAATTTCCTTGCAACAATAAGTGCAGCTTTAATAAAAGAAGCACATATCATTCATAAGTGCAGGTGTAAAAGAAGCACAGATCAAGTTCATTCCCCCCACCTCCCAAAACTGCAAAGAAAACATGACAGTTCTAGTTAATGAGTACAAAAAGTCCAAGTTCACCTACTTGGTCAAAACCATCAGCACCTGATCTCGTGAACCAATTTAGCACATTGGAATCAGTATTTCCATCACGGATCTTGGTGCATTGTACAAAAAGAACAACAACAGTTAGAAAATTGGCAAAACAAGTTATCATCCTATTTACAAAAAACAAAATAATCGACCGTCACCCATCCGGGAACTATCAACTTCTCGGTGTCTCGGTACTTGATGTAGAGAATATAAAACAACATCAAGATCGTTCGAGTTGAGCATGCCGCTGGGGACAAACGCTTTAGCAATAGAACCAACAACGGCATCACATTCTTTATTTTGAAACATCGGCTTGTGACTAGAAAAACACAAAAGATTACATGGATTAAATCTACTGCAACAACATCAATAATCATACGAGAGAAAGAATAAGAGACAAATATGGTACGCGCAAAATCCCAAACTAACCATTTCGTACGGTTCGTGCGCAACCTCGTAATGTTGAAGAAAAACGTATCAACCTTAACAACATTACCACTTTCTGCTTGCAGAAAATGATGAAAAATAATAAGTTCAACAACTACAAGAGAACATGTCCAAAATGCCAAAATTGAGAAGTACGCCCCATTTACAAGTCCTTACCTGGACTATCATGGTTTGACGACAATGGTAGTTCCTGTGATGAGACCATTATGCCTCCAGTTTCAGGGTTTGACGATGGGACATCTTGAGAGGACACCAATATTGATGCGCTTTCAGGGTCTGTAGAAAGAAAATCCTGGGACGACAAGAGCGCCTCCTGCGTCAAGGGGTCAGAAGAAATTGACAGAAGTAAATCATCATCCACGGATGGCACCTCCTCCACGCTAGAAGCATCTTGCAATGCATCACTGTAATCAAGACCTCCAGGCGGGAAATTCTCCGGCGGCAAATCTTCAAAACCAGAAACATTTTCATTCCCAGGAATACCAACACCAGGCGATTTGGCATCAAGTATGCTGGCAGCACCAGCATCCTCATCAGCAACTTTGGTACCAACATTGCACCCACTACTCAATGGAACATCACGAGTATCATCTCCACCACTAAGGACAACCTCACGCTCAACATTAGTAATCTGACGAAAATAAAAATTTAGAAAAAGTGAATAATACGAACAAAACTAACAATAAAAAATAAGCTACCAAGATGTGCACAGAAAAATAAACCTTGGAAGCATTCACAGCAACATCATCGAACTTGCTGCTGCTAACATTCAAAGCGACATCACCAACGGGCAAACAAGGCTCATCGCCAACAATAGGACCCTGATTCAAATGTAATGAGGCAAAAAAAACAATGCTATTATGAGCAACAATAAAAGGTGTGGGATAGAAAAATGAACAAGCAAGACACATCGGTGCGCATGAAATTTTAAGAAAATATGAATAAACACAATGAAAATAAAAATAACCTTGCACTTATCAGTGGATGGATCATTAACTCCACCGTCAACAGCAACCTCAACATTATGACTGGTCTCCTGCATAAAAAGAAAAATTAATAAACAAATGTAGATCAGGAAGTTCAACTACAATACTGACAGCAGAACAGCATAGTAAAAACGTACAAACAACGAGGACTGCCTCACATCAACAACAGGGTGTTGCGAGCCAACATCGTTCGTACGCTGATCAGAAACATTAGCCTCAGTACCATCATCAGCCCTGCTGTCGGTGCCAGCAGCCTCATCGTGATCAATCTGCATGAAAGAAAATTATTAATAAATAGATGAACATGAGGAAGTTCAACTACAACACTGACATCAGGACAACAAAGTAAAAATTGCAAACACCGAGGACTGACTCACATCAACATCAGGACGCTCAAAGCCAACATCATTCGTTTCGTGATCAAAAACATTAGCCTCAAATTACCATCACCAGCCACATTGTTGTCGGTGGCAGCAGCCTCATCCTGCTCAAACTGCTTGATAACAACATTTGCACTTTCTTCATATGGCTTGCAGTGAGAGTTTTGCGTAGTTCTGAAACGCTTCATGTTGTTCAACATACGAACCGAGCTCTGAACTAGATTAGCGGCACCGTCACGCATATCATCGACTAAAATTCTCTCCATCTCAATGTAGTCAACAGCTTCCTCAGCGTTAAATTGATGACCTTCAGGAAGGATACCATTGATACAGCTCAAACGCTCAACTGTCGTTGGGACCTTTTGCAGCTCAGAACACACATTACTTAAGATATGCTCAGCGCGCTCCAACGCTGAAACAGCAACATCAATACCAAAACCCTGCCTCTGTGAAGCACTAGCATTACTAGGGCCAGGGGGGCATAACCAGCACCCTCAACACCACGGCCATCCCTCAACTCATCGGGCAGAGATGAAAACTTCGGAACCTGAGACGACGGCATCTCCAGGACTGGCCGTTTATACACTCGGAAAAAAACAACCTCCTCTTGAGTTTTCCACTACAAACAAAAGGGAAAAATAGTTAATCAATCAATGCAACACATAGGGAAAAATAAATCATGATATTAACAGATTTAAAATCAACACCACTAATAAACTTTAACTGTCATTGCCAATTTGTAAGTATTTACCAACAGGCCAGTTGAACAAAGTTATTCAGTTCAACCACACACGAAACAACAGTACTAAAAAACCATACCTAAACCATACAAAATATAAACAGACAACTCTACAGTACACATGTCCACTACGGCAAAAAATAGCTATACCTAAAATAAAACAAAGGTCTGCAAGACATAAAACAAACAAAACTCACCGGAAGCTTCCCAAACACCCAAGTCTTTGGATCTGCATTGCCTTTTTTTATCAAATCTGCATCAACCAGATCAGAAAGCTTGGCAGGATCCATGTAACATATGCGGGGGACTCGCATGTCAGGCTCCGCAGTCTTGCCACGGATAAGGCAGTCAAGGTACATTAGTACAGGCCCTATGGCACAGCCTGTGATTGCCTTCCCCATGGTATCACCATTTTGGTACTTGGCAACAGCCCTTCTAAGCTCATCAACCATCAGCTGGCAATAATCCATATTAGGCATGTCCTCAAAGACGAGACCCTCAAACATTGTTGCCTCTCTGGAAACACGCAGGGCAGAACCAGGCAACACAACCTTCATAAACACAATCATGAAGAACACTTTCAGAGCAAGGTCATCTTTGCTAGGATCCTTGACGAGCACCTTGAGCTTATTCCTCAAATCCTTTGTCTTGATATCTTTGTCCCTGCTAATGTCAAGCTCCGATCTTAACTTCATCAGAGCGTTGTCATATCCGTCCTCTGACGGCCTTGGCGCAGAACGACCACCACGAGGGAAACCAAATAATTGTTGTATACCATCGCTAGTGATGCGAAGCTTCTTATTAGCCTCACCCATGTCAAGAGTCATTGTATCACAATCTATCCTTAGGTACAAAACTCCCATCAGAGGGCGGGAAATGTTAGACTTCACCCTCCACCTGAAGATAGAACCAAAACCAGATGCATGAACCCTAGCCACATGCCGACTCTCGAGCAATTTAGCACAATCTTCAACCTCTCTCAACGAACGTCGCACAGTTAAGTTCAATTTATGTTGGTCACCTTCATCCAAGGCAACTTTTCCGGCATTGCCTCCCACCGGCTTGACCAGACTCATAACGCTAACAGGCTGTAAATGAAAACAAAAAAGCCACACCTTAAAAAATGAATATAGAAAAAAAACAAGCATATGAATGCAAGTAAAAAGAAAAAGAAAAGATTGCACAAGTTCAACTATTAAAACAACATCAGTACCACCCCTCAATTGATTCAAACAATGATCCGCCTAACATGGCCGCAATACCAGCCGAAACACAATTAAATCATTGCAAGTACAACTAGTAAGTCACATGCAGTACAAAACACATACCACTGCAAACAATGAATATAGAAAACAAAACAAGCATATGAATGTAAGTAAAAAAATAAATTGCACAAGTTCAACTATTAAAACAACATCAGTACCACCCTCAATTAATGAAAACAATGACTAGCCTCACACGGCCAAAGATACCAGCCCAAACACAAATTAAATCATTACAATTACAATTAGTAAGTCACATGCACAACAAAACACATACCACTGCAAACAATGAATATAGGAAACAAAACAAGCATATGAAGGCAAGTAAAACAAAGAAAAGTTTTCACAAGTTCAACTATTAAAACAACATCAGTACTGTCGGGGATGCTGATCGTACCCACGGACACCTATGGGGCCGGCGGAGCAGGCCCCTTGTGGTTCGGAGGGGGGCGGAGGTCGCACGAAGAGCGGATCGAGGCGATGCACACGAGCGGTTTTACCCAGCTTCGAGCTCTCCGGAGAGATAAAACTCCTCATCGCTGCTTGTTTGATCTATTGTGTGCTTGCTAGGGAGCAATGCGGGCTACAAAACCTAAGCGTGAGTGTGGCTAGTCTACGGTGGGTCGAATGAATCGAAACTTGGCCAACCGCGGAACCTCCTCTACGTTGCACTCGGGCCTCCTTTTATATGCTCAAGGGGTCTCCGACAGGTGGCAACATAGGTGGGGGTACAAACGTAAAAACAGGGGTTGGTACACCTACTTGAACAGTGTACAGTGCAAAAATACCTAACTCTGACGGCAAGGGACAAAATCAATAAATGCCTGTCGTTGTCGCCTAAACAAAGGTAACAGACCGTCAGTGCGCCTCCGCCGCCACGATGGCGAGCCTGTCTGCGCCAGCGTGTCGCTGCTCTCCGCTGGCTGCACGCCCGACACGCGCCCATGGAACGGTCCCATGGTGACACGTCGCTGGGTGAGATGGAGCGGAGACGGAGAGGAGTTGCATGCCGCGGCAAGCGCCTTGCCGCGGCCGAGTCCTTGTCGCGCCCGGAGGCTTGTCGCGCTCCGAGCCTTCCCGGCAAGCTCCTCTTGCCGGGGCCTTGTCTTCTGCGTGCCTGGAGCGGCCTTCCCGACAAGCTCCTCTTGTCGGGACCTTATCTGCCTAATCTAATACTTTGTTCTTGAATGGCTCCAAGGGAGCCACGGAGGAAGTTGGCGGTGGCGAGGTGAACCTTGCCGCGGGGTGCTGCAACTGTCCATGCACAAGTACGGGATACTAGGGTACCCCTACTCTAGTACACCGACAAGTACCACAATCAAATAGATGCAAAACAATGACCAGCCTCACCTGGCCAGCATACCAGCCCAAACACAATTAAATCATTGCAAGTACAACTAGCAAGTCACATGCAGTACAAAACACATACCACTGCAAATTCATCTTCTGAATCAACTTCAATATCATCTTCTTCAGATGCAGCATCTTCAGCTTCGACACGAGCACGCTTCTTCACACCTTTGTTCACCTTTGCAGGATGAACTTTACGCTTCTTATTTTCTTTCAACAAAGACCGCTCTTGAAGAGGAGACGAAGAAGGCTTCTTATTTGTCAAACCTCGTGGACTCCAACGAACAGAGGAGCCACCAAGTTTGCTTGGACCACTTTTCACAGCAACACTATCCGCATCAGCTTTGCTATTACCAAGTTGGGAACCAGCTTTCACACGTGGGCTACGCCTCTGTGTGCTATCAGGATTTCGATCTGACATCTTCCTCTTCAAAACAATTTTCTTCTCCTTAACTCCATCACGATCAAACACTTGCATCAAACGAGTTTGCATCAAGTTTGTCTTCACAGGCATGTCACTTCCATGAAATCCAGCATGAACAGTTGAAAAACCCGCGTCACCACCTTCATCGCCTACACATTTAGGAGCTTGAGCAACATCGACATCACTTTCTGGCACACAAGCAGCCTTTTGACGTCGTTCCAATTCCTTTCTCTTCTGGAATTCATACTTCTTCTTTCTTATCCTTTCATCCTCGAGCTGTAACTGCATAGGAACATCCTCAGCTTGGGTAACAGGCTCAGTGCCATCAACACTTTGAGATCGAGTAATGCATAACCGCAAGCTGCCATCACCATCATCAACGTTATGAATACATTCCATCATTAATATCTTTAACAACATCAGCAATGTCCTCTGGAACACCATGGCTGTCATTAATCGTGCATAAACCAATAACATAACCACGCACATAAAAATTAAAACACAATTAACATTGCGTACACAAAGATAAATAAAGTGCATAGCATCAGACACAAACAAAAAGGAACAACTGATGTAACTAAGCATATATATGTATTAAAGGCTGATAAAAAAAGAGCAAATATAAGGGAAACACCAGCAACATTCGCAAGTTCTTCTAGAGGATTTGGTGTCTCAAAAATAACATTCACAAGATCTTGAAAGCGTTCTGATTATTCAGAATCAGGAGGCACCGGCACTCCAACATCTGCAACAACATCATATTAGCAAAAAATTACAAGAACAATCAATCAGTTCAACTATGTGAACACTACAAGTTCACCTAATAAACAAATATGAACCCACCACTCGCAGAACAAACTTCAGAAAACACAACTCTTTCCAACACCATAATAGTTCTTCACTGACTACTACAACCTATTCAAATGCCAGGATAGTAGTTCAAAATACACATGGTGATAAGTACTACAACCTGTCTGCAGGTTGCATCAACTGCCAAAACCATACACGCCATACAATCCAGGACAAAATTAACACATATCAAAATACATACAACTTATAAAATCGATACGGCAACAATCAGACAACCTAAAACAAGATCTATTAAAACATCATCCAAAATACAGGAAAATCACATGCATTCAATTTGTGGGACTGGATGATGTACCCATTGAGATCTACAGTCCTAAAATCTGCCGAACCAGATCTGCAAGACACATGAACAAAAATTAGGGATTTGAACTATTTCAGAAATGAAGCACGCCATACAAAAGCAAAACTCTTACCAGCAAACACAAAATCCGCCACACAATCCAAAGATTACCGCCGCCAAACGCTGCTCAACAAAGAAGGAACCCTAGCGAGTGCAGCCTGGGACAGCAAAGAGAGCAAGAGATTAGAAATAGAGAGAAAATCTGAACATAAGAGGACGCAAGCAAAGTCAATGGCAGAGCAAAAGGAACAAAACAGAGCACACGGACCTCCACCCCTGGGGTTGAGCCCTCCGCCGACGCCTCAGCAGTGAAACAGGAGTAGCAACTCCTCCTCCGAGAAGAGAAGAAGAGGGGAAGAAAGACGGAATCGATTTGTGGACGGGAGAGGAGCGGAACGGGGAAGATCGGAGGTTAAAAGGTGAGTGGGAGGGTTAAAAGATGGCTGGGAGAAAACGGACAGCTAAAGCCCACAACCGTAGCGAAGCCCATTATCTCTGGCCAGTTACAAAATATAATACCAAAAATCAAATACAATAAAAAAATTAATATAGATGGAGAAAATTGTCGGTGTACTAGAGTAGGGGTACCCTAGTATCCCGTACTCGTGCACGCAGACGATTCTTGACACCTCGCCGTGGTTTGCCTCGTCACCGCCAAGATCCTCCATGGCTCCTTTGGAGCCATTCAAGAACAAAGTATTTGATTAAGAAGACAAGGCCCGGCAAGAGGAGCTTGTCGGGAAGGCCACTCAAGGCATGCAGAAGACAAGGCCCGGCAAGAGGAGCTTGCCGGGAAGGCTCGAGCGCGACAAGCCTCCGGACGCGACAAGGATTCGTCGCGGCAAAGGCGCTTGCCGCGGCAAGCAACTCTCTCCATCTCCGCTCCAGCTCATCCAAAGCAACGTGTCGCCATGGGACCATTCCATGCGCTGCGTGTCGAGAGGCTGTGCAGCCAGCGGAGAGCAGCGATAAGCGGTGCCGACAAGCTTGCCATCGTGGCGAAGCGGTGGCGCACTGACGGTCTCTGTTGCACTTTGTTTGGGCGACACCGGGCATTTATTGCTTTTATCCCTTGCCGCCGAGTTAGGTATTTTGCATCGTACACTTGCTCGAGTAGGTGTACCAACTCCTGTTTTTACATTTGTACCCTCGCCTATGTTGCCACCTGTCGGAGACCCCTTGAGCATATAAAAGGAGGCCCATGCGCAACGTAGAGGGGGTTCGAGGTTCGGTTCATTCGACTCACTAGAGACCAGATACGCTCACGCTAGGTTTTGTAGCTCGCATCGCTCCCTAGCAAGAAGACAATACATCAAACAAGCAGCGATGGGAGTTTTATCTCTACGGAGAGCTCCGAAGCTGGGTAAACTGCTCGTGTGCCTCGCCTCGATCCGCTCTTCGATGCGATCTCCGCCCCCTCCGAACCACAAAGGGGCTTGGTCCGCCGCCCCATAGGTGTTCGTGGGTGCGATCAGCCTCCCGACATCTTTGGTGCGCCAGAAGGCGTCGAGGCCGTGTGAATCTGATCCGACGTTCACACGAGCAGCGATCTCCACATCTTCCTCAACATGCCACCGAAGAAGAAGGCTTCGGCGGCAGCAGAGCCGTCCGCGTCGTACCCACCCTCACCGCAACAAACGGATGGTGGGGCAGACGCCGGCGGAGGAACGGCGCCCGACGAAGGTGTCCGCGACGTTGCCAAGTCCAAGGACAAGGCCCCGCAAACCTCGGCGTCGCGCATCCCCCGCGCCCATCTCAGGAGACGCGGAACCAACAACGTCACGGCGTTCACAATGCCATACGTTCGTTGGATCGAGACCCTCAAGACCAGCATGCGCGCCAACATGCTGGCACGAGTGAGATACGGTCGCCCGGACGGGGTGTTGCTCCTTCTAACGTAGTTAGAAGTCCGAGCATATCCCGCCTCGCACCGCTCGCCAATGCCACCCACTACTCCAGGCGAAGCTCTGGCGAGAGCTCAGCTGCTCCTCGACTACCCTCCAACGGCCAACAAGGTCGACGAATGGAGGCCACTATCCAGAGCCTCATCGGCTTTGCTAACGGCGACGCTCGCGGCAACTAACGCCATCATTGCCGCGGCAAGACGACAAGGCACGAGCCGGTGGCGGCGAGACTGTCGGAGGTGCAACCACCATGCACTCTCCGCCACGAAGGCCAAGATCGCCGACTCACGGATCCACCTCGACAGCGACTCCACCGCGTCATCGGATACGCGAGCTCGCCGCGATCAGCGCCAAGTTCTTCATGAGCGACAACAAGAGGACGCTCGAACTCGCATCGAGCGTCGGAGAGAAGCGCGACGTCAGTCCGACAAGCGCGTTGGGCCTTCTATTGACGTGCGCGCGCTGGAGGAGCCAGGCGACTTTCCGTACGCGGTAGGTTGCCCTGCGTTCACTCGTGAGCTGCGGCAAGTCCAGTGGCCCAGCCAGAAAAACTTCAAACCAGACGTGCCGGAGAAGTATGATGGCAGGACGCATCCGTCGGAGTTCCTCGGCATCTACACCATCGCGGTGCAGGCTGCGGGGGGACGGGACGACAAGATCCTCGCCAACTACTTCCCGCTCGTGCTCAAGCCTAACGTCGTGTCTTGGCTCATGCACTTGCCGGACAGCTCCATATCCTCTTGGGCAGATCATGCCATCGGTTTGTTGGCGCCTTCACAGGTGGCCACAAACCTCATGGCCAAGAGAGTGACCTTCATTTGCTCGCCTGAAGGAAGGAGAGTCCTGCGCAAATTCATTCAGAGATTCAGCCGTGCACTACAACATCCCAGATGTCCACCCTGCGCGGTGATCAGCGCGTTTCATCAGAATGTGCGGAACGCGGGATGAGGAAGGAGATGGCGATGTGCAAAGTCAAGGACGTCGGTGAGCTATGCGCCTTGGCCGACAAGTGTGCGTCTTTGAGGAAGGAGGAGACTCGTGAGAGAATGCGGAAGTAGGATCTCGGCGGTGAGGAGGCCGCCCGGCAAAGAAGAGCCGTGGCGAGGCAACAGGAAGAAGAAAGGTAGAGAAGTGCTAGTTGTTGAGCAGTCCGGCAACGGAGGTGGCGACAAGAACGCCAAGGCTGGTGGCTCCGACAAGGAGGTTGCTGCTGACGCCAACCACCAGTCGGTGGCGGCCGCCGACAAGCAGGACGGCTCCGGCAAGCAGTACTGCAAGATCCATCGCACCAAGGGCCACGACCTCCAGAGCTGCAAGAAGGTCGAGCAGCTTGTCGAACAGCAGAGGGCTGAGTACGAGCGGCGCGACAAAGAGAAGGCCCAGGAAGGTGCTGGGGGAGCAAGCAAGAAACGTCCCGGCCTGGGAGGACGCCGCAGCAAGGCCAAGCAACGGCAAGGAGATAGACCTCCCCGCGGCCGCGACAATGATGAAGATGATGACGACGACGAAGATATGGAAGACGACGACGCCGATGAGCAGGAGTTTCAGAAAGCCACAGAGGTCCTCTGCGTTGACGGGGGTGCTTCCCTGCATACCTCCCGCCGCCAACTCAAGCAATGGATGCGGGAGGTCAATGCAGCGGAACCATCCATAGAGTCACGCAAGCCTCAAGTGGTCCAAGACGCGCCTATCGCTTTTTGATATTGAGGACCACCACGATCGCATAATCTGCGGTCGGGTGCTTGGCGATGTTGGTCTCACCAACCATCCGCAACCTCAAGGTCACCAAAATGCTAGTTGACGGCGGGCCGGCTTGAATCTGATCTCCTCCGCGGTGCTCCTGAAGCTTCAAATCCTGACAGCGAGCTCGAAGAGACCGGCACCTTCCAAGGAATCAATCCGGGAAGGAGCAAGCCGAAGGGGAAGATTACGTTGCCGGTAACATTTGGCAGCGAGCTGAACTTTAGGACTGAGAGGGTTACATTCGACGTTGCCGATTTCCCATTGCCTTACAATGGGATACTTGGCCGTCCAAAGACTCGCCAAGTTCATGGCAGCCTCTCACTACGCCTACAACTTACTCAAGATGCCAGGCCCGATAAGCGTCATCTCTGTCCATGGCGACAAGAAGGATGCCCTTATCTGTGCCGACAAGATCTACCGGGATGCGGCACCCGCGACAGATTGCCAAACACTTGCCGCTGAAGCTCCCGGGGAAGAAGACAAAGTCCAAGTCCGGCAAGAGCGCCGATGCTTACTCCGCAAGCGCACCTCTTGGAGTGCTGCGCTATCACGAGGACGCACCACCGAGCTCCACCGCAAGTGCAAGAAGATGGTAGCTCCGCCAAAGACCAAGAAGGTGCCCGCCAAGGAGGACGGCACCGGTGGTACCTTTACCATCGCTGCCTCTCTCGACCCTAAATAGGAAGGCGCTCGTTGCTTTCTGCTGCGAATGTCGACGTGTTTGCATGGCAACCGTCGACATCCCAGTGTTCCTGTGAAAGTGATTGAGCACCGCCGCCGCTTTGTCCTCATGCACGGCCCGTCAAGCAAAAAGTCGGGAAGCAAGCGGTGGAACGCCAAGAATTCATAGCGAAGAGATCAAAAGCTGGAAGCGGCAGGCCTTGTCGAGGAGTGCTCCATCCTACGTGGTTGGCCAATCTCGTAGTCGCAAGAAAGCAAATGGAAAATGGAGACTTTGAATAGACTACACGGATGTTAATCAAGTATGTCCCAAAGAACCATAACCATAGCCGCGCATTGACCAGATTGTTGACTCCACGGCTGTATGTGATTTGCTTTCGTTTCTTGATGCATACTCAGGATACCATCAGATCTTCATGGCTGAAGAAGGTGAGGAGAAGACCGCATTCATTACACCATGTGGCACATACTGTTTCATACGGATGCCTTTCGGTTTGAAGAATGCTGGTTCAACATTTGCAAGGGTAGTCCATGACCCTTTTGAGCCGCAAATGCACAGAAATGTAGAAGCCTACATGGATGACATAGTGGTCAAAAGCAAGGACAAAGCAACTCTGGTTCAAGATTTGGACGAGACCTTTGCAAATCTGCGCAAGATCAACCTTAAGCTCAACCCCGAGAAGTGCGTGTTTGGAGTCCCTTCCGCAAGCTTCTCGGGTTCTTCGTGTCTCAACGAGGGATTGAAGCTAATTCCGACAAGATCAAGGCCATTGAGCAGATTGAAGCACCAAAGCGCCAAGGATGTACGAAGACTTGCGGTTGCGTAGCTGCTCTCAAAGAAGTTTATTTCTAGGTCTGGCTGAAGGCCTCGCCATTTTTCAAGATTTTGAAAAAGGCAATGAAATGGACTCGAAGCGGAGGCTGCGCTGCAGACTTGAAGAGATACCTGTCCTCCACTCCAACACTTGTCGCACCTAAGCCACAAGAGAAGTTGTTGCTATATATAGCAACAACCAATCAAGTGGTTAGTGCTGCGTTAGTAGCGGAGAGGGAGGCGGATGACGAGCCAGCAACCACGGCAAGCACATCCGGCGACAAGCGGGGGCTTCGCCCGACAGTGCTCTGGTCCCGACAAGGACGAATCCACGCAGACGCATGACCAGATGCGAGAAAAAGGATGGTGCAGCGCCCAGTCTACTTTTGTCGATTCCCTCCTGCAGGGGGCTAGGTCGAGGTACTACGGTGTGCAAAACTTGCTTTTCGGCCTCCTCATGGCCTCGAGAAAGCTGCGCCATTACTTCCAAGCACATGAGATCACAGTTGTCACCGCTTTCCGTCAAGAGGATACCGCAGAATCCGGAAGCAACGGGCGTAATTGTTGAGTGGGCATTGAACCGCCAAGCTTTGGTCTCAAGTTTGAAAGCACATCAACTATCCAAAGCAGCATTGGCAGAATTCATAGCGTAATGGACGCCAACGCCAGATGAAGAGATTAGGAGACGCAGCATTCCCGTCAAGGAAGCAAGCAAAGAGTGGCTGATGTACTTTGATGGTGCCTTCTCGCTGCAAGGCGCCGGTGCCGGCGTGCTGCTTATCGCACCCACCGGAGAGCACCTCAAGTAAGTAGTCCAGATGCACTTTCCCAAGGAGCAAGCAACAAACAATACTGCAGAGTATGAAGGTTTGCTTGCCGGTCTCGTGGATCGCATGATGGACCTTGGGATCAAAAAGCTTATTGTCGGGGTGACTCGCAACTTGTCGTCCGCCAAGTGAACAAAGATTACCAGAGTCCGTTGATGGAAGCCTACGTTGATGAAGTGAGGAAGCTAGAAGAGCACTTTGACGGCCTCGCAAATGGAACATGTTCCAAGAGCTCGTAATGATATTGCCGACGGCTCGTCAAAGTGCGCTGCACTTAAGTTGCTCGTGGAACCAGGGATTTTCGTGCTCAAGCTGACTCAACCAACCGTAACACCATCAATCGGACAAAGAAAGAAGAGGAAGTTGATCTCTGGTGACTACTTTCCGGCAGAGCTTCCCGCCGCTGCTATGCGAAGGTCCCCAAGATCAACGCCAACAGGCAGAGGGGCAGTCTGCTCCGACAAGCCCTGTGGTTTGTTTCGTTGAAGCGAGATGCTTCCGCCAAGTTTTGCTCCGCAAGCTTGCCGGGAGCTGCCAAGCTCGGCAGAGCCGCAGGTTCTTGCCGAGAAGCTGATGTTCCCGCAAGCAGATGTGCCTTTGGTCCTTATTGTCGAGCCGCAAGCTCCAAAGATGGGCACAAGAGATTGTCCATTTCCTTCAGACAGGAGAACTTCCCAAGAGCGAGAAGAAGCGGAAAGAGTAGCCCGGCAATCGAGTATGTACCAGTTTGTCGACGATATCGCATGTAAGAAGACTCAACGGTGTGAAATTGAAGTGTATTCCTGTGGAAGATGGATGAAGCCTTTGGCGAGATACATGGAGGCATATGTGGTCACCATATTGGCGCCGAGAGCACTTGTCGGCAAAGCTTTCCGCAAGGTTTCTTCCGCCAACATCCCTCCGTGGATGCAACCGCACAAGTAACCAAGTGTGAAGCGCAAGGCCCATTCCAAACAGATACACCGACCAGCTCGGGCTCTCAGACGATCCCTTTATCCCGCCATTTTCAGTCCGGGGCTCGACATCTCGGCCCCTTCCCCGAGCTGTCGGGGCTTTGAATACTTGTACGTCGCCATCGACAAGTTCACAAAGTGGCCGGAAGTGGAAGCGATGAGGAAGGTGACAAGACAGCGGTCAAGTTCTTCAGTCGATTGTTTGCCGCTTCGAATCCCTAACAGGATCATCACCGACAATGGCACACAATTTACGAGTCGCACCTTCATGCAGTACGTCCAAGATCTTGGCGCCAAGGTCTGCTTTGCTTCTGTTGCTCACCCTAGAAGCAACGGTCAAGCAGAGAGGCAAATGCTGAAGTGCTGCGCGGGCTCAAAACCAGAACTTTCGACAGGCTGCACAAGTGCGGAAGAAACTGGATCGAGGAGCTGCCGGTGGTTCTTTGGTCGATCAGACGACGCCAAATCGAGCCACCGCCGACACCTTTTGCTCTAGTCTATGGAGCAGAGGCAGTTCTCCCCATGGAACTCGTGATACGGATCGCCTCGAGTGCTCGCTATGATGAGCTTGAGCAAGAGCAGCCGCGACAAGATGACGCGCTGCGCTCCTTGAGGAGGATCGTCTTCAGTCATTGCGGCGAGCTGCTCGCTACCAGCAAGCTTTGCGCCGCTACCATAGCCGCAGAGTTAGTGCCAGAAATCTCGAGGAAGGCGACCTTGTTCTTCGGGCGCTGCTCAGTCCGCCAAGAATTCAAACAAGTTGATGCCAAAGTGGGAAGGCCCTTATCGGGTGAAACGAGTCACTAGGCTCGGGCGTCATCCGCCTTTGAGACCAAGATGGCATCCCGTGAGCAACTCCTGGAACATTGAGCATCTTCGTAAGTTTTACCCATAGAGGCGCGGTTGCGGAACCCGTTCCGGCAACCACCTTTTGTACAAGTCTTGCCGCTGTTGCATGTAATCCTTTGTACATAGCCGGGCGCAGACCCCGTGCATCAGTAAAGCTCATGTGTTGCACACAACTTGTCAAATTCATGCTTTCATCATTTTATTGCATGTTTTGGCTAACACTTTGTGCAGCAACCACACCCGGTAAGCAAAATCGAGTCGCTGGGCTCCATAACTTTACTTCCTCTTATTTCTCTTTTCTCAAAGAAAGGAAGGCTCCCTCGCGCACAAGTTAACCAGGGAGGAAGGAGAAGATAATACTATGGACCAGGCACCGCTCGAGGAAGTTTCGCCTCATCGAGATAATACTATGGACCAGGCACCGCTCGAGGAAGTTTCGCCTCATCGGGAAGCAAGAGACAGAAAAGCTAAGTTGCCAAAGTTTGAGCAATCAATTTTTAAAATTTTAAGTTATCTTCCTCGAACGATAGTACTTTGTATGGAAAACTCAGCGAGAGGAACCAACTCATGGGCTAGTCGCGCCCTTACTTTGTTTCGAGTCCGCTCAACAACTTAAGTGAGCTGCGGCTAGTCGCGACAAGGTTGCTTGTCGGAGGCGGCACTTGCCAAAGAAGGTCACGACATTCCGCACTCATTTCATGACAAAAGTGCCCGCACCGACAAGTCCCCCAAATGCGTAAGGCAGAAACGTACAAAGGAAGGAATCAAGTAGAGGAAATAACGTTGCATTGGTCGCCTAAGATAGAGTATATTACAAAATAACTTGTCGCTGATCTAACAAAGTGTTCTAAACATGATTAGCAGCAACAAGGGAAAGATAAAATTGGCGACCTAGTCTACACGGTCGCCATCAATCCGCTTGATCTTGTTCACCTTGTCCACAATGGGTGCGACAAGGGCTTTGAGCTCCTCCACGTTGGCATCTGGCGGCAAGGATCTGAGGACGCCGTTAAGGTTGAGGCCTAGATTGCGGAAGGCCACCTTTATCAACACCTTCTCGAGGGCTCCTGCACAGATCTGGCGTGATTCCTCGGCCAGCTGCTTTGGGACCTCTTCCCGGAGTCGCTGGAGACCCGTCACCACACCTTTGAAGAATAAACTGAGTTTGGCGCTGGGTTGGAGATGCTCGTCGGAGGAGTATGCAAGGTCCACCATCCCCAGCTCCATCAGCTCGTTGTGGATGTCGGCGGCGGTGTCCACAAGACCTTGATCCAGTGCTCCACGCTCTCCCTCAAGGTGCTGCTGGTGGAGGCAGCATTCGCTAGCAGCTCCTCCTTGGCCTTGATCGTCTCCAACAAACCCACCTCCCGCTCTCTGGGCGCCGTCCAACGTCTGCGTCATGGTGGTGGCTTCAGCTCAAGATCTGCCTTGGAATCCTTGGCGCGCCGAGCTCCTTGCCCCTATCAGCGAGACGACTCTGCAGCTCGCCAAGAGTGTAGGCGTCCTTCTCACGCTCGTACTTGAGCGCGGAAAGCTCTTCGCCGCTCTTCTTGAGGCTGGCCTCCAGCTGTGCCACCTTCGCCTTCAACTCTTCCTTGGCGGCCTCGGCGGCTGCGGCAGCATCCTTCGCTTCCTTAAGCGCCCGCCAAGTGACTCCTCACGCGGCAAGGTCTTCTTCGTGGCTGTCCAGGTTGACCTTCCGCTGCGCCAGCTTGCTTTCCTGTGCGGAGAGCTTCTCGGCAGCCAGCCGCTGCTCCTCCTCAGCTGCGGCCTTCTCAAGGATGAAGGCCGTGCGCTCTTCTGCAAGTTGCCCCGCGCTCGCTACGTTGCGGAGAGTTTCTTGGTTGGCGCCTGGGCTCTTCATGCGCTTCTCCATGTCCGCTCCTGCCCTCGCGACAAGTGCTTCCGGGACTCCAACTTGGCTTGCCGGGCGGTAGAGCGACAGCAGCCTTCTTCAAGAATTGCTCCTCCTCGGACTTCGCCGCTTCATTGCTGCTTGGCGTGTCCAACAGCGTCAGCCAATAGAGGCGAGTAGCTCGCCGTCGAAGGTCTCTCCTTCGACCGCACCTGAGCTTCGGTTCCTGGGGAGTTTGATGAAGACACCCTCGCCGGCCTTGGTGGTAGGCGCCGGGCTGGGGCTCCTCGAGCCAGCTGCGGCAGCAGGGGAGTCGGTTTGTCGGTGAAGCGCTGGCACTCCTGCGGCCTCGGGCCGTGGTCGCGATCGCCCGACCCTCGCCCGGCTTCTGCGTTGGCAGCCTCGGTGGCCTTCTCGCCAACAGGCTCGCCGCGACGGCCAACCTCTTCTTCCACAAAGAACGACCACTTCTTCCACGACGGCGGCCTCGTCGGTGTTGCCGCGCTTCCTCCTCGCCGGCAGCCTCGACCTCCATCGGCTCTGCGTCAGACGAAGAAAGAGCAGTCAAGCAAATGTTCAAAAAGAGAAACAAAAGAAAACAAGCCCAAGGGAGATTTTCGTATAAGGAAATTACCTGCAACGGGATCCGCAGCCACGGCCTCGACCACTGGAGGGTCACTGGCGCTGTCCCTTGCTGGGGTAGCCTCCCTTGCCGGAGTGGCCTCCCTTGTCGGAGGGCGCTCCCTTGCCGGAGAATCCTCCCTTGGCGGCGTAGTGGCAGCAGACAGGATTTCGGGGGCGGCTTCCGAGCCCTCCTAATGAGGCTGCTCTGCTCCTACACAAGCAAACAATCAGGTATCAACGAAGAAGGAGCACCCCTACACACCTAATAGTATGGAGAAAACTGCACACTTACTTTGGGGGCTGTGCTGGGGGCTGCTCTGAGGAAGGGTTGCCGGGTCCGGCAAGGGGGTCTCGGACGCGTCCCTGTCACCACGGGAGAATCGTCCTCAACGACGACCGTCGGGATCTTGGCCCTCTTCGACGCTCTCTGGGCCAGCGTCCTGAAAGGAAAGAGCCCCGAACGAAGCAAATCAGATTCAAGATGAAGCAATAAAAATTGAAGAAATACAAGCACAATCTCAAGAGCTTACTCTTCGCCTTCCTCCTCGGAGCTGAGCGCGGAGAAGTCAAACTCCGGCTCGCCTCCGGTGCGACGAGGCGGGAGTGGGCTCTTTGCCGCTGGCGGAGGCGTCGGCGGTGGCTCGAGAAGACCTCGCCCCAGCTTGTCGCAGCAATGTGAGGCGCCTCACACAACATCGCTTGTCATGTAGAGCGCGTCGCGCGGTGCTGCTGCTGTGGGCCAGTCTGTCGCCCCGACTCGTCTCTGGCCTTGCGGAGACGCCTCTTCGGCGGAACCGGGGGCTCCGCTGGCGGCAAGTCGCTGGGTGGTGGAGAAGAAGCGCCCTCGGCAGGTCCACTCGGCCCGGCCTCGGGCTCAACAAGCTCGTCCTCGCTGGCGATCTCCCTTCGCTCGGCAAGGCTTGCCGCCTTCGCAGCGTCCGCCTCCTCCACGGTATACCCGAAGGCTCCAGCGGCAGCGGCTGCTGCCGCCTCCTCCACCCTGGTGGCAATACGCGCCATCTCCTCGTCGGTAGTGTCGCGAGTGAGCCTTTTCTGCTCGTCGGAGCGGATCGGCACTTCTTCCAAGTCGTCGAAGAACTGCTGCACGACCTCGTCAGGGGGCTCCTGCCAGGTTGGAACGATCCCATGGGAATCGCACAACGGCATCATGGCGCGGATGCGGTCGAGCGCCGAGTTGTCACACAATGGGACGACCCCCCTCGGCAACCTAAACCACTCAGGGTGGTCGGGGTCGTTCTTGAACAGCTCTAGCAGCATCGCGTCCAACTCCGAGACGGTGAAATTCCAGTTCAGGCCCGGGCGCAACCTCATAATGTCTGCCGCATTTTGGAACTCCCAAGCAGGCCTCCTCCTCTCCTGCAAGGGAGCGATGCGGCGGCGAAGGAAGTCTGCGCCAACTGCGCCTACGGTTAATCCGGCAAGCCTGAGGCGCAAAATCCGGGTCACAACTATCTTCAACCTCGCATCCTCCGGCGCCAAGTTACTCCAATCTCTGCCGCGCACTATTGGGGTTTGGCGACGCAGCGATGAAGGGCTGCGGGTTCTCCTCACGACCCAACACCAATTGGCTCTCCACTCCTCCCACTTGTTGCGGAACTCTCCTTCCAGATAGGCTTCTTTCTTGCCGATCCGGAGACCCAAGCTATCCCTCGGCAAGTGGCTCTCCTCTCTCGACGGGGCACGAAGAAGTGGCGGAAGAGTGCCACATTTGGGTGGACTCCGACAAAGTTTTCGCAAAGATGCGCGAAAACTGCCATGGTCAAGACGGTGTTGGGGTGAAATCAAGGAGGCGGAGGCCATATGTGTTCATGATATCGCAGAAGAACTTCCGGAAAAAGGCGGGCAAAGCCCGCAATAGAAGAAAAGGGCAAAAAGGGTACCCGGTTGGGGCCAAATCAGAAGCGGAGGCGGGAGTACCTTCGTGCGCGGATGCGCACGCGTCTCCGTCGACCAAAAGAGATAGAAGACATCCCGCAGCTCCCTTGCGCCGAGCTGGGGGAAGATGGCCCGCCTTGCGCAACGCCGCGAGCCGCTACGCCTCGGCCGACTTGACGCCCTTCTCCTTGTCGGCTTTCGGAGCCATGGCGAGGGTGGCGGAGGAGGCCGACGGCGGTGAGCGCGCTTGTGGCGAAGGAGGGCGGGGCGCTTCTCTCTTCGCACCGGAGAAGAAGGGGGGAGCGGCGGTGGTTTTCTTGACAAGGCAACAATGGCGGAGTGGACGGCATGCCCCTGTTTTCTCCGCTTATAAAGAGGGGGAGGGGGCGGACGTTCCGCTTTTCCTAATAAAGAAACCCCCACGACCACGCCCACGATCTCTCACACGGCGCCACGACCGGTGCGTGCCGTTAGTCGGGGTCGTGGTGGGTCCGGGCGAGTTGCGGCGACGTGGTCGAGGCCGCGTGTGACTGCATCGCTTTTGGGCCTGGCCCGACAACGCCGCACCATGTACGGCCCAGGCCGGGGCTCCTGTCGGTGTACTAGAGTAGGGGTACCCTAGTATCCCGTACTGCACGGGACGATTGCAGCACCCAGCGGCAGGGTTTGCCTCGTCACCGCTAAGATCCTCCGTGGCTCCTTTGGAGCCATTCAAGAACAAAGTATTTGATTAAGAAGACAAGGCCCGGCAAGAGGAGCTTGCCGGAAGGCCACTCAAGGCATGCAGAAGACAAGGCCCCGGCAAGAGGAGCTTGCCGGGAAGGCTCGAGCGCGACAAGCCTCCGGACGCGACAAGGATTCGGCCAAGAAGGCGCTTGGCGCAAGCAACCTCTCTCCATCTCCGCTCCAGCTCATCCAGCAGCGTGTCGCCATGGGACCATTCCATGCGGCGGCGTGTCGAGCTGTGCAGCCAGCGGAGAGCAGCGATAAGCGGCGCTGACAAGCTTGCCATCGTGGCGAGCGGTGGCGCACCTGACGGTCTCTGTTGCACTGTTTAGGAGCTTGAGCAACATCGACATCACTTTCTGGCACACAAGCAGCCTTTTGACGTCGTTCCAATTCCTTTCTCTTCTGGAATTCATACTTCTTCTTTCTTATCCTTTCATCCTCGAGCTGTATCGTGCATAGGAACATCCTCGGCTTGGGTAATGTGCTCAAGTGCCATCAACACTTTGAGACTGAGTAATGCATAACCGCAAGCTGCCATCACCATCATCAACGTTAAGTGAATACATTCCATCATTAATATCTTTAACAACATCAGCAATGTCCTCTGGAACACCATGGCTGTCATTAACTGCATAAACCAATAACATAACCACGCACATAAAAATTAAAACACAATTAACATTGCAGACACAAAGATAAATAAAGTGCATAGCATCAGACACAAACAAAAAGGAACAACTGATGTAACTAAGCATATATATGTATTAAAGGCTGATAAAAAGAGCAAATATAAGGGAAACACCGCGCAACATTCGCAAGTTCTTCTAGAGGATTTGGTGTCTCAAAAATAACATTCACAAGATCTTGAAAGCGTTCTGATTATTCAGAATCAGGAGGCACCGGCACTCCAACATCTGCAACAACATCATATTAGCAAAAAATTACAAGAACAATCAATCAGTTCAACTATGTGAACACTACAAGTTCACCTAATAAAACAAATATGAACCCACCACTCGCAGAACAAACTTCAGAAAACACAACTCTTTCCAACACCATAATAGTTCTTCACTGACTACTACAACCTATTCAAATGCCAGGACAGCAGTTCAAAATACACATGGTGATAAGTACTACAACCTGTCTGCAGGTTGCATCAACTGCCAAAACCATACACGCCATACAATCCAGGACAAAATTAACACATATCAAAATACATACAACTTATAAAATCGATACGGCAACAACTGTACAACCTAAAAACAAGATCTATTAAAACATCATCCAAAATACAGGGAAAATCACCTGCATTCAATTTGTCCGGACTGGATGATGTACCCATTGAGATCTACAGTCCTAAAATCTGCCGAACCAGATCTGCAAGACACATGAACAAAAATTAGGGATTTGAACTATTTCAGAAACGAAGCACGCCATACAAAAGCAAAACTCTTACCAACAAACACAACATCCGCCACGCAATCCAAGATTATCACTGCCACAAACGCTGCTCAACAAAGAAAGGAACCCTAGCGAGTGCAGCCTGGGACAGCAAAGAGAGCAAGAGATTAGAAATAGAGAGAAAATCTGAACATAAGAGGACGCAAGCAAAGTCAATGGCAGAGCAAAAGGAACAAAACAGAGCACACGGACCTCCACCCCTGGGGTTGAGCCCTCCGGCCGACGCTCCCGCGGTGAAACAGGAGTAGCAACTCCTCCTCTGAGAAGAGAAGAAGAGGGGAAGAAAGACGGAATCGATTTGTGGACGGGAGAGGAGCGGAACGGGGAAGATCGGAGGTTAAAAGGTGAGTGGGAGGGTTAAAAGATGGCTGGGAGAAAACGGACAGCTAAAGCCCACAACCGTAGCGAAGCCCATTATCTCGGCCGCCATTACAAAATATAATACCAAAAATCAAATACAATAAAAAAATTAATATAGATGGAGAAAATTGTCGGTGTACTAGAGTAGGGGTACCCTAGTATCCCGTACTCGTGCACGGACGATTGCAAAGACTGCTGTGGTTTGCCTCACACCCCTAAGATCCTCCGTGGCTCCTTTGGAGCCATTCAAGAACAAAGTATTTGATTAAGAAGACAAGGCCCGGCAAGAGGAGCTTGTCGGGAAGGCCACTCAAGGCATGCAGAAGACAAGGGCCCGCAAGAGGAGCTTGCCGGGAAGGCTCGAGCGCCGACAAGCCTCCGGACGCGACAAGGATTCGTCATGGCAAGGCGCTTGCCGCTGCAAGCAACTCTCTCTCCATCTCCGCTCCAGCTCATCCAAAGAACGTGTCGCCATGGGACCATTCCATGCGCAGTGTCGAGAGGTCTGTGCAGCCAGCCGGAGAGCAGCGATAAGCGGTGCCGACAAGCTTGCCATCGTGGCGAAGCGGTGGCGCACTGACGGTCTCGGTGCACTTTGTTTGGGCGATAATCGACGGGCATTTATTGCTTTTGTCCCTTGCCGTCGAGTTAGGTATTTTGCATCGCATAATCGCTCGGTAGGTGTACCAACTCCTGTTTTTACAGTTGTACCCTCGCCTATGTTGCCACCTGTCGGAGACCCTTGAGCATATAAAAGGAGGCCCATGCGCAACGAGAGGGGTTCGAGGTTCGGTTCATTCGACTCACTAGAGACCAGATACGCTCACGCTTAGGTTTTGTAGCTCATCGCCTCCCTAGCAAGAAGACAATACATCAAACAAGCAGCAAGAGGAGTTTTATCTCTCCGGAGAGCTCGAAGCCGGGTAACCGCTCGTGTGCCTCGCCTCGATCCGCTCTTGGCGATCTCCGCCTCCGAACCACAAAGGGGCCTGGTCCGCCGGCCCCATAGGTGTTCGTGGGTACGATCAGCCTCCCCGACAAAAACAAACGGCTAAAGTACAAATAATAACTCACAACAGTACAAAAAAATTTATCAAAAAAGTACAAATGAAAAAATAATTCATAATGGTGCTGGTTTTTCCCCTAAAAAATATAAGATAAGATAATGGGGCAAGTCATGTTACGGACTCGCCTCAAGATGTGACGCCATGCACACGCTGGCCGTCGTCACGGCTCGTTCTTGGCTTGGCCTCGCCAGATGGGGAGGGTCCCTCCCCTCCCCGGCTCGGCCTCGCGCTTAACGCCGGGCAAAGGCGCTTCGCTTGATGTGCTCGGTCATGGTTATTCTCCCCCCCCCAAGCACCCACACCCCTAAGATAGATAATGGGGCAAAGTCCATACAAGGAAGATGTTTCAGTACAACTATGCCCCTTGGTATGGTTCGGTGCGGGGCAAGTCATGTTTCCCCCACGCACCCACACTCCTAATATAAAAAATGTGGTTATTCTGTTCCCCCCCCCCCCCACGCACTCGCACCCCTAAGATAGATAAATGGGCAAGTCATGTTACGGACTCGCCTGCTACGGCTCGTTCCTGGCTCGGCCTCATCGGGATGGGGAGGGGTCCTCCCTCCCCCCGCCGGCCTCGGCTAACGCTGGCAAAGGCGCTTGCTTGACAAAGCGCAGGCGGTTATTCTGCCCCCCCCCCCACGCACCCACACCCATAAGATAGATAATGGGGCGAAGTCCATACAAGGAAGATGTGTCGGTACAACTATGCCCCTCGGTACGGTTCGGTGCGGGACAAGTCATGTTTCCCCCACACACCCACACCCCTAAGATAGAAAATGCGGTTATTCTGTCCCCCCCACGCACTCCACACCCCTAAGATAGATAATGGGGAAAGTCATATTACGGACTCGCCTCAAGATGCGACGCCACGCACGCCGCTGCTGCCGTCAAGCTACGGCTCAGCTCGCTCTCGGCCACGCCGGATGGGGAGGAGGTGTCCCGACCCCCTCCCCGGCTCGGCTCGCGCTTAACGCTGGCAAAGGCGCTGCTTGACAAAGCGCGGCGGTTATTCTGCCCCCCCCACGCACTCCACACCCCTAAGATAGATAATGGGGCAAAGTCCATAAAAGGAAGATGTGTCAAGACAACTATGCCTCGATGCAGTTCGGTTCAGGGGCATGTCATGTTTCCCCCACGCACCCACACCAATAATATATAAAATGCGGTTATTCTGTCCCCCCCCCCCCCCCCCGCCCACGCACCCACACCCCTAAGATAGATAATGGGGCAAGTCATGTTACAGACTCGCCTCCGCATGCGACTCATGCACGCCGGCGTCGCACGGCTCGTTCTGGCTCTGCCTCGCCCGGGATTGGGAGGGGGGGTCCCACCCCTCCCTGCTCGGCCTCGCGCTAACGCAATAGTGCGCTGCTTGACAAAGCGCATGCGGTTATTCTGCTTTCCCCCACCCCACGCACTCCACACCCCTAAGATAGATAATGATGCAAAGTCCATACAAGGAAGATGTGTCAAGACAACTATGCCCCTAGTGCAGTTCGGTTAAGTGGGCAAGTCATGTTTCCCCCCCGCACCCCCACCCCTAAGATAGAAAATGTGGTTTATCTGTCCCCCCCCCCCCCATGCACCCACACCCCTAAGATAGATAATGGGGCACGCCGCATCGTCGCCTGCTATGGCTCGTTCCTGGCTCGGCCTCACGGATGGGGAGGGGTCCCACCCCTCCCGGCTCGGCCTCGCGCTTAACGCTGCAAAGGTGCTTGTTTGTTTGACAGCGCAGCGGTTATTCTCGTTCCCCACCCCCACGCACCCACACCCCTAAGATAGATAATGGGGCAAAGTCCATACAAGGAAGATGTGTCAGTACAACTATGCCCCTCGGAACGGTTCGGTGCGGGGCAAGTCATGCCCCTCAGTACTATATTCAAACAAACAAAAAAAAGAAAAAGAAAAAAGTTGACAGCCCAAGGACAAAAAATTACCAGTCCAAGTTACTGGTGTAGTCATGTACTAGATCCAAAACAACAACAAAAAATTTGACCGCCCAAGGACAGGCGCATGCCCTGACAATGCTAGATACTCGAACTCGAGCCCGTGGGCGAATCCCTAGTAATCCACACTCCCGCAGGGCCTGCCGTCCAGGGCCCACAGGTCAAGAGAGAGAGAGAGAGAGAGCGAGCGCCGTGTATAAGCACTGTGGTAAGTGTTCAGAGGAGTTCGACTGGTGAGCGTCGGTTGCGCTTATAAACAAGTCTAGAGCCCCCTCGACTAGCGAGGTGGGACTAAACACATAGCTCACGCGCACGCCGTGCTGCACATCCGCGCGAGAGAAGCTATCTGGGCCGAATACAACAACCCTGGCCGATGGCCCAACAAAGTACTTCGCCCCATTACAAAAAATCCAGTAGATCACGCACGACAAAAAATAAAAAATGAAAATAATTAAAAAAACTCACAAGAAAAATCAGTTAATAAACAAAAATATTGTAAAAAGTTCAAACACATCTTAGTGGTAAGAAGTAAAAAAAAATATAAGACTGTAAATAAAAATTTCAAAAACGAATTTACAAAAAGTTCAACTACTACAATTCATAAGGTTCAAGTACAAATAAAAAAAGTACTGTGCAGCGAAGATTAATTTTTTATTTTTAAACATACAAAACTATCATTATTCATCTATAAAAAGAAAAAAACGTGCTCCAAAATTAATGTAAAAAGTAAGAAAAAAATATTATACAAAGAAACAAATTTGATTGGTAATTGACAGCCTAAAATAGATCAAGACTATCATTAATGTAATGTAAGTTCAGCAAACTCAATAACAAAAAGGGTTCTAAAAAATCATCAACAGATAGCACCGTCTCATGAAGTTATGAACATGAAAAATATACTACCAAAACAAAGGATGCCCATCAGTTCAACTATAGAAATTGTTCCAAAGATTAATATATAGAATGTATAAATAAAACAGTTATAATTGAGCAGAACAATAGGAAAAACATTACATAACTAGTTCCATACCATTCTGATAATACCAATCAATTCAACCATCTCACATGCAAATGTTTAAAAAAATACTGCAACATAATCAATCACACACAAATCTCACAGCCGGCGTCATTTGCCACATTTAAACCTACAGCACATAAATCCTCGAACGCCGAGAGTCGTCTTCTCTCGAGAACATAACCATAACCACATCACCATCCTCAAATCCAGACTCAGCCACAAACTCCTTCCACCCAAAGAGTTAGGTTGATGCAACCATCAAAGTCGATGTGGTAGGCAACATCCATCAATTGATACCCATTCTTGTCTCAAGTCTCCATTTTCGTAACACCGAACTAGGAGCAACAATCTCGATCCCGGGTGACATTTTCGCAAATGGGCATGGCAGTACAAAACAAAATGAACACCTGACATAACTGAATTTTTACACAGATATAGTAACGATTTGCATAACAAACTAAAATGGAAAAAATATGAACCAAAACAATAACACAAAACTAACTAGACATGTGAACTGACTAAACTGAAAAATATATTAAAAACATCTATTCATAAATAGATCAGGGTTTATACAAAAAATGGTTAAAATACTGTTAAGTAATGAACAAATACACACAGAAATCCCTACTGTTAAAATCTGACAAAACCAAATTAAAAAAATATAGACAAGTTATTCATAAGACAAAACTGTAGATCCAGTCCACGGGTTTCAAACAGAAACCAACAAGAAAGTAGAAAACAAAACGAATAGAAACACATACCCATGATTCCTTCAAGTCACCATCCGTCAGGCGACAAACATAGGGTGTACGAAACCCATGGTTGCCGTGACAAAGAAACAAGAAAGTTGCCCACGCCACCGAAGTTTGACTGAGCTCCAAACCAGACTCAGACACACACTGCCACTATATGCGCCATCTTTACTGTGCATCCGCATGAACAATCCTCCATCGAACACACAGAACAGAGAAAAGGCAACAAAGAGAAGAGAGAGGAACCTAGATCTGATTACGGAAGAAGGAAGAAAAGGGAGGGGGAAGACTTGGCCACACACCACACATAGATGGATAGCGTTTATAGTCAGGGACACTCGCGGATTATAAAAATAATAAATAGGCAGATGGGCAGCCAGCTGGTAGGAAAATAGTTATTACACAAGCCATGCAACATTTGACCCGCAAATCAGTTCAACTTCAGAAAAACAAGCAGTTCAAAGGTGCACATGTCGAACATATGCAGACAAAACAACAAATTCAGAGACAAAAACAAAGTTGAATTCATTTAGTCATTCGAACATCTGCTCCCTCACAACAAAAATCTTAAAAATATAATATTCACTACTTCAGTCATAACGATCAAAGAAACGACACCATTTTGCCCTGATGGATGGATGTGGAGCCGTGGCTGCTCTCGCCCTAGCCCAACTAATGATCTGAATATGGTTCCTTCCCCGCCTCTGGGAAAAGAAGCTCCAATTCATTGGAGTTGCAAGTATCCATCACCTCACGCCAAGCATAAGCCGTCTGTTGAACTCTGCCTCCATTTCCTCCTCGGCAAAGACGTCGCGCCATCTCGCGCGCCTCCTCCTCGCTTCCGCCATCGCAGCCCTCAAATCTAGGGCGCCCTCCTCCTCTCAGAATCCTCTCCCAGCTCATGATCCATCTCCCTTTTCTTTGGTTGCAGCTCGTAGAATGAAACTGACAGAGGGCTCGGGCTTTATAATCAAAGTGCAGAGCCATCGATGCGGCTCTGATGTCAACACACAGTAACAAAACTTTAACACACAGCAGTCCAACTACACATACGGCAGAAATTCAAAACAACACTGAAAAACACGCAACTTAATTACACAGTTTGACTAGATTACAAGAAATCGCAGCTTACAGTCAGCCGCCATACACAACCTCCGCCAACGACAAAATAACATGGGAATCCAGGGTAGAAACAACTCAAAAGAGCAAAATTGACAACGCAAATCTTTTCATACAGTCCTTATATCTCTCCCTGCAACACCAATTCGAAATTAAAACAAAATAAAAAGAAGAACATATTTCCATGGCGGGCGTGGAAAACGACCAAGAACACCAAAACTTGTAATCATAAATTACAGATGAAAATAATCTCAAAAAACTATAACATACCGATAATTCTCACATCAAAAACGACAAACACGACGTAAATTGAGGCCCACGAACACCACAGTAAACACTGACGCCCAAAATCACGCCCGCCGCCAAAATGCCCACGCTGTCACATCCGGTGACTACAGATCGCAAAACACATCCAGCTGAGCGCGCGCATGTGCGGAACCC
Organism: Aegilops bicornis; assembly: GCA_021605145.1. Lineage (NCBI taxonomy): Eukaryota > Viridiplantae > Streptophyta > Magnoliopsida > Poales > Poaceae > Aegilops > Aegilops bicornis. The sequence continues at coordinate 436,422,203 of CM038672.1, read as the reverse complement.
CTTACATGTCTCCTCTAGCAACGAATGGCCCGCAGCATCGCGCCGGAGAACGACCGGAAGCTCGACGTTGCATCCCCTGTTTCCGTCCGTCGTGCACGCAGGAAGATCTGGCCTGCTGAAAACCACGCCAAGGTCTGAGAGGGTAACAGAATAATATTCTGTTACGCGTAACATAATAGCCCAGATGTATATAATATATATATATACACACACGCTGGAGGCTCAGCGTTCCTTTGCTAGGGTTTGCTATATTCACAGTCTCTCACCCTCTTCACCAGGTCTAAACAAGACTGCGTTGTGGCCTCTGTCTCTCTCCCACCCCCCTCACAACTGGTGAAGGAGGCGTCCGGATCCCGTCGCACCGGGAAGGGGAGGAGGTGCAGCATTCACTCTATCGCCTTCGCCGAGGGAGGCAATCCACTACCGGCTGCGCCGTTCTCTTTCACCCAGCGCCTGTGCGAGAGGGCCACCGACCCCTTCTTCCTCGTTGTCATACATAGTGTGGGCAGATCCGGCCTCCCCCCGCACGCCTTGCCACATCCCAATGACCCAAAGGTATAAGTTTCTTTGAAACCGTCATTGCTCTAGGTGCATGTGGATCTTTTACGATTCTGTAGTCGAATCTAGGTCTTGGTTCAAAGAGGAAAGAAGGGTGCGGCGGGGTGGAGAATGAATCTAGGACGTGGTTCAATGAGGAAAGGAGGGAGGGAAAGTAGAATAGACTGGCTATCCAGCCGCTTTGTTGGTCGAAAATGGAAAAAGGGGGTAACCCAGTACACACATCTGTAAGGAACCGATCTCTTTGTTGAAAAGGGAAAGAAACTAGGGGGTCGGGTCGTTTGTGCAGGACTAGATTTGCTGCCCTCACATAGGAAAAAGGTTTAAAGAGAACAAATATGGGACCAACGCAGATATGCTGCTTGGCTACATACTCTGCATCACCCATTTATACATGTGGACGCACATGGTGGTGGCATGTCCCATGTCCGATACAACTATTTTGCTGTTGTCAATCAGAATGCTGCTGGAAAATTGAAGCAATGCCACTGTTAAAAGTAAATTACATTCTTAACGAATGTTGTTTTAAGAGAATGTCTCTGTTAATATGAATCAATGCAACCGTTTTACAAATGCTACTGTCCTACTTTGTTTTCCATCAAGATAAGTTAGATGCTTCTTTTTTGTCGCCGTTTGTTTCATCCTCCTTTATTGGCCACTAATTGTTTCCTTTTTTGCCTCTGTTAAAATAGGGATATCTATTCAAATTTTTGCTATAGCAAGCTTAAACGTCACACCGGCGGCTTTGCTTGATTTCAGTGCAACTGCAAAAAACGAGATTGGATTTCCTATTCATGTTGGCAGATTCGTATTTTATCTTGGTCGTCTCGAAAGGTCAGTACAGGCCTTCACCCACATGATTGTGCAGTGTGCTTTGAGATGTTGTGCTACTTGTATTGGTACTGTTTTAAATAAATGATGAATTGAAGCTATTGTATTGCTGTCTTTTCCCATTAAGTAGTGAACAAAAATGGGACCAACCCAGACATGATGCTTGTTGCTTTGTTACAACAAACTCTGCATCACCCCCTTTATAAGTAGATTGAAGCACATGTTGTTGTTGCACCCACTCTCCTCTGGAACTGTTTATGCTTTTTGTTAATCTAATGCCGCTGGTAAGATTAAGCAATGCCACTCTCAGAATTAACTACTGAATCTTAGTTCAAAACTGCAACACTTGTTAGGGATTGGCGGGATTACCATTTTTGTGGCCGCATGTTTCATCCTCCTTTATTTTGCCAGTAATTGATTCCTTTTTTGCCTATGTTAAAACAGGGATATCTATTCAACTTGTTGCTATTGCGACATTTTGCTTCGCTTAATTTTGGTGGAACTGCACAAAAGGAGACCGGATTTCCATATATGTGTTGAGATCTCTTTTTGGTCTTCCTCATGAGTTGTTTCAACTCTTGGTCTTGAAAGGTCAGTACCGACTTTCTTCAGAATTAACTACTGAATCTTAGTTCAAAACTGGAACACTTGTTAGGGATCGGCGGGAGTATCATTTCTGTTAGGGATCGGCCGGAGTACATGTTTAAGAACTGTATTGTTCAGATAATGTCTCTGTTATTATATATGAGTTTCGGTGTTTTACAAATGGTACTATCCTGCTTTGTAGTTCTTTCTACATGTTTAACCAAGGTATTGTTAAGATAATGTCTCTGTTAAAATGAATCAGTTGCATTGTTTTAGGATTGGTACTATTATGCTTTGTCCTTCTTTATACATGTTGAAACAAGGCATTGTTAAGATAATGTCTCGGTTAATATGAATGAATCACACTGATTGTGAATTGCCACTCTCCGTCTTTGTTTCCCATTAAGATAAGGTAGATCAATAGATGTTTTTCTTCTGGGAGTACAAGTCATCAACCGTTATTTCTCAGTAATTGTTTCCCTTATAACTATTGTTTCTTACAGCGATATCAAAATTAAAGCTCGGTTTTATTCTGACTTTGATTTTAGTTGAACTGCACAAAAGGAGCCAATGTGTCTAAGGCAAACTGCTGCATTAGTGGGTCCAGTTGGTCTTACCACTTTGCAAAAGAAGGCCATCGCTTATGCGCTACATTATGCAAGGAATGATCGAGAAGCTTTACAGAGTATTAGTAGATGCTGGTGACATGACTAGTCTGCAGAGAGCACATGAAACTCTACAACACATGGAGTGCACTGAGCAAAAAGTGCCCCAAACTAGTACAAGAAACCAGGACAGGACTCCAAATCTGTCAATGTCATTCTAAGCAACATGATGGGGCATCTGGGTATGGTAATTTGTTTACCGTACTTTCAGTTTGTTAGTCCACCGATTGGTGGGTTGACACTGGGGCCAATATTCATGTGTGTGCTGATGTGTCTTTGTTTTCTTGCAGCATATAAATACGAAATCCACAGGGATGCTCAGCTTGATTTTAGTGGAACTGCACAAAATGTTCTCATGGTTTGTGTCCTCCATAATACTTCATCATGCACAATACATCGAATGGTTCTCTAATCATTCGTCGTCACCTTGAGCCATCGGACTATATGTTTGAATGGAGCTGCCAGCGTCGGCCATTAAGAAGGGTAAGAAGAAAGACAAAAAGAGAGATGGCTGCTTTAGTTGTGGTTCAAAGGAACACTGGGCAAACAAGTGCCCAAACAAGTACCAATAAGCCAGGATAGGACTCCAAGTCTGTCAATGTCACTCTAAGCAACAATGATGGGCATCTGGGTATGGTAATCTGTTTACCGTACTTTCAGTTTGTTAGTCCATCGATTGGTGGGTTGACACTCGGGCCAATATTCATGTGTGTGCTGATGTGTATTTGTTTTCTGGCAGCATATAAATACTAAATCCACAGGGATGCTCAACTTGATTTTAGTGGAACTGCACAAAATGTTCAAATGGTTCATGTTCTCCATAATACTTCATCATGCACAATACATCGAATGGTTCTCTAATCATTCGTCGTCACCCTGAGCCACCGGACTATCAGAAGACAAACCGATGACAAACCCTGCCCGTTCCACAATCATAGGCATTACATATTTTGAATGGGAAAAGCTTGTCAAAGTTTAATCATTGATGTTAGCAAGAAGGCATTAGTTTAATATATTGGAATTGGAAAACCTTGTCAATTTTTGCTCATTGATGTTAGCCAGAAGACGTGCATTTGATATTTTTGAGTGGGGCGCCCTTTGTTGTGAGCAACGTCGATCGTTTTTTCCTATTCATGTCTTCAGTTTAGAAGTAAATATTTACTCTGCTGAGATGCATAGTCACATGAATGTTGACTTATGTAAGGTATTTTAAGAGTTTGTTCTGAATGTTTTCTATGTAATGCCAGGCCTTGTGAGTTTGATTGCAAAGTTGAGCTTGGAATGCTGTGGCATGCGGCATCACGAGTTTTTCACCGTGCCTCCTGAGAATAATGCTTCATATTGTTTTGCATGTTGATCTAATGCCCATGATTTGCATGTTAAGAAGATCATCCTCTTCTGTTCTTTCTGTGCTTAAGAAGTTCATTGTCTTATGTTTCATTCATAGCCTATACGACAACTCGGGTAGGTTAGAGGTGAAATCATATGACCTTCCGACCAACTCATCATCTTAGGCCGTGATTGGATCATCGTTTTCCAACCAAAACCGCTTGTAAAACCGACGCTTGTAAATAAAAGAAGATGGTCTCGGGCGAAGCGCTTGGTTGGTTGATTTCGACTAGTAAAATATACACTAGTCTCTCAAATTACACGCGTAACCCACCGGTTTTACTTATAGACCTCGGGCCCTCGGTTTCATTACGCCTGTATTTTACGCGTTATTTCTGATGACGAGTAAATTACACTTGTATCTTAATACAGGTGTGAAATAAACCAGAGCTCCCAAGCGCGGCCTTGCCGTTTCATGCCGTCTCAGTCTCTCGATGGTGCTCATAGGTGTCCGATGATCCTGGCTTCCTGAATGAGCAGCGGACGTCAGTATCGTACCATCTGTAGGCCCCGCGAGGCCCTCTCCGCCGTCCTTCGAGTTGTTGCGCTCGCCGTGGCGCCGAGCATTGTCAACATGGTCAACGAACATGAGGATTCAGGAGATGACTTTATTTTGACTGGATGACAGTAGGGACCCACTAGGGCCATAGCCGTACGTACGCAAGTGCCTCCTTATTATGTACAACTATATTTTTTGCTTCCTCCTGGTTTCCTGACATCACGGTCCCACACAATTGTCAACCTATGTAGTCAATAAACGAGAGAATTGCACAAGGAGCGGCCGACAGCTGGGACCAAGCAGCTCGAGCAGTATTTGTGTTTTTGAGGTGTGAGCACTGCAGAGTTTTTCTTGAGCGATGTTTTCGTTGTTGTTCAGAGGAGAGCAGGGTATTAACTGGGTGGGCTGTGGCCCGTCTAGCCCAGGCCAAATATCCATGGAGGGATGCACTAGGCTTAGCAGGAAAATGGGCTTTAATAAATATTAAATGGGGTGTAATTATAAAAACTGGGCAGTAACTCTAAAAAAATGCACCAAACACGTAATTAGTTTATAAAATATTATTTTTGGATTTTGAAAATTTTAATTTCATTAATTGTTGCGCGCGCAATGTTTTGTTGGATTTTTATGTAATACAAATTTATATTGAAATTGTATTTCATCTGACTAGAAATTTCGGGATAAAAATATTTCGGATCCCATCAAAATGTGGGATTTTTTTTTAAATTCTATTTTGAAAGGTTGGTTGAAATTATTAATCGTTGTCCTTGGTAGAAAATGGGTTGTACTTTTAACAAACTATAAATGGGTTGTAGTAAATTCCATTAGAATTAAAAAATGGTTGTACATTCTTACAAATCGCAAATGGGCTATAAGTTCTCTGCCACACACTTGTGGGCCTACTGAGTTGACGCGTCCCCTAAAAAAAGTAAGTTCACGCGTATGCAAGGCTTTGTCAACTTATAGTCAACACACGGTTCTAGCAGCAGTGGCCGTTGGATGTCCATCCAACGGATGTCGTGCTTCTTCTTCAATCTCGGATATTCTAGCTTTAGCCACCCAAATAATGATTCCTTCCCATGACGTCTGGGGTGCACCCTTTCAGAGGCTGGCCTGTGGGCCTACTAAGTTGACACGTACCAAGAGCTTTGTCAACTTAGTCATTATAAACGATTCTAGCTGCAGTGACCGTACGATGTCCATCCAACGGCCGTCGTGCTTCTTCAACCTCTGGTCTTCTTGCTCCAGCCACCCAAAGCAAAGACCGTCCGTGTCACCGCTTCCTACCTCCCGTGGCCGACTATGCTGCCACAAAGGCCTCACCGCCCCCTACTAGTCCCACCGCTGGCCAGGCCATCCATCTACTCACCCACACCCCCTGTTATTCTGCGGCGACGGCAGCCTCACACCGCAGCCGAACCATTGAACCCTCGTACTCCTCTCCGCGTGGGCATCCACTATCGCGCCTTCCCGGCTCCGCGTCGTCCCCTTCCTAGGCCTCACCGTCGTCCACCGCCCTGGTGCTCTTGGCGCGGCGTGGTCAACGAACGACATCCATCGGGCGTGGACTGTACGTGGAGGGGCTGATAGCTGGGTCCACGGCCGCACACAAGGAAATGCCTCCTTATGACGCACAAAATTATGATTCCTCCACCTGACATCTGGGACCAGCCAGAAGGGCCTCTGTATTTCGTGAAAAAAACGTTCCCCTCGCTGACAGGTCGGACCCACCAGCTATATCTTCGCACGCAAAGAAGTGCCTCCTTATTAGGCACAAAAAAATGAATACTCCCCCTTCTAGCTGGGACCCAGCATAGTGGGAGGCTAACTTGTGGGCCTACTAAGTTGACCGGGATGGAGGGCTTTGTCGACTTAGTCAATATGAACGATTCTAGCTCCAGTGACCGTACGATGTCCATCCAACGGCCCTAGTGCTTCTTCAATCTCTGGTCTTCTTGCTCCAGCCGCCCAAACCAGCGCTGGTCGTGCCACGTGCTCCTGCCTCCCATGGCCGGCTGTGATGCCGCAGAGGCCTCACCGCCCCCTACTACTCCCACCGCTGGCCAGGCCATCCCCCTACTCACCCACACGCCATGTTATTCTGCGGCGACGACAACCTCACACAGCAGCCGAACCAGTGAACCCTCGTACTCCTATCCACATGGGCAACCACTGCCACGTCTTCCCTGGCTCCGCATAGTTCGCTTCCTAGGCCTCGCCATCATCCACCGCCCTGGTGCTCTCGGCGCTGCGTGGTCAACATGGTCAAGGAACGACTTCCATCGGAAGAGTATTGTACGTGGAGAGGCTGACAGCTGGGTCCACGGTTGTAGCAAGGAAGTGCCTCCTTATTACGCGGAAAATAATGATTCCTCCACCTGACAGCAGGGACCCACCAGACGAGCCACCATATTTCACGAAAAAAACATTTCCCCCTGACTGCTGGGAGCCACCAGCTATATCTTTGCACACAAGGAAGTGCCTGACAGTCGGGACCCACCTGGTCGAAGCGTATGTAGCATTGTCATTCTGGTCGCGAACGTGTATGTACATACGATCGGTCTGTCTGCAGGCTACATCGATGAACCGTGGTCGTGTAAGGAAGGGCACGTGTGGTAGTAGAGGTGCGCACGTGTCGTAGTAGAGGCGCGCACGTAGCATGTACACGTACGTACAGGGGCCAGCGTGCAAGAAAGAAAATACGGCCACGTACGTACATACGGGCGGGGTTTCGAACGCCTACTTTCGCATACGTACGGCCAGGGCTCGTGTACATGGTTGGGTCAGAAAGGAGAAACTGCGTCGTCGTCGTGTTCATGGGGAGGCAACAGAATGCGTCGTGTTCATCGGGAGGCAATAGAACGCGTGCTGTTCATCGGGAGCAAACAGCTTGGACGAAATAACCGATGGAAATGAGGCCTGACATACCGCAGAACGGAGGAAGCAGCCTTGTGTTCGATCGGCCACTGTCGAAACGGGATCCTGTTCATCGGGAGGGGTCTGGCATACCACAAAATGGAGGAAACAGACCTCCTACGGTCGAAATGGGGTCATGTTGATCGGGAGGGGTGTGGCGTACCGCAAAATGGAGGAAACGGACTTGTGTTGGAGCGCTACAGTCGAAACGGGGGTCCTGTTCCTCGGGAGGGGTGTGGCGTACCGCAATACGGGACTCCACGGGCGTACTGTTCATCTCCACCGTCGACTGCCTCCACGGGCTACTGTTCATCCACCGTCGACTGCCTCCACGGGCTCCTGTTCATCCACCGTCAACCTCCTCCAGCCTCCACCTGCGACCGTTCATCCACGGGCTCCTGTTCATCCAGGCTCCACCGCGCGATACTCCACCGGCTACTATTCAACCAGCCCTCTCCACGGGGTCCTGTTCAACCACCCCTCCACGGGCTACTGTTCATCCAGTCCTCCACCAGCTGCTATTCAACCAGCCCTCCACGGGGTCGTCCTGTTCATCCAGCCCTCCACGGGGTCCTGTTCATCCACCGGCTCGATTGATCGGGGTCCTGTTCATCCAGCGACAACGGCCTCTACTACCACGGGGTCATGTTCATCCAAACCCCCACCGGGAACTGTTCATCTAAACCCCCCAACAACACTCACTGTTCATCCAGAGGCAACATCGATCGGCTTCAGTTAGCAGCAGTAGCGAAGGAATCACTCGGGTTCAGTTAACAGCAAGGGATCGATCGATCGCTCGGGTTCAGTAACGCGTAGCCTGCAGTGCAATTGCTCGGGTTCAGTTAGAGCCCAACGCCTCGCTCAGGTTCAGCTAGAGCGCAACGCTTCACACACACGCACATACGTACGAGAGAAACGCGCATCGCTCGGCCCCCGACCACCCACCGTAACCGGGAACTCCCGAATATTTTCCTTGCCCTCGCTTCTACCATGGTTTTTTCGTCATGAACGGCCCAAAGAATGTCATGCAGCTGCGTCTCCGGCCCGCCCAGGACAGCCCATTTTCTGTCATGATTTTTTGTCATAGAAGTAGGACCCCATCACATCTATGATGATACCTGGTTTTGTCACAATTATCGTCACAGAAGTGTCATAGGTATGATAGAAAAAAATTCGTTCGGCCAAAATGTCTCGGATGTGTCTTTTTTTGTAATGTTATATGATCCAATTATATTAGCACTGTTGAGAAATTGCACTAGCGAAAGTACGGACCCTAGGCCTCATTTTCAAGCATCGTAATACCGTTTTTGTGCCCGTTTACTATTTGCTACCTTGCTGTTTTTATTTATTCAGATTATAAAATTATATTTCTACCATCAATATTACACTTTTGTCACCATCTCTTCGCCAAACAAGTGCACCTATACAATTTGCCATTGTATTTGGTGTGTTGGGGACACAAGAGATTACTTGTATTTGGTTGCAGGGTCGTTTGAGAGAGACCATCTTCATCCTACGCCTCCCACGGATTGATAAACCTTAGGTCATCCACTTGAGGGAAAATTGCTACTGTCCTACAAAACTCTGCGCTTGGAGGCCCAACATGAGTCTACAATAATAAAGTTGCGCATTAGACATCAAGGTCGTTTCTGGCACAGTTGTCGGGGAGGTGAGTGCTTGAAGGTATATCTTTAGATCTTGCAATTGAATCTTTTATTTTCTTGTTTATCACTAGTTTGGCTATAAAATAAAACTACATAAAGAATGGAATTTAGTTTGCATCATATTATGGATCATCTTTATAATATATTTCTTGAAAACGATGGTTCAGAAAATTGTGCTCAATTGTTAGTAGAAGAAGTCAATAAAATGCTTGGCACAAAATATTTGAATGATGAGCATGATTGCAATGTTGTTAGTGTGAATTCTTTGAATGTCCAAAATGCTAATGATGATTGCACAAGTCATGACAAAAATGTTTCTTATAAGCATGTCAATTTTTGCGGAATGAATTGGGAGTGCAATTGAACACCAAAAAGGGAAGATAGATTTTGTAAGAAGCATAAATATTTAGAAACGAAAAAGTTGCAAGAGAGGCTAGATGATTGTGCTGAAAGATGTAATTTTTTCGCCATCCTTGTGAACTTTGCAATGAACTTGGTCATTTAAATCTCCAATGCAAATTATTTCATGATCAAATCGTGTCCAAAAATTGTGATAACTTGATCACCCTTGAGCATTATAAAGAGCTTAGTCTTCTTTTAGGGTATGAAGAAATGAAACGTTTAACTAAGGGTTTTCCAAATCCCGAGAGGTTTCTTGATTTTGATCTATAAGAAATTTATATGTTTTATGAGATAAATTCCATTGAGAGTCCTTATATTGCCAACTACCTAAAGACAAGAAAACAAATGGAATATGAAGAGAGTACTAATGAAAGGGAAAATGTTTCCCAATACCCTCCTAGTGTTTATTATGATGAATCAAGTAACGAGGAGGAGATTCCTATCCAATCAGTATCGTCAACAAGAAGCGTGAAAAAATTAATTAAACCCACACATGATGTGGTGAGGAAGAAGAAAATAAGAAAGAATAAAGGTAAAAAGGTATCTCTCCCAAATAATGTTGCTCCTATCACCATTGTGTCTCATGAAAGTGAATCAAATATGTTGATGGAGGATGATGATATTGAGTATGATTTTGTGATACCTACTACTTTTTGTAATGATCATGATTGGGAAGACAATGATATCCCTTATGATCTTGAAAATCTTTTTAGCACTTGCTTGGAAGAATATGATAATAATGGTTGATATACTATTGATGCCATTCATGCTATTGATAAGAATGATTGTGATGATATGCAAAACCACAAGCTTGGGGATGCTATGTTTAATGAGTATGACTTGTTTGAAGATTTATTTGCTGGAAATAATGCTTGTCCTAAGCTTGGGGATGCTTTTTTTAATGAATATGATCCTTTGATTCCTTCTACTTTCGATAAGAAAATTTATTTCGATGATAGCATGCCTCCTATTTATGATGATTACATTGATAAAAGTGGGTTTGGAAGAGTGTCAAATCTAGGTAGTAGTGATCCCACTATTTTGGAGGGTGTTGAATCTTATTACAATATTGATGAAAGTGACTTTCGAGAGGTCATGACTTTATTTAGTGATACATCCACTATTTTGGAAGAGGTTTCAATTGACTATGACAATAAAGTTGCTATCTATGATGATTATTATGATGACATGTATGCCATAAAGAGTGATAAATCTTCTATGCTTGTGCATCATGAAAAGAGTGTTGTATGTGATAGCTATATTGTTTAATCCACTCATGATGTTTCTGAAAATTATTATGAGGAAGGAATTTATGATCTTACATATCTCAATAATATCAAGTTTCTTCTCTATGTGTTGATTGTTTTGAAGTTGCACTTGTTTTGCCTTCCTATGCTAGTTGATTCTTGCTCCCATAAGTTGTTTGCTCACAAAATCCATATGCATAGGAAGTGGGTTAGACCAAAATGTGCTAGTCATATGCTTCATGATGCTCTCTTTATGTTTCAATTCTTATCTTTATGCGAGCATCATTGAAATCATCATGCCTAGCTTAAAAGGCATTAAAGAAAAGCGCTTGTTGGGAGACAACCCAACACTTTTACGTACTGTTTTTATGTGTTAAAATGATTAAGCTACCGTATTAATTATGTTTTATTGTTTTTGTTTCAATAAAGGGCCAAGTAAAGCCTTTAGGATCATGTTGGGTGATAGTTGCTTTGATCTTGCTAAAAAGCAGAAACTTTTGCACTCACGAAAATAATTATCATTTTTAACAAAAGAGCGCTTTTGAGTTAATTATTTTTTCAGAAGTTTAATATACAAATTGCTCACGTGTTCCTAAATTTTTCATAATTTTTGGAGTAGCAGAAGTATGGTAGTTATCCAGATCATTACAGACTGTTCTGTTTTTGACAGATCCTGTTTTCAATGCATAGTTTGCTTGCTTTCTAGTTTCTATGGCTTATATTGCTAAATATAAATTTTGGAAATGATATGCTACAGTAGGAATTGTGTGAGAAAAAAATTTATTAATCTTGTCTTTGACAGTACCAAAAGTGAAATGGTTTGCTCTTTATCATACTAACCTATCTCATGAAGTTCCGTTAAGTTTTGTGTGATTGAAGTTTTCAAGTTTTGGATGAGATATTGATATGAGGAGAATAAGGAGTGACAAGACCCTAAGCTTGGGGATGCCCAAGGCACCCCAAGATAATATTCAAGGAAGATACAAGCAACTAAGCTTGGGGATGCCCTAGAAGGCATCCCCTCTTTCGTCTCCAACATTATCGGTAACCTCACTTGGAGCTATGTTTTCATTCATCACATGATATGTGTTTTGCTTGGAGCATCAATTTATTTTGTTAGAATTTGCGTGTTGTTATTTATAATAATGTTTTGCATCTTTCTTTTCAATAAAAATATCAAGTATAGCCTTCACCATGCTTTTTTTGCAAGTATACGTGTTGTTGTTTGAAAATAGAAAGTTTACCGCTGTTGCAAAAATTCCTTAGAAAAGTCAGAATGTGATAAAATGTTGATTTGTTTGCATAATAAGCTCTGATAAATTTTCTACAGTGTGGTAGAATTTCATAATGTTTGGAGTTTAAGAAGTATTGATACTCTTGCATTCTTTACAGATTGTACTGATTTGGCAGATTGCTGTTATGGTTGCATTGTTTGCATATGTTTGCTTGTTTAATGATTATATTTGCGGATAGGAGTATTAAATATGCAGAGGCATTTAGTATGCAATGTTGGATAATAATTTTAGCGATTTTCTACAGTAGAGAATGATTAGGTTTTTGCAATTGTTTATACTAGCTTATCTCACGAGTTCTTGTTGAGTTTTGTGTGGATGAAGCTTTTGAGATTTAGGAAAACCGTGATATGAGAGGAATTAATGAGACACAAAAGCTCAAGCTTGGGGATGCCCAAGGCATCCCAAGATAATATTTCAAGAAGTGTCAAGCATCTAAGCTTGGGGATGCTCCGGCAGGCATCCCACCTTTTTTCTTCAACAATTATCGGTTAGTATCAATTGAGCCTAAGTTTTTGCTTCTTCACATGATGTGTACTATCCTTGGATTATCATTTTATTTTGTTTTGCTTGTTGTTTTAATAAATTACTTAGACCTGAAAGTTTTTAAATAAAATAGAGCCCTCAAATAGTTGTCAGGGAGGCTAAGTAAGCGACATTCACATCCCGTCAACGAAGCCCTTTCTATGTCATTTACTCTTGTGCTTCACTTATATCCCATGAGTAAATTATTGAATAAATTGAATGTCAGAAAGTTGAAATTATATCATGCCTAGTGGTAGCTTCACATTGGGTTCAGAAAGTGAAATCTATAGAGGCTTGACAATCACAATATTGGTCATACAAGCAATTCACAAATAATTAGTATAAGGAAGAGAACTTTCACATGAAAATACACTATCCTGGAAATCTTTTGTGATTGTGAGCCCCCATCAAAATATTATATGCCAAAATTTTGACGTTGGACAAGGAAGACAACGTAATGATTTATGTTTGTTCATATTCACATAGAAGTTATATTGTCATAGATCCTTCAACATGTGGTGCTTGTGAAGGAAATGTGCCCTAGAGGCAATAATAAAGTTATTATTTATTTCCTTATTTCATGATAAATGTTTATTATTCATGCTAGAATTGTATTAACCGTAAACTTAGTACATGTGTGAATACATAGACAAACATAGTATCACTAGTATGCCTCTACTTTACTAGCTCGTTGATCAAAGATGGTTATCTTTCCTAGCCATAGAAATGAATTGTCATTTGATTAACGGGATCACATCATTAGGAGAATGATGTGATTGACATGACCCATTCCGTTAGCTTAGCACACGATCGTTTAGTATGTTGCTATTGCTTTCTTCATGACTTATACATGTTCCTATGACTATGAGATTATGCAACTCCCATTTACCGGAGGAACACTTTGTGTGCTACCAAACGTCACAACATAACTGGGTGATTATAAAGGTGCTCTACAGGTGTCTCCGAAGGTACTTGTTGGGTTGGCGTATTTCGAGATTAGGATTTGTCACTCCGATTGTCGGAGAGGTATCTCTGGGCCCTCTCGGTAATGCACATCCTTAAGCCTTGCAAGCATTGCAACTAATGAGTTAGTTGCGGGATGATGTATTACGGAACGAGTAAAGATACTTGCCGGTAACGAGAAAGAACCAGGTATTGAGATACCGACGATCAAATCTCGGGCAAGTAACATACCGATGACAAAGGGAACAACGTATGTTGTTATGCGGTCTGACCGATAAAGATCTTCGTAGAATATGTGGGAGCCAACATGAGCATCCAGGTTCCGCTATTGGTTATTGACCGAAGACGTGTCTCGGTCATGTCTACATAGTTCTCGAACCCGTAGGGTCCGCATGCTTAACGTTTCGATGACAGTTATATGATGAGTTTATATGTTTTGATGTACCGAAGGTTGTTTGGAGTCCCGGATGTGATCACGGACATGACGAGGAGTCTCTAAATGGTCGAGACATGAAGATTGATATATTGGAAGCCTATGTTTGGATATCGGAAGTGTTCCGGTGAAATCGGATTTTATCGAGTATCGGAGGGGTTCTGAACCCCGGGGTTAATGGGCCTTAGTGGGCCTTTGCGGAGAAGAGGAGAGGCGGCCATGGCTGGGCCACGCGCCCCTCCCCCCTAGTCCGAATAGGACAAGGAGCGGCGGCGCCCCCTTCCTTCCTCTCTCCTCCTCCCCCAAGTCCTAATCCAACTAGGAAAGGGGGGAGTCCTACTCCCGGTGTTAGTACGACTCCTCCTGGCGCGCCCCCTCTAGGCCGGCCGCACCTCCCCCTTGCTCCTTTATATACGGGAGCAGGGGGCACCCTAGAGACACACCAATTGATCGTTTGATCTTTTAGCCATGTGCGGTGCCACCCTCCACCATAGCCCACCTCGAGCACATCAGTGGCGGTGCTTAGGCAAAGCCCTGCGTCGGTAGAATATCATCATCGTCACCATGCCGTCATGCTGACGAAACTCTCCCTCAACACTCGGCTGGATCGGAGTTCGAGGGACGTCATAGGGCTGAACGTGTGCTAAACTCGGAGGTGTCGTGCGTTCGGTACTTGATCGGTCGGATCATGAAGACGTACGACTACATCAACCGCGTTGTGCTAACGCTTTTGCTTTCAGTCTACGAGGGTACGTGGACAACACTCTCCCCTCTCGTTGCTATGCATCACCATGATCTTGCGTGTGCGTAGGAATTTTTTTGAAATTACTACGTTCCCTATTAGTGGCATCCGAGCCAGGTTTTATGCGTTGATGTTATATGCACGAGTAGAACACAAGTGAGTTGTGGGCGATATAAGTCATCGCTTACCAAAGCATGTCATACTTTGGTTCGGGCGGTATTGTTGGATGAAGCGGCCCGGACCGACATTACGCCAGACGCTTTACGCGAGACTGGTTCTACCGACGTGCTTTGCACACATGTGGCTGGCGGGTGTCTGTTTCTCCAACTTTAGTTGAACCGAGTGTGGCTACGCCCGGTCCTTGTGAAGGTTAAAACAGCACCAACTTGACAAACTACCGTTGTGGTTTTGATGCGTAGGTAAGAACGGTTCTTGCTCAGCCCGTAGCAGCCACGTAAAACTTGCAACAACAAAGTAGAAGACGTCTAACTTGTTTTTGCAGGGCAAGTTGTGATGTGATATGGTCAAAGCATGATGCTAAATTTTACTGTATGAGATGATCATGTTTTGTAACCGAGTTATCGGCAACTGGCAGGAGCCATATGGTTGTCGCTTTTATTGTATGCAATGCAATCGCCCTGTAATGCTTTACTTTCACTACAAAAAAAATACACTTCCGTGATGATACGTGTTTGTCACAGTAGGTCGCGTTTTTTGTCATGCATGTACATCCATGACGATTTTATGGCAGAGTCAAGATAGTCATACCTGTGCTGTCGTAGAAGTGTTCCATGACATTACCAAAATTATCATCACGGAAGTGTGCACTTCCATGATGATAAATCGCGCGTCACAGAAGTGCTTTCGTCAAGGGTGACCGACACGTGGCATCCACCGTCACGGAACGCCGTTAAGCTATCGGGTCGGGTTTTGGATCCGATAACCCGTTAACGGCCCCGACCAATGGGGATTTTCCACGTGTGAAATCATCATTGGCTGGAGGAAACACATGTCGTCTCATCGTTGGGACAGATGTCATCCACTCATTGGACAGAAGGCGCCTATGATACGTCGACACGTGGCACGGCCCAACAAAGGCCCATTCCTGTGAAAAGGCCGGCCCGTTTGACTTGGTTAAAAGGTGGCGGGCCGGCCCATGCAAAGCCTGTTAACGGCATGTTCGCATATAGCCCATTTACAACCCGCTAACCCAAGGCCCGTTACGCCATAACCGAATTAGGCCCAGTAGCGTCATCTGGGGCATCCAATATGATTCTATCCCGTTTCCACTTCTGGCCCATGTATGGCCCATGACGTCTTTCGACCCATATGAGTCCCTATATAACTCTTGGCCTATTAACGGCCCGTGGTGAGACTGGCCCGTAATGAACAGTGTATCACTTTACACCCATTAACGGCCCGTGGTGAAACTGGCCCGTAATGAACAGTGTATCACTTTATACCCATTAACGGCCCGTTATTCCATTGGGCCGTTTCCAGCCGATGTTATCTTTCGGCCTTCTCAGAGCCCATTTATTCTTGGGCTCATTTCCCACATTCATTTACTTACGGCCCGTTACTATCATTATCTGCTTGTGGGCCAAATTCAGCCCGTGGTTACAGTCGGCCCGTTTGTGGTCCGTTAATATGTTGGGCCATTTTCATAGCGTCATCAAATATGACCTATTAACGACGGCCCGTTATGGTCGGCCCATGAACGGACGATTCCAACTCTAGCCCGTTTACGGCCATAATGCGGCCTGTTATTGGCCCATGTTTGGCTAATCGATCATACGGCCCGTATAAGGCCCATTGATGATACGGCCCGTAGAAGTCCCATTGTTTCTACGGCCCGTAGAAGGCCTACTGTTTCTACGGCCCGTAGAAGGCCCACTGTTTCTATGGCCCGTAGGAGGCGCAGTGTCAATACTGTAAATATTAGCCCATGGTTATTGTGGCCTAGTTTTAAAAATAGGTTATTGCAGCCACTAGCAAACCGCGAAAAAGAACTGCACCGACTACAAGCAAACAAATAAACAAGACAACAAGGAAATAAATAAGCAAGCAACTTATGCTAGGCTATCACAGCTATTACACATATTACATCCACTGGGCATCAAAGTTCGCCACCAGTGCAAATATAGGGAACACAGCAGCATATAAATGCCGCAAAGAAAACAAGTCCGTAACTGAAACCACTTCAAGAGTTCAAGAAACAATATCCTAGGTACCCATAATGGGCAAGATGCTTAGAAAGCTTATTAACTTTCTCTTGTTTGGTGCTTAAATCCTCCAGTAACTTGTCATTGCACAAGAAAGTACGCATCCGAATCTGCAGAGACTTCCTCGATCCTTCGGCTTCTTGCCGCAAAGACACCGACCGATGCCTTTTAGCTTGTAGCTGAGATCAAGAAGTCAAGTGATTCAGCAGCGAAGTTCGAAGAGCTTGTGCCGTGATCGCCGGTAACTCGAACACTACAACAACGCAGGACTGTGGGGTTTTCTCACTGTCTACAAGATTGTTTTTATCACCTTTCTTGGAGACCAACAGGGTTGTCTCACTATCTTGAACCTTATCTGCATTACTTTCTCTACCATTGCATAGTGGGGTGCTCTTCTCCAATATTCTGTCTGCATACTACAAGAGAAACAAGCAGACACATCACAGGTTTAGCTTGTGGTATACGAAACTCATTTTGGTAAACCGGTTCAGTAGTAAGGTGGACAGGATAACAAAGATGAAACAAACATTATCTATGTACTATGGTCCTTTGTATTGTCCATAGCATTCTAGTTTATGTTCCCTAATCAAGATAGAGACACGATTCAACTCATATATTTTTAAGACACAAAGATAGATGTAATATAAGTGTGATAAACTACACAACATTGGCAGCACTTGTAATGTGCATCACATGAGAACATAACTGTTTATACAACTTAAACTGAAATCAACATAGAGCAAGAAGTTAGAACAGCAATCCAGTTAAAGAAATAGGTTTAAAACATACCTGTTGCACCATTGGAGTTTCAATTGGATCCTTCAAATTCGAAAGTAGTTGGTATGAGTAAATATAGTGATGCAACAAAGAAAGGAGTATGGACCATAGCTACGGAATCGACACGAGAACAGCTTGCTCTTCTCGCTTTAAACGTGGAGTTTGGGTTAGCTGTGGTGGTCTTCGTGCTTTGGGCACCGCAGTAGAGCTTTACAAACTGCTCGTGTGGGGTACTCTGTGGTGGACATGGTGCTTTGTTAACTATAAGTGGGTTACTATCCGTTGGGGTTGCGGTTAGATGGGTTCTAGCTGGTTCTCTGCCCAACGATGTAAATGTGCAATCTGGAAGAGTCTCGATTATGTGTGGTGGGACTAGTTTGTGGGCCAGTACAACCATGGTTCTAGCTGCATCGACGAGTAGCACTGTCTTTTGTGAAGAACGGTTTTTGCTCCCTTAGATACCGCCATCACCCCTCCAATTCAAATGACTGATAAACAAGAAAAGAAATTGAACGACAGACATTGTATGATAGATGATGTCGTAATTCACATATATGTTGTCTAACCAAACAGACAGACATGACACAATTTCACATATTTGATGCCTAACTAAACAGGATAGCATGACACAGCTTTCAGATATATGATGGATAACTTAACATGATATAATGGCATAATTCAACATATGATGAGTACCTAAACAGGATGACATGCAAAACTATATGATGTCTTTCTAAAATAGGTTGGGATGAAATAATTCACATACATGTTGTCTAAGTATACAGGATGGCATGATATAATTGACATAATTGATTCATATACTAAGCAGCTGGAACTCGCATGTATGATATTTAAACTAAGCGAGATAGAATTCAATATTGTGCATATGATGTCTAAACTAAGCAATGCAAGACACCATATGCATCAGAAATATAAACATTGCAACTTAGAGCATACACCTCGTGTGGGATATAGGAATTTGGTCATCTGTCTCTGAATCCTCCTCTGAGGAGCTCCCTATAACCATCGAGATATATGCTTCAATAGGTACCATTGCCTGCTCTGAAGACCTTGTTTTCACTCCAGATTTTTCCATAACCAGCTCAAATGGCCGATACACATGAAGAGTAGTTCAATATACACAGATTTTCGACAAATGGAATACGTGATGAAAAAAAGATAGCATGAGATAATTCACATATATGATGCCTGGCTCCATGGCGGTGCATAATTCACATATATGATAACTGGCTAAAAAACATGGCATTGCATAATTCACATATCTGATATAGAAAGCAAACAGGAGGCATTCACACAAAGCATGTCTAATCTAAGCAGATGGCATGGCAATGCAAGACACCATATGCATGATATGAGCAATATAACCCAGCCAAGTTAGAGCATGCACCTCGGGGGATACGACTGGTCATCTCTCTGCATCCTCCTCTAAGGAGCTATTCAGAATCAAAGAAGAAATCTGCATCGACGGGCAGCACTGAGTGCTCAGAAGACCTTGTTTTCACTTCAGATTTTCCCATGATCGACTCAAATGGCTGATGCACAGGAAGACTAGATGAATGTATAAATATTGTTGACAAATGGAATACATTAAGGAAAAAATATGGCACGATACAATTCACATATATGATGACTGGCTAAACAGGATGGCATTGCAGGATTCACGTATACGATGCCTGGCTAAAGAAGATGGCATTGCATAATTCCCATATACTCCCTCCATTCCTAAATATTTGTCTTTTTAGAGATTTCAAATGGACTACCACATACGAATGTATATAGACATATTTAGAGTGTAGATTCACTCATTTTGTTCCGTATGTAGTCACTTGTTGAAATCTCTGAAAAGACAAATATTTAGGAATGGTGGGAGTATGATATAGAAACCAAACGGGTGGCATTCACTCAAAGCTAATCTAAACTAAGCTGATGACATATAAGATGTATAATGTAAGCAATGCAAGGCGCCATATGCATGATATGACCAACATCAAGATGCTGTGTTAGAGCAAACACCTCAGGTGGTAAACAGGCGTGGTCGGCTCCTTTTGAATCTCCATCTGAACAGTTATCTTCCTCTGGAATACAATCTGGAAATGCAGGAGGGGGGGGGCACTTCGCCCACCATGGAGCGGCGTCTGCATGACATTATATTCACATGCAATGGTCTTCTCTTTTTCTCTACATGTTCAGTACGATTGTGTACAATATCTGACATGCATAATAAAAAATAGTTAGATTTTGTAAGACCTAAGGGGTGCATGCAAAAATCAAGACTGATGGTAGCAAACGAGTGGATGGATCCAAAACTAATGATGGCAGGTAGATTATAGCTTCAGTTTAAAAAGATAGACAATGGATCATCTATTGTTTGTTGCCCACCCGACATGAACCACGTAGAAGACCCTAGATGAACCAGATAGTAGACAGATACTATTCATTGTTGGCTCGATATGAGACCCATGGGCAATTCAAAACTCAAGATTGAATGATAAAGTAGCAGGTAAAAATAAACGATGTATAACGTAAGCAAACCACGAAAAGACTGCGACCTCTCTTCCGAACTGTAGTCCTCGTGTTCATCTGCTTCGATCGATGATGGTAATGCAGTTGGCGTGGCTGCCGGCAACGGGAAGATGATGCGAGGCGGCGAAAGGAAGTCTCAGGGGGGATCTTCGCTGCCGTGAACGCTTCGTCGATGGTGCACCTCGGTGGGATGGATGACGCACGGCAGAGCAGGACATAACACATGAGTTTTCTTTGACGCATGTCTGAAAATGAAGTAAATCTGTAAGGTCTCCTTAGAATTGGAGGATTCTATAAACGCAGGGACAGGAAAAACAAAGGAATAGGATAGGAATGCACGTGCAAAACAGAGCATTTGGAAACATAGGATTTCAGTCAACCTGGGTGTTTGGTTCACATGAATTGGAAGAACAGAGGAATGGGGAAACAAAGTGATGCGACGAGTGTACAACCTCTTTGGCTTAGCCTTGTGGACCTCACCATCATTGGGTTAGACGTGGAGGATGGTGATGATGCTGGTGTGACTGTCGGAGGCGGGGAAGAAGATCCGAGGCCTCTGGAAACGGCTACTACTCCGCTGTGATGGACGGTTCCGTCGTTGGAGCAGCTCCGTTAAGGTGTACGGCGACGAGGCTGAAGCATGAAAAGACAGACGACGTTAATCTGAAGTGGGACCCTAATATCATCTGCAATAGATGATGTAAAATACATCACCAAAAAGTGCTAGATGTAAAACGCATCAGCCGCGCCACGGCCGCTCCGACAGATGTTGTAAGTATTGTTCATTCTGAACTTAACTGAAGAAAATGAACTTCACAGTCGAAACTGAATTTTACTGTCAAAACTGATTGAACTAGTAATAGAGCATTGCAATAGATGTTTAGGGCGTTCAAGCACTAGTAGCAGAGAAGCGATGATCTAAATCGCCAGACGCCGGCGTGGAACGCACTAGCAGAGAGCAACTCGTGCGGCAAGAGCACCATGAGCGAGTGCTAAAGCAGCAACTCCTCAGGCTGTCGGAGGTCGTGCAAAGAAGAAAGCAGAAGCAAGCGAGAGCAAGAGCAGAGCAGCAGCATGAATGAAAGCAGGAGCAGTGGCAAGCAAGCGACCGACAAAGAAGAACAGAGCCACAATGAAGCGAGAACCGGAGCAACTGCAGCTAGTGCCGCTTGTGGAAGTCGCCACCGAGGAAGCAACGACATGGGGAGAGACGCCGTGGATGATGTGGCGATGTGGCGCCATTGATGGAGACACGCCATGTACGCTTTCAGATCGAGCACCGGCAGCCCCATGAGATCGAATAAAAGATAAAATGCAGCGGTGAGTGCAGAACCTCCTTGGTGGCGCCGAGTTGTCCTCGGCTTCATCGGAGGAATTGGTGAGGGTGCTGCGGTTCCTGTGGGGCAGGTCAAGACGGTGCTGTGGGGATTGAGGTGGCGCGATAGACGAGGCGAACGTCGGGGCGGCTCCTTGGAGGTGGAGGACGGGGCGGCTGATCCGGTGGGACGACGAGATCGACAAAGGATCCTCATCCGGTGCGGTGGATGAGGGACGGCGAGCTGTTATACTGACGACGAGTCGGGGAAGAGTCTACTGGGCGGGGCGGTCGGGAGGTCGACGGAGGAGCGTGGGGTTTCGCGGGTTTTGGCGGCCTCGGTGTACGAATGGGGGGCCGAAGGGGGAGGGGGGAGCCACGCTTAGGGACGCGCTTGTCCGAAATGTAGGGTAAGTTACCAGCGTACCCCCACCAGTTTTGACACCACGACGTGAAGCTTCATTTCCGGCTAAGGGGTAGAAGGGGGATTTCGCATGTCTGGGCTGCGGGAGCGATTTCGGATGAGCAGGGAGTTCTCGCGTGCGTCCAAATTTCAGGATAACAAGGCGCGGCGCGGGTTGAAGAAGTGGGAGTTTCAAAGCAGGTGAGACAAAAGATACTCGAGCTTGAAAATTTCGGGATAACAAGGTGCGGATTCCTTGTTCGGCAGAACAAACTTAACGTGTAAAAAAACAATTCATACAAGACACAAGAGAGTCATGTGCCCTTTTTACTATATTGCTATAGATGCCATTGAAAAAACTACAAGAAAAATGTAAAAAGAATCGGGAGAACAAGATTACCCTGCACAGTACCAAATCGATTCGCACTTCCCTCAACAACAACAAAAAACAAATCAATTCCCACCAAAGAAAGAGTAATGTCCCTTTTTATATGATTACAGATGCCATGATCTCGAATTTCAATTTTTGAATCCACGTTATGTTGAATTGAATATATCATTAGGTGACCTTATGTTTATAATTGATGTAGTCGTACATTTTGACCTTCCATCATATATGAACATTTTACTCCACCATGTGAACATATATATTGTCGTCTACCATATGGACTAAATTTGAATCAATTTTCCTTATTTGAATACGATTGTTTTCAAGTTATACAATAATTTAAATATTATCTTGATAACAAAAAACATACATATAGCAGTAATCATATTTCACTATAAACTACATGTACCATACGCTCTCCAGTTCAAATATTTGTATCCATTTGATGTTTAATTCAAATCATAGTACATTATTGGTCTAGGTAGCGAGATGTTTGGGATAATCTAAACCCTGTTTTCATACGTATGATTTTTGGCTGAATTGGGACAAGTTTTGGTATAAGCCTCTTGCAAAACCGGAGATTCTCTCAACAAGCCTCGTGGTTCCGAGAGGGAACGTGTCACCTTTGTGTGCGAAATGATATACGCCGCCTCCCCCTGATTTTATTTACAGAGGTAACACAGAACTATATGGGTGCCCTGTTAAATTTTGGAATTATTTCGGGTTCATTTGGACTTTTTATACATTAATTGAGTTTCTGGACTTTTAATGTGCATAATCTAAATATGAATTTCATGCACATGCTCCGGTGCACCAAAGTGGGTTGAAAAATCACATGTGTGTCCTTGGTTGAATTTCTAGGTCCCATGGAAGAAATGAGAATGAAATTCAAACATCTGGGCATCATGACTCGGCTGAGAACATCGAGAAACTTTGATTTTAAATTCATGTAAACCCAAAACTCGCCTGGAAATCATGAAACTTGGCATGGTGTCATGTCATGGCACTAACATGTTGTGGTAAAAAATTGGGCCGATTTGGAAGCTCGTGGTTCTAAGAGGGAACGTGCCACCTTTGAGTGTGAAACGATATACGCTGCCCCCCTTGAGTTTCTTAACAAAGGCAACATAGAACTACATTAGTGCCCTGTTAAATTTTGGAATTATTCCGGGTTCGTTTGTCGTTTTTCATACATTAATTGAGTTTCTGGTCATTTAATGTGCATAAGTCAAATTTGAACTACAAAGCACATGCTCTCGTGCACCAAAGTTGGTTGAAAAATCACATTTGTGTCCTCGGGTGAATTTCCAGGTCCCATGCAAGAAATGAGAATAAAATTAAAACATCCGGGCATCGTGGCTCGGACGAGAACATTGAGAAACTTGGTTTTAAAATTCTTGTAAATCCAAAACACGTCTGAAAATCATGAAACTTGGCATGGATGTCATGTCATGGTACTACCATGTTGTGGTAAAAAGAATTGGCCGAATAGGAACAGATTTTGGTATAAGCTTCTTGCAAACCGAAGCTTCTCTCAAGAAGGCTTGTGGTTCTGAGAGGGAACATGTCACCTTTGAGTGCGAAACGATATACGTTGTCCCCTTGAGTTTATTTACAAAGGCAACATAGAACTACATGAGTGCCCTGTTAAATTTTGGAATTATTCTGGCTTCATTTGGCCTTATTTACACATTAATTGAGTTTTGGTCATTTAATGTGCATAATTCAAATTTGAACTACAAGCACATGCTCCCGTGCACCAAAGTTGGTTGAAAAATCACATTTGTGTCCTCGGGTGAATTTCTACTCCCATGCAAAAAATGAGAATAAAATTCAAACATCTGGGCATCATGGCTCGGTCGAGAACATTGCGAAACTTGGTTTTAAAATCATGAAACTTGGCATGGTGTCATGTCATGGTAGTACCATGCCGTGGTAAAAAAAGTGGCCGAATAGGAACAAATTTTGGTATAAGCTTCTTGCAAATCGGAGCTTCTCTCAAGAAGGCTCGTGGTTCTGGGAGGGAAGGTGTCACCTTTGTGTGCATAATTCAAACTTGAAATACAAGCACATGTTCCAGTGCACCAAAGTTGGTTGAAAAATCATATGTGTGTCCTCGGGTAAATTTCTAGGTTCCATGCAAGAAATGGGAATGAAATTCAAAATTCTGGGCGACGTGGCTGGGTTGGAAACATTGAGAAACTTAGTTTTTTAATTCCTGTAAATCCAAAACACGCATGAAAATAATGAAACTTGGCTTGGAGCCATGGCATGGCACCAACATGCTGTGGTAAAGGCGCACACATTAACAATCAACAAAGTCATGTTGGAACAAGTGTTGTCACGTTATAATCGAAAACACAAGTATTATTGAAACTGTTGCCGTTCTACTTACTAGTACCATTTACGTGCCGCCACGCATCCCCATTTTTTATTAGCTAGGAGGTGCCATGCACGGTAGCTATTTGAGTACGAGAGGCGTACGATCAGAACCCTGCGCGTGCTTATCGGGAGGAGAGCCCTTTGAACTCCATCTGCCGTCCACCTCTCTCCCAAGGTCTCCATTAATGGCGCCCGATCCTCTTTTTAATGGCGTGGCTATGTCTCACTCGACTGATATTTAAGAGAGAAAAAAGAAAATCTGAAAGCACGGATCTTGATGTAAGATCCGACGGACCTATATAGCATCTACTGCGACTTATAGCAAGACTGATGAATATATAAGGACGATTAATTTTTTTGATCAAAGAAGGGCTTGCCCCTTCCGATTTTCATTACTAAAAACCACCACAATTCACAAGAAATTCAGCACAACTGCAGCCTAACACGAAGGACTAAAAGCTACCAGATTGAAATCGCAACATCCCAAGAGGCCAACAAAGGCAAAACATCCGCTTAGAACCCAACATTTCACAACCGATTTACACAATCCACATCCTAAATCGATTATTACATCAAAAGAAACCAGGAAACTGAAGGAAGCCCAAAGAAGAAGAAGAACAACAACGCTGTGGTCGCCACAAAGAAGAGTTTTCTTCATTCCACCTCGCAACATTGATCTTCCACGTAAAGATAAGGACGATTAATTGTCTTACATAATTAGAAAGATAATTAAAAAAGCCACATGCGGCTACGCCCGAAATACACAAGGGCAAAAGAAGAATGAACACAAGGATCTGGCTCGCTGATCTCTACTTTCTTGATGCGTTGCTGTAGGCCGCAGGAACTAGTCTCCGCGACGAGCGGCGATGAGCTCTTTCGTGTCCTCAAGATGCTGCTTGAGAACATCCACGGATTCCTCCACCAGCCTTTGGCGCTTGTTGCGAAGCATGTCATTCTCGTCCATAAGTTTCTTGACGATGACGCCGGTCCTCTTCAACAAGGCACTGGTCTCCTCCTGCTGGTCTGCACTTCGGACGATCTTCTCCCTCAGCAGGTCACGCTTGGCCCGGAGCCTCTCATTGCCCTCCCTTAGTTGCCGGATGACGCCGGTAGCCTGTTCAAACGAGGCTTTCATGTCGTCCTGCAACCTCGCCCAACCGGAGATCTGATCCATCTGGCTATGGACAATCGCATGCATGCACTGTAATAGCTGCCGCCTTCCGCGAGAAATTTTCCCTGCCGCGGCGCTGGCTGGACATCTTCGCTGCATTCGTGGCGGCGGCAGGACATCTCTGCCGCTTCCGTGGCATGGCCGACCAGTCTGCTGCATCGACAAATGGCGGGACCTCCGTGCTGCTTCAGCCGCACGGCGGGACCTTCAGGTTGCTACTTCCGCTGGTGGGACATGTCGGCTGCTCTTGCAGCGAGGCGGACATCTCGTGCTTCCGCTTCCATGCTCGCCTCTCCACGGTGGCAATCTTCGACCCGTAACTCACATCGCCATGGCGCATTTAAGGGAAGGATGCTGAATGACTTGTTTGTTTTTGTGGATGAGGAGTTGAGGAGGAATGTGTAGTCATCTTGGCATACTAGTATTTATAACCGAGTACTAGTACGCTTCCTAAGTGGGAAACCGTTTAGGTTGTGATCGGTGTGAACAGGTTTGCAATTCAATATAGTGTGGAGTAATTTGAATGTGACGAGACGCAAGCTCAAAATTTATTGACGGTCCTAGTTTCAAGTGCGGCACTATTCTTGATGGAGTACTTCTTTTCTACTCCCTCCTTTCCGGTTTTATAGGGCTTATCTCAAAATTTTAGTTTTTCCATTTTATAAGGCTCAATTTGGTTGTTCCCCAACACATGTTCAGATTCCAAGGTGCATTAAATCATTGCACGCAAGTATTAAGAGAAAATTGACCAATGCATGTACTTTATGCATGCATGCATTGCAATTAATGCATTGATAAACATATTTTTGAGAAAAACAAGAGCATTAATTAGGTGCTTTTGGAAACTACAAAAAATATTCCACCACTCACCATCTTGGTTGGTGAGATTTTTGAATTAAGCCCTATAAACCGGAAAGGAGGGAGTATATTAGCATATTACTAAGATAAACAGAAGGCACTGTAGAAACATTTAGGACGTGAGTTTGTCAATCTGAATGTGGAGGGACACAAGCTTATCCCTGGCCAGCGGCTTGGGCGGAACTGTCAAGAAGGTCAGCTCCTGCACGTCAACATCGTCGGGATCCTTGTTGCTTGTCACCTCCATTTCCACCTTGACGGCGTTGGTCGTGCCTTTGGGCTCCCCTGGCGGGCCGTTCGCCCACAGCTTGGCCACGTAGTGCGGCAGTGGGGACGCCCCCGCTCTGATGCAGACAACGAACACGATGATAGGCGCGCCGATGTCGAGCACACCACCGACCAAGAAAAACGCGCAGTGGTCCTCCTCCGAACAAAGAAGAGCCGTGGCTCCGGCTAAAGGGCACTTGCAGCTGGAGCACCTTGCCGTCTTGGATCCCGTACCGCGGGCATGGGATGCGCAGTTCGATGTGGTGGTAGGCGCGGCGGGCCTTTCTATCCGCAGACGGGCACGGGCATTTGCGGTGGCGCGAGCGACACACGCTCTGGTGATCGGCGAGCTTGTGGAAAGTGACGTAGAGCCCACAGCCTTCGTGCGGGCAGTCCACCCTCACCGACGAAAGGACGGAGTCCACCGCCGTGTTCCGCATGTCGAAGCCACTGCCGCTCTAGCACTTCTGGCACTGCCGCTGGTTCCCGGGGCGCTCGAGGCGGCAGTCCATGCAGGCCAGGTGCCCTCCCTTGCACTGCAGAAATCAATCGAACAGCACATCAATCAAGGAACCTGCACCTTGCTCAATCAGTCGAATGGACGAGGTGTATTCGAACCTCATACACTGGAGGTGTCAAGGGGCGGAGGCACAAGGGGCACTAGAGCACGCTGAGGTCCATCGAGACCTTAGAGAGCTTCAACGTCGGGTCATGTTCGGTCTGCATGATCTCGCCCTCCTCGTGCACAACCATCTCTTGACTTGGGCCGGGGTATTACAAAGCTTTACCGTCACATATTTTATACTACTTCAAGGTGCATTAAATCAACACGTGCAAGTATCAAAAGGAGAGTCACGGCATGCATGCATGCATTGTAATTAATGCATCAGTAAACACAAATTATTGAAATATATCGAGTGCAGTGCTTTGATGTGTCGCGTCAACTCGTACATCAACGAGAAGTTTGATTATCCTCTCCCTCGCGGACTTAACTTCACCTGCCTTTGGTTGTATGACAGGTTGGCCACACTGCCGTGCCCATATCATACACGCAAAGGCAGGAGCGTCCCTCCCTCGCCCATGAGCGTGGTGGCTGGCAAGACTAGGAGAAGCTGCCACATCGCTCTCCCTCGCACGCGGTGGACATGCAGCAGTTCAATCGGTGTCGATGGCCGAAGCGTCGTAGTACTCCTCCGGTGCAGTAGTACTCTTGACTTCCGAAGAGGCGAAGAGCCAAGCGCAGCCCGGGCCTTCGTGTGGCAGTTTCATGTGTAGAGTAGTCTAGGATAGCGTGTACCGTGCCTGTAAGCTTAAAATCGTTGGGGTCGGCTCCATGCTATGTGGTCGTCTCGAAGTTTTTAAAAAAATTAAAATAGTCTTCTGGCCCTACCTGACACCCTGGTGATTGTAGTTTGCACGCTCATCTGGTCAAGACGGAATATATATTTTAATTTGTTTTTTTTCGAAAATGGGGGACTCCCCGGCCTCTGCATCAGAACGATGCATACGACCACATATATTTTAATTTGTGGTGGGTAAATGTTAGAGGTTGCAGCAAATATATTGTACATCATGGGTCTTTTCAGCCAAGTTTAGAGGCAAGCATGTGGGGCCAGTGCTATGATGTTTCGCGAACTCGTACAACGAGGAGAAGCTTGATTTTACTACACACCTTCTCCCTCACCAATGCGCGCGGTTGCTCGCAAACAAGGACAGGCTTTTGCTTAGTAGTACTTCTGTGACAAGCTATCCGTCCGCTTCGCGGTGGACGGACATGCAAAGATGGATTCGACATCGTCAAGCGATAGTAGTAACATCATTGTTCGTCTTCTCGAAGAGGCGAAGAGCCAAGTGCAAACCGAACGTTGCAGTTGCGAACATTGGAGCACGCATATAGCCATGCTCTTGCATGAGACAAAATTGCTATGTGAGCCTACTATTGTACTAGTACATACAACTACTTGCTAGTATAGCCCTGTAAACTAGAAAGGAGTATTTGCCCTTCTAGAGATTTCAACAAGTGACTAGACTACACCGAGACGGAGTACATATGGAGCAAAATGAGTGAATCTGCACCGTAAATAAATACGTACTAGTTCTATCGTTTTCCTCTCCAAGGTGCACAATATTGAGTATACTGACTAGTCTCTTTTTGACACGCATTTACATTTTCTTACACAAGATGCACGCATAGCGCTCAT
The DNA here is from genome assembly GCA_021605145.1 of Aegilops bicornis. Lineage (NCBI taxonomy): Eukaryota > Viridiplantae > Streptophyta > Magnoliopsida > Poales > Poaceae > Aegilops > Aegilops bicornis. The sequence goes on along the minus strand of CM038672.1, from coordinate 436,392,964 downwards.
ATACACGCATACATTCACCCCTATGAACGCACACACGCACGGCACTATCATCTTGAAATTTACGAAGTCACCATAGGCACCTCGTCGTTGACGGGTCCATAGGTGCTTGAATGCCAAGGAGGGAGAGGGTAGCGGTTCCCGAGACGTTGAACGGTCAATGATGCATCCTCAATTACATGCAGAGGGAATTAATTGGAGAAGCAGAATAGAGCCAAAGACGATGTGAATTCAACAGAGTTTGGACTCTCATATAATAAAGGCGCCCCACCACTCCAATCCATCTACTCCCAAGTCTTTGCGCAACACTGCTCACTCCAATCCAAGACCAAGTGACCAGAAGCCACAAGCACCTATGGAGGCGATGGACGCGAGCGGCAGTCGGCTGTGCCAAATCATCCAAGGTGCCGGCCTGCGGCCCCGCACCGCGCAGTGTTTCCATACGGTGCTGGCGACCGCAGGCATCGTAGCCCTCGCCGACGCCGGCTTCGCCTCTCGCATGGACGACATGATGGTCAACTCCATCCGCAAGTTCACCGCCGTCAAGAAGCGTGTGGACGACCTTGCCGTACTGCTCCAGCCCGCGCGCCCAGGCTCCTCATTGCCTGCCACCCTCATCGGCCTCCCGAACTCTTTCAAGCCCTGGTGGCCCTGCAGGTGCCGGAGGTCGCGACGAAGAATGTGCACCTCGAGGTCGGCCGCCGCCACAGCGCCTCGCCATGCAAGAAACCGTCGACCTGCACATCCACGTCTACGAGGAAATCGTCTACATAGGCCACTACAAGGCAAGCAAGGACACAAAGACGTTGGCCTTCTTCCAGTGGCTGGAATCTTTGGACACCATTGTTCAGAAGCACGTCGACCTGGCCACGAAAGCCGCTGTTACTTAGGCGCCGTTCGTGGGCCGGCGCCCTGAGTCGAGGAGGTGGACGTCGTCGATGGATGAATCTCCTCTTGCCTCCTGTAATCAAAGACCTTTGCATCGCCTCATGGCCTTAATGTTTTATTAGTATAGTACTCCCTCCGTTCCCAAATATAAGTCTTTCTAAAGATTCCAGCAAGTAACTACTACATACGGAGCAAAATGAGTGAATCTACACTCTAAACTATGTCTACATACATCTATATGATGTATTCCATTTGAAATAGTATCTAAAAAGGCTTATATTTATGAACGGAGGGAGTATATGGCATTTTATTCCAGCCGTAACGTTTTCACTGTGAGGTGGGGCCGCAGTTGAGCAAACACACCCCGCCCACCGGGCATCAGTCGAGTTTAGAATTAGAAGAGAGAAACGAGGGAGGAGAGCTAGCTGTAGCACCTGACATTTGTTGTCAGATGGGACTCATGTTTATAGAATAGGAGTAATCAGCACTCGTGCCTCTTTTTTTTAGGGAAAAATTAGTCGTATGTCTAGTACCACTAGTTGGCTGTGTGCGACCTATAGCTGTCATCACTTTAGGTCTCCTTTTCGAACCGCGGCTATGCTTCACAGTACATATTATTTCACACATTTATCCTCCTATATGTACTCCTAGGCTATTTCCACGTGCTCCCATTCACCGACATGTGGGACATAGAGCATCTGGGTCGTAGTGCATGCACAACTCGGAGCATATGCCGGGGTACTTTACATTTCAGACCTCACGAATTACATGCAAACCCCGCGAAGAATAATAAATGAATGAATGAATTACTACATGAAACCGGATTATTTTCGTGGAAACCGGAGCACGTTCATTAAATTTTGGACATAACACATTTATAAAAAATGACCGGACCGAAACCAGTCTAAGGGCCTCTTTGATTTTTCCCGCAAAAAAGGGCATCTTTGATTCGCTGGATACTGAAAACACATGAATGGGGAAAGTATGATGGCGATGAACCGAGACGAGGAGAACTCTAACTCAGTTAGAGGTTAGAGTTAGATTCTAACCTGAACTAACTCTAAACCAAAGAGGTGTATGGATGGCAGGGTTAGATTGACAATAAATGCTCTATCTCAATCATTTGACTACTTTGGACCCTATTTGTCACGGATTTGGAGGGTGCTTGGATACGTTTTAGTTCCATGACTAAAAGTAGTGGGACTAAAACTTGCTAGCCTCACCCATGCTTGGATCCAAATACTAAAGAGACTAAAATCAAGTTAATGAGCATTTATTATCTTCCAAACCCTCCAATCCAAAACTCACCTGTGTTAAAGGAGAGGAGTCAAATGAGGAGATAGAGGACTAATCCACATTTTAGTAGGGGTACCCCTGACTAAATTTTTTTAGTCTCAAGACTAGTTTTAGCCCCTCTTTAGTCAGGGGTGCTTGGAACTTTAGCCTCTTAAAGAGACTATTTTTAGTCAGACTAAAATAAGTCCCTTGGATCCAAGCACCCTCTTGGTGTGGCCGGCTCTTCTGTGGCCTCCTCCCGCCACAATTGACATAAACGAACCATCTATACAAATCAAGCATGCAAAACATGATAATTTTTACTTTGTCCATACAAATGAGATATCCCACTTAAACATACAAGTCGTCAATCAAACTTCACAAAATAAAAAACACTTCATGAAACAAAGAATGAGCTAACTCATCACGGAAGTCATTCACGATAGGGAGGGAGCCCGAGCCCCTCACGCACCGAGGGAGGAGCTCGCCATCGCTGTTCTGGAGGAAGGCTCAGAGAGCCCAAGCCCCGGAACCTCCCGACGCCTGCCCTTGCGAGTTGAGGTCGACACCGGCAGGGTAGTAGGGCCGCTTGCCACACCGATCGAACTTAATCTTTGGGCCTCTAGAAATAATGCAAGCTCAGAACTAAAATACCTAGAAAGGTGAACTGAATCTTTGGGCCTCTAGAAATAATGCAAGTTCTAAACTGAAATACCTAGAAAGGTGAACTGAATCTTTGGGCCTCTAGAAATAATGCAAGCCTGAAAGTGAAATACCTAGAAAGGTGAACTGAATCTTTGGGCCTCTAGAAATAATGCAAGCTTGAAACTGAAATATCTAGAAAGGTGAACTGAATCTTTGGGCCTCTAGAAATAATGCAAGCCTGAAATTGAAATACCTAGAAAGGTGAACTGAATCTTTGGGCCTATAGAAATAATGCAAGCCTGAAATTGAAATACCTAAAGGTGACTTGAATCTTTGGGCCTCTAGAAAGATTTATTACCTCCTCAAGCAGCATCAAACAATTCCATGAGTGCACCACAAATCTATACCAAGTTTGATCAGGATCTACTTTTCCAAATCAGATTTAGCGCTAGAGCAAGCAAGATCAATGATATGGCCGTGAGACAGAGAAGGAACAAACAAACTCACCCCTCTCGCGACCTCCCTGGTAGATGCGCCGGGCCACAGCACGATGTGCAGGGGAGAAAACGACCGGTGAAGGGGAGCGGGCGACCTTCAAGGCCGGAGGAGAGGGCGGCCGAGTAGGGCGGCGGAGGCCGGAAGGAGAGGGCGGCCGAGGAGAGAGAGGGCGAGTCTCACGGGAACGGAGAGGAGTCGTGCGAGAGGGGGGGAGCGATCTGGTGCGGGCAGGGGAGATTTTTTTAGTTCTCTTTTAGTGTGCCCGAGGATAACTAACCCAATTAGAACCTCTCCACCGGGCTAGTTTTTTTAGCTGGATTAGAGCAAACTAGCTCAAACTAACCCCTCTTGTTTCGATAATTTGAGGCTATTTCAACCCAAACTAGCTCTAACTCGTGGATCCAAACAAAGAGGAGTGTTCTTGTACATGCTACGGTGTGGACCGTGAGCACATTGTTTTTATGGCCATATCACCACATTATTTTCTACCGCTGGTTCACTGGGCTACCGTGGTTCGTGACCGCTGGGTTCACTAGGCTGCCATGGTTCGCACTCCTCGACCTGAGTAGTACTCCTCCGTTCCTAAATATAAGTCTTCACAGATATTTCACTGTGGACCACATACGGATGTATATAGATGCATTTTATGTGTAGATTCACTCATTTTTCTCCGTATGTGGTCCATAGTGAAATCTCTCCAAAGACTTATATTTAGGAACGGAGGGAGTAGTATAGTACTAGTATATACCACATCATTCTTTGCTCCTTCTTACTACTCTGACATGTGGGAGAGCCAAAGATCCGGGTGACGTGTCATGCACTGCATTAGAGCTGAACTAAGGGGGGGATCACCCCGGTCGGAGCGCTAGTAATTCATGACTATAGTGAGTGGTCATATCACAAGTCTTTCCAGCAGTAACACACCGTCAAATCGCACAGCCCCACTCTCTCACCCTCCTCGCCTCTCTGTCAAACCGCCTACCAAAATCGCCACAAGATCTTGCCCGGAAAAGCCCCGCCCTCAACTTTTAACTACTGAAAATAGTTCGAGCTTGTTCGTTTCTATATAAATACAAAGATTTCATCAGTATGTTTATTCACCCGTGGGGTTGTTCAATGAATGGAGGGCCGGGAGCACAAGTGAACAATACTGTAGTACTACTAGTAGTAAGTAGGAGTCGACAAAGAGTCACCTTAAATAGAGAGTTTCTTTTCTTTAATGCCACGTACACAAATTGAAACGCTTGTTGTGGAGAGAAAAAAGATAATCACTCCACTATATATGGACACAGGGGCCTGAGCGCTTGCTTTACTAGGGTTGCTCTCTTCATTATCTCATCCTCTCCAGATATAAACAAGACAGCGGTACCGACATTTTCTCTCTGCTCACCGCTGGTCACAGATCCGGCCGGATCCCCTCGGTCGGTGTGTGTAGAGGACGAAAAGGTGCATCGTTCACGCGGTCATCACAGCCGAGGGAGGAAATCCACAGCTGCCGGAGGGGCCCGATCCTCTGCCTGTGCCGTTCTCTCCAACACAGCGCCGGCTCGGGAGGTCCTCCGACCCTTCTTCCTCCCTGCCGTATTGTCCGCAGATCCGACCTGCCACCGCCGACATCCCGGCGACCCTCAGGTATAAGTTCTTCAAAGCGGCCTTCCTCATCGCCCAGCTCCCCCACGTGTCTACATGTGCATATTTTTCTACTCCCATCAGCTCTTCCAAAGCCACCTAATTTTTAGTATTATTAGAGGTAAAGCTACTTCATGCATTCGAATCTAGGGCTTTGTTCAAACAACGAAGAAAGGGGAAAGTTGTAGCATGAATCTAGGACTTGATTCAAAGAGGAAATAATATGGTGAAAGTAGTAGATACCGTATAACCAACCGTTCTCTTGGTTGAAATGTGAAATAATGGGAAACCGCAGTAAAAACTGGATAAGGAACAAATCTATTAATGGTTGAAAAAGGATAGAAAGTGGCGGTGGTGGACAAGTCAATGAGTATGTCCAGGATTAGATTTGCTGCCATCACATAGTAAAAGGTCTCTGTGATTAGATTTGCTGCCCTCACATAGTAAAGGTCTCTGTGATTAGATTTGCTGCCCTCACATAGTAAAAGGTCTCAGGATTAGATTTGCTGCCCTCACACAAAGAAAAGGTCTTAGGATTAGATTTGCTGGCCTCACATAGTAAAAGGTCTCTGTGATTAGATTTGCTGCCCTCACACAGTAAAAGGTCTCTGTGATTAGATTTGCTGCCCTCACATAGTAAAAGGTCTCCAGGATTAGATTTGCTGCCCTCACATAGTACAAGGTCTCCAGGATTAGGTTTTCTGCCCTCACATAGCATGAACAAACTCGGCATCACCACTTTATGCCTCCTTGTAGGTACATTGTGCTGATGCGTCCACTGTCGCATGTCCTTATACCAACCTTTTTCTGTTGTTAATGTAAGAGCGCATGTAAAATGAAGCGATCACACTGTTACCTTAGGGACATGTCTAACCAGTGTTATTGTTAATCTAATGCCTCCATGATGTGGAGCATCCTACGTTCATCTCCATGTACACCTTCATAGCACATCAAGCCCCAAGTGGACCTACCGGACTTAAGGTGAACCCGCTCCTCTTCAAGATTTACATGAATATCTATGGGACTTGGTCGCTACCTCACCACGGAACATTGTGCATTATTAGGTACGAGGACGACCACCACCCAGCAGCTATGGAGCATCCCGGAGGCCAAGGATAAGGACCCCAAGGACACGAGGAAGAACGGGAGGCACAACCGCAGCTGGACAGGAGGTCCTAGGCGACCCCGTGCGCACGGGCCCCGAGACCCCGTGCCCACGGGCTACACAGGTAGCTGGCGCTGGAGCACCCCGTGCACACGGGCCTGTACCGTGCCCACGGGACCCCCGTGCGCATGGGCCCAACTTACCCCGTGCGCACGGGCCCATCAGGATGGACGGCTGTGAGCTGCTATTGGACCTCCACTTTGTCCCCTCCTTCCACCTACCTATATATTCCGTACCTAGACCATATGTTAGGGTTAGCAAAGGATATGACATGATCTATGTGAGCTTTGCTCCTTGTACCACTCCTCCTCTTGAGAGAGAGAGACCTCTCCCATGGAGATCAAGACCTCCTATGGAGAAGATCCCTAGTGGATAGATCCCCATCATAGGATCACCAAGACCTCATTCCTCATAGGATTGGGATGAACTAGTACCTTGTATCTTTCCTTTGTTGTCTTTGAATCATTGTATCTCTCTTTGTGTGATTGGATCTAGCATATGTGTGATTGGATCTAGTCAATTGAGTGTTTTCCCTCTTGTGTTCATCTTATTCTTGGGGATTCCCCCTCCAATTCGTGAAAGATATTCACTTAGGGTTTCACCCTACATCACTCCAGTGATAAGATGCAATTAAACTGTGTTACAAATGGCACTCCTGCTGTTCTCCCCAGTATGATAAGTAAGTTTCTCCTTTACGCTGCTGAGTGTCCTGGTGTCCCCACGGTCCCATGCCCTTAAACCAACTCTTTAGTCATTGTTGATTTATCGGTTCCGTAAACAAGCAATGCCACCATTAAAGTAATCCCATATTTGAGGAATCTCGTTGTTGATCATAATGCTTCTGGTAACATGAAGCATTGCTGACGTTTTAAAATTTCTATTGTCCTTGCGTGATTGCCATGAACATAATTAAGATGCTTCTTTTCATTTTCTATATGTTTCATATATTCTTATTGACCATTAACTGTTTACTTTCTATCTTTTTGTGCAGATAGGGATATCCATTTCACCTTGTTGCTATTGTGACCTTTTGGTGAACTGCACAAAACACTTTTTTTGGAATGAGTGTCTTGTGCAGTTCAACTAAAATATCACGTGGGCAACATCTCTCAATTTTGGTGGAACTGCACAAAATGGTGATTGGAGTTTCCAAAATCTCCATCAAGTTATCTTTGGTAATCTCGTGCAACATTTTATTAGCCTTTGCAAGATGGAGCCATCACTTTGTCACCACAATGGCACTTTATTTTAGTGGAACTGCACAAAAGGATAAGAAAATTATAGTTGCACCTTACATGAGCCGGACAGCCAACCTTAATGTTCCTCAATTTTAGTGCAACTACTAAAGAAGAACCTGCCAGCTCACAAGAGCAAGTACTTCTTGCTAGCTGAATGATGCAATCTTTGCTTCATTTCGGGTGAACTGCAGAAAAAGGCGCATGAATTGAATCATGGAACTCCAGGCAGACCTCATCCAAGTAGAGCTGGAGGTTGAGTTCAAGGAGGCCGCTATTAAAGAGAAATTATGCTCTCCTGTCTCCTTGTTTGTCTTTGTGCAAACATGTTGTGCAAACAGGAATACTCAACTTCTGAGATGTTGTGACGGTCAAGAGCATTCGCCAAGTTATTCGATTGTATGACATGGCTAGCCAAGATGGATTTAATCTCGATATTCACTTTATCAAAAGGCTCTAATGGGTTGGTTCTGAATCTTGCAAGCTGGGAATCAGTGAGATGTGTAGGCATCTTTGTTGTACTTATTATTTGAATCTTATTTGTTGGTTCTGAATCTTGCAAGCTGGGAATCACTGAGATGTGTAGGCATCTTTGTTGTACTTATTCTTTCGATCTTATTTGTTGGTTACGAATCTTGCAAGTCGGGAATCAATGAGATGTGTAGGCATCTTTGTTGTACTTATTATTTGGATCTTATTTGTTGGTTACGAATCTTGCAAGCTGGGAAACACGACATGATGATGCAGAGGACAACAACCATAACAAATAGTTCAAACTTGGTAGTATTATCTTTGTGAAAGTGCGACAAATGTGCTGATCGTGTGCGTCCTGAGAATAATAATTTTAATTGTTGTGCATGTTGATCCTGTGGCACTAATAGAACGAGCGAATGCATTGCTTGTTTTAAGTATAAATTTCTATTAAAGCTAGTTAAATTTAAGTAAAGTGACCACTAACTCCTATTATTACAGTACGAATACAGACCCGCTCGTGAACCGACGTGTGGCCGAGGGTGCATCTTCTCACGGGCGCAATGGACGAGGGAGGGTAGTACCTATTGTCGCTGTACACACTCACCATCGTTGAATCCAGTTCCCCAAGAGCTGAAAACGAATCGTTGTTGCCGCCTACACACTCGCTTCACTCAAGAGACTCCAATGGCGGTCCGAGGGTGAGCTCGCTGGATATGGACTTCACAAGGAGTTCCCTTTGAGTTCGCTGCTCAGTCCTATGGCTGCACCAAGTTGAATGTGATGTACACCAACGATACGGACTCGGTGAAGCTACGCCGCCTCGATCCTATGGTTGCACCAGGTTCGGAGCATTCGCCGTTTACCCATCGCAGACCGATCGCACCTTCGCTACGGTGGAGAGAAGGAAGAACGCGACGATTCGCCATCCGGTGCAACAAGCTTGTCGACATCCGTAAGCAATACAAGATCATCAAGAACGGGCGTGAGAAGGACTCCCTTGTTGACCTCATTGAGACCATCATCGACCCTCGACACGCCAACATGAAAGAAGACGACCGAACACGTGGGAGGTACCTCGAATCTAGCCTACATAACCTACGCGGCCAAGCACGCATAAGCATGCTACGACATGTACAGCAGATCTTGGACATGAGGACGGTTCCGCTTCCCAGAATCGACGAGTACACGGACAGCCGCAGGCCATGATCAAGCGTGCCAGGAAGGTCTAGATGTTGTACTTTATCTGTTTATAAGCACCTTTATCATCTGAGTGTTTCATGCATTATCCTATGTGTTGTAATTATCTGTTTTGTCCGAAGTATTTCTTTTAAGAACCCATTAACCTGATTGCTTTTTTAGTGGCTATTTGCTTATGTATGTAAACTAGTTCACTTGTCCGTAAAAAACTAGTTCACTCGGCTGCCGTGCTTTGAATCTCCTTCCTCCCAACATATTCCCTCCTCGTGGACCCGCAGGTCTCTGAATTTTCTCCCACTTTCTTTTTCGATGTAAACTGAGTTTTCTCCCAGTACTTTCCCTAGAACCAACTCAAATGTCCCACGTCTAGCCTAAATAATAATACCCCACGTACTATTAACTCATCAAATTAAAATGATATTTTATTTCATAAGTTGAAAGTTCTTACGAAATAATAATAATAATTGTTTATATATAACTTGGCAAGCTAACTCCTAGTGATTGCGTACGTAATCTTGCAAAGGTTTTACTGACGTGCAATCATGTGTTTATGTTTTTATAACATTTCTTTGTCTAGCCCAACATGATATTTTCACCCAGCCCAGCAAGTCCGCAGATTTCGAGAAAAATGCAAATGGGATTTAAACGGGCTGCATAGATGCTACATCATTGTTTCACCCAGCCCACCAAATGGACTAAAAACAAATGGACTGGCCGACATGTGGGCCAAGAGGTCGAAGTTTAAGGAGGTGTTGGATTTACATCCAACGGCCGCATTCTTCTTCAATCTCTCGTCTTCTTCACCCAGCTGCCGAACTGGTCAGCTTCCAGCCTTTCTTCAAGGCCCAGCGGGCGTTATTTTGCGCTCCTCAGCGAAACGCTACCCGCTGACGGCCAGGCTATCCCTCCATTCCACACCTCCTGTTATTCTCTGCCGAGTGTAGGCCCACCCCGCAGCCGAACCAGTCAAGTTTCCCACTCCTCTCCGTCTATGACTCCACTGCCGCGTCTTCCCCATCTCGGGGTCATTCCATTCTGGGGCCTTGCCGTCGTCCACCGCCTTGATGCGCTCGGCGCAGCGTGGTCAACATGCGAGAGTTATCGGAAGAGGACTGTACGTGGAGATCCTGACGGCTGGGACCCACGAGGTCCATGGTCGCACGCAAGGAAAGTTCCTCCTTATTACGCACTGTACGTGCATTGTACGTGGGAAGGGCTTCTATATTTCGCGAAAAAACGTTCCCCCCGCTGACAGGTCAAACCCACCAGCTATATCTTCGCATGCAAGGAAGTGCCTCCTTATTACGCACCAAAAAATGAATACCCCCTGCTAGCTGGGACCCACCATAGTGGGTGGCTGACTTGTGGGCCTACTAAGTTGACGAGGACGGAGAGCTTTGTCAACTTAGTCAACATGAACGATTCTAGCTCCAGTGATCGTACGATGTCCATCCAACGGCCACAGTGCTTCTTCAACCTCTGGTCTTCTTGCTCCAGCCGCCCAAAGCAGCGCCGGTCGTGCCGCATGCTCCCGCCTCTCATGGCCGGCTGTGATGCCGCGGAGGCCTCACCGCCCCCTACTACTCCCACCGCTGGCCCAGGGTATCCCTCTACTCACCCACACCCCCTGTTATTCTGCGGTGACGGCAGCGTGACGCCGCAATTAACCAAAGTGAACCCTCAGATTCCTCTCCGCGTGGGCATCCACCGCTGCGTCTTCCCTACTCCGTCGTCCCTTCCTAGGCCTCGCCGCCGTCCATCGCCTTGGTGCTCTTGGCGCGGCGTTGTCAATGTGGTCAACGACCGACTTCCATCGAAAGAGTATCAGACGTGGAGAGGCCGATTTGGGTCCACGGCCACAGCCCAGTTTTTTTGTGATATGCCAATTAAGTCGCTTTGTCAGGCCTGTTGGGCTGCAAATCTTTCAAGACGAGGAGAGCTTCATTCGGTTTGCCGAGAAAATGGCCTATCAGTAATGAGAAATGGCTGTACATTTTTAAAACACATCAAACCGGCAATTAGTTTCAAATATCTTTTTTTCATTTCGAGATTTTAAATTACATTAATTTTTATGCGTGGAGAATTTGTTGGATTTTATATTAATATACATTTATTTTTTTAAATCAGTTTGAATGTGAGTCGAAATTTCGGGATTAAAAACAGTTCGGACCGCACCGAAATATGCAAAATTTCGTATAGTTTTTTAACCGTGGCCACAATATGGGCTGTAATGCTAACAAAAAGAATATGGGCTTCAAAAAAAACCTTAAGAATTAGCAAATGGATTGTAAATTATTAGAAATAATGGCAGATGGGATGTATGCTGTTTTCCACAGATTTGAGGCTTTCCTAAAAAAACGGTTAACGCACAAGCAGTGACTGTTGGATGTCCATCGAGCGACCGTCGTGCTTCTTCAATCTCTGCTCTTCCTGCTCCAGCCGCTCAAACAAGCGCCAAGGGACTGCTCGCTTCTCCTCCTCATGGCCGCTCTGCTACCGCAGGCCTCACCGCCCACCAGATTCCCATCGCTGGCCTAGCCATCCCTCTACTCACCCACACTGTTGTTATTCTCTGGCGACGGCAGATTTAACCAAGAAACCTCAGATAGTCGTATTCTCTCGCATGGGAAACAAGCCGAGTCTTCCCCGCCTGTGTGGTTCCTTCCTAGGCCTCGCCATCGCCCACCGCCTGCGTTTCTCGGCGCTGCCTGGTCAACATGGTCAACGAATCGACATGCATCTGAAGTGGATCAGACGTGGAGAGGCCGACAGCTGGGTCCACGGCCGCACGCAAGGAAATGCCTCCTTATTACGTGCAAAATAATGATTCCTCCACCTGACATCAGGGACCCACCGAAAGGGCCTCTGTATTTCGTGAAAAAAACGTTACCGCCGCTAACAGCTCGGACCCACCAGCTATATCTTCGCACGCAAGGAAGTGCCTCCTTATTACACACACAAAAAATGAATACTCCCCTGTTAGCTGGGACCCAGTATAGTGGCAAGCTGACTTGTGGGCCTACTATGTTGACGGGACGGAGGGCTTTGTCAACTTAGTCAATATGCATGATTCTAGCTCCAAAGGACCGTGACGATGTCCATCCAACGGCCGTAGTGCTTCTTCAACCTCTGGTCTTCTTGCTCCACGCCCAAACCAAATACCGGTCGTGCCTCATGCTCCTACCTCCCGTGGCGGCTGCGATGCGGCGGAGGCCTCACCACCCCTACTACTCCCACCGCTGGCGGGCCATCCATTTACTCACCCACACCCTCGTTATTCTGCGGCGACGGCAAATTTCACACCGCAGCGAACCAGTGAACCTCGTATTCCTCACGCGTGGGCATCCACCGCCGCGTCTTCCCGGCTCCGCGTCATCCCTTCCTAGGCCTCGCCGTCGTCCACCGCCTCTGGTGCTCTCTTGGCGTGGTCAACGTGGTCAAGGAACGGCTTCCATCGGACATGGATCAGACGTGGAAAAGTCGATACCGGGTCCACGGCCGCAGCAAGGAAGTGCCTCCTTATTACGTGCAAAATAATTATTCCTCCACCTGACAGCAAGGACCCATCGGACGGGCCACTGTATTTCACGAAAAAATGTCTGCCCTGACTGCTGGGACCCACCAGCTACATCTTCGCACGCAAGGAAGTGCGTCCGGGCAAAAAAAAAAAGGGCCATTTGCAATTCTACCCCTAACTCGAACCACCTACTCAGATTTGCCCCTAATTTCAAAGCATGCTCAAATTTGCCCCTCTGCCGTTAAGTCACTACTCAGAAATGCCCTTCCGTCCAGTCAAAGGCCTTTGACCGTCAGAGGCCCATGTGTACTGTAATGTATGGAAAGTGCTACAATATTGGACGGAAAGTGCTACAAGATCGCATTTGAAGGGCATTTCGAGTAGTGACTTAGCGGCGGAGGGGCAAATTTGAGCATGCTTCAAAATTAGGGCATATTTGAGTAGTGGGATCGAAGTTAGGGGCATGATGTAAATGTCCCAAAAAATGATTCGCTTCATGACCGCTGGGACCCACCAGCTACATCTTCGCAGTAAGGAAGTGCACGATACCGGGACCCACCTGGTCAAGCGCACGAAGCGTTGTCATTCTGGTCACGAACGTACGCATACATATATACCGGTGGATGTAGAGGCGCCGCGACGCGTCGTAGTAGAGGCGCCAGACGCGTCGTAGTAGAGGCGCCGCACGTAGCATGTACACATACATACAGCCGCTGTGGTGCAAGAAAGAAAATACGGCCACGTATGTGTACATATGGGCGGGTCTCGAACGTCTACTCACAAGACACGTACGCCGTGGCTCGTGTACATGGCTGGGTCGGAACGGAAAAACAGCATCGCTGCCGTGTTCATGGGGAGGCAACGGAATGCGTCGTGTTCATCGGGAGGCAACGGAACGCGTGGGAGCCAACCGGCTGGGTCGGAACGGAATGTGTGGTCGTGTTCATCGGGAGGGCTTGGACGGAACAGGCGATGGAAACGAGGCCTGGCGTACCGCACAACGGAGGAAACGGCCTTGTGTTCGACCCGCCACGTTCGAAACGGGATCCTGTTCATCGGGAGGGGTCTGGCGTAACGCAAAACGGACGAAACAGACCTCCTACGGTCGAAACGGGGGTCCTGTTGATCGGGAGGGGTGTGGTGTACCACAAAACGGACGAAACGGACCTCCTACGGTCGAAACGGGGGTCCTGTTGATCGGGAGGGGTGTGGCGTACCGCAAAACGGGACTCCACGGGATACTCTTCATCTCCACCGTCGACCTCCTCCAGCCTCCACGGGCTACCGTCGACCTCCTCCAGCCTCGACGGGCTCCTGTTCATCCAGCCTCCACCGTGCGCTACTCCACCGCCATTGTTCAACCACCCCTCCACGGGCACCCTCCACCGCTTCATCGCTCATCCAGCCCTCCACACCACGGGTCCTGTTCAACCACCCCTCCACGGGCACCCCTCCACCGCTTCATCGCTCATCCAGCCCTCCACCACACCATGGGGTCCTGTTCATCCAGAGGCAACGCCACCGCCACTGCTCATCCAACCCCCCGCAACGCCACCGCTCATCCCAGAGGCAGCATCGATCGGCTTCAGTTAGCGCAGAGCGGCGAATCGCTTGATTGGGTTCAATTAACAGCCATCGATCGATCGCTTCAGTTGATGAACGCCAGAGTTCGCAGTGCAATCGCTCGGGTTCAGTTAGAGCCCAATGCCTCGCTCGGGTTCAGTTAGAGCCAACGCCTCGCACACACGCGCGTACGTGTACGAGAGAAACGCATATCGCTCAATGCTACGCCTTGAGCTTGCGTTGGTTTTCCCCTAAGAGGAGAGGATGATGCAGCACAGTAGCGTAAGTATTTCCCTCGGTTTTTGAGAACCAAGGTATCAATCCAGTAGGAGGCCATGCGCAAGTCCCTCGTACCTGCACAAAGCGATAGCTACCGCAACCAACGCGATTAGGGGTTGTCAATCCCTTCACGGTCACTTACGAGAGTGAGATCTGATAGAGATAATATTTTTGGTATTTTTGGTATAAAGATGCAAAGTAAAAAGTAAAAGCAAAGTAAAAACGAAGCAAGTAAATAAAGTGATGGAGATTGATATGATAAGAATAGACCCGGGGCCATAGGTTTCACTAGTGGCTTCTCTCAAGAGCATAGATATTCTACGGTCGGTGAACAATTTACTGTTGAGCAATTGACAGAATTGAGCATAGTTATGAGGTTATCTAGGTATGATCATGTATATAGGCATCACGTCCGAGACAAGTAGACCGAAACGATTCTGCATCTACTACTATTACTCCACTCATCGACCGCTATCCAAAGCATGCATCTAGAGTATTAAGTTAAAAACAGAGTAACGCCTTAAGCAAGATGACATGATGTAGAGGGATAAATTCATGCAATATGATAAATACCCCATCTTGTTATCCTCGATGGCAACAATACAATACGTGCCTTGCAACCCTTTCACATCGGGTAAGGACACCGCAAGATTGAACCCAAAGCTAAACACTTCTCCCATTGCAAGAACTACCAATCTAGTTGGCCAAACCAAACGGATAATTCAAGAGACTTGCAAAGGTAACTCAATCATACATAAAAGAATTCAGAGAAGATTCAAATATTATTCATAGATAAGCTGGATCATAAACCCACAATTCATCGGTCTCAACAAACACACCGCGAAAAGAAGATTACATCGAATAGACCTCCACGAGAGGGGGAGAACATTGTATTGAGATCCAAAAGAGAGAAGAAGCCATCTAGCTACTAGCTATGGACCGAAGGTCGGAAGTAAACTACTCACACTTCATCGGAGGGGCTATGGTGTTGATGTAGAAGCCATCCATGGTGGATGCCTTCCGTGAGCTCCTAATAGGCCCCAAGATGGGATCTCGTGGATACGAGGAAGGTACGGCGGTGGAATTAGGTTTTGGCTCCTGTTACGATCGCTTGGGGATACGAGGTATATATAGGAGGAAGGAGTACGTCGGTGGAGCGTCGGGGGCCCATGAGGTAGGGGCGCGCCTGGGGGCGCCTCCACCTCGTGACCGCCTCGCACTTCTTGGAGTAGGGTCCAAGTCTCTGGATCACGCTCGGTGAGAAAATCACGTTCGAAGGTTTCATTCTGTTTGGACTCCGTTTGATATTCCGCTTTCTTCAAACATCAAATAGGCAAAAAACAGCAATTCTGGGCTGGGCCTCCAGTTAATAGGTTAGTCCCAAAAGTAATATAAAAGTGGAAAATAAAGCCCAATATAGTCCAAAACAGTAGATAAAGTAGCATGGAGCAATCAAAAATTATAGATACGTTGGAGACGTATCAAGCATCCCCAAGCTTAATTACCGTCATTCCTCGAGTATGTAAATGATAAAAAGAGAATTTTTATGCGGAGTGATACTTTGGCATAATTTCAATATAAATCTTCTTGCTTGTGATATGAATATTCAGATCCGAAAGATTTAAGACAAAAGTTCATATTGACATAAAAATAATAATACTTCAAGCATACTAATCAAAGCAATCATGTCTTCTCAAAATAACATGGCAAAAGAAAGTTCATCCCTACAAAATCATATAGTCAGGCTATGCTTCATTTTCGTCACACAAAGATGTTCCCAACTTCTATACCCCCGATGACAAGCCAAGCAATTGTTTCATACTCAAATAATCTCAAACTCTTTCAACCTTTACGCAATACATGAGCGCGAGTCATGGGTATAGCACTATGGGTGGAATAGAATATGATGATGGGATTGTGTGGAGAAGACAAAAAAGGAGAAAGTCTCATATCGACGAGGATAATCAACGAGCTATGGAGATGCCCATCAATTGATGTCAACATGAGGAGTAGGGATTGCCATGCAACGGATGCACTAGAGCTATAAGTATATGAAAGCCCTACAAAAGAAACTAAGTGGGTGTGCATCCAACTTGCTTGCTCATGAAGACCTAGGGCACTTTGAGGAAGCCCATCATTAGAATATACAAGCCAAGTTCTATAATGAAAAATTCCCACTAGTATATGAGAGTGACAAAATGAGAGACTCTCTATCATGAAGATCTTAGTGCTACTTTGAAGCACAATATATGAGACTCACTACATGAAGAACAAGGTGCTACTTTGAAGCACAAGTGTGGTAAAAGGATAGTAGCATTGTCCCTTCTCTCTTTTTCTCTCTTTTTTTTGGCCTTCTTTTTTTTTGACCTTGCTCTTTTTATTCGTCCGGAGTCTCATCCCGACTTATGGGGGAACCATAGTCTCCATCATCCTTTCCTCACTTGGGACAATGCTCTAGTAATGATGATCATCACACTTTTACTTCTCTTACAAATCAACAATTACAACTCGAAACTTAGAATAAAATATGACTCTATATGAATGCCTCCGGCGGTGTATCGGGATGTGCAATGAATCAAGAGTGACATGTATGGAAAATAATGCATGGTGGCTTTGCCACAAATACGATGTCAACTACATGATCATGCAATGGCAATATGACAAAAGTAATGTATGTCATAATAATGATGATGGAAGTTGCATGGCAATATATCTCGGAATGGCTATGGAAATGCCATGATAGGTAGGTATGGTGGCTGTTTTGAGGAAGATATAAGGAGGTTTATGTGTGAAAGAGCATATCATATCACGGGTTTGGATGCACCGCGAAGTTTGCACCAACTCTCAAGGTGAGAAAGGGCAATGCACGCATCAAGAGGCTAGCAAATGCGGAAAGGTAAAAGTGCGTATAATCCATGGACTCAACATTAGTCAAAAGAACTCATATACTTATTGCAAAAATTTAGAAGCCATCAAAATCAAGTAATATGCAATGCTCCAAGGGGGATAGATTGGTAGGAACGGCCATCGCTCATTCCCCGACCACCACTCATAAGGATGCACAAGCGGTACACTTCATGTTTCAAATTTGTTACACAACTTTAACCATACGTGCATGGTACGGGACTTGCAAACTTCAACACAAGTATTTCTCAAATTCACAATTATCAACTAGCACGACTTTGGTATTATTACCTCCATATCTCAAAACAATTATCAAGAATTAAATTTATCTTAGTATTCAATTCACTCAAATGAAAGTTTCACATATCTTGAATACTAAGTATATTAACATTAAGCAAATTACCATGCTATTAACGACTCTCAAAATAAATCTAAGTGAAGCATGAGAGATCAAGTTTCTTTAAAACAAATCCACCACCGTGCTCTAAAAGATCTAAGTGAAGCACTAGAGCAAAAATTATCACGCTCAAAAGATATAAATGAAGCACTATGAGCAAAACTATCAAGCTCAAAAGATATAAGTGAAGCACATAGAGTATTTTAACAAATTCCAAATCATGTATGGCTCTCTCAAAAGGTGTGTACAGCAAGTATGATTGTGGTAAACTAACAAGCAAAGACGCTAATAATACAAGACGCTCCAAGCAAAACACATATCATGTTGGTGAATAAAAATATAGCTCCAAGTAAATTACCGATGGAAGTGGATTTAAAGAGGGATGCCTTCCGGCATCCCCAAGCTTTGACTTTTTGGTGTCCTTGGATTATCTTGGGGGTGCCATGGGCATCCCCAAGCTTAGGATCTTGCCAGTCCTTGTTCCATAATCCATCAAAAGAATTCACCCAAAACTTGAAAACTTCACAACACAAAACTCAATAAAAATCTCATGAGTCTGCTAGAGAAAGAAAACAAAAGACTACTTTAAGGTAATGTAATGAAATCATTCTTTATTTATATTGGTGTTAAACCTACTGTATTCCAACTTATCTATGGATTATAAACTATTTTACTAGCCATAGATTCATCAAAATAAGCAAACAACACATGCAAAACAGAATCTGTCAAAAACAGAACAGTCTGTAGTAATCTGTAACTAACGCAAACTTCTGGAACTCAAAAAATTCTACCAAAATTAGACGACTTGGAGATTTTTTTATTGATCAGCATCAATTGGAATCACTATTTTATCACGTTCTGGTGATTTGTAACAATTCGGGCACTGAGTGCAAAGATTCTGGAAATTACAGCAAGATCAAATAACTATCTCCCAAGAAGATCTAATAGGTTTAACTTGGCACAAACACTAATTAAAAGATAAAACCACATCTAAACAGAGGCTAGATGGATTATTTATTTCTAAACAGAAGCAAAAACAAAAAACGAAAAATAAAATTGGGTTGCCTCCCAACAAGCGCTATCGTTTAACGCCCCTAGCTAGGCATAAAAGCAAGGATAGATCTAGGTATTGCCATCTTTGGTAGGCAATCCATAAGTGGCTCTCATGAGAGATTCATATGGTAATTTTATTTTCTTTCTAGGAAAGTGTTCCATGCCCTTCTTTAAGGGAAATTGGAATCTAATATTTCCTTCCCTCATATCAATAATTGCACCAATCGTTCTAAGGAAAGGTCTACGAAGAATAATAGGACATGAAGGGTTGCAATCTATATCAAGGACGATAAAATCTACGGGCACATAATTCCTATTTGCAACAATAAGCACATCATTAATTCTTCCCATTGGCTTTTTAATAGTGGAATCCGCAAGATGCAAGTTTAGAGAGCAATCATCAAAATCACGGAAATCTAGCAAATCAAATAAAGTTTTGGGAATAGTAGAGACACTAGCACCCAAATCACACAAAGCATGAAACTCATAATCTTTAATTTTAATTTTGATAGTAGGTTCCCACTCATCATGGAGTTTCCTAGGGATAGAAACTTTCAACTCAAGCTTTTCTTCATAAGATTACATCAAGGCATCAACAATGTGTTCGATAAAGGCCTTATTTTGACTATAAGCATGAGGAGAATTTAGCACGGATTGCAATAAGGAAATACAATCAATTAAAAGCAATTTTCATAATTAAATTCCTTGAGATCCAATATAGTGGGTTTAGCAATATCTCGATTTTTATTTCTTTCAATCCCACTTTTATCAATTTCATCATCAAGATCTAAAAACTCAGAATTCTTAGAACGCCTTCTAGGTAAAGGAAGATCATATTCAGTTTCATCAAGATTCATATTGCAAATCAAAGATTTAATAGGGAACACATCAATAACTTTTAGATCTTCATCTTGATTTTCATAGGAATTAGAAAAACATGCTTTAATAAAGGCATCTTTGGAAGCACGCATCCTAGCGGTTCTTTCTTTGCACTCATCAATGGAAATTCTCATAGCTTTGAGAGACTCATTGATATCATGCTTAGGAGGAATAGATCTAAGCTTTAAGGAATCAATCTCGAGAGAAATACTATCAACGTTCCTAGCCAAATCATCAACTTTAAGCAATTTCTCTTCAAGCAAAGCATTAAAATTCTTTTGTGAATTCATAAACTCTTTAACACTACTCGCAAATTCAAAGGGCATCTTATTAAAATTTCCATAAGAGTTGTTGTAGGAATTTCCATAATTATTAGAAGGATTATTAGGATAAGGCCTAGGATTAAAATTCCCTCTATACGCATTGTTACCAAAATTATTCCTACCAACAAAATTCACATCCATAGATTCATTATTATTCTCAATCAAGGTAGGCAAAGGCATATCATTAGGATTATAAGAAACACTCTTAGTAAATAACTTCATAAGTTCATCCATCTTTCCACTCAAAACATTGATTTCTTCTATAGCATGCACTTTTTTATTAGTAGATCTTTCAGTATGCCATTGAGAATAATTAACCATAATATTATCTAGGTGTTTAGTAGCATCTCCTAAAGTGATTTCCATAAAAGTGCCTCCCGCGGCCGAATCTAAAAGATTTCTAGAAGCAAAATTCAATCCAGCATAATTTTTTGTATAATCATCCACAAGTTCAAACCATGAGTAGGACAATTACGTATCATTAATTTCATTCTCTCCCAAGCTTGTGCAACATGTTCATGATCAAGTTGCTTAAAATTCATAATATCGTTCCTAAGAGAGATAATCTTAGAGGGAGGAAAATATTTAGAGATAAAAGCATCTTTGCACTTGTTCCAAGAATCAATACTATTTTTAGGCAAAGATGAAAACCACGCTTAGCACGATCTCTAAGCGAAAAAGGAAATAGCTTCAATTTAACAACATCATTATCGACATCTTTTTCTTTTGCATATCACATAAATCAACGAAGCTATTCAGATGAGTAGCGGCATCTTCACTAGGAAGGCCGTAATTGATCTTTCATAACAAGATTCAACAAAGCAATATTGATTTCACAAGATTCAGTATTGGCAAGAGGAGCAATCGGAGTGCTAAGGAAATCATTATTATTGATATTGGTGAAGTCACACAATTTGGTAGCATCTTGAGCCATCGCGACGAACAAGCAATCCAACACACGAGCAAACAAAAGGCAAAGGGAAAAGGAGGAGATAGGGAAAGAGAGGGCAAATAAAACGGCAAGGGTGAAGTGGGGGAGAGGAAAACGAGAGGCAAATGGCAAATAATGTAATGCGAGAGATAGGGATTGTGATGGGTACTTGGTATGTTGACTTTTGTGTAGACCTCCTCGGCAACGGCGCCAGAAAACCTTCTTGCTACGTCTTGAGCTTGCGTTGGTTTTCCCCAAAGAGGAGAGGATGATGCAGCACAGTAGCGTAAGTATTTCCCTCAGTTTTTGAGAACCAAGGTATCAATCCAAAGGAGGCCACGCGCAAGTCCCTCGTACTGCACAAAAACGATAGCTACTACGCAACCAACGCGATTAGGGGTTGTCAATCCATTCACGATCACTTACGAGAGTGAGATCTGATAGAGATTATTTTTGGTATTTTTGGTATAAAGATGCAAATTAAAAAGTAAAAGCAAAGTAAAAACAAAGCAAGTAAATAAAGTGATGGAGATTGATATGATAAGAATAGACCCGGGGGCCATAGGTTTCACTAGTGGCTTCTCTCAAGAGCATAGATATTCTAAGGTGGGTGAACAAATTACTGTTGAGCAATTGATGTAATTGAGCATAGTTATGAGGTTATCTAGGTATGATCATGTATATAGGCATCACGCCCTAGACAAGTAGACCAAACGATTACGCATCTACTACTATTACTCCACTCATCGACCACTATCCAAAGCATGCATCTAGAGTATTAAGTTAAAAAGCAGTAACGCCTTAAGCAAGATGACATGATGTAGAGGGATAAATTCATGCAATATGATAAATACCCCATCTTGTTATCCTCGATGGCAATAATACAATACGTGCCTTGCAACCCTGTCTGTCACTGGGTAAGGACACCGCAAGATTGAACCCAAAGCTTAACACTTCTCCCATTGCAAGAACTACCAATCTAGTTGGCCAAACCAAACGGATAATTCAAAGAGACTTGCAAAGATAATTCAATCATACATAAAAGAATTCAGAGAAGATTCAAATATTATTCATAGATAAGCTGGATCATAAACCCACAATTCATCGGTCTCAACAAACACACGGCAAAAAGAAGATTACATCGAATAGATCTCCACGAGAGAGGGGGAGAACATTGTATTGAGATCCAAAAGAGAGAAGAAGCCATCTAGCTACTAGCTATGGACCCAAGGTCTCAAGTAAACTACTCACACTTCATCGGAGGGGCTATGGTGTTGATGTAGAAGCTCTCCATGGTGGATGCCCCTCCGTGGAGCTCCTAATGTGCCCCAAGATGGGATCTCGTGGATACAGGAAGGCAATGCGGTGGAATTAGGTTTTGGCTCCTATTAACGCTTTGGGGATACGAGGTATATATAGGAGGAAGGAGTACGTCGGTGGAGCGTCGGGGGCCCACGATGTAGGGGCGCGCCAGGCGCGCCTCCATCCTCGTGACCGCCTCGCACTTCTTGGAGTAGGGTCCAAGTCTCACGGATCACGCTCGTGAGAAAATCACGTTCGAAGGTTTCATTCCGTTTGGACTCCGTTTGATATTCCGCTTTCTTGAAAAACTGAAATAGGCAAAAAACAGTAATTCTGGGCTGGGCCTCCGGTTAATAGGTTAGTCCCAAAAGTAATATAAAAGTGGAAAATAAAGCCCAATATAGTCCAAAACAGTAGATAAAGTAGCATGGAGCAATCAAAAATTATAGATACGTTATAGACGTATCACTCAAATTTCCGACCTCCCAATCAGAACTGAACTTGAAATTTTCCTCGCCCTTGCTTCTACCATGGTTTTTCCGTCATGGATGGCCCAAAGAATGTCATGCAGCTGCGTCTCCGCCCGCCCAGGACGAAAAGCCCATTTTCTGTCATGATTTTTTGTCATAGAAGTAGGAGCCCACCACATCTATGATGATACCGGGTTTTGTCACAATTATCGTCATAGAAGTGTCATATGTATGACACAAAATTTTTTCGTTCGGCCCAAAATGTCTCGAATGTGTCTTTTTTTGTAGTGTTTATCACTAAAGCGGTAGCGATAGTCGTAGAAGCATAAGATTGGCGAGACGACAACGATGCTACGTTGGAGATCAAGGTGTCGCGCCGGTGACGATGGTGATCATGACGGTGCTTCGGAGATGGAGATCACAAGCACAAGATGATGATGGCCATATCATATCACTTATATTGATTGCATGTGATGTTTATCTTTTATGCATCTTATCTTGCTTTGATTGACAGTAGCATTATAAGATGATCTCTCACTAAATTTCAAGATAAAAAGTGTTCTCCCTGAGTATTCACCGTTGCCAAAGTTCGTCGTGCCCAGACACCACGTGATGATCGGGAGTGATAAGCTCTACGTCCATCTACAACGGGTGCAAGCCAGTTTTGCACACGCAGAATACTCAAAGTTAAACTTGACGAGCCTAGCATATGCGAGATATGGCCTCCGGACACCGAGACCGAAAGGTCGAGCGTGAATCATATAGTAGATATGATCAACATAGTGATGTTCACCATTGAAAGCTACTCCATTTCACGTGATGATCGGTTATGGTTTAGTTGATTTGGATCACGTGATCACTTAGATGATTAGAGAGATGTCTATCTAAGTGGGAGTTCTTAAGTAATATGATTAAATTGAACTTAAATTTATCATGAACTTAGTCCTGATAGTATTTTTCAAATTATGTTGTAGATCAATAGCTCGCGTTGTTGCTTCCCTATGTTTATTTTGATATGTTCCTAGAGAAAAACTATGTTGAAAGATGTTAGTAGCAATGACGCGGATTGGATCCGTGATATGAGGATTATCCTCATTGCTGCACAGAAGAATTATGTCCTTGATGCACCGCTAGGTGACAGACCTATTGCATGAGCAAATGCAGACGTTATGAACGTTTGGCTAGCTCAATATGATGACTACTTGATAGTTTAGTGCACCATGCTTAACGGCTTAGAATCGGGACTTCAAAGACGTTTTGAACGTCATGGACCATATGAGATGTTCCAGGAGTTGAAGTTAATATTTCAAGCAAATACCCGAGTTGAGAGATATGAAGTCTCCAACAAGTTCTATAGCTAAAAGATGGAGGAGAATAGCTCAAGCAGTGAGCATGTGTTCAGATTGTCAGGGTACTACGATCGCTTGAATCAAGTGGGAGTTAATCTTCCAGATAAAATAGTGATTGACAGAATTCTCTAGTCACCATCACCAAGTTAGTAGAAATTTGTGATGAACTATAGTATGCAAGGGATGACGAAAACAATTCCCAAGCTCTTCGCAATGCTAAAATCGGCGAAGGTAGAAATCAAGAAAAACATCAAGTGTTGATGGTTGACACGACCACTAGTTTCAAGAAAAGGGGCAAAGGGAAGAAGGGGAACTTCAAGAAGAACGGCAAGCAAGTTGCTGCTCAAGTGAAGACTAAGTGCTTCTGCTGCAAAGGAACTGGTCACTGGAAGCGGAACTACCCCAAGTATTGGGCGGATAAGAAGGATGGCAAAGTGAACAAAGGTATATTTGATATACAGATTATTGATGTGTATTTTACTAGTGTTTGTAGAAACCCCTCGGTATTTGATACTGGTTCAGTTGCTAAGAGTAGTAACTCGAAGCGGGAATTGCAGAATGAACAGAAACTAGTTAAGGGTGAAGTGACGATGTGTGTTGGAAGTAGTTCCAAGATTGATATGATCATCATCGCACACTCCCTATACTTTCGGGATTAGTGTTGAACCTAAATAAGTGTTATTTGGTGTTTTGCGTTGAGCATGAATATGATTTGATCATGTTTATTGCAATACGGTTATTCATTTAAGTTAGAGAATAATTGTTGTTCTGTTTACATGAACAACAACCTTATATGGTTACACACCCAATGAAAATGGTTCGTTGGATCTCGATCATAGTGATACACATATTCATAATATTGAAGCCAAAAGATGCAAAGTTAATAATGATAGTGCAACTTATTTGTGGTAATCGCCGTTTAGGTCATATTGGTGTAAAGCGCATGAAAAACTCCATGTCGATGGGCTTTTGGAATCACTTGATGCTTGTGAACCATGCCTCTTGGGCAAGATGATCAAACGCCGTTCTCCTAACAATGGAGTGAGCAACAGATTTGTTGGAAATCATACATACTGATGTATGTGGTCCGATGAATATTGAGGCTCGCGGCAGGTATCGTTATTTTCAAACCTTCACAGATGATTTGAGCAGATATGGGTATATCTACTTGATGAAACATAAAGTCTGAAGCATTTGAAAAGTTCATATAATTTCAGAGTGAAGTAGAAAATCATCGTAACAAGAAAATAAAGTTTCTATGATCTGATCGTGGAGGAGAATATTTGAGTTATGAGTTTGGTCTTCATTTGAAACAATACAGAATAGTTTCGCAACTCACGCCACCTGGAACACCACAGCGTAATGGTGTGTTCGGACGTCATAACCGTACTTTATTAGATATGGTGCGATCTATGATGTTTCTTACCAATCTACCACTATCGTTTTGGGGTTATGCATTAGAGACAGCTGCATTCACATTAAAAAGGGCACCATCTAAATCCGTTGAGATGACACCTTATGAACTGTGGTTTGGCAAGAAACCAAAGTTATCGTTTCTTGAAGTTTGGGGCTGCGATGCTTATGTGAAAAAGTTTCAACATGATAAGCTTGAACCCAAATCGGAGAAATGCGTCTTCATAGGACACCCAAAAGTTACTGTTGGGTACACCTTCTATCACAGATCCGAAGGCAAGATATTCGTTGCTACGAATGGATCCTTTCTAGAGAAGGAGTTTCTCTCGAAAGAAGTGAGTGGGAGGAAAGTAGAACTTGATGAGGTAACAGTACCTGCTCCCTTATTGGAAAGTAGTTCATCACAGAAATCTGTTCCTGTGACTCCTACATCAATTATTGAGGAAGCTAATGATGATGATCATGTAACTTTAGATCAAATTACTACCGGTCAACCAGAGTGAGATCCGCACTAGAGTGATACGGTAATCCTATTCCGGAGGTCATGTTACTTGACCATGACGAACCTACGAACTATGAGGAAGCGATGATGAGCCCAGATTCCGCGATATGGTTTGAGGCCATGAAATCTTAGATAGGATCCATGTATGAGAACAAAGGATGGACTTTGATTGACTTGCCCAAATGATCGGCGAGCCATTGAGATTAAATGGATCTTCAAGAGGAAGACGGACGCTGATAGTAGTGTTACTATCTAGAATTGTCGCAAAAGGTTTTCGACAAGTTCAAGGTGTTGGCTACGATGAGAGTTTCTCACTCGTATCCATGCTTAAGTCTGTCCGAATCATGTTAGCAATTGCCGCATTTTATGAAATTGGCAAATGGATAAACAAAATTGCATTCCTTAATGGATTTATTAAAGAAGAGTTGTATATGATGCAACCATAAGGTTTTGTCGATCCTAAAGGTGTTAACAAAATGTGCAAGCTCCAGCGATCCATCTATGGACTGGTGCAAGCATCTCGTAGTTGGAATATACGCTTTGATGAGTTGATCAAAGCATATAGTTTTATCTGCACTTCATGTGAAGCCTGTATTTACAAGAAAGTGAGTGGGAGCACTACAACATTTCTGATAAGTATATGTGAATGACATATTGTTGATCGGAAATAATGTAGAATTATTCTGCAAAGCATAAAGGAGTGTTTGAAAGCAGTTTTTCAAAGAAAGACCTCGGTGAAGCTGCTTACATGTTGAGCATCAAGACCTATAGAGATAGATCAAGACGCTTGATAAGTTTTTTCAATGAGTGCATACCTTGACAAGATTTTGAAGTAGTTCAAAATGGAACAGTCAAAGAAAGAGTTCTTGCCTGTGTTACAAGGTGTGAAATTGAGTAAGACTCAAAGCCCGACCATGGCAGAAGATAGAAAGAGAATGAAAGTCATTCCCTATGCCTCAGTCATAGGTTCTACAAAGTATGCCATGCTGTGTACCAGATCTATTGTATACCCTACCACTGAGTTTGGCAAGGGAGTACAATAGTGATCTAGGAGTAGATCACTGGACAGCGGTCAAAATTTTCCTTAGTGGAATAAGTATATGTTTCTCGATTATGGAGGTGACAAACGGGTTACGTCGATGCAAGTTTTTGACAATGATCTAGATGACTCTAAGTCTCAATCTGGATACATATTGAAAGTAGGAGCTATTAGCTAGAGCAGTTCCGTGAAGAGCATTGTAGACATAGAATTTGCAAAATACTTACGGATCTGAATGTGACAGACCCGTTGACTAAAATTATCTCACAAGAAAAACATGATCACACCTTAGTACTCTTTGGGTGTTAATCACATAGCGATGTGAACTAGATTATCGACTCTAGTAAACCCTTTGGGTGTTGGTCACATGACGATGTGAACTATGGGTGTTAATCACATGGTGATGTGAATTATTGGTGTTAAATCACATGGCGATGTGAACTAGATTATTGACTCTAGTGCAAGTGGGAGACTGAAGGAAATATTCCCTAGAGGCAACAATAAAGTTATTATTTATTTCCATATTTCATGATAAGTGTTTATTATTCATGCTAGAATTGTATTAACGGGAAACTTAGTACATGTGTGAATACATAGACAAACATAGTGTCACTAGTATGCCTCTACTTGACTAGCTCGTTGATCAAAGATGGTTATGTTTCATAGCCATAGACATGAGTTGTCATTTTATTAACGGGATCACATCATTAGGAGAATGATGTGATTGACATGACCCATTCCGTTAGCTTAGCACATGATCGTATAGTATGTTGCTATTGCTTTCTTCATGACTTATACATGTTCCTATGACTATGAGATTATGCAAATCCCGTTTACCGGAGGAACACTTTGTGTGCTACCAAACGTCACAACGTAACTGGGTGATTATAAAGGTGCTCTACAGGTGTCTCCGAAGGTACTTGTTGGGTTGGCGTATTTCGAGATTAGGATCTGTCACTCCGATTGTCGGAGAGGTATCTCTGGGCCCTCTTGGTTATGCACATCACTTAAGCCTTGCAAGCATTGCAACTAATGAGCTAGTTGCGGGATGATGTATTATGGAACGAGTAAAGAGACTTGCGGGTAACGAGATTGAACTAGGTATTGAGATACCGACGATCGAATCTCGGGGAAGTAACATACAATTGACAAAGGGAACAACGTATGTTGTTATGCGGTCTGACCGATAAAGATCTTCGTAGAATATGTGGGAGCCAATATGAGCATCCAGGTTCCTCTATTGGTTGTTGACCGGAGACGTGTCTCGGTCATGTCTAGATAGTTCTCGAACCCGTAGGGTCCGCACGCTTAACGTTTCGATGATAGTTATATTATGAGTTTATATGTTTTGATGTACCGAAGGTTGTTAGGAGTCCCGGATGTGATCACGGACATGACGAGGAGTCCCGAAATGGTCGAGACATGGAGATTGATATATTGGAAGCCTATGTTTGGATATCGGAAGTGTTCCGGGTGAAATCAGGATTTTACCGGAGTATCGGAGGGTGTCGGTGTCAAAACTGGCGGATCTCGGGTAGGGGGTCCCGAACTGTGCGTCTAGGTGGATGGTAACAGGAGACAAGGGACACGATGTTTTTACCCAGGTTCAGGCCCTCTCGATGGAGGTAATACCCTAGTCCTGCTTGATTAATATTGATGATATGGGCAGTACAAGAGTAGATCTACCACGAGATCAAGGAGGCTAAACCCTAGAAGCTAGCCTATGGTATGATTGTTGTTCGTCCTACGGACTAAAACCCTCCGGTTTATATATACACCGGATAGGGTTAGGGTTACACAGAGTCGGTTACAATGGTAGGAGATCTACATATCCGTATCGCCAAGCTTGCCTTCCACGCCAAGGAAAGTCCCATCCGGACACGGGACGAAGTATTCAATCTTGTATCTTCATAGTCTAGGAGTCCGGCCAAAGATGATAGTTCGGCTATCCGGACACCCACTAATCCAGGACTCCCTTAGTAGCCCCTGAACCAGGCTTCAATGACGACGAGTCCGGCGCGCATATTGTCTTTGGCATTGCAAGGCGGGTTCCTCCTCCGAATACTTCATAGAAGGTTTTGAACACAAGGATAGTGTCCGCTCGCAAAACAAGTTCCACATACCACCGTAGAGAGAATAACTTTTGCACAGATCTGCCGACGTATTCTCGCGGGCGTGACATCACACCACGGCCATGCCTTTATATGAATCGTTTTTTACTGTTCCACCTTAGCGCATTTAGCGAGGCGGTTTCCTTGGCACGTCTTATCAAAGCGTAGATCGTGCCCCCTTATTCCGGGATTCTCATCAATACGGACGTGGATAACCCATCCGCGCCATTGATTACGGCGCTTGGGAGATAAGCGAGTTTTACCAGTGGCGGGACGCATAGCTTCATTCATCCATATAAGGGGGTAAGGATCCACCTTTTCGCCACGCCTTTCTTCCTCCTTTGCTCATCCATTTCACAAGACTCGAGCTCCAGCCTAAGTCCGCACACCCCACCTCAACCTTCTCCAACTATGTCCGGAGGCGGAGGCAGGTGGATGGCCTCCTCCACAAGGAGGGGCACATCACAAAGCTGCGGGAAGCCGGATACTTGTCCGGCGACATCGAGTGTCGGCTCCCCAACAAGGGGCAGCTCATCCCCACCCCCAGGCCCCATGAGAGGGTGGTGTTCCTTACCCACTTCCTCCACGGACTAGCTTTCCACTTCACCCATTTGTCCCGGGGCTCATGTTCTACTACGGCCTGGATTTCCATGATCTGGCCCCAAACTTCATCCTCAATATCTCGACGTTTATCGTCGTGTGCGAGGCTTTCCTCTGCATCCAATCCCACTTCGGTTTATGGTAGAAGACCTTTAGCTTCAAGTCGAAGATAGTGGGCGGCCAACAGCGGAGTGCGGAGGCGCCATGGCGGCGTGATGCCCAATGTTCTATGGCTCGAGGGCTCCTTCGTGGAGACAATAAAGGGGTGGCAATCGGGGTGGTTCTACATCACCGAGCCGCGCGACTCCAAATGGGCGGTGGCCCCCGAATTCAGATCTGGCTCCCCCACACGGCTCACATCATGGAAAGAGACGGGCCTGATGTGGGCGGATTCGGACGAGCTATCCGGACTCCAAACCTGCGTCCGAAACCTGGTGGACAAGAAGCTCAAGCTTGTCAACGTAGTCCAGGTTATGCTCATCCACCGGATTCTCCCGTGCCAGCAACGAGCCTTCAATTTGTGGGAGTTTGATCCGGCACAGCAACGGACCTTGAGCCGGCTCTTTGACACTACGCATTTAAGATGCACGGAAGGTGCTTTGTTCAAGGGCGCCAAAGCCCCGCATCCGCCATCAAGATCGCGGATTCAGCTCGTAGCGTCAAGCCAGCGAGGTAAGTTATTTTACCCTTTATGGGACTCTTTTTTCATAGTTTGACTCTATACGGGATCTAAAATTCCCTAACCTTTGACAGGACTGGCTGAAGACGTCCGGACAGGTTAACTGTCCGGCCCCTTTGCCACAAGACCCAGCGGACACCCGATTGACGGGACTGCTGGCTCCGGCACCTCACGTGGTGACGGAGAAGAAGGCCAAGAAGGAGGCCACGGGAACTCGAAGGAGCACCCGGCGCCAAGTGCTGTCAGATTCTGAAGCAGAATCCTCTCCTGAGAACAAGGAGGAGGAGAAAGAAGCCTCTCCCGGCCAGGGGAGGGAAGAAAAGGAAGGCCGCCTAACCGGGAGGCCGGAGGGTCCAAGAAGGGAAGGACCCTTCCTCCGGACTTCTCCACCATCGTCGACAACGACGAGGAGGAGTGGCCAACAAGGGCCAAGCCCCTGGCGAGATCGTAAGTGTCCGGATACCCATGGCTTTTTCATTGCAATAGTGTTCTCTAATGCCGAACAATCATGCAGCCCGCCCAAGGATGAGTTCGCCGCTTCGTCGAGCGGGTCCCTGAGTTCATCGGAAATGGAGAGTACTTCACTTCCGACCACCTCCTCGCCTCACGCTGCGGACGATGCCAAGGTGGGGCCCCAAGGGGGGCCTGGTCAAGAGGAGGTGGCGCAGGAGGCGCCGCAAGGCAACCTCCCGGACTCCAGGCGCGAGGGGAGCGAGATCCCCAGCGGCTCTAAGCCCGACCCTCGTCCGGACTCCATACCGAACCTTCAGCGTTCCAAGTCCGGCAAGCGGCCCTTCAGAGGAAGGGTAAGATGCCGGTGACCTGGCCCATCCGGAGGCACCGGATAGCTTGGCCGGAGGCGCTTAACAGCCTCCATCGAGGAGGAGCACCGCCTGTTATGAGTGTGGTAGTCCGAAGGTTCGATCCGCCAAGAGCGGGCTGATGAAGCCTGTACCAGCCTTCTAACAGGCTTTGAGATAAGTTTAGAATATGTAAAAATATTACCGCATAGACAGTAGTTCTCGATGCTTAGTTCGGTGTTCGGAAAGAAAACCGGACTAAGGATCTAAAAGATATACGCAGGAGTCTAACATAAGTATGTCAATATGCGCATGCAGGCGCTGCTTGACCTCCGCCAGACCGATTGCGGAGGTCAATGCATTGAAGCAGAGCCTCGAGCGGTCCGAGAACGAGCTCGGCCTTGCCAAGAAGCAACTTCGAGGACAAGGAAGGTAAGTAATACCTTATTAAAGAAATACCTTATAGAAAGGGTTCGGTTGCAAAAAATGACAGGAATAACATGGGTACTGCAGGGGCCACGAGCGAGGTGGCGACCCTGAAGGAGGCGGTGTCCGTGGCCGAAAACAAAGCGGACGCGGGGCGCACCGAGCGAGAGAAGGGGGAGGCGCAGCTGGCGGAGGTACGGCAAGAGCTCCAGGCTCTCGTGAAAAAACACGAGGGTTTGGAGTGTGACTCGAAGACCCGAGAGTCCGAGCTTGCCTCGGCTCTTGAGAGTGCCAAAGCTGCTAAGGTCGAGGCCCAAAAAGCCCTCCAAGAAATTGAATCATTAAAGAAGATAGCGGCGGGTAAGGCATTCTTTATGCAAAGCAAGCATGTGAAAGTGAATTACCTATTACTTACCCGGATTCGGAGCTCTCCAGGAGCATTTGCAGATCTGCCCTGTAGTGTGTCTGATGCTGCCGCGTTCTACCGCGCCAAGGAGGGGAGCTCGACGGAAAAGGTGTTCTGGTCTCAGTATGCTGAGCCGGACATCCGGTGCCCCTAAGCGACCAGCTGAAGCAGCTGGTCGAGCTCCACAAGGTCGCCGAACAGGCCATGAAGGGCCTCATAGTTCGGTTGTGGCCATTGGAAGCCATGCCTGGGAGCTACTTCGGGCTAGTGCAGCGGCTGGTGGACGCCTGTCCATGGATTGAAGTCATCAAGCGCTCCGTCTGCATTGAAGGTGCCCGTCGGGCCCTTGCCCGTGCTAAAATTCACTGGGGCAAGCTGGACTGGAGAAGCTTGTGACGGACGGGCCACCGAAGGGCAAGGAGCATCGCATACGCCCGAAATGTACTATGAGGGCGCCTGAAGGGTGCCCGCCGTATAGCGGATGAGTGCTCCAAAGATGTAATTTTTGAATAGACTCGCATTTGTTATCCTCAGACGCTGAAAACTTGTTCATATGCGCTAAGCAACACTTGTTAATTTAAAATATTACCTTCAGGCGGCCGCTTATCAAATCCGAGAGATGGCAAGTCGTTGGCTTCAGCCCCATGCCACGAGTGCTGGGGTGTTCGGGATAAATTTGAGCGCTCTTGTTCCCATTCTTGGGTCCATCGAGGGAGGCGCTCAACGCAACGAACAAGGCAACCGGACTTATAGTGCTTGAACACTCTCACTTAGCCATAGAATTCTATAATTTTAAATTTCGGCGAAGCCCTAGTATTCGGAAGACCGAGTTCGGGGCGCTATCCACGCCTTGGCTGGACAATGCCGGTTCCTCGCTCTAAGCGGCATAAGTCTTTAGGGACTCGAAGAAACCTCTCGAACAGCGACCGGCTCTCGCCTTATCATGACGGTCAGTTTAGCTTTCCACTGAGGTGCTCAACCCAGCTCAACCGGGCACAATCGCAGTGGTTCTCCCAGTGCTACCTTAGCCGATATAACGGAACGTAAGGTACCAAAACATGGGAGCCGGGCAAACCCAACTATTGACCCAAGACATGATTCGGAGCCGATGCATATAATGCTATAAGTTCGGGGTGCCGCACTTGTGAAAGTGTTCGGACTTATCACACCATACTTTTGGGGTAATCAAGCCCTGGTGTATTGGCCGTACCAAAGTGTACGGGTGCAACATGTCATGAAATGAACATATATATAGATAAAGAAAGGAGTGCAATAATAGGCAAAAGCTATGTATTGTTTATTCAAAAGAAACTGCAAATAAAAGCAGAACGATACAAATTGTGCGATAAGCAAGGGATGGGACTATTTAACATGTCCCCCTCCAGGGGTAAGCTGCGGGATGGTATGTAAAACAGGTATAATGCTCGTAATAGAGACCACCTGGACACTCGACGTAGCTTTCTGCTTCCCTGGCTGTTGCATCGTGGGTTCGGAAATTAAAGTGCCGGACAGGGCTTCTGGAAAACGGAGTCCTGAAAGTAAGAAAAAAGAAAAAAAAGAAAAAGAATGACACAATTGGGTGCCCCTGGTGCGGTTGAGCCGCATTATGGCCGTGCCGTGGTCGTGCCCCTCCCCTCATGCCCATGGTATCTCCAGAGCGTAGTTATGTACGCGTAGTACTGGCTTCGCAATTTCGCGAGGGCTGGGGTTGGGGCCGGATTGCTACGCGTGCTTGGATCGTGCCAGGCGGTCTTGTTGTAGGTTACTCCGGGCGCGCTTGACGGTGTCCGGACGTTTAGTGGCCGGACATAAGAATTGCTGTGAGAGGCTGCTTTGCACCTCCGCCGCGAGGGCCGCTGTGTGCTCCTCCGTTCGGAGAGAGCGTTCGGTGTTTCCATTGACCGTGATTACTCCTCGAGGGCCTGGCATCTTGAGCTTGAGGTATGCGTAGTGCGGCACCGCATTAAACTTTGCAAATGCGGTTCGTCCAAGCAGTGCATGATAGCCGCTGCGGAACGGGACTATGTCGAAGATTAACTCTTCACTTCGGAAGTTATCCGGGGATCCAAAGACCACTTCGAGTGTGACTGAGCTTGTACAATTGGCCTCTACACCCGGTATGACGCCTTTAAAGGTCGTCTTTGTAGGTTTAATCCTTGAGGGGTCTATGCCCAGTTTGCGCACTGTATCCTGATAAAGCAGGTTCAGGCTGCTACCGCCGTCCATCAGGACTCTAGTGAGGTGAAATCCGTCAATAATTGGGTCAAGAACCAATGCGGCGAATCCGCCGTGACGGATGCTAGTGGGGTGGTCCCTTCGATCAAAGGTGATCGGGCAGGAAGACCATGGGTTGAACTTCGGGGCGACTGGCTCCATCACAGATATACGTCCCTTAGTGCATGCTTCCGCTCCCTTTTGGGTATGTGGGTTGCGTATATCATGTTCACCGTCCGCACTTGTGGGGGAAAGCCCTTCTGTCCTCTATTGTTCGGCGGCCGGGGCTCTTCCTCGTCATCGCTATTCAGCCCCTTGTCATTGAGTTCGGCACTTAACTTGCCTTCTTGCTTGAACACCCAACAATCCCTGTTGGTGTGATTGGCTGGTTTTTCGGGGGTGCCATGTATCTGGCACAACCGATCGAGTATTCGGTCCAAGTTGGACGGGCCCTGGGTATTTCTTTTGAATGGCTTCTTCCGCTGACCGGGTTTAGAGCCTCTGAATCCGGCATTGACTGCCGTATTTTCATCATTGTCACCGTTAATAGCGGCGCTTGTTCTTGTTGTGACGCGACCTGCCATTGCTGTCCTTGGTATCCGAACTACCAGGGTTTTTGGTCAAGTTGTTACTACAAGCTAGCCAGCTGTCCTCTCCCGCGCAAAAGCGGGTCATGAGTGTGGTGAGGGCTGCCATGGATTTTGGCTTTTCCTGTCCTAGGTGCCGGTTAGCCACTCGTCGCGGATGTTATGTTTGAAGGCTGCAAGGGCCTCCGCATCCGGACGATCAACGATTTGATTTTTCTTGGTTAGGAACCGTGTCCGTAATTGTCCGCCGATTCTTCCGGCTGCTGAATTATATGGCTAAGGTCATCGGCGCTCGGTGGTCGCACATATGTGCCTGGAAGTTATCAAGGAATGCGGCTTCGTGTCCTCCCAACAACCGATTGACTCTGGCGGCAAGCTGTTGAGCCAATGCCGAGCTGGTCCTTTAAGCTTGAGTGGGAGGTATTTGATGGCATGTAGATCATCACCGCGGGCCATGTGGATATGGAGGAGATAGTCCTCGATCCGCACCGCAGGATCTGTGGTACCATCGTATGATTCGATGTTTATGGGTTTGAAGCCCTCGGTATTTGATGATCCATTACTTCATCCGTGAAGCATAGTGGGTGTCGGCGCCTCTGTATTGGGCTATATCACGACGTAGCTCATATGAGCTTTGTCTACTGTGTTCGGCCCGGCCGGAGTTGCTATATCCGGCGTGACGGTTATCGTCACGTATCGTGGGGCGCCCACGCGATCTGTAGATCGATCTTGTATGCCTTGCCTTGTCCTCCAATATGTCTCGCAGGTCTGGCGCGTTTCCCCGTGCCTTGGTACTTTTCGAGCGACGCCGGAGTACGGCTTGAATGGAGGGTCTAGAGGCCTCTCTGTCGCGACCACGGGGTGGCCGGTCGGCCGCATCATGCGCTGGTGATGTAGGTTTGGGTGCTGCTTCCTCTAATTGGGGTAGCAGCCTCCGTTTGGGGTAACTCTTGGAGGGTCGTTCGAGTTCATACTCTTCAGCTGCAAGGACTTCAGTCCATCTGTCGGCTAGCAGGTCTTGGTCAGCTCTAAGCTGCTGCTGCTTTTTTTTGAGGCTGCTTGCCGTGGCCATAAGCCTGCGTTTGAAACGCTCCTGTTCGGCAGGATCCTCTGGCACGACAAATTCATCGTCGTCGAGGCTTGCCTCGTCTTCGGAGGGGGGCGCATAATTATCATCCTCTACCTCTCTTTCTGCCGCACTGTCGTGCGGACTTGCTTCTCCCTCCTCCTATGCTGAATCCTGCTGGAGGGGGTTGTCTTCGGCACTGTCCGGGGTGTTATTATCTCCCGTGCCGGAATCACCGTTTTTGCTGTGGCGGGATTTAGAGCGGCGCCACGACGCCGGGCGCTTGGGTTGTTTCTTAGAGGGTCATCCTCCGTCGCTCCTCGCCGCTCACATCTTTTGGGATGTCCACCATGTATATGTCGTATGACGAGGTGGCCTTCCGGTGCCCTGTAGGCGCTGGGTCTTGGTCGTCTCCGGCATCGTCGTCCATACCGTCGATGTCTTCGGATTCGAAGTCGAGCATGTCGGTTAAATCATCGACAGTGGCTACAAAGTGGGTGGTGGGTGGGCGTTGAATTTTTTGTCGTTC
Source organism: Aegilops bicornis (assembly GCA_021605145.1). Classification (NCBI taxonomy): domain Eukaryota; kingdom Viridiplantae; phylum Streptophyta; class Magnoliopsida; order Poales; family Poaceae; genus Aegilops; species Aegilops bicornis. Next base: position 436,356,622 of record CM038672.1, on the reverse strand, counting down.
GCATCCCAACCTTCTTGTCCGTAGTCCGCCAGGCTCTCCGGATAAAGTGAGAGACTTTAGTGAATTCAGGATGTCGCCAAAGGGCGAAGTGCTGAAAGATGTCGCGCTGCTGAACTCCATAACCGACGCCCAATCGGATTCGATTGGCGAGGCGCTGGAGTGTTCGGAGTCCGGAGAGGAGTCCGCACTCGAGTCATGGTCTTCGCGTAGCGACAGGTGGATGGAGTTCGGCTCAATCGCCGTTGAGATTGTAGCCCCGAGGTGGTGTCCAACCACTCGCCCTCGATCGGGGAGTCGGCTCCGAGCTAAGGGTCGAGCGCCGGTGCGCGACCTCTAGGACACCGCTCGACGGCACAGAGCTAGATCGTGCCCATCGAGACGGTGCAAAGACGCGCAGCTATGGCTCGAATCCGTCGAAGATCAAGTCTCCGCGGACATCGGCCGTGTAGTTCAAACTCCCAAATCTGACCTGATGGCCAGGGGCGTAGCTTTCGATCTGCTCCAGATGGCCAAGTGAATTGGCCCGCAGTGCAAAGCCGCCGAATACGAAGATCTGTCCGGGGAGAAAAGTCTCACCTTGGACCGCGTCGTTGTTGATGATCGAAGGAGCCATCGGGCCTAAAGGTGACGCATACGCAGGAACTCTCAATGAAAGCACCAATTCGTGTCAAAACCGGCGGATCTCGGTAGGGGGTCCCGAACTGTGCATCTAGGCGGATGGTAACAGCAGACAAGGGACACGATGTTTTTACCTGTGTCCGGGCCCTCTCGATGGAGGTAATACCCTACTCCGCTTGATTAATATTGATGATATGGGTAGTACAAGAGTAGATCTACCACGAGATCAAGGAGGCTAAACCCTAGAAACTAGCCTATGTTATGATTGTTGTTCGTCCTACGGACTAAAACCCTCCGGTTTATATAGACACCGGATAGGGTTAGGGTTACACAGAGTCGGTTACAATGGTAGGAGATCTACATATCTGTATCGCCAAGCTTGCCTTCCACGCCAAGGAAAGTCCCATCCGGACACGGGACGAAGTCTTCAATCTTGTATCTTCATAGTCTAGGCGTCCGGCCAAAGATGATAGTTCAGCTATCCGGACACCCCCTAATCCAGGACTCCCTCAGAGGGGTTACTAGAACCCCCCGGGGGTTAATGGGCCTTAGTGGGCCTTTGCAGAGAAGAGGAGAGGCGGACAGGGCTGGGCCGCGCGCCCCTCCCCCCTAGTCCGAATAGGACAAGGAGAGGGGGGCGGCGCCCCCCTTCCTCTCTCCTCCTCTCCCCCAAGTCCTAATCCAACTAGGAAAGGGGGGAGTCCTACTCCCGGTGGGAGTAGGACTCCTCCTGGCGCACCCCCTCTAGGCCGGCCGCACCTCCCCCCTTGCTCCTTATATACGGGGGCAGGGGGCACCCTAGAGACATTACAATTGATCGTTTGATCTTTTAGCCGTGTGCGGTGCCCCCCTCCACCATAGTCCACCTCGATAATACTTTAGCGGTGCTTAGGCGAAGCCCTGCATCGGTAGAACATTATCATCGTCACCACGCCGTCGTGCTGACAAAACTCTCCCTCAACACTCGGCTGGACCAGAGTTCGAGGGACGACATCGGGCTGAACGTGTGCTGAACTCGGAGGTGTCGTGCGTTCGGTACTTCATCGGTCGGATCATGAAGACGTACGACTACATCAATCAGCGTTACAGTTAACGCTTCCGCTTTCGGTCTACGAGGGTACGTGGACAACACTCTCCCCTCTCGTTGCTATGCATCACCATTATCTTGCGTGTGCATAGGATTTTTTTTGAAATTACTACGTTCCCCATCAGCTTGCCCCCCATCTTTGCTAGCCAAAAATTCCGCACCAAGTAGAGATACTACTTGTGCATCCAAAAACCCTTAAACCCAAATCTTATTTTCAAGAGTCCACCATACCTACCTAAGAATTGAGCAAGATCCTTCAAGTAAGTTGTCATCGGTGCAATAAGGCAATAAAAATTGCTTCTAAAAGTGTTAGATCATTTAGTGTAAGAGAAAATTGAGCATTGTACGAACTTGTGATGGCAAAGAATAAAAGCGACAGACTGCATAATAAAGGTTGCTATCATAAGGGGCAGTATAACATGACGTTCTTTTGCACTAAGGGGTTGAGCATACAAACAAATAAGCGCATGGTAACCTCTGCTTCCCTCTGCGAAGGGTCTATCTTTTACTTTTCAGTATTTACTTTTATGCAAAGAGTCAAAGTTTCTCTCTCTATTCCTTTTTATTTTTCTCTTTTGGCAAGCATCATGTGGTGAGGAAAGATCTAGGCACATATGTCCAGTTAAATATGGGTAGCATGAGTTATTATTGTTGACATCACCCTTGAGGTGAATACGTTGGGAGGTGAAACAATAAGCCCCTATCTTTCTATGTGTTTGGTTGAAACGTTTTGCTCATGTGTATGCGGTGAGTGTTAGCAATCATAGAAGACTACATGATGGTTGAGTATGTGGAGCTCTTACTTAAACTCCGTTGAATAAGTTGAATTGCAATTGCTTGGTGACTAAGAACATAGGTTGTTGAGTTTCAAGAGAGTCCATGTTTGAACCTTAACATGTGAATTGGTTGCTACTATAACATGAGAAGTTTTATAAGAAAGAACTGTTGTTATGATGCTAGGAAAAGTGATTGAAATTGTCATTGATCAAACTTGTGCACTTTGCTAGCATTCACACTTCATAAATTATTTCTTTTATCATTTAACTACTCGAGGACGAGTAGGAATTAAGCTTGGAGATGCTGATACGTCTCCAACGTATCTATAATTTATGAAGTATTCATGCTGTTATTTTGGGACTAACCTATTGACCTAGTGCCCAGTGCTAGTTACTGTTTTTTGCTGGTTTTTTACATCACAGGAAATCAATATCAAACGGAGTCCAAACACCGCGAAACTTGCTGGAGATTTTTTATGGACCAGAACCTCCCAAGATGGGCCAGAGCAAAGACTGGAGGTGCAGAGGCAGAACCCACTGTGGCACGCCTGGGGCCCAGCGCGCGCCTGTGTGGGTTGTGCCCATCTCGGTGGACTCCCGCACCCCCTCTTTACCCTATAAATTCACAAATATTCGAAAACCCTTTGGGGTTAACCTAGATCAGAAGTTCTTCCGCCGCAAGGCTCTGTAGCCACTGAAAACCAATCTAGACCCCGTTCCGGCACCCTACCGGAGGGGGTAATCATCACCGGTGGCCATATTCATCATCCCGGCGGCCACCACGATGAGGAGGAGAGTCCACCCTCGGGGCTGAGGGTTTGTACCAGCAGCTATGTGTTTAATCTCTTTCTCTCGTGTTCTTGAGATATCACGATCTTGATGTATCGCGGGCTTTGTTAATATAGTCGGATCATATGGTGTTTTCCCCTCTCTATCTTGTTGTGATGAATTGTGTTTTCCCTTTGAGATTTCGTTGTTATCGGATTGAATACTTTTATGGATTTGAGAACACTTGATATATGTCTTGCAATTGAATACTCATGGTGACAATGGGGTATCGTATTGATTCACTTGATATATGTTTTGGCACTCGACTCGCGGATTCCCGAGGTGACATTGGGGTAATCTATGAATAGGGGTTGATGCTCGTTCTTGACTTTGTTTCTCCGGTAGAACTTGGGGCACTCTTTGAAGTTCTTTGTGTTGGATTGAGTATTATGAATATGAATTTGCTTTGGTGTTACTTTAGTACAAACTCTAGGATAGATCGAACGGAAACAATAGCTTTATGTTATTTTAGTACGAACTCTTCAATAGATCGAACGGAAAGAATAGCTTTGAGGTGGTTTCCTACCCTACAAACAATTTATTCTTATGTTCTCCGCTAGATAGGAACTTTGGAGTGATTCTTCATCGCACTTTGAGGGGTGGTTATATGATCCAATTATATTAGCACTCTTGAGAAATTGCACTAGCGAAAGTACGGACCCTAGGCCTCATTTTCAAGCATTGTAATACCGTTTTTGTGCCCATTTACTATTTGCTACCTTTCTTTTTTTATTCAGATTATAAAAATATATTTATACCATCAATATTACACTTTTATCACCATCTCTTTGCCGAACTAGTGCACCTATACGATTTGCCATTGTATTGGGTGTGTTGGGGACACAAGAGATTTCTTGTATTTGGTTGCAGGGTTGTTTGAGAGAGACCATCTTCATCCTACACCTCCCACGGATTGATAAACCTTAGGTCATCCACTTGAGGGAAAATTACAACTGTCCTACAAAACTCTGCGCTTGGAGGCCCAACACGAGTCTACAAGAATAAAGTTGCGTAGTAGACATCAGTAAGTGATTTCATTTCGTTTGCAGCGGAGCAGTCTGCTGGAGGTCGTCGGTTGCCTCGCCTTCGAGTGGGTACGCTGCAGGGGTGGCGGCTATTGCTATCCGGGCCCGTGTGGCGGCTGCGCTGGCGGCTCTGGCAGCTCCGGCGGGAGCCGATGAGGAATGGCCTGCTTTGGCCCCCTTCCTCCCTCCCGTTCGACGGCGGCGGCGGCGCTTGTTGCGGGCGGCAGTGCCAGGGCGACGCGATCATGGTCTTCGTTGCCTAGGGTTGCTGCGGTTGGGGCAAAGGCCTAGGAGGGCTCATCTGGGACACAGTGTCTGGTTGGCCCTTTGGTGTCAGTGGGCGGTGCCTTGCCTAGTGGGCCGGTGGCGGCAGGAGATGCGTGCGCCAATGGGCCTGAGGCAGGCCGCCGGCCCATTCTTCGCCGCGACTATATATGGCTGCGCAAGGGGTGTCGCGACCTGTATTTAGGGTTTCCCGCATCGTCTAGCGAGGTGTGGCGCCTTTCCCATTTGGTGAGATCTATCCTCTTTCTTCTTCCTCCTCCTCATCCTCTCTCCATTTCCTTCATGGCGGCGGTGATGGGAGATCGGAGAGCGGACAAGCGTCCGACAGTGGCGGGGGAGCAAGAGGCGGAGCTGCAGCGGGAGAAGGCTCTCCGTGAGAAGGCCAAGAACGCGATGAGCAGCAGGCAGGGCGGGTGCGAAGGACGTGAGAAGCGCAGCTCCTCGGCGGTGCAAGAAGGGCGCGAGGGGGATTGGGGTCCCCCTCCCCCTTGGTGGATCCAACAGTAGGAGCGGAAGCGGTTGAAGAAGGCGGGGCACAGGCAAAGGGAGCTGGAGTGGAAACCCATGGCGCACCCCAACTGTGGTGGTGGCCATGGTGATCCGTTGGCCAAGAAGCCGCGGGCAAATGCGGAGTCACTCGCGGTGGCTTTTCCGACTTCCCCCAAAGGTACGGCCGACGCGCCCATCCCGGTGGAGGACATCCCTGACGTGGAGTGCTTCAAGTGCGGCCGATTGGGGCATTACCAATCCAAGTGCAAGAACAAGCCGCTGTGCATGCTGTGCAAGGAGGAGGGGCACGCCTCGACTTACTATCCGTCGCGCGGGAAGGCCCTGCACTTGCAAATCATGGGAAGTGTCATCTCGGGTGAGGGCTTCTTCTGTCTCCAATTCGAGGAGGACGAGGAGACGGACGAAGGCGCGGATCTGAAGATTGACAACACAACAATCATCTCTACAGATCTGGGTCGGCTGTCGCTTCGTATTCTCAAGCAAGAACTAAAGCACATGGTGGCCGGCGATTAGGATTGGCAAATTTCCCAGGTGGGGGACAATTACTTCTCGGTGATCTTTCCCTCGGCCGACCTGCTTCACATGGCCATAACCAGTGGCAAACTATTCCTCTCGATCAATGAGATAACAACGCGGGTGCGGGAGTCCCTGCATGAGAAGGTTGTTCCACTGGTTATGCTGGAGACGTGGGTTTGGCTCCATGGCATCCCAAGGAAACACCGTCGTGTGGAACGCCTGATGGAAGGACTGAAGATGCTGGGGCGCCCCATTGTGGTTGACAAGTTATCCCTCATCCCGTTGGGACCGGTGAGAATGAAGTTGGCATGCAAATCACTGGACAAGCTCAATAGATATGTGGAGGTGTGGTTCAACGGCGAAGGATACCAAATCAAGGTGGAGGTGGAGCGGCTCCCGAAGCGTACTGGTGAGGGCGGCCCAAGTGGCGCTGGCCCGTCTAATAAGCAGCCCCCTCCACCCTCTGACAATGCTGGTAGGCCCCCGGAGGCTGGGTCTGGACCCAAGCCAAATGGTGGTGGCAAGTACTCGACAAAGCAGCCGACGGGCAGGGCGCTCGAGGCGGCGATGCCCCAAGATGTGGAGATGGGTGGCCAAGAGGATGAGCTTGATGATAGTATCCATGACACCTCGATCGATACAGAGACTTGGGACAAGCTTGGGACGCTGAATGGGGGCTCGATGGCGGTGCCTACGCAGGATATGGCTGTTAGCCTCCCCCACTGGCCCGGACTCTTGCTGGCACTTTTGATGAATATGGGTCTCATCTTGGGTCGTCAGCCCTGGCCCCTGTCGGTTTCAAAACCAGCGGATCTCGGGTAGGGGGTCCCGATCTGTGCGTCAAGGATGATGGTAACAGGAAGCAAGGGACACAGATGTTTACCTAGGTTCGGGCCCTCTCGATGGAGCTAAAACCCTACTTCCTGCTTGATTAATATTGATGATATGGGTAGTACAAGAGTAGATCTACCACGAGATCGTAGAGGCTAAACCCTAAGAGCTAGCCTATGATGGTATGATTGTAATTGTGATCGGCCTTCTAAGGACCAACCTCTCCGGTTTATATAGACACGGGAGAGGGCTAGGGTTTACATGGAGACGGTTACAAGGAAGGAAATATAATATCCGGATCGCCAAGCTTGCCTTCCACGCCAAGGAAAGTCCCATCTGGACACGGGTCGAAGTCTTGAGTCTTGTATCTTCACGCTTCAATAGTCCGGACGTTGTACACAGTCCGGCTGTCCGGATACCCCCTAATCCAGGACTCCCTCAGTAGCCCCTGAACCAGGCTTCAATGACGTTGAGTCTGGCGCGAAGTCTTGTCTTCGGCATTGCAGGGCGGGTTCCTCCTCCGAATACTCCAAAGTGGTCATCGAACACATAGACCGTGTCCGGATCTGCAAGATGATCTCCGTATGGTATAGATCTGATTCGCTGGAAATCTTCGTGCATCGTGCCCTCGCATCGGGGCTTGGGTCCAACGCGAACCGACGTTTCCTGCCCCACAACGACTCGTGTTGCGAGGCGGTTTTATTGGCACGTCCCGTCGAGGCAGGGATCGTGTTCCTCTTATTACGGGATTTTCCATCAATATGAGCACGCGTGACCCCACGATGGCTGTTGGTATAACCCGTGTGTTTTTTAGATAAGCCTCAAACGGTCATGCCGGGGACTCTTGATATCCACCCTCTTTATAAAGGGGTCGAGACCTATGCCTCTTTTTTCACCTTCATCGCGCCTTCTCGCACCTCGAGTTCTAACACCCAAAACCTAAGCTCCACCCTCCTAATCCTCCAACATGTCCGGATCTGACCCTCAAGGCCGGTGGGTGGCCTCCTCGATTGAAGAGAAGGACATTGCAAAGCTTAGGGAGGTCGGATACCTGACCGCAGATATCCAGCACAGGCTCCCTGCTCCAGGGCAGGTCATCCCTACGCCGGGGCCCAATGAGTGTGTCGTTTTCGTCCCACACTTCCTCTGCGGTCTGGGTTTCACCCTCGATCCCTTCGTGAGGGGGCTCATGTTCCATTATGGGTTGGATTTTCATGATCTGGCTCCTGACGCCATCCTCCATATCTTGTCATTTATTATCGTGTGTGAGGCTTTTCTCCATATCCCCCCACACTTCGGCTTATGGCTCAAGACCTTCAATGTGACGCCGGAGATAATCGAGGGGCGACATGTGGAGTGTGGAGGTGCTGTAATAAGCAGGAACGGCGATGCCCCATGGCCAGAGGGTTCTTTCCCAGAAGTATCCGATGTATGGCAGCGGAGGTGGTTTTATGTCACAGCTCCTAGGGGCACAAAGTGGGTGGCTGCCCCCGAGTTTCATTCGGGCCCTCCGTCACAGTTGGCGTCTTGGACAGACGTAGGACAAAATTGGGGACCCGCTGGTGACATACCCGTACTGCAGAATCGCATCCGGGAACTTCTTGCAAGGGATATTAATCTTGTCAGCATAATGCAAGTGATGCTGATCCGGCGGATGTTGCCATGACAACGCCGGCTCTCCGGATGTGGGAGTTCAATCCGGAGGGTCCGCGGACCGTCAAGCACTTCTTCGGCCTGAAGCTCGAAGAGATGTGCAAATTATTCTTCGGACGGAAAGTAAAGTGTCCGGACACCATCGAGGATGCGGGCCTAAGCTGTAATTGCCTAGATACCCAAGTAAGTAAACTTGATACCGGACACCGTGTTTTGTATTTGTTATGATTGTTTATTCTGAAAATCATCTGCGTCCAGGAATGGCTCAGCAAGGCGGAGAGAATTAGGTGTCCGGTGCCACTTCCCGAAGGCTCGCCCGCCCCCACCATGGCCAAGATGCTTGACCGAGTACTCAGCAGGATGCCTCCGGGGAAAGACAAGGGAGAATCCGAACCCCACAAGCTATGCATCTGAACCGGGGGAATTGTCACCTCCCCTAAGGAGGATAGTCGGGAGGGGGAGGTTAAGGCCTCCTCCCTGCGTGGGAAGAAGAGGGTCGCCTCCGAAGACCCGGAGACGGAGATGCCCAAACCCGGGAAAAAGATACCAGGGGGCTCTACCCCAACGGGCACCCTCACCGCATCGTGCCCAACAACAGGCCAGCCCTCCACCGAGCTGTAAGTTAATTTTTAATTCGAAGATGCTGCGTTCCTCCTAGATCAATAACCAGGATTCGTCTTTCCCAGTTCGGCTGGCAACCCCTCTCACCAGAGTTCGTCTTCGGGGGACCTCCCTCTGGAGATGATGGAGAGCGAGACCCCACCTACCTCTCTGGCTCGCGAAGCGGGCGACACCGAAGTGTCGTCACGGAGGAGTCCGGATCTGCCGAAGCCGGAGGCCAACGCGTCAGCCGCCCTGAGCTCGGAGCGTTTGGCTCCCGCGAGGGGCGATGGGAAGGGTCCGGCACAGTTTGATGTCCGGCCGGACATACTGACGGGCCTACTGGAGCGGGCTGCGCTCTCGGAGGAGCACCGCTCATTAATGAGCACGGTGCTCCAGAAGATTTAAATCGCTTCTAAGCGGTTTGAATGAAGCATTTGCAAGTCTGCTCAGAGGCTTTGAGGTATGTAGTGAAGAATACACTGTTTTTAGCTGTGAGGCACGCGTTAGGTGTGCTCCACATAGATAGTAGCCCCTGAGACTCTGGTTGCCCGCCCTAGGGGGCAAACGGAGGATAATAAATCAATGATTGCGCCATAAATATGTGCAGGCACCTGTGAGTCCGGCCACCGACCAGTCCGTGGAAGTTTCCGAACTGACCAGGTAGATTCGATCGATTGATGCCGATATCACGCTGGTGAACGAGCGGCTAGACAAGTCACAAGGTATGTGCTCTGCCTTCCTTTGTATAGGAAGATATGGAGGCGCCATGATATTAATGTAATATGTTCGACTGCAGATGGTGTTGCTGCCGTGGAGGCCCTGAGGGCAGAACTTGTCCGAGCCAAGGAACAAGCTCGGGTTAGCAATGCGGCTGCCCTAAAGGCGACCGAGGAACTGAGAGCCGAACAGGCTGCTCATCGCCGAAGCGAGGAAAAGATGGCCGAGATGGCTATTGAGTTAAAAAATGCCGATGACCGGTATGAGCTTCTTGAAAAGGAGCATAAGGATAGCTTGGCCGAGCTGGACAAGGCACGCAATGCCACTAAGGAAATACGGACCGAGCTCAAGGGTGCGCCGGAGGAGCTTCAACAGGCCGGTAAAATCGTGGCTGGAGGTTCCTACTTGTCATGGACGAAGTTTTTGATCCAGCACGCTCCTCGGATAGGCGCTGGAGTCTCCGCGAACGCCAGAGCGCGGATTTGGCGAAGAGTGCGGCTGACACTGCCAAGTTCTTCGAGGGTCAGGGTGATAAGGAGGTGGAGAAGCTTTTCTGGTCGCAATTCAATGCTCCCACTCGCCCGCTGCTGTTAAATGACAAGATGGCTGATGTGGCGGAGCTTCACAGGCTGTTCGGTCTTGCAATGCGGTCTGTGATAGACCATCTTTGGCCGAAAGGGCCTAAGCCGGACAGTTACTTTGGCTTGGTGCAGCAGTTCTTTGGGGCCGTGACTCGGATCGATGCCATGAGGAGGTCAGCGTGCATAGAGGGTGCACGGATGGCCCTTGCCCGCGTTAAAGCCTATTGGACGGATATGGAGGCCAATATAATAGCGACCCAAGATCCGGCAGGGGGCCAGTATCCGGCCGAGCACTACTTGGCGCAGTCATGAAGGTGCCCGCCTAATAGAGGCTGATGCTCAAGAATGTCTTATTTGAGTGATGAATCGAATCATTGTAACAAACAATATTAGTTTGGTTGTAAGGCTATATTTATACTTTTGCCCGAAAGTATTATTGTGTCCCCTGTATGGCCGTTTACATATATATATATATATATATATATATATATATATATATATATATATATATATGAATGTTTAATTGAAGGATAGCGATCGTTGGCTTCATCGCCCACGGCAGTAATGCGGGGTGTTCGCAAAAATATGCTTAATCACACTTGATCCAACGTCTTGGTCCGTGAAGGAGGTGATCGCACGTCGAACTAGGCAACCGGACTATATAGTTGTAACACTTTCGCTTAGCCATGGGAGTCTAATGTTGGGGCTACTATGTAGCCCCTGGTACCTTCGCATGCATCCGAATACGGGCGCGTGTGTACATGACCGGGAAACAGTCCTTCGTTAATGCGGAGGGATCCTAAAGATCCCATAGGTCTTCGAGTGGTTGAGCAGTCTCTCGCTGTATCATGATCGGTTTTCGGCTTTCTCTCTTTGAGGTGCTCGTCCGGAATAACCAGGCACAATCGTGATGATTCTCCTTTAGCCACCTTAGCCGATAGTAATGGAGCGTAAGGCGGCAAACCCAGAGCCGCAAACCCAACATTTGACCAAAGACATGATTCGGAGCTGCTGCATATAAGGCCAAACTCGTGAAGCCAAACACTCCCGAGGGTATTCGGACTTTATAATAGTCGATGGGCTCAAGAATGCCCATTCGTTATAAACCCTGTTTTTTCAGGTACATGCATTAATCTGTCGTGGCGAGATGCCAAAAACGGCAGTATCCTCTGTGGGTATGGAACCCATGGGATGGTTAAACAACAAGAGGCAATAAAAAAGGTTTACACAGGGGCTTAATCTAAAAAGAAACCTATTGAACAGGGCCCTGCTGCACGTCTGCGCCTTTGTCTTCGTTGTGCCGTATCCTGGAAGGGTATCGCGCGAACGTTGTCTGTGGAAAGAAAGAAAACTCGTAGAAGAGTGCAAGGTGAGTATGCGATGCATAATAAAAGTGTGAGATGTTGGCCTGCCCATGAGGTTGAGCCAACTGTGGGACTGTGTTAAGTATTTATAGCCCCTGGTGTCCACTATGGTATTACATATACGGTGCCCTGGTTTAATTTTATCCGGGCGACCGGACTCGTCTAGCCGAGTCTGTGGTCTTTAAGGACCAGTCATGTTTTCTGATGTTGGAGGCCGCTTATAGTCTGGCCGCGAGGGCCGTCGCATGTTCCTTTGCGCGTGACGAGTGCTCTATTAGTCCGCTAACGGTGATGACGCCACGTGGACCGGGCATCTTGAGTGTAAGGTAGCCATAGTGCGGCAATGCGTTGAAGCGGGCGAAGGCCGTTCTTCCAAGCACTGCGTGATAGTCACTTTGGAAGGGTGCAATGATGAAGATTAGTTCTTCGCCCGGAGTTGCTGGTGAGCGAATGTTACCTCCAAAGTAACGGAGCCCTGCTGTGGGCTTCAACGCTGGTATCACCCCTCAAAGGTGGTGTCGCTTTGGTTAATTCTGGATGGGTCTATCCCCATCCTGCGGACAGTGTCCTCATATATTAAATTGAGACTGCTGCCGCCGTCCATAAGGACGTGGGTGAGACAGTGTCCGTCGATTATCGGGTCAAGCACCAAGGCCTTTGATCCTCCGCACCGAATACTAGTTCGGTCATCCAAATTATCGGAAGTGATCGGATAAGGCATCCAGTGGTTAGGCGTGAGTACGATGGGCTCTATATCGAGCGCCGCCTCTATGCGCTGCTGCTCGTGCCTCCTCATGGATGTGTGAGTCGTGTGGATCATGTTCACTGTTTTAACTTCCGGCGGGAATTTTTTTCTCGCCCTTCGTTGTTCGGTGGCGAGGTTCATCCTCGTCTTCACTTGGTGTTTCCCTTTCCTTGTGTTCGGCATTTAATTTGCTAGCCTGCTTGAAGACCCAAAGACTCTCGTGCGTGTGGTTTTGCAGGTTTGTCAGGTGCCATGAATTTGGCATAGTCTATCTAGGACTCTATTCAGACCGGAAGGTCCCTCTTTGCTGCCTTTAGATGGCTTGTTTTGTCGATTAGGTCGAGAGCGCTCGAATCGCATTAACCATCGTGTTATCCGTGCTCTCTTCCTTGTTTTGGCGTTTGTTTTTATGACGTCGTGGTTTCCGTTGCCATCCCTTATTTCGGATGTCTTTGGGGTCGCTGGTGCCTTTACGGGCTAGCCAGCTATCTTCTCCGCGCAAAAGCGGGTCATAAGGCTTGTTAGGGCTGCCATTTTCCTTGGTTTTTCTTGGCCGAGGTGTTCAAGCGAGCCACTCGTCACGGATCTTGTGTTTGAATGCTGCTAAGGCTTCGCATCCGGACAATCGACAATTTGATTCTTCTTAGTGAGGAATCTGTTCCAAAACTTGCGGCGGATTCTCCGGGCTGTTGGACTATGTGACTTAAGTCGTCAAGATCCGGAGGCGGACATAGGTCCCTTGAAAGTTGGCCCCGAAGCGCCCTCGAGTTCCTCCCAGCTCCCAATTGAATTTTTGGGGAGGCCTTTCAACCAAAGGCCGAGCTGGTCCCTTCACTTGAGGGGAGGTATTTGATGGCGTGAAGGTCATCCCCACGAGCCATATGTATGTGCAGGATAAAATCCTCGATCCAGACCACTGGGTCTGTCGTTCCGTCGTATGCCTCTATATTCACAGGTTTAAAGCCCTGTGGGAATTCGTGGTCCAGTACTTCATCGGTAAAACGACCACAATCCTTCGGGGTGAGCAGCCCCTCTGTATCTGGACGTGCTGTGGCATGTCGTCGGTTGTTGTTGTGTCTGGTCTTTATTCCGGACTGGTATTCGATTGGCGTAATCGTTTTGGCGACCACAATCCTTCGCCGGGGTGCGTCCTTTGGATCCATAGATGGACCTGGCCGCGCCAGCTTTCTTATTCATGTGTTCATGTGGATCGGTAGCCGCTTTGCTGCGGTTATGAAGTGGTACATCTTCATCATCGAATTCTGGCAGTAACTTGCGTTTTGGACAGCTCTTTGTATGGCAATCATCGTCGTATCTTTCTTCAGTGTCTAGCACTTTATTCCATCTACGGTTGAGCATTTCCTGTGCGGCCTGAGCCGTTGCTTCTGCTTCTTTAGACTTCTTGCGGTGGCCATAAGCCTTCTGTGGAGGTTATCTCGTTCCACGTGTTTTTCCGAGATTGCATCATTACCCGGACTATCTTCTTGTCATGGTTCGTTTTGATGACCTTGTCCGTAGGGATTGTTGTCCTCGGGCGTCTGCTCCGAACTGTGTTCAGCGTGACCTGGTTCGTCCTGCTCCATCGCTGGGTCCGTATGGTCGTTGTTGCCTTCGGAGTTAATTGTATTATCGATCCCTCTGGCGCTCTTGTCACTATTTTTACTGTTGCTGGACTTAGAGCAGCGTCTACGCCGTCGCTTTGGCTTTTGTCCGGGGGTTTTATCATCCGGATTGTCGCCTTTGTCCTCTTTGGGCGTGTCCACCATGTATACGTCGTGTGACGAGGGGGAAGTCTGGCGCCCCATAGATTCCGCATCTTCTCCTGCATCCTCGTCCATATCGTCGATGTCTTCGGAGTCGAAGTCAGGCACGTCGGTTGAATCATCAATCGTGGCTATGAAGTGGGTGGTGGGTGGGCAACAAATTTCTTCGTCGCCTGCTTCCCACTCGAACCGGACGTAGTTTGGCACAGAAATTTCTGTCAAAGAGAGAGTTTTCAACGAGTTCAGCATGTCGCCCAAGGGCGAGTGCTGAAAGATGTCCGCGGCGGTAAACTCCATTACCGGAGCCCAACCTGGCTCAACCGGCTCGGGAGTGCACGGACCGGACTCAACATCCGGATACGAGTCCGGGGGTCCGAAGTTGTAGGCCGCCACATAGGTAAGGCTCGTGTTCGGCTCCACCGCCGATAATTGTGCGACCTGCAGGGTGGGGTCCAGCCCTCCGTCCTCAGGCAACGTAGCCTGCTCCGGATTTAGGTCCGAGGCTACTGCGGGGGTGATACCCCGAGCTTTGTCCGAAAGTAGGTCTAAGCCGTGCTCGTCGTGACTATCTGGTACCGTGTTATTGACGGTGACTGAAGGAGCCATCGAGCCCCGTTGCGACGACACAGAGGAATTCTCAATGGAAGCACTAATGTCGGTATCAAAACCGGCGGATCTCGGGTAGGGGGTCCCGATCTGTGCGTCAAGGCTGATGGTAACAGGAAGCAAGGGACACAGATGTTTACCCAGGTTCGGGCCCTCTCGATGGAGGTAAAACCCTACTTCTTGCTCGATTAATATTGATGATATGGGTAGTACAAGAGTAGATCTACAACGAGATCGTAGAGGCTAAACCCTAAGAGCTAGCCTATGATGGTATGATTGTAATTGTGATCGGCCTTCTAAGGACCAACCTCTCCGGTTTATATCACTACAAAAAAATACACTTCCGTGATGATACGTGTTTTTCATAGTAGGTCGCGTTTTTTGTCATGCATGTACATCCATGACAAATTTATGACAGAATCAAGATAGTCATACACATCTTTGTCGTAGAAGTGTTCCATGGCATTACCAAAATTATCATCACGGAAGTGTCCACTTCCATGACGATAAATCACGCGTCACGGAAGTGCTTTCGTCCAGGGTGACCGACACATGGCATCCACCATAGCGGAATGCCGTTAAGCTATCGGGTCGGGTTTTGGATCCGATAACCCGTTAACAGCCCCGACCAATGGGGATTTTCCACGTGTAAAATCATCATTGGCTGGAGGAAACACGTGTCGGCTCACCGTTGGGACAGATGTCATCCACTCATTGGATGGAAGCCGCCTAGGGTACATCGACACGTGGCACAGCCCAACAGAGGCCCATTCCTGTGAAAAGGCCGACCCAGTAAAAATTAGCAGGCCAGCCCATATAAGGCCTACTTGTGTCAGGTCCATTTAAGCCCACGGCCCATACGAGATGAGCCAATTCGGCCCGTCAACGGCCCGTTAAAGATTTGACACCATTGCAGCCCATCGTCATTTCGAGCCCGTTAACAGCCCGCTATATATCTGGGCTCAATATCGGCCCAATGAGATTTCGGCCTGTTAACGGCCCGTTTAATGGATGGGCCAATTTTCAGGATGTACATCTTTCGGCCTTTTAGCGACCCATTTAAATGTTGGGCTAGTTTCCGCCCGGTGTGTCTTCGACTGTTGACGGCCCATAAATCTGATGGGCCATTTGTTGTCGGACCTAAGTTTGACCTTTTAGCGGCCCATTTAAGTGTTGGGCCAATTTACGGCCCGGTGTCACTTTCACTGTTGACGGCCCATAAATCAGTTGGGCCATTTTAGTCGGACCTGAGTTTTGGCCTTTTAGCGACCCATTTAAGTGTTGGGCCAATTCCGGCCTGTATGACTTTTCACTGTTAACGTACCATAAATGAGTTGGGCCATTTGTAGTTGGACCTTAGTTTTGGCCCTTTAACGGCCCATGCCCTTCATGGTCCAATACCAGCCCGGTTTCTCTTCGGCTGCTAAAGGCCCACAACCTGATTGGGCCATTGACAATACGACCTGACTTTCAGCCTCTTAGCGGCCCTTGGTCTTCATGGTCCAGTACAAGCCCGCTGTCTCTTTCGGCCTGCTAAAGGCCTACAGTATAGTTGGGCAATATGTAGCCCAAACTTAGTAATGGCCTGTTAACGGCCCGTGAAATAAACTAAGGCCACCTGTTGCCCGCTTCGAAGTCGGCCTGTTAACGACCCGGGAGGTAAGATGGCCGACAATTAACTTTCGGCCTAGTAACGGCCCATTAACTTAATGGGCCCACTAAAGTTCGTACATGTCTTTAGGCCAAATTAGATAATTTGAGCCCATTACGACGAGCAACTATGCACAGGACCAAAAACGATCACGCAAAGGTACGACATACAGGGAATAACGTTGCACATCCATCATATACTACAAGAAATTACATCCACTGGGCAATCAAAGATTGATGCCAGTGCAAATAAATTAGCAGAACCTAACCATCTACAACGTCACAATCTGCAACCTCAGCATAGATGACGCCCATAAGCATGTTGGCAAGTTCTTTCTGCTTTGCTACACTTTCTCTGAAAACATTGATCAGTTGTTGTGTTGCACGACTCTGCACCTCTGATTCATCCACCATTTTCATCATTGCTTCAGCCATTAATTGGTTCACAAACATACATTTATTCCGTTGCATTCGAGACAGAGGATCTTTGAGCAGATTAGGATGGCGATTTTGGCAGGCTTGTATTATTGATAGTGGAGAGTGTCTCAACCATCGCATCATAACATAAATTAGAACGGGAACCAAAAAGATTAATCATGAGTTATTGCCATATTACGGCCTAGATTTCTTTGGAAAGAAACAATGGGGTTGCCTTGCTGTTTTCTGAGTTTGTCTTCTTATCTTCAGCAGCCTGCACAAAATTAACACACTAGCATTGCTATCATTGGCCAAGTCAGATAATAGGAAAGCAACATTGACACAACGAACGTTTGGGCAAGTAGCCTACACCAAATTAACACAATATGGCACAACTATCATCAGCCAGGTAAGGTAGTACGAAAGCAACATTGACAAAATGAATGAATGGGCAACCAGAGAAGCACTACAATTCAAGAATGTGCGTGATATGAGATAGTACATTCATGCAGCTCAAGATGCAAAACTACCAGGCCGTTTTCCTTACAAAAATCAACATTGGCGCCTTTAACATTTTGCTACAACTAATTTTAGATTAGATAAAGGTTAGATTCACGCCGATTAACAAAATACATGTTGATGTAAAAATATAGTGATATACAACAGGTACTTACATCAGCATTGGAGCACAGAGAATTCCCGCAAGATATTTTCCTCGAATACGGTCCCAATGGAGGAAGTCTTCTATCGTTTAACCTTATTTTCTAAAAGAGAGATGGGTAAGAAACATGTAGAAAATATGATCAGAATGCTATAAAATTTCATGATGCGAGGATACGCACACGCTTCTTAGAATGGAGTTGACATTCTTTTCCTGGACTGGAGCAGACTAGTTCTTTGGCCATGGAATCGCTTATTATCGATGGGAGTTGGGTTTCTCTGTCTTTGGAGCGATATCTATGAAAAATGGAGTTGGCTTATTATCTCCTGGTGTTTGGATGTTTTGCAAAGACCTGGTTTGTAACCCTTCAGATTCTAACAGAGCCGTCTTCCCCTTGCATGCCTTATATAGAAGAATGGTAATTCAGTTATAAAACATGCTACAGCAGAGATGGAATAGGTACTGAAGATTAGAAAGGCATGACATATTGACATGTATTCCCTCCATCCGGAAATAAATGGACGGGTCTAGGCGTATTTCAGTTCTAGATACATCCAGTTTTATCCATTTCTGTGACATTTAATCCGGACGGAGGGAGTATGATGTAAGAGCAAGGGATCTGACAGGACAACACAAGAAAAAACACTTTGAAAAACCCAACTGCAGAACCAAAGTATTCAAACCCACCGATATGAGATAGTACACTCATGCATTTCGGGATGCAAAACTACGGTAGTTTTCCTTACAAAAATCAACATTGTGGCCTTTAATCATATATTTTGCTACAACTAAATTTAGATCAGATAAAGGTTGGATTCACGCCGATTAACAAAATACATGCTGATGTAAAAATATAGTGATATACAACAGGTACTTACATCTACATTGGAGCACAGAGAATTCCTGCAAGAATCTTTTCTCATAAACGATATCATTGCAGAAATTCTTCTATCTGTTAAGCTTATTTTCTAAAAGAGAGATGGATAAGAAACATGTATAAAATATGATCAGCATGCTATAAAATTTCATGATGCAAGGATACGCACACGCTTCTTAGAATTGAGTTGACATATTTTTGCTCGACTGGAGCGGACTAGTTCTTTGGCCACTGGAATCTACTTATTATCGAGGAGTTGGGTTTCTACGTCTTTGGAGCAGTATCTATAAAAACTAGAGTTGGTTTATTATCTCCTGGCGTTTGGATCTTTTGCAAAGGCCTTGTTTGTAACCCTTGATTCTAACATAGTCGTCTTCCCTTGCATGCCTTGTATAGAAGAATGGTGCTTTAATTATAAAACATGCGACAATGAGAGAGATGGAATAGGTACTGAAGAATAGAAAGGCATGACATATTGACATGTATTCCCTCCATCCGGAAAAAATGGATGGGTCTAGGCGTATTTCAGTTCTAGATACATCCTATTTTAACCATTTCGGCAACATGTAATCCGGACGGAGGGAGTATGGTGTAAGAGCTAGGGATACGACAGGACAACACAGCAAAAAAAACTAGTTGAATGTAAAACTATATGCTAGCGGAATACGTACAGAAATAACCAAGGCAACATACACGTGTATGATTGGGAAAATAAGATGGCATTGCAACAGAGCACTAGAACAGCACTTCAAAGTAAAAAAACATGGTATGGCAGACAGATGAAGTACATACTGATGAATAACAATGCATAAGATATTCAGAAGCATGATGTCCAAATTAAGCAGATGGCATTGCAATACAGTAGAATGACAATACTTGAATTTGAAAACATGTTATCATGAATGGAATAGGTCTTGAAAAGCGAGGAAGGCATGACATATTTACATGCATGATCGGCATGCTAAGCACATGGCATTACCAGCGAGTAGATACACTCCGAGGACATTATATGCATGTTGTACCCATATCACGAGGCCAAGTTAGAGCAAGGACCTTGTGGGGTGAAGAGGATTCATCATCTTTACGCAAGTCTTCGAAGAACTGCCTTTACATGTTCCATCATATTGGGTATCATTGACATCAAGTTTATTGGCCTTTACATTGCTCCGTGAGGTTCTTGTGGATATATCGGTGTGTGCAATTATATCGACATGCATGGAAGACAACTAGTAGTTAGATTTATGTAAATGAGTGCCTGTAGGAGACGACATAAATAGTAGGACTGGGGTTAACAAGCAGCAATAGGTCTCATAATCTAAAGGGAGAACACAGATGAAAGCTACAGAATATGTATCATTTGTACTCGAGATTAACTAGATGGCACACAAAAGTATTAAAGAACAACATAGGTAATCTTTGAAGTGGTATAATACTATAATCACCAGCCTGTGGGATAGCATTGGGCGATGGATGATAACTATGGAACAACGTTACCTAAAGAACAAGTATCTTAGCTGAACTGTGGAACAGCGTGAACTCTGAACAAGACCCGTAAGAGATCGGCATGAATATACGGTGAAATATGATGATCTATTTTCCGTGCTTAGATGAATAACAAAGCCATAAATGTTGCACACAAGTAAGATGAGGGTACAACCTATCCGCTGCCATCCATAGGAGTGAGCATCATGTGCTGACTTGTCGATGGCCCTGCAGTTGTTGTGGCTGTCCATGTCGGGCACGCACATTCGATGCAGGGAAATGTTGAGTGGGGACTATAGCTCCCTTCTAGTGTATGCTTCCCTTGTTGGAGCAGCTGCGGTGAGTCGGAAGACGGTGTGTCTGAAGATGCAGATAACGCATAAAGTTAAGAACGACATATCTCTTTGATCCGAAGAAATACACTAAGAGATCAACGACAAAGGTACGAGAGTGGTCACACGTCTGTTGGATGAAGACTAAATTGGGGTCACACGATTTTATTTTATTTTGGTGCTTTGTCGGATCTCGCCGGATGGCTTGATGGCCGTCTTGTGCCTCCGGTGACACTGTTCGAATCTTCCCGAAGACCGGCGACCAACGGCAGAGCAGCCTGCCTCCGCCGTTTGTGGCCCGTCCAAAACCCCGCCTCCCGCCCCACCGCTGCGCCGGTGGGTTGCGCCGCCCGGGCCAATCCACAAAGACTCCCGTCATCCAGATCCGGCAGCGGCAGTACCTTCAACCCACGCAACTCTAAAAGATAGCCATCTAAGCGCTGCTTCCGTGGTGAACTTGGGCCCCGCACCCTTACGTTAGACACCAGCCAACCGGCAGCCTAGGAGCTCCGCCGCCTCGAGGGGTGCTGCTTCCCATTGGGAATCGATTGGCCCAGAATAAAAATTCAGACAACTGACGCCTAAATAAAGTGATTCCAGATGAGGGTGCGACCTATCTGGCAGCATGGTGAATTAGGCAGGTCCAGCTGCCGAGTCGGTGAGGCCAGCGCGGTTGCGGTGGTGACCGGCGGCAGGGAAAGAGCGATGTCGCGACGGTCGACGGCTACGTGGAAGCAGCGCCAGGACTCTGGACGGATCCGAAGTTGGAGCTGCTCCGGCACCGTGAACTACGGCGGGGGTGAATCGGCTCCGGTACGGTTCACGCGGTCGTCGTCGAGGCAACACCAGCAGCACGGAGTAAGAGGCACACGGCCCAGTGCACGACGGCAATTGGACAGCGTCTCCGGCATTAGGGAGGAGGGTGGCTGTGAAATTTGTGCGGTGGGGGCGCCATGGAGGTGGGGCTGAGGTTTCGCGGCTCGGGAGAAGGGAGCTTCCCGGGGAGAAGGTGATTTGGCGCCCACGAGGTATGAATGGGCGGCGGGGGGTGGGGATTTGGGAGGAGTGGAACCATGTCTTATGGACGCATTTGTCTGAAATGTGAGGGGGAGTTACAGTTCTACCCTTGCCTATAGGCTTCTCGGCTTGGGTCTGTGTACTAAGGGTCGGGGATAGTAGAGTAACTTTGCTTCTCAACAAATAGTGGGCGGGAGCGACTTCAGGCGAGGAGGGCGTGTTTTGAACTATAGTGGGCGCGAGCGAATTGAGCGAGAGGCGTGTTTTGAAATAGTGGGCGCAAGCTATTTTGGTCGAGGAGAGCGTGTTTTGCCGACCATGGTTTATGAATTATTCGGCACATGTCATTTCGGCCGAGGAGAAGGCGCTTGGATGAAGTTCTGAACCTACCCTCGATGTACAACGGGCCAATTGATGCGTGGCCCACATAGGACGGTAATTTCGCGTCTCCCATTTATTTGCTCGGTAATTCCACCGAAAGCAGAGAGGATGTTTAACGGTTCGTTCAAATTTTGGGAGAAACGAGCATCCACGTCTACCTTACCAAGTCGATTCGAATCAAATTTTGAAATATTAGCTTGCCACTTCTTTTTTAGATGGAGAGATGATGCTCGGGAGTAATGTGTTCTTACATGCTCGTTGCTAGTGATTTACTATATGACAAATAGTTGACCCACTCAAAAACGCGAATCAAACCCAAAATGAAATATCTCGATTCAATGAACTAGCCTGTTCAGTAGATCAAAATAGTGAACTAAATCCAAAATTGAACACCTCAATCGAGTAGCATGTTGTACAGTATTATAGTACTCCATGAACATGTTGAAAGTCAAATTAATGAACTTGTTTGATATACGCATATATCCGTTCATGTGTGGATTGCAGACAACATGGTCTCCAATTTAAATATTTGGATGCAAGTTTATATCAGTCTTTGATGCATAAAACGCGACCTCCCCCTCTCCTGGACTCTTGTTCTCTCTCTCTCTCTCTCTCTCTCTCTCTCTCTCTCTCTCTCTCTCTCTCTCTCTCTCTCTCTCTCTCTCTCTCTCTCTCTCTCTCTCTCTCTGCGACTATGTTCAATTTTTTCTCACGCATCCGACACAAAAACCTTTTTTGGTACTCTCTCTCTCTCTCTCTCTCTCTCTCTCTCTCTCTCTCTCTATGTGTGTGTGTGGGGGTCTTTCTAGTCCGCATTCATATATACACCATCTATAGGTCTCTCTACACTATGTATGATACTCTAGCTAGTCCAAGCTAGATATATTGGGTGCACTCATCGTATGCACACAAATTCCTTGGCTCTTTGCCCGTAACTCTCTCACGCACCACTATGTCATCTCGGAGCTCTTCCCCCCCTCTCTCAAACTCTCCATCCACCTGGGTCACACATACACATGCATATCTCACTCGCACTCGATAGGCCCATCTAAAACTCTATCTCTCTCCATCGTTCTCTCTCCATCTCACACGCACACACACACACAATATCATGCCCAACTAGCCACTATGTCATCTCGGAGCTCTTCCCCCCCTCTCTCAAACTCTCCATCCACCTGGGTCACACATACACATGCATATCTCACTCGCACTCGATAGGCCCATCTAAAACTCTATCTCTCTCCATCATTCTCTCTCCATCTCACACACACACACACAATCTCATGCCCAGCTAGCCAAGTATGATGGTCTCTCACTCACCTGTAGGCACACGCAGTCCCCTATATGTATATGACTAGCTAATCTTAGTCTCCATCACAAACATGTGCATGGTCTATCTCGATTTCTCTCGGGGCATCTTTCTATCGCGCACGCACTCCCTCGATCTCCCACCCATATAGTCCCCTCATGATCTTGAGGGGATCTCTCTATCACAAACACACCCTCTCTCCCTCCCCATGCGTCCATGCCATCCATGTGTCCCTCTCGACCTTTTTTCCTTGTTGGCGGACCTCTATTGGACATGTGCTACTGAGGTGTCTCTCTCCGTTGCAAACAATCACACACTAGCTATCTTCGTGTACCTCCTCGCCTCGCTTTTCCATCTCGTAGATGCATGCGTGATATGTTCGCATAAGAAACAAAAAAACACTCTCTCTCTCTCTCTCTAATTTATCGTTTGTTGTCACTTTCTCTTTCACACACATAATCTTTTGCACACTTACTCATTCTCCTTCACACGCACTTGATCTTGTCTCGTGAGGCACTCACCTCCGTCCATAGCACATAGATTTATTGAAAAGTCAAACATCACAAAGTTTGACCATGTACGTGGAGAAAAAGAATTACATCTAGTACGCCAAATATATACCATTAGATTCACCATGAGATGTAGTTTTGTATGATGTATCTTTGGTATTGTAGATATAAATAACATTTGCATAAACCTGATCAAAGTTTCCAAAGTTTGACTTCTAAAAAAATTACATACCTTTGCATTATCGAGCGGATGGAATATCTCTTTCCCCTCTCAGCTATCGGCGCACCACTCAGCCTTATCGGGCTCCTCAATCTCTCTCAAACTTTATTGCTCGGTTTGGTTCGTGACTGACCCTCATGCCTTGATGGTCGGTCTTGCTGGTGTGGACGTGAGATGTAAAATATTTACATCTGGCGGGCTTGTGTGGTCTTTGAAGCGTTTGGTTCATGCACAGGCCAGGCAAAGCATCAACGTCCCATCAATCAATCCATGCATCAATTATTTAATGCTAATATCCATCCATGTTCTTGTTAGCCTCGTGGCGCACGACCAGCACGGCGAGCGTTCGAAATCGATCGCTTGGGCGAGCTACTTGCGATGTCCGGAGTTCAGCGAGGCTAATTAAAGTGCAAGGAACCCAGCCCAGCGGGCTTTCTTTTTCACAGGGTAGCAACCAAACAAGCGTGCATGAAATCCAGCCACAACCCGAGCCACGCAAAAGATGCTCACGATGCAAGCCAAACGGGCCTTATATCTCCCTGGTTCACACATACACATGTCTCGCTCACGCTATACATATAGACCCATCCAACACTCTCCGCCCTTGTTCTCTCTCCATGTGACACGCACCCCCCTAAGTACCATAATCCCTCACTCCATCATACGCTCTGTTTGGATCCATGGGTTAGAGTTAGTTTGGGTTAGTTTGGAGTCAACTAACCCAAAAAGATCCAAACAGGAGGGTTAGTTTAGGTTAGATGCATCTAACCAATCCAAAAAAACTAACCCATCCAAGAGGTGCTTATTTGGGTTAGTTCTTCTCGGGACCACTAATAAACACTTTTTTCTCTCGCTCTCCCCGCAGCAGATCCCTCCCCACTTCCTCGAAGCTTCTCGTCCTCTCCCTCCCCCCCTCTCGCACCGCCCGTGAAGGTGCCTCACCGTATCCGCGCTCCATCTAACCCTACCATCCAAACACCTCTTTACTTAGAGTTAGTTCAGGCTTAGAATCTAACTCTAACCTCTAACTGAGTTAGAGTATCCAAACAGGGCCATAGGCGCAAGAACTCCCCCCCTCCTAAGTATGATTATCTCTTACTAGCCATCAGGAACACACGTATTGTCTCCTTCCATCCATCGTCTATCTCGATATCTCTCGGGGCATCTTCTATCGTGCACACACCTTGTCACTAGATCTCCCACCCATGTAGTCCCATCCACGATCTCCAGGATCTCTCTATGACAAACATACACTCTCTCCTCCCCATGTCTGCATTTTCTCCGTCGTCTCTCGACCTCTCTCCCTTGTTTGTCAGACCCCTCTTGGCCACGTGCTAGGGGTCTTCCTCTCTCGGTTCCAAACAACCACACACTATCTCCTCACCTTGCCTCCATTGTCGAAGATGCATGTGTGATATGTTTGCATAAGACACGCATGCTTTTTCTCCACTTTTATCGTGTGTTGTCCATGTCTCTTTCACACACGCACACACACTTTTCTCTCTCTCTCTCTCTCTCGTCAGGGACTCTGTCACGTCCATAAGCATATGGATGTTTTGAAAAGTCAAACCTCAGAAAAGTTTGACTAGGTATATGTGGAGAAAAACATTTACATCTGGAACGATCATTAGATTCATCACAACATGTACTTACTTCATACTATCATTTATCTTTGGTATTGCCGATATAAGTAATTTCTTTATAAACTTGGTCAAAGTTTCAAAAGTTTGACTTTAAAAAATGTTGTAACTACATTATCAAGCGGAGGAGTAGCTCTTTCTCTCTCTGCTATCTCTCATGGGCCTCCCTCTCACTCGAACTCTCTATACCGACAGATTATACGCTCCTTTGTGTCAACGATATAGCTCATATATTGTTTAGTTGACCGGTCGACCAATCCACATGCTGCGTTGGCAGCTCGTGTTCTGTATCTTGGTGTCTGGCCCATGTGGCGGTGGGTGAAAATAAGTAAACTAGAGGCCCATCGACACGCGGTGAAGGAAACAAAGTTGAAACCACTCGGTAGCACCCGCACGCTAGTAAATTGAGGCGCATTGAGGATAAACTTCTTGCGCGAAGGGCCTTTTCGTGCACAATTCACCCTTCTTGTGACGGCATGCACGAAGGGCCTTTTCGCGCGCACCCAAAGACACAACACACACTAGCACACGTGTACACCGGCGTCGCCGCCGGTTGAGATGGACGGCGAGGCAGCCAACAAGCGGAGGCCTCTCGAGCCAAAACCGCATCCGGCGAGCCTGGACTTCATCAACAGCCTCCCCGATGACATGCTGCTCGTCATCATCGGCCTCCTCCCCACCAAATCTGCCGTGCGGACCGCCCTGCTCTCCCGGCGGTGGCGCCCCCTCTGGCGCTTGCGTCCCCTCAACCTCACCGTCGACAAGCGCCTCTGCGGCGGGGATTGCAAACGCATGGCGCGATCTCCATGATCCTTTCATCGCACCACAGGCCAGCCAGACGCCTTGACATCCGCATGTTCAATACCAACCGCAAGGTCCAACCCAAGTTCGACGAGTGGTTCTTATCCCCGCCCTAGATCAGCTCGAGGAGCTCAGCTTTGAAGCTGGGCGATGTAAGCTCTCTGCCGCCGTCCGCACTCCGCCTCATGCCAACGCTGCGCGCGCCCGGCTTCAGCTCTGCTATCTTCCCCAGTTACATGCCGCCCGCCCTTCTTCTCCCTCAACTCAAGCAGCTCGACCTCTTGACGTTGTCATCTCGAAGAAGGCTATGGAGCACCTGCTCCGCGGTATCTTCTTTCGAGTACCTTCGTCTTGAGCAGATCCACGGATTCATTAGCCTCCACATCGCCTCGTGAATCTCCATTTGGATTTATGTGTCTTGCTGGCCCCGCAACAAGACATCAATTGGGAAGAGATCACTCGAGTTGTTCCATGTTATGGTCATTGAGAATGCGCCTTTCCTTGAGAGATTGCTTGTATCGGATCTAGAAGGTCCAACAAAAATCAGGGTCGTTGATGCGCCGAAATTGATAGTGTTGGTGTACTCGTCTGCCAAATTCTCTGAACTCTTTATTCGATCCGTAATCGTTCAGGTATAGCACTCATCTTCTTCTCCGTCTTCTTGAAATTCACATTTTTAAATTTCTTCTTGATGTATTTAAGACCGTCTTCCAGAAAATGATTCCCGGAAGCTTGACCCAGTCCATGCGCACAGTGAAGATCTTAGCACTAAAATCTATCATTTAATCTGGATCAAGTTGTTGGATTCCTTACATGCTTTCCATGCACGGAGAAGCTACTCATCGAGGTGAAACTTCTTTCCTATTAGTAAACGGTAATCACAACGTAGCTCAATTTTTTCGTAATTTTCCCAAATTACGATGACAAGCTATAGTGTTCAAAACTACATCTACGCCTTTGCACCGAAAGAAATTTTTTTGTATTTTTTCTCACGTGATCACCTGCATCATTTTTTATCTTTGTACTACTATAGTAGCCTAGGCTAGTCATAGTGGAAAGTAACTTAGACTACGCCAGTAACTCTATGGTTACCCTAAGGGCAAGTACTACCTCCGTCCTGGTTTACTCTTCCAATTTTGTAGTGTCAAAATTTGACCATAGATTTAACTGACAAAATGTTAATGCATGTCACTAAGGTCTATATCGTTGGATTCGTATTTGAACATAATTTCAAATGGTGTAATTTTTAGTGACATGCATTGGCATTTTCTTAGGTAAATCTATGGTCAAAATTTTATACTAAATACGAGGTAGTATTCCCTCCGTCCCAAAATTCTTGTCTTACAACACTAAAATGTAACTAGATACATCCGTATTTAGAAAAATTTAAGACAAGAATTTTGGGACGGAGGGAGTACAAAATTGGGCTATGTAGGCAAAAACATGTGCCAAATTCACTTATGATGCATTTGGCATCGATGCCCCTCCATTGCTCACCTGGTGCCCCAATCTGGAGCACCTACTTTGCTCCGGTGCCAAATTAACTCACGCAATGAAAAAACACTGCGTGGGAGAGAGAGAGAGAGAGAGAGGACTGAGGCAATAACAAAACACTTGTTTGGGAGAGTGAGAGGCTGGTGTAGTTGGTTTGATTGATTTGTTTATACATGTGGAGTGCATGTGCACAGCGGTGCCAACTCTCTCACATCGCGAGAGCGGTGCCCAAATCTTTTGATTTGACATTGATGCGTATTATGTGGCATACTTTTGCGAAATATGGCATCGGCCACATAGTGGAAGGCAACAAATGCCCAAGCTCTTCACGTGCTCCTAGTTAAATGAGAGGAAACAGAAATAGAGAGAGAGAGGCAGAGAGAGAGAGAGAGTGAAAAAATATCACTAGCCAGCCAACCCTATCGTATGAGCGAATGATATTGGTGCCTCTTGATGACACAGCAATCTTATGCAGCCAGCTGCTCTAATATGTTCTCTTCTTTTGCAGATAAAAAAAGACCCGAAAGTGAAAAATGTGCTGCACTATAACAATCTCATCGAATGCCTTGATCTCCATCTTACGTAAATTGATTTGATCGACTACCAAGGCAGCACATCCGAGATCAAATTGGCCAGTTCTTTGTTACGGAGGCAAGTGTGCTCAAGGTAATGAGGTTTGGCATTCTCTGGCGCAACAATGAATAAGCGTCTTGATCACCGCATAGCGTCTAAGCCTAAATGACAAAGTCTCCGCATGAAGCTGAATTTGTTTTGAAACATCAAGTGGCGGAGACTCGAAAACTTATTTTCCCATTAGTGACTTGTCAAGGCGGTGGATTTTAGTTTGTATGATAATGCTGCATCCACCTAAAGTAACGAAAGTTCTTACGTGAACTTCCTAGTAATTCCCTCTTCCTAGGTGCAACATTACTCCTAACATTTGTAATATCAGTTTGAAACTTGTAATATTGCCGTGTCCTATTCCTGCGTTTTCAAAATCCTGTGAATCAAACAGGCCCTGAGCTGGTGATGATGTTGTGCCTCCCATCTTTCACCAGTAGCCGTCGGATCTAGATCTGACGCATACAAACCAAGCTTCTCCATTTTTGCAAAAAGATGCCCGCACTTGTTCCCTATTTACAAACAACTCCTTGTCTCTCACAATCAGCCTTATTTCCTCCCCACCACATATAGAAGGCCGTGGAAAATCTGGTGCGATGGCCGCTGCCGGAGCAGTCCACCCCCAATCTTGGTGTTCTGTGCAATGCACGGGCATCTACATACGGGAAATTATGTCGAGCAGGGCTAGTTGTAAGCAGGCTAGCTCTACAGCCATGATGATAGTATTGCAGACGGTGAGGTTGACTATGGTATGCGAACACGGTGCCTATACTCATGTGTCATCTCCGGTAGCGAGGTCTTGTCACTTCACCGTGAGGAAGCAAGACGTAATAATTTGACCAACGGGTAGTACAGTGCTATTACTCCTAGGAGTACTACATTGGTAGTACTACTACTAGTACTAGTAGCACCACCGTCTGGATTTAGGAGTACTACCACGTCCATCTGGATTTTAGTATTTGACTAGCAATATCTAGTAATGCATGTCACAAAAAATGTACTACTCCCTCTGTAAATAAATACATGGTGTTTTATTCCTATCGGCGAGAGAACTTAATGTTTTCTTGCTAACTAGAGTCTTAATAGGATTACATGCAATGAACTAAATACTGCATGTCATGTTTTGTAGTCTCAAGTCATTGAAAGCATGTACGGCCCACATCTCTCATTGGTTGATATGTCACGAAATAAGAAACAAGGAGGGAGTTAATGCACCGTGCCTAAGTGTTTTGGGATTATTTGGTTTTCGTAATGTGACTTACACAACATTTTTGTTTACATGCATTAACATTTTATTAGTTAAATCAAAGGTCAAAACTTGGCGCAAAATGCAAAGGGGACCAATAAACCAGTAAACATCAAACTTCTCTCGTTTGGCCCCAACTAGAGGTCCGGTGAGATGACTATACTGCACCGGCACGGAGGGGGTCGCAGCTTCATTGACTTACGGCAACTACCTTTGGGTGAATGACACGTGGGCCCAGGGGGTGGCTAGCCCACATATCATACAACCAAAGGCAGGTGCAGTAGAGGGCCGGGGAGTAGTACGAAATCCTATGCACCTACGCACGCTAACCAAGGGCAAGAGTGATCACTCGAATCGCAAGATCAGTTGACTAGTAGAAGCTAAGCTAGACCCGTGGAGGCGATGAGCGAGCATCGACCAGCTGTGCCGGTGGTCCACGACGCTGACTGCGGCCCGGCAACGAGGAACGTCTCCGGGTAGTATTGCTTGAGGCCGGCGAGGCGAGGGCCGCAGACGGCAGCTTGTCTCCTTGTTCGACGAGGTCCTCGTCGGTTTCCTCAACAAGTTCACCGTCGTCAAGAAGCTCGCGGGCGACTTTGGCGTAAGCCTTGATAGCGCCCGAGCTCTGCGATGCCCGCCACCCTCAACGGCCACTATGGTTACAACCTCTTCGACGCACTGGTGGCCCTGCGACTGCCCGCCGTCGCGCCAAAGAATGTCCACCTAGAGGTCGCGCTCGCCGCGCAGCGCTTGGCGCAGCAAGACACCATGGACATAATCACCCACGTCTGCGCGCATGCAAGAGGAGGACGATAGGACGCTGGCCTTCTTGGACTGCAGGGCAACCTTGGATGCACTGTTCAGAAGCACGTTGAGCTCGCCGCCAACGCCGCTGCTCCTCACACGTCGGTTGGTGACCCGGCGCACTAGGGCGTGAGGATGTCGTTGATGGATCCGTATGTATTTTTATCTTCCCGTCAAATCCATGTAGTGGTATATGATACTATAGTAATTATCTTACCTTTCGCGTCAACTTCATAATTTTCAGACGTACTCCATGCATGAATGGCGCCAGAACCAAACTTCTCATTACTCTAGGCAAAATCGTTATTTTCTATCTATCGATCGCGCCATGGAGCAGAACCAAATTTTACAAGTTACGAGTTCAAAAGGAAAAGCCTGCTGTGTTCGCGTCGCACCCCCACACGGTTGGTCCGGCACGCCGCTCAAGCGGGAATGCATGCGGTGTTGCATTTTCACTTACAAGTGGGACCGTAGTTGAGCAAACCGACTATCGGCAAATCCCCACCCCGCCCACCGCGCGATGGCTGAGAAAACAGGATGGAGAAGAGATGGCTTTAGCACGGACTCCAAGAAAATTGGTGTTGGATGGGACTCGTGTGGGTGGCGTGTGCCGTAGTGCTAGACGTGAATGCTAGTTATGGCCCATGCCACCCCACTATATCGAGCCTATATCGAGGTACAGTACGTAGAACAAATTTCCTGCGGTCCGTGCTCAGCACTCCTCTATCTCTCTTATCAGCCAGTCAACGGACGCGCGAAGCCCATCGTCTATTTGCTCACATGCGGTCCCACATGTCAGTGAAAACGCAAGCGGACCCACTGAACCTGCACATCTTTCACCTCGACGTGCTGGTGATGAAAAACAAATCAAAGAAAGATCTTCGGTGGCCGCTTTTGGAGTTACTCAAGAGTAGTAACATTCTATTTACAGTTTAACCCAAGATGCACATCCCGTGGCTTCAACTTATCAACTATACCACTCTATTTTATTTCATGACACGACCTGGATGCTGGATGTCCCACGTGTCGGCAAAAGGAGGAAGAACCCGACCAAATCTTCGGTTGTGCTCTCGGATTAGACTAGTTGTGCTAACTTAAAAAATTTATTGTGTACTCCCTCCGTGCCAAAATACTTGACTTCCATTTTGTCCAAAAATGGATGTGCCTATATACTAAAACATGTCTAGATACATATATATTTTGACAAATAGAAGGCATGTATTGTGCAACGGAGGGAGTAGAATGGATGCAAGTTTTTGTATTGGGAAGAAGAGTACATCCATATATTGATAGAGCGCAATTTAGTAGATGTTCTATCACTTTTATCTAGCATGAGGCTATAGATGAGATTAGTGCACTTGTTGATACTCCTACTTGGTATGTGTGTTGCTGCTTAGACGCGGAGAAAAACGGACCGGAGGGAGTACTAGAATAGAGGCTAGACATGAGACTAGATGCGAGGAAGCAACATCTACTTCTTTACACGCGAAGAAGAAAGAAGCACGCAAGATCGAGCCTCCGCAGATCAACAATGAATGCATCGAGAAGGCACTAATCCAACTTACGGAGTAGTAAAATGTATTCTTGTGGTTCTTGTTTTCTTTGGTCTTGCTTTTCTAGTCAAAATTATCGTTGGAGTTAAATGCAAAAGCGGAGGTCCGTTTGGGGTCGTCGCGTTGCAGTTGGCCTTACAAGTAGGACCGCGATTAAGGAAACCGACTATCGGCAAACCCCACCTCGCCCGCCCGGCGTGATGGCTGAGTTAGAGAAGCGATGAGGTTGAAGAGATTGCTCTATACGGACTCCAAGAAATATGATGTCGAGATGGAAGTCGTCTTTGGTGGCGTGTGCCGTACTCCTGGACGTGAATGCTTGTTCTGGCCCATGCCACCCTACTACTCCTACTAGTTAGTACTACTATATAGTACTACTAGTAGTATCGAGGATTCGAGGTGCTGGTTACGTAGTACAGTATGGCTGATAAAAACACCCGCACGACGCGCAAAGCATGTGAAGCTAGTACAAATAGTGTACTACTATTGTTGATTGGCCCCATCCGATAACCTGTTGCAATGCACGTACAATTATGTATTCAGAAAATATTTTTTTTGCCTCGTCGCACCACTCACTCACAGAAGCAACTCGAAAGCCATTCATAAATTTAGTAAGTTTATCACAGGCATATCATTTTATTACATACAATAGGTCATCAACCCACATCGACAACGAGGATACATTATAAATACTAAAGTTTTCACCACACAACAAATAACAAGCAATGAAATGAACTTCAACTCAACTATTCCTCGGCGTTGGAAACGCTTGCTTTGAACCACAAGTGATTCTGCGGACGGGCCATCCATTGTCGATCCGGAGACCAACGCAGATGATCATCCAGTGAAGCGGCCTACTATATCGATGCCGGGGTAGGGAACCACCCAAATGTCTGAGGTATAGACACAGTTGCTTCTCATAAATGGTAGTAATGTTGTGTCAACAGCAGTTGGGTCGCCTTTCACCATCATTGGATAGTTTTGTCCAAGGAAGAGCGAGTTTTCTCCAAGACTATCAATTATGTACCAGGGAGAAGGAGTTGGCACTAGCACACTAGTATCCATCCCTAATACCATGCAACGGGTGTTGGAATAGGTCCGGAGAGTGCGACCATGGGAGACTACACGCTTCCTTAGCGATAACATCATCAGTGGGCTGTATACACACGAGAAGAGGTGATCCATCAGAATTAGTTGCCAGGCGCCAAATAGTATATGGGCGCTGCTCATCCTCATGCTCGTGATCATGACCATCATCATCTCCCCCTTGGTTATAAAAATCTTCCAAGTATAGGTGGTGGAATGTTCACAGGACCTTGGAAACACAAGAAGAAGGTTGGATGCATGTGGATGAAACAATTATAATTACGGTGAAAGACAAACGTACCGAAACAACGAGGATGCCATGCAAAAGCGATTGCCACAGTGGTGGCGGCAAACACAAGGCCCTCGTGTTGAATTGCATCACAGTACTCATCGTGTACAAAACTGATTTTGAGCAATATCCATCCGGTCAAACCAGCGGCAATGACAGCAGGCTTGTTGAAGATAGCAACAACTTCATAGTTGTTGTAATTCCAAGAGCGGTTGGGAATCGAGAAATTGCTATCTTCCGTAGAAGACAGTCACCATGATTGTATTTGAACATGCGTACAATACCGGTGTGCTCAACCTCTGGGCAGTCTGCTGAGATTTTTGGAAGTGGAACCCGGTCACGAGTGTACACATTCACAAGTTCCCACTCGCAGTTGGACCCAATGTAAACAACCCAATCTCCATTTGCACCTGCCCAAGCC
The DNA here is from genome assembly GCA_021605145.1 of Aegilops bicornis. Taxonomy (NCBI): domain Eukaryota; kingdom Viridiplantae; phylum Streptophyta; class Magnoliopsida; order Poales; family Poaceae; genus Aegilops; species Aegilops bicornis. The sequence continues at coordinate 436,323,304 of CM038672.1, read as the reverse complement.
TTGCCCTCAAGCGATGGCATCTTAACATCATACATATCATTATCAAGCGGCATCAACTTGCACAGGGCGAGGCCTCCGTCGTGACGGCGCCAGTCATCAGGGTCACGGCGAAGAAGATAGGGGAGATCAAACCGCTCCTTGACTCTTGGGTTCCTTGTAATGATGTTATTAGTTGAGTCGAGAATGGGCTTGAGCGAACCTGCCATGCTAGCCGAGGTGATGACGTCACACCGATCAATGAGTTCCTCCACCACGTCATCTTTCAGATCGGGGCAAGAATAACGGGGTCGTTTCCGTCCTGTTCCCTCCATGGAGAAGACGATCGAACAATGGCAGAAGAAAGGGTGAAGGGCTGAAGGAAAATTGAGGAGGGAGAGGAAGAGCGTGCGACAACAGTTCCAAATCGAGAGGGAAAGGAGAAGAGTCGGTGGACGGTTGCCAGTTTGCCATGGTTCACGAAGGGGCGCCCCGGCCTACACGTTGGTCCGGAAATACTCCTACTACTCGCCGTCGTCTCACTGATATGTGGATCTGGACCACATGTCAACGAGACATGCTGTGTAATTTCTCGTGCAAAATGCGATCTGGCGCGTTGGCACGAGGTGCCGCACTAGTTATTGGCCTTTATTTTTTAATGGCACGCCGTTCAGTTTTGAAGCACGACTAAGCTGATGCATCAGACGCAGAGAAAATATAAACTACTCTACCACTACTCCACCTCCGATTACTAGTAGTATAAAGAAGATATATAGGCTGGAGCTTGGTAGCTTTCTTGCCAAGGGCTGCCCACTTGCTTCTCACACTACCACCCTCTCTCCGGATCTAAAAAAGCGGCCCTCTCTCCCTCCTCACGGTGGTCACAGATCCGCGGGGAAGAAAAAGGGCGATGCAGCGTTAGCGCACTTGTCGTCGGCGGCGAGGTCACGCCGCGGCGACAAGGTCGTCCTCTCAGACCTAAGCGCCCAGCAGGATCGCTGCCGTAGTGTGTGCGGAGGACAACGACCACTGGCGAAGCCACTTCCGCCGACCCTCGGGTATGCTACCTCTTTTGAACCATACCCTTGTTCTATGGCCCCATCGCACGTCGTTGCATGTGGATCTTTTTCACTCCACCATCTTCCCAATTTGCTATCCTCTGCTCTGCTGCCACGCAGCATTTAAAACCATAATTTGCACTATTAAAGGAAACCCTACTTCATGCAGACTAATGCATATGCAGGTTGAATAAGGAAAGGAAGGAGACTATCTTGTCCAAGAGAGTAGGCATCAAACCCGCATCTAGGTTGAAAAGGGGAAAATCAGTAGCTAAGGAACGAGTCTCGTGTCTCTTGGTTGAAGAAGGGTAGAAAGGCATGACAACGCAATAGAGAATGACCAGGTCGATCGGTTTGTTGTCCTCACATAGGAAAAAGGTGGCTAAAGAGAACAAAAATGGGACGTAATCCACATATGCCTGGATATTTGTTGCTCGGGCAACCATACCTCCCTCACCACTCTGCGTCTGGTGGAGGTACATCATCTTGGTGCTCCCTTTGTCCGAATGGGCCTCCCATGCTCTTATTGCCACTTTTTGCTGTTAGTATAACGCTTGGCCGGTCAAGTCAAGCAATGCTCTTGCTAAAGTGATGCCACATTTAACTAATGTCGCTCTTAGTCTAATGCCACAGATAAATTTAAGCAGTGCCATTTAATGTCCTTTGGATCATTTCAGGGTTATTTGTTGATTGTGGATGTATTAAAGATTTTTTCAGCTAAGGCATTCTAATCTTTGTTGCACAAAGATACCAATGATGAAACTTGTTACTACCTTCAGATTTTTGCCTTTGTTAATGCTTATAGATTACATACCTCACTTTCATGAGATAAGTTAATTTTTTGTGCAGTGTCACCAAAATGCCAAGGCGCTGATGTCATTTTATTTTGGTTAAACTACGAGACAATTATGAAGACAAGAGGAAAGGTCAAGAGTGGGCACCTCCTCCGGCTGTTCTCTTGATTATCAAGAGGAAAGATCAAGTTTTTATGTTTGATCGATTATCAAGATTGGGATAGCAATTTTTCAGGTCCCCCGAGTTTGAAATGATATTTACCTTGGAGGTACATGGTTTGCAATTTTTTTATACTGTCATTAGTTAATAATGCTAGTTACCTTTAGACTTTTGTATTTGGTTTAATGCTCATGCACAGCTAGTATACCAATGCTGAAACTTGTTACCTTTACATTTTGTATTGTTAATTCTTATAGAAACCTTCCAGTGCTAGAGTTTATTGAAATCTGCTCAAGAAACCATTGTCTTGTACCTGTAATAAACTAACTACTCTCTTGTTGCACTAGCCACTGGATTAGTGTATATTTGTAGTATTCGAATGGTGTTGCATTAGCGTATGGACATAAATAAAGTGTGGCAAGCTTTCCCAGATATGTGCTCAAGAAAACTACTACCTGTTTTTCTAAATACTAGACGTTTGGGTACTTTAAATTGAACCTAAAACGCGTCTTATATTAAGGAACAGAGGTTGTAGAGTTCACTCAAATTATCCTGGTAAAGCTAGTCACACCTTTGTTAAAATTAATGTTCATTATGTTATTGGAGGAGGTCTGTATGTTTGTCTCTAGTGCCTGTCTACTACATACCCGACATCATGATGTAATGTTAAGTCATTTCCTTTTGTACAGTGTAACTAAATTGTCAAGGCGGTGATGGCATTTTATTTTAGTAGAACTGCACAAAATTTTCTTAAGAGAAGAGGAAAGGTCAGGAATGGCTCAGTTTTTCAGAAAAAAACTATGTATGCCTTCCTGACATCGACTTATTGTTGCTTTATTTATTCCTTCAAATAGGTGGTTAGAAACAGTCTTGCTACCTTTTCCCATTAAGAAATTGGAATGCTTATATTTGTGAGTCTATGCTTCAACTAGTGCCACTTTTATAGTAATCACACTTTCAATATCTACGCATAAGCAGGAATGCTCGATTTTAGTGGAGCTGCACAAAAGGTCCAAGCTGGTTCAACATTAGGAGCATGTTTTTTCCAAACCTTTATATCCAATTGGTGGCACTATGAGCTGTTCATTACGAAGGTACATGGTTTGCTACTATCTTGCTACTCTTTTTGTCTTGTCATTAGATAGTAATACTAGTGGTTTGCATGTGAATTTATTGTGGGGTGGACCTACATTGGAGGTGTAGGACAGGATTCAATGATTGGATGCTCAATTTCGGTTGTATCGATTTCACCTCTTCCATCATCGCGAACATGGTGTGGTATATGTTTACTAGCTGCTTGATATTTGTGCAGAGGAGATGTCTCGCCCGTTGCTATTTGGCAAACAAACAAAGTGTCCGCAATTTTGGTTGAACTGCACAAGAGAATAGTATAGTCCTTTGCATGCGGTGACATTTGAAAATAGACACAAAGATTGGATAGTCACTTCATGGACTGCAGAGAAAAGTAATCTTGTACTATTCTTGGCCAACACTTGGTGCTTCATTGCTTTGGTGCGATTATACAATGGGCATCATTTTCCCTAAGTTAAAGTTTGTATTCCAAAAATAGTCTCACGATGTGATCGAGAGAAGACCAAATCATATTGGGTGGATGTTCCTCCATCATGTGTGGTTCATTCTCATGGTTCCAAATTTGTTGGTGAAACCACTTACGTTTGCAAGAGGAATTGTAGACTTCACAAACAAATTTGTCTTCGATGCATCTTGAATGTTGGCCAAGAGAAGCATCCATGTTAGTAGGAAGAACATATGTTTTTTCTAGATCTTTGCTTTTGGAGCTACATATTTGTATATGATCTGTGAATCATTGAGATGCATTAACATGTTGGTCTTACGTATGGGAATCATACTAGTTAGTTTTAGTTGCGACGCAAGATCCGAAGTGGCTGATCTTTGCTTCTGAAGCTACATATTTGTATATGATCTGTGAATCATTGAGATGCATTAACAGTTACTTATTTCTGTTTGCTCAATGTTTACAAGTTACTGATCGATCACTAGCTAGCCTACAAATGCGCACCTGGCAGTTTTATTTGTGATGGAAGATGCGAAGTGGCAGTTTTTTGAATAAAAATGCCTACCTCTGAAGAAACTGACAAGCTACACTATCGCTCCTACACGGATAAAAATGCCTACCTTTGAAGAAACTGACAAGCTACACTATCGATCCTACACGGATAAATAGCGTATCACGCACGTACTACCTCCTTTCCGGTTTGCAAGGTTCAATTCAAGAAACGACCTACTCGATCCTACACGAATAAATAGCGGATCACGCACGTACTAGTACCTCATTTTCGGTTTGCAGGGCTTAATTCAAACCTCTCACCAACCAAGGTACTCCCTCCGTCCGGGTTTATTAGTCCCGTGAGCAAAGCAGCAAGACCAAGGCATGGCAATAATTAACGGCATGCGAAGTTTAAGCCTAATTAATTCCAGCAATTTAAGTGGTTGCATGCACGCCCTCGGCTGCGACTCGTTGCATCTTTGCCCGCGTACTACTGCGGCGATTACGAGTGCTGCATGCAGCCGACCGTAATTAAGGCAGCTAAGCGATGCGAAAAAAGATACGCTTTAATTGCTTGTGGGCTTTTAAATCTGTGAAATCATTATTGACAAGGAGGAGATGATTCGAGTGCACTCGTTTGACCGCCATGCGGCGCGGCGACCCGAACGGACGGACGGCACGATCATAATTTCAGTTTCCCTAGTTTTCCACGGCAAAATTTGGCGCGCTAAGCCATTATGCATTGAATTCCGATGACCGTCGCGCTACCTTCCCCCTATAAGTACTGTTTCCCGGCATTCTCCAGTGCCACCGTGACCCAACTCGCCGTATCCTCATAAGCCCCCACCAGCCCGACGTCGCTCGCCACGTCCGCCATGCCCCCGCCCGTCCGCGGTAGGCGACGCCGGAGGCGGTCACCGCGGAACTAGTGTTCGGTTTTTCACGGAAGGCGAGCGGAGGAGGAGGCATTCTATCTATTTTAGATGGCAATGCGCAGGTCGAGGAGTTGTTGGAGCGCGACCGCATGGCGGAGGAGCAGGAGTTGTTGGAAGCGCGACCGCTGGCGGAGGAGCGGTATGAACGCCGATTTGCGCCGCCACGACATGAAGCAACAGCAAGACCGGACGCTCTGAGTCGCGAAAGCAGAGCGCCAACTGGGCCGACCGACTACATGGAGGTCGGCGCCAACAAATAGCCCCGAGGCTAGACGCAGCGTTCGCGACGTCGATTTTACTACCAGCTCGTCAAGTGGGTTTCCGCTTGGAAGCCGCTTCGGTGGACCACGCTGGCATGGAAAGGGCCAACGCGAAAGCAACGCCCTATCGCACCTCTGGCAAGTCCGAGGCGAGGCGCAGGACGCTGGTGCCGGCGTTTAGCGTGTACCGCCGGCATCGTCTAGTTAGCTAAGACTAAGTTAGTACTTGTCTAGTGGGAGTAGATAGCTAACTTGGCTATGATGGTTGCCAACGTGGAAGTTCAGTACTCTGTATGTGGATCAGACACATTACTTTGCTCACGAATGTTGAACTTTCCGTTTGAGCGTATGGAATGGGCTGTTATTTTTTAAATGGGTTGTATTTGTCCTCCACGGGTTTAGAGGCTGACTTGTGGGCCTCGCAAGTTGACGCGCATACAATCAGGAGATGATTTTACGTGGAGAGGATGACAGCGAGGACCCGCCAAGGTCATGGCGACGCAAGCAAGTGCCTCCTTATTTCAAGCCAATAAAAAAATGGCTCCTCCTAGTGGATTTCGACATCCGCTCCCATGCCATTGTCAACGTAGTCAATAAGCGAGAGAATTACAACGGCGGTGACACCAGGGACCCAGCAGCTCGCCCAGTTATTTTTGTTTTGGGTTAATTTGATAAATGCCTCCGAGAAATGCCACAGCAATTTAAAAAATTTTAAAAAATCCATTTAATGCCAATTATAGTGGCATTTTTAGAAGTCTGGAGTGGCGTTTTTCAAAGTTTGCAAACTCCTATGGCGTTTTTCAAAGTTTGCAAAAATTGCAGTGGAATTTTTCAAAGTTTGGAAATTGCAGTGGCATTTTTATGAATCGCCATAATTGGAGCGGCATTTATCTAATATGTTTTTGAGGCAGGCGAGGGTGTCAACTGGGCTGTGCGGGACACTCTGGCCTGTCTAGACAACCTTTTCTTTTATGTTTACCACAGACCAGCCCAGTAGTTTTTTTTCTTTTTGAAAATGGCTAGCCCGGTTTTTTTTTATTTGTCAAGTAAGTCACTTTATCAGGCCTGTTGGGCTAGACGAGGAGAGCTTCATTCGGCTGGCCGAGAAAATGGCCTATCAGTAATGAGAAATGGGTTGTACATTTTTAAAACACATCAAACCGACAATTAGTTTCAAATATCTTTTTTTCATTTCGAGATTTTAAATTGCATTGATTTTTATGCATGGACAATTTATTGGATTTTATATTGATATACATTTATTTTTAAAATCAGTCTGAATGTGACTTGAAATTTCGGGATTAAAAACAGTTCAGACCGCACCGACATATGCAAAATTTCGTATAATTTTTTAACCGTGGCCACAATATAGGTTGTAATGCTAACAAAAAGAATATGGGCTCCCAAAAACCCGTAAGAATTAGCAAATGGGTTGTAAACTATTTGAAATAATGGCAGATAGGTTGTATGCTGTTTTCCACAGATTTGAGGCTTTCCACAGATGGCACATATCTTTGTTGGATGTCCATCCAATGGCCGTCGTGCTTCTTCAATCTCTGCTCTTCCTGCTCCGGCCGCTCAAACAAGCGCCCGGCGGACTGCCTGCTCGCTCCTCCTCAAGGGCTTGTGCCAGCCAAGCAGCCTCACCGCCCCCACCGTACTCCCATCGCTGGCCTAGCTATCCCTCTACTCACCCTCAGTCCCACACATGCTGTTATTCTCCGGCGACGGCAGACGAACCAGTAAACCCTCGTACTCCTCCGTGTGGGAAATAACTGCCGAGTATTCCCTGGCTCCGTGTCGTTCCCTTCCTAGGCCTCGTCGTCGTCCACTGCCCTGGTGCTCTCAGCGCGGCCTGGTCAACGTGGTCAATGAATGACATCCATTGGAAGTGGACTGTACGTGGAGAGGCTGACAGCTGGGTCCCGCAAGGAAATGCCTCCTTATTACGCGCAAAATAATGATTCCTCCACCTGACATCTGGGACCCGCCGAAAGGGCCTCTGTATTTCACGAAAAAAACGTTACCACCGCTGACAGCTCGGACCCACCAGCTATATGTTCGCACGCAAGGAAGTGCCTCCTTATTACGCCCAAAAAAAAAGAATACCCCCTGCTAGCTGGGACCCAGTATAGTGGGCCTACTAAGTTGACGGGGACGAAGGGCTTTGTCAACTTATTCAATATGCACGATTCTAGCTCGACTGACCGTACGATGTCCAACCAACGGCCGTAGTGCTTCTTCAACCTCTGGTCTTCTTGCTCGGCCGCCCAATGTCTGGCGCCGGTCGTGCCGCCTGCTCCTGCCTCCCGTGGTCGGCTATGCTGCCGCGGAGGCCTCACCGCCCCCATACCACTCCCACCGCTGGCCAGGCCATCCCTCCACTCCACTCCACTCACCCACACCCCCTGTTATTCTGCGGCGACGACAACGCAGCCGAACTAGTGAACCCTCGTACTCCTCTCCGCGTGGGCATCCACTGCCGCGTCTTCCCCGGCTCCGCGTCGTCCCCTTCCTAGGCCTTGCCGTCGTCCACCGCCGTGGTGCTCTCGGCGCGGCGTGGTCAATGTGGTCAACGACCGAATTCCATCGGAAGAATATCAGACGTGAGAGGTCGACACTGGGTCCACGACAGCCGCAAGGAAGTTCCTCCTTATTACGCAGAAAATAATTATTCCTCCACCTGACAGCAGGGACCCACCGGACGGGCCACTAGTATTTCGTGAAAAAAATGTTTGCCCCTGACTGGTGGGACCCACCCGACGGGCCACCGTATTTCGCGAAAAAACGTTCCCCCTGCTGTCAGCTCGGACCACCGGAAATGCCTCCTTATTACGCACAAAAAAATGAATACCCCACAGCTAGCTGGGACCCACCTTGGTGGGAGGCTGACTTGTGGGCCTACTAAGTTGACGGGGATGGAGGGCTTTGTCAACTTAGTCAATATAAACGGTTCTAGCTCCAGTGACCGTACGATGTCCATCCAACGGCCGTAGTGCTTCTTCTACCTCTGGTCTTCTTGCTCCAGCCGCCCAAAGCAGCGCCGGTCGTGCCGCATGCTCCTGCCTCCCGTGGCGGATGTCTTGCCGCGGAGGCCTCACCGCCCTACTATTCCCACGGCTGGCGAGCCTGCGGCGGCAGCAACCTCTGCTGCCTGAACCAGTGAACCCTCGTACTCCTCTCGGCGCGGGCTTCCACTGCCGCGTCTCCGCGGCTCCCCGTCGCCCCTTCCTAGGCCTCGTCGTCGTCCACCACCCTGGTGCTCTCGGCGCGGCGTGGTCAACGTGGTCAAGGAACGATTTCCATCGGACGTGGACTGTATGTGGAGAGGCTGACAGCTGGGTCCACGACCGCAGCAAGGAAGTGCCTCCTTATTACGCGCAAAATAATTATTCCTCCACCTGACAGCGGGGACCCACCGAACGGGCCACCGTATTTAGCGAAAAAATGTTTCCCTCTGTCTGCTGGGACCCACCAATTACATCTTCGCACGCAAGGAAGTGCGTCCAAAAAAACAATTCGCCCCCCTGACTGCTGGGACCCACCAGCTACATCGTCGCACGCAAGGAAGTGCCTGACAGTCGGGACCCACCTGGTCGAAGCGTACTTAGCGTTGTCATTCTGGTCGCGAACGTGTACGCAAAAGTGGATGTAGAGGCGCGCACGTGTCGTAGTAGAGGCGCGCATGTAGCATGTACACGTACGTACAGCGGCGAGGGTGCAAGAAAGAAAATACGGCCATGTACGTACATACGGGCAGGGTCTCTAACGCCTATCGCGCATACGTACATGGCTGGGTCGGAACGGAGAAACAGCATCGTCGTCGTGTTCATGGGGAGGCAACCGGCTGGGTCGGAACGGAATGCGTGGTCGTGTTCAACGGGAGGGCTTGGACGGAACAGGCGATGGAAGCGAGGCTGGCGTACCGCACAACGGAGGAAGCGGCCTTGTGTTCGACCGCCATGTTCAAACGGGTCCTGTTGATCGGGAGGGCTGGCGCATCGCAAAAGCGGAGGAAACGGACCTCCTACGGTCGAAACGGGGGTCCTGTTGATCGGGAGGGGTGTGGCGTACCGCAAAACGGATGAAACGGACTTGAGTTGGAGCGCTACGGTCGAAACGGGGGGGGGGGGGGGGGAGGGGTGTGGCGTACCGCAAAACGGGACTCCACGGGATACTGTTCATCTCCACCGTCGACCTCCTCCAGCCTCCATGGGCTACCGTCGACCTCCTCCAGCCTCCACGGGCTCCTGTTCATCTAGCCTCCACCGCGCGCTACTCCACCGCTCTTGTTCAACCACCCTCCACACGGGCACCCCTCCACCATCTATCGCTCATCCAACCCTCCACACCACGGGGTCTGTTCAACCACCCCTCCACGGCCACCCTCCACCGTCTCTGTTCATCCGACCCTCCACACCACGGGTTCTGTTCATCCAGAGGAAACGCCACCGCTCACTGTTCATCCAACCCCCATAGCGCCACTCGCTCATCCCGAGGCAAGATCGATCAACTTGATTAGCGGCGATGGCGAAGGAACCGCTCCATCCGGTTCATTTAACGACCATCGATCGATCGCTCGGGTTCGATGTAGCGTAACTGCGGTGCAATCACTCGGGTTGATTAGAGCCAACGCCTACGCACACAGCGTCACGTATGAGAGAAAGCAGCGATCGCTCCGCCCCGACCTCCCACCGTAACCGCAACTCCCGAAATTTTCCTCCCCTCGCTTCTACCATGGTTTTTCCGTCATGGGCGGCCCAAAGAATGTCATGCAGCTGCTGCGTCTCCGGCCCGCCCAGGACGAAAAGCCCATTTTCTGTCATGATTTTTTGTCATAGAAGTAGGAGCCCACCACATCTATGATGATACCGGGTTTTGTCGCAATTATCGTCATAGAAGTGTCATATGTATGACAGAAAAAAAATTCGTTCAACCCAAAATGTCACGGATGTGTCTTTTTTTGTAGTGTATAGACACTGGAGAGGGCTAGGGTTTACATGGACGGTTACAAGGAAGGAAATATAATATCCGGATCGCCAAGCTTGCCTTCCACGCCAAGGAAAGTCCCATCCGGACACGGGCCGAAGTCTTGAGTCTTGTATCTTCACGCTTCAATAGTCCGGACGTTGTACACAGTCCGGCTGTCCGGATACCCCCTAATCCAGGACTCTCTCAGCCCCCATGGAGGTCGAAGTGCTCTCCGGCGACTTGGGTGCCGCGGCCCCTCGTTCCCCGGTGGCCACTGGCGGCGTCGATGCAGGATGTGTGCTTAACGAAGACTCTGCTCCCACTTCATCATTGGGACGCAGGGGCTCGGGTGGCTCGGGCAGGCCCCCCAAGAAGACTGCGGGCAAGAAGCCGGCGGCAAAGGCGAGTGTGGCGATGGAGGTGGAGCAGAACCGGGGAGATCTGGGTGCAGCGCTGGCATCGGTGGGTGCGGGTGCAAAGGCCAAGCGGTCCAAGGCGACCCCGGTGCCGCTGCGTGCCCCCAGCGCGAGGTCCAAGGCCAAGTTGGGAGATCTGTCCTCTCTGGAGAGCGCCAAGCTGCGCACCGCTGATAAGAACCTGGAGGTCTTAGGTAACCCTCTCCCCTCTTATCGCATTCTCAATGCTTTCTCTGATGCCCATCTGTCGCGTATTCTGGATGATAGTAGTGTGGTTTCGTCTATCCCTAACGGCATGATTATCTCGCTGGTGCATGCGCGTGAAGAGGCCCGAGCGGCGCTTGCCGAGGCCGCTGCGTGGTATGTGCTTGCGAGCTCGTCGGAGCTGGTACCAGTAGGGGCTGGTACCATCCCCTGCCTCGATGAGGAAGCCGAAGCAAGGGTTGCTTCGGGGCTTCCTTCTTCCAGCCATGCTACGGCCCGGAAGCGTGTGGCCAAGGCTGTGATCTCCCGTGGGTCCGCCTGCGGAATCATATTATTTGACTTAATGAGGAATATTAGAGGTTGTGGCCACGAGGGACGGCGGACACAACTTAGGGAATACATGGCCAAGGAACGAATCGATGTAGTTGCGCTCCAGGAAACGATGAAAGTTGATTTCTCTTATCGTGATTTGCTGGCTTTTGACCCCCTTAATCGTTTTGATTGGCACTGGTTACCCTCGTCAGGCCACTCGGGTGGTATCCTGATGGGCTGCAATCGGGACATATGCGAGGTTCTTTCGTGGGAACAGGGCACGTTTTTTGTTGCTGCAACCATTAGGCATAATGTCTCAAGGTTGATTTGGGTGGTGGTGGGCATTTATGGTCCTACTGATCACACGCGTTCGACCACCTTCTTGGAGGAAGTCACGGCCTTGGTTGGGGCCAAGCGCATGGCAAACCCGCCTTTGATCGTGGGTGGTGACTTCAATTTGATCTGCTCGGGTGCGGACAAAAACAACAACAGGGTTGACTGGGAAAGGGTGTCCATGTTCAACAACGTTATCGCAGCGGCAACGCTGTGCAAAGCGGCTCGAACGGGGGCTAGGTACACTTGGACTAACAAGCAGCTAGCCCCGGTCCGCAGCATGCTCGATCGGGTGTTTTTCACCCCCGGAGTGGGAGGCTCTATTTCCACTTTGTACCTTGGTGGCGGAAACCCGAATAGGTTCAGACCATGTCCCGCTTATTTTCTCTTCAGGGGAAAAGAGGGCGCAGCATAGCAAGCGGTTCTTCTTCGAGTCGGCCTAGTTTGAAGCAGAGGGCTTCATCCCCATGGTGCAGAGCGCTGGGAGCTGATCCTGGCCCAACAAGGGTTCCAAAGGGGACCGGTTGAATGCTAGTCGGCAGCTGCTGCGGTCTTGCGGGCCTTCCTGCATGGATGGGGAGCCAACCATGGCAGCGACTCCAAGCGTGAGCTGGGTAGGCTTTCAGAGGAGATCGCTGATCTTGATGCCCAGGCAGACGCTCGGCTATTCTCGGAAGCCCAGTGGGCACACCGGTATGATCTGGAGCATAAGATTATGGCGATCCTCCGTGCGGAGGAGGAATACTGGCGTCGTAGGGGCGACATTAAGTGGGTGACTAAGGGAGACGCAAATATGACATATTTCCATGCGTATGCCAACGACAGGAAGCGTAAGAGCGCGATTCTTCGCCTTCAGTTGGAGCAGGGCCTCCTTCTCTCCCAGGGAGACATCTCCCGTCACATATACGATTATTTCGTCAGTTTGTTGGGCACGTTCGATGAGAAACAACCCAGTATCCGTGAGGATTTGTGGGATCCTCAGGACAGAGTATCTGATGGGTATGAAGAAGGGCACGACTCCGGGCCTCGACGGCTGGCCGGTAGAATTCTTCTATAGATTCCAGCCTATGCTTCGCCCCATCTTCTTTGATATAGTGAATGGGTTTACCCTTGGTACGGTAGATATTTCCCGCCTTAACTACGGGGCTATCAACCTTATACCTAAAGTTAAAGGGGCCGACAACATTAGGTTGTTCAGACCAATCACTCTCATCAACGTCCCCTTTAAGATTTGTGCCAAGGCTTATGCGACCCGGCTGGCCCCAGTGGCCCAACGAGCTATTCTAAAAAGTCAAACGGCCTTTATTAAAGGTCGTAATATTCTGGAGGGCCCTATTTCTCTCCATGAAATAGTCCACGAGCTAAAAGTAAAAAAAAACAGCAAGGGGTGCTGCTCAAGCTCGATTTCGAAAAAGCCTACGATCGTGTAAACTGGGAGTTTGTACGCGAGGTCCTCCTCAAAAAGGGTTTTGAGGAAGGTTTTGTCCATCGTATAATGAATTTGATTAACTTTGGACAAACGGCTGTTTCAATTAACGGGAAATGGGTAGGTTCTTCCGCAACAAAAAAGGCTTAAGACAAGGAGACCCGTTGTTCCCTATTGTTTTTAACTTTGTTACGGATGCCTTGTCGGCTATGCTAATTAAGGCACGGACGGCTGGGCACATCAAAGGATTGGTGCCCCACCTAATCCCCTGAGGAGTAACACACCTCCAATACACTGACGACACAATGTTGCTTTTTGAACCAGATGACATTAGTATAGCTTCCATCAAGCTCTTGCTGCTTGCTTTCGAACTCTTATCCAGGCTCAAAATCAACTTCCTCATGAACGAGGTCATAACCATGGGGATGGATGATATAGATAGTAGGGAGCTTGCCAATCAAGTATCTGGGCTTGCCCGTTTCCCATCGCCGGTTGTCCATTAAGGAGTGGGAACCCCTCTATGGTAAGGTAGCGGGTACATTGAGCCCTTGGCGGGGGAGGTTTATGTCTTCAGCGGCCAGGCTAATTCTGACTAACTCTAGCCTATCCTCTCTCCCAATGTTCACCATGGGAATGTTTCTGCTAGCGGATGGGGTGCACGCTAAACTTGACACGCCACGATCTCGTTTCTTTTGGGAAGGAACGGGCATTAAGCGGAAGTACCACCTAGTCAAATGGGCCACGGTTTGCCGGCCCAATTTTTTTGGGGGATTGGGCATATTGAACTCCAAATTCATGAATGTTGCTCTCCTATCCAAATGGTAGTGGAGGTTCGCCCAAAACGAGTCGGGTCCCTGGGTTGATCTGCTTAAGGCGAAATTTTCCCTAACGGCAATGTTTTCTCGGTAAAACGGTCGGGCTCCTCATTCTGGAATGGGATCCAGGCTGTGCGACCCGCTTTCTCCCTAGGGGCGAAGTTCCAAGTTAGGGATGGTAAGTCATCTCGTTTCTGGCTGGACTCCTGGCTTGGCTCTTCCCCTTTATGGTAGAGTCACCCTGTGATTTTTCAAGTTGCCTCTAACACGGAGCTGATGGTTGGCGAGGCTCTCCGGTCCTCGCCGCCTTTGGTTAGCTTCCTTAGAACCCTACTTCCTCACGAGGAAGATGAGTGGAATGAGGTGAAGGCCTTGATTGGTCAACGCACAGTCAGTATGGGTGCTGACGAGGTTTCCTGGAAACTCTCCTCGTCCGGTTCGTTCTCGGTTAAATCGCTATATAGCAAACTAACCGAAGGCGCGGTGCTGAACATAGCTCGGGGGCTATGGAAGGCCGGTCTACCGCTGAAGATAAACATCTTCCTATGGCAGATGTTCCAAAATCGCTTACCGACGGCGGAAAACGTTGCGAAACGTAACGGTCCTTCCGACGGGACGTGCGTGCTTTGCGGCAACATTGAAGATGCTAACCACGCCTTCTTCCATTGTCATTTAGCCAGGTTTTCCTGGAGCGCGGTCAGAGCCGCTTTCCAGCAAAACTGGAACCCTTCATCGGGTGCTGATCTCTTAGATATTATTCGTACGCAAAAGGGGCTAGTGCACAGATTGTTTGGCATTGTGTAGGGGCGCTGATTTGGTCTATTTGGACTGTGCGCAATAAGATGACCATTGAGAAGAAGTTCCCTTCTCACCCGGCTGATATCCTGTTCAAATGCCACGTATTCTTGCAGACTTGGACACCATTGGGGAAACCGCGTGATGAGGAGCGCATGACCGAGACGATGGCGAGGATCCGCAGCATTCAGATGGAAGCGCGCCAAGTTGCTGCCCAAGATTGACATCTTTTGCATCTAGTTATGTTTGTTCCATATCGTCAACTGGTGTGTCGCCAGCCATGCGTGCTGATGATCATGAACCTCGGTTTATTTTGGTTGTTCTTGTAATGCTTAAGACTGTATGCCGTCTTCTAGACCTTGTGACGATGACCTGTTGGCTTTATTAATTTAAAGGCAGATGTCAAAGGCGTTTTCGTTCCAAAAATAATAATTATATGGACACATAGAGGACTGGGGAATCCTTATGCCTAGTTCTTTTGACCGATTCTTCCATAATCTTGAGAATCAGGCCTTCCCCAGCTTCTTTCAGAATCTTGAACCCATATATTTTTTACAATCCTAACTAGTTAGGATGTAAACATGTAGAATTGTCAAAAAAATATGGGTTCGAGATTCTGAGAGAAGCTGGGTGGAGAGTCGATTCTCAAGATTTTGAGAGAATCGGCCAAAAAAACTAGGCCTTACTCTTGACTGTAACCCTATAATTTTAGAATAAAACCCTGCTTACCGGAAAAGAAAAGTTTAAAAGAGCATTTTTGAACCAAATTGAAGTTTGGGGTTGGAGTGTAAACCGCTAGAGAAATTAAATTTAGGAGGCGGCAGCACCGCAACTGTGGGCGTGTTCGGGAGCCCTCCGTGGCCGTAAAATCCTCAACTCCAACTCCAGAAATCTTCCGCCAGCTTCTCACCCACGATCCCGGAGCTAGCGATCCGTTCGGCGACACGGTTTCTGGCTCGCACGAGGGAGCTAGCTGCAGCCCATAAAATCGCCCCTAATGTGGTCCATCTGGAGCAGGGCTGGCAGATAAGGAGGACAGGAATGAGCTCGTCGATGCAGCCTCGGTGCTCCGGTGGTAGCGGACGGCGGGGTTGAGCTCCGGTCAGGGACGGCGCCACCTGCGGAGGTCAGGGCGGAGGACAACAACCACGGCGGCCAACTGCGGAGGTCGGGAGGGAGGAGGAAAAGGGCGATTCGCGGCGGAGGTGGGCGATTCGCGCCGGTGGGAAGGGCGGCCGCCTGCTCCCGCGCCGCCGTGTGCCCGTGGCGGCTGCTAGGGTTGGCGAGGGGCGTGGACGAGGGGAATGAGCGAGTGGGTGGATCGAGCGATGGGAGGAGATGAGTACGGGGACGAACCGGTACGGGATCTGTCACTTGGCGGTGGCAGTTTCCTGTAATTTTCATGAACTCTCGCTTCTCAGAGAAACTGGAGCTTGGAAAACCCAACTCCACAAATCCTCAAATTTTGCACTGCGCTCCGCGCCGGCTTCTCTCGGTAAACTCCAGATTTTGGAGCTTTCGGTCAAACTCCAGAGTTGGAGCCGAAGGAGTCAGGAGTTGGAGGGCTCCCGAACATGCCCACATGTGTGTACACGGAACAGCAGGCAATGCGGCCCAGTCGCCGCCACCCGCTGCGGCCACGGGCACCTGCGCTCCCGCTTCTCCTTTTCCTCGCCGTCGCCGTTGCGCCGCCGCCGGCCGCCGCGGTGGGCGTGAACTGGGGCTTCGCGGCATCCCACCCACTCCCGGCGGCGCAGGTCGTGCGTGACCTCCTCCTCCCCAACTCCGTCCCCCGCGTGCGCCTCTCCGCCGCCTCGCCCGACGCGCTGTCCGCCCTTGCCGGCACCCGCATCGCCGTTACCGTCGGGGTCCCGAACGAGCTGCTCCGCCCCCTCGCCTCCTCCAGGAAGGCAGCCTCCGCCTGTGTCCACGACAATGTCACCAGATACGCCTCCGGCGTACTGTTCGAGTAAGAGCCGCATCCCCTTCTTCCCTTCCAGTGCGCGGTTTCCTTCTCTTTTAGTCTTGCGCTGATCCTTTTCTCTTCTTTCCGACATATTTTACTGATCTTATATCATGAAATGCGAAGGGGCCAAGGCGTATTCGTTAGATAGTTACTGTATGCTACTAGTTGACTGAATAAATCAAGTCTAAATTATGCCTCAAGCTGACCAAATTATCCCGTTGCTATAATTAGAAATATTATAGGCTCTGTTGGCACCAGATGATGCGATTAGTCAATTTGTATCCACTGGATTTGCCAATCATGCATGCTGACATGCTCAAAACCAATATACTTAATAATGTTGACGGTTGACCATCTGATCTGAAGGTGGAAGACGCTGCTTTAGTTAAGTCCAGTGGTTGACTTCAATAGGTTGATATGTCTATATTGCAGTAGTGCACTGGGATTTTCTCCTAGGCACCTCAAGTCCTCAAGGTCTTTTTTTCATGGAACAAACAAGTAGGATCTATGAAACACTCAACAAATGTCAATTACCGACGTGCTAGTAGGTGTTTATACGCTACAAAGTTTCAGATCCTCTGATATGTTATGGATTCCTCTTGGTGAACCAAAAATGGTAAAAGGAACTTGCCTGGACCTAGTTAACAATGTGAAAAATTGGATGTATAGCACAGCTAGATCCTATCAAATTATCCTGAATATTTGGGGATGGAATATATTTTTTGAAGAGCAACAAACTTCAGCGGGTAGTTTATGCATAGGTCTGTAATTTTCTGTTACAAAACTTGACTGTGCGTCTTCCGTTGATCTTTCGCTTCTGGCTGAGCATTCTTCCTTTCTTTTCTAGGTTAAGTAGCACAGATTCTTCTGCATTAATCAAATGTGTTTGGTATGTTTGTATCAAATCTGAATTAATAGTAGCGAAGTGTAGGGTAATATGGCTGTTAAAGAGAGTACATTGCAGTCTAGGTGAGGTTAAATCTGGATTCGAGGCAGGCAATCTGTTTGGCAACAAATGCTTAACTTGTTATGTTTCATGTTTGCATTGATGTTACATTCACATTTTGTGGGTTTTCTTGATATTATACATTTTTATATTGACGAGTAATGTAATTTGTAGGTTTATTGCTGTTGGAGACGATCCATTTCTTCTTAATCATGGGCAGCAGTTTCAACCTTTTGTGGTTCATGCAGCAGCAAATATTCAACGGGCATTGGATGATGCAAAGTTATCGAGCAAGATGAAAGTAGTTGTGCCTTGTAGCTCTGATGCATACCAAAACGCATCAACTCTGCCTTCGAAAGCTTACTTCAGGCCAGATGTTAACAAAACCATGGTTGAGCTCCTCCCATTTCTTGCTAATCATAGTTCACCGTTTATGGTCGAGCTGAATCCTATTTTGAGCTTTCAGCAGAAGAAGAATATTTCATTGGACTTTTACCTTTTCCAACTAATGTCGCGCCCGATAAGTGATGGTCATAACAAGTATGACAACTACTTCGATGCGAGCATAGATGCTCTGGTTACTGCTCTAACTAAAGCTGGATTCGGTGATATAGGCATCATTGTCGGGAGAGCAGGATGGCCAACAGATGGAGCTGTGAATGCAACTTTGGCTATTGCTCAATCCTTCATGACAGGCCTGGTCAACCACCTGGCGAGAAAATCCGGGACTCCACTCCGCCCAAAATTTGCTCCAACTGAGACATACCTCTACAGCCTTTTAGACGAAGATCAACACAGTATAGCAAGCGGAAGTTATGACAGGCACTATGGCATTTTTACGTTTGATGGCCAAGCAAAGTATCATGTCAACTTGGGTCAAGGCCCTATGGCGCTCAAGAATGCTCTGGATGTGGACTACCTTCCATCGAAATGGTGTGTGGTGGACAACAACAAAGACCTATCCAATGTTTCTTCCAGTTTCTCTGCCGCTTGCTCCAATGCCGACTGCACCGCACTGTCCACTGGTGGCTCCTGTGCAGGTCTTGGCTGGCCTGGAAATGTGTCATTTGCCTTCAACAGTTACTACCAGCAGCATGATCAGAGTGAGGAGAGCTGCAGCTTCAGTGGCCTAGGTTTGATAACCACCGTCGATCCATCCGTCGATAATTGCCTCTTTGCTCTTGCAATTCGCGCCTCTGCTGCCACTTCCTTTCACCCAACATTTGCCGTGCTGTGGATACTAGTTTCGGTTTGCATTTACAGTTTAGTCTGATGTAGCTGCCCAATGACTTCGAGGCTCGATTTGAGCCTTCAAGATTTGTCTGTGTGTCTCATGTAGCATGTGGTAACTCAAAAATCTTGGCGCACTGTCAAAACTAGTACTCTCTCTGTGAAGAAATATAAGAGCGTTTAAATCACTACTCATATTTCTTTATGGAGGGAATACTTACTAAATACTCCCTCGGTCCAGTATCTCTGAAGTTGTGCAAATTCGTACAAGTACGTTGGCTAAAGAAAGGGATTTTTTTTCGGGGAGATGAGGGTTGACTGGAAATGAGGGGATCACGTCCCGATTAATTTTCTGGGGATAGGGTAACGTACGAAGGAGAGGAGGGGGCGACGCATTCCCGATTAATTAAGATAATTCGATTGATTCCTTTGAACTTCCACGTTCTCGTAAAGCCTTTTCGCTTACCTGACGTTACTACTACTCGCTATGATAAGTACGTCAGCCTCCTCACTCGGTAGCACTAGCTAGAATCGACCTAAGATCATGGCTTCCACCTCTCTCCTCCCCACCCTCCTGGTGCTGCTCGCCGTCGTCGCCACCGCGTCGGCGGCTACGACCGCGTTCGTCCGGGCTGCCGGCCTCGCCGAGCGGGTGGAGGGAGCGGGGCAGCAGCAGTGCTGGGAGACGCTGCTGGATGTCAAGTCGTGCACGGGGGAGATCATTCTCTTCTTCCTCAACGGCGAGGCGTACCTGGGGCCCGGGTGCTGCCGCGCCATCCGCATCATCGAGCAGCGCTGCTGGGCCGCCGACCTCATGCTGTCCGTCATCGGCTTCACCCCGGAGGAGGGGGACATGCTCAAGGGCTACTGCGACGCGGGCGACGACGACAACGGCGGCGGCGAGGGGCGTCATCATGGCGTCGGCGGGTCATCTCTGGCCTCGCCGCCTCACCGTGCTCTTGACGGCGTCGCGAGTGGCGGCACAGCCGTGCCCGTGGCGGGAAGGAAAGGACTTGGTGCGCCGTTAGATGGTGAACTAAGCTGAGTCAGCGTGTGTCCACGTCTGCGTAGGTTCTCGTGAGTCCTGAATCCTGATGAAGTGATGAGATGTTTGCGAAGCTGAGAAGTGAATGGTTTATCTAAGTTTTGTTCGCTTAACCCGAGTTTTGTTCTGCTGAGAAGTGAATGGTTTATCGGTAAGCCCAGCGAAGACTTGAATCCTAATGTCCCTTAAAAGATGCACTATATTAGTTTTCCCACCTAGACTCCTCGTCCTTTTTTGAACAATAAAGCAATGGAACAATAATGCCGTAGGAGGAGAGAAAATGATCTCATTCAAATCGGCCGAAATATTACCAGCGCGAGGTCCAGTAAACGCCTACACAGCCGTCTGATTTACGCCAAAAACTGCCATGCTCTTCTGAAAAGGCCAAGGTGTGTAGGCCAAAACACATGAGAGGACTGGACGTCATTGACTTATATAAACATGGTCTGGCCCTAAGATTAAGATGGGCGACGGACAGATGCGTCCAAACCTTGGCAAGGGCTCAACTTAACGGCGGACAAAAAAGTAGCCCAAACCTTTAGGAGTCTAGTCAAATGAAAGGTGGGCTCGGGAGACAATCTTATTTTGGAAAGACCGGTGGTTGTAGGGTGCAACAATCTCCGAGGTGGCACCCTTGGTAGTGGCTATGGTTCGCACATAAGTGGCCAACAGGAGACTGGTATGTGATGCTCTGGGCAGGCATGCGTGGATGAATCGTGGGTAACCTATGCACGGAAGGTTTGACCCAGTTCATCGGACTTTGGGAGATCATCTCGGAGGTTCAATTGGAGGAACAGATGGAGGACCGTCCCATTTGGGCTTGGAACGAGTCAGGAGTTTACACATCATCGTTCGCATACAAGATGCTTTGTGAGGGAGGACTGAGATTTCACTCATTCGGAGCCATCTGAAAATGCTGGGCTCCACTGGCGTGTAAGATCTTCATGTAGTTGGCAGTACAATACCGGCTGTGGACGTCGGGTAGAAGGACGAGACATGGGTTGCAAGACCAAACATCTAGATGCTACTTATGTGACCAGGAGGACATGGTGGACCACATTTTGCAGCAGTGCGTGTTCTCGCGGCAAGTGTGGTTTCGTTGTATTGCCAGAATGGGTTTGAGGATCGAGCTTTGCCCGACAAATGACTCTAGGTTGGTGCAATGGTGGACGGAAGCTAGGAAACAAATTCACAAGCAAACTCGGAAAGGGTTCGACATGTTTGTGATGCTAATTTGATGGACTCTTTGGAAACAGAGGAACGCGAGGGTCTTCGGCTCGGGTCAAGTCAAGAATGAGGGTGATACGGTGGACATGATCTTCGACGACTTGAGGACTTGGGCCACAACAGGAGCGTTTGGAGGACAACTAGTATCCGAGTAGTAGAGTAGCGTGTAGAAGTGGGGTGGAGGCTTGGTTAGGGTCGGCCTGTGACTCCTAACTAGCAAAATTGTAATCTCTTGCACATATTATTCTCTTTTCTATAAAGCTAAGGTACGTCATTGGCATACCCTCAAAAAAAATGTCATCTCAACAACTAAAATTGTTAAAAAAAATGTTCCAATGCATCCTTTTCCGGTGAACGTTTCCCAGATATTGCATCCAAGAATTAATAGAAGCGAATGCACGCGAGCGAAAAAGTAACATCAAGTCCAACTAAGAGATTTGATGAGTTAATGAGGAGAAGTAAATTGAGTAATTTAGCTACTAGTTACTTATTTTATGAGTAACATCACATAATACCAAGACAACATGAGTCTATAACTTAATAAATAAAGTTTTGCATAACATTGTAAATACTATGTCATTACCCATTATGAAGATAGTAATATAGCCTAGGGTAGCGTGTATGTTACTAATGTAAGTTACTCTCCTCTTAGACTAGTCTTACAAAAATAAATTGATTTTTGCCCTAGCGCCAATGCTTATTTATATACTCCATCCGTCTAGGTGAATAAGCCATCTTAGATTGTGCACCGTGACCAAGGAGGAGGGGAAAACTAGAGAACTTAATGTTTATTTGCTAATTAATAGCATTGCATGCAATGAATTAACCACTGCATGTCGTGTTTGGTAGTTTGAAGTCATTAAAAGCATGCACACCCACATCTCTTATTGGTTGATATGTCAAGAAACAAGAAACGAGGTAGAAGTTAACGCACCGTGCCTAAGTGTTTTGAGATTATTTGGTTTTCGTAAGATGACTTACACACCTAGACGGAAGGAGTAGGATAAATGCTTAATTTGACACACATGTTACTGAGGTAAGCACATGGTGCTTACGGGAAAAATATTTTATTCTACTAAGCACCTCCCTAAGTGCATTGCATTATACATGGTCTAAGGTATTAAACGGACGCTGTATGCATGCAAGATAAAAAATATTTGGCGCCCAAAGCTATCTATCGAAAGAATTGATGTGATTTTGGAATGATGCCAAGTTAATCGGCGAAAATCGAGACAAATAGCCATAGCAATCGTCATGGAACTTGAAAAATTCCAGGGCACACACCACCAACCTGGCACACAGGAGATACACCACACGAACAAGGTTGAAGAGAACATCACTAAAGTTACATGCCATCGCCATTGTCATCAGTCCTTCTTGAGAAAGCAATTCCGACTTCATCACACACAAGCATTGGCGAAGCCCTCACTATACTTGTAGGAAGTCACACTAAGATCCTACAGGGCGACTTTGATCCTCAAGGTGAACTACAAAGGAGAAATATGCTAAGTTGACGTCGCAAAGAATCATCAAGGCAGACCATCTCTAGCCAGTTATCTCACTACCCAGATCCTGTCATCATGGATCCTATCATCAAGGATGACCCAACGATCACGTCGAAAATCCAACAACCACAACCCTTTCGCGACCCCAACAACACTCATCTCCGCCGTCATTACCGCACAAGTGCCAACAAAATCACCACCATCATCCACTTGTTCCCCTAGTCGAACCACAACTCCAAAAAACAATGCCCCGAGTAGGGAAACAGCGCATAAACACCGTCGTCGAGGTCAGAGGCATGCATCTTGGCCAATGGGAGGAAGGCCCTAGGTGGTGTGCTCCCTCTCTGTGTTTGCCGTTACCGCCGCCTCATAGTCGGCCAAAATGGTATGTTCCCTCTTTTCCGCTAACGACTATCTAATATGGAGGTTTCCTCAAAAACTATGCCGGCGGCGGCGGAGGCGACTTAGACGGCGTGGCGGGCATCCCAAGCCCTCCTAGTAGTGAAGGAGTGGCGGGAAAACGATTGTGGCAAGGTGTCAGTGACGATGACATGCATCTAGGGTAGGGTCATAGGCCTGACCTAGATGCCCTACCCAAGGGCACTACCCTAAAGTCAAAGATATCCAAAGTACAAACGAAGATACTGTAACACCCCGGATGTAACTTTCCATATTTGTAACTCCAACTCTTGCCATTTTCGGCATTGTGATATGATATTCCCTCCGTGGTTGGGTTTTTGTTTTTTGTTTTGCATTTTGTCCATGTCATGCATCTCATACCATGTCATCATGTGCATCTCATTGGCATACGTGTTCGTCTCATGATTCCGAGCATTTTCCCATTGTCCGCTTTTGCAATCCGACACTCCTACATGCACCGGCGCACCCTCTTGTCTCTTTTTCGTGAGCGGGTGTTAAGCGTTCTCGGAATGGACGAGACTTGCCAAGTGGCCTTGGTACACCACGGTAGACCACCTGTCAAGTTTCGTGCCATTTGGAGGTCGTTTGATACTCCAACGGTTAACCGGGTAACCGCGAAGGCCTCTTGTGTGTTGCAGCCCAACACTCCTCCAAAACAGCCCAATAACCCATCTAAGTCACTTCCATGCTCTCCGTCGTCGGATCACGATCGTGTGGGCGAAAACTACACCTCATTTGGGCACTCCTAGCTCCTTCTACCTATAAAAACACCCCCTCCCCCGAAATCCCGGGTCATTTCCACCCTAACCCTAGCCCCGCTCCTCTCCGCGCTGCCGGACACGTCCGGACGGGCAGACGCGTCGCCGCTGCGCCGGCGAATCGGGAGCCGCCACGCACGCCCGCCGCGTCCGCCGCCGCCAGCTCCCGGCCCCATGGTCCAGCCGCCGCCGCCTCAGCAGCGTCCGCCTCCGCTGGTCGCCGCCTCTCCGCCGCCTCGTCCTCGGCGCCCGCCGCCGGCCGCCTCCGTCGCCGCCTCTCGCTCCGACCAAATTCGCCGGTTGCCGCCCGCCGGCCCGCCACCGCCTTCGCGGCCGGATCCGGCGAGATCCGGTCGGCCCTCTCTCCCTCCGGCCGTCTTCCTCCCCTCCGGCGAGGAACTCCGGCGACCTCTCGATCTGGATCTCAGATCCAAAATCGCTACGGTTGACCCCGAAATCCTCTAAGTCTTTTTCATGCAGATATTTTTGTCGCATGTTCATAGCATCATAACTCTGTACTCGTGGCTCCGTTTTGGGCATATAGCATACCGTATTGTTCGTCTCGACGAGTACATCATTTCATATCATTGCATCATTTTCGTTTGAGCTCATCTTGATGCCCGAAATGCTGTTAGAAGAGGGCTATGTGATGTTAGTTTCAGATTCTTATCAGAACATGCACTTGTCATTTTTGACATGATTGATGTGTGCATCCTATGAACTTGAGTCCTACATGTGTTTTGTAATATGCCATGCCATCTTTATAGGGGTGTATGCCATGTATTTTTGTGATCTCTGTGGTGACTAGCACAAGCATGCAAACTAGGCTTCATGATGCTGATTTCAGCCCCTGTTCTGCTGATATTTTTATGCCATGTAAACTTGATGCTACAGAGAGATCCATGCTTATTTTGAGATACTTCAGTAAGGATGTTTTTAACATATGGTTATTCTCTATGCATCCATGCCCTTGTTTGCAATTATGGAGTGCCATAGCTTGAGTCAATCGAGCTCTACTTTTGCTATAAAATGTTTCCTGGTAGATTGTTTACATGTTATTCAATTTTGCCAAGGTTGTTGTAGTTGATCCGTGTATGCTATGATGTTGTTCTTGCCATGTATAGGTTCTATGCCATGTCTTCTTGATGGATGTATGCTTAGTTTATCATGAAATGCTCTGTAGTGAGTGCATCGAGCTCGCTAAGATGCCTTCATAATTCTGTCAAAGTCATGCCCTGTTTACTGAATCTGTTAACGGAACTTGCTATATTGACATGGGTGCTATTACATTTTATGATCCCTTTTGGCTCATGGTCAGTAAGGGACTTTTGTTCTATGCCTTGAGTAGATTCATTCCATGCTTTTTTTTGCTATGTCTTGTTCCTGTAACAGGTTGTTTGCTTGCTCTAAACATGCCTTACTGATGTTAATTCCTGCCATGTTAGTATTTTCTCAAAGTCTGTGAAGCTGATATATTTTGCACTTTTGCCATGCTTGTTTGGACCTGCTATGATGTGATTTAGCCGTAGCTCAGTTTTTATCTTTTGTCAAGAATCTTGAGTATATCACTGTCATATGCTTTGTTGGTACGTTTGGGTGCAGTAGCTTAATTTCTTGTTGCTTGCTATGTGGTATCATGCTGTTAATGGCAGAATTGTGTCATTCTTGTTTTGCTTTTCATTTGCAAACCGTGCGTCCGATTCCGGTGATCTTTATGTCGATTTCAACCGAAATCATCTCACATTTCCAGCGGCATACTTGGTTTGCCAAGTTGATGCCTTGTTCATCATTTTCCTTCCGGAGCACGCATATGCATTGCATCTCACATCTCGCATATCATGCCATGTTTTGCATCATGTTGTTTGTGCATCGCCTGTGATTGATTGTTGGTCCTTTGCTTGTGTTCTTGCTTTGGGTAGAGCCGGAGGCGAGTACGTGAGCGAGGAACCTGTTGAGTCTGTGGCGAGGATCAAGCTTTCGACAACTCGAGAACCTTGCGAGCAAGATGACCATACCCTCGAAATCACTTCTATCTTTGCTTGCTAGATGCTCGCTCTTTTGCTATGCCTATGCTGCGTTACCTACCACTTGCTATATCATGCCACCCATATTGCCATGTCAAACCTCTAACCATCCTTTCCTAGCAAACCGTTGTTTGGCTATGTTACCGCTTTGCTCGGCCCTCTTATAGCGTTGCTAGTTGCGGTGAAGATGAAGTTTGTTCCTTGTTGGAACATGGATATTTTGGGATATCACAATATCTCTTATTTAATTAATGCACCTATATACTTGGTAAGGGGTGGAAGACTCGGCCTTATGCCTGGTGTTTTGTTCCACTCTTGCCACCCTAGTTTCCGTCATACCGGTGTTATGTTCCTTGATTTTGTGTTCCTTACACGGTTGGGTGATTTATGGGACCCCCTTGACAGTTCGCCTTGAATAAGACTCCTCCAGCAAGGCCCAACTTTGGTTTTACCATTTGCCACCTAAGCCTTTTTCCCCCGGGTTTTCGCGAGCCCGAGGGTCATCTTTATTTTAACCCGGACCGGTGCTCCTTCGAGTCTTGGCCCAACTCGGGCGATGTCCGGCGCCTGGCAATCCAGGTCTATGCCAACCCGACGTCTTGCCCATCCGGTGTGCCACGAGAACGAGATATGTGCAGCTCCTATCGGGATTTGTCGGCACATTCGGGCGGCTTTGCTGGTCTTGTTTTACCATTGTCGAAATGTCTTGTAGTCCGGGATTCCGAGATCGATCGGGTCTTCGGTAGAAGGAATATCCTTCGTTGACCGTGAGAGCTTATAATGGGCTAAGTTGGGACACCCCTGCAGGGTATTATCTTTCGAAAGTCGTGCCCGCGGTTATGAGGCAGATGGGAATTTGTTAATGTCCGGTTGTAGAAAACCCGAAGTTGACCTTAATTAAAATACATCAACCGTGTGTGTAACCGTGATGGTCTCTTCTCGTGAGTCCGGAAGTGAACACGGTGTTGGAGTTATGTTTGACGTAAGTAGTTTCAGGATCACTTCTTGATCGCTACTAGCTTCACGACCGTGCCTTGCTTCTCTTCTCGCTCTCTTTTGCGAATGTAGCCACCATATATGCTAGTCGCTTGCTGCAGCTCCACCTCGTTACACCACCCTTCCTATAAGCTTAAATAGTCTTGATCTCGCGGGTGTGAGATTGCTGAGTCCCCGTGACTCACAGATTCTACCAAAACAGTTGCAGGTGCCGACGATGCCAGTGCAGGTGACGCGACCGAGCTCAAGTGGGAGTTCGACGAGGAACGTGGTCGTTACTATGTGTCTTTTCCTGATGATCAGTAGTGGAGCCCAGTTGGGACGATCGGGGATCTGTGTAGCATTTGGGGTAGTCTTCTTTTATTTTGGTTCCGTAGTCGGACCTTGAGTGTAATCTGGATGATGGATGTTTATTTATGTATTGTGTGAATTGGCGATTGTAAGCCAACTATGTATCTCTTTCCCTTATGTATTACATGGGTTGTGTGAAGATTACCTCACTTGCGACATTGCTTTCAATGCGGTTATGCCTCTAAGTCGTGCTTCGACACGTGGGAGATATAGCCGCATCGAGGGTGTTACAGATACCGACTGAGATCACCTTGGGATGCAGTTCAGTCGACCAGATAAACCACTCGGATACTCCAATTCCAGTCGACAAGGATACAATCACTCAACCATATGAAGAACCACTCGGAGTAGATAAGGTTTAAATACACCTCAGGATATCAAAGGACAGGCGTTCACTCCATAGTCATTAAGATCACTAATACCTGGCGTTATCAGTAACACCCCTGTCTTAACCCGCATTGAACCCTATGTAACAGGGATGGCTGGGGTCCTGGCGCACTCTATATAAGCAACCCCCTCCTCTGGGACAAGGGTTCGCACCCCTTAACTCTCATGCATAATCCAATCGACCAAGCCTCCGGGCACCGAGACGTAGGGTTGTTACTTCGTCCGAGAAGGGCCTGAACTCGTAAACCTTGAGTGCACAACCTCACCGTAGCTAGGGCTTTGCCTCCTCCTACGTACCCCCTATTCTTACTGTCAAACTTGCTCCCACGACAGTTGGCGCCCACCGTGGGGCAGGCGTCTTAGTGACTTCCGGCGAGGTTGCACTTTTTTCGAACTCCATCAACATGGTTTCCGGCGGTGGTTTGGCCGTGGGCCGCAAGAACCGTCTCGGCGCGCTCGTCTTCGTCGCCGACGACTCCGCCTGGCTTCAAGAAGCCCCCCTCGACGCCGAGGCCCTTCCGATCCGCGGGGCAGCGCATTTCCGCGCGAGTGCCTGCGTTGTCCTTCTGCGGCAGCCATCGACCCAGTATCGGCCGGCTCCAGTGTCCCTCCCCGCTGTACGTCGTCGCAAGAGATCCGGTCGGTCGCGGCTTCAGCGGTGGGTGAAGCATGCGGTGGCTCGCTAGACGGCCACCCCTCAAGTTGCGGCTATTGAGCCGGACGAATCTCTCTACTGACCATTCGATTTGTCGACTGGTTTTGCGGATACTCTTTCCCAGTGCGGAAGTTGCGACACCGCAGCAGAAATTCTCATGGTCAACTCACCGCGCAGCCCGCCCGGGTTCCGTCGCGGTGGCGGCGGCAGTCCATCACATGGCCACGACGAATATCATCCCCAAGCCCTCACTTCCGAGCAGAGGGAAGAGCTGCATCATCGCAACATGGAGGCACTCCACACCCCTATCATTGGGGAGAGCTCTAAGGCTCGAGCTTTAGAGGCAGCACGCCTGGCTACTTTGGCTGAGCGCGCGCGTCTGGAGAACCTCCAACATTCACTCGACGAACGCGCCCGTCAGCGGATCCCCGAATCCAGTCGACAGCAACGACAATTGTTTCCGCCTGAACCCCATGTATACCACACTCCGATCCAGAATCTTGCAGCTGCAACCCGTATAGCAGAGTCAATCCAGCCGTCCGTTCAGAGGCTGGAAGAGGTTTGCTGCAGATATGAGCGCTGCTCCGAGCAGCTGGCGAGCAAAACTCAGCTGTTTCTCAGTCACGCAACAGAATCCATAACAGATCTGTAGTCACAGACACAGTTCAGTCGGCACACAGTCCAAGATCGCCTCTATGGCGTGACAATCATGGGCACCGCCAGGATCAGTACCTGGATCGAGGCCACGGACAGTATGATCACTGATACGCCCGTGATGACCACCGTCGAGTGCCTACAGCCCCTTCGAGGGACGGATCGTAAGCGCCCCGACGATATGAAGACAGGCACCCGTATGGTGATGAGCGGAGAGTCCCAGTCGACCCAAGGGAGCCTGGGTTTGATGCAAGATCAGTTCTTGTACAAGGTTTGGTCGACAGAGGCCGAGCACACAGAGAAGAACAAGACAGAAACCGTTCGACTGGAAGCAGAGTGCATGTTTCTGGGCCCGAATATTCCGGTAGAGCCACTCGAGCTGCAGAGATCCCTCCCAACTTCAGGTTGGCGACGGGTGTGAGCAAGTTCACCGGTGAGTCGATGCCCGACACTTGGCTAGAAGATTACTGAGTGTCAGTGCAGATTGGTGGCGGCAAGGATGATGTGGCCATGAAGCACCTCCCCCTGATGCTTGAGGGTTCAGCCAGAGCTTGGTTGAATTAGTTGGCCCATGGGAGTATTTTCTGCTGGGAAGAGTTGGCCCGAGTGTTTGTCAAAACATTTGAGGGCACCTGTAAGCGACCTGCTGGGCTGGCTGAGTTGCAGCATTGCGTTCAAAAATAGAATGAGACTCTGAGAGACTATATTCACAGATGGACTACCCTTCATCATACCGTAGAAAATGTATCAAAGCACCAGGCAGTATGCGCCTTCAAAGAGGGTGTTCGATACAGAGAGCTCAACCTGAAATTCGGTCAGACTGGGGATATGTCCCTGGGTTGAATGATGGAGATAGCCACTCGGTATGCTAATGGTGAAGAAGAAGATCGACTCCGCAGTGGCAAGAGCAAACCAGTTATCCAGGACGCCGGAGGCAGAAATTCCAGTCGGAAGCAGAAGCGCAAAGCCAAACCTGCATGTCCTGCTGAGGCTGCGGTTCTGAATCAAGGGAAGTTCAAAGGAAAGCCTAAAGGTCCCTTGATCCCTAAAAAGTGAAAGATCAGTCGGGAAACGACGTTCTTGATTTACCGTGTCACATACACACTAAAAAAGATGAAGAGGGTAACTTGATTCTGCCCAAGCATACCACTCGACAGTGCCGACTCACGATTGAGTTTCGAGAGGTCGATCCGGTGAGAAGGAGAAAGAATCTGATAAGAAAGAGGACAAAGAGGAAGATGGCGGTTACCCCAAAGTAAATGCTACTTTAGTGATTTTTGCTGACATCGAGAGAAAAAGTCGACTGAAAGTTATCAACAGAGAAGTGAACATGGTAGCTCTGGCAACTACGACGTATTTGAAGTGGTCAAAAACTCCCATAACATTCGACCAGTCTGATCACCCAACACACGTTGATACCCCCGGGCGGCAAGTGTTGGTGGTCGACCCGGTCATTGGGGGCACCCGACTGACCAAGATTCTGATGGATGGTGGCAGTGGCTTGAACATTCTGTACGATGAGACCCTCAGAGGGATGGGCATCCCGATGTCCAAGCTTAGCGAGAGCAACATGCGGTTCCACGGAGTCATCCCATGAAAGAAGCCAGATCACTCTTGATGTGGTTTTCGGTGATTCAAAGAATTACCGTAAGGAAAAGTTGATGTTTGAGGTGGTGGATTTCCACAGTGCCTACCATGCTATTCTGGGCAGGCCTGCATATGCTCGTTTTATGGCTCGACCATGTTACGTTTACCTTAAATTGAAGATGCCTGGTCCCAGAGGTGTAATTACAGTCATAGGGAATCGACAAAGAGCGGAAGAGTGCCTCCAGAAGGGCTCAAAGATTGCCGATGAGCAGATGGCGGCAGTAGAGTGGGAAGAATATCAGAAGAATGCAGATCCGAGTGACTTGTTGCGACCTAAGAAGCCTGCTTCAGAGTCCGCATTTCAGTCGGCCGGTGAAACAAAGGCTGTTCATATTCACTCGACTGATCCCAATGTTGCTCCGACCCACATCTCAACAACACTCAACAACAAATAGGAAGAAGCGCTCATCCAGTTCCTCTGTGAGAACTGCGACATCTTCGCATGGAAACCATCTGACATGCCGGGTGTACCCAGGGGACTGGCTGAGCAACGGTTGCGCATCGATCCAAAAGCAAAACCCGTTAAGGAACATCTTCGTCGGTTCACCATGGAGAAGAGGAAGGTAATTGGTGAAGAGGTAGCTCGGCTTCTGGCAGCCGAGTTCATCCGAGAGATATACCACTCCGAGTGCCTCGCCAATGTTGTCATGGTCCCAAAGAAAGATGATTCACTTCGTATGTGTATTGATTTCAAGCACATCAATCGGGCCTGCCCGAAAGATCACTTCCCTCTCCCCCGCATTGACCAGATTGTCAACTCAACTGCGGGATCTAAGCGTTTTTCCTTTTTGGATACATATTCCGGGTACCATCAGATCCGACTGTATGGGCCTGATGAAATAAAAACTGCCTTCATCACCCATTCGGGTGCTTTTGCTATGTTACCATGCCCTTTGGTCTCCAGAATGCTGGCGCCACGTTCATGCGCATGATTCAGAAGTGCCTGCTCACTCAAATAAGTCGGAAAGTGGAAGCGTACATGGATGATATCGTGGTCAAGTCATGTAAAGGTCTCGACCTGCTGGCTGACCTCGCTGAAACATTTGCCAACTTAAGAAGATATGATATCAAGCTCAATCCATCAAAGTGCACATTTGGAGTCCCAGGCGGAAAGTTACTCGGAGGAATCGAAGCAAACCCAGAAAAGATTGGAGCAATTCTCTGAATGAAACGCCCTGTGCGTGTGCATGATGTGCAGAAGCTTACTGGTTGTTTGGCTGCATTGAGTCGATTCATTTCTCGTCTCGGTGAAAAGGCACTGCCTCTTTACCGATTGATGAAGAAGTCTGACAAGTTCGAGTGGACTCCCGAAGCTGAAGCAGTGTTTTTAGAGCTCAAAGCACTGCTTTCCACCCACCCGGTGGTTGCTGCTCCCATAAGCAAAGAGCCTCTATTACTATATATTGCAACCACTGGGCAAGTTGTCAGCACGGTGCTCACAGTCGAGCGGGAGGAAGAAGGCAAAGCCTATAAAGTTCAGCGCCTAGTGTACTATATTTCTGAAGTCTTGACTCTGTCCAAGCAAAGGTATTCACATTATCAGAAGCTTGTCTATGGGATTTATATGACCATGAAGAAAGTTGCACATTACTTTGCAGACCACTCGGTTTCAGTTGTCAGCGATGCTCCATTATCGGAAATCTTGAACAATCGAGATGCAACCGGTCGAGTGGCCAAGGGCGCAATTGAACTCCTCCCTTTGGATATCAAATTCGAGGCAAAAAAGGTGATGAAGTCTCAGGCAATAGCAGATTTCCAGGCCGAGTGGATCGAATAGCAGCAACCGACTCAGATTCACTCGGAACATTAGACTATGTTCTTTGATGGGTCCAAGATGTTGAATGGGTCTGGTGCTGGAGTGGTCCTGGTATCCCCAAGAGGTGACAAGCTCAGTTATGTCCTCCAGATTCACTTTGATTCTTTAAATAATGAGGCTAAATACGAGGCACTTCTATATGGGTTGCGTATGGCCATCTCACTCGGCGTCCGTCGCCTGATGGTCTACGGCGACTCAGACTTGGTGGTTAATCAAGTGATGAAGGAGTGGGATATCAGGAGCCCAGCTATGACTGGTTATTGCAATGCAGTAAGGAAGATAGAGAAGAAGTTTGACGGGTTAGAGCTCCACCACATACCCCGAATCAAGAATCAAACTGCTGATGATCTGGCGAAGATAGGTTCCACTCGGAAACCTATTCCCAGTAATGTGTTTAAGATCCTTTTACAGAAGAGCCCCCCGCAACTGATAAGCTCAACCGACCCGACTGAGATTGAAGTCCCAGCTGTAGTCAACTTGAACATGGAGGTTTTAGTGATCACCCCTGTTTGGACGGTGCCGTATATCGCATACCTTCTCAGGTAGGAGCTCCCAGAGGATGAGATGAGGCCCGCCAGATTGTCCGTCGATCCAAAGCCTTCATAGTGATAGGTTGATAGCTCTACAGGGAAAGTGTTACCGGAGTTGCTCAGCGTTGCATATATCCAGATGAAGGTCGACTGATCCTAAATGAGATCCACTCGGGACCTGTGGTCACCATGCGTCCTCTCGGACCATCGTAGCCAAAGCATACACTACAAAAAAATGACACATCCGTGACATTTTGGGCCGAACGAATTATTTTTCTGTCATGCTTATGACACTTCTATGACGATAATTGTGACAAAACCCGGTATCATCATAGATGTGGTGGGCTCCTACTTCTATGACAAAAAATCATGACAGAAAATGGGTTTTTCGTCTGGCGGGCGGAGACGCAGTTGCATGACATTCTTTGGGCCGTCCATGACGGAAAAAACCATGGTAGAAGCGAGGGCGAGGAAAATATCGGGGAGTTCCCAGTTACGGTGGGTGTTCGGGGGCCGAGCGATGCACGTTTCTCTCGTACACGTACGCGTGTGGGTGCAAGGCTTTGGGCTCTAATTGAACCCAAGCGAGGCATTCGCCTAACTGAGCCCGAGCGATTGCACTGCAGGCTACGCGTTACTGAACCCGAGCGATCGATCGATGGCTGTTAACTGAACCCGATCGAGCGATTCCTTTGTTCGCCACTGCTGCTAACTGAAACCGATCGAACCTGCTGCCTCCTTCCCTTGATGAACAGTGTGTTGTTGGGGGGGGGGGGGTGGATGAACAGTTCCTAGTGGGGGGGGGGGTTGGATGAACAGGCCCCCGTGGTGTTGCCGCTGGATGAACAGGACCCCGATCGATCGAGCCAATTGGGGGGGGGGGGGTGGATGAACATGACCCCGTGGAGGGCTGGACGAACAGGACCCCGTGGAGGGAAGGTTGAACAGTAGCCGCTGGAGGGCTGGATGAACAGTAGCCCAAGGAGGGGTGGTCGAATAGGACCCCATGGAGAGGGCTGGTTGAACAGTAGTCGGTGGAGGAGCGCGCGGTGGAGGCTGGATGAACAGGAGCCCGTGGATGAACAGTCGCAGGTGGAGGCTGGAGGAGGTCGACGGTGGATGAACAGTAGCCCGTGGAGGCTGGAGGAGGTCGATGGTGGAGATGAACAGTATCCCGTGGAGTCCCGTTTTGCGGTACGCCACACCCCTCCCGATGAACAGGACTCCGTTTCGACTGTAGCGCTCCAACACAAGTCTGTTTCCTCCGTTTTGCGGTACGCCACATCCCTCCCGATCAACAGGACCCCGTTTCGATCGTAGAAGGTCTGTTTCCTCCGTTTTGCGGTACGCCAGACCCCTCCCAATGAACAGGATCTCGTTTCGACCGTGGCCGGTCGAACACAAGGCCGTTTCCTCCATTCTGCGGTACGCCAGGCCTTGTTTCCATTGGTTGTTCCATCCAAGCCGGTTGGCTCCCGATGAACAGCACGTGTTCCGTTGCCTCCTGATGAACACGACGCATTCCGTTGCCTCCCCATGAACACAACGACGACGCAGTTTCTCTGTTCTGACCCAGCCATGTACACGAGACCTGGTCGTACGTATGCGCGAGTAGGCGTTCGAGACCCGCCCGTATGTACGTACGTGGCCGTATTTACTTTCTTGCACCACGGCCAGACGTGCCTTTGTACATCCTAAGTGCGGCGCCTCTACTACGACCGCCCCTTCCGTACACGACCACGGTTCATCGCTGCAGCCTGCAGACAGACCGATCGTATGTACGTACACGTTCGCGACCAGAATGACAACGCTACGTACGCTTCGACCAGGTGGGTCCCAACTGTCAGGCACTTCCTTGTATGCGAAGATGTAGCTGGTGGGTCCCAGCAGTCAGGGGGCGAATCATTTTTTGTTTGCCCGTAATATGGACACACTTCTTGCGTGCGAAGATGTAGCTGGTGGGTCCCAGTAGTAAGGGGAAACGTTTTTTCGTGAAATATGGTGGCCCGTCCGATGGATCCCCGCTGTCAGGTGGAGGAATCATTATTTTCCGTGTAAT
Source organism: Aegilops bicornis (assembly GCA_021605145.1). NCBI lineage: Eukaryota > Viridiplantae > Streptophyta > Magnoliopsida > Poales > Poaceae > Aegilops > Aegilops bicornis. Next base: position 436,288,604 of record CM038672.1, on the reverse strand, counting down.
AAGGAGGCACTTCCTTGTTGCGGCCGTGGACCCAGCTGTCAGCTTCTCCACGTACAATACTCTTTTAATGGAAGTCGTTCCTTGACCATGTTGACCACGCCGCACCGAGAGCACCAGGGCGGTGGATGACGGCGAGGCCTAGGAAGGGGATGACACAGAGCCGGGGAAGACGCGACAGTGGATGCCCAAGAGGAGAGAAGTCTGAGGGTTCCTTTGGTTCTGCGGTGTGAGGCTGCCGTCGCCGTAGGGCTGGCCGGTGGGAGTAGTAGGGGCGGTGAGGCCACAACGGCGGCACAACCGCCTTGGAGGCGAGGAGGCGGTCTCGCCAGCGCTAGTTTGGGCGGCTGGTGCAAGAAGAGCAGCGATTGAAGAAGCAGCAGGACCGTTCAATTCAAATCCAACGGTTACTCCTGGTAGAATTGTTTATTGACTAAGTTGACAAGCCCTGCATACGCGTCAACTTAGTAGGCCCACAGGTCAGCCTCCCAACTGGTGCGCCCCAGATGTCAGTGGGTGGAATCATTTTTTTTCGCATAATAAGGAGGCCGTTGATTGCGTGCGGCCAGGCCAACAGAGGGAGTAGGGTGGGCCGGTGAAGCCTGCGCGGCATCACAGCGGGCCACAAGAGGAGGTAGCAGGCAGTCCCGCCGGCGCTAGTTTAGGCAGCTGGAGCAGGAAGATCAGAGATTGAAGAAGCACGTCGGCCGTTGGATGGACATCCAACAGTCATTGCTGCTAGAATCGTGTGTTGACTGACAAAGCCTTGCGTAAACAAGTCAGCCTCGAAATATGTGGCGTGTACAGCCCATTTGCTATTATTTCTATAATTTTTACTCATTTTCTAATTCATACGGAATTTATTGCAGCCCATTTTCCATTTTTAGAATTGCTGCCCATTTTTTGCTCAGTACCAGGGTTAAAAAATTGAACTAAATATGTGCGAAATTTTGAAAATTTGTAATTTTTTGTTGGGGAACAAAATATTCTTAATCCAAAAATTAGTAGCCATACTAAAACAAAATTAAAAATAAATTAATACTATGTCATGTTAAATCCAATGAAATATAAAATATCAGTGAAGAACAAAAACAGAAAAAGAAACTAATTTCCCATTTGCAATATTTTTTTGGAATTTTCAACCCCTTTGATACTACTTTTAACAGACATTGACCATACTCTTTGGCCAGGACGGAGTGCATCCCTCCTCGTCTTGAAACATTTGCAGCCCAGTAAGTTGGAGAAAACAAATAGGCCTAGCTTGGGTATTCTTCAAAAAGAAATACTGGGCTACCTATTTTCCCAAAGAAAAAACTGTTGGACTGGTCATGTTGTTAGACGGGCCACAGAGACCGCACAACCCAGTTTATAGCCTGCTCCTCCTAATTACTACTCAGAAAAAAGTTGTGCAATTATGTCATTAATTGACTATACGTTGAAAATTATGTGGGTCCCAGATATCAGAAGGGTGGATTAGAGTAAAAAACGAGGGGTGCATCTGAGTAGTAAAAGAGGCGCTTGCTTGTGTTCGGGAGTGGACTTGGTGGGTCCGAACTGTCATACTCACAACTACAGTCCTCACCCGATTCACTATGTGCTGGGCTGGGTTGGACATTCTTATTGAAAATAAAAATGGACCGAAACTATTTACGACGTTGACTACGATTTGCATGGGTCCGCTGGTTGCAGGAAGAAAATGGTGGGAGAAAGAAGACTTGTCGCTATCTTTGCCTAAGAATAATATCGACTGAATGTAACGACACTATCATAGGAAATAATATCCTCCTGATAAATCGCGAAGTTAAAGAACTGGTGCATGAGCATTTAGCTTTATTTATTCATTTACTTATTTATGTTTAGGGGACCATGAGCATGTACCTGGGCCGGATTCATGAGAGAGCCTCCCTTCTAGTTAATTATGGGCTCCTCTATTGGGCCTTCATGAGTGGGCTGCATATTATCAACAAGTGGAAAATGTGTTCCGTACCAAAAATAGTATGCGCTACGTACAATACGGGGCACTAAAGGATCGGACCATGTAACGACTTCCAAAACATTGTGTTTGTCATTCTAACAACACATTTATTCAACCAATGAATCGAAATATACTACTGATTGTACATTGAAAACAGCAACATAAAGAAAGGGCTGGGGATGCAACAGAAGTAGTAAGCAGGCCAGAGGAGTAAAGACGCAGCTCTCTCTTCCAAACCAAACATCAGCCATCATTACAAAAGGGCTACCAAAAAAGAACAAGTGTATGCATCAAACTAAATAAAGATCCTACTATACCAAGTGTACGCATCTAACTAACAGGCTCAGTTAGATTACTATTTATTAAGCTGTGGAGATTGGTTGACGGCTTGAACCAGATGGGTGCCTGATGGGGGAAACTCCAGCCTGCAGGTCGAAGTTTGATACTTGTGACCCTCTCTCCTACTTTGGGTTGCAGAGCGCGGCGGCACATATCAAGGTATGGTGCATGCAGAGACACATGGTACGTTGTGTACACACAGTTTTGCCTGATGAATGAAACCGCGCTGCCATCACGATCCTTGCCATCGGTTATCTCCTGGTTAATCGGATAATTCAGTCCAAGAAACAGAGAGCGTGTACCAAGGCTACTTACCAGCCTCCAGTCAAAAATTCCTGAAGGCCCAGAGAACCTGGGATCCTGCTCAAAGACCTTGTAGTGACTGTGATTGTATTCCACGAAATAACACGTTCAGTACGTGCAAACGATTGTTGTTGTCTGATCGAGCCAGGAACCACCTGCAACTGCCATGCCGCTTTTCTTTGAAAGGTTATGGGATTAGGAAGGGTAGGGACACCAGGCGGCCTACAACATCTTATCAAGTTGGAGTCAAATAAAAAAGGGCTCTTAATGTAGCCAATCTTAAGAACAGCATGTTATGAGCATGAATATTTTTTCACTAAATGTTGATAGTAATATAAGCAAGCCATCATGATGTCATAGGAAAGTAACATGCTGCTGTAACAGCCGTTTGTAGCGATGACTGGAGTAGGCCAGCAATACGTCCAGCCATAGAAGGAGTCGACAGCGTAAATGAAGCCCTTGTGTTCAATGGCATCAGAGAACCGTGGAGGATGTATGATCCTGCGATGGACGTGCAGATTTATCCACTTACAGCAGTGACCTGTCAGATAGGCGAGACCGCGGTTGAAGAACGCAATTAGCCTGAAGTCTTTATAATTCGCAAATCCTGTGGCACTTGGCAGATTACAACCTTGAGCAAATCAAACTTGGTATCAAGTTGGCTACTGTAAGATTCCGAGTATTCTGGGCCGCGGTGTCAAAGAAGTGCAGTGTTGATCGAAGGAAGGGGGATCAATCGCCGGGTGTAGACCTCCACGAGCATCCAATGCCGCATGGGCCGACGCAGCACCATCCAAGACGTGTTCATGCCGACCCAGTACATACCGTTAATGTAGTTGAGGGTGACGGGGATCGGATCGCAGTCAAGGGGGTTGATGCACGCCACCCTACAATGGTTATGGTGCGTGACATGCTGTTTCTGAAGATCAGGCGACATCAGCAAGGAGCTGGCTTAAAAAGCTCCGGCCTGAGGGCTTTGAGTAAACAGTAAAGCCCCGACGAGCACGCTGCGAGTGGCATGGTACTGAAATTGTCCACATGTGAAGCAATGAGCTTGATTACCTCTGTGGGGAGCAAATTCCAGCCACTCTTTTGGCGGACGCTGCTCGGTTCTGCCATTGTTAGTGCTTGGGTTTCGGAAGAGGGGGGAGGTGCCTTAGCGGGGATGGAAGATTGGACGAGATTATGTGCGGACAAAGATGGAGAAGAGAATATATGCTGCGGGAAGTGGACAGGTGATGATGACTACAACATGCCTCTTGACTTACGAGACACATACCAGCATCGTAGGGTCATATCGATGCCAGACAACTTGCTTGAGTGTTCACAGTACTAGTACTCCCTACAGTACCTACTACTATGCCCTAACTTGCTTGAGTAGAGTAGTAGCAGAGTAGGACTCTGCTCTACTACTAGCACTGGAGGAGTAGTATATTGTAATCTAAAATAGTTACAAACTTCAATGCCCGAGCGTGGAACGACTACAAACCGCCATCGGTGCTAACTCCAATCCCCAGCAAACGTTCACTGGGAGACATTGCAGTTGCAAACGCCCGCGACGCAGTTATAGTACGTGTGTAAGGGTGGCGGTTTTGTCAAATACTATGTCTTAAAAACAGGCCACCGTCGGATGGAAATCTGACGGTTACGTGGGATTCGCCAGGATTGAGCTCATGGCGAACAATCGCCAGATATCATTACTAAAAAAGGTTAAAACACCCGGGGCTATAACTTGCATCGGCTGACCACTAACAATGATACTAATATAGTTGTAAAATGGTCAAAGACCGTGTCTACGTGGTGTTTGGAATTAGATGCAAAAAATTTAGCAAGATGCCCGTGCATTGCACGAAACATCAAGATGCACTTTTTTAAAAAACACCTGTTGTGATTGACCCATGCAAGAGTAATCCCATGTGTAAAAACTAATGATATCTCGAGAATTTTATCGGAAAATGGTATGTCGACCATTTCATCAAAAAAATGATATCTCGAGAAAGATTATAGATAAGGTGAGGGGGAGTGGGGCATGGTGGTGACTGGTGGTCGGACTGGGCGGAGGCATGGGGATGGACGGTGACGGCAGCGGCCACCATGCCAGATTGTTCCAGAGACTTCCTTTTTTAATTGCTCAGTAATGAGGTTGTGGGGGATAAGGATGAACGAGGCAATGCCTTATCTGTAAATGTGGAGAGAGGTGCGGGTATCTTTTGTAAAATTGTCATAGTTTGCTTTCTATCCGTCAGATATAGATCGGACAGTCTATATTATAAGATGGCAGGCACACCATCATCACCAACTCGGTTTTTTCTCTACTCCTACTCCTATAAAAGACTCAGTTGGTGATGATTGTGTGTCTGCCATCCGCCATTTCTGACCATTAGATCTGCATCTAACGATTGTGATGTAAGTTGTGGCCTTTTGCAACAATTCCCACTTCTCTGCTCTAGTTTACACAAAACCCCTTAGTATCTTGAAACCAACCACATTCCTCCCTTACTTCATCAAAACAGCCCAAAGAATATATTTGGAGTGAAACATAAGATATTTTTAGTGATATGCATCAAAACTAAACCGTTTTCTTTCAAATTTGTGAATATGTAGTATTCTACTTTGGATGCGTTGCAATGGATGGGCTCATCGTTATAAAGGTTTATCTCTTGCATCATCCGCAACAAACACTTGGTGTACTGGTCCGAGGCGGATGCTCGCAGCGCGATGACCTGAGTTCAAATTCTGTCCTAAACTTTAGCTTTTTATATTTTTTTAATATATACTTCTTTCGCTACTGTACTGGCAGTGGAACCCACAGAGTACTTAGAATACAAGATTAAGGATGGATTTGTTTATTTTTAACTTTCTGTACGAATCTGTAGCCAGCCTACAAGTCATGTACACTGTACTGACAGTGGAACCCACAGAGTACTTAGAATACAAGATTAAGGACGCAGTTAACTTTTTATAGAGGGAGAATCATATACGCAATTAACTAAATGGATTGGACGCGACTCTATTATTCTTCAACGACAACCGGCAAATTTCCTCCCGCGGGCCGGAGTAGGTTTCTCGGTTTGCATGCAGGTTTAACGGAGGGGTTTGATGGAGGCGAGGAGGCGTGTTCAACTAGGCGTGCAATGAACGGCGCAGTACTATTTGATTTGACAGCTACTACTAGTATATTATAAAAAACAAAGAAGAGTAGTAGAGATAGATATAAGAGTAGAGACTAGGGATGAGCACCATCTACTGCTTCGTGGGCTACTCCTGCGCTCCATTCGGGCGTGAACGCCCCTACAACCACTCCCTCCTACGCTCCATTTGGCGGGCGCTGTTGAAATTTGGGGAGCGCACTCTCGCGATTGCTGGCAGCGGCGACTTCACCGACGACGACTTCTTCCCCGACCTCGGCAACCTCTTGCTCAACGACATGGGCGACAACCTCAACGCCAATGGTGCTGGTCCCATTGCACCGTATGTGTTTCTGTCCTTCCTGTTCGAAATCATGGTAGAATTCATGTTTCTAGTCTGTGTCCTAGATTCGATATGTTCATCTACTATGCTAGTCCACATGATTAGTTTAATCTCTGTTATAGCCGTCATGATTTATTTTGTGGTTATTCGGACTAAATCTCGTAGTAACTTGCTCATATATTCAACTGGCACAACGTCCCCTACAGCCACTCCAGTTTCATGGACGGCCTGGTCGATGCCTCCAAGGAGACCTTCGTCTACTGCTATGAGTGCTCGATGCCATTTTGGGGCTCGTCGGCGGACATCGTGCATCACCTCATGCAGGCGTGCGGCGATGACTACTGGCCCTTGGCGGAGAACATCAAGTATGAGACGTGGTACCCGTTCACCATGCCGGAGTCGCCGGAGGATCACCGCCTCCTGCTAGTCTCTGAGGAGGACAGCGTCTTCCACTTGATCGTGGGCACCGGCGAGGCCCGCGCACGCCGCTGCCCCGTCTCTGTAGTGTGCGTTAGGGGCGACGCCGCTGACACTGACATGAGGCTGATGTACGGGTGTGTGCTCACTATTAGTACCCCTCAGAGGTACGTGGGCGGCAACACTGGCTACATCAAGTTGACTAGGACTGTGCCGAGCTGGGACCTTCCCGCCGATGTGGACATGGAAGACACATGGTATGATTTGGCCCCTAACATGGTGCACTGGGACTCCAAGGAGGTTCACCTGGACATATGCATTACCAAGTTAAATGTTGATCATTAGTCTTCGCTCAATGTAATCCGCTGTCTAAGCATGTGGAGACTTCCATGCATGATCTTGCTCTATTTGAGTATCGTGCATGAATAAAAGTGTATCCATTTATGGTTTAGTCTAGAATCTTCCATGTATGAAATTTTTACTACAAGATCTTGGTGAAAGACTTATGATGAACCATTTCTTACATCTCCTCTGCCCCCTTCCAAGTCATCCTGATTTAATCCCTCCGTCTAGGTGTATAAGGGCATGGTTAATACTTAATAGTATAGCCAACTGTTGACTATAAGAAAGTGCCATGTCATATGTAGCCAACATGTATAACAGTGGATACTCAAAAACTAATTCTTAAAGATCATTTCTTGCAAAGCACAATAAGTGTTATTTCTTCACAAGTTTTGGATGCAGGTTGAACAGTTGAACGCTTTTGTTTGCAAAAGATACTTTTTTTTATCTATTTCACCCGGATGTTTGTGAGCTCTAGAGATGAAATAATATCCGAAGAAACCTATTGATATCCATTAGACGTGAGATGACCCCCACATCCTTTGTCAAAATAAACAACTCCCCGATCAATGCATTTCACTCTTCCATGCAACGCACAGGCACCTTACTATAGATTAGTATGAACAAAAATTGAACTAACATTATATATAGTACGATAAATGCTGATGCATGTCACCTAAAATTATATCATTGAAAACTATGTTCAAATACGAATCCAACATTATAGTTTTTGTTGACATGCACTAACATTTTGTCAGTTAAATCTTTAGTCAAATTCAATGGGGGACTAACAAAATACGACCAATGTAGTACTAGTGTAGAGGGCAGCGCTGCACGGGAGTCTAACCCCGCTCGTGGCGCGGCAGTAAATCCGTCATATCACAAAACCCAACCACTCCCAGTAATAAGTGGCCTGGTAAAATAAACGGACAAGCAGCCATCACATCCCTCTTGTCTTTTTTGCATTTCACCTCTCTGCATTTACTTTCTCCGGTTCATCTCGCACACTCGATCCCTAGCTACTACTCCTAGTATCCCTAGCTACTACTCCTAGGGCCAGTTCTTTTGGTGGCTTAAAAAATAAGCCGTCTCTTCCCCAGCTTTTCCAATAAGACTAGTCACAGTGGAGAGTAACATTAAGGCGCCTCACTCATTTATTTGGGCTTCTAAACTAGTACTACTAGTACCTCCGTCCTGGTTTATTCGTCACAATTGTAATTTGTGCTAAATTTTGACCAAAGATTTAACTAATAAAATGTTAGTGCATGTGACATGCACAAACATTTCATTAGTTAAATTTATGATCAAAATTTGACACAGATTACAATGGGGACCAATAAACCAGGACGGAGGTAGTAGTTATGGGATTACTAATCTAGAAGCCTAAAAGAACTGGCCCCTGGTACTCCTACTAGTAGTAGTACTCAAGTTGGAATTCCAATTGCACGACACAACTTGTTAGGAAAAAAAATCGATACAGGGTGTAGGAAGCGGTTTGGGAACTTGCACGCCTTACCGACCAGTGCGATACTCCATACAAAGTACGACAGAGAAATAACCACAGAGAAGGAAGCTAAAAGTAAACAATCAAATGAGCATTTTTGCATTTGTTTTGCATTGAATCGTTTCACAAGCTTGGCCAGTGATGTTTTTCTACTTTTACAAAAACCACATCGTAATGTTAAAACGTGCATTTGCATGTACATAAGTAATAGAAGTTGAGGGAGTCCTGGATTAGGGGGTCCTCGGACAGACGGACTATATACTTTGGCTGGACTGTTGGACTATGAGATTGAAGACTTCGTCCCGTGTCCGGGTGGGACTCTCCTTTGCGTGGAAGGTAAGCTTGGCAATTCGGATATGTAGATCTCCTCCCTTGTAACCGACTCTGTGTAGCCCTAGCCCCCTCCGGTGTCTATATAAACCGGAGGGTTTAGTCCGTAGGACAACAACAATCATAATCGTAGGCTAGCTTCTAGGGTTTAGCCTCTACGATCTCGTGGTAGATCAACTCTTGTAATACTCATATCATCAAGATCAATCAAGCAGGAAGTAGGGTATTACCTCCATCGAGAGGGCCCGAACTTGGGTAAACATTGTGTCCCCCGCCTCCTATTACCATCCGCCTTAGACGCACAGTTCGGGGCCCCCTAGCCGAGATCCGCCGGTTTTGACACCGACATTGGTGCTTTCATTGAGAGTTCCACTGTGTCGTCACGATAAAGGCTTGATGGCTCCTTCGATCATCGGCAACGATGCGATCCAGGGTGAGGTTTTTCTCCGGACAAATCTTCGTATTCGGGCGGCTTCAGATCGAGGGCCAACTCGCTTGGCCATCTGGAGCAGATCGAGAGCTACGCCCCTGGCCATCAGGTCAGGTTTGGAAACTTAAACTATACTGCCGACATCCGCGGAGACTTGATCTTCGACGGATTCGAGCCCAGGTCAGGTGTGCCGCACAGTCACGACGAGCATGACTTAGCTCTGACGTCGGACGGTGTTCGGGAGATCACACTTGTGGCTGCTCCGGCCCTCAATCGGGAGCAGATCGCGCTGTCCGAGGACAGGTGGATGGACCCCGCCACGGAGGCCGCACACTCAGCGGTGATAGAGCCGAATACTGACTTCACCTCCTATGAGACCTGTGTTGCCAGACCCTTCGATTCGTCCCCGGCCACGGGCTCCGAACCGCCTGCGTCCGTGCCTATCCAATCTGATTGGGCACCGATCATGGAGTTTACCTCCACGGATATTTTTCAGCACTCGCCCTTGGGCGACGTGCTAGATTCATTGAGGTCTCTCTCCTTGTCAGGAGACCCTCAGCCGAACTATGTCCAGCTCAAGTGGGAAGCAGACGACGAAGAAATTCGCTCCCCAACCCACCACCCACTTAATAGCCACTGTCGACGACTTAACCGACATGCTTGATTTCGACTCTGAAGACATCGACGGTATGGACGACGCTGTAGGAGAGGAACAGGAACCACCGCCCACAGGGCGCTGGACAACCACTTCATCACACGATATATACATGGTGGATACACCCAAAGAAAAGAACGACGAGGAACGGGAGGAAGCAGCGAAGGATAGTTCCCTTGAGAAGCAACCAAAGCGACGACGTAGGCGCCGCTCCAAATCCCGCCTCAGCAAAAACAGCGATAACAGCGCAAGAAAGAATAATATCCCGGTCGACTCCAAAGGAAACGACGACCACATGGACCCAGCGATGGAGCAAGATGAGTCAGCGGACGGCGAACATAGTACGGAGCCGCTGTCGGACCACGGTGACGCCGAGGGTAAAACTCATCAACCTATCTCCGGAGAGGAGAACAGTCCGGACGACGATGCACACATCATCCCCGAAAGGCACTTGGAACAAGAGAACCTCCATAGAAGGCTCATCGCCACCGCAAGGAGCCTGAAGAAGTAGAAGCAAATTCTTAAGGCCGCGCAGAATACGCTCAACAGCAGATGGAATAAAGTGCTTGACACTGAAGAAAAGTACGGCGGCAGTCGCCACACAAAGAGATATCCAAAGCGCAAGATGCTGCCTGAATTCAACGACGAGGCTTTAGAGCCCATTTCAGCCGAAAAATAAAATGGCCGATCAGCCGGATCGACCACCCCGTGGCCGCGACAGGGCGGCTAACGACGTCGCACACAAGTCAGCGCACAATCTACGTGAGGACCTTCACAAACAAGCCGGTATGGCCAGGTCCATCTACGGATCTAGGAAGCGCGTTCCGGCACAGAATCATGGCTGCCCAAACGACTATACTGACTGAATAACAGCTCGAAATCAAAACTGAACACTACAACCGTCAGAATGCCATGAAACATCCAAATACAGGGGTGCTGCGCACCCCCTATGCTTCACCGATGAGGTGCTGGATGATACGTCTCCAACGTATCTATAATTTATGAAGTATTCATGCTATTATATTATCCTTCTAGGATGTTTTATATGCATTTATATGATATTTTATATGATTTTTGGGACTAACCTATTAACCTAGAGCCCAGTGCGGTTTCTGTTTTCTCCTTGTTTTGAGTATCACAGAAAAGGAAAACTAAACGGAGTCCAATTGACGTGCCACTTGACGGAGATCATTTTGGACCGTAAGAAGCCCACGGAGTACCGAAGCAGGAGAAGAGTCTGGGCTGCCCACGAGGGTGGGGGGCGCGCCCACCCCCCTAGGGCGTGCCCCTACCTCGTGGACAGCCCGGAGACCACCCTGACGTGAAATCAACGCAAAACTCTTCTATATATACCCAAACTTCCAGAAAGAAACCTAGATTGAAGTTCCGCCGCCGCAAGCCTCTGTAGCCACGAGAAGTCAATCTAGGCCCTGTCCGGCACCCTGCCGGAGGGGGCCATCATCACCAGTGGCCATGGAGGAGTATCCCGGAGGGCCATCATCACCATGAGGGCCAAGGACCAGAGGGTGGAGGCCATGGAGGAGGAAGCACTAGGGGGAGAACGTCTCATGCTTTATTCCGGTGGCTCCGGAGTTCCATCGGGTGGGGAATCATAGCCACGGTTATCGTCTTCATCAACATCACCATCATCCTCACCATCCTCATCTCTTCTACGCGGTCCACTCTCCCGCACCCCGCTGTAATCCCTACTTGAACATGGTGCTTTATGCCACATATTATGATCCAATGATGTGTTTCCATCCTATGATGTTTTGAGTAGATATCTTTTGTCTTTGGGTTGATTGATGATCTAGATTGGTATGAGTTGTATGTTTTACTTTGGTGCTGTCCTATGGTGCCCTCCGTGTCGGCATAGCGTGAGGGATTCAGCTGTAGGGTGTTGCAATACGTTCATGATTCGCTTATAGTGGGTTGGTGAGTGGTGAAACACAAACCCGAGTAAGAGGGATTGTTGCGTATGGCAATAAAGAGGAATTGATGCTTTAATGCTATGGTTGGGTTTTACCTTAATGATCTTTAGTAGTTGCGGATGCTTGCTAGAGTTCCAATCATAAGTGCATATGATCCAAATAGATAAAATATGTTAGCTTATGCCTCTCCCTCATATGAAACTGCAATAGTGATTACCGGCCTTGTTAACAATTGCCTAGGACAATTCCGCACACCGATCCACCATTATTCCACACTCGCTATTTATAATATGTAGTAATATATTCTAACTTTATGATAACAGCACCTACTTTTATATTTTAGCTCTCCGATATCATACAAAGTTATCCTCTTCATACCCACAACGTAGTTTTATTTCTCGTTTCTAGTTGGAAGCAAACGTTCGGTGTACGTAGAGTCGTATCAGTGGAAGATAGGACTTGAGAGAATATTGATCTTACCTTTAGCTCCTTGTGGGTTCGACACTCCATACTTATCACTTCCACCTTTGGAAATTGCTACGATGATTCCTTGCACTTGGGGATTATCAAGCTCTTTTCTGGCGCCGTTGCCGGGGAGCAATAGCGTGTGGTTGATATTCTCGTGTGTGCTTGTTTGCTTTCTTCACTAAGTAGATTTTGTTTTTTTCCTTTTTTTGTTTCTGTTTAGTTGTGGATGAAAAATACAAAAAAAATTAAAAATGAAAATACAAAAAAATTACTTGCCTTTCATGCCTAAAAGTTTTTCAAAAAGAGAAGCGATTGGAAAGTTATGCATTGAAGAAGTGAGGGTCGACCTTGAGCACTTGTGTTCATGCTCACGGAAACAATGTAGAATTTTTCATGGAAGTTTCTCTGTAAATAATTATCCTCTTTTATATATCCATTGCATTATAAAAATAAATGTGCCAAGCTTTGGTTTTAGGATGATTAGATTGCTTGTTTGCTATGTGCAGAACAAAAACAGAAACTTTGGCTGTAGTGCGTGAATTTACATTTTTTACTGGAAAGTCAAATGGATCTGAAACTTTTTGAAAATTACTTATGTACAAATTGTTAAAATTTTCAAATTTATTTCATAATTTTAGAAGTTACATAAGTTTACCAAACTTCCAGATTACTACAGACTGTTCTGTTTTTAACAGATTCTGTTTTGCGTGTGTTGTTTGCTTATTTCGATGAATCTATGGCTAGTATCGGGGGGTATGAACCATAGAGAAGTTGGAATACAGTAGGTTTAACACCAATATAAATAAAGAATGAGTTCATTACAGTACCTAAAGGTAGTGATTTGCTTTATTACACTAACGGATCTCACTTTTGATCGCAGGGATCACCCGACTAGTATCCGGTGCGGAGGATTGGCTGCCTTGGTGCTAGACCCAATAATTGACGGATACCATCTCACACGAGTCCTTATGGGCGGCGGCAGTAGCCTTAATCTGATATATCAGGACACCGTCCGCAAAATGGGGATAGACCCGACAAGAATCAGCCAAAGCAATACTACCTTCTAAGGAGTAATACCAGGCCCAGAGGCCCGCTGCACGGGCTCTCTAGTACTAGAGGTTGTATTCGGTTTTCCCGACAACTTCCGAAGCGAAGAATTAACCTTTGACATCGCTCCATTCCGAAGCGACTATCACGCACTACTCGGAAGAACGGCCTTCGCTCGTTTTAATGCAGTATCGCATTACGCTTATCTTAAGCTTAAGATGCCCGGTCCACGTGGCATCATCATAGTTAGCGGAAACTCAGAGCGTTCCTTACGTGCGGAGGAATATGTGGCGGCTCTAGCAGCTGAACACTGAACGGACTCTCCAACCTGAATAAATGATCGGTCGTCAAGACCGCGAACACGGCTAGACGAGTCCGACGCACCACTAGCTATAACAACTCAGATAAACCTGAGATTTGGTCGATGGATATAACCCCTTAGGTGGTGCTAGGGGCTTCCCGCATGTAAAAAGGGCTACATTTCGGCTTGACCCTATTTAGTTTGCATTTTAACGGTTCATTAAGAATAACCAATTTTTCGCACGAAGACTTTCACCTGGGTTTTTCTCTTTTACAGATGATCATCGTGCTACACCCTTCCAGGATACGGCACAACGGAGACACAGGCGCAGACGCGGCAGGGGCCCGCTCAAAGGTTTATTTTTAGATTAAGACCTGTGTAAACCTTTTTTACTGTCTCTTGTTGCTTCACACCCTCTGGATACTCAACACAACCGAGAGGGATGCTGGCGTTATTGGCATTTCGTCACGTCAGACTAATGCACGTACCTGGAAATTCAGGGCCCATTATCGAGGGCGTTACTCAGCCCAGTATATGTTGTAAAGTCCGAATACCTTAGGGAGTGTTCGGCGTCGTGAGTTTGGCCTTATATGCATCAGCTCCGAATCATGTCTTTGGTCAATAGTTGGGTTTGCCCGGCTCCCTTGTTTTGCTACCTTACGTTCCGCTATATCGGCTAAGGTGGCACCGGGAGAACTACTGCGATTGGTCCCTGGTTCATCTGGATGAGCACCTCAGTAGAGAAAGCCGAAAACTGACTGTCATGATAAAGCGCGAGACTGGTCGACCACTCGATGACTCAGCGGAATCTTCGCGATTCCTCCGCATTAACGAAGGACCGGTTTCCCGGTCATGTATGTACGCGCACCGTATTCGGATGAGCGCGGAAGTACCAGAGGCTATATAGTAGCCCCGCCGTCAAACTCCTATGGCTAAGTGAAAGTGTTAAAGCTATATAGTCCGATTGCCTTGTTCGCCGCGCTATCACCTCCTTAATGGACCAAGACGTTGGATCAAGTGTGAATCTGGCGCTTTTCAAGACACCCCTCATTATATGCGTAAATTTGAAGCCGTATCGCAAACTTTCAGGTTATATACATACATAAACGACCGCATAGGAGGCATCATAATACTTTCAGGCAAAATTATAAACACAGCCTTTATAATCCAAATAGCATTGTTTTTACAATTGGGATACATGTCGCTCGAACATGATACTCTTCGAGCACTGAGCCTCTATTAAACGAGCCCCTTCTAGGACTTCTTCAAAATAGCGCTCGGCCGAGACCTGGCCTACGGCTGGACCCCGGGTTGCAATAGCGGTGGCCTCCATCTCTGCCCTGTATCTCTTAACACGGGCAAGAGCCATCCGCGCACCCTCTATGCACGCCGACCTCTTTACAACATCGATATGCGGCACAGCACCATGGAATCGTCGCACTAAACCAAAATAACTATTCGGCCTCGGTCCCTTCGGCCAATGATGATACACGACAGACCTCATGGCAAGTCCGGACAACCTATGGAGCTCGGCCCACTCGGCCATTTGTTCATTTAACAGCAGCGGACACGTTGGAGCACTTAACTGCGACCAGAACAACCTTTCAGCTTCATGATCTTTTTGATCTTTGAAAAACTCAGCCGCATCAACAGCACTCATTACCAAGTCCAAGTACGCGTCTGCAGCACTCCATAATTGATCCAGAGGGGCATACTTTGGATCTGCGAACTTCGTCCAGAACAAAAAGGGCTTCCCAGCCGTGATATCTCCGGCTTGACGGAGCTCCTCTTTCGCCGCTCTGATTTTAGAGCGGGTTTCCTTGGCTACTTCCACGGCTTTCTTCAGGTATGCCGCTTTCGCTTGTTTTCTTTTTCAAGAAGCTCATACCGGCTAGTGGCATCTTTCAGCTTAACAGCCATCTTGGCTATTTTATCTTCGCTCTGGCGATGAGCAGCCTGTTCGGCTCTTAACTCTTCGACCGCCTTTAGGGCGGCCGCATCACTTCTCCTGGCTTGTTCCTTGGCTCGGGCAAGTTCCGCCCGAAGGGTCTCCACGGCGGCAGCTCCATCTGCAGTCACAACATATTATAGATACTAGCATCATGCTCCTCTTAATATTTGTTGACCACCCGAAAATACATACCCTGTGCCTCGTCAAGCCGCTTGTTCACAAGCGCGATGTCGGCATCTGCCGCGTCAAGCTGCCGCCTCAGTTCGGCAAACTCAGCAGTCCGGCCAGCCACCGGACCCTCAGCCGCCTGCACATGTAAGCAGCGCGATCATTACCTGGGACTATGATCCTCTGTTTGCCACCTTTGGACAGCAACCAGAATCTCAGGGGCTACTATCTCTATAGAGCACATCTAGTGTGTGCGGTACTGTCAATATATATATATATATATATATATATATATATATATATATATATATATATATTACTTTGCGTACCTCAAAGCCTCTTAGCAGGCTCGTAAAAGCTTCATGCAACCCGCTTTTGGCGGATGAAATCCTCTCAACCACCGTACCCATTAAGGTACGATGCGCCTCTGAGATAACCGCTCGCTCCAGAAGACCCGTCAGTGCGTCCGGTTGTGCACCGGACAGTCCCGGACACTTTCTGTTGCTCTCCTTAGGAGCCGAATACTCCAGACTTCGGGTGGCCGAAGGGTTGCCTTCTGGCCTTGGCGGATCAGGAGAAATCCTCCGTGACAACACCTCAGGGTCGTCCGCCCCATGAGGCGGGGAGACAGGGGGAGGCGTTTCGCTCTCCATCATCTCCGGAAGAAGATCCCCCGAAGACGAACTCTGTCGAGAAGCGCTACGAGCCGGAGTGCAAGATATATGTCTCCGTTATTTTCCTCAGAGATAAAGCAGGATATATTTATCAAAGCACTCTTGTTCACTTACAGCTCGGTGGAGGGCTGGCCCCCTTGCGGGCGCTGTGCGGTAAGGATGCCCTCCGGGGCAGGGCCCCCTGGCGAAGGTTTCTTCCCTCGTTTGGAAACCTTTGTTTCCAAGTCTTCAGAGGCGGTCCTTTTCCTTCCTTGGGGAGAGCGGATTCCAGATTATTCTCCCCGATTATCCTCCTTCACGGAGACGCTAATTCCCCCGGATTGGATGTGTAATGTGTGAAGCCCACTTTCGGCTTCTTTATTCCTCCCTTTATCTTCCCCTGATGGCACTCGATAAGGTGCTTGCTCAAGCATCCTGGCTAGTACAGGATCCGGTGAGCCTTCGAGAAGGGGGGCCGAACACCTGATCATCTTCGCCTTTCTTATCCAGTCCTAGCCAAGAGCAATTTTTCAGAATGATGTTGTGAGAAATAAAAAGACAGCATGTTCGGCCGCAGAATTACTTATGTGGGTATCTGGACGGTTGCAGTTGAGACCCGCATCCTCGGTGGTGTCCGGACACTTTATTCGTGATCCGAAGAACAATCCATACATTTCTTCGAGCGTCATGCCGAAGAATTGCTGAATAGTTCACGGTCCTTCCGGGTTGAACTCCCACATACGGAGAGATCGACGTTGGCATGGCAGGACCCGACGAACTAGCAGAACTTGCATTACCTTGACAAGACTGACATCTCTCTTGAGGAGATCTCGGATGCGACTTTCCAATGTCGGCACGTCATTAACTGGCCCCCAGTCCAGCCCCTTGTTAACCCATGACACCAGTTGTGGCGGGGGGCCCGAATGGAAGACGGGGGCAGCTACCCACTTAGTACTTCGGGGAGCTGTGATATAAAACCACTCCCGCTGCCATAAGTTGGACATCTCCGGGAAGGAACCCTTTGGCCATGGAGCATCGACGCCTTTGCTTATTTTGGCACCTCCGCATTCTGCCTGTCGCCCATAGATCATCTTCGGCTTCACATTAAAGGTCTTGAGCCATAAGCCGAAGTGTGGGGTGATGCAGAGGAAGGCCTCACACATGACGATAAACGACGAGATGTGAAGGATGGAATCTGGAGCTAGATCGTGGAAATCGAGCCCGTAATAGAACATAAGCCCTCTAACAAAGGGATCAAGACTAAAGCCTAGCCCTCGGAGGAAGTGGGAAACAAATACGACACTCTCGTTGGGTTCGGGAGTGGGGATGACCTGCCCTTGAGCAGGCAGCCTGTGCGAGATTTCGGTGGTCAGATATATGGCTTCTCTTAGCTTCTTGATGTCCTCCTCTGTGACAGAGGAGGCCATCCAATGGCCTTGAAGGTTGGATCCGGACATGATTAAAGGTCCGAAGCACTTAGCCTGAGCCTTGGGTGTTGGAACTTGAGGTGGGGGAAGGGAAGGATCGAGCGCGAGAAGAAAAGGACAGACCTTGGCCCCTTTATAAAGAGGGTGAATATCAAGCGTCCTCCGCGTGGCCGTTTGGAACTTGCCTAAAATCGAGGAGTCGTACTAACAAGCACGATTGGTGGTTACTGTCGGTGTCAAAACCGGTGGATCTTGGGTAGGGGGTCCCGAACTGTGCGTCTAGGCGGATGGTAACAGGAGACAAGGGACACGATGTTTTTACCCAGGTTTGGGCCCTCTCGATGGAGGTAATACCCTACTCCTGCTGGATTAATATTGATGATATGGGTAGTACAAGAGTAGATCTACCACGAGATCAAGGAGGCTAAACCCTAGAAGCTAGCCTATGGTATGATTGTTGTATATTGTATATATGTCGACTAGCTTTGGCCCTGGTTTATATAAGGCACCAGAGGCCTAGGATAACAAGAGTCCTAGCCGAATCACGCCGGTGGGGAGGAGTCCTTGTCTTGATCACCGTGTCTTGTGGAATTTTCCTTGTATGCGGCACCTGTCCGGACTGGCCCACAGTATGCGGCCACAGGGGTCCTCGGCCCAATCTAACCGATTGGGGGACGACGTGGTGAGTACCCCTAGTCCAGGACACCGTCGAGCCCCTGAACCGGTCTTCAAGTTAGGGACGCTCCTCGATTCTTCCAATTGTTCTTCATCTTTGGTTGCCGGTCTTGAAAACTGGTTCAACAAATCTTCTCATCTTCGATCTTGAGGATCGCCAAATGCATTCGGCGAGTTTATACGTCGGTATCCGAGGAGCCTTTGAGTTTCCGGCCTTTATCAATGCCTTGTTATTTTTATGCCACACCTCGGGTTTGAAGTTGTTCCCGGCGGCAGCGTCCTCTTGCGTCCGAGCTCCAACACCGGACTGCATTCGAGGTATCTTTTGAAGCCGAGCACCAACGCCGGACCGCTTCCCAGCTCTAACGCCGGAATGTATCCGAGCTCCAACGCCGGAATGTATCCGAGCTCCAACGCCGGACTATGTGTCCGAGCTCCAACGCCGGACTATGTATCCGAGCTCCAACGCCGGACTGTATCCGAGCTCCAACGCCGGACTATGTGTCCGAGCTCCAACGCCGGACTATGTATCCGAGCTCCAACGCCGGACTATGTATCCGAGGTGTCGTAAATCACCTTGGTTCAAAGAAGTTTGAAGGAGTTTAGCCGAGCTTAATGCCAGAAATGCCCTCTAAGGAGCCCGACCACTTGCATCCGAACTATATGCCGAATTGCTTCCGAGGTGGTGCACCACCCGAGCGTGGGCTGATTTTTGGTCAATATTTTTATTGATGCAATTTATTCTCTGACGAGATATATAGCCAGTAGCCCTCAAGGTGTGTATCGGTCTAAAACCCGAGATGCACCTGAAGGATGACATAAGACCGCTGATCCCAGTAACTGCTGAGACTCATGTTGATTTGCAAAATCGGCCTGAGGATCAAGTCCTAGCTCGGCAGAATACTTTGGGACGCCAAAAGCGGCGTGCTCAGACCTCGAGACTCAGGTTGGGTGCGGCCGACCAACCTGAGGATCAAAATCTCCTCGGAAATTGTATTGCACTTAAAATTTTCTGCATAGAACAAGCAATGCAGTAGCCCCGAGACAATTGGTCGGGTGGCAACACCAGATCGTGGGATTGATGTGCCTTTAATATTTGTAAATAATAAGCCCGAAGCCCAGTAGCCCCCGAGCCTTAATGCGGGCACGGGTGGCTGAATTAAGGATCGATATCCAGAGTAAAATCACAAATTATGTGTAATGACTCAATGCATCCAAGTACTTTATGTCATTAATGCTCGGATCCGCATTGTACAAAACTTTGTTGACCGACCATCGGCTTCAACCTCCTCGGCAGATGGCGAGGAGTGTTTGTCCTACTTTATAAAGCCTTTATGAGGGCAAAGATTTACGACAAACAAGGCAATCTGGCCATACAGTTTTATAAACAAAGGTACGTAGAGATATGTTATATTACTGTTTAACAGAAGAAATGTCTTCCAAAGAAAATAGTCCCGCTATCGGTTCCTTTCTGTGGGTTGTCATGCTAAGCATGATCATGAAACCTCAGCTCCAATGTAAGAGCAAAATATTGAGGATTTAGTTTGGGAGGCCAATTACTAGCCCCGATAGTGTTCGGCTGACGATCGAGGTCAAGCCGAGACACTTGACCAATTTTATGAATGGCCCGTCATTTAATATAGTCATCGGATCGCTGACCAGTTTACACCTAATGTGACGGTCAGTTTGACTTTCTCCACTTGAGGTGCTTGACCATGCGATGGAAGCACAATCGCGATGGTTCTCCTTGCACACCTAGCCGAACAAAGCGGAATGTAGGAGGCAAGCGCTTTGGAGCCGGGCAACCCAACTATTGACCGAAGACACAATTCAAACTGATGCATATATAGCAATATCCGAGAATGTTTTTGCCGAATCTCTAAAGGTGTCCGGCGTTGCACTGCGAGACTTGTGCTGAAAACACACAAATAGTTTAAAAGTGACAAAAGCTTGGAAAACCAAAAAACGTCAGTAAAAACATGACGTTCGAACAAGATCAAGTGTTTGGTGCCAATCCGAAAATTGGACTTTAGAAAAAAAGTGCTTCGCGTGCTTTAACATGACACATCCTATCTCAAGACTTCAAGCGGGTCAGCCACGGCTTCAAGAGATCCCATCCCGAAGGCGGAGTACTTCTCATTAGGCCAGTTTAGAAAACTAAACTCTAGCGATTTTGAGAGAGAAATTAGGCTCCCCGGCTAGTGACCGCACACTCGTGTCGAGAAAAGGAGTGATGAATAAAAAACTTTGCAACGACTAAGAAGAAAAACACTTAGTATAAAACGTTTCAAATAAACATAAGAGCCCCCAAGTGACTTGGGTAAAAGTTGACTATATAATGTAAGGTGACATGTAAAATGCCTTCTAGCCGTATTGTAGATCGTTTGTCGTAGCGGACCTTTTCGCTTCAACCTTTGGACCCAATAGTGCAGGTGTGTCCGAATACCCTCGCGGTTATAAAAACCGGGGCATGCGTGGAGACCAGGCGTAGGGGTCATTAGTGCTTTATCAGACAAGTTCCCAACTAGTTATGATATATTATATGGTTAGTAAGAAACATCTTCCAGGGAGAATAGTTCCGTTAAGGGTTCCTTTCCCTGGGAGGCATGCCCTAAAGTACATGTCCGGACTGCGAAAAGAGCAGAAAAACATCTGGGGGCGGGTAAATGAATAGGTAAGAAATCATCTCTTAGTTCACCGACCGAGTATTCCCTTAAGAACGCTAGATTTCGGCTTCACCCAGTCTGAGGTACACATCCGGCTTACCTGGCAGTAACAATCGCAGAGGTGCTCCCTTTACCACCTAGCCGAACAATCGGGAACGTAGGGGTAAGCACAGAGCCAGCAACCCAGCTTGGCCAAAACTTAAGTCATATCGATGCATATAATGGTGAATAAAAGGTACATGCGGAAGTGTGACACATGTGTTGGGCATAAAGCCCGAATTAATAAGCTTCATTAAAGAAGCCCCTGTGTATAATGAGCGGGTGGTAGCGTCAAGTGTCTTGAACAAAGTTTCGACAAGGAAAATTTTTACAAGCAAATTTTTTCCAAAAAAAGTATAATGCTTGGTCGAACCGAACACAAGTTAGAAATTTAAAACTTTGAGCATGAAGGCAACTTAGCTGGTTAATGTGTTCGGTATTGACGATGTGGTCCGAGCTTGATGCGGGACAAGGTTCCATCCCCCAAGCCGGTCCCGAGGTGGCGGAGCAAAGAGCTCGGCACTATGAAGTGGTGACATAGCACGGTCAATGCAGGACGGCAGAGTGATGCCGAAGTCCCTGGCATGGGGTAATGAAGTGTTGACGAAGCCCCCCGTCCAGCCGAGGTGACGTCAAAGGATATAGTCCGGCTGGATCATTTTCCTGTGCACAAAAAATAGTGCAAACCAGAGATAATAGTAATAATGATGATTAAAAAAATCGTTGCATAATAAATAATTTATGCAAAGTGAGTAATAAAAGAAATATGGCCTGGCGCCGAAGTCGATGTCGATGCAGGTCGTCGGCGTAATGCAATAAAGGCGTGGTAAAGCCTGGATTCACAGGTCGGTCTGAGTTCCGGATGCGGCGTTCGCCGGACTATGAACGGAAACTGACCGAACCATCATGCGACCGTCGATAATGCGGCCACCATTTGATAGACCTATGTACATATGATGGACAAACCAGAGTGATAATTCCTTGGGAAAAATTAACCAAAACAAGCAAAAATAAATACTAGGATTAATAGCACCTGGTTTATTTGTTGTAGCAATACGAAGGAAGGTGATTCCCAAAATTCGGACTCGATCCGCGCACCCATTGCCTGGTCGGCTAGTGACGCCGAAGTGTCCGGAGTAGGTTGATGAAGAGATGGCGAAGCCCCTGGTCCAGTCGAGATGTCGAAGTAGGTCGGCGTGATGGACACCAGCTTGAAGAAGCAATAGTGCGGCCCTGCCGATGCAGGTCGTGACGTGGTCGATGCCGGCTTGATGAAGCGACCGTGCGGCGATGCCTGTATGCCTGCTCCGTGTAATCCGTGGGGCGGCGATGTTGGTGATGATTTATCCTTCGCGATGCCGTACTCTTGTTCGGCTTGCCGAGATGATGATCCGAAGAAGTTGAGCTCGGCTCAACAAAGTGACGACGTGTCTAGCGCAGGTCGGCAGCCGTGGAGCAATATTGCCGGACTGGTTTGACACCAAAGATGATGTTGAAGATCATGTTCAAAAGATCTTAAAGTTAGTGGGATGTGTTCGGAAACAAAACACAATACCCCATACAAAACTTCCTTCAAAAGGATGTCCAAATCCCGTTCATAAAAAAGGCGAACTCGGGTCGGATTCGTTTTCGCGCAGAAAACAGATCCGAAAAGTGATGCACTAATCGGAAGGTTCCCGGAGTTTGGACGGTCGGATCGAGCTGAAATTTTGAGGGGTGGTAGCTATAGGAATTCCGCAGCCGATCAACGTTTGGATCTTCCAAAGGAAGTCCGAGCTAGAAGCTGGACACCACGCCCTAAACTCGTCCGGATTCTCGTCCAGATTTGACAGGGCTCCGGTATATCGTAGATTGTCGGAGATTCCTTCATTGGAACTCGACGAAATTTAGCGTGGCTGTTGTAGACGTAATTCCGCACTATTCCACCGAAGCAATCTTCAAACCGACACTCGAGGAGGCGGTGACGGCGGATACAAGTTCGCTGTCCAGAAAAACAGCACGGTCGCCCGAGGGCAATGTTAACGTTGAGCCCCCGGGCTCCCTGGATGATTCCTCCATGATCTTGATAGAGATTGGAGCTGATGTTTATGAAGGCCCTCATCCGAACATGACGATCGGAGATAGGGCGCAGTCCTTGGACGAACCAAGGTGACCAGTCGAGCTGGTGACGAAGATGCCGAAGTCGCAGTTGATCTGCAGGCGAGCCATCGACCTTTTGCCGAACACACAGCGGAACTCTCAATGAAAGCACCAATGTCGGTGTCAAAACCGGCGGATCTCGGGTAGAGGGTCCCGAATCGTGCGTCTAGGCGGATGGTAACAGGAGACAAGGGACACGATGTTTTTACCCAGTTCGGGCCCTCTCGATGGAGGTAATACCCTACTCCTGCTTGATTAATATTGATGATATGGGTAGTACAAGAGTAGATCTACCACGAGATCAAGGAGGCTAAACCCTAGAAGCTAGCCTATGGTATGATTGTTGTATATTGTATATATGTCAACTAGCTTTGCCCTGGTTTATATAATGCACAGAGGCCTAGGATAACAAGAGTCCTAGCCGAATACGCCGGTGGGGGAGGAGTCCTTGTCTTGATCACCAAGTCTTGTGGAATCTTCCTTGTATGCGGCACCTGTCCGGACTGGCCCACGAGTATGCGGCCCTGGGGGTCCTCGGCCCAATCTAACCGATTGGGGGATGACGTGGTGAGTACCCCCTAGTCCAGGACACCGTCAGTTACCCACACCCGTATTGATGAGAATCCCATGATAAGGGGAACACGATCTCTGCTTCGGCAAGATGTGCCAATGAAACCGCCTCACAACATGTGCAGTGGCATGCTGGGAAAAATAGTTCGAATAATGACCGGGTCGTGGCGTGATGTCACGTTATGAAATTTGTCAGCAGATTAGATTTGTGGGATATTGTACTCTCTACGGTGGTATGTGGAATTTGTTTTGCAGAGCCGGACACGATCCTTGTGTTCAAAATCTTCTATGGAGTATTCGGAGGAGGAACCCGCCTTGCAATGCCGAAGACAATCTGCGTGCCGTACTCATCGTCATTGAAGCCTGGTTCAGGGGCTATTGAGAGAGTCCTGGATTAGGGGGTCCTCGAACAGCCGGACTATATACTTTGGCCGGACTGTTGGACTATGAGATTGAAGACTTCGTCCCGTGTCCGGGTGGGACTCTCCTTTGCATGGAAGGCAAGCTTGGCAATTTAGATATGTAGATCTCCTCCCTTGTAACCGACTCTGTGTAACCAAAGCCCCCTCTGGTGTCTATATAAACCGGAGGGTTTAGTCCGTAGGACAACAACAATCATAATCGTAGGCTAGCTTCTAGGGTTTAGCCTCTACGATCTCGTGGTAGATCAACTCTTGTAATACTCATATCATCAAGATCAATCAAGCAGGAAGTAGGGTATTACCTCCATCGAGAGGGCCCAAACTTGGGTAAACATTGTGTCCCCCGCCTCCTGTTACCATCCGCCTTAGACGCACAGTTCGGGACCCCCTACCCAAGATCCGCCGGTTTTGACACCGACAGTAGTACTCCCTCCATCTAGGTGTATAAGTCTTCCCTCCTTCTTGGTCACGGTGCACAACCAAAGATGACTTATTCACCTAGGTGGAGGGAGTAGCACAGTCCGCAAGCATATATATAGATATACGTGTAGTGTGATAGTATATAGTAAAGTTTGTGCTATATGCACGTACTTACAAAATGCGTACGGATACACAAGGTTTCCAAACTTTCCCTTTTACATACTTAATTAAGGACGCTAATAATTCCTGAACGTTCGGGATTTATCATCTACGTCCCAAAACTAATGAGATCGCCTTACGAAACTAAATTACACTCCTACTAAAAGCGCCATGAGTGCGCTTTTGGCGCGCTCATAAAGTGCCACAGTGCTGACCATTTCCCAGCCAGCGACACAATGCCTCTTCCTCAGCCTCGAAACTCGCGAGGTGCTGATTGGCGGCTTGCCGGCGGGCGGGCGCGATCTCACAGGTGTGGCGATCCGGCGCCAACAGGTACTCCTCCTCGCTGGAAGCATGCACCCGGTCCACGTACCGCCAAGAGTAGATGAGGCGCTTGGGCCCGACTGCACTCAGGGCTTTGCACGGGCATCCTCCGCCACCCTCACGGCCCTCGCACGAGCCTTCTGCCAAAGAGCCAATTGTCCGACTCTCTCGGACGCGACATAGGCCTGCCAGGCAACTTGCCCCGCGGCGTGCTTCTCTTCCTCTGCCTTCTTCTTCGCCTCTATTTTGGTCCACTCTGCCAGAGGCAAAGCCTCCCACAAGGCGACATCCATTTCTTTCCAAAGCTCCTCAAGGCTGGGGGGCTCGACGGGCGGCGCGGCGTTCTCCTCGTAGCGGGGAGCCGACGCGTCCCCCGACGCACGTGCTGGCAAGATTGGGAACACCGACGCGTCCACCTCGACACGTCGCGGTGAGGAGCGGAACGCCGACGCGTCCTCCTCGACTAATGGCGGTGAGGAACGCAACTGCGACGCGTGACCGTTCGCGCGGTGCAGCGAGGGGCGCCTAGGGCTTGGGAGGGGCGATGCCATGGTGGTTGACGTGATAGGGAGGGGAGGAGATAGCGATTAACGTGAGCATTCTTCCGAATGCCATGGGAGGCGCAGTATTTATAGCGAGCAATGGCACACCCACGTAAGATATGGACTGAGTTGCACTGACTTAACTACAGGTCTAGTTGTGTCACTGACATGTGGGCCAGACCCTTGTTGGGCCCATATCTCAGTGACCCAACACACCTGCAGTTAAGTAACTGAAGCAGCGTCCCGTAAGACATGTTGCGTGATTAACGTAACAACTACGTGGGCACATTTTTTGGAGTAAATTACGGGGGAGGGAAAGGGTGGAAATATTGCTGGTCACAGCGGATTGGACGAGCGTGGGGGACGAGAGTCATGCATGCAGATTTTTTCCACACGGGGTGGAGTGGTGGGACCTTCGGAGGCAGAAGGAGAGTCAAGCAGGCATATTATTTTCACACATGGAGAGGAAAAGATTTGGAGACGAACGGGCTTCCTGCAGGTATGGGGAACGGTGCATAAGAAGTCATCTTGCATGCCGGTCTAGGTATAGTCTCAAGTCATTAAAAACATACACGCCCCACACATGTTGATATTTCAAGGTGCACTAAATTATTGCATGCGATGATTAAGGCTGGCCATAATGGTGGTATCTTAGCTGGTATCATGCACACGGAAATAGAAAACATGCTGATGTGGCAAAGAATTAAAGAAGAGAGGGGGGTTAGAGTAACTAGTGTTCATGCATGCATGCAATGCGATAATGCATTGGTAAACACATTTTTTTGTGAAGAACGACAATATTAGTTGAGTACTTTTGCAGACTACAAAAACTATTCCACCGCCTCTATCTTGGTAAGAGTAGGTGAAATTTTGAATCGAGCCCTTTAAACTAGAAGGGAGGTAGTAGTACTCTAATAGCTAACCTTGTTGTGATGACTAGATAGGACATGGCACGCACCTGGACGGAGGAACTAGTCTGCATTGTGCACTTAAGTTTTGTCTGAAGTCAATGTACCTCTACTTTGACCAAACTTATAGAAAAATGCATCAACATTCACAATGTCATATCAATATTTTTATACTCATTATAAAACATAGTTCTTATACTCATTATAATCAGTATTGTAGATATTGATATTTTTAGTATAAATTTGGTCGAACACTTTGCAAATGGTTGACGGAAGTAAAAAAGGACCAGAGGGAGTATCATGCATGCGGAGTAGGCAAAAAAATGCTCATTTATAGTCGGTCGAAGTCTCAAAGGGCGCGACCGCGTGAGGGAGGCGAAGGTCGTGGGAGGCGCGATGATTGACAGAATTAAGTGAAGTTACATCCACGCGCTGACATGGCGTGCAAACAGGCAGAAGCTATACCGTCAGGCCTACGTTATGGGTCTAGTAGACATGACATCTAGTGGGTCCCGCATAGTACTCGAGAACTCTTTGGGGGCTTGCAGCCGTTTATCCACCGGGCAAGCCAACAACCCCACGCCATTCGCACGCCCTATTTGTCCCCGTATTCTACTACTACCTTTCAACAGTTTACTCCCAGTTGTCCCGTCCTTTCACATTACACCAGTTCAACTTCCCCTAACCCTCCTCCAAAATCCATGGCCTCCCAAATCTCCATGGTCGCCGCTGAGTACCGGGTTAGAGCCCTCACCGGCGATGAGTTCATCGTCATCTACACACGTGGATCTGTGATGGTGAAAGCATGCCTTGCTCGCTTCCTACGCATGTTCAACAGTTCAAAGGATGAGTGGGTCGCTGGGCTAGATGTTGAGTACACCACAGTCCTGGAAAGAGAGAAGATTCTAAAGGAGGCAGAGAAGAAGAAGCCCACTATGATCCAGGTTTGCGTACATAACATGTGCTTGGTCTACCACATATGCCATGCCGACGTTGAGTGCCAGGATTTTAAGAACTTCCTCAAGGACGAAAGAGTCAAATTCGTTATCATAGACTTTAGGAGCAGCGAGGATGTCACAGGTCGGATAGGCCTCGTTGTAGGCCAGCCCTTTGTTCTCCGGAAGGCAAGCCTGGTGTCCTCCCTCAGCCTTCAATGCTGACCTGGCAGCAGCCATGATTGATCCTTCAGACGCTAAGCGAAGAAACCTCACCACGAGTTTCATCATGCATGGGAGTCGAAGACATTAGATAAAGATCACATCACATGCGCAGCAATGGATGCCTACCTTTGTCTAAATATCTACAAGGGTTGGATGAAGAAGCGAGCCCAAAGGTCCGGTTCAAGCAAAGAAGCATCGGCAAAAAGGAAGAGGAAGAGGGACGAGGACGAAGTCGAGGATGTGGACTCGGACTCCGAGTAAGGTGGCAGTGCCGTCGCTCATGCTGGTTCTACTGTAGTGTGAACGGACTAGTTGCTTAGTTTTCTTTCAGGGGTGTGCTATGCTAAGCCCCCAGCAGAACTATGTTTATGTTCTTTCTCGTTATTTGAACTTTATGTTCTTTCTCGTTATTTGAACTCTTTAGTACGTACAGTAGTACTAGTACTATGTCTTACTACTGTTCTTCTTGCAGTTGGTACTACTGCTCGTATCTTCGTGTTCCTACTGTACTTAATACGTTTGTACTAGTAGTATAATTTGGGTCAGTCGATTTGTGAAAGAAGTTCAACGGAGCGAAGGAAGAAGACGACAGAGAAGCTACCCTAGTATCTATATTAGGGTGGCAGGGTGCCCATGATCTATCTTATGGGTGTTGGGTGTGGAATGCAGTTCGCCGGAAAAATGGATCGTGCTAGGGGTTAAACGGATGGCGGGGGTGGGGGGAGCATGGTGATGGCAGGCGGTTCAAGGGAGGGTGGGGCGGCGGCAGGCGGTTAGGAGTGTGGCGGGCTGTGAAGATGAACAGTGCATCAATTTCGGAGGTTGAAGAAGCCCTTCTAGCCATCGATGTTGCACCCAATGGCTCACAAGAATCGACTGACCCAAATTGCTCCTTCAGATTGCAGGATCCACGTGGCATTCAAGGTATCGAAGGTAGATTCCGCGTCCGCACCTGGTTTGCGGGCTCGGCGCGGGCACGACCGACTTCTGCCATGATAGCCACCATGCACGCCTCCTCCACGCGGGCGGAGACGACAATGACACGCTAGTTCCTCCTCGCTGGCGTGCTGGAGCATGCGCTCATCCTCCTCTTCGTACATTGCGTGCATAGACGTGGCTCCACCAGCTGCTCGCGTGCTTGGCAGCGCGGCGGCATCGCGAGGAGGGACTGTAGACGACGTGGGCGGGCGAGCCTTCGGGTTCATGGCACAAGGATGGCGGTGACACGACGGTGGTGGGCGAGAAATTGTTGGCCAAAGCAGGCGGGCGCCGGCATGCGCAATGGCGGCGGCGGCATATTGATGAGTACGCGTATGGGAGCTTAGTTTAGTTTTATATTGGGTTGGTCAAACTTAAAATAAAACCATACTAGTACACGTAAACATTAGACTGAGGCAACGCTTATATTAGTTACCACAGCCACAATACGGAATCCTGTGCAAGCGCGTGAAACCGCGGCTGCACGGTCGATCGAACGGTGCATCACTGTGTCGCGCTCGAAGGACATCCACCGAACCTTTTTGTGTGTGTGTGAAAACAATCCCCGAATATTACTCAACTTTTTATTCCTGGAAAAGTTCTTGATGCTACAATATTTCATATATTTGAATTTAGCTCCAGTTCATGTTTATTTAGATTTGGACGTTTTAGGTGCGCCCTAGTTTTTTTAATACTGACTTTGTGTGTGTGACTGAGAGAGAACGTGTGTATGTGTCCATATGTGTGTTGTGGCGAAAGGGCGATGTGGAGACGGTGTGCGTGTGATAGAGACATAGAGAGGTGTGAATGTGCAAATGATCATGCATGAGTGAGACATAGATAGAGGCTGATACGTTGTGTATACATGAGAGAACGGTCTTCTATCTTACTTGTGTGTGTGTGTGAGAGAGAGAGAGAGAGAGAGGAGCATCCGTAACACAACAACAATCTCTCTCGATTCGTCCGTCCCTCGCACGATCGCATGTAACACATGCTTCAACGCACACATTTTGACACCCTCACCCGGCCCCTGCCCACCTCAAGGCCCGCACATCGCTCTCTATCTTGCACGCACAATCTCTTCATGAAAACCCAATTTAGCATGTAGCTTTCTGTCACATACACACACATTTCTCTCCATAGGTTTGATTTCTCTCAATACCTGACACACACACACCCTCCCCCGAGCACACAATTCATCCCCATCCAAAGTTATATGGCGACCAATCTCGCTTGTGCTTCTCTGCACCCCAGCATGCACAACACCTCAATCTTCAAAGAGGGCATCGAGGAGATCGAAGACGGCAACCACACTGCACTAGAGAATGCGGGGCCATTGGGAAGCAGGGTGTTGTGACGATGGCTGACTGACTCCTCCCCCCATCTCTCTCCCGCACAAAATTACCAATCCCTCTCTCCCCCGCACAAAATTATCAATCCCTCAACCCACGAGATCCTTCCCCTCTCGTCCATGTTTTTCCAGCTCTCTCATCAAACATGTTGTCTCTTCTCCTTCCACGTGTACAGAATCCGGATGCACACGCATCTCACGTATATTACATGTCTCCATCTTTCTCACAAACCTAACTTCTTCCTCTCTCTTTCCCTCTCTATCTCTCTCTCTCTGTCTCGTTAGGTTTGTCTCCTACTCTCTCGTCCACATACATACAATCTTTCCCGCCCTATCTGCTCCATCTTCGCAAGCTGTCTCTACACGTTTCATTCACACATTGGCATGTGTTCAAAATGTTGCTTTTATAATGGATGATGTAGAATTATGGTTGGTTTTGTTGCATCCTACAAAGTAATAACTATGAAATGCATTTAGATTCTCATTTGACTGGGATTATGTGAGTTTGAGCATATTGTGAAGTACTATAGACCTCGTATACATTTGGAATTCAACCATGATTGTAACTATTGAATTGTATAGACCATTACATTCAAAGTCAGTAGCCTAATATATTTATTTCACAATTACAACAAATGATTAATTCACTACAAACTAAGAAAACAAATGTGTACTCCCTCTGTATTTATTTAAGTCCGCATATTAGCATTGGTCAAAGTCAAGTTTTGTAAACTCTCAGAAAGTTTATAACAAAAAATATTAACATATACAATACAGTAACAAATAAATACCATTAGATTCATTATTGAATGTACTTTAACATCATACACATTTGTTATGGTAAATGTTTATTTTTTTCTATAAACTTGTTCAAACTTTAGGAAGTTTGACTTTAGTCAAACCTAATATGCAAAGTTAATAAAAATGGAGGGAGTACTAGTAGTTACTAGTACTACTCGCTAGTTGCTTAGCCCAATCACCCAGCACGCCACACGGGGAGTTCAGTGTCACAAAATTTTGAGGTCGGCGGGAAAATCTCCTGCGACCCTAATTCGACCAGTGCGAAGTTACCATCACAGCCTTCGGAACAGGCCTACGGATGATGCTTGGTAGGGGGCTGTTTTCGTAACTTCAGGTTCACCCTACCCAGCCAACCCCACCCAGGCACCCAGAGTAGTACACCTGAATACTCCCATTTTCTATCCCCACCGCAAAATAGACTTCTCCATGGCACCGCGGCCTTCGTGCTCCTCCCGTTCTACATCGGCGCACTCGTCCACCGCAGCGCATCTGCCTCATCGACGACCTCGTACGCCGCACTGGAGCCAGTCCACCATCATCGCCGTACACAGAGCCTCTTCACCGGCACCATCTTCCACGGTCTCGGATCTGCTTCCCAGAAGCCGACGCCAAGCGTAGAAGCACCACAGTCGTGGACAATGAATTGACCCCCGTTACCGACCATGGTGCACAGAGGCCACCGCGACCATCATTCTCCTCCTCGATTGGTAATGTGTGTATTGAATCACTTAGCAGTACATGTGCAGTTCCAATTTTGTTCATACCAACCCTTCAAATTTCCTGGTTGATATTGTTCTCGTAAAAGTAATGCCTCCATTGTCCAACAGAATCTCAGCTTGTAATTGTGCATCGCTCCTGTATCGCGCTGTGCTTGGGTAGGTTCTTCATCTGCAACAAGTAGTGTGGCAAATGATGGAAAGTTTTTTAAAACTAGCAAGATGCACATGCGTTGCACGCATCAAGATGCATTTGTATGAGTAGTTTATCTTGTGGGAGAAAAGGATAAATGAGGGAAGGCCTTATTTGCAAATCTGGAGAGGGGTGTGGGTATCTTTCTGCAAAATTGCCATAGTTTCCTTCCTATCCGTCGGATATAAATTGGACGGCCTATATTGCAGGATGGTAGGCACACCATCATCACCAACTCTGTTTCTTAAAATAAATAGAGAGTAGAGAAGTAGAGATAAATATTAAATATAAAATAAATATAATAGTAGAGATAGCAGGGACGTCAGGAAAGGATCGCACGCGCGCGGTGTCGGGGATATACCCCGCGGCGTAAACCGGCCAGAAGTGTAACCCGGCCGGACTTGGCGGTTTATCTGAAGACCTCACGACACTGGCGAGTTCTTGGCGACCATACGACTGGCAGTTTACAAGCAACCCGCCTGGTTATTTTGACTTACTGGTGACCCGACGGGCGGGTCAGACGGATGACAAGGCCCAAGGCCTAGAAGGCCGGTTTATGTTAATAGTGGGCCGGTTTAAGAGGAAAGGCAAGAAGGATATTTCCCTTACAAGGAGTCAAGACCCGGACTTGTATTCGGTTTGTATTAGAGATAGATTTGTCCTAATCCTAATAGGACTCCACATCTAACCCGCCCCTTCAACTTATATAAGGAGGGGCAGGGCTCCCTAAAGAGGGACAAGCAACAAGAAACAAGATCTAGGGCTAGACAGAAAGAGGAGAGCCGGCTTACGGCGACTCCCTCATGATCATAATGAGACCTAGCCACAAACAGCATGTAGGGTTATTACCGGATGATGTTTCCCGGGGCCTGAAGCTGTCTAAATCCTCGTCTTATGTGTTGCGTCTCTCGATTCCGCCCAACCCCTCTCAAGCTACCACATAGATGCGTTGGCCTCGCGACTAAGTCCTTACACTAGGACATCTTCCGTGACAATTCCACGACAGTTGGCGCCCACCGTGGGGCCTGCGCACGGTGGTGTTGAGTTCTTGAAGAGATCTCTTTGAGAGATCGAGGAGTTCGCAATTTTTCTGGCTGAACAAGAGCCGACGTGAAAAAAATTCACATCTACAATGAGTTCGTTGGTCCAGATTGAAGACATATTCAGCAGTGACATATGTACGATTGAGTTAAGGCAATTTAGGGTTTGGCATTCTTCTGTATGTCACCGATGCAATGTGATCCGTCGAATCCGAATAGAGGATGAATTATTTACTGACCGCAAATAAGGTCGCCAAGACCATCAGTTTGCCCAAAGCCTTTTTGTTGATTAGTACTCGGTAGCGAAACCAAAGGCAACAGCAGCGGAAGCTACGGATCAAGTGAAAAGTCTAGACCATGGCATTGTTTCCATCACATCAAACATCAAGCCCAATGGTTTTAAATACAATACTAGTATATCTTCGACTTGTACGTCAACAGAAGCCAAATCGGTTTTTCTTTGGTCAACTCCGATTGCTACATGTTGGGGAACGTTGCAGAAAATTAAAAAATTTCCTACGGTTTCACCAAGATCCATCTATGAGTTCATCTAGCAACGAGTCATGGGAGAGTTATTGCATCTACATACCACTTGTAGATCGCGTGCGGAAGCGTTCAATGGAACGGGGATGATGGAGTCATACTCGCCGTGATTCAGATCACCGATGACCTAGTGCTGAACGGACAGCACCTCCGCGTTCAACACACGACGGGCGCGGATGACATCTCCTCCTTCTTGATCCAGCAATGGGGAAGGAGAGGTTGATGTTGATCCAGCAGCACGACGGCGTGGTGGTGGATGCAGCAGAACTTCGGCAGGGCTTCGCTAAGCGACTACGGGACGAGGAGGAGGTGTAGCAGGAAGGGAGGCGCCAAGGGCTTGTGGCAGCCACCCTCCCTCCCTCCCTTTATATAGGTGCAAGAGAGGGGAGGGCGCAGCCTTGCCCCTTCCTCCAAGGAAGGGTGCGGCCAAGAGGGGAGGAGTCCATCCTCCCAAGGCACCTCGGAGGTGCCTTCCCTTTAGGACTCTCCCCTCTCTCTTATCTCCAGGCGCATGGGCCTCTTGGGGCTGGTGCCCTTGGCCCATATAGGCCAAGGCGCACCCCCTACAGCCCATGTGGCCCCCCGGGGCAGGTGGACCCCCCCGGTGGACCCCCGGACCCCTTTCGGCACTCCCGGTACAATACCGATAACGTGCGAAACTTTTCCGGCGACCAAAATAAGACTTCCTATATATAAATCTTTACCTCCGGACCATTCCGGAACTCCTCGTGACGTCCGGGATCTCATCCGGACTCCGAACAACATTCGGTTTGCTGCATACTCATATTCATTCAACCCTAAGCGCCACCGAACCTTATGTGTAGACCCTACGGGTTCAGGAGACATGCAGACATGACCAAGACGGCTCTCGGGCAATAACCAACAGCGGGATCTGGCTACCCATGTTGGTTCCCACATGCTCCTCGATGATCTCATCGGATGAACCACGATGTTGAGGATTCAAACAACCCCGTATACAATTCCCTTTGTCAATCGGTATGTTACTTGCCCGAGATTCGATCGTCGGTATCCCAATACCTCGTTCAATCTTGTTATCGCAAGTCACTTTACTCGCATCAGTAATGCATGATCCCGTGACGGAACACTTGGTCACTTTGAGCTCATTATGATGATGCACTACCGAGTGGGCCTAGTGATACCTCTCCGTAACACGGAGTGACAAATCCGATCTCGTCACGTGTCAACCCAATGAGATACTTTCGGAGATACGTAGTGCACCTTTATAGTCACCCGATTACGTTGTGGACGTTTGTTACACCCTAAGCACTCTTACGGTATCCGGGAGTTACACGATCTCATGGTCAAAGGAAAAGATACTTGACATTGGAAAAGCTCTAGCAAAACGAACTACACGATCTTGTGCTATGCTTAGGATTGGGTCTTGTCCATCACATCATTCTCCTAATGATGTGATACCGTTATCAACGACATCCAATGTCCATAGTCAGGAAACCATGACTATCAGTTGATCAACGAGCTATTCAACTAGAGGCTCACTAGGGACATATTGTGGTCTATGTATTCACACGTGTATTACGATTTCCGGATAATACAATTATAGCATGAATAAAAGACAATTATCATGAACAAGGAAATATAATAATAATCCTTTTATTATTGCCTCTAGGGCATATTTCCAACAGTCTCCCACTTGCACTAGAGTCAATAATCTAGTTACATTGTGATGAATCGAACACCCATAGAGTTACGGTGTTGATCATGTTTTGCCCATGGAAGAGGTTTAGTCAACGGATCTGCGACATTCAGATCCGTATGCACTTTGCAAATTTCTATGTCTCCATCTTGAACTTTTTCACGGATGGAGTTGAAGCGACGCTTGATGTGCCTGGTCTTCTTGTGAAACCTGGGATCCTTGGCAAGTGCAATAGCTCTAGTGTTGTCACAGAAGAGTTTGATCGGCTCCGACGCATTGGGTATGACTCCTAGGTCGGTGTTGAACTCCTTCACCCAAATTGCTTCATGTGCTGCCTCTGAGGCTGCCATGTACTCCGCCTCACATGTAGATCCGGCCACGACGCTTCGCTTGCATTGCACCAGCTTACCATTGCTCCACCATTCAACATATACACGTATCCGGTTTGTGACTTAGAGTCATCCAGATCTGTGTTGAAGCTAGCGTCGACGTAACCCTTCTGACGAGCTCTTCGTCACCTCCATAAGCGAGAAACATGTCCTTTGTCCTTTTGGTACTTCAGGATATTCTTGACCGCTGTCCGGTGTTCCTTGCCGGGATTACTTTGGTACCTTCCTACCAAACTTATGGCAAGGTTTACATCAGGTGCAGTACACAGCATGGCATACATAATAGATCCTATGGCTGAGGCATAGGGGATGACGCTCATCTCTTCTTTATCTTTTGTCGTGGTCGGGCATTGAGCTGAGCTCAATCTCACACCTTGTAGTCTGTGCAAGAACCCTTTCTTGGACTGATCCATTTTGAACTTCTTCAAAATCTTATCAAGGTATGTGCTTTGTGAAAGACCTATGAGGCGTCTCGATCTATCTCTATAGATCTTGATGCCCAATATATAAGCAGCTTCTCCAAGGTCCTTCATTGAAAAACTTTTATTCAAGTAGGCCTTAATGCTGTCCAAGAGTTCTATATCATTTCCCATCAAAAGTATGTCATCTACATATAATATGAGAAATGCTACTGAGCTCCCACTCACTTTCTTGTAAACGCAGGCTTCTCCATAAGTCTGCATAAACCCAAACGCTTTGATCATCTCATCAAAGCGAATGTTCCAACTCCGAGATGCTTGCACCAGCCCATAAATGGATCGCTGGAGCTTGCATACCTTGTTAGCATTCTTAGGGTCGACAAAACCTTCCGGCTGTATCATATCTGACTCTTCCTTAAGATAACCGTTAAGGAACGCTGTTTTGACGTCCATCCGCCATATCTCATAATCATAGTATGCGGCAATTGCTAACATGATTCGGACAGACTTAAGCTTCTACGGAGAGAAAGTCTCATCGTAGTCAATCCCTTGAACTTGCCGATAACCCTTAGCGACAAGTCGAGCTTTGTAGATGGTGACATTACCATCCGCGTCCGTCTTCTTCTTAAAGATCCATTTGTTTTCTATCGTCACGATCATCGGGCAAGTCTGTCAAAGTCCATACTTTGTTTTCATACATGGATCCTATCTCGGATTGCATGGCTTCAAGCCATTTGTTGGAATTTGGGCCCGCCATCGCTTCTTCATAGTTCGAAGGTTCACCGTTGTCTAACAACATGATTTCTAGGACAGGGTTGCCGTACCACTCAGTGCGGGCGTGTCCTAGTGGACCTATGAAGTTCGGTAGCAACTTGATCCAAGTACCTTGATCATCATCATTAATTTCCTCTCCGGTTGGTGTAGGCACCACAGGAACATTTTCTGAGCTACACTACTTTCCGGTTCAAGAGGTAGTACTTCATCGAGTTCTACTTTCCTCCCACTTACTCCTTTCGAGAGAAACTCCTTTTCCGTAAAGGATCCGTTCTTGGCAACAAAGATCTTGCCTTCAGATCTAAGGTAGAAGGTATACCCAATGGTTTCCTTAGGGTATCCTATGAAGACGCATTTTTCCGATTTGGGTTCGAGCTTTTCAGGTTGAAGTTTCTTGACATAAGCATCGCATCCCCAAACTTTTACATAATTCATACGGCGTCGTCTCAACGGATTTAGACGGTGCCCTATTTAAAGTGAATGTAGCTGTCTCTAGAGCGTATCCCCAAAATGATAGCGGTAAATCTGTAAGAGACATCATAGATCGCACCATATCCAATAGAGTGCGACACGATGTTCGGACACACCGTCAATCACCGAGGTGTTCCAGCGGCGTGAGTTGTGAAAGCGATTCCACATTTCCTTAAGTGTGTACCAAATTCGTGACTTAAATATTCTCCTCCACGATCTGATCGCAAGAATTTTATCTTTCGGTCACGTTGATTCTCTACTTCATTCTGAAATTCCTTGAACTTTTCAAAGGTCTCAGACTTGTGTTTCATCAAGTAGACATACCCATATCTACTCAAGTCATCAGTGAGAGTGAGAACATAACGATATCCTCCGCGAGCCTCAACACTCATTGGACCGCACACATCGGTATGTATGATTTCCAATAAGTTGGTTGCTCGCTCCATTGTTCCGGATGACGGAGTCTTGGTCATCTTGCCCATGAGGCATGGTTCGCATGTGTCAAATGATTCATAATCGAGAGACTCTAAAAGTCCATCAAGATGGAGCTTCTTCATGCGCTTGACACCAATGTGACCAAGGCGGCAAGCCACAAGTATGTGGGACTATCGTTATCAACTTTACATCTTTTGGTATTCACACTATGAACATGTGTAACATTACGCTCGAGATTCATTAAGAATAAACCATTGACCATCGAGCATGATCATAAAACATTTCTCTCATATAAATAGAACAACCATTATTCTCGGATTTAAATGAGTAGCCATCTCAGACAAACGAGATCACGATACAATGTTCATGCTCAAACTTGGCACTAAATAACAATTATTGAGGTTTAAAACTAATCCCGTAGGGTAAATGTAGAGGTAGCGTGCCGATGGCGATCACATCGACCTTGGAACCATTCCCGACGCCAAGATCGTCACCTCGTCCTTCGCCAGTCTCCGTTTATTCCGCAGCTCCTGCTGTGAGTTACAAATATGAGCAACGACACCGGTATCAAATACCCATGAGTTACTACGAGTACTGGTAAGGTACACATCAATTACATGTATATCAAATATACCTTTAGTATTGCCGGCCTTCTTGTCCGCTAAGTATTTGGGGCAGTTCCGCTTCCAGTGGCCCTTCCCTTTGCAATAAAAGCACTCTGTCTCAGGCTTGGGTCCGTTCTTTGACTTCCCGGCAACTTGCTTACCGGGCGCGGCAACATCCTTGCCGTCCTTCTTGAAGTTCTTCTTACCCTTGCCCTTCTTGAACTTAGTGGTTTTATTGACCATCAACACTTGATGTTCTTTCTTGATTTCAACCTCTGCTGATTTCAGCATTGAGAATACTTCAGGAATGGTCTTCACCATCCTCGCATATTGTAGTTCATCACAAAGCTCTTGTAGCTTGGTGGGAGCGATCAAGGATTCTGTCAATGACCGCCTCGTCCGGGAGGTTTATGTCCACTGGGACAAAGGCGGTTGTGCAACCAGACATTTTGAGTATGTGCTCACTTGTGAACTGTTTTCCTCCATCTTACAACTATAGAACTTGTCGGAGACTTCATATCTCGACCGGGCATGAGCTTGGAAAACTAGTTTCAGCTCCTCGAACATCTCATATGCTCGTGTGTTGCTCAAAACGCTTTTGGAGCCCCGGTTCTAAGTCGTAAAGCATGCCGCATGAACGAGGGAGTAATCATCAAGACGAGACTGCCAAGCATTCATAATGTCTTGGTTCTCTCGACGGGTGCATCACCTAGCGGTCCTTCTAGGTCATATTGTTTCACGGCAGCTATGAGGATGATCTCGGGTTAGGACCCAGTCCGTATAGTTGCTGCCATCATCTTTCAGCTTGGTTTTCTCTAGGAACGCGTTGAAGTTCATGTTGACATGAGCGTTGGCCATTTGATCTACAAGACATATTTGCAAAGGTTTTAGACTAAGTTCGTGATAATTAAGTTCATCTAATCAAATTATTTTAATGAACTCCCACTCAGATTTGACATCCCTCTAGTCATCTAAGTGTTACACGATCCGAGTCGACTAGGCCGTGTCCGATCATCACGTGAGATGGACTAGTCATCGTCGGTGAACATCTTCATGTTGATCGTATCTTCCATACGACTCGTGTTCGACCTTTCGGTCTCCGTGTTCCGAGGCCATGTCTGTACATGCTAGGCTCGTCAAGTTAACCCTAAGTGTTTTGCATGTGTAAAACTGTCTTACACCCGTTGTATGTGAACGTAAGGATCTATCACACCCGATCATCACGTGGTGCTTGAAACGATTTAACTTTAGCAACGGTTGCATTAGGGGAGAACACTTCTTGATATTGTTGTAAGGGATCATCTTATTTACTACCGTCGTTCTAAGTAAACAAGATGCATAAACATAATAAACATCACATGCAATTATATAGTAGTGACATGATATGGCCAATATCATATAGCTCCATTGATCACCATCTTCGGGGCTCCATGATCATCTTGTCACCGGCATGACACCATGATCTCCATCATCATGATATCCATCATCGTGTCTTCATGAAGTTGTCACGCCAACGACTACTTCTACTTCTATGGCTAACGCGTTTAGCAATAAAGTAAACTAATTTACATGGCGTTCTTCAATGACACGCAGGTCATACAAAAATAAAGACAACTCCTATGGCTCCTGCCGGTTGTCATACTCATCGACATGCAAGTCGTGATTCCTATTACAAGAACATGATCTCATACATCACATTATGTCATTCATCATTCATCACAACTTCTGGCCATATCACATCACATGACAATTGCTGCAAAAACAAGTTAGACGTCCTCTAATTGTTGTTGCATCTTTTACGTGGCTGCAATTGGGTTCTAGCAAGAACGCTTTTCTTACCTACGAATAACCACAACGTGATTTTGTCAACTTCTATTTACCCTTCATAAGGACCCTTTTCATCGAATCCGCTCCAACTAAAGTGGGAGAGATAGACACCCGCCACCACCTTATGCAACTAGTGCATGTCGCCGGTGGAACCGGTCTCACGTAAGCGTACTAGTAAGGTTGTTCCGGGCCGCTTCATCCCACAATACCGATGAAGCAAGATAATACTAGTAGCGGCAAGCAAGTTGACAATAGCTACGCCCACAACAAAATTGTGTTCTACTCGTGCAATATAGAACTACGCATAGACACGGCTCATGATGCCCTTTGTTAGAACGTTGCAGAAAATTAAAAATTTTCCTACGGTTTCACCAAGATCCATCTATGAGTTCATCTAGCAACGAGTCATGGGAGAGTGATTGCATCTACATACCACTTGTAGATCGCGTGCGGAAGCGTTCAATGGAACGGGATGATGGAGTCGTACTCACCGTGATTCAGATCACCGATGACCTAGTGCTGAACGGACAGCACCTCCGCGTTCAACACACGTGACGGAGCGGATGATGTCTCCTCCTTCTTGATCCAGCAAGGGGAAGGAGAGGTTGATGATGATCCGGCAGCACGACGGGCGTGGTGGTGGATGCAGTGAGAACTCCGGCAGGCTTCGCTAGCGACTACGGGAGGAGGAGGAGGTGTAGCAGAAGGGAGGCGCCAAGGGCTCTGTGGCACGGCCACCCCTCCCTCCCTCCCTTTATATAGGTGCAAGAGAGGGGAGGGCGCAGCCTTGCCCCTTCCTCCAAGGAAGGGTGCGGCCAAGAGGGGAGGAGTCCATCCTCCCCAAGGCACCTCGGAGGTGCCTTCCCCTTTAGGACTCTCCCTCTCTCTTATCTCCAGCGCATGGGCCTCTTGGGGCTGGTGCCCTTGGCCCATATAGGCCAAGGCGCACCTACAGCCCATGTGGCCCCGGCAGGTGGACCCCGGTGGACCCCGGACCCCTTCGGCACTCCGGTACAATACCGATAAAGCGAAACTTTTCCGGCAACCAAAATAAGACTTCCTATATATAAATCTTTACCTCCGGACCATTCCGGAACTCCTCGTGACGTCCGGGATCTCATCCGGGACTCCGAACAACATTCGGTTTGCTGCATTCTCATATTCATTCAACCCTAGCGTCACCGAACCTTAAGTGTGTAGACCCTACGGGTTCGGGAGACATGCAGACATGACCAAGACGGCTCTCGGGCAATAACCAACAGCGGGATCTGGATACCCATGTTGGCTCCCACATGCTCCTCGATGATCTCATCGGATGAACCACGATGTTGAGGATTCAAACAACCCCGTATACAATTCCCTTTGTCAATCGGTATGTTACTTGCCCGAGATTCGATCGTCGGTATCCCAATACCTCGTTCAATCTTGTTACCGGCAAGTCACTTTACTCGTACCGTAATGCATGATCCCATGACCAGACACTTGGTCACTTTGAGCTCATTATGATGATGCACTACGGATTGGGCCCTGTGATACCTCTCCGTAACACGGAGTGACAAATCCCAGTCTCGATCCGTGTCAACCCAACAGATACTTTCGGAGATACCTGTAGTGCACCTTTATAGTCACCCGATTACGTTGTGGACGTCTGTTACACCCAAAGCACTCTTACGGTATCCGGGAGTTACACGATCTCATGGTCAAAGGAAAAGATACTTGACATTGGAAAAGCTCTAGCAAAACGAACTACACGATCTTGTGCTATGCTTAGG
The DNA here is from genome assembly GCA_021605145.1 of Aegilops bicornis. Taxonomy (NCBI): domain Eukaryota; kingdom Viridiplantae; phylum Streptophyta; class Magnoliopsida; order Poales; family Poaceae; genus Aegilops; species Aegilops bicornis. Next base: position 436,246,882 of record CM038672.1, on the reverse strand, counting down.
ATTGGGTCTTGTCCATCACATCATTCTCCTAATGATGTGATCCCGTTATCAACGACATCCAATGTCCATAGTCGTGAAACCATGACTATCGGTTGATCAACGAGCTAGTCAACTAGAGGCTCACTAGGGACATATTGTGGTCTATGTATTCACACGTGTATTACGATTTCCGGATAATACAATTATAGCATGAATAAAAGACAATTATCATGAACAAGGAAATATAATAATAATCCTTTTATTATTGCCTCTAGGGCATATTTCCAACACTACATGCATACACGGAATCTACCAGGAGATTAATTCAAGAATTAAGGAAGAAAAAGGCTACCACGTGGGATAGCACGTGAATACCAAGGAAAAGGAAGGACAACCGCGGTACGTGCATAGACACAGACTCGGTTTCGCCTCGTTGGTTGACGGCGCCACGGCCTCAAGTCACCAGTCCGCCGCCTTTGTGGTTTGCCGCGTCGCCAGCGCGCCCACCTCCGTCTGTGAGCCGGCCCACCTTGACGAGTCACCGGACATGCCTCCGCTCGCCGTGGCCTTGCCCCAAGCACCCACTGTCTTCGCTGCTGTGACCCACTGCTGCTGGCCGGCCGCTGTAGAACCGCCCTTGTCGCTCCGCCTCCGGTTCATACATCCCAAGCCGCTTGCCTCTGCCTACACAAGAATCTGCTACTGGTTTACCTCTGCCTCGCTTCAGCTTCTGAGTCGCCGCGTGTGGCTGTGTTGAGGAACCGCTCCACCCCTTCCATAGCGCTCCTCGATAGCCTGCAACGACTGGAGCTGCGCGTCAAGCCACCGCTCCGGCCATCAGCAGGCCCCCATCCTTCACGCCCGGCCGCCTCCAATCGAGTCACCGAGCCAACACCTCCGGGGCTGGCCTCGCCTCCACTGTCACTTGCCGCCAAACCGCCTGGCCTCGTGCCTAAACCGCTGTCTGTCTCGTGCATGCCGGACGAGCACCTGTCGCCCAAACCGTGCCTTGAGTCGCCCCGGCCAGGCGGCCTCGTCATCCGCCCCGTCATCGCTGGCTCTGCCGTACTGCGGCACCCCTGCCTTCATCTCTCTTGCCGGCTTGTTCTGCTCGCCGTGGCTTCAACTCAGAGCCACCGCTTCCGCCAAGCTGCTCGTTTCCGCCTCGCTTCTGCGGGCCTCACGCCTTCCAAGCTGGCCGCTCACCTCTGCCTCCAAAGATCGAGGCTGCAACCCGCCGTCACCGTCGGCTCACCTCACGACGAGGCGCCACGCTCATTGCTGCTTAAAGTTCAAGCAGTGCAAGGACCTAGCAAAAGCAACGGAGGAGAGGGCAAGCCCACTTCACGGAAGATTGGTTATCCAGCCGGCTAAATCGCAAGTGAAGCATTCATACTATATATAAAAAACTGCAGAGCGATATTACATTCAAAATCTTTATTACAAATCGCATCAGTCCAAAAAGCATATGGAGCACTACCACTACTACGTGCAAAGATTCTGCATACAGATCATCCGTCATCCGAACAAATCAGGTGACCTCCATTTAAATTTATCTTATTAGCATATATTGTTTTTGTCAAAAGAACAATTACTTTGGTCTTTGTATTTTACATGCAGGACAATTTGTCACTATGGCCAGATCATGGATGTATAAATCGCACAATTAATGTCATGCGCTAGCATATGACCGTGCCATAATGATCAAAGAATATGTGCGCAAGACGCCGCCCTGGCGGCCCGGACTACTTCAACTCACCGGGACCGTCCCTGTGGCCGACTCGCCCGTAAATGCAGGTTTACAACGCCGCGGCCGATTCTCCCGCCCGCGCCGGTTTACAATGCCGCGGCCGACTCATCTGTTTGTGCCGCCTCTGATGTTGCGGTCGTCCTTGTTGTCCGTCTCTCGCGGCCTGGTCTACATCAGCACACCGGGTCGCACATGTCTGCATGAGCTGTTTATTGGGTATGAGCAAGTCACAGCTTGGGTAGCCCAGTTTTCTTTCAAATTGAAGGAAAATTATCATCAACCGCCGTTTGCACTGGATGGCTCAATGAGAAGGCGCACAAGTCGCCGCCACTATAGTTTTGGTTAACTTCAAATCGCCAGTTGGAAGGAACCATTGGCGAAAGGTTGACGACACGGCTCAGACGGGATCATTTATAACCCGCCGCAGTCACCTCAACTTTCTGTGGATTCACATCGCGTTATCAATATCAATGATATACACCTTCTGCTATGGTCAAACACGGAGAATCTCAAGCCAACTCCTCGAGTCACCTTGAGACTTGGGGGCTACAATTATATGATTCAGCTATATGCCGGTTTTCAGTGAAGTCAAGAACCCCAGGACATTGGAGGGAAAGATAACCAGGTCCCGGAGGCTACTACCGTATTGATGTCAATTTGAAGGTCGTCAGAAAATTTCCGGTTCAAAATAAAGAATGCCGATTTAAAATCCGGTTCAAGGGAAATATGTTCTCCCACAAAGCTCTAAAGCTCTCAAATTCGGTTTAAGAATTTCTGGTTCAAAAAGGAATTAACTTCTCGCAAGCTCGAGTTTAAAGGCCGTCAGAAAATTTCCGGCTAAAAATGAAGATTCCGGTTTAAAATCCGGTTCAAGGGAAAGATGTCTCCCACAAAGCTTTGAAGCTCTCAATATCCGGTTTAACATCCGGTTCAAGAAGGATTTATCTCTTGCAAAAAGTTAAAGGGTGCGAAAGAGGACCTAACCTACTGCCATGATGCACGGTTCAAACATGGGTATCATGCCTTATTGGCTTATCATATTATTGATCACTTGGGGGCTTGGTCGTATCCGAACCATAGCTACACCTCTTGATCGGCTCAATGCCACAGCATCACTTGGGGGCTTTGGTCGTATCCGAACCATAGTCACACCTCTTGATCGGCTCAATGCCACAACATCACTTGGGGGCTTTGGTCGTATCCGAACCATAGTCACACCTCTTGATCGGCTCAATGCCACAGCATCACTTGGGGACTTGGTCAAGTCTGAACCATAGTCACGCCTCTTGATCGGCCTAGTGCCACAACATCACTTGGGGCTTTGGTCGAACCCGAACCATCGCTACACCTCTTGATCGGCGTAATGCCAAAGCATCATTTGGGGACCTGGCTGACTCGAACTATAGCTACGCCTTTTTGGGAGCTTGGTCGTGTCCGACCATGGTAATGCCTCTTGATCGGCTCAAAGCCTCATTTGCAATGGTTTTATCTTTGCCTTTGCTTGAATTCTGTTTTCTTTTTTGATAAGCATTTCTTTTGTTGCGTTTACAAACCGGCATTATTAAACCGGTTCAACTGTCAATTACAAATTGACAGGACATGCTCAAATATTAATCCGGAGACTATCAACCTGGTCTGGCTTTGACTCAAAGTCACCAGTATTATATATGGTTAATCCGGTGTTTATCACAACCCGGCACGGTTTTATCATAGACCGACACAATATGGAAGGAGTTATCAGTACTCAAGATTGGGGTTATCACCCTTACTACAAAAAGTTGGTAAACCAATGATGTGATTCAATGTCACAGGTATGATATATTCCATATTTAATTATTCTTAAGTGCAGCCTTAGTTATAAACATGGGTTGGGAAATATGACCCGTCCGGCGGTAAACCGCCAGGACACTTTAAACTTGTTGTATGCAGAAACAGGTTGAATAAAGCATGATTATAAATTATCCGGTGTTTATTAAACCGGCCTGGCTTTAAAACGATAAGTTGCCAAGATATGATGTGAAATTATCCGTGTTTATTAAACCGCCCGGCTTTGGACTATAAGTCGCCAAGATATATTTGGATTGCGCCATTGGAATCATGCGCTTATAAATGATTGGGTTATATTATTCAAATAGCCAAACTTGGCTGAATTTTCATTATGATATTGGATGAATAAGGTTTTCATACCGGATTATATTATCTTGAATAGCCAACATGGCTAGATTTTTATTGTGGTTATTAATATTATGATTGAGGTTTTCAAAGTCGCTTTAGTGCAATGGATATTATTTTGTCGATGAATATGATTTATTCTGCAATGGAAGGAATAGTCCCGAGTAGCTGCGCAGCTTACGACCCGGCACTTGGGGGCTACATTATTCAAAGTTGAGATTATATCAAATATGCAAGTCTCATGTCGCCGCGAGCATGCACCATGACACCGGGGCTAATGCAAAGTCATTTTTTGCTCATCTTATTGAAGACCCGACTCATCATATCATGATGAGCCGCCCTCATGACTACCAATTGCTCTGTCAAACATTCAAGTATATATCAAGTTCCGGTTCAGTATTATCTTACTAAGCCGGACCTTGGGGGCTACAAGTTATTGTTCAAATTTACATGATCATATTTATAAAGTCCCTGCTCATTATTGCATAATGACCCGGCAGTTGGGGGCTACATATATGGAGTATTCAGTTTTTACTAGTGACTGAGATGAGATCTCTTCAAAGTGGAAGTAATTATATGGAAACAAGTCTTAAGCCATCACTTTGTTCTGCTCAAGACTTGGGGGCTACAGGTAATATGGATATAAGGGAGAAAAATCTTCTAATTCTCTGTTCTGAGCAAACCAGATTGAGCCGGTGTCTGCAACAATTATAACCCGGTGTCGGTAACAATTATGACTTGGTGCCATCAATATTTATAAACCGGCGATTTTGGCAATGATAAACCGGCAAGTTCTACATTTTCAAACCGGCTGATATCAGTTGAATATTTGAAGACCAATATTTTTTCAAATCAGAGCATTTGAAGACTAATTCAAATGGATTCTTTATTTACGAAATATCTTCAGGAAGCAAATTGATTATGAAGCTGGTCTATTGACTCGGATTTTTTAGAAGGAGGAAATGACAAGGACTTAAGGATGATCAGATGCCGGTTTACAAGAATTCTTAACCCGGAGCATAATCTGTCAAATTTGTTCTTGTGTTTGTTGTACAGGATCAGTTTAACATGGATAAATCCAAATCAAACTGGGGGCTAATGTCGGGGATATACCCCGCAGTGTAAACCGGCCGGAAGTGTAACCCGGCCGGACTTGGCGGTTTATCTGAAGACCCCGCTGACACTTGGCGAGTTACTGGCGACCCGCCCTGACCTGGCGGTTTACAAGCAACCTGCCTGGTTATTTTGACTCACTGGTGACCCGACGGGCGGGTCAGACGGATGACAAGGCCCAAGGCCCAGAAGGCTGGTTTATGTTAATGGTGGGCCGGTTTAAGAGGAAAGGCGAGAAGGATATTCCCTTACAAGGAGTCAAGACCGGACTTGTATTCGGTTTGTATTAGAGATAGATTTGTCCTAATCCTAATAGGACTCCACATGTAACCCGCCCCTTCAACTTATATAAGGAGGGGCAGGGCTCCCTAAAGAGGGACAAGCAACAAGAAACAAGATTTAGGGCTAGATAGAAAGAGGAGAGCCGGCTTACGGCGACTCCCTCATGATCATAATGAGATCTAGCCACAAACAGCATGTAGGGTTATTACCGGATGATGTTTCCCGGGGCCTGAAGCTGTCTAAATCCTCGTCTTATGTGTTGTGTCTCTCGATTTCGCCCAACCCCTGTCAAGCTACCACATAGATGCGTTGGCCTCGCGACTAAGTCCTTACACTAGGACATCTGCCGTGACAATTCCATGACACGCGGGAAAAAGCGGCTAGGCGAGCGCTTGTTTTGGCGCGCGGCGTCCGGCGCGCTTTATAAAATCCAACGCCCTCCCACCGCTCAGTGTCTTGCCACCGCTCTCTCCCCGCTCTGTGCCTTGCCACTGCTCTCTCCCCGCTCTGTGCATCGCCACCGCTCTTTCCCCGCTCTTTCTCGCCTCGCCGCCGCCGCCGCGCCACCATGCTGTTGCGTTGCCGGGAAACTTGGGGATACCGCGGCGTCCGCGCGCACCCCTTCGGTGGCTTCTCCACCAAGATCCGGTTCCGCGGGATGCTCCTCGGCCTCGGCAATTTCGACACCCCAAATGAGGCCGCCCGCGCGTACGACGCGGCGGCGTGGTGCCTCCGGTGGCCTCGTAGAACATTGAACTTCCCCAACGTGCCGACGCGGGAGCGGGCGCAGGAGCTCGCGCCTCTGCCGTGGCTTATCACCGATGAGGATCCTCGCGACAACCGGAGGCGGGAGCACCGTCTCGGCATTGCCGAGATGGACGAGGAAGCCATGGCGCTGTGCCACCAACGCTTCCCGCAGGACATCATCAACGAGCGTGAGTTCTACGTGCAAAGGAGGGCAGAGAGGAAGAAGAGGAGGGCGGAGCGAGCCGCCTATCGCGAGGACAAGCGTACGCGAAAAGTAGACACTCAATTCAACACGAGGCTAGGAGCAGCGTCGCCCTGGGAATCCGACGACGATCGATATCTTCACGCCTACATTGAGACGTTGCAGGAGGACATTACCGAGGAGGAGTCAGACGACGAGGAGTAGTTGCACTATCTATTTTTTATCTATCTATGCTATATCTATGCTGAGAACTATCTTCTACTCTCTAGTCTCTACTCTCTAGTCTCTACTCTCTATCTCTACTTCTCGATCTCAGCACTGTAAATGCTTTTTGATAGCGCCACGCGTTGCGCTTCTGTTGGAGATGCTCTAACATGGCAGACGAGTGCTTTAATGTTGCACACAAGATGCGTGAGTATTACTAGTAGTATATTTTTCTTGCCATGTTGAGATTTTAAAACCACGAGTGCGAACATGAAGAGGAGCAATGAAGACCAAACACGGGATATTGGGGACATCTTCAAGGAGCGTGGCATGTTAAAGAGGAGCTGCACCGAACCTGTAAAACGAGCTTTGGTAAGTAACACCCTTTCAATTACTTTTGTTTAGCCTCGTGTTCTTCGATGTGTAATAAGAAGAGTCTTAATCATCCTAATGCTTTTCGTTTTTAGCTTGATGTAGTGAGAGTGCGTTAAGTCGACTAGAAGGGGGTGAATAGGTGATTTTTAAGAATTCTTCACTGAGGAATTTCAGGGTGAGGAAATTCCTAAGCAAAGAACTACTAGCAGCGGAATAAGTACTCAGATGCAAGCATAAAAGAACAGAAGCACAATCATCATGATGAAATGAAAACAACCACAGAGTACAGAAAGCGTAAACACACGATATGCAGGTTGAAGACAAATTGACTGAATAAATTGCACTGAGGAAAATGAGAAAGTATTCAGCCAAAGTCTTCAAACAGTAACGATCAAGTACACAACACAGTAATGAGGAAATGGAAGGGTTGAGTAAATAGAACCAGTTAGCTCGGTGAAGACAATGATTTGGTAGACCAGTTCCAACTGTTGTGACAGGTGTACGTCTGGTTGGAGCTGCTAGGTATTTAAACCTGAGGACACACAGTCCTCATCGTATTCTCCTTGAGCTAAGGTCACACAGACCTTGCCCAATCACTCGTGGTAAGTCTTCAGGACTTCCAAACCTTCACAAACTCGGTCACTCGGCGATCCACAATTTCCACTTGGATGCTCTAGACCATGATGCCTAACCGTCTGGAAGATGCACAGTCTTAAAAGGTAACAAGCGTCGGATCCACATAGGATCAATCTCTTCAGTGATGCTCAATCACTTTTGGTTTGTAGGTGTTTGGGTTTGGGTTTTCCTCACTTGATGATTTTCTCTCAAAGTCCTTGGAGGATGGGATGCTATCAATGACAAGTGTCAGTTTCTCTCGAAGCAGCCAACAAGCTAGTGGATGTAGGGGGCGTCTATTTATAGCCTAGGGAGCAGCCTGACATGATATGACATAAATGCGCTTCAATGATATGACCGTTAGGTGGGTAGATATTTTGGGACAGCTGGCGCGTAGCACAACAACGGTCGGAAATTTGAGGCTCAAATTCCTCAGGGCTATCATGTTCCTCACTTGTACGTAATCTGCACCGGCGAATGTCTAACTCATCAGTGAGAACAAATTCCTCGGAGACTAGAAGATCTTCGTCTCTGTCACTGAAGAAATTCGCTGAACTGTATGAGATTTCCAATGGCTTCACTCGAAGGGATTGGTAGGTGTAGGATTTTGAGATGAGCATCACTTGGAAACTTTTCCTTAGTTTTTCCTCGACCCCCTTTAATAGTACGGTGTTTCCTATGACTCAAGAAAGAGAAACTGAAACTAGGAAAACAAAAGTCTTCACTCTTCATATTCCTCGCATGAATATCAAGTCTTCACGGTCACACCAATTTTTTCACTTTCAAAGTCTTCAGAAATCGAAATCTTCAGTTGAAGACATTCATTTTTAGGGGTCGACTTTCTCTATAAATATCAAACTCCTCATAGACTTATAGACATGTGTACACTCACAAACGCATCAGTCCCTTAACATATAAGTCTTCAATACACCAAAATCACTAAGGGGCACTAGATGCACTTACAATCTCCCCCTTTTTGGTGATTGATGACAATATAGGTTAAGTTTTCAACGGGGATAAACATGTGAAGTGTAAATACTGATATTGAGGAATTTGATTGCAAGATATAAAAGAACTCCCCCTGAAGATGTGCATAGTGAGGAATTTGCTTTTAAGGCAACGCACACTTGAAGAGTAGAATCATGGAGATCTCCCCCTATATCTTGTAATTCATACACGCATTTAACATATGATATAAAGAATTTGAAATGCATGATGAAATATGGTGACTGATGTAATTCAGCATGCGTGCATTAACATATATGAGGAAATAGCATGCAGAAGAACATAGCGAAAGTATCAGACCACCATCGGGTTTAGGATAACAACTCGATCCAAAAAATCTTCAAAAGAACGAGAGTTGTAACTTAGCAAAAAAATGCCTATATAGAGAGACCCGTTTGAAGACTAACTCAAATTTCTCCCCCTTTGTCATCAAATGACCAAAAGGGACGAAAAGTGAGGACTAACGCCCCTGAAGAATATCACGAAGACGATGGAGGAGCGCCAGATTGTCGGGGCCGGTTGTTGAAGTAGGGCCTGCCGCAGCGTCGTCCAAATCTTCATGCTCATCAGTCTCGCGTGATGAAGAATATGAGCTGGCCACCAAGGAAGGAACTTTGACTTTCTTGAATTTCTTCGACGGTGGCTGAGACCAGTCAAAGTCCTGCTTGAAGCCCATCTGCTTGAGATCTTCTTCACCATAAAGATGAGACAGAACAACCCAGGTGCGATTGAATACTTCATGTAGGTAGTAGTGGTTCTTCTTCACTGAATTGTGTGTAGCACTCATGTTGTGAAGAATTGAACCAAACTGACGCTTGACCCATTTGTGGTTGCGATCGACCTTCTGATGAAGACTGAGGAGAAGCTCACGATCAGTCATCACCCTTGGAGTTGTGCCTTGAGGATTTTGCTTTGAAGCATTTGCGGCAGAGTCATGAGTGCAGAGTCATCATTGGTGGAGTAAGATGCAGCTTTGCGGAACTGACCATCCAATGGACGAATGCCTTCATCAATAACAACAGTTGCCTTGCCCTTCTCATCAGCTGAGGAAAATGTACGCTTGAGGATTTAAATGGGGGGCAAGTAGATGCCATGGTTGAGTGTGTCAGCCTTGTAATTGATTGAAGACCTTGATCTGAGGAATCTCATAATCGAGAGAGCGTAAGGCTTCAACTCAAAAGGTGACAATGCAACATTGGCCAGAGTCCTCATGAAGAAATCATGGTAGTTGACAGGAACTCCATGCATGATGTTGAAAAGCAGATTCTTCATGATGCCAACGACCTCTTCTTCATTCGAGTCATGGACTTTGATTGGACTCAGTGTCTTGGTCAGAATGCGATACACAGTCCGTGGCACATACATCAATTCCTTCACGAGGAATTTTGTCCTTGGGGCTTGACCAGGCTTCAACGGTTTCATCAATACATGCATGTAATGGTCAGATAGCTCAGGTTCATGGTACATGAGCTGCGCACCTTCAAGGGGAGGACTGACAGGTAGGGCATGAAGCAATTTAGAGGCCGGTGCTTTGAAGTGAGTGTTTTCGGTCATCCAGTCCAACACCCAAGAATTTACATCTGCAACATTGCCAGTGATGTGCAGCGTCGCGTAGAACTGAAGAATTAGTTCTTCATTCCAGTCAATGATATCTGTGCAGAAGTTTAGCAGCCCAGCGTCATGAAGAACACTGAGGACTGGGGGGAGCAAGGTAGCGATTCCATGTCCACATGAGGAATATGCTCATGGTCAAAGACTTTGTCCTTATCAAAAAGAAGTGAAGAATAGAAGTTGGCTTGGCTTGCTGTCCAGAAATGCTTCCTTCATAGACAAGCAGAGTCATAAGGACTATAATCTATGAAGAATACATGCTCATGGAAGAAATCATCAGCCTTGAATTTCTACTTGTTGGAGAAGGGATTCTTCGGCTTGGGCTGAGGAGTATCAGTCAAAGTCATCACAACCTCAGGAATCACATTCTCAGGAGCCACAGGCTGAGGAATTTTAGTTTGTGCTTCAGTAGCATCCTGGGTCTTCAATTCTTCATCAACATTGACATCAGCACTAGTGGCTGGAATTTCTTCAGGAATGGAAGGAGTAGCTTGAGGTTCATCAGAGCCCATTTCAACTTCAGTGTGCACTGGGGACTGAGGAATTTGTTGCAGTGGCGTGAACATGGGAGAGTTGGGGTGATGACTTTCCCAATAGTCATCATTCAACACAGGAGTGGTGCTCCCAATGTCCACGTCTTCAACTTCTTCATTTAATTCTTCAACGCCGACCTCTTCAGCTGTGAACTGAGGCATGGGCGATGAGACAACTGGGGTTGAAGGGATATTATCCACTTCAATTTGTTCGTCCAACTGCCTTGAAGAAGCAGCAGAAGGAACATCTTCATCAAATCCACTTGGGATTTCATATCTTCACCAAAGGGAACGAGTTCCTTTGATGGCATACTCGAGACAGGAATAGCATCAATGGGATTCTCAAACAAGCTAGTCAATGTCTTCATCTTCTTCAGTGCTGAATACTTTGATGAAGCAGATGATTTCCTCTTCTTCACTGCTGCTCGCTCGGCAGCCTTGGTTTTCTTCGCGTCTGATGTAGAAGGAAGAATGGGACTTGGCGTTGGCGTAGGAGGAGCAGAGGAAATTGGTGCATTTTCCTCAGGCACAACTGATGCAGTTGGCCTGGTTGGTTCAGTTTCTTCAGGCACAACAATAGAAGCTTATGCTGGTCTGGCTTGTTCCTCAAGCGCAACACTAGTGGTTGCCCTGGCAATTTCATCAGCGGCTGGAATAACTTCATTAGCCCTGGTACTTGTAGTTTCATCGGTGACTGATTTTCATCGGTGATCTTGGCATGTTCTTCGATTAATGGCGGATGCTTCACCCTGAGGAGATTCGTGTTGAGATGATGCATCATCATTTGAAGTGAATTTCTCAGCCAATTTCACAAATCTGACTTTGGCTCCAAGCCAATCGGTGCGGTAGACATTGAATTCATCACTGAGTCCTTTGATCTCAGTTTGTATAGCAACAAGTTCATCAGTTGTCAAATTGATAACATTTTTCTTCAGAAAGCGCTCCTTCTTGTATTGAGCTTTCTTCAGCTGCCTGGCCTTTTCAAACTTCCATTTTCTTCACCAATGAAGGCGGTCAGCATGTGACTTTGGCCAGGAGTGAGCTTGAAGTCATGCACAGGTGTGTTGGGATCCTTGTGCCAGAGATCAATGTACTCAAGGATCAGCTTGGGATCCAGCAAGAGAGGAACTTCACTTCCTTTGGCTCTAGCGGCCCTCTGCTGTCTATCTCTGATGATTTCGGCGAGTTCCTCATCATCAGCTTCCTCATCACTTGATGGTACATGAAAGGCAACCTGCTTCTTGTGAGGACTTGGTCTTGAGCCTCGTCCAGCAGTAGCCTTGGTCTTCAGCAGAGTGGGGCCTGTTGAGGAATGTGGAGGAGCTGAAGAACTTGCAGAGGCTCCTGAGGCAATTGATTTGCCTGTGGTCCTTTGACACGAGGCGAGATGCACAGGTGTTGAGGACTTTGCCGGAGGAGCTGAGGGCTTTGGAGGAGCTGAGGGCTTTGGAGGAGCTGGAGCAGCATGAGGAATTTGCTGTGAGGGCTTTGCAGAACTGGGCCGTGAGGGCATTGCTGAGGTGCTTGGCCGTGAGGGCATTGAAGCAGAGGCACTTGGCTTGTGTGCGGGCTTCTTGGGCATGGCCTTCTTAGGCTTGCTAGCAGAGGCCTCAGCAGTGGCAGCAGAGTCTTCATTGAATTTCTTCACTGCCTCTTTTGCCATTTTGGCCAGTTTAGCTTGACGCTTGGCCCATTCCTTGGGGAAATCCTCACCTCTTCTGATGCTAGAGGGATCAGCAACTTGGCCTGGTGCCAATGGAGGTCTTGGGCATGGAGGGTGTACTGCGAATTTCTTCATATACTTGGGAGTCACATATTTGTACTCCCTCCATTCTCTGGTCCATCTCCTCTCTATCCTCTGAATGTGCACTTTGCGCTCATTCTTTGTTTCATGAGGAGGAGTGCAGTACCCTGCATAGATGTCTTCAGGTATCTCAACAACATTGTTGATTTCCAATTTCTTCCCTCCCTTCTGAGGTTTCTTGCCATCAGCCATTTTCTTCAGCTGAGGATTTTGAACGATTGAGTTCTCTGAAGAGGTATGCAACTTGTCTTCGAGAAACGCTGCAAATGAGTTAAGTTGATGAGAACCTAGTGATCCAGAAGTGGACATGTGTACCTGTGAACAGAGTATAGGTGCGAAGAATTTGGAGAGGTCATGTGCGTTCTCAGAAGTTTTTGCAAAAAGAACAAGTTTGATGAATTTGACCACATGTGTCTTGAGGAATTTCACTAAGCATTCTTTGACTTAGGTTCCAGAGTTGTATAGATTGTAAATCCACACAATTGAGGAATCTTGAAGAAAAATGTTGCTTAGAGAAACAGATCAAGAACAGATGTTTGCGTGAGGTGTTTAGTGTGTGAAGATTGAAGAATAAACACCTTTTGAAGATTTTATGGAAATCATCAGAATCAACAAGGGCAGTAAAAATAACTTTCAATTACCCTTGACGAAGAACACGACGAACTGAGAGATGTAGATTTAGAAGTTCGTCTGTCGAGATCTTCCACGCCCTAACTTGGCAGAGGAAGACAGCTACGGTAGCGGCGGAGTGAAGATTTCCACATCCGGCGCGAGTATGATGGCGACGAGGTCGAGGCAGCAAAGCTCTTCCTCACCAGCGATGATGGAAGTAGCGGCATCACTAGGTTTTGAGAGCTCGAGCGAGGGAGTGAGGTCGAGCAGAGTAAAAACAGTCTAAGGAAGGGGAGGGGTATATATAGCCGAGGTGAAAAAACCGTTCGCCCGAGGAAAATGGACGAACGTGCCCCTGACCCTTCTCATTCTTGTGACGTGTGTCACCCACGTACAGAGAGGTGGAGATCGTGTGAGATCGTGGGTGAATAGATAAGTCCTATTGTAGAATGTGGGACGATTTGAGTGGCAAAAACCAAAAATTCAGATTAGAATATTATTTTTACGTTTCGTTCGCAAATTCTTCAGCTGACAAGTACACAGTGAAGATTTTGAATGGGTTTCAAATAGAACGCACATGAAGAATTTGTGAACAGACTGGGTAGAGTTTAGCATAGAGGGGGAAGGGTCCGATCACATTCACTTAACAGAAAAAGTACCTTGAAGAAATAGCAATAAGTGAATGTTGTAGAGGACATAAACTCATAACAGAATATTATTCTGTTACCATACTTGAACTTTTACCATTTGATTTTTCATTGGGTTTCATTTTGTTTGAGCTATTTTCTCGAACTTATCTGGGACGTCGTGTTGAACTTACAACTTTTTTAATTGTGAACTTGTTGTGTTTTTGCAATGCCAATATTTAGGAGAGCAGGGCGAGGACAAAGGAAATAATTTCGTGTGTTTGTTTTTTTAACTCAATTTTTCTTGCAAGATGTTTTGGACTTCTCTTGTTTTGCAACTTGAACTTTTACCATTTGAGTTTTCATTGGGTTTCATTTTGTTTGAGATTTTTTCTCAAAATTATCTGGGACGTCGTGTTGAACTTACAACTTTTTAAATTGTGAACTTGCTGTGTTTTTGCAATGCCAATATTGAGGAGGGCAGGGTGAGGACAATGATAGAAGGAAGCTGCGTGTGGTGATCGTGGAAGCACTACAGGGCTGAGCCACAACGGTGGTTGATGGCAAGGCGGCACGACACCTATTACGCGGCGGAGAGGCATGGCGACGGGTGGGCGACGCACTGACATGACACTTGAGATGCGCCTGCTGGACTGACCTCCTTGTCCCATCTGGACGGATCAGTTGCAGAACTTGGACGTTTTCTTGGACGTCAACTCTTGGACGTCAACGTCACAGAATACCAAAACCTAACCATCTTTTATTTTTCAAACTGATCATTGTTTTTAATTTGTACTGATCAATATTTTTGATTCAAACCATTTTTTCTTCTTGCATGCACATCAAGCTGTCATGTACCTATACCTTCTTTGAAGTGGCAATCATCTCATCATATATAGAATTTTTTTCACACATATAATACATGTACATGAATAACATATACATGGTCAGATCGGTACCTAGCAGCAATAGCAGTGGTTACCAACACACATACACATGAACCGATAACAAACTTGCACATGGCCTGACAAACAAAAAGCACATAAACTGACAAAAAAAACATAGTACACATTAACGGATAATCCCCATGACTAATGGTAGAACTTTGTTGTACCCAGGTTCAGCTATTTATCGAAAGTAGAACTTTTCGGTTTTATAAATCGAACTGATGTTTAAGTGTTCACCCTTTTTGGCCTACAGATTAGAATACTGAGATCACCATATATGCTGAAGGTCCTGGCAGTACAGAGTTACAAACAAATTCTAAACACCATATATGCTGAAGGTCCCATCAGTACAGAGTTACAAAACAAATTATTTGTCCAATGACAACGTAAGAGTCACGACCAGCAATCACAAACAACACTAGCTCGACCGCGGGCATGTGTGTGCGGCAAGGGGAGGAGATTCCGATGCTAGATGTGTAGAGACAACAAGCTCATCATGCGTAGAAGACGATGGATGACTCACATAGTAGGCCTTGAACTGATCGTCTGATGGCTATGGATCATGCAAAATCCTCACCAAAAGATCACATTATTTTCACCAAACTAATCTCTTGAACTTGCTCCACGACAATCTTTGAACCTCCTACAAGAAAAGCCATTATTTTAATGTTCATATGACAATCTTTGAACCTCCTACACACGCAAGTTCTAGTAGGCAACATGGATTATTTTGTTGAATCCATTGAACTAAAGGGAGCTCCTTCGACCTGTAAGATGAACGGAAAAAAAGAAAATGAAATTTGTCAAGGTCGAAATGACCATAATAATCATGTAAAACATGTAAAAATAACGACAAGTTCATGCACAGTAACATTAGAAGTACACAAAAGAAACTTAAATAGAAGTTATGTACTTTGAAATACTTCATTTTAGTTCCCAAATACTTCATTTGTTTCAAAATATGAACTTCTATATTTATGTTCTTAGAACTTATTATGTTTTCCCTGCAAATTACATGGGTGAGAGCATGGTGCTCTAATTCAATTGCATATATCTAAAACTCCACAAGCGACCTGAACTTATGCATAACAGTATGAGTGCAGAATACTTGTAAGCATAAGAAAAAGACATAGAGTGCACATATAATTTTCAAGATTTCCTTGGTGTTCTGCATATTTTTTTGACCAATCAAACAGTAGGAAAGGCTCCTACTGCATTTTGTATTTATACACCCCCCCCCCCTTGGGGGGGAGGGAGTGTTACAATTCACAAGTGATACGAGGAAGTTTGCAAGCTTGACCTAAAGACTAATAAGAAAGAAGTATTACAAGAGGTTTACACTAGGGAGTTCAAAATGGCAGTAATAAACTGTTGATTCCTATCCTTTGCTCTATGTCTCAAGTTGCCAAAGTCTGTTTTAAATCTTTGCTTCCAGGATGCCAAAGTGGGGGTCTTCTGAAAATGATTGTTATTTCTTTCTTTCCACAACCCCCACGCTGCCACCAGAAAGATGTCCATGAACATAGGCCTATTGCGGTTATTTTTTGCCTCCTCAAGGATTTGCAATCTGTCTCCATGCAGAGTCCATATAAATTTTTGAACTGAAAATCAAGTAAAGGCTGAACTCATATAAATTTCAAGGTCAAAAGAACCTCCACATCCATCAAACTTCATATCCTGTAGTTCAACTTCTGTAAAAATAGAACTTGTGGTATCCCTCATAAATCAACAAGAAAACCTGCAGAAAAATGTACATGTTCTCATTGGCATATCAACAAGCACCTTCAGAGAACAGAGTGTTATATGCCCTTATTTACAGAGAAGGCATCCGTCCATGGCAGAGAAAGCATTGTTCAGAGAAAGATCAATGACACAGCAAGCATACGACCCTGATTCTTCTTAAATTTATCACCCTCTCATCGAGCTCAAGTTGTACTGCACCTCACTCGGATATTTGCTGTAGTAGTGGCCCGCAGACCTTCAATGAATTTTTCTCCATAAGAATCATTAATCAAATACATGTACTGTTCGCTAGGTTTTAGCAATAGGTGGCAAAGTAGTAGCGGCACAAAAGAAGGCCACCCTGAACAATGAGTACTACCGCGACACCTAAACTATGTGTTGGCCATGCTTGCTTTACATAGTACTACAAGATTTTTATAAAAAAAAAGTACTAGAAGATTTGTGAATATGAGGTCGTAGAGAAGTTGTACTGAGGGTGTGGATTAGAGTGGCCGGAAGAGGATGCAGCAGCACACACACACACCACCAGATAAGTTCTTCTGTCTCCAGAACACATGTATACATAGATGCATCTCCATCTACAAGGAAGGATAGATGAGGTACTGTAATTTATAAGAAAAAGGTATGCTAGAATGTAAACCTGGAAAGGGAAAAACAAGTGCAATGTTTTTACGGAAAAATGCCCGCGGGGGTCGGTTCCATAGCTCTTTCCACCTGCAGCCACTAACACAAACACTAACAAGGAAAAGGCACACATAATTACACAGGGGGAAATCAGTTACATGCCCAACCAAGATTAATAATTACTTGTTCTACTTCCATGGTTTCACATGATCCTATGCACCTTGTGAAGCAACCTAACCTGAAACTACTTCTCATTCAGCTTAAAATTAACCCCACATAATTCAGTTTTGGCTCAGACATTAACAGGGGAAAATCACCTTTGCATCTGTTTTTGTTCTAGGTAAGTGAACGTTTACAAACAGTACATGATACTGGAACATTTTCATCGAGAAATAGAAAAAAAAATGCCTATAGTTGAATGGGAACATTTCTTGTTCAGTAACAGAAGGAACTTAATTTTTAGACCATTGACCATTACTCCACACATGGGAATGAAAATAGAGTCAAAGCACTTACTAAAAAGGTCCCATTGGCATGCCAAAGTTGCTTTTTTACTCGATCAATTCTGAAAAGATCAATGCCAAGAATAATATCATAACTTTATTTTTCTAATGGATACATACTGATGAACTACTACAAGTCTTGTTGTCGAATTGTCCTTGCTGTTCAACATGTATTTTCTTTTTACAAAATATAATTGAAGAGTACTGAAAATGTGGTGGTTTTTTTAATATATATATATGAACTTTACTGAAAAGAACGTCTGAACATTTGGGACGATAGTTTGTGAACTTCTCGATGATTTTTTTAAATGTTTGTGCGATCGAAAATAGAAAAGAGTGGCAAATCAGATTTGCACTTTCCTGTACAAAAAGTTTGAACTCCCTGTCAAATGATTGGTTTCAGTAGCAAAAAAATTTGGCCGAACCACTTACGTACAAAACCGAATTTGATTCAAACTTCACACATCAAGAAGTTTGAACTTCACTAAAAAAATTAACTAGGTCAACCAAATACATACAAACAGAAAACATGCTATAATTGGTCCTGTTTAGACATCAAGGAAATATTTAGAGATCACAGTTCAAAATTTTGTTTTGCGAACTCTCAAGCAAGCATCAATTGAACATACGCGGAGATACGAGGATGAGATGATGAAAGCTGATCTTTAGTAGATGGCGAAGAACGGCCGACGACATTGCTTGAATAATAGACCACATGAATTAGATAAATGAACCACTGTTTCTAACCACATAAATGTAGAACTGTAGGGAATTAGTAAAATTGAACTACCATTTGATGCTCCTGCTTCTATTATTTTTTAGTGATAATGAGATAAACAAGTATCAAGAAAAACATGAGCTTGGAAAAAGGAAAAACAAGTTATACGGTAGAACAACACAACAAAATGCACGGACAAACTATGTGATGCAAATACACCATGTGATGCAA
Source organism: Aegilops bicornis (assembly GCA_021605145.1). Lineage (NCBI taxonomy): Eukaryota > Viridiplantae > Streptophyta > Magnoliopsida > Poales > Poaceae > Aegilops > Aegilops bicornis. The sequence goes on along the minus strand of CM038672.1, from coordinate 436,228,486 downwards.
GTACCAACTCTTTTTCTCTCTGAAACAAGCAAGATTCACACAAACATCCTGCATTTCTAGCATCATAAATTACTTGTCATGAACTGACAGATTTACACAAGTAGACCAACCAATGGTGAAATCTACTCATTGTTTTAAGGAATCAGTAATTTGGTACCCGCTGGGGATTCATGTGTAACAAAAATGCAGATTCATAGAGAAAACAACCCAAAAGAAGTGATGCACCGTGTCCCGTTGCAGCTCAACGTGTGTAGTGTTATTGGCACTTATGATCAACCATTTTTTTGACTAGATATTTCATGGGAGTCTAGGGTGCTTGCACTAAAATGCAAAACTGCAGTACGCCAATCTTTTCTTTGTTTAATCCTTGAACTGAAGGAAGCTCTTGACTTAGATGAATCGAAAATGCATCCAAAGGTGTACTGAAAAAACTGAAGCCCCGGGAAGCCTTTACTACAAGCAGGATAAGGGCTGGGGCTTTCTATGCTGGTGGAGCGCCATGTCCTCCGTCGTCAGCGAGCTCCGGCCATAAACCCACGTCCACCTTAACTGTCGTCACTGGAAAAGAAACAACATGATATGAGAAACAAGATGAGAGGGAGAGATTGAGCCGGATCCAAGGCGGAGCAGGGGGTGGCCTGCACGCAGCTCCTTGAGCTACCGACCATGGAGCAAGTAGTTGGACTGCCGAGTTGGACGGCGTGTTGTGGCCACCGGATGCGGCGATGTAATGCGACGGTCTGCTGCGGGGGCTGGGTGAAGGCTTGTGGCGTTGATTGGTGGCGCTGGCGTGGCTCCCGCTAGTGGGGGTTAGAAGCAGGAGGGCCGCCGGAGGCGCGTGGAAGCAGGGAGGCCGCCGGCTGCGCGTGGAAATAGGGGGGTGGCGGTTGCGCGTGGAAGCAGGGGGCGGTGCCGGCGGAGGGTGGAAGGAGGGGCGACGCGGCGTTGGGTGGAAGCAGGAGGTGGCGCCGCGTTGGGTGGAAGCAGGAGGGGCGGCGCCGGTGTCGGGTGGAAGCAGGGGGCGGCGCCGCGGCGGGGTGGACGCAGGGGGTTAGCCGCCGGCGTCCTTGGGGAGGGAGACGGCGAGCAGCGTCGTGGGGGGCGGAGGCGGTGGCCGGCGGCATGGGGGCGGAGGCGGCGGCCGGTGGTGTGGGGGTCGGAGGCGGCGGCCCGCGGCGTGGGGGACGGAGGCGGCGGCCCGCGGTGTGGGGGACGGAGGAGGCAGCGGCTGGAGTGATGCGATGAGAGGGTCGCGGGTCTTTTTGCTTTCGGCAGCGGCTGGAGTGATGCGATGAGAGGGTCGCGGGTCTTTTTGCTTTCTTTTCTGTGAGTAGCGTTTGGGCCATTGCAAAAACACATCAGGCCCTATATAGAGCCGGGGGTAAAAAAATATTATTCTGTTACTAGTAACAAAATAGCTCAGTCCTATATATATATAGAGTGATACTATTCTAATACCGGGATTAGAATAGTTATTCGATCACGACGCGCCCTATATAAGCGCTGACGGAGATGTTCCTGAGATTCAGAAAAAAAGGCAGACCCCGTCCACTTCTTCCCCCACCCGCGTCCACCGCCCCCGCGCCCGAAACCAGCCACCACGCCGCCCCCGCCCCCGAAACCGGCCGCCGCGCCGCCCCCGCCCCCGGATCCGGCCGCCGCGCCGCCTCCTTCCCCCGGATCCGGCCTCCACGACGCCTCCTCCCCCCGATCCAGTCCCACCGCCACCTATTGCCACCACATGTCACCGCCACGCCAGATCCCGCCGCCTGGCCGTCCGCTGGGCCTCCCTCCACCGCCGTCCGTCAGGCCGCGGAGCGCCCTCCCCGCAACCCCTACACCGCCGCTCCCCGCTACCCCTAGCTCTCGGTCTGCCTTCCCCTGCTACCCCTAGCGCCGCCGCCCTGGCACTACCTCCGGAGACGCCGCCGCCCCAACCTCTGGCACTGCTGCCGCCCCAACATCCGGCGCCATCTCTCCCCCACCCCAAACTCCCTCCCCTTGAATCCACAGCGGCAGCGAACTCCCTCGGGTCCACGGCGGCGGCGGCGGACAACCTCCCCCTGGATCCACCTTGGCGACGCCCTCCCTCCCGAGCTCTGCTGGCAAACAACCAGCTGTCAACCTCCCCCGAGCACCTCCCTTCCTTTGCTCCAACCGGTCCACCGCTGCTGCACCACCCGCCCCAAACACCGTAGCTCCTCCTCCATGAATACATCGCGGGCGGCCACCTGCTCAACGACGGCGCCAACCTAACTCTGACCATGGCGACGGTCGACAGACGCCAATGTTGCAAGTATCGCTGCTACATCTCTTCCCTGACCTCTCTCCCTCCCTCTCCCTGACCTCTGTTTCTTCACAAATATCTTCTCTACTAGAGGATTTGAACTTCTCCAAAGTTGCACTAAAAGTAACTACAAAATTGTTTCTGTATTTTGCTTATGAAAGAATTGACTTGATGTCTGAACTGCAGGCCTGTCTTCTTTGGCCGGAAGACGCTCTAGTTTAGCAGCATCAACAACGCAAAAAGAGACAGGAAGAAAAATGGATGTCAGGCTCATCTCTGGAGTTTTTGCAATCCTTTTCATGCTAGGTGTTTGTGTAAATGAACCAGCATGCTCATGCATGCCTATGGAAGTTGAAAGGAAACAAATGTTCCAGGATCACTATCAGCATATATTTTCTAAATGTCAACCTGGAGAAAACGCGATGACTGTTTGTGTATATGTCTCAAACAAAAAAGTGTGTTTTTTGTAACATTTTACCCTGTCTCGTTGCATCCTCTCTCTTTGGTTACAGGAGAAGTTCATATACAGCGACAACAGCAAAGTTTCATGTCAGAAAAAATGAAGTCCATCTATATGGAAGTTGATAATTGTTGTGTGTATGCAGGGGAGCACAAAAAAACTTGTAGCTGATAAATTTTCCTTTTGTTTAGATGCAGCAATCTTTCTTGATGCCTGCTCTTTTTTAAGTGATTAAATGATGCTTGTTTATGGTTCATTTGGTGCTTGATGTTGGAAATATATTACAGTGCGCGAATGTGAAGTTCAATTTGAAATAACCAAGCAGTCTGATGAGTATAAAAACCTTGTATTTCCTTGTTTCTCAAAAGTGATGGTTTACGGGATCCAAATATTAAACATTGCAAAACATGTTGCTAGCAGTGTTTCAATTGTTATATGTGCATTTTAATTTGCTGGAATTTTTTGTATGACATGCATGATCAAGTTCAGAGCACACTTGCGTTCATGCATGCAAAAAATGGTTGTGTGTGTCTTCGTGCAATGGGTAGTTCTTTTTTCTTTTTGCGTATAAAAAGAAGGAAGTTCAAACAAAAAATGCAAAAGTTCAAAAAATATGTGACAAAAAAAGATTGTTTAATCTACCAGCAAAAAAAATGTAAATCCACAAAATTTGTCTAGCGAAACCTTATAAATTATATCTACGCCATAAAAAATATATCTCTAGATTCACTCGAATGAACTTTCTAAATATATAATATGTGGCATATTATACATGTGTTGCTAGTTAAATCGACGACCTAAATTCCGGTGCCCGACTTATACTCCCATCCGGACGTTGTGTGCTGCAATGTCACAAGCAACTTGGACCTTGGAGCCAGGTGCCGGGTGGCTCCAGCTTGTGCAGAAATGGCACACTAGTCCTTTCGTCCTAGATTTTCCGTGTTTCTAAATAATAAGAGAGAAGGCCAACTCACAATAATAGAGCAGTTCAAAAAAAGTATATAAATGGATTTAAGAAAATAGAAATTTTGAAATAACCGAGAAGGTCAAAAAGACATAGAAGTTCAATTTTGAAAACCCTAGAAGTTCAATTTGAAATAACCGAGAAGGTCATAAAACCTAGAAGTTTAAATTTAAAAACCTAGAAAATTGTTTGCTTATTTAAAACCATAGTTTTCTAAGAAGTTCAAAGTAAAAAAAAGATAAGTTCGAAGGTTAAAAAAACTTAGATGTTTTCTCATTATTAATAATAAAATGAAGAAGTTAAAATTAAGATAAGGAAAAACTAAAAAAGTTTTAAAAGGCTTAGTAGTTCAAAAATTATTTAAAGAAAGCATTTTTCCATATTTCCAAGAGAAATTAGAGGTTCAAATTTCACAAACATAGAGGTTCAATGTTTATTCTGAGCGAAGAAAGTCAAATTTAAAATACAAAGAAGTTCAACTTTTTTATAATAAAAGGGGTTATATAAAATCCTAGAAGTTCAAATTTAAATAACTTAGAAGTTCAATTTTTAGCACAAAACCAAGATGATCAAGTTACAAAAAAAAATCTAAAATAAGAAGTTCAAATTAAAAAGACGAAGAAGTTCAATGCTTGTTACAAACCCAAAGAAGGTAATAAAAAAAGCATCTCAAACAATTTTACAAAAAAGATTTTCTCTGTTAAAATAAACCTAGAAGCTCAAATTTAAAAACGGAGTGGCTCGATGTCTATCAGAAAGTAGGTTTTTTTTCGTTACTAAAAGAAATAAAACTAGGAAGTCCAAATTAGAAAGATGGAGAAGTTCTATGATTATAGAAAACTCAGATTTCCCTCGTTATTAAAGAATGGAAACAAGAAGTTCAAAAATAAAATAACAAGAAGTTCAACTTTTAAAAATAGAGCGCTTCAGAATTCATAAAAAAGAATTAAGAAATTCAGATTAATATTCATAAAAAACTCAGATATTTTCACGTAACCAAGAGAAGTTTAGATTGATAACTATCGGAAGTTCATGTACTACACGGTGTGCATTTGTATGAAACAAAAAGAATGAAAAAGCAAAGGCTAATAGTTTTGTTGCTAGAAGTTCAAGTGCTCAGCTCAAAAAAAGTTCAAAAATTCTTGTGAGAGAGGTTGAACAAAAATATGTGACAGAAGTACAAGGAGAAAACAGCGGGACATTCAACTACTACACGAAATGCATTTCAGATAAGAATATAAGAATAGAAAACCAAAAGCTTAAAAGGTTTGTTGCAAGAAGTTCACGTGGTCCTCCGTGCACGGCACAAAATTAATATTGCGGGATATCCGACCTCCAATTGCATGTTTGAAAATAGCAAAAAATGACGTCCGACCTTCAATTGCATGTAATTCAATGTATGCACAAAAATGTGACAGAAGTTCATAGTGAAAACAATGAGAAGTTCATGTACCCCAAGGAATGCATTTCAGGTTAGAATAAAAAGTATAGAAAAATAAAAGCTTAAACAGTTTGTTGCTAGAAGTTCAAGTGCTCTGTCAGGGGAAGTTCAAAAATTCTTGCGAGAGAGGTTCACCTTCTATTTCCATGTTCGATTTTTTCCGTATAAAAATCGAATACAATTCTTTACTCAAAATATAAAAAGGTGAAGTTCAAATTGAAATAACAGAGAAGTTCGGAGTTTATTAAAACCTAGGATTTACATATTGAAAAAATAAAAAACAAGGCACCATTTTTTGCACTTTTAAAAACAACTCATAAATGAAAAGAATGGTTGATAGAAGTTCAATTGCTCAGCGAGGAAAAGTTCAAAAAATTCTTGTGAGAGGTTCACCATGTATTTATATGTCAAACATACATTAAAAATATGTTTTTTTGTGTTTTAAAAGAATTCTCTCAAACCAGAGAGAAGTTCAAAAGTGATAACAACCGGAAGTTCACGTACTACATGGTGTGTATTTCATACAAGAAAAATACAAATAAAGTGAAACAAAGTGAAGTTCAAACAGACATGCCCCAGAAGTTCAACTACTTCACGCGGTCACGAAAAACAACATGTCAAAAAATAGCACGTCAAAAACAGAGTGAAGTTCAGACAGACATGCCCGAGAAGTTCAACTACTTCACGCAATGCATTTCCATTCGCGATGAAGGCAGAAATCATGATCTTGTCATTTTCTAATTTACTTTAAAACGACAGGAATATCATTTGTGTAAGTTCAAGTCCTCGGTCGGAGAAAGCTAAAAAAATATTGTGAGAGAGGTTTGTACAAAAAGAATATCATTTGTGTAACAATGACGAAAATGGATGGGAAAATTACAAACAAAAAATATGTCACGGAAGTCCAACGTGAAAACAGCAGGAAGTTCAACTACTACACTGAATGAATTTCACAAGAAATTTTTTTAAAACCGTCGCGAGTATGAAAAAATGATCAACACGGAAAAGTTGCATGTTTATAGCAGCTTTCCATCGGTATATCACTTGCTTAATTCTGGTGAGTGAATGAAGAGCTACGAGCAAAAAAAGCACGTGAAAAACAGAGTGAAGTTCAGGCAGAATCGCCAGAAGTTCAAGTACTTCACGCAATGCATTTTCGACGAATACATTTTAGCGATAAAGGCGTAACGAGTGATCTCGCCGTTTCTGAAATTACTTGAAAATGGCTGGGATTCAGAGAAAACCATCAACATGAAAAAGTTTCGCATTTTTCGTAGTTTTTCAACAGTATATTATTTTCCCCGTTCCGATGAAGTTTGTATAAATTACGGCGAAAATATGTTTTTAGCCATTTTCAAAATCAACGTAAAACCATAATGAATTTGGAGAAACAATATATACCAAAAAGTTTCGCATTTGTTCAGGCTTTCCAACGCCATATCATTTGCTATGTTTGGACGTATGATTAAAAAAATATCGAAAATACAAACTTGGTAGAACTTGTACCGTTTTCTAAATTACTCTTAAACCATTCAAAATTAGAAAAAACTTTCAACATGAGAAAAAGGCGCATTTGCATAAGCTTTCCAATGCGATATCATTTGTCTCAATTGGATTAGGCGTTTAGAAATGGCAACGAAAATACGAACTCGGTTGTTCGGTTTGCGAAATTTTACGATTTTCCACATTACTCTTTAACCATTGGGAATTAGAAAAAACTTTCAGCATGTGGAAGGGGCGATTTTACAGCAGTTTTCCAACGCCATATTATTTGCCTCATTCCGATAAACGGTTTAGAAATGCGATTGAAAATACGATTCACGTTTTTTGTATGAAGAAAAGACGGTTTTCAAAACTGTTCTTAAACCACTTACATTTTGCCAAAATTTTAAGTTGGGTCATGATACTGGTGTCCATAGCTTTCCAACGGTATATCGCAAGCCCCATTTGGGCAATGTTGATGGAAGTTCAACCTAGCACTAGGGGAAGTCCAGGTCGAACAAATCAGGCAGTAAAATTGCAAAAAACACAATTTCATCACGACCCGAGAGCAAAATCCGCCAGCGAGCGAGATTTCTATTTAAATCCGGTATTTAGTTGCTAAAAATCCTTTCTAGATTACACTAACATCATATAGAACACTACTAACCAGAATAATTCGCGGGGGAAACCACGGTTGCAAAGATAGGCCGAAGGTCGGGTTCGTACAGAGGGAAGTTCAGGCGTGTGTACAAACAAAAATACGTCACAGAAGTTCAACGTGGAAATAGCATGAAGTTCAACTACTACGCTGAATGAATTTCAGATGAAAAACTTTTAAAATTGTTGCGACTATGAAAAAATGATCAACACAGGAAAGTTGCGTGTTTACAACAGCTTTCCATCGGTATATCACTTGCTCAATTCCGGTGAGTGGATGTAGAGCTAGAAGCAGTGGATAGAGATATACGAGGAAAAAAATCACGTGAAAAACAGAGTGAAGTTCAGGTACTTCACGCGATGCATTTTTGGCGAATCTGTTTCGCGATAAAGGCAGAACGAATGATCTCGCCATTTTTGAAATTACTTGAAAACGGCTAGGAATCAAAGAAAACTGTCAACATGGGAAAGTTTCGCATTTTCCGTAGCATTTCAGCGGTATATTATTTGCACCATTCCGATAAAGTTTGTAGAAAATACGACAAAAATACGTTTTTTGCCATTTTCGAAACTGACTTAAAACCGTAAAGAATTGGGAGAAATAATACATACCATAAAGTTTTGCATTTGTTCAAGCTTTCCAACTTCATATCATTTGCTGCATTCGGACGCACGGTTAAAAAATTATATCGAAAATATGAACTCGGTAGGACTTGTACTGTTTTCTAAATTACTTTTACACCGTTCAAAATAATAAAAAAAAATTCAAAATTAAAGAGTAGCGCATTTTCATAAGCTTTCCAAAGCCATATCATATGCCTCAATTGGATTAGCTGTTTAGAAATGACGTTGAAAATACGAACTCGGCTGTTCGGTTTGCAAAATTTTACGTTTTTTCAAATTACTTTTTAACCATAGAGAATTAGAGAAAACTTTCAACATGTGGAAGTAGCAGTTTCGCAGCAGCTTTCCAACGCCATATTATATGCCTCATTCCGATAAACGGTTTATAAATGCGATCGAAAATACGATTCACATTTTTTGTGTGAAGAAAAATCGGTTTTCAAAACTGCTCTTAAACCACTTACATTTTGCCAAAAATTTAAGTTGGGTCATGATACTGGTGTCCATAGCTTTCCAACGGTATATCACAAGCTCCATTTGGGCAATGTTGGCGGAAGTTCAACCTAGTTCACAGGGAAGTTCAACGTACTACTAGCGGGGCAGGTCAGGTTGTGATCAGAATATTATTCTCATCCCGTGATCATAATAGTGTTTATGTATATAGACAATGAAGAAAAACGCCGGAAATAGTGAAGATAATGCAAAGTTGAAGAAATTGAACAACTGAGGAAATTCAAAATGAAGAAAAACTCAAATTGAAGAGTTGCAACTTTTGTTGGTGGCGAAACCCACCGTGTAAGAATGATGATTTCAAACACCGCGTACAATTATCGTAGGGCTCTGAGAATCAAATTCTTCGTTAATTTCTTCACACTTTGAGTGTTAGTCTTCATTGATTGAAGAAAAACGTTACTTCGTGTGCTGCACATCTAAGTCATCAATTTAGCATAAGTGTTAGGATGTGTGTCCTTTTCAAAGGACATTCGAAGATTCTAAGATATTTAGCTCACACCGCAACTTGCTAAATCTCTTCTCATCAAAGGGCTTTGTGAAGATATCGGCTAGCTGTTCTTCAGTCTTCACGTGCTCGATGGAGATGTCGCCCTTCAACACATGATCACGAAGAAAATGATGACGAATCTGAATATGCTTTGTCTTCAAGTGCTTGAATCGGGTTATGAGCAATCTTGATGGCACTCTCATTGTCACGATGAGAGGCACATTCTTCATGTTGATGCCGTAGTCCTTGAGGGTTTGCTTCATCCATAGCAGTTGAGCACAAGACGAACCAAAGACAATGTACTCTTCAAAGAAGTGGAAAGTGATCTGTGATTCTGTTTCTTCGAGGACCAATAGACCAAGGATCGTCTGAGGAAATGGCATGTGCCAGATTTTGACTTGCGGTCCACATGATCACCAGCATAGCCAGAGTCTGAATATCCAATGAGATCAAAAGCCGAGGCATTGGGATACCATAATCCAAGTGTTGGAGTGTGAGCTAGATATCGAAGAATATGCTTCATAGCCTTATGGTGTGATTCCTTCGGTGTAGCTTGAAAACGGGCACACATGCAAACACTAAGCATAATATCTGGCCTAGATGCACATAAATACAATAAAGAGCCAATCATGGAGCGGTATACCTTTTGATAAAAGGCAATATAATGGGCATAGGGATTTTGACGCCTTTGCAATCTTGCATGCCGAATTTCCTCAATACATCCTTGAGGTATTTCTCCTGAGATATGAATATGCCGTTGCGCTGTTGACGAATTTGAAGAACTAAGAAGAATTTCAATTGTCCCATCATTGATATTTCATATTCCTTCCTCATCATATAACCAAATTCATCAGTGTAACGTTGGTCAGTACAACCAAAGATAATATCATCAACATATATTTGGCACACAAATAATTCACCATCATAAGTTTTGGTGAAAAGAGTTGGGTCTAGTGAACCGGGTTTGAAGCCTTTCTTCATGAGGAATTCCTTCAAAGTATCATACCACGCGCGAGGGGCCTGCTTGAGGCCAAAGAGGGCCTTATTGGGTTTGTAGACTTGGTTAGGATGCTTTGGATCTTCCAAACCTGGGGGTTGAGCAACATATACTTCTTCCTCAAGCTTACCATTGAGGACACCACTTTTCACATCCATTCGATATAAGATGATGTCATGATGGTTAGCATAAGCAAGTAATATGTGAATAGCCTCAAGTCTAGAAACAGGTGCAAAAGTTTCATCGAAATCAATTCCTTCAACCTGTGTGTAGCCTTGAGCTACAAGCCGTGCCTTATTCCTCACCACAAGGCCATTTTCATCTTGCTTGTTGTGGTAGATCCACTTTTGTGCCGATGATATTATGCTTGCGAGGGTCTGGTCGCTTGACAAGTTCCCAGACATTGTTGAGCTCGAACTGATGTAATTCCTCTTGCATAGCTTGAATCCACTCGGGCTCTAGAAATGCTTCATCTACCTTAGTGGGCTCTGTGATAGAGACGAAGCAAATTTCCTACAAAAGTTAGACAAATGTGAAGCTTTTGAGCGTGTGAGAGGACCTGGTGCGTTGATGTCGCCGATGATTTTCTCAATCTGCACTTAGGATGAGCGGGTTGACGACGAGAAATTGGATCAGCATTTTCTTCAGATCCATTTTCTCCAGGTGCACCAGCATGATGTTCACGGTCTGGAATGACTTCTTCTGCAGATTCTTCGGTAGGAATGATATCCTCAGTAGCCTTGAACTTGATGGTTTCCTCAGGTGACTTTTCATCCAGCACCAGGAGGTAGGTGCTCTCTTTGCGAGCCATTAGTTTCATCGAATCGCACATCAACAGTTTCAAAAACCTTGTGGTGAAAGTTGTTGAAGACTCTGTAGGTGTGCGAGTCCTTTCCGTAACCAAGCATAAAACCTTCATGTGCTTTTGGTGCAAATTTAGAATTGTGATGAGGATCTCTAATCCAACATTTAGCACCGAAGACTTTGAAATAAATCACATTGGTTTCTTGTCTGTGAGGAGTTCATATGCAGTCTTCTGGAAGAATTTGTGAAGATATACCCTGTTGATGATGTGGCACGCAGTGTCAATTCCCTCAATCCAGAAATGACGAGGCGTCTTGTATTCATCAAGCATAATGCGAGCCATCTCAACAAGAGTCCGGTTCTTGCGCTCCATGACGCCATTCTGCTAAGGAGTATAAGGAGAAGATAACTCATGAGTAATACCAAGTTCATCAAGATAGTCATCAAGACCCGTATTCTTGAACTCAGTTCCGTTGTCACTTCTGATGTGCTTGATCTTCACACCAAAGTTGGTTGAAGCCCTCGAGGAAAATCGTTTGAAGACTTCCTGCACTTCACGTTTGTAAGTGACGATATGCACCCATGTGTAACGAGAGTAATCATCAACAATAACAAAGCCATATAGAGATGCTTCATTGGTGAATGCAGAATAGTGATTAGGACCAAAGAGATCCATGTGAAGCAATTCAAATGGACGAGTGGTGGTCATGATAGTCTTCGCGGGATGCTTGGCCTTGGTCATCTTTCTAGCTTCACAAGCACCGCATAGGTGATGTTTGAGGAATTTGACATTCTCAATGCCAATGACGTGCTTCTTCTTCGAGAGCATGTGCAAGTTCCTCATGCCAGCAAGACCGAGTCGTCGATGCCATAGCCACCCTTCTGAAGCTTTTGCAAGTAGACATATCGCAGGCTGTGGTCCTATAGAGAAATCAACAATATACAGATCTCCTCTCCTAAAGCCTTTGAAGACTTTGGAATGGTCAGCTTCCATGATCACAACACAACGATACTTGCCAAAGATAACAACCATATCAAGATCACAAAGCATTGAGACTGACATGAGGTTTAATCCTAAGGATTCGACAAGCGTGACTTTGTCCATGTGTCGATCCTTTGAGATCGCAATCTTACCTAGACCCAATACCTTGCTTTTGCCTTTGTCAGTGTTGGTGATATGCTTTAGATGCAATGGAGATAAGGGAGCGTCCATCAATAGATTCTTGTCACCAGTCATGTGGTTTGTACATCCACTATCAAGGACCCACTCAGTGGCTTTGTGTTTTTCATCCTGCAGATGAATTAGTGCAACTTACGAGCTCATATACTTCATCAGTGAAGAATATGATATCAAATTCATCAGATCAATTTCATCAAGCAAGAGAACAGATAAGGCAGTATGAGGATGTGAGAAATGAAAATTCATTTCTTCATGGTTAGCTTGCGTCCTTTCAAGCATATTCAGGTCTCCATCAAATTCTTTAGACGTTTTAGTTCGTCTGGAGACCTGACCCTGCATAAGAGATTAGTTCTTTTTCTTCACCACCCACATCTGAAGGGGTGGCAAAGAGTTCATCATTCTGCGAGCTCCATAAGAGAAATGTGGCATAGAAGCCAGTCCACTTTGTTTCACATAAGAGGAGTTAGGGTAAGCATATGAATAGCAGAGAAATTCTTCGAGGACTTATGAACATAATGGTTTGAAGAATAATGCACATACTCATAGCCCTTGGTTCTTCACTGTGAAACAGATGTGTTAGCACGATTATGTTCATATGAGGACTTTGATCCTTTTGAGTAATTTGATCCACGTGAGGAATTTGGTCCGTATGAGGACTTGGATCCATATGAAGAATTTGATCTGGGGTTCCTATTCTTCACAGGTGGTGTCATGATGACATTCACCTAAAGACTTTCAAGGCACCTTTTGGGAACCTAGATTTTCTTCATAGGGGAACCATTCCTGCAGTTAGTGCCAACATATCTAGCAAAGACTTCATCATTCTAATTTTTGAACATCTTATAGTTGGAGTCAAATGATTCATCAGAAGAATGAGGAGATTCACATGTAAATCCAGATAGAGTAGATGGATCTACTGGAGGTCCCTTTGCAGCAACCCATGAGGTTTTGGGATACTGCTCAGGCTTCCAGTAGGTTCCATTAGCATTGAGTTTCCTCTCAAAGGCAATACCCTCGTTCCTAGGGTTCCTGTTGAGGATCTCGCTTTTAAGCACATCACAAAGAGCCTGATGCCCTTTGAGGCTTTTGTACATGCACATCATATACAATTCCTTCAGCCCTGCATTGTCAGTGATACTAGCAACATCCTCAGATGAGGAATTAGTGATAGCAGAGACAGGTGAAGAATTTGCAGCAATAGAAGCACTTGAACTTTCAGGTGAAGAATTAGCAGATTCATGTTCAATGCACTTCAAACATGGAGGAATAAATTCTTCCTGAGCGGCGCTGATTTGTTAAGCAAGTAATGAATCACGCTCCTTCTGAAGATCTTCATAACTCTCCCTTAGCTTCTCAAGATCTTGCTTTCTTTGAAGAAATTCATAAGAAAGCTTCTCATGATCAGATAAGAGAGTGTTATGATGACTCAGAAGATTGTCAAACTTGGACTGAAGTCTCTGAAGATTTTCAGTCAAAGTTTTGGCGCGATCCATTTCTTCACCCAACATATCATCGCTCTCATTAAGCATATTTTGAACTTTTTCCAAAGCTCTTTGTTGTTTAGTGGTCAGTGAAGCAAGTTTGGTATAGCTAGGCCCAAATTCATCACCAGATTCATCATCACTGGATTCAGATTGGTATCATTCAGTTACCTTGGCACCTTTTGCCATAAGGCATGGTGCAGAGGATGATGATTCAGGTTCGAAAGTCATCACTTTGAGTGATTCCTTGAATTCCACAGACCAAGGTTCATGACAAGTTCGATGACCTTCATAGACATCGGAGAGACGGTCCCAGATAAGCTTCGCATGACAAAGATGCTTGATGTTCCTGAACTGGTTTCGGGATAAGCATGAGCAGATGACATCCTCCGCTATGATGTCAAGACGAGTGTACATCAGCTTCCACCATCTTGCAGAGATCAGTAACAACAATCTCAGTGACGGTCCACAACTCACTATCCATTGCCATGAGTCGCTTCTTCATCATGGCCTTCCACTTGGGATAATCATGACCGTCAAAGATGGGGCAAGCCACTTTCTTCATTCCTGCGATCGACATAACTAAAACTCCAAGCAGTTAAACCAAAATCACACAGAACAAGGGAGTACCTTGCTCCGATACCAATTGAAAGTGCGTTAAGTTGACTAGAGGGGGGCGAATAGGCGATTTTTAAGAATTCTTCACTGAGGAATTTCAGGGTGAGGAAATTCCTAAGCAAATAACTACTAGCAGCAGAATAAGCACTCAGATGCAAGCATAACAGAACAGAAGCACAATCATCATGATGAAATGAAAACAAGCATAGAGTACAGAAAGCGTAAACACAGGATATGCAAGCTGAAGACAAACTGACTGAAGAAATTGAACTGAGGAAATTGTGACAGTCTTCAGTCAAAGTCTTCAAACAGTAACGATCAAGTACACAACACAGTAATGAGGAAATGGAAGGGTTGAGGAAATAGAACCAGTTAGCTCGGTGAAGACAATGATTTGGTACACCAGTTTCAACTGCTGTGGCAGTTGTACATCTGGTTGGAGCAGCTAGGTATTTAAACCTGAGGACACACAGTCCTCATCGTATTCTCCTTGAGCTAAGGTCACACAGACCTTGCCCAATCACTCGTGGTAAGTCTTCAGGTGACTTAAAAACCTTCGCAAACTTGGTCACTCAGCGATCCATAATTTCCTCTTGGATGCTCTAGACCATGATGCCTAACCGTCTGGAAGATGCACAGTCTTCAAAGGTAACAAGCATCAGATCCACACAGGATCAATCCCTTCAGTGATGCTCAATCACTTTGGGTTTGTAGGTGTTTGGGTTTGGGTTTTCCTCACTTGATGATTTTCCCTCAAAGTCCTCGGAGGATGGGATGCTCTCAATGACAAGTGTCAGTTTCTCTCGGAGCAGCTAACCAGCTAGTGGTTGTAGGGGGCGGCTATTTATAGCCTAGGGAGCAGCCCAACATGATATGACATAAATTCCCTTCAACGATATGACCGTTAGGTGGGTAGATATTTTGGGATAGCTAGCGCGTAGCACAACAACGGTCGGAAATTTGAGGCTCAAATTCCTCAGGGCCATCATGTTCCTCACTTGTACGTAGTCCGCACTAGCGAATTCCTAACTCCTTAGTCAGAACAAATTCCTCAGAGACCAGAAGATCTTCGTCTCTGTCACTGAAGAAATTGGCTAAACTGTATGATATTTCCAATGGCTTCACTCGAAGGGATTGGTAGGTGTAGGATTTTGAGATGAGCATCACTTGGAAACTTTTCCTTAGTTTTTCCTCGACCCCCTTTAACAGTACGGTGTTTCCTATGACTCAAGAAAGAGAAACTGAAACTACAAAAATGAAAGTCTTCGCGCTTCATATTCCTCGCATGAATATCAAGTCTTCACGGTCACACCAATTTCTTCACTTTCAAAGTCTTCAGAAAGTCTTGAAATCCAAAGTCTTGATTGAAGACATTCATTTTTAGGGGTCGACTTTCTCTGTAAATATCAAACTCCTCATAGACTTATAGACCTATGTACACTCACAAACGCATCAGTCCCTTAACCTATAAGTCTTCAATACACCAAAATCACTAAGGGGCACTAGATGCACTTACATGTAGGAAGTGGGTGTTCTCACCTTGTAGTCTATTTTTATATTTTTCCTTTTGAATTCACTTCTCCGAGTCATGTTTATCTTGCTTCTACTAAATGGATCTGGGTTGCTCTGAGTATTGATATAAAAAATAAGTAACTTCATGTCAGGATGCAGTTCCTGCGAGGAGGGAAGTATGGTCAACCTCGAGATCATGTTTCCAAAATGAGGCTGGATTACACACAAGGTGCCAGTTCCCTAATGATGCTGGATTAGACACAAGGTGCAAATTCCCAGATGATGCTGGATTACACACAAGCCAAGTGGAGTCGTCAGCTGTTCGTGACCTCGTGGCTCTAGTAAAGGCTGAAACAAAGCGTGCAACAGCCCTTGAGAATGTAGCTGAGTTCCTGAAGAAGCGAAAAGAGCAACTCTCATGTGTGCAAGACAGCGAGAGACCGATTGCGTTAAATGTACCCGCACATGCAGCAGTCGTGCACCTAGGGTTTTAGGGTTTATTTGTTAACAGTGCCTTTACGTAAGTCTCATGTGTGCGACACAGCGAGAGACCGACTGCGTGCGTGTGCCTTTCTCTTCGTATATGTACTCCACCGTTTGTCTAGTGTCCAGAAAATTATACAGTGGTAATAACTACTAGCAATGTGCCAATGCGTTGCCACACGATCAAAGTAGATTAATACATATTCACCGATTTGATAGAAAATAGAGTCTAGTTTTGAAATACGTATATCACTAATAATATGTTATGCTTCACTCAAAATATATTCCTCTGGCGGTTTTGATGAGATAAGGGCGGAATGTTGTTGGTTTCAAGATTCGAGAAGTGGTATATGTCTAATTTCTACTCTTACTAGCAAGATGCCCGTGCATTGCACGGAACATCAAGATCTTGTGGGAGAAAAGGATGAACGAGGGAAGGCCTTATCTGCAAATGTGGAGAGGAGTGCGGGTAAATTTCCATAGTTTCCTTCCTATCCGTTAGATATAGATCGGATGGCATATATTGCAAAATGGCAGGCACACCATCATCACTGACTATGCTTTTTATAAGAGTGGAGATAAAAAATAGAGTTGGTGATGATGGTGTGCCTGCCATCCTGCAATATAGGCCGTTCGATTTATATCCGACGGATAGGAAGGAAACTATGGCAATTTTGCAAAAATATACCCACACCCCTCTCCACATTTTCAAATAAGGCCTTCCCTCGTCCATCCTTTTCTCCCACAAGATAAACTACTCATACAAATGCATCTTGATGTTCCGTGCAACGCATGGGCAACTTGCTAGTTGTTGCAAAAAGCCCATGTGTGTGTGAGAGAGAGGGAGAGAGGAGGAG
This sequence comes from Aegilops bicornis, assembly GCA_021605145.1. Lineage (NCBI taxonomy): Eukaryota > Viridiplantae > Streptophyta > Magnoliopsida > Poales > Poaceae > Aegilops > Aegilops bicornis. The sequence continues at coordinate 436,211,639 of CM038672.1, read as the reverse complement.
GACGGAGTGCATGTGTGACAAATACACAAAGAGTGTGTGTGCGAGAGGTATCAGCTTAAAATGAGGCGATAGTGTGTGTGTGCACGATCGAGAGGGCGTGTCTCAAGAAGGGAAGAAAAATCTACATAGATACAAGGAGCGCGAGAGAGACATGTATGTGATAGTGGAAGCACGAGTGTGCGGGTGTATAAACCTATCTAGAGGCTAGTCGATAAATGTTTGTGAGAGAAATACGAGTCGGGGTGCGAAAGCAAGAGTTTTGTGTGTGTGTGAGAGAGACGGTAGTCGGGAAGGGGAGTGGAAGCAGGAGTTGTGTGTGTGTGAAAGAGAGGGGGGGGGAGTTTGTCTGATCGGTAAACAAATGAATAATGTCAGTTTTATAGCTGGGATGGAGACGGAAAGGAGACCGCAACAAATGTTGTGTCTGAAAGAGAGTAATTTTAGTGGTATGAGTCATATCTAGAGACATATAGGGTATGTGAGAGAACCCCATAGAGAGAAAGACAAAGTGAAAGACAAGTGAGACTCTGTGTGTGGCGGTGAAAAAGAAAGCTTAGGTACCTAATGATACCAGAGAACGGTAGAGACGTAAGAGATAATGAAAACCGTGCCATGTATAATGATAGAGAGAGTGTGACACTTCTCAAGGGAGACGTCGAGGGACCATGTTTGCGAAGATAGGAGAAACATGAAGTGAGCGTGCGGGTGAGCTGGAGAAAAGAGAGTGATAGCTACATGAAGGAGCATGCATGGGAGAGAGATGGGCGTGAACGGATTCAACATAAAAGGGATTCAAATATTTGAATTCGAGATGATGATACATGTAATTCATACTCGAACCAAAATTGATCTATCAAACATGCATACTCATATGAATTCATGCGCATCTATGTTATTTAATATGTAGATATTACTGATCCATACATTTTAGTAGAACATAATTTGGTTTAAATTTTTTGAATACAACCTTATGATTTTGAGATCGTTGTACTTGTAAATCATATTATACATATAAAGGAGCAGAATTATTTGTTGTGCTTTTGAAAGTATATATAAAAAATGATGTATATAGAATTTTATTCCAATCGAAAATGGATCCTGCCCGAACAAAAAAAGAATACAAACTGGATTCGAATTGAGTTGGCACGGTAAACGTGCACTCTTGCCCTGCAAAAATTTGAACGAAGCGGGGAAAGTCGCAGTAACCGCCCGAAACCAAAATCTGCGAGATGGAAATTACTACCTATCCCTGGCACGCAAAGCCTATCGTCTCGATTTCTACAGGTTTCCATAGGGGTAGGTTTGTAATTTCACTCAAACGTGACATAACCGCCTCTCACCCGGATTCATACACGGTGGGCGCCAAAACTGATGTCTCCGGCGAAATTGACTCCCTCCCCGATTCATACACGGTGGGCTCCAAAAACAGACTCTCGTTGGCAAATATTCGGTGTATGCGAGATTACCGTCCTATCCCCAACCGATTAATATTGTTGTGATGTAGGAAATTTTAAACGGGGGCTAAGTTTGTAAATTTCCTCGCATTTGAGACAAGCGCGCCCTGAAGACATGGTTCCCCCCTTCCTCTCTCCCTCCATTTCCCCATTCGTACTCCGTGGGCGCCAAAACACCCTCTCCACCCCAGCCTCCTTCGTCCGCCACCCCATCCACCGCCGTCCTCCTCCACCATGCCAGAGCTGATACCCCGATGCCGTCGTCCATTACAAGAGATCGGCCTCTCTCATCCACGGCTTCGGACCGGGATCCTTGCATCCCGTCCTCTCGCTTCATCCCCTCCATCGTCTACCTTGCCGGCACCGCTCCTATGACCGTCTCGTCCACCGCGCCCTGCTGCCACCGTCTACCCTCCTAGATCTGCTTCCATGCTGCCGACAGCCATCTCTACCGCATCACTCTCAAATTCCCAGCAGATGCATACACGGTGCCGCACTAGAGGCGGTACTCTTTCGTATCTGCTCAACTTATTTATCGCAACAAGAAAATAGATCACCGCTGCTTTACTCTGATTTCTTGTCCATCACTTACTTGTTAGTTGAAAGCAAACATTGGTTGCGAAGTTGCCTTTGTCCGGTTTGCAGCTTCAAATCCGCCATGGCACGCTCAACACTATACTCGCAATGCTTATGGTTTTCCCTTTTATATTCCACACTAGTTAAATGACAGTAGACTAAATTTCAAAATTGGGCCAGTCAATTTTTGAGAGCTCGCCGGAGTTCCCCGGTGCGAAGGAAGGGGCTCGGGTGGGGACGGTGGTTGTGGGGGGCGATGGTGGGGCCTCGCCGAATGAAGAAAACTCGACGTGGGTGGGGGCAGGGGTGGGGGTGGGGGTGGCGGAGGAACACAAGCGGTGGGGGCCGGTGGTTCGGCCGGCGGCCCGTGCAGTGTTCTATATGGGAATAATCAGAGACGAGGAAGAAGAAGGGTTAGGAGACGTAGGATCTTCATCCAACCGCCTGAAATGGTTGACTGACCCAAATGACAAAAGTCACGCGACTTGCATGCAGACATGCCTTTATATTCAGTACCATCATCGTCCCTGCTTAGGACTACTCCTGAATCCATCAAGATAGACAATGTGCCACTCATAATTCCGCTCAAATACGAATCTGATATGATGCCGATATTACTAAAACAGATAACGTATAATTGGTCAGCTAATGTTCGTACTTTACTTTCAAAAAGCACGTGCACCACATATAGAGAGACAACAGGGAGTTGCATTCTTAATGCGCTCTAGTTCATCATGTGTGGGCAATCGCAAGAATCTAACATTTTATTATCCAAAATCTGCTTGCTCTTCTTTAGCATGTTCCTCTTCCTTTTTTCTTTAATAAGTACTCTCTCCGTTCCTAAATACAAGTCTTTGTATAGGTTCCACCATGGACTACATATGTAGCAAAATGAGTGAATCTACACTCTAAAATGTATCTGTATACATCTGTATGTGATCGATAGTGGAAATCTCTACAAAGACTTATATTTTGGAACGGAGGGAGTATGCTAGTAGTACAGTATGTTCCTAGTAGTGAAGATGAGCAGGGACATTTGCAGTGTAGAGGTCTATATGGTCGGTTGTGATGGACACTTTTAACTCTTTGGGCCTCTTTGATTCGTAGGATTTTGTAAACATAGGAATAGGAATTCTAGCGGCCTGCCCACTTGAATCCTATAAGATTAGCAAGGAAATGCGGGGAGCTGTGTCGCCTTTGAGAGTTACACGGATATTAACAATACCGCACCTTCAGTTGAAGAGAGTTGGTATCCAAAGCCTTTTTAGCTGTACCGGCAATACTAGCACATATATTCCAACAAGTTCCACTTTGCTGATTTTACTTGTGATGCTTACGGTTTTCCCGTTATATCTACACTATGATCTGCATAGCTGTTTTGTGTCGCACTAGCAACAGTCCACTCTTAAAGCTAAACAACACACCAATCATAAGTCCAAAGCTTACTTCTTCAAATATGAATTGTGATATGATACTGATATTAGTTAACAGACACACATTTAATTGGTCAGGTAATGCTCTCACTTGATTTTCCAAATGCATGTGGCCACATATAGAGAGACATCATGGAATTGCATTTCTTTGGGTGTTGTGATTCATCATGAGTGGGTAACCAACATTGTATGCAATGAAGCAGAACCTCAAGAATATGCTTCCTCTTTTGTTCTTTAACATGTTACTATTTTGTTATTCTGTATTTAGTACATACAGTATGTTCCTTGTCAGGAAGGGGAGCAAGGACATCTGCAGTCAACAGCTAATAGAGCTGGCCTGTACGTGATCAATAGGCTTTCAATAAGTAGTGGCAATACAACACCGTAATTTCCAGCCAGTTCCACTTTCCCGATTTATATATCCTGGTTATGGTGTACCCCTTTTATGTACACTATGATCTGCCTAGTTGTAGTGTGCTCTTGTTATCATGGTTTGGCAATAAACTCTCTATACAGTATATTATACATGAACCTATCATCTGCCAACTATCCTTACTTCTGGAGCCTATTTTTTTGTACTTGTGCCTGATTATATTAATGCACGCACCATATTACAGCACACATATGCTCTCTCATCAAAATCCAGTAATAGCACACAAGGGTTTACAGGGGCGCCCCTATATTAGAATATCCTCTACATTACAAAGATAATCTCACTACTATTTATGTTTTCATGCTTCTCAGATATTATACGTAATCATAGTGAATATCAGAATCCACGCATCAAAAGAATATTGTGGAACACTGCAACGACTTACAAAATTGGCACCAAGGCATTGAGTGCCATTCTGGATGCAATGAAACTCACATGCTCCCCACCTGTAGATTCTTGTTCAGAATATGATCCTAATGACTATTCTGACCTCAAGGAGTCAAAGGCAGATGGCCTGTCCTTTTCACCCATCAAGGTGCATGTTCTAATTTGGCAAGGTTTTATTGATTGCGCGTATCTTGCATAGGTTGTCTTGCATTTCTTCTACTTTGTTGCACCGCCATCTGCTTAGTTTACTCATCATATATGTCAAGATGTCATGGCCATCCATTATCAATACATATTCCATCTGTCATCATACCATGTTTTTCCACTCAAATGTTGTTCTTGTGCATCAGATATCAAAAAGGAAGAGGGTGATTGCCGAACTTGAAGGAGCACCGGCAAAGTCCTTGAAAAACATGGTGGTGCTGGAGAGATCAGACAGCACCCCACTTATATTGGCTCTACAACCAGTGACACAAAATATAGGACCGACTCCAGTAGACTGTACCCATACTTCACTGGCCACACCACTAACCCCACCACACAGGACCTGCACTCCAGCAAAAGGTATGCCGATTTCAGTTGCCATAGCACCAAATTGCACCACACAAAAAAATCCCACTCCAAAGAAAAAGTACAAAGAAGTCCACCACCAAGACCTCTCCCCACTGCAGAGATGGCCAATTCCTGCAGATTTGAACCCCATTCTAGTTATTCCCAGTTTAAAAGACAATGCTTTCAATGTTGTTAGGGACTACATGCATATATTCCCATCATGGGAAGATTATAGTGAAGACAAACCCGCTTACGTGTAAGTGCTATTATTCATGGTGGTTATTTTCTTGTTTTCTGCTGATTGAACACATCAATGATTTACATTACATTGTTGTAAGTAGGCGAGGGTCAATCCGGATAGTCATGAAGAGCAAAGCTTGCTTGGGCTTTTCAAGGAAGCATTGCAGTAGTATTGATGTTACCTGAGGAAATCACACTTTGATGGCAAGTCTATAACAAATTTTCGGTGAAGTCTCCTGTGCTAAATTTAGAAGACATTGAATGGAAAAACCTTGTTATCCACTGGTCTCGTTCCCAGGATGAGGTACTGTCTATGATATCACATGACAATTTGAACTTCTACTTTTCCGCATCTGCCTTACAGATTTTTTTTGCAGGAAATCTGCTCGAAGAAGAATTCCGGTTTGAAAAGGACGACAGGATATCACAAATATGCTGCCCGCTGCTTTTCTCTTGTTAGTACCTGTTGTCCTGTATCACTTTACTTGCATAAATACCTGGTTCATTATGTGACAGCAGTATGCATGATAGCTTGCTTATCAATTGTTCGGTCCAAAGTATCTGATCTGTATTAATGGTTACATTAGTGTAGAATATATCCAATGCCAATGAAATTTTGTAGCTCTGCATTGTTCTTATAAGTACATGCTGTCCTTTATCAGTGTACTTATATTTACAGGTAGTTGTTCATGTACCATCACTCCGCAGCTTATTTTCCTTTGCCCTCCATTTTCTACACATCAGATCTATATTTATCTTACCATAAGGTTGGATAACACCGATGGTACTGAAGAAGTTTAGCTCTGCATTGCTCTTGGATGTACCTTTTGCCTGTATCGCTGTACTTACATTGATAGCTACTTGGTTATGTAGCATAACTCTTAATCTTATCTTAATATTCTCCGTTTTTTCTTATATTATCACATCTATATTTACTCTTAACAAAATGTAGAATAAAGGCAATGCTTATGAAGAAGATTTTGTGGTAAACTTCTTGAATTGCCCGCCATCAAGATGGACAAGGGCTTTATAGAGCCTGTCTTCACCAACAATGTAAGTTTGTCCTTCTCAAGCCTTCAAACTTTGTTGTGTATATTTGGTTAGGCATGATCGCAATGATTGTTTATTTTTGGTGTTTGCATAAAATTGCATGTTTAAAGTTTATTATGTAGTTCATAAAAAAAGTTTGTCCTTCTCAATTTAAGTTTTCAGTTGTACAACCAAGTTCCTTCTTCATACCATGTAAATTAAACTATGCAGAGCAAGTGATCTTCTTTTGCATTGCATGTATGCTTCTGTTCTTGATCCGTAATCCAGTGGTGTGGTGAACCTACCCACTACATCACAATGTCATATTCTGCAATGTCTTAACTATGAACAATGTCATATCATTCTACTATTATTTAAACCATCTCTTTATTTGCCAATCTGAAATGGGATAAATTGACAACACACTAACCATTGATACTTATGAGTTCTTGATCTGTAATCCAGTGGTGTCGTGAAGCTGCCAACTCCTTCACAATGTCATTCCCGGCCATGTCTTGACCTGAACAATACCATATTGTGTTAATGCTATTTTAAACTGTGTCACTTTATTCATCAGTAAGAAATGTGATGAATTGTCTGCACTGATACTTATATGTGCAAAACCTATCATCGGTCTGCTTGTTTATCTTTCAGAGTGAGGAGGATATAAGTGTCAAACAAGCACAGTCTCATCAGCTTGCTCAGCTGCTTGTGCTATAGCTCCCGAGCAGGGCTAACCTTTCTTGAACTCTATTGAAGTCCTGTCTGTTTTGTATATTATTTTGTCGGCATGTTTATTTGCACTGGTGGCGATCTTTGATGCCCAGTGTGTGTAATCCGCTGTCTGCTTGTGCTTTATTATCATAGTGGCAAACTTTGATGCCTAGTGGTTGTAATATGCCGTAATTTCTTTATTGTATAGTCTAGGTTTTTTCTTATTCACAATACTGGAGTTATTCTACTGTATATATATATGATGTCTTCGCAGTAAACTGGCCAAACCATAAAATTACGGTACATAATCGGGCCGTCATGCAAATCACTATGTATGATCCGCATCATGGGCCCAGTCATCTTGGTCCGTTAATAGGCCTAAATGTAAACTGGCCCACAAGTAGATTCGGGCCTTTAATAGGCCGAGTAAACCGCCGCCCTATTTTCGCAAGAAAACTCAATGGGCTTTTAGGAGGTGAAAAGTAGGTCGAACTGAAACGTCTTGAACAGCTCGCGGTGCGGCGTGAGCTGAAATAGACCCCGGCCCATGATTGTGCCAATCACATCACGGGCCGTTAACGTGCCAAAATTTTCTCGGTCTTTGTTTGGCCCAATCAGATTATCGGCTGTGAGCAGGCCGGATGCAAACCGGGCCGTAGTTAGGCCCAACTATATGACGGGCTTTTAACAGGCCGAAATAAATATAGGGCCGAAATGTTAAACGGGCCTTTAACGGGCCAAAACTAATATCAGGCCGAATTACTAAATGGTCCTTTAGCAAGTGGGCCCAAAAGCATAGTGTCCAGTTGACGGGCCGAATCTGATATGGGCCATAATTTAGCCCAAAGCCTCTTAAAGGGTCGGATCTGATCTGGGCCGTAATTTGCCCGAACATGGTAGGCTTTTAACGGTTGGATCTCATATGGGCCTTTATTAGGCCGGAACATGGCAGTTGTTAATGGACCGGATCAAATATGAGCCGCATTTGGCCCAAAACATGGCAACTGTTAGCAGGCCGCCCACTAGTGTCCTCAAAATCTTGTGGGCCTTTAGCTGGGCCGACCCATTATGGTCGGCGAAATCTCGTGGGCCTTTAGCTGGGCCGGCCCATTATGGTCCACAAAATCTTGTGGGCCTTTAGCTGGGCCGGCCCATTATGGTAACAAAATCTTGTGGGCCTTTAGTTGGGCCAGCCCATTTAATCTTTATGGGCCACTTTTGGGCCGGTCCACGTGTCAACATATCATAGGCGCATCTCGCCCATTGGATGAGTGACACATGTGCCAACACGGAGCTGACACATGGTTCCGTCGGCTAATGAGAATTTTACACATGAAAAATCGGCATTGGTCTTGGCTGTTAGCGGGTTATCGGATCCAAAACCGGACCCGAGAGCTTAACGGCGACCCGTTACGGTGGATGCCACGTGTCGGTCACCCTTGATGAAAGCAATTTTGTGACGCGCGATTTATCGTCATGGAAGTGGACACTTCCGTGATGATAATTTTGGTAGTGTCATGGAACACTTCTACGACAGCACAGGTATGACTATCTTGATCCTGTCATAAAATCGTCATGGATGTACATGCATGACAGAAAATGTGACCTACTGTGATAAACACGTATCATCACGGAAGTGTATTTTTTTTTGTATGCGGGGTTAGCGACTCTTTCCTGTTTTCCTCTCGTCCCTGGCGCCTAGAACCCTAGCCGCCGCCAGGGGAGGCCAATCTTCCAACGCCGCTCTCCGATGGATCCCCTCCGCCTGCGACCTCGGTCGTTGGTGGTGAGGGGGGTCGCCGAATCCACGCATGTGGATCGCTTTTACTCTCTCGTAGTCTAGGTTTTTAGATTGTTCGTCGTCTTTGCTTCGGCGGCGACGATGACAATGCTAAATAAAGATTCTTCAGATCCTTCTCTTACGAGGCCATCGGTCCTATGGTTGGGGATGGATTTGGAAACCAGTCTGTTCAAGCAAGGATGGCGCGGCGGCGACGACATTCTCGTGGTGGACATGTGTCCTCGGGCTCCGCCGTTGCAACGGGGTTTGCTCCAGCGTCGGCGCGGAGCTTGGGAGGTAGTCCAGGAGCAGATGCAGATTGTGGACTGCATCAATGACATCTGGAAGACGGAGCATGTGCTGGGCTCGTGGTTCGTGGATGGCAGATATGGTTTCCTCCTTCGGCGTTTTAGTCGTGGTGGGGTGCCAGATCTGGAGTTCGATGGCGTGTCCAGGGTGTTGCCCCAGTCTGATTCGTTCAACGGTAAGGGCTTCACTTTTGGTGAGCCACCTTGGAGGTCCGCAAAGCTAGATATCAGGGATGGAGCCGCGTCGAGCTCGGGTGAGGAGGTGATTCGTCATTCTTTTCTTCGGTGGCTGCTGTGGTGGTGCTGGAGGCAGGTGACGGGCGTTGGTGTCAAGCTCAGAGATGTTCTGCTATCTTTTCAGTTTTGTCATGTCGGTCTTTATGTGACTTGTACTTTGTTCTTTAAGATATAAATGAGACACGTATTACCATGCAAAAAAGTGTATTTTTTTGTAGTGATACTGTAAGTGCATCTAGTGCCACCCCTAGTTGGTTTTGGAGTATTGACGACAAATGTGGTTGAGGGACTAATGCATTTGTGAGAATTGCAGGATAACGCAGGTGGTGTCCCCCATTGATTCGGTTTACCTACCGGAGATGACCCCTAAAATGTATGAAGACATTGACGACAATGGTGGTATGTGAAGATATTCACGTTGAAGACTATGACATGAGAAGACATTGAGTGAAGACTATGGAGCCTTGAAAGGCGTGTCGTTTCGTTGTTTCCTTTTCTTCTTTGTTGAGTCATAGGAACCACCGTCTCGTTAAGTGGGGTCCAAGTGATCATAGTCGTAATGATCAAGTGATGCTCAACCCAAATCCTATGTCTTCAAGCGAAGACAATGAGAGCAAAACTTATCCAGAGCTGGATGAGTCAGCTTTGCTTGTAGCCCAAGTAAAGTTGTCGTGTGTGTTTGAAATCTGACCGTTGGAACACGTGTCAGTTCCTTAGTCACCCCTGCTCATTTCGGACATATCAGGTCGGGTTGCCTAGTGGCTATAAATAGCCCACCCCCTACACCATAAATTGGTGGCTGCTCAGAGTTAGTACACGGCTTTTGTCGTTTGAGAGCAACCCACCTCGAAGCCTTTGAGAGAGAGAAATCCTTGCGAGGACGAAGCCCAAACACCTGTGAGCCAAAGAGTGTTAGGCATCATCAAGTCTTTACATGCATGTGACCTGAAGACTTATTACACTTGAGGATCGTGAATCCTCCAAAGGTTAGGCGTCGCATTCTCGAGCATCCAAGAGTCATTGTGGATTGCCGGTGAACGCTTGATCTGTGAAGGTTCCGAAGTCTACCTTGAAGACTTACCAGAGTGATTGGGCGAGGACTGTGTGTCCTTAGCTCAAGGGGAATAAGGTGAAGACGCGGTCTTCTGAGTTGAATCTCAGCCTCCCTAACCAGATGTACAGTTGTCACAGCAACTGGAGCTGGTCCAACAAATCCTGTGTCTTCAACAAGTGACTGGTTTTATCTTCTCCCTCTCTTTACTTAGATTTTATCTTCATGAAGTCATTGCCTATCTATCATAACTATTTGATTTCATTGCTTGACTACTTTTGTTGATTGGCTTCTCACTATCTTCCATCTTGATCCTTACTACCAAGCTGCTATCAGTCTTGTACTTTCACGTTATTGCATACTTCACTATGGTTTGCTTGTTGTAGTTTACCTTCCGCTGCATATCAATTAGGTCATTTCTATTGTTTGTCTTTGAAACATCCGTGTTTTGAAGACTTTCCTAAAATCGCCTATTCACCCCCTCTAGTCGATAACTAGCACTTTCAATTGGTATCATAGCAAGGTACTCCCTTGTTACGTGTGATTTGGTTTAACCACACGGAGTTTTAGCTATGTCGATCGCAGGGATAATCAAAGTCTCCGCTGCTTGCCCGTGTTCGATGGAACCGACTATCCCTCTTTGGAAGAATAAGATGCGCATGCATCTTGAAGCCATTGATGTCGACCTACGGTATGTCATCAAGAACGGCGTTCCCAAATCCAGTGAAGGTGTCACCCTGCCGATGTCAAGAAGTTCATTCAATCGGACTCTACCGCAAAAAACATCATCTGTGGTCATCGACCAAAGGACAAGATGGCCGTGTGAGTGCTCTGGAAGCGTCGAAGCTAGTCTAGGACTGGCTATCCAAGGTCAACGTATGCGTCTCAACCCAGAGAGATCAAAGGATCGGTGTTCTTCGCAACCTCTTCAACCGCTTCAAGAGAAACGACAATGAAAATGTCCAGCTCACGTTTGATCGCCTCACCGACATCACAAATGAGCTTCATGCTCCTGAGCCACCGAGATCACCAAGCATGAAATCGTCAAGACACTACCGAGATCACTTGACAGCTCTTTTGACACCCTTGCCCTCATGATACAAGAACGTCCCGACTTCAAGACACTCGATCCTTCCGATATACTTGAGAGGCTCAACACACATGAGTTCCAAATTTTCGAGAAAAGAGATATCTATGGTCCCAACTATGGCGAACTCGCGCTTTGAAGGCAAAAGTTGTTTCCTCATCCGAAGAAGAATCGATTGCGGTTACGATGATCCACGAAGACATTGAAAAGGAACTTGCTATGCTTGTGAAGAAGTTCCGAAGTTCACTAGGAAGAAAGGCTTGAAAGTCTTCACGATCCAGCTCAAGAAGTGATGAAGCTTCCACTCATGACTACAAGAAGAGAACCTGTCACAAGTGCAACAAAACTGGACACTATATCTCCGAGTGTCCACAAGGGGACAATGAGAAGAAGAAGAAGAGCAAGGAATATGATTACGATGACAAGAAGAAGAAGAAATCTTCAAAGTCTTCTTCCAAGTCCTCATCAAAGTCTTCATCTCATAAGAAGAGCTCATCCGGCAAGGCTCGTGCTTTTGTTGGCAAGGAAATGGATTCAGAGGAGGATTACGCTCGAGGAGGTGGAGGTGGAGTCACGAAGAGGAGTCCGACCACTGGCGTTGCAAGTCCGGCTTTAGCCACGCCTATGTTACCAAGTCCATCTTCAACACTAAAGACAATGACTTCTACACCAACCACGAAGGCGATGACAAGGACGACCCAGCTCCCACTCATCGCTTCATGGCACGCGGTGCCAAGGTAAAATCACGTGATGCTTACTTTCAAACATCAAGTGAAGATGACTCGATTGTGAATCCAAACCCAGCTACAAAACACTTGCTAAAATTGCAACCGAACAACAAAGAGCTATGGAACATACTCAAAAACTGTTAGACAAAAGTGATGACCTGTTGGACGCAGAAATGACACGTTCACAGTCCTTAGTTGAAGACATTAAAAATCTTCATGCTAAGTACCAAGAACTTGAAAGTCGTCATGAAACACTCTCAACTACTCATGAAAAGCTCTCCTATGATTATCTTCAAAGGAAGCAAGAGCTTGAGAAATTGAGAGCGGCTCATGAAGATCTTCAAAAGAGAATGAGTCACTTCAGCCAATGATCAATTCCGGCCAGGATGGATTTGAACCACCATGTCTAAAATGTCTTGAGCGTGATATCGCTACCTCTGTTGTTGAATGTTCAACTGCCGCCTTTGTTGCATTGTCTTCAACTACTAATGTGGTAACTAACCCCTCTGCGGAGGATACCACCGCTATTGTCGATGAAAATGCTAGGTTGAAGACATTGCTTGAAACAGGAATGTATAAAAGTCCGAAAGGGCATCGGACACTTTGCGATGTCCTCAAAAGCGGAATCTTGAACCGAAACCCTAGGAAAGAGGGTGTTGGGTTCGAGAGGAAAATGAATGTTGATGGTTCCTCTTTGGAAGCCCGAGCGGTATCCCAAAACCATATGGGTTCTTTGCAAAGGGACCTTCGATGGATCCATCCACCTTATCCGGCTTTACCCGTGCTAACCCTATTATCATTGATGAATCCTTTGATGCAAACTATTAGCTGTTCAAGAATCAGAATGGTGAAGTGTTTGCCGTATATTGGTACTAACTGCAGGAATGGACCACCTATGAAGAAGATCTGGGTTCCCAAAAGCTGTCTTGAGAATCTTCCAAAGTGAATGTCATCATGACACCACAGGGAAGAAGACAAACCCCAGACCTAAGGCGTCATATGGTCCAAAGGCTTCATACAGACAGAGGACTCACCTGAGTCACCCTAACGCTAATGTTTTGCAGGGAAACCATACTCAAATTTATGAATATGAGCGTGTGTCTTCATACCACTATGTTCATAGAACTAAGAACTTTTCTGCTTATTCATATGAGTATCATTCATCTCATGCAAGGCTATTTGCTAGGGCTCCAAAGCCGAAGTTCTCAGATGCTGCACTTAGACTCATTGCTTCTAAGCCACCACTGGAGATGTGGGTGGTTAAGAAGAATTAACTTTCTTTTGCAGGAAAGGGTCTCCACCAAAAATCAAAGGCGTCGATGATATTGCTTGGGGACCTAAAACATCTTGTAGGGCACAAGATCAAATGCCCAAATGCTCTCACTATGTATTTTGTTCTGAATCGTTTGCCATTCATCCTATCAGTCCTAATCTTGATTTAAGCTTCAATAATCCACTTGCCCGTCAAATGTTTATGCTTCACAATGCTCTTGGTGAAGCCTATCCCCTAACTGCATCAGAGGGTATGACACCTCATGCTTCGTAATGGATTATGGACGTGGATGCACTAATCATATGATCGGTGATTTAAGTCTTCTCATGGACTCAACCTTACGTCCATCGGACAAGAGTCACATCACATTTCTTAATCGTTAAAAGCAAGATATTGGGTCTAGGTAGAGTTGCAATCTCAAAGGATCAACACATGGATAAAGTGATGCTTGTTGAATCCCTTGGTTTCAACTTGATGTCTGTCTCAATGCTTTGTGACCTGAACATGATTGTGATATTCGGTAAATATCGCTGTTTTGTACTAATGGAATCGACAAGTCTCTAGTCTTTGAAGGGTATAGGAAAGATGATCTATACATGGTAGATTTCTTAGTAGGTCCATGACTTGGCGTTTGTCTTCTTGCAAAAGCTTGAGAATCTTGGCTCGCATCGGAGGCTGGGGCATCTTGGCATGAGGAACTTACACACACTCGCCAAGAAGAAGCATGTCATAGGCATCAAAGGTGTCAAGTTCAAGAAGGATCATTTGTGTGGTGCTGCGAAATTTGGAAAGATGACTAGGCAAAGCACCCTCGAAGACAATCATGACGACATCTCAACCCTTCGAGCTGTTACACATGGATTTGTTTGGCCCTACTCATTACTCTACCCTCACAACAATGGCTTGTCTCTATGGCTTCGTCATTGTTGATGACTACTCAAGATACACATGGGTGCACATAATTCTCTACAAGACTGAAGTGCAAGATGTCTTCAGACGCTTCGCCAATCGAGCAATGAACAATTACGGCGTCAAGATCAAGCATATCAAGTGATAACGGACCTTTGAATTCAAGAACACCGGACTTGATCTTTATCTCGGATACCATGGGAATCACTCATGCGTTCCGCTCCATACACACCTCAGCAAAATGGCATCCTCGAGCGCAAGAACGAACCCTCATTGAGATGGCTCAAACAATGCTCGACGCAGTACAAGACACCAAGAAAGTTACGGCACGAAGCTATTGATACGACTTGTCACGTCATCAACCGTGTTTATATCCATAAGCTTCGAACAAAACATCCTATGAGCTCCTCATCGGCAAGAAGCCAAATGTCGCCTACTTGAGTATTTGGGGCTAAGTTCGGATCAAGGATCCCCATCACAAGTCAAAATTTGAACCTAAAGCTCACGAAGGCTTCATGCTCGATTCACGGAAAGGACTCGCACTCCTCTGAGTCTTCAACCTTTATCTCTACAAAATCGTCGAAATCAGAGATGCGATTTGATGAAACCAATGGTTCACAAAGAGAGTTCTGCCAAGTACACTAGACGAAGCTCCTACCAAATGAATCTATCAAGTCGATGGGAACCGGTGAAATCATGCCTTCTGAAGCACAGCCTGAAGAAGAACTTATCATTTCTGCACTTAACCAAACTGAAGACAATGCTCAGCCTGAAGACAATCCTCCCAATGATGATAGTGATCAGCAAGAGCAAAGTCTTCTCCAGTTCATCCTCGAGTTGCAAATGAAGTATAGATTGAGAAGATAATCGATAGCATCAATGCACCTGGTCTGCTTACTCGCTCAAGAGCAACACGACTAGCAAATTTACTGTGGGCACTTTTCTTTTGTGTCAATATCGTAACCCAAGAAAGTTGTCAAGCCTTTATGGAACCAGAATGGATACAAGCTATGCAAGAAGAACTTCAACAGTTCAAGCTGAACAATGTTTGGGAACTTGTCAAGCGTCCTGACCCTCGCAAGCATAACATTATTGGCACCAAATGGATATATCAAAACAAGCAAGATGAGCATGGTCAAGTCGTCAGAAACAAAGCACGGCTTGTGGCTCAAGGATATACTCAAGTTGAAGGAATTGACTTCGATGAAACATTTGCTCTCGTAGCTAGGCTTGAAGCTATTCGCATACTACTAGCCTATGCTAACCACCACAACATCTTGCTCTATCAAATGGATGTGAAGAGTGCATTTCTCAACGGCAAGATTGAAGAAGAAGTATATGTCGCTCAACCACGGCTTTGAAGATCCAAAACATCCCGATATGGTGTACAAGCTAAATAAAGCAATCAGATGGCCTCAAACAAGCTCCTCGCTACCGGTATGATATGATCAAAGACTTCACGAAGAGCAAAGGCTTCAAACCTGGATCCCTTGATCCCACACTCTTCACGAAGACATATGATGGTGAACTGTTTGTATGCCAAATATATGTGGATGACATTATCTTCTACCGCACCAACCGTAAGTATAGTGATGAATTTGGATACATGATGCAAGAACAATATCGGATGTCCATGATGGGAGAGCTCAAGTTCTTCCTTGGTCTTCAAATTCACAAGAAAGGAATGTCATCTTTATATCTCAAGAAAAATACCTCCAAGATTGTCTCAAGAAGTTTGGAATGCAAGAGGGCAAAGGATACACGACGCCAATGCCGACCAAACACCATCCGGGTCCCGATGACAATGGTAAAGAGTTCGATCAAAAGGTATACCGCTCCATGATTGGTTCCTTACTTTACCTATGTGCATCTAGGCCAGATATTATGCTTAGTGTTTGCATGTGTGCTCGATTCCAAGCGGCACCAAAGGAATCGCATCACTTAGGCGTGAAGTTTAATTCTTCGATATTTGGTTCACACCCCAACACTCGGATTATGGTATCCAAAGGGCTCAAATTTTGATTTGGTTGGATTTTCGGATGCTGATTATGCTTTGGTGACAAGGTGGATCGCAAGTCTACATCAGGCACATGTCACTTCTCGACGATCACTTGTCCGTTGGTCTTCAAAGAAGCGTGTGTATCACTCTCAACTGCTGAATCTGAATACATTGCTACTGGATCTTGCTATGCTCAGCTTCTATGGACGAAGCAAACTCTCAAGGACTATGGCATCAATCTGAAACAAGTACCTCTCTTCTGCGACAACGAAAGCGCAATCAAGATTGCCAACAATCCAGTCCAACACTCGAAGACAAAGCACATTGAAATTCGTCATCATTTTCTCAGGGATCATGTCATGAAGAAAGATATTGACATCATTCACGTCAACATCAAGAGCAATCGGCAGATATCTTCACAAAGCCCTTGGATGAGAAAAGGTTTTGCAAGTTACGGTGTGAGCTAAATATCTTGGAATCCTCAAATGTCCTGTGATCTAGCACACATCCTAACACTTATGCATGTTGATGACTTAGATGTGCAACACACGGCAACGATATCTTCAATCAATGAAGACTTACATTACGAGTGTGAATACATTAACGTGGAATTTGACTTGAGTGCCACGATAATTGTGTGCCGTGTCTGGGTCTAATACTTCCTATACGGTGGGTAACGCCACCACCAAATTTCTTTGTTTGAAGTGTTTCACTCATGGCGTTATTTCTGCAATATCTTCGCATTTGATTTGTCTTCAACTTCAACCTATCTTCATGATTTCCTTCACTACGTTGATTTGGTTGCTGTCTAAGATATATATATATATATATATATATATATATATATATATATATATATATATATATATATATATTGTTCTGTCCTCTGACATTCACTTATAGCTATGTCTTCCAAGTTGAATCTTTTGAACTAAGTCAATGTGATCGGACTCCAATCTCTCTATGCTTTCTATCTCAAACTCTATCTGTCCAAATCATATGCATTCTATTGAAACTGTCGGTTGTCTTCTCTGCATCCTTTTGGCAGAAGACACAGAGACAAACTTTAAGTCTGTTTTAAATGATTCATCCTTCATCGTTGAAATTGGAGAAGCCGAACGACCATCCGACAAACTGGCGGGCGTGGGAACGATGGGACAACTCAGAGTATGTTGCATGCTTGCCACGTGCCCCTCAGATGTGAACCGCCAGGGCAGCTGCAGAATTATGCGTTGTCGCACACCTCCTTATAAATACATGTCCCCTGCGGTAAACAAAATCTTCTTCCACCTCTCCACCTCGTCAAAACCCTAGCGCCACCGCTAGCTCTCGACGACGCCGGCGACGAAGCGCTTAGCTGCCGCGACTTCTCCGACGCCGTCCTCACGCCGGCCGCAAACATCATCATCTCCGCTGCTGCCGTAGGTGTCCTCCGTCGCCAAGTTAGGGCACGGTGGATTGAACTGCTCGGCTTCCTTTTCTTCCCGTCTAGCAGTTCTTCAAGTGGTAAATATAACTCTATTTTTACCATCTTTTTGATCTTCAAGATTCATCCTACTTACCAAAATTGGTTTCTGCCCATACTATGTTATATCTATTACATGCATCTCATATCGCCTAGTATATTCACTTAAGCTTCACAACTAGTTAGATTCCTCACTTGTACTTATTCACGGATTCGCATAAATCTGGAACCAACTCTCAGCGTATAAGTGAATGTCTTCGCATCATGAGGTCAATATCTTCAAACTGATTTATCTTCAAAATCTTACGAGAATGCATATGACCTCTTCCCTTCCTCGCATCTCTAATGCTGTCACGGTACATGTCCGTGGGAGAATCCCTTGGTTCTCATAGTCCGCATTCGCTTGCAGAATTCTTACAACATCAAACTAACTCTCCGAAGCCGCCTCTGTTTGTCCAAAGAAACGCAAGCTTTTGAAGCCTTTAAACGTATTGAAGCCATTCATTTTGAAGTTCATGGCTGCAGAAAATCAGTCAGGAAGGGCGGCAGACAGCGTCGTGGGGGAACCTTAAAAGATCTACCTGATGACCTCGCAGAGCTTTACAAGACAGATCCCGAAGAGAATTACAATCAGCGCAAGACGAGAATCCAATGGATTCGTCGATATTGGGCTGAACAATGGTTCAAGTACAATTTCGTGACCCAGGAATATGCCGAGAAGAATGCTATCGAAGCCCTTGGGGTGATATTCTCTTCGAGGCCTTCCACCCAAGAACATGTCCGAAGCTATTGCACAAGGTTTCTATCCTTGTATGGTCCGTGGACCTCGACCGAAAATGCCGACCCAACGTCATTGCTCTGGTGTCGTGGCGATAATCTCTTCAAGCGCAACTTCCAAAGACGCAAAGGCTTCGCCAAGGAAAACAAGAAGTCATTGGGATTAGACTTCAACCTCGTCCCTCCGCTCCCCGTCTTTGACGGCTCACGTGATCTTGAACCCAATGTCGTCGGTCCGTTTTCAAACCTTGATGGCCTCATCACTTACATCTTGGTCCAAGGTGCCAAAGTGGATCACTCTGATGACGATGCTGATTCTGATGAAGCCCCAGCTCCTGCTCCAAAGCTGCAGAAGCAAAAGAAAGTCAAGGCTTCAAAGTCAGCTGCTCCTCCAAAAGCTTCACGTGTGAAGCCAGCCATCTGCACCTCCACGAAGCCGGTGTGCGATCTCAAGATCAATCCCGTATCTCCAAGAAGACAGAGAAGAGAAAGAAAATTTTCAATAATATTGAATGACACTGACTCCTGCTGCCATTCTGCGTGAAGAGCACATTGATCTGTCCAGTGATGAAGATCTTGCAGATGATGCCCTTGAGCAACTTATCAAGAGCAAAGAAGAAGCAGAAACCTTCAACAATTTGCCTCTCTTTGATGTGGCAATCATCCATCACTTCATTGATGAGTGGTTTGACACCCCAAACATCAGCTTTGAAGATCTGCAACTTCCTATCAGCCTCAGCGTCTCCTTCAATGGCGCCATTGCTTCTGAGATAGCTCTTGCTCAGCGCATTGTTGAACTAAAGAAGAAAATCGACTATGAAAAAGCTCAGTTCAAGAAGCATATGGCTGCACTCAGCATGCAAGATGTCAAAAACTTCAAGGTCATGCTGCACAAGCTCAAAGAAGCCTTTCTCAAGAAGCGAGAAGAAGCCAGAGGCTCTCGTGAGCGCATGAAGAGTCTAGCTGACAAGTGTGTGCTTGCCTGAGAAGCGCAAGGCTCTTGGCCGTCCTGACATTGACCCCAGAATGGCTGCAAAGAGGAAGAAGTCTTCAACTGACCAAGCTGCTCCCTTCAAGAAGAAGCTTAAGACCAAGAAGAATCGGGCTGCTCCCACAGAGCCCTTGGTTGTTGAACCCATTTCAGTAGTTCGTCCCGCGTCTGCAACCCAAGAACTCAGATGACTGTTCATGAGCCTCGCTTCCACAGAGGCTCCTCGAAGTGAAGAGATTCCAGCAGCTTGATCCCATCATCGCCAAGACATTGGTCACCATGACAATGTTGAAGATGATGAAGTTCTTCCTCAAATTGAATACAATGTGGTATCATCGCTTTGTTAAATACGAGCAATGAACTCATCAAGATTGGTCGCCCTTCCGACGCCAATTGCTCAGGATGCTTCATGGGCTGATCGCCTGCAACAAGAAGACTCCCCTAGTACTCCCCAACAACAAGTCACTCCCCAACAACAACAGCAAGAAGAAGAGGAAGACTTTGAGGCCTAGACAACCCCATCTCCAAAGGCGTCGCCAGCATTTCGCAGGCTTCGCAAAGGTCAAAGGCCTCAAGTACCTCTCTCGAGCGTTCCAGAAGGAAAAGTGCACCACCAACTTGTTGCACGTCAAGTGTTTTCAGAAGCCACTCCAACTGTGAATGTCTCCAGTCTCAAGCCAAAGCCTTTGAAGACAATCCGCTGCATCACCAAGACACCCAAAAAGAAGAAGAACGTGTCCCTACACCCCCTGAAATTGAAGAAGTTATTCTTGATATCAACGTGCCAGTGCCCGACCCTCCAGCTCCTCAAGTCGAGGTTGAAAACATTGAGGCTGCCACTTCCAACACCAATGAAGCCAATGACGTGGTCATGGCTGAAGCAAATGTGGAGCCTGCACCAACAACTCTTGAAGCCAATGAAGGAAATGTGCCTGAAGCCAATGAGGCAATCGCTCTCAAGCATCTGGCCGAAAGCTGAAGCCTCGCTTGTTGCCATCGCCCAGTTCCGCCACCAAGGCCCTACACAATTGAGCAAGCATACAACTATGGTCACTAATCACGAAGATGGCATGTTCTGTTCCTCCGCCTCATGCCTCTCGGGTCCTCGGTTTGAATATCATATTGCGCATAGGCCTCGGTCCGAAGCGAAGCCAAGATCGCCAAGGTTTCGAGCACCGCCACCTCTGAGTTCTTTCAATGCAAATGGTTTCAAAGCCCACAACACTTTCTTTGACAGAGCAAAGAACCCCTACACAAGGCCAAGGATATCATCCGACCATTTCGGAGCTATCGAACGAAGCTATTACTCATGCGTTTCAGATGATCAAGGGCGCATTTTCCTCATATGCGCCGACATTGAAGCCATTGTCGGACTGCCGTGCTTAGAAGAAGCACTTGATTGCTTTCGTGATGCAGTCCGCTCGGCTTCATTACGCATAAAGAACACCGGAATGAAGAACTTGTGCTTCAATTCTATGCTACCCTCCACATCCGCGACTACTACAGTAGATCACGAAGACATGGGTTCTCGAGTGGATGACAGAAATGTTCATCATGAAGCCAAAGCTCTTGACGTCATTGAGCTCACAGGCCTACCCACTCCCGGAGAGCTGTTTGAACTCGGGCATCAACTCCACCGTGATGCACCGGAGAGCATGTTTCATAAGCCGTAACCCGACATGAGTCGGATGTTGAGCATGATGAAGCCATCGCCACATTACGCTGAATACCCTCGAACTTCTTTGTTGATGACCTTGAGTATCCGCCTCGCATAATATATCACATCATCAGGCGAACTCTATGGCCTATCAAAGGGCATTCATCATCTGTAAAACTTGAAGGAGCCATGAAGACATTGGTCTTTTGCATCCTCAATGGCATCAGCTTCAATACGCAAGAATTCTTCATCCGACAATTGGTTGCGTCTGGATCTGATCTTTTTGGTCTGAAATTTTATGCTCCATGGGTCATGCGCCTCATCAAGATGCACTCGCTATCAACTATCAGCCCTCCGCCGCAATCATCTCGATCTTTCTACCAGAGGTTGATATGTCAGTTGAAGCCATATACCCTGAGCCTGCCAAAACGCCACTTTGTCTTCAGAATGCCGATCACCATAGCTTCTATCAACCCATGGAAGGCATCCCAGCAGTATCTCGTGTCTATCCTCTGGCTGGGAACACACGTCTGCCTCACCGTGCGCGGACTGAAGCCATTGAGAGCACAATTGGCCAAAGGCCTCGGAAGCGCTCTCGAGTCCTCAATGATCGAGAACTTCTTGTGGCACTGCATCAGAAACAAGATAAGCATCACTCCTGGCTCAAGCGACAAATGCAAAGCCTCTTGGTGGACGTCAATCGCATTCAAACCTTGCCACCAAGAATGCTTTTGTCACTCACGAGATCTGTCGGCGATCATGGAAGAGTTTGACCACGCTTTCGGTCAAGCAGATCTTCAAGACGATGGCTTCACCGAACGCTTCAAGTTTGACTCCACTCCTCCACGGAATGCAGTCCCACGATTTAACTCCATCACTTGAAGACTCTGACTATTCTTCCTCCGCGGCAACTGTCAATGCCAGAGTGATCGATGATGAAGCCGATGCTACTTCATCGCCCCTTCTGCATGCATCGACACTGCACCAAGCTCGTCTACACCGCCAACCAACAACGACAACCCTGCTGCATCATCTACTTCTGAAGAGGACGAGTAGATGCTCTATGTCTTCAAACCTTTTTGGTCCTTACTGACAAAAGGGGAGAAGCATATGAGTTTGATAGTCTTCAAGCGGGTTCATAAGGGCGGTTGCATAATATTTTGCCTAGTGTTTACAACTCTCGCTTTTGATACATTTGGTTCTTTGAGTTGTAACACTTAAACTCGATGGTCGTACGCTACTTAGTTGCTTTTACTCTAGTGCGATGATAAATTCCGCATGTGCATTTATAACTTCCGTGACTTAGATCATTCTCGCAGACATCCATTTTTCATTATGCATGTCATTCTCTTAGTTATATCATTTCATGCATGATGAATTATCTTCATAAGTTGAAGAGGATCTCCACAAGTACAACCTGCCATGTGCATTTGCATTCCAAAAGCAAACTACTTATATGCACATCTTCGTGGGGAGCCTTTGCCACTTATGAAGACAATTCCTATCCTTTACAATTTCACATATTTTATCCCGTTGAAAACTTCAACCAGCTTTGTCATCAATCACCAAAAAGGGGAGATTTTAAGTGCATCTAGTGCCACCCCTAGTTGGTTTTGGAGTATTGACGACAAATGTGGTTGAGGGACTAATGCGTTTGTGAGAATTGCAGGATAACGCAGGTGGTGTCCCCCATTGATTCGGTTTACCTACCGGAGATGACCCCTAAAAATGTATGAAGACATTGACGACAATGGTGGTATGTGAAGATATTCACGTTGAAGACTATGACATGAGAAGACATTGAGTGAAGACTATGGAGCGCGAAGACTGTGTCGTTTCGTTGTTTCCTTTTCTTCTTGGTTGAGTCATAGGAACCACCATACTGTTAAGTGGGGTCCAAGTGATCATAGTCGAATGATCAAGTGATGCTCAACCCAAATCCTATGTCTTCGAAATAAGACAATGAGAGCAAAACTTATCCAGAGTCGGGATTTAGTCAGCTTTTGCTTGTAGCCCAAGTAAAGTTGCCGTGTGTGTTTGAAATCTGACCGTTGGAACACGTGTCAGTTCCTTAGTGACCCAGGGTCATTTCGGACATATCAGGTCGGGTTGCCTAGTGGCTATAAATAGCCCACCCCCTACACCATAAATTGGCGGCTGCTCAGAGTTAGTACACGGCTTTTGTCGTTTGAGAGCAACCCACCTCGAAGCCTTTGAGAGAGAGAAATCCTTGAGAGGACAAAGCCCAAACACCCAGAGCCAAAGAGTGTTAGGCATCATCAAGTCTTTCTGTCTGTGTGACCTGAAGACTTATTACACTTGAGGACTGTGAATCCTCCAGCCGGTTAGGCGTCGCGTTCTAAGCATCCAAGAGTCATTGTGGATTGCCGGTGAACGCAGTCTGTGAAGGTTCGGAAGTCTACCTTGAAGACTTACCAGAGTGATTGGGCGAGGACTGTGTGTCCTTAGCTCAAGGGGAATAAGGTGAAGACGTGGTCTTCTGAGTTGAATCTCAGCCTCCCTAACCAGATGTACAGTTGTCACAAAGAATCGAATCCGGTCCAACAAATCCTGTGTCTTCAACAAGTGACTGGTTTTATCTTCTCCCTCTCTTTACTTAGATTTTGTCTTCGTGAAGTCATTGCCTATCGATCATAACTATTTGACTTCATTGCTTGACTACTTTTGTTGATTGGCTTCTCACTATCTTCCATCTTGATCCTTACTACCAAGCTGCTATCAGTCTTGTACTTTCACGTTATTGCATACTTCACTATGGTTTGCTTGTTGTAGTTTACCTTCCGCTGCATATCAATTAGGTCATTTCTATTGTTTGTCTTCGAAACATCCGTGTTTTAAAGACTTTCCTAAAAATCGCCTATTCACCCCCCCTCTAGTCGATAACTAGCACTTTCAGATACCGAGCAGGATTACTGGCCGCGTGCAAATGAGATGGCTGAAGATATAGTCGACAAGTGCGAAGGCTGCCAGTTTTACTCAAACCTGTCTCACAAGCCTGCATCTGTCTTGAAGACCATTCCACTCGTCTGGCCTTTTGCAGTTTGGGGATTGTACATGGTTGGACCTTTCAAGACCGGCAAAAGCGGTTTCACTCATTTGCTCGTAGGAGTCGACAAATTCACCAAATGGATCGAAGCCAAGCCTATCAAGAATCTTGATTCAAGCACGACCATTAGTTTCATCAGAGAGCTGATATTCAGATATGGAGTCCCTCACGGCATTATCATAGATAACGACTCCAACTTGGATTCTGATGAGTTCAGAGTGTTTTGCGCGTCCCAAGGCACTCGGGTTGACTATGCATCCGTTCCGCACCCATAGTTGAATGGGCAGCCGAAAAGGGCAAATGGCTTGATCCTTCAAGGGCTAAAACCCCGGCTAATGCGTGATCTCGAGCATGCTGCAGGAGCTTGGGTGACTGAGTTACCATCTGTCCTATGGGGATTGAGAACAACTCCCAACCGGTCGACTGATCGAACCCCTTTCTTCATGATGTATGGCAGTGAAGCTATGCTTCTGAGTGATTTGTTGCACAATGCCCCCCGAGTGGAACTCTTCTCAGAAGCTGAAGCCAAACAGGCATGCCAAGACGCAGTTGATCTCCTAGAGGAAGAACGAGAGATGGCCCTAATCCGGTCGACCATCTATCAACAAGACCCGCGTCGATTCCATGCCCGAAATGTCAGAGGTCGAGCATTTCAAGAAGGAGACCTTGTGCTCCGAGTACACCAGAAATGGCCTCACAAGCTCGCTCCGGCCTGGGAAGGGCCCTTCATCATCACCAAGGTGCTCCACAATGGGGCGTATCATCTTTACAAGGTAGCCAAGAAAGAAGAGGATCCACGCTCGTGGAATGCGGATCTGCTCTGCCGTTTTTATAGCTAAACACTCGGATAGACGAGCTGTTATAAGAATCCTTCAGTTTTCTTATCAAAGACAAGATTTTTGCAGTATCTTAATGATTGTTATCCCGTAAGCATTCGTGTTCAAATCCCCCCGTGGGTGGCTTAGCTGCGAACCCGATTCGCCTAAGTTTCAAAAACACTCCGAGTGAAGAGTAACCCTCTCACTCGGGGGCTTAGCCGCGAACCCGATTCGCCTAAGTTTCAAAAACACTCCGAGTGAAGAGCAACCCTCCCACTCGGGGCTTAGCCGCGAACCCGATTCGGCTAAGTTTCAAAAACACTCTGAGTGAAGAGCAACCCTCTCACTCGGGGGCGTAGCTGCGATCCCGTACTCGCCTAAGTTACAAACATACTCCGAGTGAAGAGCAATCCTCTCACTCGAGGGCTTAGCTGCGACCCCGTACTCGCCTAAGTTACAAACATACTCCGAGTGAAGAGCAATCCTCTCACTCGGGGGCTTAGTTGCGACCCCATACTCGCCTAAGTTACAAACACACTCCAAGTGAAGAGCAACCCTCTCACGCGGGGGCTTAGCTGCGATACCAATACTCGCCTAAGTTACAAACACACTCCAAGTGAAGAGCAACCCTCTCACCCGGAGGCTTAGCTGCGATCCCGTACTCGCCTAAGTTACAAACATACTCTGAGTGAAGAGCAATCCTCTCACTCGGGGGCTTAGCTGCGACCCATACTCGCCTAAGTTACAAACATATTCCAAGTGAAGAGCAATCATCTCACTCAGGGGCTTAGCTGCGATCCCGCACTCGCCTAAGTTACAAAACACGCTCTGAGTGAAGAGCAATCCTTTCACTCGGAGACTCGGCCACATACTCTGAGTTGTGCCACAAGTACAATGTATGGTTGCACTCCATGCTGCACCACAATTACAACGTATAGTTGCACTCCGAGCTGCGCTACAAGTACAACACATGGTTGCACTCTGAGCTGCGCCATGAGTACAACGTATGGTTGCACTCTGAGCTGCGCCACAAGTACAACATATGGTTGCACTCCGAGCCGTGCCACAAGTACAACGTATAGTTGCACTCTGAGCTACGCCACAAGTACAAGGACTATTCCGAGTGGGCAACAATCCTCTCACTCGGAGACTCAACCACGGGCCTAGATTCGCCTAAGTCAATAAATCAGAAGACAGCACAAATAAAACAACCAAGCTAGGATAAATCCACGAAGGTTCAAAAGCCATCGACAGAAGTACTCGGGCGTCAAGCCCTAAAGAGTTTTAACGATTACAGGATCACTCGGCATTCCGAGGCAAATAGAATCAAGTCTTCACTCGGCAGGAGTAGGGCTTGCTGGCTTGACGAAACTGTCAAGGTTGATGTCGTATGCAATACGAGTCACAACATTGATGAAGGTCTCCATGAAGGATTGGAATTGAAGCTTCTTGGTGTTGGCAACCTTGAGTGCAGCCAGCTTCTCCTCTTTGACCTCCTTGCAATGGACACAGACCAGAGACAGAGCCACGTCAGCGCCGCAGTGAGCAGGTGACTTCTTCCACGCCTGCACTCGGCTAGGGATTTCATTGAGTAGAGTCATCAGAGACTCGAGGTCATTCTGGAATGTCACCCCTGGCCAGAGCTTCGTGTCGATCCGCGACACCACCACTTTCAGTCGAGCAAGATAGTCCATAGCACTAGCGAGGTGAGATTCCAGTTGCAGCACATTCATCGCGGCTTCGTCCTTGACGGGGTGGTTTATGGGGTCCAGATTTGTCTCAATCCGCCCAGTCTCTTCCTCGAAATTTTGACAGAATTCTGCACGCACGGAAAAATAATGAGTCGGCAGTTGCAAATCAGTCGGACAAGGGAAAGTACTTTTAAGCATAAGGAACATCTTCTTGGCAAGGCCCCCCAGATAAGTTTCCGGTTCGTCTCTCTTCTGAGTAAGAACTTCGACTCTGTCGTTCAAGGCCACCTTGTCCTTCTTCAGATGCATGACTTCCTTGTTTGCTTCATCAACGACAGTCTTCAACTTGGCGTTTTCTTCTTCCAACTTGCTGACTGAAGCCAGCTTCTTATCAGCAAGTTCAGTTTTCTCTCGCGCCGTCTTCTGCGCTGCTGCAAGGTCGAGGTCCTTTTGCTCCAGAGCCTGCTTCATTTTGTCTAAAGGAATAGCATTCTTCAAACAAGCTTGGAGTTGTCAATTTTCACTATACACATCTGTTCGAGTGGAGTCACTCGGTTCAAGACGGAAAGAAAATATAACAAGGCGAACAATCGACAAGTTATTACCTCCCATGGCAGCTGCTTCATCCTTAGCCTTGTGCAAATTCTCTTTGGCCAGCTCCAGGTCGAGGTTGAGTTGGATCTGTTTCTTCTCCAGTTCAGCAAACTTGGCTCCAAGATCACATGATTTCTGCACTAAAAGACAGGACAAGTCAGTCAACAGAGACAAGGGTCAGTCACTTCCGAGTGATAATATGCAAAGATCAGATTATTATGGCAAAATAGTTCTAAGACTACCGTCGAATCAAACATTCAACAGTAGTCTCGGGGACTACACCCAGTGGGTGCACTTGGCATGCCCCCACTGGTTCGATTTCCCACTCGACATGGTCTACCCAGTACGAGTGGAAGGAGTAAAAAAACGTTTGATCTCAGACAACCGCCGACTTCCCGCAGTCGACCACGATCTCGGGGACTACACCCAGTGGGTGCACTTAGCGTGTCCCCACCGGTTCAGTTCCCACTCGGTACGACTTGTCTAGCTCGAGTGGAAGTACTACAAACAAACATTTCACAAAGAGTTCAAGAGTTCACTCGAAGCGACATGGTCGACTCAAGTGAAAATAGCTACACAACAAAAGTTGAAATACCCAGTGGGTGAGCGGATGCAAAGTGCAGACTCATGATAGATGCACATTAAAAGTTCCAAAAGCCGACTCAGAAACGAACTTACAATCCCACTTACTTGGACGTTGGCTTGGAGGGCAGAGCTGGCATCATAGGCGGCCTTCCTGGTCTCGTACACCACCTTCATTTTGTCCATCATTAGGCTTGCTTGGATCATGGCTTCCTTAGTAGCGCCTACTTGGTCCTCCGGGACATGATGAATAGTAAAAAGAGGAGTTGGTGGAACTGACGAGGTAGCTAGAGGAACTGAATCTTGGAGTTGCACAGTCGGAACAGAAGGCTGAACAATCGACACCGATGGCTGGACAGTCGACACAGGGTCAGCAAAAGAAACAGAAGTTCGAACTGGATCACCAAGTTGCTGAACGACTGGGCCTGGCGCTTATGTCGAGTGAGACACCTTGCTGGCAGGCACCTTCTTGCCCAGAGTCCTGCTCCTTCTCCATGTATTCTTCCGGGGCTCTCCTTCGTGGTCATCGTCATCTGGAAGTTCAATAACATTCGGTCGCACTGCAAAACACTCGACCGTAAGACATTCAGTCGACCGTCAGAACAATTGACAAAGTAAGAACATGACTGTGGAGCTATACCTGCTCGAGAAGTGGCCGCGTCTGCAGTTTCCTCTTCATCTTGCCCCTTGTCAATATCCATGGACGTCCCAGAAGTAGCAGCACTGAAAGTTCCAAAGCTCACTTGGTTAAGCACGAAAATGAGTCGAAAATAACATAGAAGTTCCCGAGCAAAGCAAAACAGAGAGGAGAAACACTTACGCAAAAGCAACAGGGACATCGAACTTGATCTTGGGCAGGACCTTCCGGGGCTTCGATGGCGCGACCTTGGGCTTCTTCATGGCCTTCTCTGATGGCTCTGGAGTAGACGTCCGAGTGCGCTTCAGAATCTGCGTATTTGGTAGGGCTGCTTTGCCGCGCCCACCCACTGGATCATGCGACTGTTTGGAACGCCGCTCGGAGCGGGGCGGCGAGTCGACCTCTTCACTGTTGTTAGAGTCTTCATTGTCTTCATCACTTTCGTCCTCAGACTGCCAGTCGGCACTCTCGCTTGCGCTCTCCCCTCCCTCCTGGAACTGTTCCCCGTTGGGCATCGAGTACATCTTAGATCTCCAAGGTACAAATCAACAAAAATCAATCGGATTCAAGAGGCAGTTGCAAATCAAAGAGAAAAAAACACTCGGTATTTTGAGCCTGAACTCTTCTGGCTCATGCTCAGCATCAAATGGCAGAACCCTCCTAGACCCCCTGGGGTTATCCTTGTTCCCGGTTATGCTTCACAGCCACTGAGCCACCATCTCCTCGGCGACCTCCTCTAGGTGGACGCGAGTGGTGTCGTCAGTGCCCGAGTACATCCACATCGGGTGGTCATGGGCTTGGAGAGGCTGGATGCGTCGAATGAGAAACACCTCTAGCAGGTCCATCCAGTCACACCCTCCCGGACTAAGTTGACGACCTGGTCGACTAAAATAGACACCTCTCCTTTTTCCTCTAGGATCATGGTCAATGAAGAATGTTGGCAGAGTCGCTCCATAGTGAAACGGGGGAGACTGGTCGACTCACCAGGAGTCGGGACGTCTTTGCAGTAGAACCAGGTCGACTGCCATCCCTGAACTGACTCGGGAAGGGTCATGGAAGGAAAAGTTCTCCTACCCCTGGTTTGAATCCCTAAACCCCCACACATCTGGATCACATGGGTCTTTTCGTCATTCGGATTTGCCTTCTTCACTGTCTGGGAACGGCAAGTAAATATGTGCTTGAACAAACCCCAGTGTGGTTGACAACCCAGGAATTTTTCACACATCGAGATAAATGCAACAAGGTACATGATGCTGTTTGGAGGAAAATGATGGATTTGGGCACCAAAAAAGTTCAAGAAACCCCTGAAAAACGGCTGTGGAGCAAGGGAAAAACCTCGGTCGACATGGGTGGCAAGGAGGACACGCTCGCCCTCGCGCGGCTGAGGCTCAGTTTCCCCCTCTGGCAGCCTCCAAGATCCAACGGCAATCAGGCCGTCCTCAGCAAGCCTCTCCAAGTCATCCCACTTGACGGTGGAGCGGGTCCAGTCCCCCTGGATCCAGCCCGGTGGCAGGCCGGACCGCGACAATGTCCTGATACGTCTCCGTCGTATATATAATTTTTGATTGTTCCATGCCAATATTATTCAACTTTCATATACTTTTGGCAACTTTTTATACTATTTTTGGGACTAACATATTGATCCAAAGGCTCAGTGCAGTTCATGTTTGTTGCATGTTTTATGTTTCCAGAAACCCCATATCAAACAGAGTCCAAACGGGATAAAAACGGACGGAGAATTATTTTGGAATATTTGTGATTTTTGGGAAGTAAAATCAACGCGAGACAGTGCCCGAGGTAGCCACGAGGGTGGGGCCCACGCCCACTCTAGGCAGGCGCGCCCCTGACCCTCGTGGGCCACCCATAAGGCGGTTGATGCTCTACTTTGGCTGCAAGAAAACTAATTTTTGGAAAAAGATCTAGGCGAAGGTTTCAATCCAATCGGAGTTACGGATCTCCATATATACACGAAACGGTGAAAGGGCAGCAGAGAGGAGGCAGAAACAGAGAGAGACAGAGAGACATATCCAATCTCGGAGGGGCTCTCGCCCCTCCCACGCCATGGAGACCATGGACCAGAGGGGAAACCCTTCTCCCATATAGGGAGAAGGTCAAGGAAGAAGAAGAAGGAGAGGGGCTCTCTCCCCTCGCTTCGATGGCAGGAACGCCACGGGGCCATCATCATCACCGCGATCTTCACCAACACCTCCGCCATCTCCACCAACATCTCCATCACCTTCCCCCATCTATCTATAGCAGTCCACTCTCCCGCAACCCGCTCTACCCTCTACTTGAACATGGTGCTTTATGCTTCATATTATTATCCAATGATGTGTTGCCATCCTATGATGTCTGAGTAGATTTTCGTTGTCCTATCGGTGGTTGATGAATTGCTATGATTGATTAATTTGCTTGTGGTTATGTTGCAGTCCTTTGGTGCCCATCATATGAGCGCGCGCGTGGATCACACCATAGGTTTAGTTGTATGTTGATAGGACTATGTATTGGAGGGCAAGAGTGACAGAAGCTTCAACCTAGCATAGAAATTGACGAATACGGGATTGAAGGGGGATTAATATATCTTAATGCTATGGTTGGGTTTTACCTTAATGAACGTTAGTAGTTGTGGATGCTTGCTAATAGTTCCAATCATAAGTGCATAGAATTCCAAGTAAGGGATAACATGCTAGCAGTGGCCTCTCCCACATGAAACTTGCTATCGGTCTAGTAAAGTAGTCAATTGCTTAAGGGACAATTTCGCAACTCCTACCACCACTTTTCCACACTCGCTATATTTACTTTATTGTTTCTTTATCTAAACAGCCCCTAGTTTTTATTCTCGTGCTCTTT
The DNA here is from genome assembly GCA_021605145.1 of Aegilops bicornis. Lineage (NCBI taxonomy): Eukaryota > Viridiplantae > Streptophyta > Magnoliopsida > Poales > Poaceae > Aegilops > Aegilops bicornis. The sequence continues at coordinate 436,180,320 of CM038672.1, read as the reverse complement.
ATATTCTTGCAAACCTATCCAACAACACCTACAAAGTACTTCTAGTTTCATACTTGTTCGAGGTAAAGCGAACGTCAAGCGTGCGTAGAGTTGTATCGGTGGTCGATAGAACTTGAGGGAATATTTGTTCTACCTTTAGCTCCTCATTGGGTTCGACACTCTTACTCATCGAAAGAGGCTACAATTGATCCCCTATACTTGTGGGTTATCAAGACCTTTTACAGGCGCCATTGCGTGTAGCAATAAGCGTGGGGTGAATATTCTCGTGTGTGCTTGTTTGCTTTATCACTAAGTAATTTTTATTTGCCGTTCTTAGTTGTTTTCTCTCTTTAGTTATGGGTAGGAAACGCATAAAATACCAAAAAAAATTAGTTGTACCCTCTTGAACCAATGGTTGAAGAACCACTCAAAATCTATCACACTCCTGAAACTTATTACTTGGATCATCTTCGATCCCTATGTGCTCGTGCTGAAACCCCAACTATCTTAGTTGAGGGCAAATCCTTAGATGAGCATGCTTGTTATGTACGACACCGCATATCTGAAAAAGGGAAACTTTTACTGGGTCAAATTCATCGTTTGCAATGCTATGCTTGGAATTTATGTTATATATATGATTATACTTGTTGTTCTGAAAACCCTAAGAAACACCTTCCCTACCAATGTGAGTTTATTGATAATGGAATCTTATCTTCGTATGCTAAAGGTGTTTATAGTTACTATGATGTTCAACAAATTGAAGAATTTGTTGCTTTTAAGGGTGCTTATGAAATTGCTTCTTTGATTGAAAAGTATGGTGCTGCTCTTTACAAATCTGAAAATTTTGCCATACTTAAATATTGCTATGATAATTATGCTTCTAATGCCTATGTTGAACCATATATTGAGGACTACTCCGCTGTCCAAGAAGAGACTAATATTTTGCAGGAGTCTATGGAAGAAGAAATTGATGAAACTGTGAGACCATTGGATGAAAAAGATGATGAGGAGAGCGAAGAACAAAGGGAGGAAGAGCGGATTAGCTATCCGTGCCCACCTTCTAATGAGAGTAACTCTTCAACTCATACATTGTTTAATTTCCCTTCGTGCTTACCGAAGGATGATTGCTATGATGACTATTATGATCCAGCTGATTCTCTTGAAATATCCCTTTTTGATGATGCTTGCTATGCTTGTGGCCAAGATGCCAATATGAATTATGCTTATGGAGATGAACTTGCTATAGTTCCTTATGTTAAACATGAAATTGTTGCTATTGCACCCATGCATGATAGTCCTATTATCTTTTTGAATTCTCCCGACTACACTATATCAGAGAAGTTTGTGCTTATTAAGGATTATATTGATGGGTTGCCTTTTACTACTACACACGATGATTTTGATGAATATAATATGCATGTGCTTGCTGCTCCTACTTGCAATTATTATGAGAGAGGAACTATATCTCCACCTCTCTATGTTTCCAACATGATAAAATTGCAAGAAACCGTTTATACTATGCATTGGCCTTTACTTTGTGTGCATGAATTGTTCTTTTATGACATGTCAATGCATAGGAAGAGAGTTAGACTTCGTCATTACATGATATATGTTGCTTTGTGCTCACTACTAAATTACAAATCATTGTTAATTAAAATTGGCTTTGATATACCTTGGGATCCGGGTGGATTCACTAGTTGAGCACTATATGCCTAGCTTAATGGCTTTAAATCAAGCTCTGCCAGGGAGACAACCCGGAAGTTTTAGAGAGTCATTTATTTCTGTTGTGTGCTTTTATATAGTTTCAAAACAAAACAAAAATAAAGAGGGGAACCTAAAACTTTTTCAAAATAAAAGCGAAAGTGAGAAAGACAAGCATTGTTGAAGTGGGAGAGCTCCTTGAACTTTGTTCATGCTCACGGAAACTTTGTAAATCTTGATTACAGAAACTTTTCAAAAAAATTAATTATCCACTTGTACAATTCCATTGTATTATAAAATAATTTGCCATGGTTTGCCTTTAGGATGTTTACAATGCTTGTTGGTTTGTGCGGTGCAGGACAGAAACTTTGGCTGTAGTGCGCGATTTTAATTTTTTACTGGAACGTCAAATGGTTCTGATTCTTTTTGCACTGTCTTTCTATACAAATTGTTTATTTTTCCTAATTTTTGCAGAATTTTTCAATTATCATAAGTATGGTGAATGCTCAGATTGTTACAGACTGTTCTGTTTTAGACATATTCTGTTTTTGATGCATAGTTTGCTTGTTTTGATGAAACTATCAATTTATATCAGTGGATTAAGCCATGAAAAAGTTATATTACAGAATATATAATGCAAAAACAAAATATGAATTGGTTTGCAACAGTACTTAGAGTAGTGATTTGCTTTATTATACTAACGGATCTTACCGAGTTTTCTGTTGAAGTTTTGTGTGGATGAAGTGTTCGATGATCGAGAAGGTCTCGATGTGAGAAGAAGGAAGAGAGGCAAGAGCTCAAGCTTGGGGATGCCCAAGGCACCCCAAGTAAATATTTAAGGAGACCCAAGCGTCTAAGTTTGGGTATGCCCCAGAAGGCATCCCCTCTTTCTTCAACAAGTATCGGTATGTTTTCGGATTCGTTTCGTTCATACGATATGTGCAATCTTGGAGCGTCTTTTGCTTTAGTTTTCATTTTTCTTTTATGTACCATGCTGGTATGAGATAGTCCTTGGTTGATTTATAGAATACTCTTTGCACTTCACTTAAATCTTTTGAGTATGGCTTTATAGAATGCTTCATGTGCTTCACTAATATCATTTGAAGTTTGGATTGCCTGTTTCTCTTTACATAGACAACCGCCATTTGTAGAATGCTCTTTTGCTTCACTTATATTTGTTAGAGCGTGGGCATATCTTTTGTAGAAATAATTAAACTCTCTTGCTTCACTTATATCTATTTGGAGAGATGACAGGAACTGGTCATTCACATGGTTAGTCATAAAATCCTACATAAAACTTGTAGATCACTGAATATGATATGTTTGATTCCTTGCAATAGTTTTGCGATATAAAGGTGGTGATATTACAGTCGTGCTAGTTGAGTAATTGTGAAATTGAGGAATACTTGTGTTAAGGTTTGCAAGTCCCGTAGCATGCACGTATGGTGAACCGTTATGTAACAAAGTCGGAGCATGAGGTGTTCTTTCATTGCTTTCCTTATGAGTGGAGGTCGGCGACAAGCGATGGTCTTTTCCTACCAATCTATCCCCCTAGGGGCATGCGTGGTAGTACTTTGCTTCGAGGGATAATAAACTTTTGCAATAAGTATATGAGTTCTTTATGACTAATGTGAGTCCATGGATTATATGCACTCTCACCCTTCCATCATTGCTAGCCTCTTCTGCAGTGCATTGCCATTTCTCACCTCGAGAGTTGGTGCAAACTTCACGGTGCATCCAAACCCCGTGATATGATACGCTCTGTCACACATAAGCCTCATTATATCTTCCTCAAAACAGCCACCATACCTACCTATCATGGCATTTCCATAGCCATTCCGAGATATATTGCCATGCAACTTCCATCATCATCATATGCATGACTTGAGAATTCATTGTCATATTGCTTTGCAAGATCGTAAGATAGCTAGCATGATGTTTTCCTGGCTTGTCTATTTTTTATGTCATTGCTACGCTAGATCATTGCACATCCCGGTACACCGCCAGAGGCATTCATATAGTCATATCTTTGTTCTAGTATCGAGTTGTAATATTGAGTTGTAAGTAAATAAAAGTGTGATGATCATCATTATTAGAGCATTTCCCCAGTGAGGAAAGGATGATGGAGACTATGATTCCCCCACAAGTCGAGATGAGTCTCCGGACTTCACAAAAAATAAAAGAGGCCAAAGAAGCCCAAATAAAAAAAGAGGCCAAAGAAGCCCACTAAAAAATAAAAAATAAAAAAAAATAAAAAATGAAGAAAAAATGAGAGAAAAAGAGAGAAGGGGCAATGTTACTATCCTTTTACCACATTTGTGCTTCAAAGTAGCACCATGTTCTTCATATAGAGAGTCTCTTGAGTTATCACTTTCATATACTAGTGGGAATTTTCATTATAGAACTTGGCTTGTATATTCCGATGATGGGCTTCCTCAAATGCCCGAGGTCTTCATGAGCAAGCAAGTTGGATGCACACCCACTTAGTTTCCATTTTGAGATTTCATACACTTATAGCTCTTAGTGCATCCGTTGCATGGCAATCCCTACTCCTCACATTGACATCAATTGATGGGCATCTCCATAGCCCGTTGATTAGCCGCGTCGATGTGAGACTTTATCCTTTTTGTCTTCTCCACATAACCCCCATCATCATATGCTATTCCACCTATAGTGCTATATCCATGGCTTGCGCTCATGTATTGCGTGAGGGTTGAAAAGGCTGAAGCGCGTTAAAAAGTATGAACCAATTGCTCGGCTTGTCATCGGGGTTGTGCATGATTTGAATGCTTTGTGTGGTGAAGATGGAGCATAGCCAGACTATATGATTTTGAAGGGATGAGCTTTCTTTGGCTATGTTATTTCGATAAGACATAATTGCTTGGTTGGTATGCTTTAGTATTATTGTTTTTATGTCAAATGATAGACTATTGCTTTGAATCACTCGTGTCTTAATATTCATGCCATGATTAGATACATGATCAAGATTATGCTAGGTAACATTCCACATCAAAAATTATCTTTTTTATCATTTACCTACTCGAGGACGAGCAGGAATTAAGCTTGGGGATGCTGATAAGTCTCCGTCGTATCTATAATTTTTTATTGTTCCATGCCAATATTATTCAACTATCATATACTTTTGGCAACTTTTTATACTATTTTTGGGACTAACATATTGATCCAGTGCCCAGTGTCAGTTCCTATTTGTTGCATGTTTTATGTTCCGCAGAAACCCCATATCAAACGGATTCCAAACGGGATAAAAACGGAGGAAGAATTCTTTTGGAATATTTGTGATTTTTGGGAAGTAAAATCAACGCGAGACGGTGCCCGAGGTGGCCACGAGGGTGGGGCCCATGCCCACTCCAGGCAGGCGCGCCCCTGACCCTCGTGGGCCACCCGTAAGGCGGTTGATGCTCTACTTTGGCCGCAAGAAAGCTAATTTTTGGAAAAAGATTTGGGCGAAGGTTTCAATCCAATCGGAGTTGCGGATCTCCATATATACACGAAACGGTGAAAGGGCAGCAGAGAGGAGGCGGAAACAGAGAGAGACAGAGAGATAGATCCAATCTCGGAGCGGCTCTCGCCCCTCCCACGCCATGGAGACCATGGACCAGAGGGGAAACCCTTCTCCCATCTAGGGAGAAGGTCAAGGAAGAAGAAGGAGGAGGGGGGCTCTCTCCCCCTCAATTCCGGTGGCGCCGGAATGCCGCCTGGGGGCCATCATCATCACCGCGATCTTCACCAACACCTCCGCCATCTCACCAACATATCCATCACCTTCCCCCCTCTATTTACAGCGGTCCACTCTCCCGCAACCCGCTGTACCCTCTACTTGAACATGGTGCTTTATGCTTCATATTATTATCCAATGATGTGTTGCCATCCTATGATGTCTGAGTAGATTTTCATTGTCCTATCGGTGGTTGATGAATTTCTATGATTGATTTAATTTGCTTGTGGTTATGTTGATGTCCTTTGGTGCCCATCATATGAGCACGCGCGTGGATCACACCATAGGGTTAGTTGTATGTTGATAGGACTATGTATTGGAGGGCAAGAGTGACAGAAGCATCAACCTAGCATAGAAATTGATGCATACGGGATTGAAGGGGGATCAATATATATTAATGCTATGGTTGGGTTTTACCTTAATGAACGTTAGTAGTTGCAGACGCTTGCTAATAGTTCCAATCATAAGTGCATAGAATTCCAAGTAAGCGATAACATGCTAGGAGTGGCCTCTCCCACATGAAACTTGCTACCGGTCTAGTAAAGTAGTCAATTGCTTAAGGGACAATTTCGCAACTCCTACCACCACTTTTCCACACTCGCTATATTTACTTTATTGTTTCTTTATCTAAACAGCCCCTAGTTTTTATTCTCGTGCTCTTTATATTCTTGCAAACCTATCCAACAACACCTACAAAGTACTTCTAGTTTCATACTTGTTCGAGGTAAAGCAAACGTCAAGCGTGCGTAGAGTTGTATCGGTGGTCAATAGAACTTGAGGGAATATTTGTTCTACCTTTAGCTCCTCGTTGGGTTCGACACTCTTACTTATCGAAAGAGGCTACAATTGATCCCCTATACTTGTGGGTTATCACGTACCCCGAGTCGCCTTCTTGCCCTTCGCCAAGGCCACCACCTTTGTCCTTCACCATGGCGGCGGAGTGCGCACGGGACGAGCGGGGACAACGAGTGCAGAGGAGGGTGCGGTGGAGAAACAGAGAAGACAGAGATTGATTGAGGCGCATTGTGCATTGCGTCGGCTCGGGCGCTTTTTAAGAGACCACTTCCGAGTGGATGACGTGTGGGTCCGAGCAATCCTGCCATATCCAACAACAGTCGCTCACCAGATACATGGTGAAAAAGGCGGTGCAGAGATCGAGGCATCCCTGTCTATTCGCCCCGATTACTACGACACTCTCCGTCCCTCGCGCTTCTCCAAAATTTCGAATCCCGTGAGATCCGGGAACCGCAGAGCAACCAATCGCGCCGAAGATTTCGCACCATAACGACACTCAAAGATTGACAATATAATTCACTCCACGACCTCTGAATCGATCAAGGCGACTGAAACAAGGTTGAAGCTTCAGCATGACTTCCAGACTTCAGTGAAATGCCTCTGAAGCATAGAATCGAGTCGGAATCAACTTCAACCCTTCTTCACTCGGACCTCAATCCATTCGGGGGCTAATGACGATGGAATGCACCTAGGGTAGGGTCATAGGCCTGACCTAGACGCCCTACCCAAGGGCACTACCCTAAAGTCAAAGACATCCAAAGTACAACCGAAGATACCGACTGAGATCACCTTGGAGTGCAGTCCACTCGACTAGATAAACCACTCGGATACCCCAATTCCACTCGACAAGGATACAATCACTCGACCATATGAAGAACTATTGGAGTATCGAAGGTCTAAAGACACCTCAGGATATCAACGGACAGTTGTTCACTCCATAGTCATTAAGATCATTAATACCTGGCATTATCAGTAACGCCCCGGTCTTAACCCGCATTGAACCCTATGTAACGAGGGATGGCTGGGATCCTGGCGCACTCTATATAAGCCACCCCCCTCCTCTGGGATAAGGGTTCGCACCCCTTGTAACTCTCACGCATAATCCAATCGACCAAGCCTCCGGGCACCGCGACGTAGCGTTGTTACTTCCTCCCATAAGGGCATGAACTCGTAAACCTTGCGTGCACAACCTCACTGTAGCTAGGGCCTTGCCTCCTCCTACGTACCCCCTACTCTTACTGTCAAACTTGCTCGCATGACAGTTAGTCCGGTGTCCGTCAGGCTTCGGGGTAGGGCCGGCGTGGCAACGGAAAACCGGTCATGGCAAGGCATCTGTCCAACATCGGGCGGACTTTGACGTGACTAAGGCAAGGCTTCGACATGGCAGTGGGTGGCCTATGAGCCCTCCAGCATGTGTCAGTGTTCCCACCACTCCTTCATGATGAGGGTGGCCTCATCGTCTAGTTATCGTTCCTCCTCCCCCGTGGGCGACACCTAGTCCAACGTTGGGTGAAGCGGCATGGTGAGGACGAGGAGGGAAGTAGAGAGGGAAGTTGAGGTAGAGAGGGAAGTGGAGTTAAGGCGGTGTGGAGATGATCCGGGATGGGGAAAGCTAGCCTCTTCACAGCCACGTGCCCATGCAGCCGGAAACATGATGGAAATGGCACGGGCATTAATTGACTTGTTTTTCAGTGAGATACTAGTAAGCGACAATATTGGTATGACCGCCTGCACCATTGTGAGAGGAGGGGGGAGGGGGATGGACGGAACGGAGGTGGAACTTTAGTGTTGGAGCATTCTCACAAAAAACATCCACAACCTTCAAATATGTAGACTACAAGAGGTAAGATGCAACGTACTCCGTCAAATAGGCCGATAACGAACGTTTTGACTATTATGTTATAACTTATGAGCAACTACAATTTTGATTACAAGAGTGACCCAATTCTAAATATACTAAACCTAGCCAGGATCCTTTTTTACCCTTTTTGACATTTTCTTATCAGTGAAAATCGCACCAATGGATGAAAGACACGTTAATTAGTGGGGGAAATTACAGGGTACGCCTTGTGTGCACTTAGCGATGTGTGTCGATAGCGATCGCAGATTGGTTTTCTCTTCTCCTCTCAGTTCCCTCCGCGTTTCGATGCGTTTCTCGAAGACTCGCGTGGGCTCTCTGCCTCCACCGCCCACCGCTCAACCGTCGATGCATGATGTCTACTACACAACCTTCTTCTTGTAGACGTTGTTGGGCCTCCAAGTGCAGAGGTTTGTAGGCAGTAGCAAATTTCCCTCAAGTGGATGACCTAAGGTTTATCAATCCGTGGGAGGCATAGGATGAAGATGGTCTCTCTCAAGCAACCCTGCAACCAAATAACAAAGAGTCTCTTGTGTCCCCAACACACCAAATACAATGGTAAATTGTATAGGTGCATTAGTTCGCGAAGAGATGGTGATACAAGTGCAATATGGATGGTAGATATAGGTTTTTGTAATCTGAAAATATAAAAACAGCAAGGTAACTAATGATAAAAGTGAGCACAAACGGCATTGCAATGCTAGGAAACAATGCCTAGGGTTCATACTTTCACTAGTGCAAGTTCTCTCAACAACAATAACATAATTGTATCATATAACTATCCCTCAACATGCAACAAATAGTCACTCCAAAGTCACTAATAGCGGAGAACAAACAAAGAGGTTATGGTAGGGTACAAAACCACCTCAAAGTTATTCTTTCTGATCAATCTATTCAAGAGTTCGTAGTAAAATAACACGAAGCTATTCTTTCCGTTCGATCTATCATAGAGTTCGTACTAGAATAACACCTTAAGACACAAATTAACCAAAACCCTAATGTCACCTAGATACTCCAATGTCACCTCAAGTATCTGTGGGTATGATTATACGATATGCATCACACAATCTCAGATTCATCTATTCAAACCAACACAAAGTACTTCAAAGAGTGCCCCAAAGTTTCTACCGGAGAGTCAAGACGAAAACGCGTGCCAACCCCTATGCATAAGTTCACAAGGTCACTGAACCCGCAAGTTGATCACCAAAACATACATCAAGTAGATCACGTGAATATCCCATTGTCACCACAGATAAGCACATGCAAGACATACATCAGGTGTTCTCAAATCCTTAAAGACTCAATCCGATAAGATAACTTCAAAGGGAAAACTCAATCCATTACAGGAGAGTAGAGGGGGAGAAACATCATAAGATCCAACTATAATAGCAAAGCTCACAATACATCAAGATCGTGCCGAATCAAGAACACAAGAGAGAGAGAGAGAGAGAGAGAGAGAGAGAGATCACACACATAGCTACTGGTACACACCCTCAGCCCCGAGGGTGAACTACTCCCTCCTCATCATGGAGAGCGCCGGGATGATGAATATGGCCACCGGTGAGGGATCCTCCCGGCAGGTGCCTAACAGGGTCCCGATTGGTTTTTGGTGGCTACAGAGGCTTGCGGCGGCGGAACTCCCGATCTATTGTGTTCCCAGACGTTTTTAGGGTATATGGATATATATAGGCGAAAGAAGTCGGTCAGGGGAGCCATGAGGGGCCCACGAGGGTGGGGGCGCGCCTAGGGGGGTAGGGCGTGCCTCCCTGCCTCGTGGCTTCCTTGAAGCTTCCCTGACGTCTACTCCAAGTCTGCTGTATTGCTTTCGTTCCAAAAATAACTCTCCCAAAGGTTTCATTCCGTTTGGACTCTGTTTGATATTCCTTTTCTTCGAAACACTGAAATAGGCAAGAAAACAACAATTTGGGCTGGGCCTCCGGTTAATAGGTTAGTCCCAAAAATAATATAGAAGTGTATAATAAAGCCCATAAACATCCAAAACAGATATTATAATAGCATGAATACTTCATAAATTATAGATACGTTGGAGACGTATCAACGCACCGCTTCACCGCCGTACCTCCCTATAAAATGGCTCCTGCCTCTCAAGCTCGCTCCAGCGCCCATGACCATCACGCAACGCCCACACACGCCAGGAGGCCACGGCGGCAGCTATGGGAGGCCTCAGTAGCAGGTCCGTATGAGGTGCTGCTGGTGGTCGGCGAGGCCCCCTTGGCGTGTGGCATGGTTCCCATCGGACCGCGTTGTCGCCCATCACAGGACACCGCGATAACAAGCAGGAGGCCATGGAGGGGCTCACGCAGCGACAGCGGTGCGCGGCTAGGAGGACCCCGCGCTGCGAGGATGGCAGGAGCATGCTTGCGGTGGCTTTGTGAGGGGACTTGCGGCGTGACTGCGGCATGCGGCAGCAGGGATCTCCCCAACCTCTCCTACCCCTCTTATGATGTGGGTAACCATAGATTAACTATTTTCTGCATGGTCTGTCCCGCTCCGCCAGTCCTCTGTCATTTCTTCTGGTGGCTTACTACTACTCATGCAGGTGGAGTTCAACATGGAGGAGCTCGCCATGGCCCAAGCATCATTTTGGGCGTAGCTGCCCACCTCCGTGTGATCTCCAACGCAGACCAAGTGTTTGGCGTAATGTTAGAACGACCACATGTAAAAAAACCAGTTCAGTCCATACATTGTGTTGCTATACTTGTGAAAACAGTTTCAGAATCCAGGCACCATAGATTGTTGCCCTTATTGATGCATTTAGCTACTACTTCTGAACTCTAGATTTAATGAAGGTTTGCATGTTTGCAGTGATGAGGATACATCAATTTGTGATGATCTTCGAGGTCGGTGTAGTGCCGGAAGACGGCGACCAGTGGCGGGCGCTCCCGCACTGTTTGGGATGACACAGCCAAGACCAACAAGGATGACGATCATGTTCCTATTTCCAATGGGTTCGTTCAAGTGGTATGGACGTGGCTAGGCAATTTATGAAGTTTGTCGGAGCAGCCGCTGCATACTATCCCATACTCTCTGTCGACAGACACCTTCTCCCACTCCGACGCCAGTCGTCGGGATACCATCCCATCCATCACCATGCAAGAGCGCTCTAATCCTCTATACAGTACTGCTCACAGCAGTTGCAGGTGTGGACGCATTGCCCTCAGCTGATGCCGCTACCGAGGACTTGCAGTCATGTTTTAGATTATGATTACGCAAAAGAATATGTCAGAAAATGACGGCCCACAGTTTTGTACCAAAATACTGAACATCTTCTAATTTTACTGGAAGATTGATGTGGACATTGATGTTATTGCACTGAAAGCTGATTTTTTTCCATTCACATTTTTGACGACTGAAGTTTCAGCAGCACTTCCATGTTTAATCGGGTTTGTATCGATGGATTGTGTGAAACAACAAAACTATAGTACTATACAGTACAAGTGACAGTTCACTAGGCCGCCGTGTCGTGTACTCCTTCGTCGTAAGAGTGGATCGCTCGCTTTCATAAATGTTCTAGTCCCTTTCGCCGACATGTGGGACATCAAGCTACTGGGTCCACGTGCCATACCGAAATACAGTGCAGAGCAGCAGGGGTGAAGCACCCCAGCCATGGCGCCAGCATAGTAATGAGCAATGAGGCGTCAAATCACAAAATTGCACCTTTCCCACAGTTAAGTTGGAGGGGCAAAGTAATAATGCTAAAAAAATAAGTTGGGGGGACGAACCAACCATCATTTCATTCGTTGCGGAATCCGCTTCTCCCTCATCTTCTTCAAGTTAACCACGTGTTGCTTCTGTCGTTGTTCTACCTCATGTGGGACGCGTATCGGCTTGGTAAAGCACTGACACGTGGGACCGCATGTTAGCAAACCGCTAGGACAACGTCCTATAAAAATAAGAAACCTCCCCTGCCATCCGCGCAGCAAAATCACCTCCTTTTTACTAATCTTGAATCTATAATTTTTAGATCAATATAATTGAGATTTGTATAGATAGCACACATGAGCAAAACCAAGTGGTATGGTTAAGGGCATCCACAATGTGTAGCCAAATGTGAAAATAGCTTTTGGCATCGACGGGAACCATTGTGGGCAGTGCTGCCAAAGCCCAAAATATGGAACCAAAGCTCCCTGATTGATTGATTGAAGGAATAGAAAAATGCAACATCTCTCCTCTTTCTCCTGTGCTTGGACGCATGTACAGTACGGAGTCTACTCCCCTGTCCCTTCTATCACAAATCACAAAGCAGTGAGGCGTCAAATCACAAAGCACGGACAAAGCAACCATCATTTCACTCTTCGTTGACTCCGCTTCTCCATCGTATTCTTCGAGAAACCAACTCACCGCACTAAGCTGGACGGACGACGCTATTGTGTACTTGTAGTACTAGTACATTTACGCGTCCGCTGGTTCAACGTACTTCCTGGATGCAAATAAGGCGGTTGTCTCGGCTTGCAAGCGGCACTTGCGAACGACTTACCGTGGTCTCCCTCAATGGTGTTCTCCGTCGAAAGCACTTCGCCAAACCACAACGTTCGAGATATCGTCGACGTCACCGCAATGGGAAAGGAAGTCAAATAGTTACTACCTCCATTTTTTTGTACACAAGGCCATTATATCAAAATTACAATTTGCAAAAGGCCACTAACACTAATAAAGGCAAAATTGATGGGGTTTGCCTCGTACTAGCAACCAAGGACATTAATATACCCTTGCATGCATGCGGAAGTGAGAAGGTTGGTTTGCATGGCGTTGCATTAATCAGACGATGAGGAGTGAGATGGTTAGCTCTTTGGGTTTTGGAAAAAAATTACGCATTAATTGACACGTCAAACGAGGATTTGTATCGATTAATCCCGCGAAGGAAAACCCCGCCTTTCCTTTTTAACACTAGTACTCCAAGTACGTGCGTACTTATCCTGTTTCGGTCTAGGCCTTGCATTGCCATACTTCGCCACACATTTTTGCCAAGCTTGCCTAAAGTTTTCAAAATGAAAAGGAGGTACACTTGCGCACGGCTGTCGCGGTCGCACCGCACCCTCATATGGTCGCTCCTGCACGCTGCGGTTGCACTGCACCCTCACACAGTCGCTCCTGCACGCCGCAAACCCAACCAAGGGAACGCACCCTCACTGACATGTGCTACCGCATGTGAACAAACCAAACTCAGCCATCCTACCGCTGACACATAATTTTCGTTCATACAATATGTTTATCCAACCGCATGTTGGGGAGGATCCGTACGGCCCGTGCGGTGGTCTGTTGGGGAAGAAAAAGAGGTGAGGAAGAAGGGTTAGGAGACGTAGGATATTCATCCAAATTACCGAAATGGTAGACTGACCCAAATGATGAAAGTCAGGCGACTTGCATAACAATATATGTTTTTACATAGAAAAAGATCCCTAAAAACAACAACATAAAGAAAAACTATCACTGCTCACGGAACGAGACGGCCTCGTCGTCTTTAGCTGCCGGCGCGAACCAGCCGTAGCTGCCAACGTGTGTCTCGTCACCGTGGTTGTCCTCGGCCTCCATCTACTCATTCACGCGGAGTGTGTGGGCGTTCTGCACAGACAAGAGCACTGCCCGGTTCAAGTCCAGGACGTTCGGTTCCGCCTGCAGGAGGGCCTCGATAGCAGCGGCATCCGCGCGCTCCACATCGAGTTGAGCCTCTGCCGCCCGGTTCAAGTCCAGGACGTCCGGTTTCACCTGCAGGAGGGCCTCGATGGCAGGGGCATCCGCGAGCTCCGCGTCAAGTTGAGCCTCCGCCGCCCGGTTCACATCCACGACATCTGGTTCCGCCTGCAGGAGAGCCTCGATGGCAGCGGCATGCGCGCGGGTCCGCATCGAGTTGGGCCTCTGCCTCTCAGTCCTCCTTTAGTATCGCCAGGTTGAACCGCTGGTCTGCCTGCACCATGGGGGACCCAGACGCCGGCACGAAGTTGACGTCCATCGTCTCATACCCATCGGGGGCCTTCTGCGCCGCGACCTCCGCCATGAACATTGGATCGTCTTCCTCCTCCTTGTAGCTTGGCTCTAGAGAACTCGGGGATTGGCCCGCCACAAAAGAGAGCTTGGGAACGGAGGTCTGTGGCGCCGACCGCTGCGATTACATGGCGCCCGTCGACAGATCTTGTAGTACGTGATCTTGCGGCGCACCATGGCTTTCCGGCGAACTAGGGGACGCTTGATGCAGGCTAGGGGATCGAAAGGTGGGGGAATGGGCTGGAGAGGAGGTGTGGTTTTGGGGCAGTGGCTGGTGTAGGCCGAGCAGCGAAGGTTCTAGTGTGAATAGTGGTTCAGGAGACGACCGTTCAATAGGTTTTGACTGTACATTGCTCTTGCCGCATTCGCGTTGCACCCCGGCATGCTGGACCCTCCACGCCACTCACCGAATGGAACGCGCTTCGTCTTGCGTTTTTGCTCACTTATGGGACCGTGGTTGAGAGCAAACCGACATCCCTCCCCCTCCCATGCCCGCTTCATTTATACTACCACTCCCCCGTTTTATACGGAGTAAATAAAAACAGAGGGAGTATACTATGGATGAGGATCCCCTGACGTGGTTGAACCCATTGAGTAACTAACATGCGGGGCCTAGCAAGCATGGGGTCCGCCAGTAAATGACCGAAAGGGAGGGTAAGGCAGGGATACCTACGTCAGAGGATCCACTTCCTCTACTACTCCCTCCTTCCATCTCTGAGTGGCCTAATGCGTTTTCGAGGCTAACTTTGACCAAATGTTAGAGTAATAATATATGACATGCAACTTACACAAAGCGCATACCAAATTCGTATGTGAAAGGAGCTTCCAATGATATAATTTTCACATTATACATCTCATGTACTATTAATCTTGTCAATATTCAAAGGCGGTTTTGAAAAATGCATTAGAGCATGGTTAATAATATAGCCAGCCGATGGCTATAAGGAACTTCCATGTCATCTAGAGCCATCAACTATATGCACTAATACAATAGTGGGCTATAAGGTTGGCTATTTCCCACACAAAAAATATATAAGGTTGGCTATTGTATTAGTACTTTTTTCCATCTCCTCTCTATCTCTTTCTTCATATTTATTGTATTTACCTAGGAATGCATATATAGCTAGGCTCTTGCATGAGAGCTCACTCCCCTTACTTTTTCACATCTCTCTCCTCCACATAGGCAAAAGTGCCATGTAAGTTGGCTCTTAGAATGGTTATTAGGTTGGCTCTAAGCATTTAATATTTTCATGAGCAAGGTATATGATTGGAAGATACTTGCATGCATACTATTTTTTCTTGACCTATGTGTTATAGCCAGGCTGTAGAATAAGAGCCCGCTTCACTCTCTCTCCTCTCTTCTCACTCCTCCAAGTAGGATTTTATTGACATGACAAGTCTTATAGCCTGCTGACTAGGCCTTATTAGACTTGCTCTTAGGCCCTATAATAAATGGAAGGAGGGAGTACTATGAGCACTGCATACTCTACTACAGATGTTGTCGGTACTCCACTAGTACTATTGGACAGGGAGCTAAAAAAAGTTACTATTGGACTGGCTATACGTGGCGAAATCCTAGTAGGAGGAGCATGCGCGAGAACAAGCACATTCACGTGGTTGAAAACAAATTGGAAACCATCTCTGTTTGAATACAAATCTAGGAGTACGTACGAATCTAACAATATTGATTGGGCGTTGTTGAATGTTGATACTTTTTTCTGTAAGTTTGATCAAAGTAGAGATACTTTGACTACACATAAAACTTATATGTAAACTGTAACATCCCAAATTTTCAATTTGGATGTTATACATAGGTCATATTATGCATATCATATTTTATTGCATTTTTGTTTGTGATCCTAGAAATCTTAAGCAACTCAAGGACCCACGGAGAGAGTTGGGGATTTCATAATTTTCAAATTTGAATTTTCTCAAATTTGAAAAGAGGATCGTTTTGGTTTTAATAATTTTTCTCCCCGAAATATTTCCAATATTAAAATAAATGAGAGGAGATAAAATGACTTCTACAAAATAAGAGGAATATTGAAGGAAAAACATTAAAATCAAATAAATATTTTATTTGGAATTTTATTGCTATTTTACTTGAATTAGAAAATTATGCATTTTTCAAAATTTCACTATTAGGCCAGAAAAATGTTCACTTTGTTCTAAATATTTTATTTAGACGGTGAAAATTGTTTTGGTTTTTTAGACTTTTTTATATTTTATTAGGATTTTTGTTTCTCAGCGGAATTTATTTTTAAAAAATCTCTCGATCGGGTCAAGGCCCAAAGCAGTGCCCAGCGCCATCGCCTCCTCAAGGCCGCGCCACCATGCCGCCGGCTGACTCCAACAGGAGTCCGAGCTAGACTCCTCTCGCCGCCGCCCCCTCGCCTAAGCAACCTCGCCGCCGCCTCGCACCCCCCACTCTTTAAATACCCCGCCCCGGCCTCTCCCCTCCCACATCACCAGACGCCTTGGCCATTGCGGCAGAAGCCGCCATCGCTTCACGCCGCCACCGCCACCATGACCACAGCCATTGGCGTTGACCGCCGCCCGCGAACCGGTAAAAAACCGCCGCAGGTTTTTTTTGTTTAGATCTAGATCGGGTTTTTTAGGGTTAGGGTTTTCTTGGTTTTCCCGGTTTTCTCCGATCGAATCTATTTAACGGACGTTCGCTCGAACGCCTCTGTTCGCGAACGCGTTCGTTCGTTTGTCTCTGATAACGAACGTTCGTTCGTTAGTCTTTTCTTTTTTATTTTATTTTCGGCTAGGGACCTATCCGCGATTATTTTTATCGCGGATTAGCCCCTGATCTTCAAGCCCTCGCAACTTTTCAACCGTTCATCCAAATCCAGTGAAACCAACGCCCAAATCTTCGTCTCGTACCCCTCTTTCTAGTTAATCAACTTGAAGATGGTTTTGAAAAATTAAAATTTGGTTTCAAGCAGATTTGAATTCTTACTTCTTTTTATCGTAGTTTGAGTTTCGTAGCTCTGTTTTGATTGATTCTTTTTGCAAATTGAAGCTCTTCAGTTGAACTTTCAGTTTGGACTTTCTCATCTGAGTTTTTGCCCTTGCATCTATGCTTTAGTGCTTATGTATGCTATTGTTTGTTTGCGATAGAATTTCCGGAGTGCGAAGCGTGCTACTACGAGTCACTAGGGTTTCCAGATCGTCAGCAAGGCAAGTAACACTTTGACCATATCCCTTTATTACCCAGTTTTATGCATTAGTTTCAACCCTCAAACATTGCATGAGTAGGATTGATAACATGTGGGTACTGGGAAGTACATGATGAGGTAGCACCTATTGCCCTTTATTTCAAACCTTGGGAGTTACTTCTACGTTATGCTTATACTGCTATGCTACGCTCATAGACGTGGTTTGGTTGAGTGATTCATGACAGATGTGAGAGATTATTATGAACTAAGGGTTTATTTAAGGTGGCTACTTCAACACACATCTAGGTGGACTGTTTGTGGGCACCTGGGGAATCAAGTGTTGTCCAAGGAGATCCCGAGGAATCCGTGTGATCATCCTATGGTTCGCCACCCAGGCTCAAAGGGATCATAAGATTATTCATGCTAGAAACTTCCGTGTGCAGCCACAAGCCATTATGGGCTCGCATAGTTGAGTATGTTGTATGACCTCTTTCAGTGGTAGACTAGCAGATGTAGGGGATGTAGGTGGTACGGTCTACCCGTCGAAAGAGTTAATGCTTCTGAAAGACTGTGTCTCGGTCATCCGTTTCTCAAACACCATGTAGTGCAATAAAACCAACGAAGGAGATCGAGTCTTGTGGGCAAAAGTGCGCAAACCTCTGCATAGTGTACAAACTAATCATGGTTAGCCGTGTCCCCGGTTATCGACATCTTGAGTATCTGGTTCTTGAATTATTATGCTGATCTCAACACTTTAAATTAATCATTTGTTGGGTTGTTAATTACTGTTTAATTGGGATTGAGATGGGGTTTCCATTCTCAATGTTTTCAACCAACTTTGTAGTTAAATAAAATATATTCCTTTGCAGTAGTGAAAAATTGGCTTTTCGCAAAAACATGTTAACCATAGAGCCTCCACCAGCCATATATGCATGTAGTGTTAGCATTTACTTTGTTCATTGCTCTCCAGTGTTATTTTGCCAGCATATTCCATGTGCTAACCCGTTTCGGGCTGCACCGTATTATGTTGCAGACTTTTCAGACAAAGAGTAAGGTGCGCTACGTCGTTGTCATGCACTAGCTCTGCCGTTGGAGTTAATGGACTCATTTACCTTCGATGCTTCCGTAGTTATCTTATTTAGATGGCCTTAAGCCATATTACTGTAATAAGTGTGTGATTGCACTCTGTTATAAATCCTTCAAGTACTGTGTGTGTTAGCATTACCGATCCAGGGATGACACTTATGCACAGAGATTTGACCGTTTGAGGTCGAATCGCTACAAGATGGTATCAGAGCACACGCTGACTGTAGGACGCGACCACTAAGATAAGCCATAGGTCTTATCTACTCATTTCTGACTCCTCTCCATTATCCACTCTATAGGTGGCGGACCCGAGGAACAAGTTTGCTCAACCGGATGAAGACACACCATTTGGACGACACTTGAAGGAAGTCACTAGGTACCTGAACATCGGAATACCAAGTTTCACCGGGTCCTACACCGCCATTTTACCAGAAGAGGGGCGTTGGATGATTCGATTTCAAATTCCAGGAAGGACATTCACGCCAGTTACTGAGCCCATAGAGTTTTTCTTTGATGCACCAACCTGGAGACTAGGAAAGAGCATGGCAGCTCACATCGCCATGGGACGCATTAGTGAAGTTTACAACAAGGATCTTAAGGACACCATCTACCAGATATGTGGGCGTCGAGATGAGCAATGGGAGATGATAAGCACCAGGAGGGACAGGTCCATTGCAGCTTTCATCCAGGAGTTAAACCAGCATATTCATCGCCAGGAGAACCAAATGTGCGCCAACATGATAGATCTGAAGAAGGTGATGACCAGGAACATGGAGCTTGAAGAGGAACTCAAGTCTACATGCGATGGATATGAGGAGGAAACCGCAGTGCTACTAGAGAAGAATGAAGACCTGACGAAGAAGCTAGGAGTATTCATGGGAGACCCCGCGCCAGGAGGAGAACGACCATCCCGAGGACTACATCATCGTCGACGACACCAACTCCGACCCCGACAGTAGTGATGATGATTACGAAGACGAAGCTGGAGCGGACATCATGGAGTCTTCCACCGATCAAAATTTCTAGTCGACCACCATATTATCAGTATTTTCCCATGTATATAGTAGTAGTCCGAGTATTTGTAACGGTAGTTAGAACTTTTGTATGCCCTTGTTTGAATTGAGTGGTGTGATATGATTGTGTTTGTCTCATGTGCATATGGGTAGTGCATTCTCTTTAGACCTCATTCTATTCGAAAATCTCTTCCCTCTAAACCCATCAGATGCCTCCGAGACGTGACATCGGATTTGTCTTCCCACCGGAGCTCACTCAGTTGATCCAACAGTAGAATGCCTTGATGCAGCTACTAGTTCAGAACCAAGGCAACAACAACAACAACAACAACCCACCGCCACCACCTCCAGTTGACAACTTAGCCCGCTTTTCGAGAAGTTGAATCCGCGGTGTTTTCCAAAGAGCACCGAGCCGATTGTTGCTGATGACTGGCTATGCAGGATTGGAAGGGAGTTGACCACCGCAGGTTGCACAGATTCTGAGAAGGTGCGCTTTTCCGCACACCAACTAGATGGACCCGCAGCCTCATGGTGGGAGAATTGCACAACCACGTTCCCCATAGCCAATGTTACTTGGGATCAGTTTCAGCAAGCGTTCCGCACTGCACATGTCTCAACTCGAGCTATGAGCATGAAGAAGCGTGAGTTTCGCAACTTACGCCAGGGAAACCGTACTGTGGGGCAGTACGTGGATGAGTTTAGTAAGTTAGCCCGCTATGCCCCGGTGATGTGGCCACAGATGCCGCGAAGCAGGAGAAGTTTATGGAAGGGCTGAATGATGAGCTGAGCATGCAGTTGATGGTGGCAACATTTGCTACCTACTAGGACTTGGTAGACAGGGCTCTTATGATTGAAGGGAAGCAGCAACAGACAGAGAGCCGCAAAAGGAAATATGGACAATGTCCGCGTTCTGGGAACGGGGTCCCCAGACTTGCCTGCCTGCGGCCCGCGGCGTGGCTCCACTCGCGGCCCAGTACGACCCGTCTTCACCAGCAAACGCTCAAGACCCTCGCGAGGGGCCAAGCCTCATGAGGCGGACGACACAAGACCTCCTTGGGGGCAGTCTCACCAAGCTGGCTCGCGAGGGGCGGAGAGATCAAGGCAAGGCGAACCTCGCAAGGTTCCAATGACGTAAGCCATGACGACCAAGACCAGACGGGCGTCAGGCGGGCGCCAGCGCGTACAGTGTGCTCGCTTCCTCTTTGGTGCTAAGGAGGCAAGCGCGGGCGCGGAGTACCGAGGCGTCGGGCAAAGGTTTCCATATTGGTGCAACAAGACCAAGACCAGCAGGACGGCCGGACAGAGGTCACCGTGGAGCCCAAGACGGCGTCACCACCAGAGCCTTTGGCAGGCGAAGACCACCTTTAGTCAGGATAGCTTGTACTAGCTGTCCCCCTTCAAATTGGCCGTTGTGGCATCCCTTCCCGCTCAATATTTGGGGAGAGGACCAAGGCCTCTATAAATAGGACTAGCCACCACAGTAGGAGGCAACAAACAGACATCTCAACGGAGCCTCAACTCAACTCATCTTGGAACGGATCAGGGAGATCATCCTCACACACACAAGTTCGCCAAGCACAAGAACACCTCACCTCAGGAGGCTGCTCTTCCCTTTGTACTGTTCATCCTCAGCCCAAGAGGCAATCCACCACACCACACTGGAGTAGGGTATTACACCACAACGGTGGTCCGAACCAGTATAAATCTCGTGTCTCTTGTGTTGCGGGTTCGTCGAGCTAGGCTTTGAGATCGCGGTGAGGCTAAGGGCATGATAGGTAGGGGGAAATATTTGTGCGCACCCCAGTGTTCGAACCTCAAGGGTTTTGCCGGAACCCGAAATCTGACATTTGGCGTGCCTGGTAGGGGTGCGCCGGAGCTTTCCTTCTGTCGATCCGCGTCCCATCGCTTCGTCGCATCCATGGCGGACGCTCACCGAGCTCGCGCTGAGCGTCGGGCCACCCTCGCCGCCTGCATTGCTCAGACGGCTCCCGTCGGCGGGCCTCCCCGTCGTTCTCTGTCGCCTGCCGCCAACGCCGCCACCGGCCCGGCGGGAAACGAGCAGCAAGCGTCCTTGCTGCACCCCTCGGTGCGGTGGGACGGTTGCACCGCCACTCCGTCGCTGACCCCGGCCGGCTCGTCGTCTCACGCTCCTCGCACTCCCACGGATGCGTAGGCCGCGCTGCTCATGGCTCGCGAACTCCTGCGCTACCGCCCGGTCGACGACCTCTACGAGGACTGGCCGGAGCGCATCGCCGAGCTCAGCTCTGCAGGGGGCTCCCCCCCGCCATCCCTCTCACTGCCTCGCCCTCCGCCAGCTACGGGCGACGTGGCTCATGGAGCGCCACCACCACGAGCTCCACACCAAGACGACATCATGGCGCCAAGGCGTGCGACCCTCGGCGCGACCCATCGCGTCGGGCGCCCGTGCGCGAAGAAGGAAGCTGCCAAGAAGTTCCCCGTCTGCGAGAGAACGCTCCCGCGCTCCCGGCGCCACTATGACAAGACCGTGCGCCGCCTGCGGTGGCAGTGCGCGGACATTAAGGGCAGGCTCCACATCAGCAAAGGGTCCCGGTGGCCACCGAGGGCTGCCGCGCCTTCACTCCTGAGCTGCGTAGCGTCGCATGGCCGGGCAAGTTCAAGCCCGACCTACCTCCATGCTACGACGGCACCCCCGACCCCGCGGAGTTCCTGCAGCTCTACGAGATGAGCATTGAGGCGGCCAACGGCGACGAAAAAGTCATGGCGAACTGGTTCTCCATGGCTCTCAAGGATGGCGCTCGTTCGTGGCTCCTGAACCTGCCCCCGGGCTCCATCTCCTCCTGGAACGAGATGCGCGACCGCTTGGTCGCCAACTTCCAGGGCACTCGCGACCGCGCTCCGGCCGCGGGTGACCTGCGCCGCATCAAGCAGCATCCAGGGGAGACCCTTCAGAAGTACATCCGGCGCTTCAACAACGTTCGCCTC
Organism: Aegilops bicornis; assembly: GCA_021605145.1. NCBI lineage: Eukaryota > Viridiplantae > Streptophyta > Magnoliopsida > Poales > Poaceae > Aegilops > Aegilops bicornis. The sequence goes on along the minus strand of CM038672.1, from coordinate 436,158,021 downwards.
AAGATCCCCAAGGTGACGGACGAGGCCATCATCTCCGCATTTTCTGATGGCGTCCGTGACGTCAAGATGAAGGAGGAGCTCGCCATCCATGAGGAGCTATGCACGTCCTTGGAGTTGTTCAACCTGGCGACCAAGTGTGCAAGGGCTGACGAAGGGCGCCTTTCCCTCTTCGAGCTCCCAGCTGCCGACCTGGAGGAGAAGAAAGCCAAGTCCAAGGACGTGAAGCGCAAGGGAGTGGTCGTACTCACGGCGGAGCCAGACATGAAGCGCGGCCGGGACCAGCCCGAGTAATCCAAGAGCAGCCGACCATTCTGCGCCTTCCACAACATTCACAGCCACAACACCAACGACTGTCAAGAGCTCAGGGGCATTCGAGATGGACGCCTCGGTCGATGCCCCGAGCGCAACGACCGGGGCTATGGCCGAGGAGGAGGACATGGCGGAGGACGTTGGGACGACCGTGGCCCTCGCCAGGAGTGGCGTGACCGGCCTCATGAGGGCCGCTGGCAAGATCAACCTCGTGAAGGCGCCTGGAGGGATCAGCCTCGCGAGGACCGCCCCCAGGGCAACGCTGGTCTTCCTCCGCTGCCGCGACCACCAAGAAGGAACAACGACCACCATTAGGACGAGGGGGCTAGGGGCTTCCAGGAGCCACGAGCTATCGCCTGCATCTTGGATGGAGCTCAAGCCCCAGCCTCTCAGCGAATCTTCAAGCAGTTTTCTCGCGAGGTGAACGCAGTCCTCCCCAGGCTCGAGGCCGCGCGCCCGCTTAGGTGGTACAAGTGCACCATCACCTTCAGTTCGGCAGATCAGCTCAAGTGCGCGGCCACCGCTGGCGCCCTCCCGAAGCTTTGCTCACGCGTCATCAGCAACGTACAAGTCACCAAGACCCTCATTGACGGCGGCGCAGGGCTTAACGTCCTGTCTGTCGAGATGTTCGACAGCCTTCAAGTGCCATATGATCAGCTACAGCCTACCAAGCCTTTCTCAGGAGTGACTGACGGCTCCCCCACCCCAATGGAAAATCCGCCTTCTGTTCACCTTCGGCCAACGCAACAACTGCCGCACCGAGCTCATCGACTTCGACGTCGCCCACATCCGTCTGCCATACATTGCCATCCTCGGGTATCCGGCCCTGGCCAAGTTCATGGCAGTGAAACACCATGGCTACAACGTCCTCAAGATGCCAGGAAGCGGCGGGATCATCATGGTCCCCTGTAAAGAAAGAGATGCGGTGTGCTCCCTTGAGCGCGCCTTCCAAGCAGCATCAATGGAAGACCCCGACAACAATGCAGCGCAGTGCTACCTCTTGAGCACTGTGTTGGTTTTCCCTTGAAGAGGAAAGGGTGATGCAGTAAAGCAGCATAAGTATTTCCCTCAGTTTTTGAGAACCAAAGAGAAAGAAGAAGCCATCTAGCTAATAACTATGGACCCGAAGTTCTGAGGTAAACTACTCACACATCATCGAAGAGGCTATGGTGTTGATGTAGAAGCCCTCCGTGATCAATGCCCCCTCCGGAGGAGCTCCGGCAAAGGCCCCAAGATGGGATCTCACGAGTACAGAAGTTTGCGGCGGTGGAATTAGGTTTTTGGCTCCGTAACTGGTAATTTGGGGGCATGTAGGTATATAAGAGGAAGAAGTATGTCGATGGAGCAACATGGGCCCCATGAGGGTGGAGGGCGCGCCCTCCTACCTCGTGCCTTCCTGGTAGCTTTCTTGACGTAGGGTCCAAGTCCTCTGGATCATGTTCGTTCCAAAAATCACGTTCCCGAAGGTTTCATTCCGTTTGGACTCCTTTTGATATTCTTTTTCTGCGGAACTCTGAAATAGGCAGAAAATAGCAATTCTGGGTTCGGCCTCCGGTTAATAGGTTAGTCCCAAAATAAGATAAAAGTGTATAATAAAGCCTAAAGCTCATTAAACATCCAAAACAGTATATAATATAGCATGGAACAATAAAAAATTATAGATACGTTGGAGACGTATCAAGCATCCCCAAGCTTAATTCCTGCTCGTCCTCGAGTAGGTAAATGATAAAAATAGAATTTTTGATGTGGAATGCTACTTAGCATAATTTCAATGTAATTCTTCTTATTGTGGCACGAATATTCAGATTTAATATGATTCTAGATAAAAGTTTAATGTTGACATAAAAACAATAATACTTCAAGCATGCTAACCAAGCAATTATGTCTTATCAAAATGAGAAATTTTGTTTTTGCCACTCTAGATTTTGCCAATTTTCCTTATGCCATTCTAGATTTTGACATTTCACTTTTGCCACTCTTAGCTTTTGACAATTATCACAATTGCCATTCTGTGGCAAAAGCAAAAAAAAATTATTTCATTTTTGCCACTCTTAGCTTTTGAAATGTATCACAATTGACACTCTAATTTTTTTTTGCCACGGGAATGGCAGTTGTGATAATTGTCAAAAACTAAGAGTGGCAAAAGTGACATGTCAAAATCTAGAGTGGCATAAGGAAAATTGGCAAATCTAGAGTGGCAAAAACAAAATTTTCCCTATCAAAATAACATAGCCAAAGCAAGTTATCCCTACAAAATCATATAGTCTGGCTATCCTCCATCTTCCCCACACAAAATATTCATATCATATACAACCCCGGTTTTAGCCAAGCAGTTGGTTCATACTTTTTAACGCGCTTCAGCGTTTTCAACTCTTACGCAATACATGAGCGCAAGCCATGGATATAGAACTATGGTGGAATAAGGTATAGTGATAGGGGTTATGTGGGAAGACAAAAAAGAGGAGAAAGTCTCACATCAACGAGGCTAATCAACGGGCTATGGAGATGCCCATCAATTGATGTCAATGCAAGGAGTAGGGATTGCCATGCAACGGATGCACTTAGAGCTATAAGTGTATGAAAGCTCAAACAAAAAGAAACTAAGTGGGTGTGCATCCAACTTGCTTGCTCACGAAGACCTTGGGCATTTGAGGAAGCCCATCATTGGAATATACAAGCCAAGTTCTATAATGAAATTTCCCACTAGTATATGAAAGCGACAAAATGAGAGACTCTCTATCATGAAGATCACGGTGCTACTTTGAAGCACAAGTGTGGTAAAAGGATAGTAACATTGTCCCTTCTCTCTTTTTCTCTCATTTTTTATTTGGGCCTTTTCTCTCTTTTTTTATGGCCTCTTCTTTTTGTCCGGAGTCTCATCCCGACTTGTGGGGGAATCATAGTCTCCATCATCCTTTCCTCACTTGTGACAATGCTCTAATAATGATGATCATCACACTTTTATTTACTTACAACTCATGAATTACAACTCAATACTTAGAACAAAATATGACTCTATGTGGATGCCTCCGTGGTGTGCGGGATATGCAATGAATCAAGAGCGACATGTATGAAAGAATTATGAATGGTGGCTTTGCCACAAATACAATGTCAACTACATGATCATGCAAAGAAATATGACACGAGCGTGTCATGATAAACGAAACGATGGAAAGTTGCATGGCAATATATCTCGGAATGGCTATGGAAATGCCATAATAGGTAGGTATGGTGTCTGTTTTGAGGAAGATATAAGGAGGTTTATGTGTGATAGAGCGTATCATATCACGGGGTTTGGATGCACCGACGAGGTTGGCACCAATTCTCAAGGTGAGAAAGGGCAATGCACGGTACCGAAGAGGCTAGAAAATTGCGGAAAGGTAAGTGTGCGTATAATTCATGGAATCACATTAGTCATAAAGAACTCATATACTTATTGCAAAAATTTATTAGCCCTTGAAGCAAAGTACTACTACGCATGCTCCTAGGGGAAGGGTTGGTAGGAGTTAACCATCGCGCGATCCTGACCGCCACACAAAGGATGACAATCAATAAATACCTCATGCTCCGACTTCGTTACATAACGGTTCACCATACGTGCATGCTACGGGAATCACAAACTCCAACACAAGTACACAATTACTCAACTAGCACAACTATGATATTACCACCTTTATATCTCAAAACAATTATCAAGCATCAAATTTCTCATGATATTATGATTAAATAAAATTGCCATGCTATTTTAAGACTCACAAAATAATATAAGTGAAGCATGAGAGATCAATAGTTTCTATAAAACAAATCCACCGCCGTGCTCTAAAAGATAAAAGAGAAGCACTAGAGCAAAACTATATAGCTCAAAAAATATAAGTGAAGCACATAGAGTATTCTAATAAGTTCCAATTTATGTGTGACTCTCTCAAAAGGTGTGTACAGCAAGGATGATTGTGGTAAACTAAAAAAGACTCAAATATACAAGACGCTCCAAGCAAAACACATATCATGTGGTGAATAAAAATATAGCTCCAAGTAAAGTTACCGATGGAAGTAGGCGAAAGAGGGGATGCCTTCCGGGGCATCCCCAAGCTTTGGCTTTTTGGTGTCCTTAGATTATCTTGGGGTGCCATGGGCATACCCATGTTTAGGCTCTTTCCACTCCTTGTTCCATAATCCATCAAATCTTTCACCCAAAACTTGAAAACTTCACAACACAAAACTCAGCAGAAAATCTCGTGAGCTCCGTTAGCGAAGGAAAACAAAACACCACTTCAAGGTACTGTAATGAACTCATTATTTATTTATATTGGTGTTAAACCTAATGTATTCCGACTTCTCTATGGTTTATAAACTATTTTACTAGCCATAGATTCATCAAAATAAGCAAACAACACACGAAAAACAGAATCTGTCAAAAACAGAACAGTCTGTAGTAATCTGTAACTAACGCAAACTTCTGGAACTCAAACAATTCATCCAAAATAGGAAGACCTAGAAAATTTGTTTGTTGATCATCAGCAATTGGAATCAATATTGTATCACGTTCTGGTGATTTTTAACAATTGTTTTCGTGAACAGAAAGTTTGTGGAATTTTCAGCAAGATCAAATAACTATCATCCAAGAAGATCCTATAGGTTAAACTTGGCACAAACACTAATTAAAACATTAAAATAAATCTAACCAGAGGCTAGATCAAATATTTATTCCTAAACAGAAGCAAAAAGCAAAAAACTAAAAATAGAATTGGGTTGCCTCCCAACAAGCGCTATCGTTTAACGCCCCTAGCTAGGCATAATAGCAATGATAGATCTAGGTATTGCCATCTTTGGTAGGTAATTTATTAATTGAGTTATGCTTGGTGATCCTTTGATCTAAAGCATCCAGCCGCTTGTTACAAAGTGTAATCAGGTTATTCATGCGGTTGATATTCCCACCAATATTCTTAAGAGGTTCAACAATTTTCCGCAATTCACATAATTTTTCTAGGATTTGAGTTCCTTCTTTGGTAAGGGATGATTCTTTTTGTAGGGGTAGTACTCCCACTATTCCTTCTATAATTTCATAAGCGAATCTGGGATCAATATCAATAAAACTACCTTTTGCGGAAAAATCGAGGAGTTGTCTATGGGACAAAGGTAGCCCAACATAGAAATTGCGAAGCAAAATTTTGAAAGCTCCCTCTATATTGCAACTGCGATAAGATTCTAGCATCCTAAACCAAGCATCTTTTAAGTTTTCCCCTTATCTTTGCTTGAAGTGGAGGACTTCAAAGTTGGAAGATGAAGGGATAAAGACCGAGCTGGCCATGGCAACGATCACACACAAGAGGCAAGCGAAAAAGAGGCGAACGGAAAAGAGAGGGCGTATAAAATGGCAAGGGTGAAGTGGGGGAGAGGAAAACGAGAGGCAAATGGCAAATAATGTAATGCGGGAGATAAGGGTTTGTGATGGGTACTTGGTATGTTGACTTTTGCGTAGACTCCCCGAACGGCGCCAGAAATCCTTCTTGCTACCTCTTGAGCACTGCATTGGTTTTCCCTTGAAGAGGAAAGGGTGATGCAGTAAAGCAGCGTAAGTATTTCCCTCAGTTTTTGAGAACCAAAGAGAGAGAAGAAGTCATCTAGCTAATAACTATGGACCCGAAGGTCTGAGGTAAAATACTCACACATCATCGAAGAGGCTATGGTGTTGATGTAGAAGCCCTCCGTGATCAATGCCCCCTCCGGCGGAGCTCCGGAAAAGGCCCTAAGATGGGATCTCGCGAGTACAGAAGGTTGCGGCGGTGGAATTAGGTTTTTGGCTCCGTAACCGGTAGTTTGGTGGTACGTAGGTATATATAGGAGGAAGAAGTACGTCGGTGGAGCAACATGGGCCCCATGAGGGTGGAGGGCGTGCCCAGGGGGTAGGTGAGCCCCCTACCTCGTGCCTTCCTGGTAGTTTTCCTGACGTATGGTCCAAGTCCTCTGGATCACGTTCGTTCAATCACGTTCCCGAAGGTTTCATTCCGTTTGGACTCCATTTGATATTCTTTTTCTGTGAAACTCTGAAATAGGCAAAAAAAAAGCAATTCTGGGATGGGCCTCCGGTTAATAGGTTAGTCCCAAAATAATATAAAAGTGTATAATAAAGCCCATTCAACATCCAAAACAGAATATAATATAGCATGGAACAATAAAAAATTATAGATACGTTGGAGACGTATCACGCAGCACCCTCCTGAGGTCACCCCTAAGAAGAAGAAGCAGCTACTCCGCACATGGCCTCAGGAGAGCGGCACCGCAAGTGGTGCCACGTCAGGATCGGCGCCCGCACCTGGGGCGCCTTCCTCGCTCGCATAGGAAGGCGCGCCCGGCGCCCACCTCGGGCAGGGCTAGGGTGCTCTCTTCTGGAGGGCCTCCGACCTTGCCAACATCATGAGGGAGGCGCTCGGGCACCACGTGGAGGCGTGCTTCGCAGCACGTTTCCCTCAGGAGGACACCGGACGAGGAACGCCCGACGCTCAGGAGTTCATTGCAGAGACCACTCAGGAACTGCAAGATGCGAGAGCCATGCGCGGCGACCGCCGCTCACCTGGTGCGACTCCCCATCCAGGCGAGGATGGCGGGCTATGCGTCTGCATCGACGTCCCTGGGCTCAACAGGGCCGCATCTCAGGAGCTTTTCTGGCCTTCGCGCGTGGGACGCTGCGAGGGCCCGCCTCACAGCTACATTCGCATGCCTTTTGGCCTGCCGAGCGCGGCGTCCGCCTTCCAGCGTAACCTGCGGAGCATCCTGGCGGTTCAGAAGGCCAGGCATCACGCATGCCTGGCGGAGATGGAGACAGTCCTCAAGGAACCGCCTGGACCCCCAGAGCCTCCTGAGGCTCAGGGCCCCGGTGGCACGTGAGGAGCAACCCCTTCATCACGCGTCTTCAACTTCCTCAACACCCCTTCGACAACTAAACCAGGTGACATTCTCCAAGTTCATTTAGCTGGGAGCGCCCCTCGGGCTGCATCATTCCCAGGCTGCGTGGGTCCGTCCCTGCGGCGTGTATCCCTTTTTTATGTCTTTAGCTTACCTTGTTGGGGGCGCCCCTCGGGCCGCATCATCCCCAAGCCGCTCGGGTTTGACCCAGTGGCGTATATTGTTCTTGCATTTACCTGAGCCAGACTGCTTCTCATGCTTAACCTATCTGTGATTGTCACCTGCTTGATTGTCACCTACCATGGGACTTGTCCATGCTGGCGCGACGCTTGTGCTTGGGTCCATCCCTGCAACGTCGATAAATCTGAGCGGTCGAGCTCTGACCCGCGGCACGCCCCGCGCGCGTCACCTCACCAGGCCCTCAGTGCCTTCATTCTCTTACCAAGCGACCAGTGGCCAGCCGGCAATTATAATGGAAATATGTGCCCTTGCTCGCGCTGACTTGCAGGAGGGCAACAACGGGCGGTACCGCGGGCTCCCTCTTCTCCCATTCGATTCGCTTGCACGTCAAAAGGGGGGCTCCTGAGCATCGCGACTCAGGAGCTCCTACTGGCTCTTCGGCCCTCACCCCTGGCCTTGACCACGGCATCGCGACCTGGCATACCAGCGGCGGCTGAGCTCGCTCGAGGTCCGGGACCTGAGGACGTAGAGAACGAAGGAGAGCGTGGGGAATAAGGGGAAGCTCGCACGGGCCTAACCTAGCTGCGCCACGGCCACCAACGCACGGGTCTGGCGCAACGCAAGGAAACGACTCCAGACTGCCAACATTAGTTTTCAGCTCGGACCAACCAATCGCTACGACACGGGATTCTCACTTGTTGTAGCCCAGCCACGGCAACGTCACCTCCCTTTCTTACCTATTGGTGGCCGCTTGCGCACTAAAGGGGACCTCCTGAGCATCGCGTCTCAGGAGCTCTTACTGGACCTCGGGCCGCTCACCTCCTGGCCTTGACCACGGCATCGCGACACAGCATCTGACGGCGGCTGCACCTGCTGGGACCGGGACCTGTCAGCGTAGAGCACCAAGCCGTCGTGAGGGTAGAAAGGGAAGACTGAGCTGAAACAGGACACGCGCTTGCACAATTTCATAATAAGGATAATGTCAACAAAAGACACTACATGTTCTTTACACGCCCCCACGGGGTTTGTTTCAATTCCTCGCAGGGAACAAAAGGAAGGAAATTCAAGGGGCCCTATCTACACATGCCAGCGCAGCCGATGCCATCATCAACAGTGGGCCTTGGGAGGCCGGCGCCAACCCCATCCAAATCAGCGATGGCGACGGCCGGACGCTGCGATCTTGCTCTGGGCGCGGCGAGAGCTCAGAGGCACGTAGCTGTCATCGCTTGTCTCCGGAGTCTAGTAGGGCTCTGGAGAGTCGCTGGACTCCCAAGCGTCGCTACTGCTGCTAGAGGAACCGCTGACAAGGCAGTCCTGATGGCCCTGTCCGGGGCAGCACTCCAAGCGGTGGCCTTCCGAGTCGAAGACCTTGAAGAACATCGTGGAGGCGTCGTCGTAACTGAAGTGGATGGTGAGGGTGCCTTCCGTGCGGCGAACCCGGGCAACCACGCCCCAACTGCGGGTCATGAAGATCTTGCCCGGGGAGACGACTTCCACTTCCGCTCCGGTCATCGGGGCGTCGTAGTTGGCGTGCTGGAGCCATAGCTCGAGGGGCCCCCTCGGCGGCATCTCGACGGAGAAAAACTGGGGGAAGCGGATCCAAGTGCACGGGGGCATCGCCGCCCGCAGCACGAGTTCTCACAAGTCGTCCACGGCGTGGGCCCCTGGGGCGACGGCGTGCGCCACCGTGGCGTGGCGGCCACGGCCGCGGCATGAGCGGCGCCGCTCGCCACCTCTTCCTCCTGAACCCACGGCTTGGGCGTATAAAGGCAGCGGGTACCCAGGAGGTGGCTGCTCGTACCAAGGCCTTGTCACCTCCTACCTCACGACCACATCACGGCGGTGGACCGGCCTCTTCTTCGGCGGAAGCATCCCGGGCTCGTCACGGGGAGATTTCCCCTCCTCCGCGGTCGAGAATCTTCGGATTGGCGCCATGGTGTTGCTACTAGCAACGGCCGCAGCATGAGCGGCGCTGCTCGCCACCTCTTCCTCCCGAGCCCACGGCTTGGGCGTACAAAGGCAGCGGGTACCCAGGAGGTGGCTTCTCGTACCAAGGCCTTGTCACCTCCTACCTCACGACCACATCACGGCGGTGGACCGGCCTCTTCTTCGACGGAAGCCTCCCGGGCTCGTCGCGGCGAGATTTCCCCTCCTCCGCGGTCGAGAATCTTTGGATTGGCGCCATGGTGTTGCTACTAGCAATGGAGCAAGGGAGAAGAAGCAAGCGGAGTAGGAAGAGATGGGAAACGGGGGCTCTGCCCCCTCCCCATTTATAGTAGGAGAAGGCCAACAATCAACCTCCATGATCACATGTAATGATGGTTTTTTTGTTGCATGCAGCAGGGACTCGTCAAGTCGGGCAGTGCCGAGGCAGCGTGGGGAAGCGGAGACGCCCATGTCTAATCAATCGCCACGCGTTGACAAAGGCCGCAGGCCGTTGGGGCCCGCGGCACTTCGTACTTGCCCTTTGGCTTCACCTCGAAGTCAAGTCCGAGCGCGCCTTGGGCCCGGGGGCTACTGTCAGCGTTCTGGGAACGGGGGACCCCAGACTTGCCTGCATGCGTCCCGCGGCGTGGCTCCACTCGCAGCCCAGTATGGCCCGTCTGCACCAGCAAACGCTCAAGACCCTCGCAAGGGGCCAAGCCTCGCGAGGCGGACGACACAAGACCTCCTCGGGGCAGCCTCACCAAGCTGGCTCGCGAGGGGCGGAGAAATCAAGGCAAGGCAAACCTCACGAGGTTCCAATGACGTAAGCCATGATGACCAAGACCAGGCGGGCGTCAGGCGGGCGCCAGCGCGCACAGTGTCCTTGCTTCCTCTTTGGTGCTAAGGAGGCAAGCGCAGGCATGGAGTACCGAGGCGTCGGGCAAAGGTTTCCATATTGGTGCAACAAGACCAAGACCAGCAGGACGGCCGGACAGAGGTCACCGTGGAGCCCAAGACGGCGTCACCACCAGAGCCTTTGGCAGGCGAAGACCACCTTTAGTCAGGATAGCTTGTACTAGCTGTCCCCCTTCAAATTGGCAGTTGTGGCATCCCTTCCCGCTCAATATTTGGGGAGAGGACCAGGGCCTCTATAAATAGGACTAGCCACCATAGTAGGATGCAACGAACAAACATCTCAACGGAGCCTCAACTCAACTCATCTTGGAACGGATCAGGGAGATCATCCTCACCCACACAAGTTCGCCAAGCACAAGAACACCTCACCTCATGAGGTTGTTCTTCCCTTTGTACTGTTCATCCTCAGCCCAAGAGGCAATCCACCACACCACACTGGAGTTGTGTATTACACCACAACGGTGGCCCGAACTAGTATAAATCTCGCGTCTCTAGTGTTGTGGGTTCGTAGAGCTAGGCTTTGAGATCGTGGTGAGGCTGAGGGCATGATTAGGTAGGGGGAAATGTTCATGCGCACCCCAGTGTTCGAACCTCAAGGGTTTTGCCGGAACCCGAAATCCGACAGACAACGGAAGTATAATTCTGGAGCATCGCAGAAGCCTCGTTTTACCCCGAACTCGGGAGGATATACCCATAACCATGGAGGCTACACCCACAATGGAGGAAGTTCGCCTAATCATAGTGGCCCCAAGAATGGAAATGGGGAATGGAGCAAGCAGCAACCAGAACCATTCCAACCTAGCAACACCCGCTAAGAAGGATCTGAGTCATGTCACCTGCTACAAGTGCGAGAAGAGACTGGGCACTACACCAACGATTGTTCTGAGTTCAAGAATGGCAATGGCAATGGAAACTCTGGGAAGAAGCCCAATCCCTTCACCAGAGGTCAGGTGAACCACATCAACGTGGAGGAGGTTGAAGATCAATGGACGCAGATGATTGGTAAGTTTTGGTTAAGTCGTTTACCGCTCTTGTTATTCTTGATCTTGGTGCATTGCATTCATACATATCAAGGGATTTGTGGACAAGTTTAAGTTACCCACCTTAGCCCTTAGGTCACCCATGCTAGTAAGCTACTTGGGAGCAGAGTATATGGCCAGCCGATGGTGTGATCGGTTACCCTTGACCATTGGTAGCCATGTTTTCCCCTCAGACCTAATAATTTTGGAGTTGCAAGGGTTGGACATAATACTAGGCATGGATTGGCTATCGAAGTATGGAGGAAACATTGATTGTACTAGTAAGTCAATTTTTCTCACCACCCCTGGGGGAAAAAGGATTAAGTATGTGTCCAGGCATGCGCCGAGGAGGACCCAAGTGAATTCCCTCTCAGGAGTTATTCAGGAGGAAGTGCCTGTAGTGAAGGATTTCCTGGATGTATTTCTAGAGGAACTACCAGGCATGCCGCCGGATCTAGACATTGAGTTTTTGATAGAGCTGTTGCCAGGCACCGGACCGATATCAAAGAGACCATACCGGATGCCCGCAAATGATCTGGAGGAAATTAAGAAGCAGGTTAAGGAGTTATTGGAGAAAGGTTACATTCGACGAAGTTTATCACCGTGGGGAGCCCTAGTGATCTTGGTTGAGAAGAAGGATGGATCTTTGAGAATGGTTGTTGATTATCGTGCATTGAATGAAGCGACGATCAAGAACAAGTACCCACTACCGATGATCAACGATTCGTTTGACCAACTGCAAGGAGCTAAAGTATTTTCCAAGATCGATCTGCGATCAGGATACCACCAGCTGAAGATCCAAGAACAAGATATACCTAAGACAGCTTTCACCACAAGGTACAGGCTATATGAGTACACGGTTATGTCATTTGGATTAAGAAATGCCCCTGCCTATTTCATGAGTATGATGAACAAGGTGTTCATGGAGTTCTTGGATAAATTTGTTGTGGTGTTCATTGATGATATTTTGGTATACTCGAAGAATGATGAGGAGCACAAGGGGCATTTGCATTTAGTTCTCGAGAAGCTAAGAGAACATCAGCTATATGTGAAGTTCAGCAAATGTGAGTTTTGGTTGAAGGAAGTTTGACTTCTTGGGCATGTTATATCAGGAGAGGGTATAGCAATAGACCCTACCAAGGTTCAGTCTGTCACTGAGTGGTCGGCACCCACCTCAGTAGGAGAGATCCGCAGTTTTCTTGGACTCGCGGGATATTATTGGAGATTCATTGAGAATTTTTCCAAGATTGCGAATCCCACGATGGAGTTATTGAAGAAGGACACCAAGTTTAAGTGGACCGAAGAATGTGAGGCCAGTTTTCAGGAGTTGGAGAAGCGTTTGGTTACAACCCCAGTGCTGGTTCTTCCGGATATACACAAGGATTTCCAAGTGTATTGGGACGCTTCTCGTTTAGGACTTGGAGGTGTACTTATGCAAGACGGAAGAGTTGTTTCATATGCCTCACGTCAACTTCGACCGCATGAGTTGAATTATGGCACACATGATTTGGAGTTAGCAGCCGTAGTACATGCGCTCAAGACCTGGAGACATTTTCTTATTGGAAACCACTGCGATGTGTACACGGATCATAAGAGTTTGAAGTACATTTTCACTCAGAAAGAGCTAAATCTCAGGCAGAGGAGATGGTTCGAGCTTATAATGGATTGTGATATGAAGTTGCACTATCATCTAGGAAAGGCCAATGTCGTAGCAGACGCTTTGAGGCGGAAGAGTTATCTCAATACCCTAGTAAGCGGAGGATTACCGAAGGAGTTAGCCGACGATCTCAAGGAACTCCGTTTGGAGATAGTTCCAAGATGTTTTGTTGCAGCAATGGAAATCCAGTCTACATTATTGGGAAAGATTCGAGAAGCTCAGAAGGATGATAAGGAGATTGCAGATATAAAGGAGAAGATGAGCAAAGGAAAAGCCAAAGGTTTTCGTGAGGATGAGCACAAAACTTTATGGTTTGAGGACCGTGTTTATGTACCCAATAATGCAGAGATCAGGAAGTTAATACTTCAGGAAGCTCATGATTCGCCATACTCGATACACCCCGGAAACACCAAGATGTATTTGGATTTGAAGGAGCGTTTCTGGTGGGCTGGTATGAAGAAGGATATTGCCGAGTATGTAGCTGTGTGTGATGTATGTCATAGAGTGAAGGCAGAACACCAGAAGCCAGCAGGATTACTGCAGCCTATGCCGATACCCAAATGGAAGTGGGACAAGCTTGGCATGGATTTTATCACATGATTACCCAGGAACCGATCGGAATATGATTCTATCTAGGTAGTAGTCGATAGCTTGACAAAAGTGGCTCACTTTATTCCAGGGAAAACCACCTATACGAGTGTGAAGTTGGCCAAGATATATATGACCAGGATCGTATGTCTGCATGGAGTTCCGAGGACCATCGTATCAGATAGAGGAACACAATTTACCTCGAAGTTTTGGAATCAGCTGCACCAGACTTTGGGTACTGTGCTAGAGTTCTGACCTTTCACCCGCAGACAGATGGACAGACCGAGAGGGTCAATCAGATTCTGGAGGACATGTTGAGAGCCTGTGCGCTAGATTATGGATCTAGTTGGGATGATAATTTACCTTACGCAGAGTTCTCATACAACAATAGTTATCAAGCTAGTTTGAAGATGGCACCTTTCGAAGCTTTGTATGGGAGAAGGTGCAGGACACCGTTAATGTGGGATGAAGTTGGAGACCGTCAGTTATTTGGACCATATTTGATCAAAGAGTCCGAAGAGAAGGTTAAGTTGATTCGAGACAAACTAAAGGTAGCTCAGTCCAGGCAGAGGAGTTATGCCGATACTAAACGAAAGGAAGTAGTTTATGAAATTGGAGACCGAGCATATCTTCGTGTGTCATCACTGCGAGGAGTTAAACGATTCGGAGTTAAGGGAAAGTTATCCCCGAGATTTGTAGGACCATACCGAGTTTTGGAGCGTATGGGACAAGTGGCCTACAAGTTGGAGTTATCCGAAGGATTGTCAGGAGTTCATGATGTGTTTCACGTTTCCCGGTTGAAGAAGTGGCGTGCTGAGATGGCCGATATTCCTCTGAAAGATATAGTGCCCCTGGAAGCAATTCAGTTGGACAGAGACCTAACCTACAAGGAGAAACTCGTCAATATTCTCGAGTTTGCCAGCCGAGTTATACGCAGCAAGGTTATCAAGTTTTGCAAAGTTCAGTGGAGTCACCATACCGAGGATGAAGCCACCTGGGAACGAGAGGAAGACCTATGGAAAGACCACCCACACCTATTTTCTAGCCAACCCGAATCTCGAGGGCGAGATTCATCTTAAGGGGGGTAGGTTTGTAACATCCCAAACTTTCAATTTGGACGTTATACATAGGTCATCTTATGCATATCATATTTTATTGCATTTTTTTGTTTGTGATCCTAGAAATCTTAAGCAACTCAAGGACCCAGGGAGAGAGTTGGGGATTTCATAATTTTCATATTTAAATTTTCTCAAATTTGAAAAGAGGATCATTTTGGTTTTACTAATTTTTCTCCCTGAAATATTTCCAATATTAAAATAGATGAGAGGAGATAAAATGACTTCTCCAAAATAAGAGGAATATTGGAGGAAAAACATTAAAATCAAATAAATATTTTATTTGGAATTTTATTGCTATTTTATTTGAATTAGAAAAATATGCATTTTCAAAATTGCATTATTAGGCGGAAAAATGTTCACTTTGTTCTAATATTTTATTTAGACGGTGAAAATTGTTTTGGTTTTTTTAGAATTTTTTTATATTTTATTAGGATTTTTTTCTCGGCGGAATTTATTTTAAATAATAATAATAATAACTTTCTGCCTGACTGGGCGAAGGCCCAGTGAAGCAGCGACCCGCAGCGCCACGGCCGTGCCGGCGGAGACTCAATAGGAGTCCGAGCGGACTCCTCTCGCCGTCGTCACGGCCGTGAGACTCCAACAGGAGTTCGAGCCAGAGTCCTCTCGCCGCTGCCCCCTCGCTCAAGCTACCCCGCCGCCGCCTCGCCCCCCTCCTTCTTTAAATACTCTGCCCCGGCCCTCTCCTCCCACGCGCCCGGCCCGCCGCCGCCGAAGCAGCGGCAGCGGCCACCCACCAGCGCCGCCGCCCTCCGCCGTTGACCGCCGCCCGCGAACCGGTAAAAAACCGTCGCCGTTTTTTTTTCGATTTAGATCTAGATCGGTTTTTTTAGGGTTAGGGTTTTCTTGATTTTCTCGGTTTTCTCCGATCGAATCTATTTAACGGACATTCGCTCGAACGCCACTATTCGCGAACACGTTCTTTCGTTTGTCTCTGATAACAAACGTTCGTTCGTTAGTCTTTTCTTTTTTATTTTATTTTCGGTTAGGGACCTATCCGCGATTATTTTTATCGCGGATTAGCTCCTGATCTTCAAACCCTCGCAACTTTTCAACCGTTCATCCAAATCCAGTGAAACCAACGCCAAAATCTTCGTCTTGTACCCCTCTGTCCAGTTAATCAACTTTAAGATGGTTTTGACAAATTAAAATTTGGTTTCAAGCAGATTTGAATTCGAACTTCTTTTGATCGTAGTTTGAGTTTTGTAGCTCTGTTTTGATTGATTCTTTTTGCAAATCGAAGCTATTTAGTTGAACTTTCAGTTTGGACTTTCTCATCTGAGTTTTTACCCTTGCATCTATGCTTGAGTGCTTATGTATGCTATTGTTTGTTTGCGATAGAATTTCCAGAGTGCGAAGCGTGCTACTACGAGTCACTAGGGTTTCTAGATCGTCAGCAAGGCAAGTAACACTTTGATCATATCCCTTTATTACCCCATTTTTATGCATTAGTTTCAACCCTCAAACATTGCATGAGTAGGATTGATAACATGTGGGTATTGGGAAGTAGATGATGAGGTGGTACCTATTGCCCTTTATTTAAAACCTTGGGAGTTACTTCTACGTTATGCTTATACTGCTATGCTACGCTCGTAGACGTAGTTTGGTTGAGTGATTCATGACAGATGTGAGAGATTATTATGAACTAAGAGTTTATTTAAGGTGGCTACTTCAACACACATCTGGGTGGATTGTTTGTGGGCACCTGGGGAATCCACTGTTGTCCAAGGAGATCCCGGGGAATCCGTGTGATCATCCTATGGTTCGCCACCCAGGCTCAAAGGGATCATAAGATTATTCATGCTAGAAACTTCCGTGTGTAGCCACAAGCCATTATGGGCTCTGGCATAGTTGAGTATTTTGTGTGACCTCTTTTAGTGGTAGACTAGCAGATGTAGGGGATGTAGGTGGTACGGTCTACCCGTCGAAAGAGTTAATGCTTCTGAAAGACTGTGTCTCGGTCATCCGTTTCTCAAACACCATGTAGTGCGAGAAAACCAACGGAGGAGATCGATTCTTTTGGGGAAAAGTGCGCAAACCTCTGCAGAGTGTACAAACTAATCATTGTTAGCCGTGTCCCCGGTTATGGACATCTTGAGTATCTGGTTCTTGAATTATTATGCTGATGTCAACACTTTAAATTAATCATTTGTTGGGTTGTTAATTAATGTTTAATTGGGATTGAGATCGGGTTTCCATACTCAATGTTTTCAAACAACTTTGTAGTTAAATAAAATATATTCCTTTGCAGTAGGGAAAAATTGGCTTTTCACAAAAACATGTTAACCATAGAGCCTCCACCAGCCATATATGCATGTAGTGTTAGCATTTACTTTGTTCATTGCTCTCCAGTGTTATTTTGCCAGCATATTCCATGTGCTGACCTGTTTCAGGCTGCAACGTATTATGTTGCAGACTTTTCAGACGAAGAGTAAGGTGCGCTAGGTCGTTGTCGTGCACTTTTCGATTATGCCGTTGGAGTTGATGGACTCATTTACCTTCGATGCTTCATGATTATCTTATTTAGATGGACTTAAGCCATATTATTGTAATAAGTTCTCTTTTGAGACATTCGATGTAATAAGTGTGTGATTGCACTCTATTATAAATCCTTCAAGTATTGTGTGTGTCAGCATTACCGATCCAGGGATGACACTTATGCATAGAGATTTGACCGTTTGAGGTCGGATCGCTACATAAACTAGAAAGGATCGGAGGGAATATATTCTACGTTCAAAAGCGAAACGAACATTGAATACTCTTAATATATGATTTGCGGATACTATGATCACCGGTTCAAATTTTTGATTCCGCCTTAGGTATCACACATGCACCCACTCGTTTTCTCTCGATTTCATCTCAGGGTCCGGAGATCGATTCAAAGAGGACTAGGGTGGGTACAATACGTCTGTTTCGCTTATGAACATACAATATACTCCCTCTGTCTGATCCCCATAGACCCCCCCCCCCCCCCCGCGGGTCATTTCTATCATAGAAACAGACCAAACCTTTATATTCTTGCACGACACGCAATTGATCTCTCAACATCAATCGGTCTCGTCAAGATGTGTCGGGGCATGAACCGAATGGGATGTCAAAACTAAGACGGGAAGCGACACGTAGTGGAGGCAAAGTGAAACTTTAGACGAACTGTTTGTTTGTATGCATGTCGGACAAATTACAACATTGGAAATACAAGCATGGTCTAGGCCCACATGCGAATGATACTCGGCGGAATGTTCAAATGAGGCATGCGGGAGGATGGACTCGACCGGAGGGCGGCATGATCGATGGAGAAGAGGGTTGGAGAGGAATGAGAAATAAGCAATGCCGCATGATTATACTTGAACGGCTCAAATAAACAATAAGTTGTCTTGTTTTTCCTTCCGTCTTGGTCACGGAGTAAGATACTCCCTCTGTTTTTATTTACTCTGCATATTAGGTTTGACTGAAGTCAAACTTCATAAAATTTGACCAAATTTTTAGAAAACTAGCAAGATGCCCGTGCCTTGCACGGAACTTCAAGATCTTGTGGGAGAAAAGGATGAACGAGGGAAGGCCTTATCTGCAAATGTGGAGAGGAGTGCGGGTAAATTGTCATAGTTTCCTTCCTATCCGTTAGATATAGATCGGACGACCTATATTGCAGGATGGCCGGCACACCATCATCACAAACTCTGCTTTTTATCTACACTAGCAAGATGCCCGTGTGTTGCACGGAACATCAAGATGCATTTGTATGAGTAGTTTATCTTGTGGGACAAAAGGATGAATGAGGGAAGGCCTTATTTGCAAATGTGGAGAGGGGTGTGGGTATCTTTTTGCAAGATTGCCATAGTTTCCTTCCTATCCGTCAGATATAAATCGGAAGGACTCTTATAAAAAGTAGAGTTGGTGATGATGGTGTGCCTGCCATCCTGAAATATAGGCCGTCCGATTTATATCTGACGGATAGGAAGGAAACTATGGCAGTTCTGCAAAAGGTACCCACACACCTCTCCACATTTGCAAATAAGGCCTTCCCTCGTTCATACCTTTCTCTCACAAGATAAACTAGTCATACAAATGCATCCTGATGTTACGTGCAATGCATGGGCATCTTGCTAGTAAGAGTAGAAATATGAACATTTACAACAGCAAATATATATGATATGAAAGTATATTCAATAATGAATCTAATGGTATTGATTTGTTATTGTATATGTTATTCTTTCTGTCTATAAAATTTGTCAAAGTTTACAAACTTTGACTTTGAGCAAAGCTAAAATGCGGAGTAAATAAAAACAGAGGGAGTACGCAGGGACTAGTATAGTTACTATTGCCGGAACATGGTAAGTTGGACCCCTAAATGCGGGCACGGACCGGGCACACCTCAATTATTCTTTCAAACAGTCGGACACCTACATTTAGCACACCATCCGGCTACTTAATCAAGTGTTACGCTTCACTACTTGAAAAGGAAAAGGGTGGTACCGTACCCAAAACCACCACACTTGGGGCTGGGATAACAACTTGGTACTATACCACATTTGAACCAGGGCACAAAAACGACCTGTTCTGTGCCTAATGCGCAACGCGGAGCACTGATGCTCGAATATGGCCGGGAAAATAGGGAAAGCGACATGTGGGGCACACCTGTCGGGACGACGTGGCGCAGACTAGTCCAATGGAGGAGTTGGCCCACGACCTCCTCGTCACCGGTAATCGTTCATGTGGGTTGTGGGGGCCAGCAATATGGCGCAGCTCCAGCACCGCCTCTAGACAGGGTGACCTGGTGAGCGACACGGTCATTGTCACTGGACACGGTCGGTTTCAGTGTGCCGAGGGTGGCGTTAGCGCTGTGGCACGACCAGCATATCAACACCCGGCTCGTCGAGGATGCACAGGGCGCCGAAGTGCGCGCGCGCCGCGGCGCGTCCGCTGAGTGGTGTAGCGCGGCCAACTGCATCCCTAGGACCTGAGACCATGCCAGGTCGCCTTGCTTTTTCAATGACATGTGGGGTCGCATGTGAGCAAAGGGCATCTCCAACGTTGCCACGACTGCAGCTGACTACCCTGGCACACCAAAAGCCCTCGTCCCTCATGTCGTCGGGCGATGCGTTCCCAACCGGCGCCAGCTGCCCGCGTTCATGCCGTCCGTCTGTATGCCGTCGTTAAGAGGCTCCGTGCCCGAGGAACAAACTCCGGCGACTTAATGATGCGCCCGGACGCTTTGGCCTCAGCGGAATGCGCTACTTAAAGCGGCAATGCCTAGCTAACCTCCACACCATAGTGCATCGTCCTGCTACCTGGCACCACATCCGCCATGACCGCGAGCGCGAACGCTCTGCGGGAGAGCTTTATCTTCGGGGATGAAGCTCGAGGTCACCGCCCGCGCTCAAGTCGCCGCTCGTGACGCAATAGCGGCGTAGCCGGACGCGGACGCGACCGCACAAGTGGTGGCCATGATGGCGGCCTACGACGGGAGCACCGTCAGCCACGCGTCCTACTTGCCATCGTCCAACGTCCGGCACCGCCGAGGTCGGGGACTCCTCCGGGGATGAGTAGGGCATGGGAGGCGGCAGGGCATGGTGTGCCAACTGGCCGGTCCATCTCCCGTGTTCTACTCTTCCTCGCCGGAGACCGCACCTTCGTCTTGAACCCCGCCCCGTACATGGAGATCGCAGATGGAGGACGTCGTTCGCCGCCGTAGAATAGGTTTAGGGTCGGGTTTCTTTTATTTTTCTGTCCTATAAAAGTTCAAAATGTAATGAAAATCTGCCGTGTTTGGATTAATCTCGGCCGGTGTATATGAACTTTCACAATAATATAGTATATTGTACGAGTACTAGCAAGATGCCCGTGTGTTGCACGGAACATCAAGATCTTGTGGGAGAAAAGGATGAACGAGGGAAGGCCTTATCTGCAAATGTGGAGAGGAATGCGGGTAAATTGTCATAGTTTCCTTCCTAACCGTTAGATATAGATCGGACGGCCTATATTGCAGGATGGCAGGCACACCATCATCACCAACTCTGCTTTTTATTGAACTGAGACAAAGCTAACATGCAAAGTAAATAAACACATATGGTATACATACACAATTTATCTTAGGCACTCCAATAGTACGTCCACTACACATTCACGCATTTCACATCTTTCTACATCTACGGGAACCTACGAAAGGGTTAACATAAATTGCCTCTCTCTCTCCTCCCTGATTTTCATGGTGGTGGGCCCCTCCCTGCCCCAATCTACAATCAACAGCTCACACGTTTCACATTACGTTAGTTACGTAACTGGGATTACGTAGGTGTAGCATTACCCGTCCTAAAAAAACCCAACTAAGCCAACCTCCCAGCATATCGCGCGGGAAAAGACCCGGTCGCGTCGTTTTAGTCGGGATTACCGGATACTAGTAGTAGTATCGATGGATCGCGCGAAGCACCAAGTTTTTTTTGAGGGGGCGAAGCACCTAGTTTAAAAGGGAAAAAAGGCGATACACTCACAACACCCCTGTCGCGATCGCATTGCACCCCACACACGTTCGGTCCTGCACACGGCTCATGCAAACGGAACGCGCTTCGGCTTGCCTCTTCACTAACACGTGGGACTGCAGTTGGAGAAACTGACCATGCGCCAAACTCCCCCCGCCCACCGCGCGAAAATCCTCCCCCAAAAATTTCCCCCAAATCCCAAATCCAACCGCTCTTCGACAACTAGCCAATAATATTCCCCAAACCCCCTCCCCCCGTCCCCATCCACTCCATTCGATCCGCCAATGCCGCCCTCCTCGCCGCGCCGATACGTCAGCGCCGCAGTTCGTCGAGGGGACGCATGACGATCCTCTCGCTCCCACAGTACACTCTCATAGACTGCCGTCCTCTAGCCGCGCCGCCACCGCTGGGGACGTTCTTGTGGAGGCGCACGACGGTCAGTGCCGCCACCACTGGCGACCTTCGTGTGGAGACGCACGGCGGTCAGCTTCTCCCACGATACGCACATTCTAGATTGAGGCCCCGTGCATGTCGGTGTAGCGCTAAATGTTAGCTGATAGACGCTGTTAATCTCACTATTTGCCGAAGTAGTTTACATTCAATGCTCTGCTTAAGAAGCTTCCTTGCCCTGTTCTGCACTAAATCTTCTGCTGAGATGGCATGCCAAGCCCGATTAGTTGGTAAAATATCCTGCCATATATTTATTGTCACGTAGATTGCCATGGTCTAGTAGCCAATCTGTTAGGTGAAATAGCTCTACACCGTTTTATACTTGATCTTTGTTGCTGTGATGGCCTTTGATAGTTTGATGGCTGTGTGCTCGGCCTCATTGACTGCTGAAACAGCCTGCCATAATTTAGCACTCAAATCTGTTTGGTGAATTAACTTTAAATATATTTCGTTACTTAGATCTGCTCGTCCATTAATCTTGCCATAGCTTTAGACATCGACCTAGGTATTTTTTTTCTGTACTTCATAAAAAAGCATATATGTTTTCCTGTAATATCTAGTAGAAGAACTAATTTGTATGTCTAACAGATGGACAGGACTTGGATAACTTCTGCTCGAAGATTCTCCGCTGCATATGTCGAGGGGTTTGAAAACTTCATGAACTTTATCGGAAGCGATGCGGTGGTCCGAAATCAGATGTGCTCTGCCCGTGTAGCGATTGTATGAATTCAGTTACAAGACCTCGATCAACCGTGCAAAATCATCTACACTTGTATGGGATGTCGGTCACATATACTAGGTGGGTTCATCATGGTGAAGTTGTGAACGTCAATGTTACTGACTATGTGGAAGCAGCAGATCACCATCTTGATCTGCCTGATGCTCATGTGGAAGAGGAGGAGGAGGAGGTGGTGGTGGCGGAGCTAGTGAGTTTGACCAACATTGAAACAATGCTACGAAATGCTCATGCATTTCGTGAACTTTCACCTGCAGAATAAAACCGGTGGGCCCGCATGTTGGAACAATGCAACGTGGATGTCACCCCAGGTAATAAGCTGTCAGTATTCTCAGCTATGGTCACCTTTCTTCAGGTGAAGACATCTGAGCGGATGACCAACAAATCATTCGATACGATGTTGGCTGCTTTCCGCAAAGCTTTCAGATGCGTCTGAGCTGCCACACACCTCTGATAAAATGAAGAATTTCCTTTGTGTAGTTGGAATTGGATATGATATGATCCATGTTTGTAAGAATAATTTTGTTCTATTCCGGAAGGATTATGCCAACTTAAGTGAATGCCCGAAATGCAAATCATCAAGATGGAAAGATGGCGATGCCGTGAAGAGGATTCCTCATAATGTTCTGAGACATTTTCCAATTACACGAAGATTGCAGAGGTTGTTTCATGATCTTTGAAACAAGAGAGGATGTATTGTGGCATTCTAGGAACCAGGAGTACAAAGATCGAGAATGTAATGAGCCATCCATCTCATGGTAGTGAGTGGAAAAGCTTCAATCGAAACACAAAAAGTTTCTTCTTGACCGAGAAACATTAGACTTGGCTTAGCTTGGATGGATTTCACCCATTTGGCCACCAGGCGCCACATATAGCATGTGGCCAGTGCTTGTTATCCCTTACAACATGCCTCCAAATGTCTGCACCAAAGAATCAAACTACATGATGGCCTTGCTCATCCCAGGTCCAAAAAGTCCTGGAAAGGATTTTGATTTATTCATGGAGCCTCTTGTGGAGGAACTTCAACAGCTATGGAGGGGTGAGGGTGTCCTGGATTAGGGGGTGTCCGGATGGCCGAACTATAACCTTTGGCCGGACTCCTTGACTATGAAGATACAAGATTGAAGACTTTGTCCCGTGTCCGGATGGGACTTTCCTTGGCGTGGAAGGCAAGCTTGGCGATACGGATGTAGATCTCCTCCCATTTGTAACCTACTCTATGTAACCTTAACCCTCTCCGGTGTCTATATAAACCGGAGGGTTTTAGTCCGTAGGACGAACAACAATCATACCATAGGCTAGCTTCTAGGGTTTAGCCTCTCTGATCTCATGGTAGATCTACTCTTGTACTACCCATATCATCAATATTAATCAAGCAGGAGTAGGGTTTTACCTCCATCGAGAGGGCCTGAACCTGGGTAAAAACATCGTGTACCTTGTCTCCTATTACCATCCGCCTAGACGCACAGTTCGGGACCCCCTACCCGAGATCCGCCGGTTTTGACACCGACAAGGGGTGTTCTCACTCGAGACCTATATAGCAGCCCACCAGCTGATTTCTTTCTGCGTGCTGTTATAATTTGGTGCATCCATGATTATCCGGATTTGGGCACTATGTCAGGGCGAACGACACATGGTTACAATGCATGTGTTCGCTGTGACAGGAATCCGCTGTCATACGTAATACTTAGCAAGATTTGTTACATTGGACACCGCCGTTTCCTTGCCAAGGACAAGCAGCAAAATCTAGGAAACATTGACAAACTGGTTATGGCAGGATTTGCGAAATAGTTCAAGAGCCATGTAAGCTTTTGAATTGCACTGTCAGTTTTTTAATATATTGAGTACATAAGATGATCAGCTTGTCTATTTTCTAACCATAGGTTAAGAAGTGAGGATGGGCAGGCAGTTGATGATGCCCTTTACACACTAGCAATGGGTCCTGATACTCAGGTAAGACATTATGAATCTTGCGTTGTTGGAGATGTGCGCTACAACACTCTTGCACGCGACAAAGGCAGGAAGACACAAAACAGTGCCATCATGAGCATGGATATGTACGACAGAGAGACAACTGAAATGTATGCTAACATAACAGACATTGATCAGTTGCAGTATATCTCCAGTTTCGAGGATCATCGGTGTGTGGTTCTGTTGTGTTGTCGTTGGTATAACCTGTTTTCCAGGATCGCAAAACCCAGAGCTAATGATTATTTCAAATCCATCAATGTCAAGGTGGCGTACCAGACCAACGAGCCTTTTATTCTGGCAAATCAAGCAACACAGATACTTTTCTTGGAATACACATTTGCACGTAGCGATGACTGGAGAGTATTGCAAAGGTTTGAGCAGAGGAATTCGTTTAATGAAGTCGCACAAAAAGATGATGCTTACACTGCTCCTGATGTACAAGATTCCACAGATGTTCCAAATATCTTTGAGAACCATCACGTCAATGACGGTGGCGAAAAGATTGCCCGTCGTGTTGTGGACATACAAGAGTTGATCAAGAAGAAGTCAACGTTCGAAGACATTGACGATGAAGAAGAAGATGACACTCTGGGGAATTATGATTCAGACTGATACACATGGCGAAGATGTTGACGCTGATGTTGTGGATGATGATTAGACTGCTTTTTTCGTATTTGCCTGTTAGAAGACATTTTTTATCTACTATGAATACTGAAACCTGATGAACGTGTTGTTTAGTATTTTGCTGTGAGAACATCACTTGTTATGTATGTTCATTTGTGTTTGGTGATTGTATGACGACTAAAACATGATGACATTGTTGTTTAGTTGTACTCATATTTGGCTGTGGAACTTGAATTTGATGACATAGTTTGCTGTTGGACTGCAATTTGCTCGACGTCTTCGAATGGGAACAAAGCTGACCCGACAAGGCCTCTGCTAATTTATTTATTTATTACCAAAAGGGCCTCTACTAGTTATTTATTTATGAGCAAAAGGGGATACCCCCGATTTCCGTTAATAGAAATCATTAGATGTTCACAACACTACACCCGACTGCTACGTGTTTCATTCATTACTAGTTTCAACAAAGTGCTCATGTCATAGCCACTGAATACATCACGAGTGCTACATACACTTCAAATAAAGAAACAATCATCCTACATAGCACATCGATTTTGCCCATTATCTTCACAAGCTCTTTCATCTCCTCATTCTTTGTCCAAGGCCGTTCAACAAATTGTTACTTGGCCATGATCGGAAGAGCTGCATCTTTAACCTTCGCTCTGCATCTTCCTCTTCTGTCATTCCTTGATTACTTCTCCAACACCCCAACCTTGCTAATCTTTGGGATTCCTCGGCTAACCAAATAATCAGCGTAGTTCCATTCCCCCACATCAGCAACTTCCCAGAAATACAAATCACACGAATCTTCCCTTTTATGCACGAATCAAATTGGAAGATCATCAACCAAACTATTAAAAAAATTAGCAACTGAAAGCAGCAGAACAACACTTAAACATATTATTACCCCATGATTCGGGCATTTGTAGAAGACTCGGCCAGGGTTGAGGATTGTGGTTGAGACGCGACGGATGACTCTGCGTGATTTGCAGCAGTGGCACCACACCAATGGCAGTGGGTTGCGATGAGCAACCGGCTGCGGTGCGTGTGCAGGTGGGGGTGTGATGAGACCCACAGGCGATGGTATGGGTGGCGACTTGGCGCATATCTGGTTGTTACTGCTTTGAAGAAGCGGTGGACGAGCAACCGGTGGACATGGTTGCTGCGGCGAGCTTCCGATGCTAGGCGAGTAAGTAGAGAAGAGGAGAAGCGAACGTTCGATATGTCAGTTTCATTACTTGCAGAGTAGCATAGCACCATATATAGTCATAGTCTAGGTTTGGATTTGAACCAGCTACAGGAGCACGTCTCTCTTTTTTCTAAAACTCAACAATGTCTCTTTACTGGTACACTAGCTTGTTCTGTATGCCTTCTCAACTCATTGATTTTCTTTCCTTTTTGCGAGGAAGGAAGGAGGGAAAAATTGAGAGTTCCTGGGACTCAAACCCAAGACCTCTTGGTTGAAAACCAAGGGTGCTAGTCACTTATGTGGCGAACGTTCCCTGGGAGGAGGACGGTGACGAACGCATTTTCCTCGTAGTTTTAGTTGCGACGCAAGATCGACCGGTCGCAGTTTCGGGAATGTTATCAGGCGAATGAGCCCAGTTTTTATTTTCTTCCTATATATAAAAAAGTATGCTACTTGGTGTCAGCTTAGTCAACAAACATTGTGCCGACCTTGACCGTTGGATTGACATTCAACGTCTTTCGTGTTTCTTCAGTCTCTTCTTCCTCCAGCCGCCAAAGCCAAACCAGCACCGGCGGGACTGCCTGCTCCCGCCTCCCACGGCTAGCTGTGCTGCCCCGCACGCATCGTGGCCACATCGCACCCTAAAACTCTGCGCATCTTCCCCGGCTCCTGTTCGTTCCCGTCCGAGGCCTCACCATCGTCCTCTGCCTTGGTTAAGCTACATGTGGCCTTGACCTCGATGTTGTCAACATGGTTAACAACCGAGAGGAATAAGGAGATGATTCTACATGGTGAGGATGACAGTAGGGACCCAGCAGCGCGCGCAGTAATTTTGTTTTTTCGGGATGGAGAAGGGTATCAACTGGGTTGTTCAGGAGTTGTGGCCCATCTAGAACATGACCAACCCAATTTTTTTTCCTTTCTGAAAATGGCTAGCCCAGCTATTTTGGCTTTTGCAGAATAACCAACGTAGGCCTACTTGCTTTTCTACGCCCTGCTGGGCCGGAAATCTTTCAAGACGAGGAGGGATGCATTTTGCCCAGAAAATGGGCTATAAGTAATAAGAAATGGGCTATAAAATGAAAAAATACAGCAAACAGACAATTAGTTCAAAATACTTTTTTCTTTTGGATTTTGATATTTTAAATTTCATTGTTTTTGTGCGGGTAAAATTTCATTGGATTTAAATTAAGGTATCTTTAGTTTTTAAATTAATTTGAATCTGGCTAGAAATTTCGGGTTGTATGCTGCTTGGGACAGATTTGGAGGCTGACTTGTGGGTCTACTAGGTTGGCGTGTCTGAAAGGCTTTGTCAACTTAGTCCACAAATGATTCTAGCAGCGATGACCGTTGGATGTTAATCCAACGCCTGCTACTTCTTCAATATCGATCTTCTTGCTCGGCCGCCCAAACCAGCGCCGATGGGACTGCTGCTCCCGCCTCCGTGGCGGATGTCTTTGCCGCACACGCCGCCCCCACCCTACTCCATTATTCTTGGCGGGCCATTCCTCTACTCACCCACACCTCCTGTTATTTTCCGGCGATGGCAGCCGGACCAGTAAATCATCGTACTCCCCACCGCGTGGGCAACCACTGTCGAGTCTTCCCCGGCTCCATGTCATTCCCTTCCTAGGCCTCGCCGTCATCCACCGCCCCGGTGCTCTCGGCGCGCCGTAGTCAACATAGTCAATGAACGACATCCATTGGACATGGACTGTACATGGAGAGGCTGACAGTTGGGTCCACGGCTGCACACAAGGAAATGCCTCTTATTACGCACAAAATAATGATTCCTCCACCCGACATCTAGGACCCACCAGAAGGGCCTCTATATTTCGTGAAAAAAACGTTCCCCGCGTAGACAGGTCGGACCCACCAGCTATATCTTCGCACGCAAGGAATTGCCTCCTTATTACGCACAAAAAACGAATACTCCCCCTGCTAGCTGGGACCCAGCATAGTGGGCGGTTGACATGTGGGCCTACTAAGTTGATGGGGACGGAGGGCTTTGTCAACTTAGTCAATATGAACGATTCTAGCTCCAGTGACCGTACGATGTCCATCCAACGGCCGTGGTGCTTCTTCAACCTCTGGTCTTCTTGCTCCAGCCGCCCAAAGCGGTCTTGCGGTCGTGCCGCTTTGCTCACGCCTCTGTGGCGGCTGTCTTGCCACGAGGCCTCACCACCCCTACTACTCCCACCCGGGCCAGCCTGCGGCGGCGGCAACCTCACACCACGGCCGAACGGTGAACCCTCATACTCCTCTCCGCGTGGGCATCCACTGCCGCGTCTTCCCCGGCTCCGCGTCGTCCCCTTCCTAGGCCTCGCCGTCGTCCACCGCCTTGGTGCTCTCGGCGCGGCGTGGTCAATTTGGTCAACGACCGACTTCCATCGGAAGAGTACTGTACGTGGAGAGGCTGACAGCTGGGTCCATGGCCGCAGCAAGGAAGTGCCTCCTTATTACGCGGAAAATAATGATTCCTCCACCTGACAGCAGGGACCCACCGGATGGGCCACCATATTTTGCGAAAAAAACATTTTGCCCCTGACTGCTAGGACCCACCAGCTACATCTTCGCACGCAAGGAAGTGCCTGACAGTCAGGACCCACCTGGTCGAAGTGTACGTAGCGTTGTCATTCTGGTCGCGAACGTGTATGTACATACTGGTCGATGTAGAGGCGTGCACGTAGCATGTACATGTACGTATGGCGGCCAGGGTGCAAGAAAGAAAATACGGCCACATACGTACATACGGGTGGGGTCTCGAACGCCTACTCGTGCATACGTATGACTAGGGCTCATGTAAATGGCTGGGTCGAAACGGAGAAACTGCGTCGGCGTCGTGTTCATGGGGAGGCAACGGAATGCGTCGTGTTCATCGGGAGGCAACAGAACGCGTGTTGTTCATCGGGAGCCAACCGGCTTGGACAGTACAACCGGTGAAAACGAGGCCTGGAATACCACAGTACGGAGGAAACGGCCTTGTGTTCGACCGGCCACGGTCGAAACGGGATCCTGTTCATTGGGAGGGGTCTGGTGTACCGCAAAACGGAGGAAACGGACTTCTCTTGGACCTCCTATGGTCAAAACGGGGTCCTGTTGATCGGGAGGAGTGTGGCGTACCACAAAACGGAGGAAACGGACTTGTGTTGGAGCGCTACGGTCGAAACAGGGGTCCTGTTCATCGGGAGGGGTGTGGCATACCGCAAAACGGGACTCCACGGGATACTTTTCATCTCCACCGTCGACCTCCTCCAGCCTCCACGAGCTACTGTTCATCCACCATCGACCTCCTCCAGCCTCCACCTGCGACTGTTCATCCACGGGCTCCTGTTCATCCAGCCTCCACCGCACACTCCTCCACCGGCTACTGTTCAACCAGCCCTCTCCACGGGGTCCTGTTCAACCACCCCTCCACGGGCCACTGTTCATCCAGCCCTCCACCGGCTACTGTTCAACCAGCCCTCCACGGGGTCGTCCTGTTCATCCACCCCTCCACCGGCTCGATCGATCGGGGTCCCGTTCATCCAGCGGAAACGACCTCTACTACCACGGGGTCCTGTTCATCCAACCCCCACCGGGAACTGTTCATCCAAACCCCCCAACAATGCTCCACTGTTCATCCAGGGAAGGAGGCAACATGGTTCGATCGGCTTCAGTTAGCAGCAGTAGCGAAGGAATCACTCGGGTTCAGTTAACAGCAAGGGATCGATCGCTTGGGTTCAGAAACATAGCTAGTGCAATCGCTCGGGTTCATTTAGAGCCCAATGCCTCACTCGGGTTCAGTTAGAGCGCAATGCCTCGCACACACGCGCGTACGTACGAGAGAAACATGCATCGCTCGGCCCCCGACCACCCACCGTAACCGGAAACTCCCCGATATTTTCCTCGCCCTCGCTTCTACCACGGTTTTTTCCGTCATGGACGGCCCAAAGAATATCATGCAGCTGCGTCTCCGGCCCGCCCAGGACAAAAAGCCCATTTTCTGTCATGATTTTTTGTCATAGAAGTAGGAACCCACCACATCTATGATGATACCGGGTTTTGTCACAATTATCGTCATAGAAGTGTCATAAGCATGACAGAAAAAAATCCGTTTGGCCCAAAATGTCACGGATGTGTGTTTTTTTTGTAGTGCTCATTGTAGTCACTACTGTTATTTAATATAATAATAAGCCTCTATTTTTTTATTCTGCATGTAGTATTGTTTGCTTGCACGAACAAGATTTCTGAATTGTTATTTAGAATATATAAGTTTGCCTGTTCATTCAGAAGATTGTATTAGCTATTCAATTCATAGTTCAACCTTTGAATATACAGTTTTGGCTCAGTAGTTTGAGCCTCCGTTGTGCAACTGGATCATGGTAGACATCCAGACATGCAGCTATGTTTTTTTTATTATCCTTTTTAGAAACTGACACGCTGCCTTTGTTGGCTAAAATGGTGCTTTAATTAAATGATAAATTTACTATAAAGATTTTTTCTTTGACCGTGATATGAAAAAATGTACGAACATGTGATTGCTATCCAGATTAGTCAGTTCATCCTGCAAATAAGTGTGGAATATATTATTGATACTTACTCAATCATTATAGTGAAATAATACAAGATGATGAACCGACTGAACTCTAGAGTTTCAGTTAAGTGCGCGGTTAAAGAAAAATTGTAATACCTCGGATGCATCTCAAAAGTCCAATATCATGATATAGAGTAGGCATTAAACCTACCTTATCTACTTGATTTTTTTGTTGCAGACTAATCGTCTACCTTATCTGTACATGGCTGATTAGGAAGTAGTACAGTACCCGCATGTTTAGTAGTTGTCAGATTGTTTCTCTACATAGTTGATTTGTGTACTGAGACAGGAGGCCAAGTTCAATTTGTGGATCTGATTTGGTCAGACTGTTATTTTTTGAATAAAAGAAGGGCTTTCACCCCTCCGATTTTCATTAACGAAAACCATCGCGTTCTTGAGCTACATGACATAGACTAACACAAATCAAAAGAAAAGGCAGGGGGTGCACAGCGCAGCATATCAGCCAAACTGACCCCCCCCCCCCCACCACCATCAAGTTTCCAGTGCTAACAACCAAGCATACCAAGTTATTATAGTCATCCAGGCTAAAGGCCCTGAACTAAGCAAAAGAGAGAGGGCAAATGAAAACAATGAAACAAGTAGAACAAGCAGTCCAGTAGTCCTCCAGGGAAGAGATCTTCTTCATTCCAGCCGCGCCACATTTATTCTCCACCCTGGAGAGGCCGCATAAACTTCACTTGCTACCCGTTCTAGCAATCTTGCCCCCAGCTCCAGCACCTTTTTTGCTGCTCCCTTATCTGCAAAATAGACCAATCCACCATCCAATGTGTCATTGTTTTATTATAGTCATAGGGTCAGAGATTTTTTTGTTCTAAGAAATAATCCCATTTCTGGATTTCCATAATGCCCAACAAATAGTTGATATCCCAACCAAAACAAGTTTTTTATAATCTTTCCTGAAAGAATCTAAACAAGATCCAAAGCACTCTTGCATTGACAAGGGAGTTTTCCTCAACCCAAATGTGCATTTGATTAAACTCCAAATCAGAGAGGTAGCCGAACAAGCGAAAAACAGATGATCAACTGATTCATCCTTCATACAAAATACATAGTTTTTCCCTTTCCACCCCCTCTTCAATAATGAATCCCTCGTAAGAATGCTTTTTATGCTTAGCTAAAGAAAAACCTTGATCTTGGCTAGGACTTTGATTCTCCACAAGAATTTCTATGGGAATCTAAGTCCATCAGCCACCAGTTTCCTATACATTGATTTAACTGTAAATTTGCCATCAGCGTTAAGAGAACATTTGATTTTATCATTACCACCCTTCATTTCAATCTCCTCACATCTACTTTTTAAATTGTTCCAAAGATCTAGAGTTTCCCCATGTAAGGTCCTTCTGAACCTAAAGCCCCTCCACCCTTTTTGGATGGCTTCAGCTACTGTAATATTATGATAAAAACATATATTGTAAATCCTAGGATAGGCTTCTTTCAGGCTTTTATCATCCACCCATATATCTTCCCAAAATCTAGTGTTTTCCCCATTTCCCAATTCTTTCTTAACAAATTTATAAAAGGTTTCTTTGATCTTCATCAGACTAGACCAAAACTGAGAATCTCCAGGCTTTTTTATACTCCTGGATAAGCATTTATCTCCCCCATATTTTCTTTTTATTACATCTTTCCACAATCCTCTTTTGTCTCCATTTTCCATAGCCATTTAGCAAGCAAAGCTATATTCATCATTTCTAAATTTAGAATCCCTAGCCCACCTACATCCTTGGGCAAACAACAAGTATCCCACTTAACCAGGTGATACTTCTTAATATCTTCATCTTCTTGCCAAACTAGTCTAGCTCTTTAGAAATCTACTTTTTTAACCACCCCTTTAGGGATAGGATAAAATGACATCATAAAGAGAGGTATATTAGTCAGACAAGCTTGCGCTAAAGTAATTCTCCCAGCTATGGATCCTAGCAATTTCCCTTGCCAACATCCACATCTTTTCTCTACCTTCTCAGTCACACAATTCCAATGTACATTTCTGAGTCTGGATTCAGCTACTGGTAATCCTAGATATTTCATAGGAATTGCCCCCATTTTACATGTCAAAATCTCTTGATATAATTTTTTTTCTTTTGCTTTTCCAAACAGCATCAATTCACTTTTATGAAAATTAATTGAGTCTAGACATTTGTTCTCCCAACACAAATTTCAGATTTTGTACACTTTCCACTTCATCTTTAATCAAAAAGATTGTGTCATCTGCATATTGAAGCATATTCACTCCTTTGCTTTCTCCATTGCCAAGAACTCCTTTAATCATATCATTTTCTAAAGCATTATTCATTAATATGGCCAGTGCATCTGCAGCAAGATCAAATAGCAAGGGAGACATAGCATCTCCTTGCCTAAGTCCTTTGAAGGTTTTAAAGTAGGGGCCAATTTCATCATTCACTTTCACCCCAACATGCCCTCCCCTTTGGTCAGACTGGTGGCATTCCTTAATTTCGGATTCCTGTTTATGTTTGGTTTTGATTATAATGTCATGTTTGAAGAGCATTGGGATAGACAAGCAATCAAGCCTTTTGACATTCATGGTGTGTTTTTTGTTTCTCTGAGCGATGTTGTCTACGATTTTGAATTTGAACGGGTCTGTGGCTTTTGTTCATTGAAGAAATAAATGCATGGATAGATGATAGCCTTTTCCCCCCTTGGATTAAAGAAAGGATTAGTAGTACTTGTAGCCAAGCCGCGCGATGGTGCAGCTGCAGTTCACCAGTTGATTCCTCACCTGTAAGCCGAGGAAGAAGGAAAATGGTTTGTGCTATATATACGACTGAACTGGACAATCACATAAAAGGTAGATATTTGCACATCTAATTACTTTTGTGTAGTTTGGCTACTCTTCCCCATGGTGCTAAGAATATATATGTTTCTGAAGTTGTATGGCTTACGTGAGTTTGTAGCACACTAAGTTAACCCAAACTGGCATGAATTTGTTGGTTATTTGGCCTTGCCTGGACACGGTTGGTGAAAGCAGCACTACTTGCTTTGATTTTTGTTGTTCAGTTAAATCATTCACATGAGTACCTCAATTTAATTAACAATGTAAGTTGATTGTGAGGCTATGTATTTTTTGTCGAAGAAGAAAGTACCACGACATGTAACTCATTTGCACTTAGTGAATTTCAGTTGGCATTTTAATATGGGGCCCTACTTTACAATAGAAAGCATTGCTCTGTTTGTAGGTTGCAGCTGTTAGAGTATTATATATATAGCCATGTAACCTTTCGTATTTACCCTATTGTATAAGAGGTTTTCTGCATATATTTCACACCTGTACATGTATATATACTGACCTATGGCCTCCTGGAAATACAAGTTGCATATTTCTAACATGGTATTAGAGCTTTAGGGTTTTTTTAGCACGCGCAACTCATGCTCTCGATCCAATCTATCGTCCATGCAGCCGCCGCACTTCTTCTCTTGGCCGGCGCTGCTCTCTGGTGCCTTCACCACGGCAGGTCCTGCTCTTGCGCCACGGCTGTCTCATCTCATCCGCAGGTCCGCGTGCTGCTGCTATCTACCCAGTTCGCTGGTCAACACATCTGGCTCCTCGTGTTGACTCTAGCTTGCAGCTGCCTGCCTCAAGCCGCCCGAGCACTTCAGCCCGAGCCATCCCATCCGCAGCTCCTGTCCATCTCCCGCAGATCCGTCCGAGCCGCCAGCAGCTGAGCCATCCGTCTCCCTGTCGCTCGAGTAGGAGCCAGTCCGCCCATCCTCCCGCCGCTGCTGCAGATCGAGACTCCTGTTCGTCTGTCTTCTGTTGGTAAAAAAACACGCGTAATATCTCTGTTCTTAGGCTATGTTGTTGTTCCTCGCTGTCCGATGATTTTTGATGATACCAACTACATTTAGTTTGTTGGCCTCATGTGCACTCATATACGTGGCCTTTGTCTCTGGGGCGTTCTTTCGGGCGAGGTCCCCAGTCCGTCGTGTCCGGTCCCTCCTCTGGCTCCTACTCCGCCGACGCCACCAGTTCTTGCTGACGATGCTAATCAGGCTGCAAAGGATGCAATTAAGCTGGCTGATGACGCTGTCGTTCGTGCTTATGATGAGCAGGTTCAGGCCTATGAGGATGCACTTCAGACTTATCATGCAGCTCTGTCTGCTTACACTCAGTGGCTTGATGATGATGCTCGTGCCGCAGCTGTTCTCATTGCTAGTGTTCTGCCTCAGTTTGCCTCTGAGTTTCTAGGCCTCTCTACTGTATTTGAGACGTGGACCCGGCTTCATCAGCGCTATCAGCCCTCTCGTGATGCCTTATATCTGTCAATGGTTCGTCAGGAGCATGCTCTTCAACAGGGTGACTCCACTGTTGATGAGTTCTATGCAAAGAGTTCTACTATCTGGCATCAGCTTGATTCTCTCTGCACTGCTGGTTGCCGTACTTGTGAGTGTTGCCAGGCTGTGCGGGCTGATCTGGAGTTTCATCGTGTCTACGAGTTCTTATCTCGGCTCCATAAGGAGTTTGAACCCCGGCGTGCTCAGTTGTTTGCTCGTGGTCGTATCTCCCTCATGGAGGCGTTTTCTGAGATTCGTGCTGAGGAGACTCGCCTACGTGGTGCTGGTCTACTTGAGGTTCCCTCTATGCTCGCTACTCAAGTTCCTGTTATGTCGCCTGCTGCACCGACTCCATCCCGCTCCAGTGCTCCTCCGCTCTTGCCTACTCCTACGGGTGGCCAGGGTAGGTCTCGTCCTCTTTGCGGCTACTACAATATGTATGGTCATGTTGAGTATCAATGCTTCCAGAAGAAGAAACACCTGCGTAAGGCGCGATCATCAGCTTCAGGGACTTCTTCTTCTATTTCGACATCTTCAGCCACAACCTTGACTGAGCAGGATATTCTGCGACTTAAGCGTCTGCTTGCCACTTCAAGTTCTCCTTCGACGGGTACTGCAGGTTCTGTGACTGATGCTTCCCGCACTGAGCAACCACCCTCTCCACAGTCAGGTACATCATCGTGGGTTCTGGACTCCGGAGCTTCTTTTCATATGTCTTCTCATTCTTCAAATTTGTCCTCTCTTAAATCGCTTGATTTTCCTGTTCATGTACTCACTGTCGATGGTACTCCTCTTTCTATTGCTAGTCGAGGCAATCTTACCACACCTTACTCTGATCCTGATGTTGCTCATGTTCCTCGACTTACCATGAATCGTTTTTCTGTTGGTCAACTTACTGATTCTGGTTGTCGCGTCATCCTTGTCGTTGACTCTTGTTCTGTTCAGGATTATCGAATGCACACTTTAGTTGGGGCTAGCCCTTACGCCGTGACTCTCAGGGTCTTTGGGAGCTAGATTGGCTTCATGTTCCTTCCGCTGCCACCACTATCGCCAGTCCATCCGCTTCTGTCGCTTCAGCTACCGGCTCCTTCCAGAAGTAGCATCATCGACTTGGTCATTGCTACCTCTTGAGCATGCGTTGGTTTTCCCTTGAAGAGGAAAGGGTGATTCAGCAAAGTAGCGTAAGTATTTCCCTCAGTTTTTAAGAACCAAGGTATCAATCCAGTAGGAGGTTACACGCAAGTCGCCTTGTACTGCACAAATAAATAAGAACCTTGCAACTAACGCGATAAAGGGGTTGTCAATCCCTTCACGGCCACTTGCACAAGTGAGATCTGATAGAGATAATAAGATAAATATTTTTGGTATTTTTATGATATAGATTGGAAAGTAAAGATTGCAAAATAAAATAGATCGGAAACTTATATGATGGAAAATAGACCCGGAGGCCATAGGTTTCACTAGTGGCTTCTCTCAAGGTAGCATAATCTACGGTGGGTGAACAAATTACTGTGGAGCAATTGTGAAAGCACAAGTGCTCCCTGGGTGATTTTGGTAATTAATGACAACATATCTCTTGTTGGACTAACACTTTTACCTAGTATGTTTCAGAAAAGTTCAACAAATTAAGTGGCATGGACTAAAGGATGTGGAACCCCTTCAAGATGCTAAGGACAAAGGATTGGCTCAAGCTTCAAGTACAAGACTCTACATTTTATATTTTAGTGACCCAAGATCACATTGAGTCTATAGGAAAAGCCAATACTATCAAGAGGGGATGAGGTGTTGCTTAATGGCTTGCTTGCTCAAAGTGCTTAGTGATATGCTCCAAAACCCTCAACTACCTTCCCACATCCACATATGACCTAAACCAAAAGTCAAACTTGGCCCCACCGACTCTTTCTATCCGGCGCCACCAAGTTCAGATGTCATAGCCACTGCCACAAACCCTAGGCAAATCGGTTTCACCGCTAGGGATTTCGGTCTCACCGAGATGGGATTGTAATCTCTCTGTGTATGTCCATTACCAAAATCGGTCTCACCGAGTTTGAGCAATCGGTACTACCGAGATTACAATGCAAACTCTCCGTCACTTATTATCAAAATCGGTTCCACCGAGTTTGTGTAATCGGTACCACCGAGTTTGCCTGACCAACTCTCTGGTTAGCTTATTACCAAAATCGGTCCCACCGAGTTTGTGTAATCGGTCTCACCGAGATTACGTTATGCCCTAACCCTAACCATATCGGTCCTATTGAGTTGCATGTCAGTCCCACCGAAAATCCTAACGGTCACTAGATTTGCTAAATCGGTCCGACCGAGTTTTTCAATTCGGTCTCACCGAGATTGGTAAATTGTGTGTAACGGTTAATTTTTGTGTGGAGGCTATATATACCCCTCCACCCACTCTTCATTCGTGGAGAGAGCCATCAGAACAAACCTACACTTCCAATACACATTCTCTGAGAGAGAACCACCTACTCATGTGTTGACGCCAAGATATTCCATTCCTACCATATGAATCTTGATCTCTAGCCTTCCCCAAGTTGCTTTCCACTCAAATCTTCTTTCCACCAAATCCAAATCCTGTGAGAGAGTTGAGTGTTGGGGAGACTATCATTTGAAGCACAAGAGCAAGGAGTTCATCATCAACACACCATTTGTTACTTCTTGGAGAGTGGTGTCTCCTAGATTGGCTAGGTGTCACTTGGGAGCCTCCGACAAGATTGTGGAGTTGAACCAAGGAGTTTGTAAGGGCAAGGAGATCGCCTACTTCGTGAAGATCTACCGCTAGTGAGGCAAGTCCTTCGTGGGCGACGGCCATGGTGGGATAGACAAGGTTGCTTCTTTGTGGACCCTTCGTGTGTGGAGCCCTACGTGGACTCGCGCAACCGTTACCCTTCGTGGGTTGAAGTCTCCATCAACGTGGATGTACGATAGCACCACCTATCGAAACCACGACAAAAACATCCGTGTCTCCAATTGTGTTTGATTTCTCCAAACCCTTCCCTTTACATTCTCGCTAGTTGCATGCTTTACTTTCCGCTGCTCATATACTCTTTGCATGCTTGCTTATTATGTATTGTGATTGTTAAACTTGTGCCAAAACTCCACTTGAACTTAAAGAAGTTAAAAACTGCAACCTTTGGTACTTAGTGTCTAATCACCCCCCTCTAGACACCTCTTCTCGATCCTTTCAATTGGTATCAGAGCATTGGTCTCCATTGCCTTGGTTTAAACACCTTTGGAGGAAGATGGATGTGTCTACCTTGGGGAGTCTTAGACATAGAGTGCCTATTCTTGATGGAGAATATTTTCATGAGTGGAAAAATGAAATGCTTGAGATTTTGAATGAATATCACTTGAACAAGTACATTGCTAGCCCTTGTGCACCTCATATTGATCCCTTGCACCCCACACCCGAAGAGGATCTTGACATGATTCGCAATCTTATAACTATCAATCTTATCATAAGAGGTTTGCCCAAAAATTTGATCGCTAGTTTGCCTACTCTTGATTATGCCTATACCATATGGAGATTTCTTAAGGAACGATTTCTAGATTATTCCTTAAAAAAATTAGACAAAATTCTCCATAAGTCTATTGCTTTGAGTAAGATGAATTCTAGTGATCCTAGCTTTGGTGACTGTCTATTTGAGCTTACCAATCTCATGCGTGCCATAGGAAATGTTGGGATCATTAGCGATATCATATCCGAAGCTATTAGAATTCATAAAGGTGACCATTGTGATGATCATTTGTCTAATGAATTACCCTCTCTAGGAATTGATCAATCACAAAATAATGTTGAACATGGATACTATGATGAGGATAATGATAGTGACTATGATCTTGATGATGCAATGAGACACTTTGGTCTTATGGCAAATCTTCGCGGCTACATGGCTGGAGGAAAGGAATGGGTCCTTGATAGTGGATGTACTGATCATATGACCAGGATAAAGATATGTTCCGTGAGCTTGCTGAAAACAATGGCCCTCGAAAATATGTCACTTTTGGTGATAATTCAAAGGGTAAGGTGGTTGGCCTTGGTAAGGTGGCCATCTCACATGATAGCTTCATACAAAATGTCATGCTCATTGAATCTCTTGGCTACAACTTACTTTCAGTATCTAGACTTGCTGATTTCGGTTTCAATGTCCTATTTACTGAAGTAGATTGCCAAGTCTTTCGTAGAGGCAATCATAAAATGGTCTTTACCGGTATACGTAGAGGAGATCTTTACATTGTTGATTTCACTAAAAAGGCTCAACCTAGAACTTGCTTAATTGCTAAATCTTCTAAAGGCCGGTTGTGGCATAGAAGGCTAGGTCATGTGGGCATGTGAAACCTTGACAAACTCATTAAAGGAAATCATATCCTTGGCGTTAAAGATGTCATATTTGACAAGGATAGACTTTGTAGTGCTTGTCAAGCAGGGAAACAAGTTGGAGGAAGTCACCGCGCGAAGAACATCATGACCACAAGAAGACCACTCGAGCTACATCACATGGATCTCTTTGGTCCAAATGCCTACAAGAGTCTCGGTGGTAACTCATTTGGTCTAGTAATAGTTGATGATTTTTCAAGATTTACGTGGGTGTTCTTCTCGATGATAAATCGCAGGTCCAAAAGATCTTCAAAAACTTCAATAGGAAGGCCCAAAATCAATTTGACGTGAAGATAAAGAAGGTTCGGAGTGACAACGAAACGGAGTTCAAGAACGCAAATGTGGATACCTTTCTTGACGAAGAAGGGATTTCACACGAGTTCTCGGCTACATACACACCTCAACAAAATGGAGTCGTTGAGAGGAAGAACCAGATGCTCATTGAAATGGCAAGAAAGATGCTTGATGAGTACAAGACGCCGAAGCACTTCTGGGCGGAAGCGGTCGAGACAGCTTGTCATGCAACAAATCGCTTGTATCTTCACAAGCTACTCGGCATCTGACATCTGAGCTCCTCACGGTAACAAACCCCAAGTTGGATACTTTCGAGTATTCGGCTCAAAGTGCTACATTCTTGATAAGCATCGTCGTTCCAAATTTGATCCTAAATCTCATGAAGGTTTCCTACTTGGTTATGGCTCAAACTCTCACACATACCGTGTCTACAACAATTTCACCCGAAAGGTTGAAGAAACGGTAGATGTGAAGTTTGATGAATCTAACGGCTCGCAAGTAGAGCAATTGCCAATTGATGTAGGAGACAAAGATCTCTCGGAAGCAATCCAAGTCTTGTCTATTGGCAAGATTCGTCCAACGGAGGTGAAGGAGAGTACCTCGTCCGTCCAAGTGGAAGCTTCTACCTCACGACAAGGTGAACCAAGAGTTGATACGGAAGCATCCACAAGTGGGACACACCAAGATGAAGAAAACAAAGAAGTACACCAAGACGAATGTCAACAACATCCTTCTCCACCACGACAAGAGAACGACAACGCCAACAATGAAGAAGGCCAAGAAGAAGAACAAGATGAAGAAGATGTTCAACCAAGACCCAAGCCAAAGCTTCCACGAGTTCGAGCAAGAATCACCAAAGATCATCCCGTCGAGAAAATCTACAATGATATCCAAACCGGGAGAATCACTCGCTCTAAAACTCGTTTAGCTAACTTTTCTGAACATTACTCATTCATCTCTAGCATTGAACCTATGAAGGTTGAAGAAGCGTTGGAAGATCCGGACTGGATAAACGCTATGCATGAAGAGCTACACAACTTTGAGAGAAATGAAGTATGGACATTGGTCGAGAAGCCCGACAACAACCACAACATCATTGGTACCAAATGGATGTTTCGCAACAAACAAGATGAAGATGGACAAGTGGTTCGCAACAAAGCACGTCTCGTCGCCCAAGGCTACACACAAGTCGAAGGTATGGACTATGGTGAGACATATGCTCCCGTTGCTAGACTTGAGTCCATTCGCATCTTACTTGCTTATGCTAATCACCATGATATCACCTTGTACCAAATGGACATTAAAAGTGCTTTTCTAAATGGTGAAATTGAGGAGAAAGTTTATGTTAAGCAACCTCCCGGCTTTGTCAATCCTAAGAAACCTGATCATGTTTACAAACTTCACAAAGCCCTGTATGGTCTTAAACAAGCTCCTAGAGCATGGTATAAATGCTTGACCAAGTTCCTTATTGAAAAAGGCTTTGAAATTGTAAAAATTGATTCTACTCTTTTTACAAAAAGGGTAAATGGAGAACTATTTGTATACCAAATTTATGTCGATGATATTATATTTGGTTCTACTAACCTTCATTTTAGTGAAAAGTTTGGGAAGCTAATGTCGGAGAAGTTTGAGATGTCTATGATGAGTGAACTCAAATTCTTTCTTGGTTTGCAAATCAAGCAAACAAAGGAAGGCACCTTTGTCTCTCAAACAAAGTACACCAAGGACTTATTCAAGAAGTTCAATATGCAAGAATGCAAAGGTATGACTACACCCATGCCTACTAGTGGACATCTTGATTTGACCAAAGATGGTGAACGGTTGATCAAAAGGTTTATCGCTCTATGATTGGTTCATTATTATATCTATGTGCTTCACGTCTCGATATCATGCTAAGTGTGTGCATGTGTGCACGATATCAAGCTGCTCCTAAGGAATGTCATCTTAAGGCCGTGAAAAGGATAGTGAGATACTTAATACATACACCAAATTTTGGCATTTGGTATCCAAAGAGGGCTTCCTTTGATCTTGTTGGCTGCTCCGACTCGGACTATGCCGGTGACAAGGTTGATAGAAAGTCCACTTCGGGTACTTGTCAATTCCTTGGTAGATCTCTTGTGTCTTGGTCTTCCAAGAAACAAAACTCGGTATCCTTATGCACCGCCAAAGCGGAATACATTGCCGCTGGTTCATGTTGTGCTCAATTGCTTTGGATGACCCAAACTCTTAAAAATTAAGGGATATATGTGAAACATGTTCCATTACTTTGTGACAATGAAAGTGCTATCAAGATTGCTCACAATCCCGTGCAACACTCTCGAACTAAGCATATTGAAGTTCGTCATCATTTCATTCGAGATCACATTGCTAAGGGTGACATAAATCTTAAGCATGTTCGCACCGATAAGCAATTAGCGGATATATTCACTAAACCAGTTGATGAGAAAGTGTTTTGCAGGTTAAGAGGTGAATTGAACATCATTGATGCTTCAAACTTGGAGTAGGAACTCCATTGGATACATCCAAGACTTGTGCTTCTGACTAATCCTTGATATTTCTCCTATGATGATTATCTTATGTCTTGGAAAAAATTGCATCTTGCATGTTATCTAACCCTTGTAGGTACTTGGATGAATCTAAATCTATGAGATTACAACTCACTCACATCTTGAGCAATCTCTACATCACCAAGTCTCTAAACAATGGTGGTTGAAGACAAGGAAGCACGAAACCATTCAAACATATCCTTTGACAAATTATATGTTGAGTTTCATGATTGTCATGTTGGATATACAAGTGCTCTTCCTTGCGAAAACTAACCCATGTAGGTAGATGAACTCAAAATCCAAATGGTGCTCCCAACTCTTGATGGGCTACATCAGCCTTGAGCAACCCACACAAGTTCAACTACATGATCACGATCAACACCACCACCCAAGGTATGTTATTCCATCTTAGATAAGCTTTACTCCAAGTCATGAGTAAAAGCAACTCGACAAGATGTGAATACATCAAGATGCTTAAACGAAAAATGGTAACCCCATTTTGAGCTTAAATGATGAGTATGAGCTATGATCAAGTGATCTCACTTGACTCCCAAGTCAATATACTCTAACATAGGTGACTTTGTCACCGCCCAACTCTAGATGAAGTTCTCTTGTGTTCTTTTCTGTGCTCTTGCATTTGTCCCATGCATATTTGTTTCCCCTTTCAAAAAAAACTTCATCTAGATCTTTTAGTTTCTTTTCTTTCCTTTTTGTTCTGCATTCCCTGCATCTAATTCATTGCAAATCTTTCAGTTAATTTCTTGCAAATCCTTGTGAGATCTTATTTGTCTAGTGAGCTGAGGTGACAAGTGTTTTTCTATGTGATGAACTCGGTTCCACCGGTTTCATGTTTCTGGTCTAGCTGAAGTTTTTTGATGCAACCGAAGCATCCAACTCGGTGACACCGATTTCACTACTGGAAAAACATTTTGCCATTTATTCCTGCTTTATTCTTGATCCAGCTCCACTCAATGAATCTTGTCCTCTGCAAGCATCACATTTACCTTAATGCTTTGTGCTGTGATTCAAGGACCGAACCCATTCACGACAAATTCCAAAAGACCCTTCTTGGAAATTGATGTCAAAGGGGGAGAGAGAGATTACATCAAAGCTTAATCATATCTCTAGGGGGAGAGAATACTCCAGGAAAGAGTAATCTTCAAGGATCCCAGATGCTTGGTGTTCAAGAGGAGAGATGCCACA
The DNA here is from genome assembly GCA_021605145.1 of Aegilops bicornis. NCBI lineage: Eukaryota > Viridiplantae > Streptophyta > Magnoliopsida > Poales > Poaceae > Aegilops > Aegilops bicornis. The sequence continues at coordinate 436,114,622 of CM038672.1, read as the reverse complement.
TGCCTTCTTGGGGGGAAAGACATGTTCATATGTGCTTATTTGCATTAGCCCTGTTCATTTGTTTCTTTGAGCTCTGATTTTCTGTTCCCTATCTTCTCCCAGTATCCAATTCTAGATTCAGGGGGAGCAAGACATCCAAGGGAAAGAAATTTCTTAAATTCATTTCATATCTTTTTCTTTGGGGACATGTCAATATCTATTGTGGTACTCAGTACCCACTCTACATGTCATCCCAGTCTTGGTACTCTTGTGGTTTCTTTTGTTTGCTCTAGCTAGTAGGTGCATCTGTGTTATCTAACCTTGTTTACATGAGTTCATCCCATCCTAGCCAACTCAAGACCACAAGGTAAGTATATGCATCATAGTCATGTGTATGAGAAATTATTGCTGATGTACATACTGTTTGCAAGAAGGACTCATAGGCATGAAGGTACATTTCCCATATTCACATCCTTTGCTCTGATGCATATAGCCAAGATACATATAACACATTGCCTACTCTGTCATGGTTATGCTCTCACATGCTTTTATATTCCATATTCACATGATTGCATACATGTAGGGGGAGCCTATGCATGTTACATGTCTTCCAAAGCTTTACTTGCTATTCTCGATATATTTATCTAAAGCTTTGATGTATGTTGCCATCAATTACCAAAAAGGGGAGATTGAAAGCACAAATGCTCCCTGGGTGATTTTGGTAATTAATGACAACATATCTCTTGTTGTACTAACACTTTTACCTAGTATGTTTTAGACAAGTTCAACAAATTAAGTGGCATGGACTAAAGGATGTGGAACCCCTTCAAGATGCTAAGGACAAAGGATTGGCTCAAGCTTCAAGTAAAAGACTCTACATTTTATATTTTAGTGATCCAAAATCACATTGAGTCTATAGGAAAAGCCAATACTATCAAGAGGGGATGAGGTATTGCTTAATGACTTGCTTGCTCAAAGTGGTTAGTGATATGCTCCAAAACCCTCAACTACCTTCCCACATCCACATATGACCTAAACCAAAAGTCAAACTCGGCCCCATCGACTCTTTCTATCCGGCGCCACCGAGTTCAGATGTCATAGCCACTGCCACAAACCCTAGGCAAATCGGTTTCACCGATAGGGATCTCGGTCTCACCGAGATGGGATTGTAATCTCTCTGTGTATGTCCATTACCAAAATCGGTCTCACCGAGTTTGAGAAATTGGTACTACCGAGATTACAATGCAAACTCTCTGGTCAGCTTGTTACCAAAATCGGTTCCACCGAGTTTGTGTAATCGGTACCACCAAGTTTGCCTGACCAACTCTCTGGTTAGCTTATTACCAAAATTGGTCCCACCGAGTTTGTGTAATCGGTCTCACCGAGATTACGTTATGCCCTAACCCTAACCATATCGGTCCTACCGAGCTGCATGTCAGTCCCACCGAAAATCCTAACGGTCACTAGATTTGCTAAATCGGTCTGACTGAGTTTTTCAATTCGGTCTCACCGAGATTGGTAAATTGTGTGTAACGGTTAGTTTTTGTGTGGAGGCTATATATACCCATCCACCCACTCTTCATTCATGGAGAGAGCCATCAGAACAAACCTACACTTCCAATACACATTCTCTCAGAGAGAACCACCTACTCATGTGTTGAGGCCAAGATATTCCATTCCTACCATATGAATCTTGATCTCTAGCCTTCCCCAAGTTGCTTTCCACTCAAATCTTATTTCCACCAAATCCAAATCCTGTGAGAGAGAGTTGAGTGTTGGGGAGACTATTATTTCAAGCACAAGAGCAAGGAGTTCATCATCAACACACCATTTGTTACTTCTTGGAGAGTGGTGTCTCCTAGATTGGCTAGGTGTCACTTGGGAGCCTCTGACAAGATTGTGGATTTGAACCAAGGAGTTTGTAAGGGCAAGGAGATCGCCTACTTCGTGAAGATCTACCGCTAGTGAGGCAAGTCCGTCGTGGGCGACGACCATGGTGGGATAGACAAGGTTGCTTCTTCGTGGACCCTTCGTGGGTGGAGCCCTCTGTGGACTTGCGCAACCGTTACCCTTCATGGGTTGAAGTCTCCATCAACGTGGATGTACGATAGCACCACCTATCGGAACCACGAGAAAAACATCCGTGTCTCCAATTGCGTTTGATTTATCCAAACCCTTCCCTTTACATTCTCGCAAGTTGCATGCTTTACTTTCCGCTGCTCATATACTCTTTGCATGCTTGCTTATTATGTATTGTGATTGTTAAACTTGTGCCAAAACTCCACTTGAACTTAAAGAAGTTAAAAACTGCAACCTTTGGTACTTAGTGTCTAATCACCGCCCCCCCTCTAGACACCTCTTCTCGATCCTTTCAAATTGATAGAAAAGTGCATAGTTATGAGAATATCTAGGCATGATCATGTATATAGGAATCACGTCCGCGACAAGTAGACCGAAACAATTCTGCATCTACTACTATTACACCACACATCGACCACTATCCAGCATGCATCTAGAGTATTAAGTTCATAAGAACGGAGTAACGCATTAGGCAAGATGACATGATGTAGAGGGATAAACTCAAGCAATATGATATAAACCCCATCTTTTTATCCTCTATGGCAACAATACAATACGTGCCTTGCTGACCCTGCTGTCACTAGGAAAGGACACCGCAAGATTGAACCCAAAGATAAGCACTTCTCCCATTGCAAGAAAGATCAATCTAGTAGGCCAAACCAAACTGATAATTCGAAGAGACTTGCAAAGATATCAAATCATACATATAAGAATTCAGAGAAGAACCAAATATTGTTCATAGATAATCTTGATCATAAACCCACAATTCATCGGATCTCGACAAATACACCGCAAAAAGAATTACATCGAATAGATCTCCAAGAGAATCGAGGAGAAGTTTGTATTGAGATCCAAAGAGAGAGAATAAGCCATCCAGCTAACAACTATGGACCCGAAGGTCTGTGGTAAACTACTCACACATCATCGGAGAGGCTATGGTGTTGATGTAGAAGCCCTCCATGATCGATTCCCCCTCCGGCGGAGCACCGAAAAAGGCCCCAAGATGGGATCTCACGGGTACAGAAGGTTGCGGCGGTGGAAATAGGGTTTCGTGGTGCTCTCGGATGTTTTCAGGGTATATGAGTATATATAGGCGAAAGAAGTAGGTCGGTGGATCCATGAGGGGGCCACAAGGGTGGGGGCGCGCCTCCCTACCTCGTGGCCGCCTCGTTGCTTCCTTGACGTCCACTCCAAGTCTCCTGGATTGCATTTGTTCCAAAAATAACTCTCCCGAAGGTTTCATTCCGTTTGATATTCCTTTTCTACGAAACACTGAAATAGGCAAAAAACAGCAATTTACCTTTGGGCCTTTGGTTAGTAGGTTAGTCCCAAAAATAATATGAAAGTGCATAATAAATCCCATTAAACATCCAAAACAGATAATATAATAGCATGGAACAATAAAAAATTATAGGTACGTTGGAGATGTATCAGTCATCTTTGTGGGTCTCGCTTGTCGTCATTAGTTCGTCGAGGTCTTCTGGGGTCTGTCTCAGGAGATGTCTCTCTAGAGTGTCTGGGTTGTAGACTAGGAAAACAGATTCAGTTACCTTATCCTACTAGTGAGTCGGTGTCTCAGCGTCCTTTTGATTTAGTCCATTCTGATGTATGGGGTCCGGCTCCCTTCCCTTAGAAAGGGAGCCATCGATACTATATTATTTTCATAGATGATTTCTCTTGTTATACTTGGCTATATTTTACGACTTCTCGCAGTGAGGTTCTTTCCATCTATAAGTGTTTTGCTGCCATGGTTCACACTAAGTTCTCTTCACCTATTCATGTGTTCCGTGCTGACTCCGCTGGCGAGTATATTTCCAAGATGTTGTGTGGTGTTCTTCTTTGGCGGGGCACTCTTCCTCAGTTCTCTTGTCCTGGTGCTCATGCTCAGAATGGCGTGGCTGAGCGAAAGCATCGCCACCTTCTTGAGACGGCTCATGCGTTGATGATCGCCGCTTCTCTTCCACCTCATTTTTGGGCTGAGGCTATCTTCACCTCCACCTATCTCATCAACCTTGAGCTGTCCGCTGCTCTCCAGGATGGTGTTCCTTTCGAGCGTCTCTTTGATCGTTCTCCTGATTATTTGATGATTCGCTTGTTTGGTTGTGTTTGTTATGTTCTTCTTGCCCGTCGCGAATGCACCAAACTGACCGTTTAATCTATTGAGTATGTTTTCTTACGCTATAGTGATGAGCATAAGGGCTATCGTTGTTGGGATCCTATCGGTCGTCGGATGCGTATTTCTCGGGATGTGACTTTTGATGAGTCACGTCCCTTCTACCCGTGTCCATCTTCCTCGACCTTTTCAGTGGAGGATATCTCTTTCCTCACTTTTCCTGACACACCTATCACTCCAGTTGAGCCCTTGTCTCTCCGTCCAGCTCACTCTACTTCTCCACCGCTTGCCGATTTTCCGCCACCATCTCCCACGGTTTCCTCACCTCGCATGTCACCGGATTCTGCACCTTCATCCCTGGTGATTTCTTCGTCTCCACCTTCTAATTCTACCTCGGCTATTCCTCCTCCTATTCTTCCATCTTTTCCTCAGTATTACACTCGTCGTTCACGTACTGTAGATGCGTCTGCTGATGTGTCGTCCTCCTCGTCTCAGCCTACCTATGGCTTGCGTCCTCGTCCGCTTCCGCCTGTTGATCGCCTTGGTTTTCCAACCACTGGTGCTGCTGTTCTTGAGCTGACTTCTTATCATGAGGCTGTTGTTCATCCTGAATTGTAGTTTGCGATGGTAGAGGAGATTGCTGCTCTTGAACGCACTGGTACATGGGATCTTGTTTCTCTTCCTCCAGGTGTCCGTCCCATCACTTGTAAGTGGGTCTACAAGGTTAAGACTCGCTCCGATGGTTCTCTCAAGCGTTACAAAGCTCGTCTTGTGGCTCGTGGCTTTCAGCAGGAGCATGGTCGTGATTACGACGAGAATTTTGCTCCTGTGGCCCATATGACCACTATTCGTACACTTCTTGCCGTGGCCTCTGCACGCCACTGGTCTATATCTCAGCTTGATGTTAAGAATGCCTTTCTTAACGGTGAGTTGTGTGAGGAGGTATACATGTAGCCACCACCTGGGTATTCTGTTCCTGATGGCATGGTATGTCGTCTTCGTCGCTCTCTCTATAGCCTTAAGCAAGCCCCCCGCTCCTGGTTTGAGCGTTTTGCCTCTATGGTGACTGTTGCTGGTTTTTCAGCAAGTGCTCATGATCCAGCATTGTTTGTCCACCTTTATCCTCGTGGTCGGACTCTTCTTCTTCTCTATGTTGATGACATCATCATCACTGGCGACGACCCCGGGTATATTTCCTTTGTAAAGGCCCGTCTTAGTGAGCAGTTTCTTATGTTCGATCTTGGACCTCTTCGCTACTTTCTTGGGATTGAAGTCTTTTCTACCTTTGGTGGCTTTTTTATATCCCAGGAAAAGTATATACAGGATCTTCTTGCTCGTGTTGCTCTTACTAATGAGCGCATTGTTGAGACTGCCATGGAGCTCAATGTTCACCTCTGTGATACTGATGGTGACTCCTTGCCTGAACCGACGTGTTATCGTCATCTCGTTGGGAGTCTTGTCTATCTAGATGTCACTCGTGCGGATATCTCTTATCCGGTTCATATTCTGAGTCAGTTTGTCTCCGCTCCCACTTCGGTTCACTATAGTTACCTCCTTCGTGTTCTCCGATATCTTCGAGGCACGATCTCTTACCGTCTATTCTTTCCTCGCTCCAGTTCTTTATAGCTTCATGCCTATTCGGATGCTACGTGGGCTAGTTATCCCTCCGATGACCGTTCACTTTCTGCTTACTGTGTTTTTCTTGGTGGTTCTCTAATTGCTTGGAAGACAAAGAAACAGACTGCAGTTTCCCGTTCGAGTGCAGAGGTTGAGTTACAAGCTATGGCTCTTTTGACGGCAGAGGTGACTTGGTTACGATGGTTACTTCAGGATTTTGGTGTTTCTGTTACTACACCTACTCTACTCTTATCTGACAGTACAGGTGCTATTAGCATTGCGCGCGATCCTGTGAAGCATGGGCTCACCAAGCATTTGATGCTTTCTATGTGCGCGCTGGTGTGCAGGATCAGGTTATTGCTCTTCAGTATGTGCCTTCCGAGTTACAGTTGGTGGATTTTCCGACGAAGGCCCAGACTAGAGCGCAACATGGCTTCTATCTCTCCAAACTCAGTGTTGTTAATCCACCATGAGTTTGAGGGGGGGGGTGTTATAGTATTATATATATAGCCATGTAACCTTTCGTATTTACCCTATTGTATAAGGGGTTTCCTGCATATATTCCACACATGTACATGTATATATACTGTCCTATGGCCTCTTGGAAATACAAGTTGCATATTCCTAACAGCAGCAAGATATGTACTCTCTCCGGAAAGAAATGCTCTTATATTTCTTTATGGAGGGAATAAAATACCCGTGCTTCTTACTAATGATGATCCTAATGTTAATTCAATGGGGAAATGAATATTGAGTGCGGACATAGTGCTATTCTTTTGGGGTAAGAAAGAGAAAAAATGTTAATTTTGGTTCCTTCCTTTTTATGCATATGGATGCAATTTGTGCTCTCTGTCTATTTGTAATTTGTCTTGGTATACTCATGAAGTATACGACCATTACTCCCTGGTCCTACAGAACATAGTTCGTATTTCTCATTTGTATAGTTCAGTGCTTTTGGTTTGGATAGTTCACTCCTTCGTATTTGGTACCATTTTCAAGTTGAAGGACAGATTCTTGATTTTCTTCTATATTGGGTATTGTTTAATTTCGTGGGTAATTTTAGTTCATTCATTCTGCATATTCCCAATTTTTGTACAGCTTCTCGGTAAGAAATAGACACGCTAGATTCACATACTTATCTTTGAAAAATATCATTTTTTGGCCATAGGTGCTGTAGTTGTTTGAGTTTGTAGTTGCATGAACATCCTTAGGCATTTGTTTACCGTAGAACATGCTTTCTGATTTTCATGATGACTTGACAAAGAAAATAGAATTGCAATATGCATGAAGAAATTGGTCATAAACTCTTGATTTCCTCGGCTCAACATAGTGACTAATTTAGTGGTGAGCGGGTAGTTACCCAGTGGTTGTCTTATTGTTTGTAGGTGGTCCTTCCTATAGGTCTGTTGGTCAGGGCGATTTGTGTGTCCCCTGTGTCTCCGTTCTGGTTGCGTCTTTTGGTATTTTTTGCATCTATTTCTTTGTTGATTTCTTGCTTGCCGTTCGGCGTCGTTAATGTTTACTTTTATTTTTTTGGTAGGCCCAACTATTGATGTGGGAGGAGACCTTTATGAAAGCTCTGGTCTGATGTTTAGTCTTGGTAGAAAGAAACGGCAATGCATACTTTTCATCTTGCAAGATGTAGCACTCATGATGATTAAAATGTATCTTTTTGAAATTATTTATGTGCATATATAGCTTGCTTCCTTGTGACTAAGGAGTTATTACAACAAGCTTATGCACATGAAGCCCTTATTTTCCATCTCATGAGTCAAAAGTAGCATCTACACACACGTATGTTCCATGAGTCCAAAGTAGCATATACATCCACGTACTATGTCGATGGGGTGCGACGTGCCGCCACATGGGTATGGCTAGTCAAAATCAAGAGGTAATAGCAACCCAGGTCCTTGTACTTGCATAGCATGTGATGGTTTAGTCCTTGTACTTGAAAAAGTAGATTATTTCATTCCTAAACTTGTCATGGAGGTGCAAGTTTAATCCTAGGCCAATCACAGCTCACAAACTGGATGCCAAGTGGACTAGCTGGTCAGCGCACAACATTTTGCACTTAGCCCCCTGCCTTCTTCCCTTATCAACCCGCAATGCAACACCAAGTGGCACCTGAATAAATGTTGTCTCCCCTGGTCAATCATTAACTGTTGTTCCTCTTTGTCTTCGCCTCTCCGGCCACGCGAGCTGCTGTCGCTGGAGCTGGAGCCGCGGGCTGACATAAGCCATCATGGCGACATCGCCGGAGCTCACCGGCGATGTGCAACCGCCTCCTTCCGTCCATCAAGTTAGGCCACACAGTGTCTTCCCTCCTAATTACGGTGCTTTTTCTTCATCTGCTCTGTTCGTCCTCCTCTGCATTGCTTCTCCTCCCTTATCGCACGTAGCACCGGCGGATCGGTCTGTTTTGAGAGCGATTCTTGTACATCGAGTGGTGCATATTGCCTATTGTTCTTCCAGCGGCGTAAAGAACTGATTTTGACCACACATTTCAGTATAGGGTTTAGGTATTTCTATTTTTGGTAAAGGTTTAGGGTTCACGTGCTGCTGTGGATTTAGTACGCAAGGTAGCCATTGCAAAGTGTGTGGAATAGTTAACAGATCATGACTGTAACATAAATATCCAATTGTTGGCTTGATATGTTCAGTTAATCTGCAAGATGTAGTTAACTGAACATTTTAGTTAATTAACTGCAGTTTGAAGATGCAGTAATTGAAATTTCTTCAGTTAACTATATTGCTGCACTTGATTTTGATCTTTCGAGGGGTGCATATCTTTGTTGTACTGGACTTGTTCCCCTAAATCTGTAAGAGGTAGTTAACTGAATTTTTGCAGTTAACTAACTGCATTCTACAAGATCCAGTTAACTGAATTTGTGCTTATATTCTGCTCTATATTTGTTATGTTGATGTTTGTGCTTATATTCTGCTCTATGTGGGTGCAGTGTGTGATTCAGCAATGGGACAGAGTGTGGATACTCCTTTCTTTACACTAGAACTTAAGCATGGTGGAATTTTCTGTGGACCAACCAATAGCATGGAGTATTACAATCCATCTGTGTAGGTGATTGATTATGTTGATGCTGGGTCATTCTCATATGCAGTCATTGAAGAGCATCTGAAATGGCTGGGATATCCTGTTAATGAGCACATAATTTACTGGACAAGACCTGGTAAACCAATTTCAGATGGGATGATGAGAATTAGAGGTGATGAGGATGTGCAGCAAATGATCAGAGAAAGTGCTAAGCATAAAATGCTTGTAATCATGGTGAACCATTCAGATTTCATCAGCAACTTTAGGGAAGATTTGATAGTGCCATCATTTCAAAGCCCTGACACAATGGCCATCTCAAATGTTGTTGTAGGCAGTGCAACATCATCTCACAGCCTCATTTCAGTCAATGTTGAATGTCCCCTTTCATAGGTTGCAGCAGATTTGCAATCTGAAGATAATTTGCTTATATAGTTATAGTGCGCATGCTAATTGTAGTGTGAAGATACAGTGCTGTCAGATTCAGATTTCAGTGACAGTGATTATGACATAGATGTGAAGGAAATATGCCCTAGAGGCAATAATAAAGTTGTTATTTTATATTTCCTTATATCATGATAACTGTTTATTATTCATGCTAGAATTGTATTAACCGGAAACTTGATACATGTGTGGATACATAGACAAAACACCGTGTCCCTAGTAAGCATATACTAGACTAGCTCATTAATCAAAGATGGTTAGGTTTCCTAACCATAGACATGCATTGTCATTTGATGAACGGGATCACATCATTAGGAGAATGATGTGATGGACAAGACCCATCCATTAGCTTAGCACAATGATCGTTAAGTTTTATTTCTATTGCTTTCTTCATGACTTATACATATTCCTATGACTATGAGATTATGCAACTCCCGAATACCGGAGGAACACCTTGTGTGCTATCAAACCTCATAACGTAATTGGGTGATTATAAAGATGCTCTACAGGTGTCTCCGAAGGTGTTTGTTGGGTTGGCATAGATCAAGATTAGGATTTGTCACTCCGTGTATCGGAGAGGTATCTCTGGGCCCTCTCAGTAATGCACATCACCATAAGCCATGCAAGCAATGTGACTAATGATTTAGTTGCGGGATGATGCATTACAGAATGAGTAAAGAGACTTGCCGGTAACAAGATTGAACTAGGTATCATGATACCAACGATCGAATCTCGGGCAAGTAACATACCGATGACAAAGGGAATGACGTATGTTGTCATTGCAGTTTGACCGATAAAGATCTTCATAGAATATGTAGGGACCAATATGAGCATCCATGTTCCGCTGTTGGTTATTGACGGGAGATATGTCTCGGTCATGTCTACATAGTTCTCGAACCCGTAGGGTCCGCACACTTAATGTTCGATGACAATTTGTATTATGAGTTATGTGATTTGATGACCGAAGATTGTTCGAAGTCCCGGATGAGATCATGGACATGACGAGGAGTCTCGAAATAGTTGACAAGTAAAGATTGATATATTGGAAGGTTATATTCGGACACCGGAATGGTTCCGAAGTGATTCGGGTATTTTTTAGAGTACCGGGAGGTTACCGGAACCTCCCCGGGGAAGTAGTGGGCCTTCATGGGCCTTAGAGGAAAGGAGAGGAGGGCCGCAAGGGTGCCCCCTCCCATGGCAAGTCTGAATTGGACTAGGGAGGGGGGCGCCCCCTCTTTCCTTCTCCCTCTCCTCCTCCTTCCCTCTCTCCCCCTCTTGGAAAAGGAAGGGGAGTCCAACTAGGATTGGGAATCCTAGTTGGACTCCCCCTATGGCGCGCCCCTCCCTGCCGCCGGCCTCCTCCTCTCCCTCCTTTATATACGTGGCCAGGGGGCACCCCAAAGTACAAAAGACAATCTCTTAGCCTTGTGCGGTGGCCCCTCCACAGTTTAACACCTCGGTCATATCATCGTAGTGCTTAGGCGAAGCCCTGCGCTGGTAACTTCATCATCACCATCGCCACGCCATCGTGTTGACAGAACTCTCCCTCGTCCTCAACTAGATCAAGAGCTCGAGGGACGTCATCATGCTGAATGTGTGCTGAACACGGAGGTGCCGTATGTTCGGTACTTGGATCGGTTGGATCGTGAAGACATTCGACTACATCAACATCGTTACTAAACGCTTCCGCTTTCGGTCTACGAGGGTATGTGGACACACTCTCCCGTCTCGTTGCTATGCTTCTCCTAGATAGATCTTGCATGGTCGTAGGATTTTTTTTTGAAATACTGCGTTCCCCAACAGTGGCATCCGAGCCAGGTCTATGCGTAGATGTTATATGCACGAGTAGAACACAATGAGTTGTGTGCGATAATAGTCATACTGCTTACCACCAACGTCTTACTTTGATTCAGTGGTATTGTTGTATGAAGCGGCCCGGACCGACATTACATGACCGCGTTCCTGAGACTAGTTCTACCGACGTGCTTCGCACGCAGGTGGCTGGCGGGTGTCTGTTTCTCCAACTTTTGTTGAATCGAGTTTGACTACGCCTGGTCCTTGTTGAAGGTTGATGTCTACTACGCAACCTTCTCCTTGAAGACGTTGTTGGGCCTCCAAGTGCAGAGGTTTGTAGGACAGTAGCAAATTTCCCTCAAGTGGATGACCTAAGGTTTATCAATCCGTGGGAGGCGTAGGATGAAGATGGTCTCTCTCAAGCAACCCTGCAACCAAATAACAAAGAGTCTCTTGTGTCCCCAACACACCCAATACAATGGTAAATTGTATAGGTGCACTAGTTCAGCAAAGAGATGGTGATACAAGTGCAATATGGATAGTAGATATAGGTTTTTGTAATCTGAAATAATAAAAACAGCAAGGTAACTAATGGTAAAAGTGAGCGTAAACGGTATTGCAATGATAGGAAACAAGGCCTAGGGTTCATACTTTCACTAGTGCAAGTTCTCTCAACAATAATAACATAATTGGATCTCATAACTATCCCTCAACATGCAACAAAGAGTCACTCCAAAGTCACTAATAGTGGAGAACAAGCGAAGAGATTATGGTAGATGCAGAAACCACCTCAAAGTTATTCTTTCCAATCAATCCGTTGGGCTATTCCTATAAGTGTCACATACAGCCCTAGAGTTAGTAATAGAATAACACCTTAAGACACAAATCAACCAAAACCCTAATGTCACCTAGATACTCCAATGTCACCTCAAGTATCCGTGGGTATGATTATATGATATGCATCACACAATCTCAATTCATCTATTCAAACCAACACATAGAACCTCAAAGAGTGCCCCAAAGTTTCTACCAGAGAGTCAAGAAAACGTGTGCCAACCCCTATGCATAGGTTCATGGGCGGAACCCGCAAGTTGGTCACCAAAACATACATCAAGTGGCATGTGATATCCCATTGTCACCACAGATAAACACGGCAAGATATACATCAAGTGTTCTCATAAAAGACTCAATCCGATAAGATAACTTCAAGAGGGGAAACTCAATTCATCAAAAGAGAGTAGAGGGGGAGAAGAAACATAAGATCCAACTATAATAGCAAAGCTCGCGATACATCAAGATCGTGCCATAGAGGGAACACGAGAGAGAACATGGGAGAGAGAGAGAGAGAGATCAAACACTTAGCTACTGGTACATACCCTCAGCCCCGAGGGTGAACTACTCCCTCCTCGTCATGGATAGCGCTGGGATGATGAAGATGGCCACAGTGAGGTTCCCCGTCCGTGAGGTGCTTGGAGCAGGCTCCCGAGAGGTTTTTGGTGGCTATAGAGGCTTGCGGCGGCGGAACTCTCGATCTATCTTCTGTTTTGGTAGTTTTTCGATACGTAGGTATATATGGGTGCATGGGGTACGTCGGTGGAGCTTCGGGAGCCCCACGAGGCAGGGGGCGCCCCCTAGGGGGGTGGGCGTGCCCCCCACCCTCGTGGCCAGCTCCCGTATCTTCTGACGTAGAGTCCAAGTCTATCCGGTGGCTTTCCTTCCAAAAATAACTTGTCCAGTTGATTTTGTTCCGTTTTGACTCCGTTTGATATTCCTTTTCTTCGAAACACTGAAATAGGCATAAAACAGCAAATCTGGGCTGGGCCTCCGGTTAATAGGTTAGTCCCAAAAATAATATAAAAGTGGATAATCAAGCCCAATATTGCCCAAAACAGTATATAATATAGCATGGAGCAATCAAAAATTATTGATACGTTGAAGACGTATCAAGCATCCCCAAGCTTAATTCCTGCTCGTCCTCGAGTAGGTAAATGATAAAAAGATAATTTTTTATGCGGAGTGCTATTTGGCATAATTTCAATGTAATTCTTTTTACTTGTGATATGGATATTCAGATTTGAAAGATTCAAGACAAAAGTTCATATTGACATAAAAATAATAATACTTCAAGCATACTAACAAAGCAATTATGTCTTCTCAAAATAACATGGCCAAAGAAAGTTATCCCTACAAAATCATATAGTCTTGCTATGCTCTATCTTCACCACACAAAGTATTTAAATCATGCACAACCCCGATGACAAGCCAAGCAATTGTTTCATACTTTTGATGTTCTCAAACTTTTCAATCTTCACGCAATACATGAGCGTGAGCCATGGACATAGCACTTATAGGTGGAATAGAATGGTGGTTGTAGAGAAGACAAAAGGAGAAGATAGTCTCACATCAACTAGGCATATCAACGGGCTATGGAGATGCCCATCAATAGATATCAATGTGAGTGAGTAGGGATTGCCATGCAACGGATGCACTAGAGCTATAAGTATATGAAAGCTCAACAAAAGAAACTAAGTGGGTGTGCATCCAACTCGCTTGCTCACGAAGACCTAGGGCATTTGAGGAAGCCCATCATTGGAATATACAAGCCAAGTTCTATAATGAAAAATGCCCACTAGTATATGAAAGTGACAACATAGGAGACTCTCTATCATGAAGATCATGGTGCTACTTTGAAGCACAAGTGTGGTAAAAGGATAGTAGCATTGTCACTTCTCTCTTTTTCTGTCATTTTTTATTTTTTTTTTTGTGCCTGTCTCTCTTTTTTTGGCCTCTTTTTTCCTTTTTTTATTTTTTTCGCTCGAGTCTCATCCCGACTTGTGGGGAATCATAGTCTCCATCATCCTTTCCTCACTGGGACAATGCTCTAATAATGATGATCATCACACTTTTATTTACTTACAACTCAAGAATTACAACTCGATATTTAGAACAAAATATGACTCTATATGAATGCCTCCGTGATGTCTTAGGATATGCAATGAATCATGAGCGACATGTATGAAAGAATTATGAATGGTGGCTTTGCGACAAATACGATGTCAACTACATGATCATGCAAAGCAATATGACAATGATGAAGCGTGTCATAAGAACAGAACGGTGGAAAGTTGCATGGCAATATATCTCGGAATGGCTATGGAAATGCCATGATAGGTAGGTATGGTGGCTGTTTTGAGGAAGGTATATGGTGGGTGTATGATACCGGCGAAAGGTGCGCGGTATTAGAGAGGCTAGCAATGGTGGAAGGGTGAGAAAAGTGCGTATAATCCATGGACTCAACATTAGTCATAAAGAACTCATATACTTATTGCAAAAATCTAGAAGTTCTCAAAGCAAAGTATTACGCGCATGCTCCTAGGGGGATAGATTGGTAGGAAAAGACCATCGCTCGTCCCCGACCGCCACTCATAAGGAAGACAATCCATAAATAAATCATGCTCCGACTTCATCACATAATGGTTCACCATATGTGCATGCTCTGAGGAATCACAAACTTTAACACAAGTATTTCTCAAATTCACAACTACTCAACTAGCATGACTCTAATATCACCATCTTCATATCTCAAAACAATTATCAAGCATCAAACTTTTCTTAGTATTCAACACACTCATAAGAATTCTTACAAATCTTGTATGCTTAGCATATTATGATTATTTAAGCAAATTACTATGCTATTTAAGACTCTCAAAATAATATAAGTGAAGCATGAGAGTTCAATAGTTTCTATAAAACAAATCCACCACCGTGCTCTAAAAGATATAAGTGAAGCACTAGAGCAAACAACAAACTACTCTGAAAGATATAAGTGAAGATCAACGAGTAGTCGAATAATTATACAATTATGTGAAGACTCTCCCATTTAATAATTTCAGATCTTGGTATTTTATTCAAACAGCAAGCAAAGCTAAAGAAAATTACATGACGCTCCAAGCAAAACACATATCATGTGGTGAATAAAAATATAGCTCCAAGTAAAGTTACCCGATGAGCGAAGATTTAAAGAGGGGATGCCTTCCGGGGCATCCCCAAGCTTAGGCTCTTGGTTATCCTTTAATATTACCTTGGGGTGCCTTGGGCATCCCCAAGCTTAGGCTCTTGCCACTCCTTATTCCATAGTCCATCGAATCTTTACCCAAAACTTGAAAACTTCACAACACAAAACTTAACAGAAAACTCATGAGCTCCGTTACCGAAAGAAAACAAAACACCACTTCAAGGTACTGTAATGAACTCATTATTTATTTATATTGGTGTTAAACCTACTGTATTCCAACTTCTCTATGGTTTATAAAATATTTTACTAGCCATAGATTCATCAAAATAAGCAAACAACACACGAAAAACAGAATCTGTCAAAAACAGAACAGTCTGTAGTAATCTGTAACTAACGCAAACTTCTGGAACTCCAAAAATTCTAAAATAAATTGGTGGACCTGAGGGATTTGTCTAGTAATCATCTGAAAAAAGAATCAACTAAATAGCACTTTCCAATGAAAAGTTCTAGCTAATCTCGTGAGCGCTAAAGTTTCTGTTTTTACAGCATGATCATAAAGACTTCACCCAAGTCTTCCCAAAGGTTCTACTTGGCACAAACACTAATTAAAACACAAAACCACATCTAAACAGAAGATATATGTATTATTTATTCCTAAACATAACCAAAAATCAAGAAACTGAAATAAAATTGGGTTGCCTCCCAACAAGCGCTATCGTTTAACGCCCCTAGCTAGGCATGATGATTTCAATGATGCTCACATAAAGATAAGAATTGAAACATAAAGAGAGCATCATGAATATGACTAGCACATTTAAGTCTAACACACTTCCTATGCATAGGGATTTTGTGAGCAAACAACTTATGGGAACAAGAATCAACTTGCATAGGAAGGTAAAACAAGCATAACTTCAAAATTTTAAGCACATAGAGGGGAAACTTGATATTATTGCAATTCCTAAAAGTATATATTCCTCCATCATAATAATTTTCAGTAGCATCATGAATAAATTCAACAATATAACCAGCACCTAAAGCATTCTTTTCATGATCCACTTTCATAGAAATTTTATTACTCCCCACACAAGCAAATTTCTTCTCATTCGGAATAGTGGGAGTAAACTCAACAAAATAACTATTATGTGATTGAAAATTAAGATCAAGATGACAAGTTTCATGGTTATCATTATTATTTATAG
The DNA here is from genome assembly GCA_021605145.1 of Aegilops bicornis. Taxonomy (NCBI): domain Eukaryota; kingdom Viridiplantae; phylum Streptophyta; class Magnoliopsida; order Poales; family Poaceae; genus Aegilops; species Aegilops bicornis. Next base: position 436,098,336 of record CM038672.1, on the reverse strand, counting down.
CATACATGTCATCACAATAATCATCATAGATAGGAGGTATGCTTTCATCATAGTAAATTTTCTCATCAAAGCTTGGGGGACAAAAAATATCATCTTCATTAAACATAGCTTCCCCAAGCTCGTGGCTTTGCATATCATTAGCATCATGGATATTCAAGGAATTCATACTAACAACATTTCAATCATGCTCATCATTCAAATATTTAGTGCCAAACATTTTAATGCATTCTTCTTCTAACACTTTGGCAGAATTTTCCTTTCCATCATACTCATGAAAGATATTAAAAAGATGAAGCGTATGAGACAAACTCAATTCCATTTTTTTGGTAGATTTCTTTTATAGACTAAACTAGTGCTAAAACAAGAAACAAAAAGATTCGATTGAAATATCTAAAGATATACCTTCACTTACCTAGCCTCCCCGGCAACGGCGCCAGAAAAGAGCTTGATGTCTACTACGCAACCTTCTCCTTATAGACGTTGTTGGGCCTCCAAGTGCAGAGGTTTGTAGGACAGTAGCAAATTTCCCTCAAGTGGATGACCTAAGGTTTATCAATCCATGGAGGCGAGGGATGAAGATGGTCTCTCTCAAGCAACCCTGCAACCAAATAACAAAGAGTCTCTTGTGTCCCCAACACACCCAATACAATGGTAAATTGTATAGGTGCGCTAGTTCGGCGAAGAGATGGTGATACAAGTGCAATATGGATAGTAGATATAGGTTTTTGTAATCTGAAATAATAAAAACAGCAAGGTAACTAATGGTAAAAGTGAGCGTAAACGGTATTGCAATGATAGGAAACAAGGCCTAGGGTTCATACTTTCACTAGTGCAAGTTCTCTCAACAATAATAACATAATTGGATCTCATAACTATCCCTCAACATGCAACAAAGAGTCACTCCAAAGTCACTAATAATGGAGAACAAACGAACAGATTATGGTAGGGTACGAAACCACCTCAAAGTTATTCTTTCCAATCAATCTGTTGGGCTATTCCTATAAGTGTCACAAACAGCCCTAGAGTTCATACTAGAATAACACCTTAAGACACAAATCAACCAAAACCCTAATGTCACCTAGATACTCCAATGTCACCTCAAGTATCCGTGGGTATGATTATACGATATGCATCACACAATCTCAATTCATCTATTCAAACCAACACATAGAACCTCAAAGAGTGCCCCAAAGTTTCTACCAGAGAGTCAAGAAAACGTGTGCCAACCCCTATGCATAGGTTCATGGGCGGAACCCGCAAGTTGGTCACCAAAACATACATCAAGTGGCATGTGATATCCCATTGTCACCACAGATAAACACGGCAAGACATACATCAAGTGTTCTCATAAAAGACTCAATCCGATAAGATAACTTCAAGAGGGGAAACTCAATTCATCACAAGAGAGTAGAGGGGGAGAAGAAACATAAGATCCAACTATAATAGCAAAGCTCGCGATACATCAACATCGTGCCATAGAGGGAACACGAGAGAGAACACGAGAGAGAGAGAGAGAGAGAGAGAGAGAGAGAGAGAGAGATCAAACACATAGCTACTGGTACATACCCTCAGCCCCGAGGGTGAAATACTCCCTCCTCGTCATGGATAGCGCGGGGATGATGAAGATGGCCACAGGTGAGGGTTCCCCCCTCCGGCAAGGTGACGGAACGGGCTCCCGAAAGGTTTTTGGTGGCTACAGAGGCTTGCGACGGCGGAACTCCGGATCTATCTTCTGTTCTGATAGTTTTTCGATGCGCAGGTATATATGGGTGCAGGGGGTACGTCGGTGGAGCTTCGGGGGCCCCACGAGGCAGGGGCGCGCCCCCACCCTCGTGGCCAGCTCCCGTATCTTGTGATGTAGAGTCCAAGTCTATCCGGTGGCTTTCCTTCCAAAAATAACTTCTCCAGTTGATTTCGTTCCGTTTTGACTCCGTTTGATATTCCTTTTCTTCAAAACACTGAAATAGGCATAAAACAGCAAATCTAAGCTGGGCCTCCGGTTAATAGGTTAGTCCCAAAATAATATAAAAGTGGATTAAAGCCCAATATTGCCCAAACCAGTAGATAATATAGCATGGAGCAATCAAAAATTATAGATACGTTGGAGCCGTATCAAAGGTTAAAACAACACAATTGATGAAAAATCATTGTGGTTTTGATGCGAAGGTAAGAACGGTTCTTAATGGAAGCCCGTAGCAGCCACGTAAAACTTGCAACAACAAAGTAGAGGACGTCTAACTTGTTTTTGCAGGGCATGTTGTGATGTGATATGGTCAAGACGTGATGAGATATAAATTGTTGTATTAGATTATAATGTTTTGTAAAAGTTATCGGCATTTGGCAGGAGCCTTATGGTTGTCGCTTTATTGTATGAAATGCAATCGCCATGTAATTGCTTTACTTTATCACTAAGCAGTAGCAATAGTCGTAGAAGCAATAGTTGGCGAGACAACAACGATGCTACGATGGAGATCAAGGTGTCAAGCCAGTGATGATGGAGATCATGACGGTGCTTTGGAGATGGAGATCAAAGGCACAAGATGATGATGGCCATATCATGTCACATATTTTGATTGCATGTGATGTTTATCCTTTATGCTTCTTATTTTGCTTTGTACGGTGGTAGCATTATAAGATGATCTCTCACTAAATTTCAAGGTATAAGTGTTCTCCCTGAGTATGCACCGTTGCTACAGTTCGTCATGCCGACACACCATGTGATGATCGGGTGTGATAAGCTCTATATTCACATACAACGGGTGCAAGCCAGTTTTGCATGTGCAGAATATTCGGGTTAAACTTGACGAGCCTAGCATATGCAGATATGGCCTCGCAACACTGAGACCGAAAGGTCGAACGTGGATCATATAGTAGATATGATCAACATAGAGATGTTCACCATTGAAAACTACTCCATCCCACGTGATGATTGGACATGGTTTAGTTGATATGGATCACATGATCATTTAGATGACTAGAGGGATGTCTTTCTAAGTGGGAGTTCTTAAGTAATATGATTAATTGAACTTTAATTTATCATGAACTTAGTCCTGATAGTTTTGCATATCTATGTTGTTGTAGATCAATAGCTCGCGTATAGCTCCCCTGTTTTATTTTTGATATGTTCGTAGAGAAAACTAAGTTGAAAGATGATAGTAGCAATGATGCGGACTGGGTCCATGATCTGAGGATTATCCTCATTGCTGCACAGACGAATTATGTCCTTGACGCAGGAGCAAATGCAGACGTTATGAACGTTTGAAAAAGCTCAGTATGATGACTACTTGATAGTTTAGTGCACCATGCTTTACGGCTTAGAACTGGGACTTAAAAAATGTTTTGAACGCCACGGAGCATATGAGATGTTCCAAGAGATAAAATTGGTATTTCAGTCTTATGCCCATGTTGAGAGGTATGAGACCTCTGACAAATACTTTGCCTACAAGACGGAGGAGAATAGGTCACCCAGTGAGCATGTGATTAGAATGTCTGAGTACTACAATCACTTGAATCGAGTTGGAGTTAATCTTCCAGATAAGATAATGATTGCCAGAGTTCTCTAGTCAGTATCACCAAGTTACTGGAACGTCGTGATGACTATAATATGCAAGGGATGACGAAAATGATTCCCGAGCTCTTCGCGATGTTGAAATCGGCAAATGTAGAAATCAAGAAAGAGCATCAAGTGTTGATGGTTAAGAAGACCACTAGTTTCAAGAAAAAGGGCAAAGAGAAAGAAAGTGAACTTCAATAAGAATGGCAAGGAAGTTGCCACTCCCGTGAAGAAGCCCAAAGCTGAACCCAGGCCTGAAACTGAGTGCTTCTACTGCAAAGGAAATGATCACTGGGAGCGGAACTACCCCAAATACTTGGCAGATAAGAAGGATGGCAAAGTGAACAAAGGTATATGTGATATACATGTTATTAATGTGTACTTTACTAGTGTTCATAGTAACCCCTGGGTATTTGATACCGGTTCAGTTGCTATGATTAGTAACTAAAAACAGGAGTTGCAGAATGAACAAGACTAGTTATGGGCGAAGTGATGATGTGTGTTGGAAGTGATTCCAAGGTTGATACGATCACCATCGCACACTCCATCTACCTTCGGGATTAGTGTTGAACCTAAATAAACGTTATTTAATGTTTGCGTTGAGCATGAATATGATTAGATCATGTTTATTACTATACGGTTATTCATTTAAGTCAGAGGATAATTGTTATTCTGTTTACATGAATAAAACCATCAATGGTCATAAACCCAATGTGAATGGTTTATTGAATCTCGTTCGTAGTGATACACATATTCATAATATTGATACCAAAAGATGCAAAGCTAGTAATGATAGTGCGACTTATTTTTGGCACTGCCGTTTAGGTCATATTGGTGTAAAGCGCATGAAGAAACTCCATGCTGATGGGCTTTTGTAATCACTTGATTATGAATCACTTGATGCTTGCGAACCATGCCTCATGGGAAAGATGACCAAGACTCCGTTCTCTAGAACAATGGAGCGAGCCACTAACTTATTGGAAATAATACATATTGATGTATGCGGTCCGATGAGTGTTAAGGCTCGCGGCAGGTATCATTATTTTCTGACCTTCACAGATGATTTGAGCAGATATGGGTATATCTACTTGATGAAACACAAGTCTAAAAACATTTGAAAAGTTCAAAGAATTTCAGAGTGAAGTGAAGAATCATCGTAACAAGAAAATAAAGTTTCTACGATCTGATCGCGGAGGCGAATATTTGAGTTACGAGTTTGGCCTTCAATTAAAACAACGCGGAATAGTTTCACAAACTCATGCCACCTGGAACACCATAGCATAATGGTGTGTCTGAACATCGTAACCGTACTTTATTAGATATGGTGCGATTTATGATGTCTCTTACCGATTTACCACTATCATTTTTGGGTTATGCATTAGAGACAGTTGCATTCATGTTAAATAGGGCACCGTCTAAATCCGTTAAGACGGCACCATATGAACTGTGGTTTAGCAAGAAACCTAAGTTGTCGTTTCTTAAAGTTTGAGGTTGCGATACTTATGTGAAAAAGTTTTAGCTTGATAAACTCGAACCCAAATCGGAGAAGTGCGTCTTCATAGGATACCCAAAAGAAACTGTTGGCTACACCTTCTATCACAAATCCGAAGGCAAGATCTTTGTTGCTAAGAATGGATCCTTTCTAGAGAAGGAGTTTCTCTCGAAAGAAGTGTGTGGGAAGAAAGTAGAACTTGATGGGTAATTGTACCTTCTCTCGAATTGGAAAGTGGTTCATCACAGAAATCAGTTCCAGTGATGCCTACTCCAATTAGTGAGGAAGCTAATGATGATGATCATGAAACATCAGATCAAGTTACTACTGAACCTCGTAGGTCAACCAGAGGACGTTCCGCACCAGAGTGGTACGGTAATCCTGTTCTGGAAGTCATGTTACTAGACCATGACGAACCTACGAACTATGAGGAAGCGATGATGAGCCCAGATTCCGATAAATGGCTTGAGGCCATGAAATCTGAGATAGGATCCATGTATTAGAACAAAGTATGGACTCTGATTGACTTGCTCGATGATCCGCGAGCCATTGAGAATAAATTAATATTCAAGAGGAAGACGGATGCTGATAGTAGTGTTACTATCTACAAAGCTCGAATTGTCGAAAAAGGTTTTTGACAAGTTCAAGGTGTTGACTACGATGAGATTTTCTCACTCGTATCGATGCTTAAAGTCTTTCCGAATCATGTTAGCAATTGCCGCATTTTATGAAATCTGGCAAATGGATGTCAAAACTACATTCCTTAATGGATTTCTTAAAGAAGAGTTTTATATGATACAACCAGAAGGTTTTGTCAATCCTAAAGGTGCCGACAAAGTGTGCAAGCTCCAGTGATCCATCTAGGGACTGGTGCAAGCATCTCGGAGTTGGAATATATGCTTTGATGAGGTGATCAAAGCATATCATATTATACAGACTTGCGGTGAAGCCTGTATTTACAAGAAAGTGAGTGGGAGCACTACAACCTTTCTGATAAGTATATGTGAATGACATATTGTTGATCATAAATGATGTAGAATTTTCTGGAAAGCATAAAAGAGTGTTTGAAAGGAGTTTTTCAAAGAAAGACCTCGGTAAAGCTGCTTACATATTGGGCATCAAGATCTATAGAGATAGATCAAGACGCTTGATAAGATTTTTCAATGAGTACATACCTTGACAAGATTTTGAAGTAGTTCAAAATGGAATAGTCAAAGAAGGAGTTCTTGCCTGTATTGCAAGGTGTAAAGTTGAGTAAGACTCAAAACCCGACCATGGCAGAAAATAGAAAGAGAATGAAAGTCATTCCCTATGCCTCAGCCATAAGTTCTATAAAGTATGTTATGCTGTGTACCAGACCTATTGTGTACCTTGCCATGAGTTTGGCAAGGGGGTACGATAGTGATCCAGGAGTGGATCACTGGATAGCGGTCAAAGTTATCCTTAGTTACCTAAGAGGACTAAGGAAATATTTCTCGGTTATGGAGGTAATAAAGAGTTCGTCGTAAAGAGTTACGTCGATGCAAGCTTTTACACCGATCCGGATGACTCTGAGTCTCAATCTGGATACATATTGAAAGTGGTAGCAATTAGCTAGAGTAGCTCTATGCAGAGCATTGTAGACATAGAAAATTTACAAAATACATACGGCTCTGAACGTGACAGGCCTGTTGACTAAACTTCTCTCACAAGCAAAACATGATCACACCTTAGTACTCTTTGGGTGTTAATCACATGGCGATGTGAACTAGATTACTAACTCTAGTAAACCCTTTGGGTGTTGATCACATGATGATGTGAACTATGGGTGTTAATCACATGGTGATATGAACTATTGGTGTTAAATCACATGGCGATGTGAACTAGATTATTGACTCTAGTGCAAGTGGGAGACTGAAGGAAATATGCCCTAGAGGCAATAATAATGTTGTTATTTTATATTTCCTCGTATCATGATAAATTTTTATTATTCATACTAGAATTGTATTAACCGAAAACTTGATACATGTGTGGATACATAGACAAACACTGTGTCCCTAGTAAGCCTCTACTAGATTAGCTCGTTAATCAAAGATGGTTATGTTTCCTAACCATAGACATGTGTTGTCATTTGATGAACGGGATCACATCATTAGGAGAATGATGTGATGGACAAGACCCATCCGTTAGCTTAGCATAGTGATCGTTAAGTTTTATTGCTATTGCTTTCTTCATGACTTATACATATTCCTATGACTATGAGATTATGCAACTCCCGAATACCGGAGGAACACCTGATGTGCTATCAAACGTCACAACGTAACTGGGTGATTATAAAGATGCTCTATAGGTGTGTCTGAAGGTGTTTGTTGGGTTGGCATAGATCAAGATTAGGATTTGTCACTCCGTGTATCGGAGAGGTATCTCTGGGCCCTCTCAGTAATGCACATCACTATAAGCCTTGCAAGCAATGTGACTAATAAGTTAGTTGCGGGACGATGCATTACGGAACGAGTAAAGAGACTTGCCGGTAACGAGATTGAACTAGGTATGATGATACCGACGATCGAATCTCGGGCAAGTAACATAGCGATGACAAAGGGAATAAGGTATGTTGTCATTGCAGTTTAACCGATAAAGATCTTCATAGAATATGTAGGAACCAATATGAGAATCCAGGTTCCGCTATTGGTTATTGACCGGAGATATGTCTCGGTCATGTCTACATAGTTCTCGAACCCGTAGGGTCCATGTCGGTGTCAAAACCGACGGATCTCGGGTAGGGGGTCCCGAACTGTGCGTCTGGGCGGATGGTAACAGGAGACAAGGGACACGATGTTTTTATCCAGGTTCGGGCCCTCTCGATGGAGGTAAAACCCTACTCCTGCTTGATTAATATTGATGATATGGGTAGTACAAGAGTAGATCTACCACGAGATCAGAGAGGCTAAACCCTAGAAGCTAGCCTATGGTATGATTGTTGTTCGCCCTACGGACTAAAACCCTCCAGTTTATATAGACACCGGAGAGGGTTAGGGTTACATAGAGTCGGTTACAATGGGAGGAGATCTACATATCCGTATCGCCAAGCTTGCCTTCCACGCCAAGGAAAGTCCCCTCCGGACACGGGACGAAGTCTTCAATCTTGTATCTTCATAGTCCAGGAGTCCGGCCAAAGGTTATAGTCCGGCCATCCGGACACCCCCTAATCCAGGACTCCCTCAATAGCCCCTGAACTAGGCTTCAATGACGACGAGTCCGGCGTGCAGATTGTCTTCGGCATTGCAAGGCGGGTTCCTCCTCCGAATACTTCATAGAAGATTTTGAACACAAGGATAGTGTCCGGCTCTGCAAAATAAGTTCCATATACCACCGTAGAGAGAATAATATTTACACAAATCCAATCTGCTGACGTATTTCGCAGCGTGACATCACACCACGGCCAAGCCTTTATTCGAATCATTTTTACAGTCCCACCTCAGCGCACTTAGCGAGGCGGTATCCTTGGCACGTCTTGTTGAAGCAGAGATCGTGTCCCCTTATTTAGGGATTCTCATCAATACGGGCGTGGGTAACCCAACCGTGCCATTAATTTACGGCGCTTGGGAGATAAGCGAGTTTTACCAGGCTGGTGGGGGCACATAGTTTCGTCCGCCCATATAAGGGGATAAGGATCCACCTTTTCCATCTACACCTTCTTCCTCCTTTGCTTATCCATTTTCGCGCACTCGAGCTCCAGCGCCCAAGCCCGCACATCCCACCTCAACCTTCTCCAGCCATGTCCGGAGCGGGAGGCAAGTGCATGGTCTCCTCCGTCACGGAGGGACATATCAAAAAGCTGAGGGAGGCCGAATACTTGTCTAACAACATCGCGCACCGGCTCCCGGATAAGGGGCAGCTCATCCCCACCCCCAGGCCCCATGAGAGGGTGGTGTTCCTCACCCATTTCCTCCGCGGACTAGGTTTCCCACTCCACTCGTTTGTCCGGGGGCTCATGTTCTACTACAGCCTGGATTTCCACGATCTGGCCCCGAACTTCGTCCTCAACATCTCGGCGTTTATCGTCGTGTGCGAGGCCTTCCTCCGCATCAAGCCCCACTTCGGCTTATGGCTGAAGACCTTCAATGTCAAGCCGAAGGTAGTGGGCAGCCAGCAAGTGGAGTGCGGAGGCGCCATGGTGGGTAAGATGCCCAATGTTACATGGCTCGAGGGCTCCTTCATGGAGACCATAAAGGGGTGGCAATCGGGGTGGTTCTACATCATCGAGCCGCGTGACCCTGAATGGGCAGCGGCCCCAATTCGATCCGCATCCCCACATGGCTCACCTCCTGGAAAGAGAAGGGCCTGTCGTTGGGTAATTCGGAAGAGCGGACCGGACTCCAAACCCGCGTCCAAGACCTGGTGGACAAAGAGGTTAAACTCGTCAACGTAGTCCAGGTCATGCTCATCCGCCGGATCCTCCCATGTCAATGACGGGCTTTTAACTTGTGGGAGTTCAACCCGGCCCAGCACCAAACTCTGACCAAGCTCTTTGACACAACGCACGAGGATGCCTGGAAGGTGCTATTCAAGGGCGCCGAGGTTCCCCCTCCCATCACCGAGGATCGCGGATTCCGCGCGAAGCCAAGCCAGCGTAGTAAGCTTATTTTACCCTTTACGGGATAATTGTTTTTCATAGTTTGACTCTATGCAGGATCTAAGCTCCCGTTCCTTTGACAGGCATGGCAGAAGAAGTCCGGACAGATCGACTGTCCGGCTCCTTTGCCCGAAGACCCAGCGGATGCCCGCTTGACAGGGCTGCTGGCTCCGGCACCTTGCGTGGTGCCAGAGAAGAAGGCCAAGAAAAAGGCCACGGGAACTCGAAAGAGTTCCCGGCGCTCGGTGGTGTCGGATTGATCGTCCGATGACTCCAAGCCGCGCTCCTCCCCCGAAGATGAGGAGGAGGAAGAAGAGGCCTCTCCCCCTCCAGCGGGGGGAGGACAGAAAAGGAAGGTCGCCCCAACTGGGGGGGCCGGAGGGTCCAAGAAGGGAAGGACCCTTCCTCCGGACTACTCCACCAACGCCGACGACGGCGAAGAGGAGTGGCCATCCAGGGCCAAGCCCTCGCCAAATCGTAAGTATCCGGATACCAGAATAACTCATGGCGCTCCTTCGTTGCACAGTACCTTCTGACGCCGAATGTAATCATGCAGTCTGCCCAAGGCCGGGCTCGACGCTTCAACGAGCGGCTCCCTGGGTTCTTCGGATGTGAATAGCACTTCACTTCCGGCCGCCTCCTCTCCTCGCGCTGCGGATGATGCCGAGGTGGAGTCCCAAAAGGGTCCAAGTCAGGAGGAGGTGGTCCTGGAGACGCCGCAAGGCAACCTCCGGACTCGAGCGCAAAGGGATAAAACCCCAAAGGGCTCTAAGTCCAGCCACAGGCCGGACTCAAGACCGGAACCTTCGGTGGTTCCGGAGTCCGGCAGGCGGCCCCACGTAAGAAGGGCAAGCCTACGACGCCGGTGACCTCCATCCAACCGGAGGCACCGGATAATTTGCTGAAGGTGCTTAAAGGCGCCTCCATCGACGAGAAGCACCGCACTATTATGAGTGTGGTGATCCAGAAGGTTCAGTCCACCAAGAGCGGGCTGACCGAAGCCTGTGCCAGCCTTCTAACAGGCTTTAAGGTATGTATTTAAGATATGTAAAATATTACCGCATAGACAGTAGCCCCTGATGCTCAGTTTGGTGTTCGGAAAGAAAAGCCGAATTGAGGATCAAAAAGATATACACAGGAGTCTAACATAAGTATGTCGATATGGGAATGCAGGTTGCGTTGCTGACCTCTACCGCACTGACTACGGAGGTCGATGCATTGAAGCAGAGCCTCGAGCGGTCCGAGAACGAGCTCGGCCTTGCCAAGAAGCAGCTCGAGGACAAGGAAGGTAAGTAATACCTTATGTAAGTATATAAAAAGATGTGGTTGCAAAAAATGACAGGACCAACGTGGGTATTGCAGGGGCCACGAACGAGGTGGCGACCCTGAAGGAAGCGATGTCCAAGGCCGAAAACAATGCGGCCGTGGAGCGCACCGAGCGAGAGAAGCAGGAGGCGCGAGTGGCGGAGGTGCGGCAAGAGCTCCAGGCTCTCGTGGAAAAACACGAGAGGTTGGAGCTTGACTCATAGACTCGAGAGTCCGAGCTTGCCTCGGCCCTTGAGAGTGCCAAATCTGCTAAGGCCGAAGCCCAAAAAGCCCTCCAGGAAATTGAGGCGATGAAGAAGATAGCGGCGGGTAAGGCATTCTTTATGCAAAGCAAGCACGTGAAAGTGAATTACTTGTTACTTACCCGAGTCCAGAGCTCTCCAGGAGCATTCGCAGATCTTCCCCGCAGTGTGTCCGATGCTGCCGCATTCTACCGAGCCGAGGATGGGAGCTCGACGGAGAAGGTGTTCGGTCTCAAGATAGCCGAGGCCGGACACCCGGCAGTTTTTGAGCGACCAAATCAAGCAGCTGGTCGAGCTCCATAAAGTGTCCGAACAGGCCATGAAGGGTCTCGTAGTCCGGCCGTGGCCTGGGAAGCCAAGCACAGGAGCTACGCCGGGCTAGTGAGGCGGTGGTGGACGCCTTTGTCCATGGATTGAAGTCATCAAGCGCTCCGTATGCATCGAAGGTGCTCAGAGGGCCCTTGCCCATGCTAAAGTGCACTGGGGCAAGATGGACGCTGAGAAGCTTGTGACGGACGGACCACCGCCGGGCAAGGAGCATCGCAAGCCCGAGATGTATTATGAGGGCGTCCTGAAGGGTGCCCGCCTTATAGCGGATGAGTGCTCCAAAGATGTAATTTTTTAGTAAACTCGCATTTGTGATCCTGTACGCTGAAAACTTGTTCATATGCGCTAAGCATGTAACACCCCAAATTTTTTGGCCAAGTTTTTGATATTTAAAATTTTTGCCAGGAGTTTTAAATTTTTATTTCTGTGGATTTTCAGAACTCTTCTTTTATTGTTAAGGAGTTTTGCATCTTTTCCCAAGTGGAGCTTTCCAAAATATATGGGACTGTTATGCCAGCTCATTATAACATTTTCTTAATCAGTGGATCTATTTATTAGATTATTTCACCCTGAGTTTTAATTATTAAAATGGCTTGTTTTAAATTGTTTTGAGCTCTGTTTGTACTGCAACCAGTTAATAACTTTAACTAATTTTCCAACCAAAATTTGGAGAGGTCATGAGATGTCTCTAAATCAATTATGTGCATTAATAAAATTATTTCATTGCTTATTTTGAATTTTTACACCTGTTTTGCTTCTCTGGTCCAGTGGGCATTTTTTTTGCACTAGAACTCAATTAAATATTTCCCTAGAGCCTCCACCAAAATTTTGGGATGTCAGTGGTAGCATGCCATTCAACTTTATGCAAAAGCATAGTGATGTTCTTTGGAATATTTGAGTACAACAGCCTCTTTTTCATTACGGACTAGACTTGTGTTTTCTACTACAACTCTGTTATTTCTTGCTCTAATGACCTTGTGTTTTCTCATGCTTGTAGTCAACCCCGCAAAACCCCTAAGTCCAGAGCATGCTCTATTTGGAACACTTTTGGTCCTTGTAATGATACCACTCACTTACTGCCCAGAACTGAAGTTTTGCAAAACTTGCACTAGCAAGTTTCTCCTTTTTGCAAACTGACTTCACCACCCTCTCTTATATCCATAGAGACACTGATCTGGAGAGTTTTGGCCACTCCAAGAGCTACCTAGGTGCCTTTGGCATTTTGTCAAACACCCTGTGTGCATGACCAGTTTTGGCATGATTTCAAGCTTACATTGTGAGCTTGAGCTCCTGACCTACCCAGCATGTCCTAAGGTTTTGCCCTAGCCCATAACCCCTTTCTGCTAACTCCCTTGTGGTTTGGAACTCTCTAGGCTGCCCTGGCATTTCGTCGAGCACACCCCGGGCGTGCTCTGGGCGCACCCAGAGCGTGCGTTTGGCACCCACATGCACCCGAGCCGCCGCGTCACACCCCGCACTCAAAACCCGGCCCGAGCCAGCACGCCGTGTCCCCTTGCACCGCCACGCCACCCCGACCACCCCTGGCACCCTACAGCGCCACCGCCAGGATGGCCGTGGCGGCTAGCTGCCGGCCGCTAGCAGGCCCGACCATGGTCGGCGCCGCCAAAGCCACCCCGGCTCGCCACCTGCCCCTGTGAACAGCGCAAGCTCATCCCCTCGCTCGTCGGCTAGCTCCCGTCGTCGCCACGACCACATACGCTTTCTGAGCGTCGGTTCGCCGTTGTTTTTATCGCCGGCCGCCTCGGACCAACCTAGCCACACTATATAAGGAGACCCGAGCTCAATCCCGCTCGCAGGTAGCCTCTCACCATCCCACTCGTACCCCCGTAGCCGCCGATTGGAAGGGAACAGGCCATCTTCAACCTCTCCGGCAACTCCAGCCGCCGCCACTAACCAGGCCATTTCGGCACAACCAGGGCATCCCCCTCTCCACTCTCTCCACCAGGAACTTTCTCTTCCTCCCGTGATCACATCCCCCTACTCCATTTCGATCTGGAACCACCGCGACCCCAAAACCACATCACCCGGAAGCTTTCCTCCGCATTGGCTTCGCCACGCGGCAGCTCACGCCCGTTCCCGCCGACCAGCGACTACCAGTAGGATCACCCTCGACCATGGATCCATCCCGCCTCGGCTTCCCTCAAGGACCCGCCGTTCACGGCGACGGTCGTCGAGTCCGCCTCCGCCGGGACAGAGGGAGAAGAAGGAAGGCGGACTAGTCAAACCTGACTAGTGGGCCACCTAGGACCCACTGTCAGTGACCATGCACGGTCCACGCGGAGTAAGTGGAAGCGTATTTCCAGATTACGCTTTCGACGTGTACGAACCGTTTTTCTGTTTTTTTACATTTTTATTTTAAAATCAGATTTGACCAGAACTTTGACTATCTATAACTTTTTAAATACAACTCCAAATGAATTGATTCTTTTTGCAACCTCTCTCAAATATTGTCTAGTTTATTTTAAGATTTATTTGAAAAAATTTCAAACCAACTTTTTGTGCTATTTTTATTTTGTGTGTTAATTCAAATATATTCTTTTAAATAGGATTTTGAAGGTTTCATGATGATTTGGATGCACCCTTCCTTCCCATGACCAAGGCAAGCATTACGAACCCTGGTGAAATTTGTGTGTGTGTTGCATAGCACGGTGGCAACACCACCCCGGCATATACATGCGTCATTTTATGTGAGGATGTGATCCTATTTATGGGTGCATATTAATGAATTTGTGCTAATGAAGTTGGCATGAATTGTGATAGAAACCACCGTCATACGTCTTTCATGCATACCGGAAGGAAAGACGGGAAGGCCTCTTTCTTGGATAGACACGGGCTTGCCCCTAGTCCTCCGTCGAGACGGTCGTGTCCGGTATGACATGAGGGGTATGTCGCGTGATGTTTCCATCTATTGTTTGATATATATATATGCATTGTTATGCTAATCATGCAGGAAATATTGCAACCTCCTGAGTCGACCGTAGATCGAGTCTTGTGCCAGTAACCCCCATACTTGCTTCGTACTACCACTCGTCCCTACACCAAGTAGGGTACGGTTCAGTAAGTTGTCAACCCTTTCCTAGCACACACCGTACAGAGAGGCCGTGGTGGAGGATACTGGAGGCATCCGGTAGTCGTGCCACCGGGTCCGGGAGCATGGGTGTTTCGTTGTAGCCGAAAGGGGTAGCTCCTCGATTGGCATGTATAAATTTTGTGATCCCATGTTACGTCGAGGTTGTGGCCTCCCCACTTAGAGTTTGCTTAATGTGTGTCATGGGTGATTCCTGACACATGTGAGTTAAGCTGGTGTGTGCAAGTTAGGTGTGTTTTCAACAAAAGATCAGAGACGGAATTAGTCCCGATGGACTAAAGGAATCCGTTACTCGTGGGTAAAGAGTACACCCTACTGCAGAGTTTAAACCTATTCGAATAGCCGGGTCCGTGGTTAAGGATTACGATGCAGGATGGGTCAAGTGTCGGTCTTAGTGTCGGTCTTGGAGGTGAAGCGTGAAACTGTTAAACGAACTGAATTTCACAACTTGTGGATTGCGATAAGTATGATATTTATCCCTATTGTTAACTAACCCGTGATCTCATTGGTATTATCGAATATCCCTGGGTTGGTTCTACCTCCTGGATATTCACTTTGTTTTTTAAGCCCTTTACGCGGTGTCGCTCAGACGCCCGATTGTGGCATTTCTTTTAAAGCCCTTTATGCGGTGTCGCTCAGACGCCCGACTGTGGCATTTCCTTTAAAGCCCTTTATGCGGTGTCGCTCGGGCCTTGCGTAGCATTTATTTTTTAAAGCCCTTTATGCGGTGTCGCTCGACGCCTTGATTGTGGCATTTCTTTTCAAGCCCATTATGCGGTTTGGCTAAGACGCCCGATTGTGGCATTTCTTTTAAAGCCCTTTATGCGGTGTCACTCAGACGCCCGACTGTGGCATTTCCTTTTAAGCCCTTTATGCGGTGTCGCTCAGACGCCCGATCGTGGCTATTCTTTTGAAGTTCTCTATGTTATTTATTTCATCAATTTTAATACTACCATATTATTGCATATCCATAAATAACATGCTTACACGCACTGAGTTTTATTTATCTTATGTGACTAACGTCATGAGCATATTATATTTTCAAGACATCATCGTTAAATCATGCATGTGTTCATTGTGTTTTAGTACATTCAAAGTACTCACTGGCTTGTCCCTGGCTATTGTCTTGGCCAGATTTCATGCCTAGAGAGGAGCATTGCGATGACAGTCCCAGAACCTAGGCAACGGTGATAACAGCCACGCGAAGATAGGAGTTATCCTGGTCAGATGTTCCTGTGGGAAATGGAGTCCCATAGACGAGGATATTTCATAACCCGCTTCGCTATCAACCTTTAGAAACCTTTTGTTTTACTCACAGGCCAGAATGGTCTTGTACTACATAAATTGTATTTGCTTGGATCTTCTGTATCAAGTTAGTGCCTTATCAGCTAACAGTTATCCTGGGGCTGGTAAGCACAAGGGCCATTTTTTCTAGGATAAACACCCGGAGAATCGGTCGCCACAGACTTGGTATCAGAGCCAGGCTGACCATTGGCTAAACCTATCTTAGCTGTGTCAATGAAGTTAGGCTAATAACCCACCGAGCCATAACCAAGACCTCACCAAGCTTCTCGCACAAGATAGCCACATAAAGTGACCGACACTTTCTGCAACAAGGCCCAACCTATCAACTAGCCCGTCTATCACCCACCAGTGATCAACACCAAAGGCGTCTCTTTCGCAAGCGTGCGAAGGAAGACTCCGCCCCTTTTCTATAAAAGGGACGCTTCGCCTCAACCCAGCCCAAAGACGGCCGCTACCCCAAAACCAAGCCACAATGCACGGTCCCATAGTACACCATGAAACTACAGCAACCAACCTTGGAGGTTTTGTGACCATACTGCAAACCTTACCCGTCGTGCCTATGCGTTAGAAGAGCCACCCGAATATGTTGTGTACCAAGGACCCATAAGTGGTGAGAGACGTCAACCGGGGCCATCAGACATATCTACGGTAGGGGTCTGCACCAGCGCCTCTGAGTTCACCGGAAGAACAACTTCCTTTGAGCCACAAGCCATCCAACTAGCTGCTCGAGAGGCTATAGTTCATCTCGGGCACTGTCGCGTAGTTAGCGTCGCTCGTTCCACTACTACCCCAGCGTGAAGGGTATGGTAGACCACCCCAAGTTGCCAATGGTGATCACGAGGCAGACCTGCATTCATCGCATCTAGTGCGCTATGTAAGTGCATTGGAGGACCTATTCGATCAAATCACTATTGATCTGGTCGCAGCTCGTGGAGAGCTGGTTCGTCGGGCCCCAGCGAGGGAGGAGATCGAGCCCAACGCCAACAACCCAGTCGTGCTGTTTGGACAACCGATCGAGACCCTGAGGTAAGCCCCAGCCGTCAGCCAAGGTGCTTTGATGACCCCAGAAGTGCTTCGTCGCCTCCTGGGAGCACACTCCAACGGAGTTGTAGTCAACAATCCCCGTGACGGTCATCATCACTACCCCGAGCCTGCAGCCCCTCAGCCCTCTCCAAAGAAATTCCGACGGTGAGAACCGTGGAGAAGCCTCGGCGTCCACAAGGGACGCCCGCTTGGATGTAAACGAAGTAGACCGAGACACTCGAGTAGTGGCGAGTCGTGTATCCTCGCTTTGTAATTACGTGATTCCTTAAATTAGCGCAGCTGGCATCCGATGCATCTGTTTTATATGGTAGTCTTGCATGGATGTATTAGCATGCAATGTGACTTCTCTATCCTTGGCGCAATTACCAAAAACCGCCCCGACAACCCCCACAGTGATACGTCACTTTAGTGAGATATGTGTATCTGTGGTTGACCCGAGCTGAGTCGGCCAATTCTTTACTTTTTACCACGGTAAAAGACCCAGCCCCGGTGCTATAAAAAGGGCCACCGAGTGACCTTGCCCAAGCACCCTTCACTTTGTGCACCATCCCCACAACCATTTCCTGCCATGCCGAGCCCTAGTATTTATCTGAGGACTCGGATGCTACCCGGTAGTTTTGTCAAGATATTGTGGGATTTTACCCGCATACCATGGGCGCTACCCAGCCACCCCAATCTGAGCTGTTCAAATCGAGGATCA
Organism: Aegilops bicornis; assembly: GCA_021605145.1. Lineage (NCBI taxonomy): Eukaryota > Viridiplantae > Streptophyta > Magnoliopsida > Poales > Poaceae > Aegilops > Aegilops bicornis. The sequence goes on along the minus strand of CM038672.1, from coordinate 436,080,623 downwards.
CCCTTCCACCTCGAGATATTGGGCAGCCGTGCACATCCGCCAGTAAACCCAAACCAAGACCCCACGAAGTCTCCTTCGTGGGAAATCTATGCCAACCCGCACATGGCCGTAGAAGCTGTTGCGTATGATGAAGCGCTTGCTGCGCCGATTCACGGTACCCTACGCCAACAACGAGGGTATTATTATTTTCCGAGCCGTGCAAAGACCCGGAGGAGTAACATCCTTTCCGGTGGGCGTATTGAGAGAGACCCGTCTTGGCCAACCTTGTCCAAAGACGTCATTGCTCAAGAATGTTTGACCCAACATGTGATGGGTTATCCGCAAAGCCTCGCGGATTTAAATCCTCAGATCGCCATCGGCAGATCACTAAGGCCCGACCAGGAGAGGCACATTCATCGACTAGTCAATCCCCTTTCTCCGATAGAAGAAGAGTGTATCCCTGTACCAGAAACGTTTTCTCAAGACCCCGTCCAGTTACCGTTTTCAATTTAGATGCACCGCTGTATTTATTGTCGCAACTTTTATTTATGTGTTGTAGCTTATGCTTAGTACCCCGAGTTTCGCAGCGAGTAAATCGTTAATGTAAGCAGCTCTGTCGCTTTTGGACTTTAATGTATTACTGTTTTCCCTCGCAAGAAATCCTGGAGCGTGATTTATTTTCCCTGAGTTTCCGCATCGTATAATTTTTCTCACGGCATAGATCTTTTATTTCACACAGCACCACGACAGCAGACTCACCACCACAATTACACGAACACATACACTGCTTGCAAAATTTTGCAACTGTGTTGCGTTTAACTAAGCACCTCCGAACAACAGTTATCACCCGGCACACCCCACCTACTCATCGTGGCCACCGCCACCACGGAGAGCCAGCAACCGAGCAGCGGCATCGCGACGATCGTCGAGGATCATCGCGACAGAGCACCGAGAGCCCCAAAGACTGCTGCCACCCTCCGCATGCAGGATCACATACCAGTACGGCGCCGCCTCCGCCATTAGCGCCTCGTCTCGAGCTCCGGCAAGCGGAAACAGAGGAGAGAGAGAGAGGGAGGAGCAAGGCCAGGTGTGAGGAAGAAGAAGGAGCCGGAGGAAGGAGAAGAGGCTGACCGTGGGCCCGGGTCCACCAGTCAGCCAGAGAGAACACTGTGCTCTCGGGTGCGACCAGCGTATTCTGAGATTTAGAATTTATTCTAAATTTTGTCGATGTAGAAATCATGAGCTTTACCCCACAACCGTGGATTTTTCCCCACACCGCGCCAAGATCCCATGCTGTATTTTTTTGCATCACTTATTGCTCTCACTGTGGCCGCTTTCGTTTTGATTCTTTTTCGTTTAATTTTTTTTAACTCTCAGCAAATCTCGAGGACGAGATTTTTCTTAAGGGGGATAGTAGTTGTAACACCCCAAATTTTTTGGCCAAGTTTTTGATATTTAAAATTTTTGCCAGGAGTTTTAAATTTTTATTTACGTGGATTTTGAACTCTTCTTTTATTGTTAAGGAGTTTTGCATCTTTTCCCAAGTGGAGCTTTCCAAAATATATGGGACTGTTATGCCACTCATTATAACATTTTCTTAATCGGTGGATCTATTTATTAGATTATTTCACCTGAGTTTTAATTATTAAAATGGCTTGTTTTAAATTGTTTTGAGCTCTGTTTGTACTGCAACCAGTTAATAACTTTAACTAATTTTCCAACCAAAATTTGGAGAGGTCATGAGATGTCTCTAAATCAATTATGTGCATTAATAAAATTATTTCATTGCTTATTTTGAATTTTTACACCTGTTTTGCTTCTCTGGTCCGATTGGGCATTTTTTTGCACTAGAACTCAATTAAATATTTCCCTAGAGCCTCCACCAAAATTTTGGGATGTCAGTGGTAGCATGCCATTCAACTTTATGCAAAAGCATAGTGATGTTCTTTGGAATATTTGAGTACAACAGCCTCTTTTTCATTCTGGACTAGACTTGTGTTTTCTACTACAACTCTGTTATTTCTTGCTCTAATAACCTTGTGTTTTCTCATGCTTGTAGTCAACCCTGCAAAACCCCTAAGTCCAGGAGCATGCTCTATTTGGAACACTTTTGGTCCTTGTAATGATACCACTCACTTACGCCCAGAATCGAAGTTTTGCAAAACTTGCACTAGCAAGTTTCTCCTTTTGCAAACTGACTTCACCACCCTCTCTTATATCCATAGAGACATCGATCTGGAGAGTTTTGGCCACTCCAAGAGCTACCTAGGTGCCTTTGGCATTTTGTCAAACACCACTGTGCATGACCAGTTTTGGCATGATTTCAAGCTTACATTGTGAGCTTGAGCTCTGACCTACCCACATGTCCTAAGGTTTTGCCCTAGCCCATAACCCCTTTCTCGCTAACTCCCTTGTGGTTTGGAACTCTCTAGGCTGCCACGGCATTTCGCCGAGCACACCCCGGGCGTGCTCTGGGCGCACCAGGCGTGCGTTGGCACCCACATGCACCCGAGCCACACACACCTCAGACTCAAAACCCGCCCGAGCCAAAGACGCCGTGTCCCCTTGCACCGCCACGCCACCCCGACCACCTCGGCACCCTGGCGCCACCGCCAGATGGCGTGGCGGCTAGCTGCCGGCCGCTAGCGAGCCCGACCATGGTCGGCGCCGCCAAAGCCACCCCGGCTCGCCACCGCCCTCGTGAACAGCGCAAGCTCATCCCTCGCTCGTCGGCTAGGCTCCCGTCGTCGCCCACGACCCCCATACGCTTTCTGAGCGTCGGTTCGCCGTTGTTTTTATCGCCGGCCGCCTCGGACCAACCTAGCCACACTATATAAGGAGACCCGAGCTCAATCCCGCTCGCAGGTAGCCTCTCACCATCCCACTCGTACTTCAGAGTCAGCCGATTGGAAGGGAACAGGCCATCTTCAACCTCTCCGCAACTCCAGCCGCCGCCACTAACCAGGCCATTTCGGCACAACCAGGGCATCCCCTCTCCACTCTCCACCAGAACTTTCTCTTCCTCCCGTGATCACATCCCCCTACTCCATTTCGATCGGGAACCACCGCGACCCCAAAACCACTTCACCCGGAAGCTTTCCTCCGCCGCGAAGCTCGCCGCCGGCAGCTCACGCCGTTCCCGCCGACCCAGCGACTACCAGTAGGATCACCCTCGACCATGGATCCATCCCGCCCTCGGCTTCCCTCAAGGACCCGCCGGTCGCCGGCGACGGTCGCCGGAGTCCCGCCTCCGCTCGGGACAGAGGGAGAAGAAGGAAGGCGGACTAGTCAAACCTGACTAGTGGGCCACCTAGGACCCACTGTCAGTGACCATGCACGGTCCACGCGGAGTAAGTGGAAGCGTATTTCCAGATTACGCTTTCGACGTGTACGAACCGTTTTTCTGTTTTTTCTGTTTTATTTTAAAATCAGATTTGACCAGAACTTTGACTATCTATAACTTTTTAAATACAACTCCAAATGAATTGATTCTTTTTGCAACCTCTCTCAAATATTGTCTAGTTTATTTTAAGATTTATTTGAAAAAATTTCAAACCAACTTTTTGTGCTATTTTTATTTTGTGTGTTAATTCAAATATATTCTTTTAAATAGGATTTTTGAAGGTTTCATGATGATTTGGATGCACCCTTCCTTCCCATGACCTGAAGGCAAGCATTCTGAACCCTGGTGAAATTTGTGTGTGTGTTGCATAGCACGGTGGCAACACCACCCCGGCATATACATGCGTCATTTTATGTGAGGATGTGATCCTATTTATGGGTGCATATTAATGAATTTGTGCTAATGAAGTTGGCATGAATTGTGATAGAAACCACCGTCATACGTCTTTCATGCATACCGGAAGGAAAGACGGGAAGGCCTCTTTCTTGGATAGACACGGGCTTGCCCTAGTCCTCCGTCGAGGCAGTCGTGTCGGTATGACATGAGGGGTATGTCGCGTGATGTTTCCATCTATTGTTTGATATATATATGCATTGTTATGCTAATCATGCAGGAAATATTGCAACCTCCTGAGTCGACCGTAGATCGAGTCTTGTGCCAGTAACCCCCATACTTGCTTCGTACTACCACTCGTCCCTACACCAAGTAGGGTACGGTTCAAGAAGTTGTCAACCCTTTCCTAGCACACACCGCATGTAGAGGCCGTGGTGGAGGATCTTGGAGGCATCCGGTAGTCGTGCCACCGTCCGGGAGCATGGGTGTTTGGTTGTAGCCGAAAGGGGTAGCTCCGGATTCAAGGCTGATATAAATTTTGTGATCCCATGTTACGTCGAGGTTGTGGCCTCCCCACTTAGAGTTTGCTTAACAGGTGTCATGGGTGATTCCGGACACATGTGAGTTAAGTCGGTGTGTGCAAGTTAGGTGTGTTTTCAACAAAAGATCAGAGACGGAATTAGTCCCGATGGACTAAAGGAATCCGTTACTCGTGGGTAAAGAGTACACCCTCTGCAGAGTTTAAACCTATTCGAATAGCCGGGTCCGTGGTTAAGGATTACAGTCTGGGATGGGTCAAGTGTCGGTCTTAGTGTCGGTCTTCGGAGGTGAAACTGTGAAACTGTTAAACCAGAACTGAATTTCACAACTTGTGGATTGCGATAAGTATGATATTTATCCCTATTGTTAACTAACCCGTGATCTCATTGGTATTATCGAATATCCCTGGGTTGGTTCTACCTCCTGGATATTCACTTTGTTTTTTAAGCCCTTTACGCGGTGTCGCTCAGACGCCCGATTGTGGCATTTCTTTTAAAGCCCTTTATGCGGTGTCGCTCAGACGCCCGACTGTGGCATTTCCTTTAAAGCCCTTTATGCGGTGTCGCTCAGACGCCCGACTGTGGCATTTATTTTTTTAAAGCCCTTTATGCGGTGTCGCTCAGACGCCCGATTGTGGCATTTCTTTTAAAGCCCTTTATGCGGTGTCGCTCAGACGCCCGATTGTGGCATTTCTTTTAAAGCCCTTTATGCGGTGTCACTTTCGGGCCTTGCATTGTGGCATTTCCTTTTAAGCCCTTTATGCGGTGTCGCTCAGACGCCCGATCGTGGCTATTCTTTTGAAGTTCTCTATGTTATTTATTTCATCAATTTTAATACTACCATATTATTGCATATCCATAAATAACATGCTTACACGCACCAGAGTTTTATTTATCTTATGTGACTAACGTCATGAGCATATTATATTTTCAGTACATCATCGTTAAATCATGCATGTGTTCATTGTGTTTGCGAGTACATTCAAAGTACTCACTGGCTTGTCCCTGGCTATTGTCTTGGCCAGATTTCATGCCTGGAGAGGAGCATTGCGATGACAGTCCCAGAACCTAGGCAACGGTGATAACAGCCACGCGAAGATAGGAGTTATCCTGGTCAGATGTTCCTGTGGGAAATGGAGTCCCATAGACGAGGATATTTCATAACCCGCTTCCGCTATCAACCTTTAGAAACCTTTTGTTTTACTCACAGGCCGTAATGGTCTTGTACTACATAAATTGTATTTGCTTGGATCTTCTGTATCAAGTTAGTGCCTTATCAGCTAACAGTTATCCTGGGGCTGGTAAGCACAAGGGCCATTTTTTCTAGGATAAACACCCGGAGAATCGGTCGCCACAGACTTGGTATCAGAGCCAGGCTGACCATTGGCTAAACCTATCTTAGCCAGGTCAATGAAGTTAGGCTAATAACCCACCGAGCCATAACCAAGACCTCAGCCAAGCTTCTCGCACAAGATAGCCACACAGTGACCCGACACTTTCTGCAGTCAGTGCCCAACCTATCAACTAGCCCGTCTATCACCCACCAGTGATCAACACCAAAGGCGTCTCTTTCGCAAGCGTGCGAAGGAAGACTCCGTCCCCTTTTTCTATAAAAAGGGACGCGCTCGCCTCAACCCAGCCCAGCACAGCCGCTACCCCAAAACCAAGCCACAATGCCTGGTCCCATAGTACACCATGAAACTACAGCAACCAACCTTGGAGGTTTTGTGACCATACTCGCAAACCTTACCCGTCGTGCCTATGCGTTAGAAGAGCCACCCGAATATGTTGTGTACCAAGGACCCATAAGTGGTGAGAGACGCCAATGCAGGCCATCAGACATATCTACGGTAGAATTACGGCACCGGCGCCTCTGAGTTCACCGGAAGAACAACTTCCTTTGAGCCACAAGCCATCCAACTAGCTGCTCGAGAGGCTATAGTTCATCTCGTGCACTGTCGCCAGAGTTAATCGTCGCTCGTTCCACTACTACCCAGGCGTGAAGGGTATGGTAGACCACCCCAAGTTGCCAATGGTGATCACGAGATGCACCTGCAGACATCGCATCTAGTGCGCTATGTAAGTGCATTGAGGACCTATTCGATCAAATCACTATTGATCTGGTCGCAGCTCGTGGAGAGCTGGTCTGCCGGGCCCCAACGAGGGAGGAGATCGAGCCCAACGCCAACAACCCGGTCGTCTTTGTTTGGACAACCGATCGAGACCACGAGGTAAGCCCCACCGTCGACCAAGGTGCTTTGATGACCCGAAGTGCTTGCCGCCTCACGGGAGCACACTCCAACGGAGTTGTAGTCAACAATCCCGTGACGGTCATCATCACTACCCGAGCCTGCAGCCCCTCAGCCCTCTCCAAAGAAATTCCGACGGTGAGAACCGTGGAGAAGCCTCGACGTCCACAAGGGACGCCCGCTTGGATGTAAACGAAGTAGACTGAGACACTCGAGTAGTGGCGAGTCCCAGTGTATCCTCGCTTTGTAATTCTGTGATTCCTTAAATTAGCGCAGCCTGGCATCGTGCATCTGTTTTATATGGTAGTCTTGCATGGATGTATTAGCATGCAATGTGACTTCTCTATCCTTGGCGCAATTACCAAAAACCGCCCCGACAACCCCCACAGTGATACGTCACTTTAGTGAGATATGTGTATTCGTGGTTGACCCGAGCTGAGTCGGCCAATTCTTTACTTTTTACCACGGTAAAAGACCCAGCCCTGGTGCTATAAAAAGGGCCACCGAGTGACCTTGCCCAAGCACCCTTCACTTTGTGCACCATCCCCACAACCATTTCCTGCCATGCCGAGCCCTAGTATTTATCTGAGGACTCCAGATGCTACCCCAGGTAGTTTTGTCAAGATATTGTGGGATTTTACCCGCAGTACCATGGGCACTACCCAGCCACCCCAGTACGAGCTATTCAAATCGAGGATATCACCTTCCACCTCGAGATATTGGGCAGCCGTGCACATCCCGCCCAGAACCCAAACCAAGACCCCACAGAAGTCTCCTTCGTGGGGAAATCTATGCCAACCCGCACATGGTCAGAGAAGCTGCTATGCGTATGAAGCGCTTGCTCGCCGATTCACGGTACCCTACGCCAAATGACGAGGGTATTATTATTTTCCGAGATGCAAAGACCCGGAGGAGTAACATCCTTTCCAGGTGGACGTATTGAGAGAGACCCCGTCTTGGCCAACCTTGTCCAGTACGTCATTGCTCAAGAATGTTTGACCCAACATGTGATGGGTTATCTGCAAAGCCTCGCGGATTTAAATCCTCAGATCGCCATCGGCAGATCACTAAGGCCCGACCAGGAGAGGCACATTCATCGACTAGTCAATCCCCTTTCTCCGATAGAAGAAGAGTGTATCCCCGCACTGTAAACGCTTTTCTCAAGACCCGTCCAGTTACCGTTTTCAATTTAGATGCACCGCTGTATTTATTGTCGCAACTTTTATTTATGTGTTGTAGCTTATGCTTAGTACCCCGAGTTTCGCAGCGAGTAAATCGTTAATGTAAGCAGCTCTGTCGCTTTTGGACTTTAATGTATTACTGTTTTCCCTCGCAAGAAATCCTGGAGCGTGATTTATTTTCCCTGAGTTTCCGTGATCGTATAATTTTTCTCACGGCATAGATCTTTTATTTCACACAGCACCACGACGGACTCACCACCACAATTACACGAACACATACACTGCTTGCAAAATTTTGCAACCGTGGTTATGCTTAACTAAGCACCTCGAACAACAGTTATCACCCGCACACCCCACCTACTCATCGTGGCCACCGCCACCACGGAGAGCCAAAGAACCGAGCAGCGGCATCGCTGACGATCGCCGAGGATCATCGCAAGACAGAGCACCGAGAGCCCCAGCACCGCTGCCAGCCCTCCGCACAGCAGGATCACATACCAGTACGGCGCCGCCTCCGCCATTAGCGCCTCGTCTCGAGCTCCGGCAAGCGGAAACAGAGGAGAGAGAGAGAGGGAGGAGCAAGGCCAGGTGTGAGGAAGAAGAAGGAGCCAGAGGAAGGAGAAGAGGCTGACCGTGGGCCCGGGTCCACCAGTCAGCCAGAGAGAACACTGTGCTCTCGGGTGCGACCAGCGTATTCTGAGATTTAGAATTTATTCTAAATTTTGTCCAGTGTAGAAATCGCGAGCTTTACCCCACAACCGTGGATTTTTCCCCCACACCGCGCCAGTATCCCACACTGTATTTTTTTTGCATCACTTATTGCTCTCACTGTGGCCGCTTTCGTTTTGATTCTTTTTCGTTTAATTTTTTTTAACTCTCAGCAAATCTCGAGGACGAGATTTTTCTTAAGGGGGATAGTAGTTGTAACACCCCAAATTTTTTGGCCAAGTTTTTGATATTTAAAATTTTTGCCAGGAGTTTTAAATTTTTATTTCTGTGGATTTTCAGAACTCTTCTTTTATTGTTAAGGAGTTTTGCATCTTTTCCCAAGTGGAGCTTTCCAAAATATATGGGACTGTTATGCCAGCTCATTATAACATTTTCTTAATCAGTGGATCTATTTATTAGATTATTTCACCCTGAGTTTTAATTATTAAAATGGCTTGTTTTAAATTGTTTTTGAGCTCTGCTTTGTACTGCAACCAGTTAATAACTTTAACTAATTTTCCAACCAAAATTTGGAGAGGTCATGAGATGTCTCTAAATCAATTATGTGCATTAATAAAATTATTTCATTGCTTATTTTGAATTTTTACACCTGTTTTGCTTCTCTGGTCCAGTGGGCATTTTTTTTGCACTAGAACTCAATTAAATATTTCCCTAGAGCCTCCACCAAAATTTTGGGATGTCAGTGGTAGCATGCCATTCAACTTTATGCAAAAGCATAGTGATGTTCTTTGGAATATTTGAGTACAACAGCCTCTTTTTCATTCTGGACTAGACTTGTGTTTTCTACTACAACTCTGTTATTTCTTGCTCTAATGACCTTGTGTTTTCTCATGCTTGTAGTCAACCCTGCAAAACCCCTAAGTCCAGGAGCATGCTCTATTTGGAACACTTATGGACCTTGTAATGATACCACACACTTACTGCCCAGAACTGAAGTTTTTCAAAACTAGCAATAGCAAGTTTCACCTTATTGCAAAATGACTTAACCACCATCTCTAATATCCATAGAGACACTGATCTGGAGAGTTTTGGCCACTCCAAGAGCTACCTAGGTGCCTTTGGCATTTTGTCAAACACCCTGTGTGCATGACCAGTTTTGGCATGATTTCAAGCTTACATTGTGAGCTTGAGCTCCTGACCTACCCAGCATGTCCTAAGGTTTTGCCCTAGCCCATAACCCCTTTCTGCTAACTCCCTTGTGGTTTGGAACTCTCTAGGGTGCCCTGGCATTTCGTCGAGCACACCCCAGGCGTGCTCTGGGCGCACCCAGAGCGTGCGTTTGGCACCCACATGCACCCGAGCCACACACACCTCAAGACTCAAAACCCGCCCCAGCCAGACGCCGTGTCCCCTTGCACCGCCACGCCACCCGACCACCCTCGGCACCCTACAACACATCGCCAGGATGGCCGTGGCGGCTAGCTGCCGGCCGCTAGCAGGCCCGACCGTGGTCGGCGCCGCCAAAGCCACCCCGGCTCGCCACCTGCCCCTGTGAACAGCGCAAGCTCATCCCCTCGCTCGTCGGCTAGCTCCCGTCGTCGCCACGACCCCCCTTCTGCTACAGAACGTCGGTTCGCCGTTGTTTTTATCGCCGGCCGCCTCGGACCAACCTAGCCACACTATATAAGGAGACCCGAGCTCAATCCCGCTCGCAGGTAGCCTCTCACCATCCCACTCGTACCCCCCTTGCCGCCGATTGGAAGGGAGCAGGCCATCTTCAACCTCTCCGGCAACTCCAGCCGCCGCCACTAACCAGGCCATTTCGGCACAACCAGGGCATCCCCCTCTCCACTCTCTCCACCAGGAACTTTCTCTTCCTCCCGTGATCACATCCCCCTACTCCATTTCGATCGGGAACCACCGCGACCCCAAAACCACTTCACCCGGAAGCTTTCCTCCGCCGCGAAGCTCGCCGCCGGCAGCTCACGCCGTCCCCACCGACCCAGCGACTACCAATAGGATCACCCTCGACCCGCGGATCCATCCCCGCCCTCAGCTTCCCTCAAGGACCCGCCGTTCTGTCACGGCTGACGTGCCAGAAGTCCCGCCTCCGCTCGGGACAGAGGGAGAAGAAGGAAGGCGGACTAGTCAAACCTGACTAGTGGGCCACCTAGGACCCACTGTCAGTGACCATGCACGGTCCACGCGGAGTAAGTGGAAGCGTATTTCCAGATTACGCTTTCGACGTGTACGAACCGTTTTTCTGTTTTTTCTGTTTTATTTTAAAATCAGATTTGACCAGAACTTTGACTATCTATAACTTTTTAAATACAACTCCAAATGAATTGATTCTTTTTGCAACCTCTCTCAAATATTGTCTAGTTTATTTTAAGATTTATTTGAAAAAATTTCAAACCAACTTTTTGTGCTATTTTTATTTTGTGTGTTAATTCAAATATATTCTTTTTAAATAGGATTTTGAAGGTTTCATGATGATTTGGATGCACCCTTCCTTCCCATGACCTGAAGGCAAGCATTCTGAACCCTGGTGAAATTTGTGTGTGTGTTGCATAGCACGGTGGCAACACCACCCCGGCATATACATGCGTCATTTTATGTGAGGATGTGATCCTATTTATGGGTGCATATTAATGAATTTGTGCTAATGAAGTTGGCATGAATTGTGATAGAAACCACCGTCATACGTCTTTCATGCATACCGGAAGGAAAGACGGGAAGGCCTCTTTCTTGGATAGACACGGGCTTGCCCCTAGTCCTCCGTCGAGACGGTCGTGTCCGGTATGACATGAGGGGTATGTCGCGTGATGTTTCCATCTGTTGTTTGATATATATATATGCATTGTTATGCTAATCATGCAGGAAATATTGCAACCTCCTGAGTCGACCGTAGATCGAGTCTTGTGCCAGTAAACCCCATACTTGCTTCGTACTACCACTCGTCCCTACACCAAGTAGGGTACGGTTCGATAAGTTGTCAACCCTTTCCTAGCACACACCGTCTGAGAGAGGTCGTGGTGGAGGATATCGAGGCATCCGTAGTCGTGCCACCGGTCCGGGAGCATGGGTGTTTCGGTTGTAGCCGAAAGGGGTAGCTCCCCAGCATTGGTATAAATTTTGTGATCCCATGTTACGCCGAGGTTGTGGCCTCCCACTTAGAGTTTGCTTAACAGTGTGTCATGGGTGATTCTGCACACATGTGAGTTAAGTCGGTGTGTGCAAGTTAGGTGTGTTTTCAACAAAAAGATCAGAGACGGAATTAGTCCCGATGGACTAAAGGAATCTGTTACTCGTGGGTAAAGAGTACACCTCCGCAGAGTTTAAACCTATTCGAATAGCCAGGTCCGTGGTTAAGGATTACGATGCAGGATGGGTCAAGTGTCGGTCTTAGTGTCGGTCTTCGGAGGTGAAACTGTGAAACTGTTAAACCAGAACTGAATTTCACAACTTGTGGATTGCGATAAGTATGATATTTATCCCTATTGTTAACTAACCCGTGATCTCATTGGTATTATCGAATATCCCTGGGATGGTTCTACCTCCTGGATATTCACTATGTTTTTTAAGCCCTTTATGCGGTGTCGCTCAGACGCCCGATTGTGGCATTTCTTTTAAAGCCCTTTATGCGGTGTCGCTCAGACGCCCGACTGTGGCATTTCCTTTAAAGCCCTTTATGCGGTGTCGCTCAGACGCCCGATCGTGGTGGCATTTCTTTTTAAAGCCCTTTATGCGGTGTCGCTCAGACGCCCGATTGTGGCATTTCTTTTAAAGCCCTTTATGCGGTGTCGCTCAGACGCCCGATTGTGGCATTTCTTTTAAAGCCCTTTATGCGGTGTCGCTCAGACGCCCGACTGTGGCATTTCCTTTTAAGCCCTTTATGCAGTGTTGCTCAGACGCCCGACTGTGGCATTTCGTTTAAAGTCCTTTTTGCGGTGTCGCTCAGACGCCCGATCGTGGCTATTCTTTTGAAGTTCTCTATGTTATTTATTTCATCAATTTTAATACTACCATATTATTGCATATCCATAAATAACATGCTTACACGCACCAGAGTTTTATTTATCTTATGTGACTAACGCCATGAGCATATTATATTTTCAAGACATCATCGTTAAATCATGCATGTGTTCATTGTGTTTATAGTACATTCAAAGTACTCACCGGCTTGTCCCTGGCTATTGTCTTGGCCAGATTTCATGCCTGGAGAAGAGCATTGCGATGACAGTCCCAGAACCTAGGCAACGGTGATAACAGCCACGCGAAGATAGGAGTTATCCTAGTCAGCTGTTCCTGTGGGAAATGGAGTCCCATAGACGAGGATATTTCATAACCCGCCCGCTTATCAACCTTTAGAAACCTTTTGTTTTACTCATGTGCCAGAATGGTCTTGTACTACATAAATTGTATTTGCTTGGATCTTCTGTATCAAGTTAGTGCCTTATCAGCTAACAGTTATCCTGGGGCTGGTAAGCACAAGGGCCATTTTTCTGGGATAAACACCCGGAGAATCGGTCGCCACAAAGCAACGCTTGTGAATTTAAAATATTACCTTCTGTGCAGCCGTTTATTAAATTTGAGAGATGGCGAGTCGTCCGCTTCTGCCCCCATGCCATGAGTGCTGGGGTGTTCGGGATAAACTTGAGCGCTCTTTTTCCCATTCGTGGGTCCTTCAAGGGAGGCGCTCAACACAACGAACAAGGCAATCGGACTATAATGCTTGAACACTCTCACTTAGCCATAGAATTCTATAATTTTAAATTTCGTGAAGCCCCTAGTATTCGGAAGACCGAGTTCGGGGCGCTATCCACACCTAGGCCGGACAAAGCCGACTCCTCGCTCTAAGCGGCATAAGTCTTTAGGGACTCGAAAACCTCTCGAACAGCGACCAGCTCTCGCCTTATCATGACGGTTAGTTTTAGCTTTCTCCACTGAGGTGCTTAGCCTAGCTCAACCAGGGCACACTCGCAGTGGTTCTCCCAGCGCTACCTTAGCCGATATAACGGAACGTAAGGTACCAAAACATGGGAGCCGGGCAAACACAACTATTTACCCAAGACATGATTCGAGCCGATGCATATAATGCTATAAGTTCGGGTGCCGCACTTGTGAAAGTGTTCGGACTTATCACACCGTATTTTGGGGTACTTAAGCCCTGGTGTATTTGGCCGTACCAAAGTGTACGGGTGCAACATGTCATTAATGAACATATACAGATAAAAAAGGAATGCAATAATAGACAAAAGCTATGTATTGTTTATTCGAAAAGGCTGCGGTAAAAGCAGAATGATACAAATAGTGCGATAAGCAAGAGATGGGACTATTTGACATGTCCCCCTCCAGGGGCGAGCTGCGGGATGATATGTGAAACAAGTATATTGCTCGTTATAGAGACCAATTTGGACACTCGGCGTAGCTACGCTTCCCTGGCTGTTGCATCTTGTGTTCGGCGATTCTACTGCCGGACAGGCCTTCCTAAGAGCGGAGTCCTGAAAGTAAGAAAAAAGGAATGACAAAATCGGGAGCCCCTAGTGCGGTTGAGCCGCATTTTGGGCATGTCGTGCTCCCCTCCCCCTATGCCCATGGTATTTCCAGAGCGTAATTATGTACGCGTAGTACTGGTTTCACAATTTCGCGAGGGCTGGGGTTGGGGCCGCATTGCTACGCGTGCTCGGAACGTGCCAGGCGGTCTTGTTGCAGGTTACTCCGGGCGCGCTTGATGGTGTCCGGACGTTTAATGGCCGGACTAGAGAATTGCCTTGAGAGGCTGCTTTGTACTTCCGCCGCGAGGGCCATCATATGCTCCTCCGTACGGAGAGAGCGTTCGGTGTTTCCATTGACCGTAATGACTCCTCGAGGGCCTGGCATCTTGAGCTTGAGGTATGCATAGTGCGGCACCGCATTGAACTTTGCAAATGCGGTTCGTCCGAGCAAAGGCGTGATAGCCACCTGCGAACGGGACTATGTTGAAGATTAACTCCTCGCTCGAAATTATCCGGGATCCGAAGACCACCTCAAGTGTAATCGAGCTCGCGACAGTTGGCCTCTACACCTGGTATGATGCCTTTAAAGGTCGTCTTTGTGGGTTTAATCCTTGAGGGATCTATGCCCATTTTTCACATTCGTATCCTCGATAAAGCAGGTTCAGTTGCCGCCGCCGTCCATAAGGACTCTAGTGAGGTGAAATCCATCAATGATTGGGTCTAGAACCACGCGGCGAATCCGCCATGGCGGATGCTAGTGGGTGGTCCTTCGATCAAAAGTGATCGGGCAGGAGGACCACGGGTTGAACTTTGGGGCGATCGGCTCCTTCGCATACACGCCCTCGAGTGCACGCTTGCGCTCCCTTGGGGGTATGTGTGTTGCGTATATCATGTTCACCGTCCGCACTTGTGGGGGGAAGCCCGTCTGTCCCCTATTGTTCAGCGGCCGGGGCTCCTCCTCGTCATTGCTATGCAGCCCCTTGTCATTGTTTTCGCATTTAACTTGCCTTGCTTGAACACCCAACAATCCTTGTTGGTGTGGTTGGTTTTTCGAGGGTGCCGTGTATCTGGCACGAGCGATCGAGTATTCGGTCCAAATTGGACGGGCCCGGAGTATTTCTTTTGAATGGCTTTTTCCGCTGACCGGGTTTAGAGCCTCTGAATCCAGCATTGACTGTCGTATCCTCAGCATTATGGCTATTAATGCGGCGCTTGTGCTTGTTGCGACGCGACCTACCATTGCTGTCCTTGGTATCCGTATTACCAGGACTCTTGGTCTCTTCTCCCGCGCAAAAGCGGGTCATGAGTGTTGTGAGGGCTGCCATGGATTTCGGCTTTTCCTGTCCTAGGTGCCGGGCAAGCCACTCGTCACAGATGTTATGCTTGAAGGCTGCAAGGGCCTCTGCGTCCGGACAATCGACTATTTGATTTTTCTTCGTTAGGAACCGTGTCCTAATTGTCCGGCCGATTCCTCCGGCTGCTGAATTATGTGGCTTAGGTCATCGGCGTTCGGTGGTCGCACATAGGTGCCCTGGAAGTTGTCGAGGAATGCGGCTTCCAGGTCCTCCCAACAACCAATTGATTCTGCTGGCAAGCTCTTAAGCCAATGCCGAGCTGGTCCTTTAAGCTTGAGTGGGAGGTATTTGATGGCGTGTAGATCATCACCGCGGGCCATGTGGATATGAAGGAGATAATCCTCGATCCATACCGCAGGATCTGTTGTGCCATCGTATGATTCGATGTTTACGGGTTTGAAACCCTCGGGGATTTGATGATCCATTACTTCATTTGTGAAGCATAGTGGGTGTGCGGCGCCTCTGATTGGGCTATATCACGACGTTGCTCAAATGAGCTTTGTCTACTGTGTTCGGCCCGGCCGGATTTATCATATCCGGCATAACGGTTATTGTCACATGTCGTGGGGCGCCCACGCGATCCGTAGGTCGACCTTGTTTGTCTTGCCTTGTCCTCCAATATATCTCACAGGTCTGGCGCATTTCCCCGTGCCTTGGTATTCTTTGAGCGACACCGGGTGCGGCTTGAGTGGAGGGCCAAGAGGCCTCTCTGTCGCAGCCACGAGGTGGCCGGTCGGCTGTGTCGTGCACTGGTGATGTAGGTTTAGGTGCTTCCTCCTCTAATCGGGGTAGCAGCCTGCGCTTTGGGTAGCTCTTGGAGGGGCGTTCAATTTCGTACTCTTCGGCCGCAAGGACTTCAGTCCATGTGTCGGCTAGCAAGTCTTGGTCAGCTCTAGGTTGTTGCTATTTTTTCTTGAGGCTGCTCGCCGTGGCCATAAGCCTGCGTTTGAAACGCTCTTGTTCGACGGGATCCTCAGGCACGACAAATTCGTCGTCGTTGTCGAGGCTTGCCTCGTCTTCGGAGGGAGGCATGTAATTATCGTCCTATACCTCTCTGTCTGCCGCTCTCTCATGAGGGCTGGCTTCTCCATCCTCCTGCGCTGAATCCTCGCCGAGGGGATTATCTTCGGCACTGTCCGGGGTGTTATTATCTCCCGTGCCGGAATCGCCGTTTTTGCTGTGGCGGGATTTAGAGCGGCGCCGCTGACGCCGACGCTTAGGCTATTTCTTGGAGGGGTCATCCTCCATTGTTAATCGTCGTTCCCTTCTTTTGGGGTGTCCACCATGTATATGTCATACGACGAGGTGGCCTTCCAGTGCCCTGTAGGCGCTGGTTCTTTATCGTCTCCTGCATCGGCGTCCATACCGTCGATGTCTTCGGAGTCGAAGTCGAGCATGTCGGTTAAATCATCGACAGTGGCTATGAAGTGGGTGGTGGGTGGGCTTTGAATTTCTTCGTCGTCCGCATCCCAACCTTGCTGACAATAGTCCGGCCAGGACTCTCCTGATAAAGAGAGAGACTTTAGTGAATTCAGAATGTCGCCAAAAGGCGAGTGCTGAAAGATGTCCGCGGCGGTGAACTCCATGATCGGCGCCCAATCGGATTCGATTGGCAGGGGCGCGGAAGGTTCGGAGTCCGCCGAGGAGTCCGGCACCTTGGAGTCACGAGCTTCACAAAGGATAGGGCTGGTATTCGGCTCGATCGTCGTAGAGATTGCAGCCCCCGAGGCGGTGTCCAGCCACCCGTCCTCGATGGGCGCAGTCGGCTCCGAGCTAAGGGTCGGAGCGGACGCTGGTGCGGCCTCCAGGGCACTGTTCGGCGGCAGAGCTAGATCATGCTCATCGTGACAGTGCGGCGCGCTTGGCAGTGGCTCGAACCCATCGAAGATCAAGTCTCCGCAGATGTCGGCCGTGTAGTTCAAACTTCCAAATCTGACCTGATGGCCAGGGGCATAGCTTTTGATCTGCTCCAGATGGCCAAGCGAATTGTCCCGCAGTGCAAAGCCGCCGAATACGAAGATCTGTCCGGGGAGAAAAGTCTCACCCTGGACCGCATCGTTGTTGATGATCGGAGGAGCCATCGGGCCTAAAGGTGACGCATATTGCAGGAACTCTCAATGAAAGCACCAATGTCGGTGTCAAACCGCGGATCTCGGGTAGGGGGTCCTGAACTGCGTGCAGGCGGATGGTAACAGGAGACAAGGGACACAATGTTTTACCCAGGTTTGGGCCCTCTCGATGGAGGTAAAACCCTACTCCGCTTGATTAATATTGATGATATGGGTAGTACAAGAGTAGATCTACCACGAGATCGAGAGGCTAAACCCTAGAAGCTAGCCTATGGTATGATTGTTGTTCGCCCTACGGACTAAAACCCTCCAGTTTATATAGACACCGGAGAGGGTTAGGGTTACATAGAGTCGGTTACAATTGGAGGAGATCTACGTATCCGTATCGCCAAGCTTGCCTTCCACGCCAAGGAAAGTCCCCTCCGGACACGGGACGAAGTCTTCAATCTTGTATCTTCATAGTCCAGGAGTCCGGCCAAAGGTTATAGTCCGGCCATCCGGACACCCCCTAATCCAGGACTCCCTCAGTCCATACGCTTAACGTTCGATGACGATTTGTATTATGAGTTATGTGATTTGATGACCGAAGATTGTTCGGAGTCCCGGATGAGATCATGGACATGACGAGGAGTCTCGAAATAGTCGAGAGGTAAAGATTGATATATTGAAAGGTTATATTCGGCACCAGAATGGTTCCGAAGTGATTCGGGTATTTTTCGGAGTATCGGGAGGTTACCGGAACCTCCCCGGGGAAGTAGTGGGCCTTCATGGGCCTTAGTGGAAAGGAGAGGAGGGCCGCAAGGGTGGCTGCCCCCCCTCCATGGCAAGTCCGAATTGGACTAGGGAGGGGGCGGCGCCCCCCTCTTTCCTTCTCCCTCTCCTCCTCCTTCCCTCTCTCCCCCTCTTGGAAAAGGAAGGGGAGTCCAACTAGGATTGGGAATCCTAGTTGGACTCCCCCTATGGCGCACCCCTCCTGGCCACTGGCCTCCTCCTCTCCCTCCTTTATATATGTGGCCAGGGGGCACCCCAAAGTACAACAGACAATCTCTTAGCCGTGTGCGGTGCCCCCTCCACAGTTTAACACCTCGTCATATCCTTGTAGTGCTTAGGCGAAGCCCTACACCGGTAACTTCATCATCACCTTGCCATGCCGTCGTGCTGACGGAACTCTCCCTCGTCCTCAACTGGATCAAGAGCTCGAGGGACGTCATCGTGCTGAACGTGTGCTGAACACAGAGGTGTCGTATGTTCAGTACTTGGATCGGTTGGATCGTGAAGACGTTCGACTACATCAACCGCGTTACTAAAAACTTCCGCTTTCGGTCTACGAGGGTACGTGGACACACTCTCCCATCTCGTTGCTATGCATCTCCTAGATAGATCTTGCATGATCGTAGGAATTATTTTGAAATACTGCATTCCCCAACAAGATGATGGTGATGATGATCTTTATGAAGAGAGCATTGACGTTGATGTTAATGAACAAGCTCAGCTAGAGGAGGAAGAGGTTGAGCCTGACTATCTACTTGAAGATGAAGATCTTGACATCTCCACTAAAGAACAGGAGTAACTTAAGTTCAAGTTCAAAGCTTTCAATTCCATGGTGGACATGAAATCCCCTGTGTTTAAAATGGGCATGGTCTTTGCTGATGTGGTTGATCTGAGGAAAGCTCTTACTGCATATTCAGTAAGGAACAGAGTGCAAATCAAGAAGCTGAAGAATGATAAGATAAGATTGGAGGCAGTGTGTACTGTAGGCTGCCCTTGGCTGCTTAAGGCTAGCTATGACAACATGACTGGAGGATTTGTCATAAAGGCTTACAATTCAGAGCATGTTTGCCAGAAGAAATGGAAAATAAAAGATTTGACAGCTAAATTCTTGTGCAACTTTTTCATAGATGAGTTCAGAGATGACCAGAAGATGTTACTTGGCACATTTTCAAGAAAAATCACTAGTGAATTCAATGTTCCCCTAACATATGGAAGCTAGTAAGGGCTAGAAAGCATGCAGTTAATCAGATCCATGGTGATGAGGAGGAGCAGTTCAGCAGGTTATGGGATTATGGGCATGAATTAAGGACAAAAAATCATGGGTCTACATTTTCTGCTTACTATTGTACTTGTCAAGGATACCAAGTTTCCATTGGGCAGGAAGTGTTTGAAAACATTGTATTGGTCTTATGATCCATGCAAAAGAGGGTGGCTAAAGGGCTGCAGGCCAATTATATTCATTGATGTCTCTCATATGAAAACAAGGTTCAAAGGAGTGCTGCTTAGTGTTGTAGGTATTGATCCTAATGACTGCATTTTCCCAATTGCAATGGGTTGGGTGGAAGTAGAATGCACTGGTTCATGGGAGTGGTTTCTGACCAGTTTGAAAGATGATCTAAACATCATTAACACTGCTCCTTACACAATTATGAGTGACAAGCAGAAAGGTTTAATAAATGTTGTGCATAAAGTTTGGCCTGATTCAGAACACAGATTTTGTGTGAGGCACATTTACCAGAACTTCAATGAGAAGCACAAAGGGGAGGTTCTGAAGCAAGACCTATGGGCCATTGCAAGATCACCTAACAAAGTTAAGTGGAGAGAAAATTGTAAGAAGATGGATGATCCTTTGCCACTGCATTTCATTGGACTGAAAGGCTGGAGCCAAAGACTTGGTGCAAAGCACATTTCAGTGAATTTCCCAAATGTGATATTCTGCTCAACAATGACTCTGAAGTGTTTAACAGGTGAATTAGTTGTTAAATTTGGTTGTTTAACTCTGTACTTTCAACTTATCAGTAGTACTGCTAAGCACATCATACATAACTGAATTCTTTCACTCTTTGTGCAGCTACAACCTTGATAGCAAAGAGATGCCAGTGCTTAGTATGCTTGAATACATTTTTTACAAGATCATGCACATGCTAGTGAGTAAGCAGAGAGAAGCTATAGAAAAGTGGACTCACCAGAGGATATGCCCTAAGATCAAGAAGAAATTGGACAAGAATACTGAGTTTGCTGCAAATTGCCATGTATCAGAAGCAGGCCAGCATATCTTCAAAGTTCAGTCAGGTAATTCTAGCTACACAGTGAACCTGTGCTTGCACGCTTGTGATTGCAGGAGATGGCAGTTGGGGGGAGTACCCTATGGGTATGGTATAGTTTGTTGCAGGGAGGAGAGAATTTATCCTGAGACAATGGTTCATGAATGTTATACCGTTCAAACATATCTCAAGGCATATGGGTACACTCTAGTCCCTCTAGGAGACCCAAAGGAGTGGGAGAAACAGAATGATATAAGGCACATCCACCTGTCTTCACTAAACAGTTGGGGAGGCCCAAGAAAAACAGGAAGCAGAGATAGAGGAGAAGATCAAGAATGGTGTCAGGGTTTTGAACAGAAAAGGTCTTACAATGCACTGCTCAATTTGTGGTAGAGCTTATCACAACAGAAAAGGTCACTATAGATGGCAGGAAACTATCATTCAAGAGGGTGTAGAAGAGGTTGATGAAAACTATGATGACCCAACTTTTCTTCAGGTAATTTCAGTGTTCCACCTTAACTGAATTTAAACTGAAGTTTACTAAACTTAACTGAGCCTAACTAAGCTTAACTTAAGTTTACTGAACTGGACTCAGCTTAATTGAGCTTAACTGAATTTAAATGAATTTAAAACAACTTAACTGAATTTAAATGAAGTTAACTGAACTTAACTAAATTTAAATTCAGTTAACTGAATTTAACTAAGTTTTGTGCTTTGTAGAACATCTTCCCTAACTAGCCAGATCCTAGGTTGGACCCAACTGAGTAACCAACCAGTATGGTGTTCAACATGGCTCAAAGAGAGATTGCAAGAAGAGGTACTGAAAGGGTTCATGTGCCACTGCCTGAGCTTTCTTCATTTGTTGTTGTTGCTGGTGCTGCAATACCTCAGCCAAGAGTGACTACAGAAATGCACATACGGAGGCAAACAAGGGCAAGCACACAAGCTGAAAACAATGCAACTGCAGCTGGTAGGGCAAGAGGAAGGAAAAGATCAAGAAATTCAGATGCAACTGCAGCTGGAGGAAGAGGAGCAAGTGCAACTGCAGGGAGAGGAAGTGGGGTGTCGGTGTACTAGAGTAGGGGGTACCCTAGTATCCCGAACTAGTGCACGGGCAGTTGCAGCCCTCCGCGACAAGGCTTACCGGGTGACCGCCAAGGTCCTCTGTGGTTCCTTTGGAGCCATTCAAGAACAAAGTATTCAAGCCAAGGAGACAAGGCCCCGGCAATAGGAGCTTGCCGGGAAGGCCACCCAAGGCACCTAGGAGACAAGGCCCGGCAAGAGGAGCTTGCCGGGAAGGCCCGTGAGCGACAAGCTTGGCGCGACAAGACAACAATCATGGCAAAGGCGCTTGTCGCTGGCAGTATCACTCACTCACTGCGCTCCAAAGACATCCACTAATGTGTCATACAGGACCTTTCCAGCGCCAGCGTGGCGAGAGGTCGTGCAGCCAGGCCGGTGCGAGGTGGCAAGCGGCGCCGACAAGATTGCCATCGTGGCAAGCGGTGGCGCCGACGGTCCCTCGTTTGCCTTTGTTAGGCGGCGTGACGGGCATTTAATGCCTTTGTCCCTGCCGTCAGGGTTAGGTATGGTACCTTTGTACTGCATTGTACAAGTAGGTGTACCAACCACTCCTTTTCCGTTTACGCCCTTTGTTCACGTTGCCACCGTCGGAGACCCTTGAGCATATAAAAGGAGGCCCATGCATAACGTAGAGAGGACGGTCGGTTCCCCACGCCAGTCTCGTTAGCAGCTCGTGTGTACTATAGCACTCGGCGCTCTGAGCAAGAACGCATAATACATTCGTGACATGCAGCAGAGGAGTGTTATCTCTCCGGGAGAGCTCCCGGCTGGGTAAACCTCTCGCGTGCTTCGCCTCGATCTGCTCTTCGATGCGACCTCCGCTCCCGCCGAACCGAAAGGGGCTCGGTCCGCCGGTCCCATAGGTGTTCGTGGGCGAGATCAGCCTGCCCGACATCTTTGGCGCGCCCGGTAGGGGCGTCGAGGTTGTGCGAACCTGATCCGGCGTCCACGTGAGCTAGATCTTCATCATCTTCATCAACATGCCACCGAAGAAGAAGGCTTCGGCGGCAGAAGCTCCGTCCGCGTCGAACCCACCACCACCGGAGCAAGCAGGCGGTGGGGTAGACGCCGGCGGAAGAATGGACGGCGACACGCGGGAGCTCACTGTGCTGCCAAGTCCAAGGACAAGGCTGCATGAACCTCGGCGTCCGTACATGCACCGCGCCCGTCTCAGGAGGCGCGAGACCGACAGCGTCATGGCATTCACAATGCCATACGCTCGTTGGACCAAGATCGAACTGGAGGATCTCGGGATGCTCAAGACCAGCATGCACGCCAACATGCTGGCGCGAGCGAGGCACGGTCGCCTGGACGGGATATCGCTCCTTCTAACATAGTTAGAAGTCCGAGCATATCCGCTCCTCGCGCCGATCGCCATCGCCACCCACCACTCCAGCAGAAGCTTTGGCGAGCTCAACTGCTCCTAGATTACCCTCCAACAGCCGACAAGGTCGACGTAATGGAGGGCCACCATTCAGTCTCATCGGCCGCTTAACGGCGACGCTCCGGCAACCGAGTGCATCGCTGCCGCTGCAGATCGCTAAACGCGAGCCGGTGGCGGCACGAAACCGTGGGGGTGCAACCACCATGCACTCTCCGCCCTAAGGCCAAGATCGCCGACTCGCGGATCCACCTCGACAGCGACTCCACCGCATCATCGGATCCACGAGCTCGTCGCGATCAGCGCCAAGTTCTTCACGAACGACAAGAAGAAGACGCTCGAACTTCGCATCGAGCGTGAAGAGAAGCGGCGTCAATCCGACAAGTCTGCTGGGCCCTCTGTCGACATGCATGCGCCCGGAAGAACCAGGCGACTTGCGTCTGTGATAGGTTGCCCTGCGTTCACTCGTGAGCTGCGGCAAGTCGATGGCCCAAAGAAGAAGAATTTCATGCCAGACGTGCGAGAGAAGTACGACGGCAAGACGCATCCGTCGGAGTTCCTCAAAGCATCTACACCATCGCGGTGCAAAGCTGCCGGGGCGACGACAAGATCCTTGCCAACTACTTCCCGCTGGTGCTCAAGCCCAATGTCGGATCTGGCTCATGCACTTGCCGGACAACTCCATATCCTCTTGGGCAGATCTATGCCATCAGTTTGTCGGCGCTTTTACAAGCGCCACAAGCCCCATGGCCAAGAAAGCGACCTTCATCTGCCGCCTGGAAGGAAGGAGAGCCCTCGCAAGTACATTCAGAGATTCAGCACAGACAAAGACAACATCCCAGATGTCCACCCCGCCATGGTAATCATGGCGTTCCATCGAGCGTGCGAAACCGCAGGATGCGGAGGAGATGGCGATGTGTAAGATTAGAGACGTCGGTGAGCTATATGCCTGGCCGACAAGTGTGCACGTCTTTGAGGAAGGAGGAGACTCCCGGAGAGAATCTTGAAGCGGGAGGATCGATAGTGAGGAGACCGCCCGGCAAGGAAGAACCGTGGCGGAACAATAGGAAGAAGAAAGGCAAATATGTGCTAGTTGTTGAGCAGTCCGGCAACGGAGGTGGCGCCAAGAAAGCCAAAGTTGGTAGCTCCGGCAAGGAGGTTGCCGCTGGCGCCAACTGTCAGGCTGTGGCGGTCGCCGACAAACAGGACGGCTCCAACAAGCGATCGCAAGATCCACCGCACCAAGGGCCATGACCTCCGTGAGCTGCAAGAAGGTCGAGCAGCTTGTCGAGCAGCGAAGGCTGAATACGAACGACGCGACAAGGAGAAGGCCAGGAGGGTGCCGGAGGAGCTAGCAAGAAACGTCCGGCCGAGGAGGACGCCGCGGCAAGGCCAAGCTGCAAGGAGACAGGCCTCCCGGCCGCGACAAGTATGAAGACGGCAGCGATGATGAAGACATGGATGATGACGAGGCCGATGAGCAGGAGTTCCAAAAAGCCACAGAGGTCCTGTGCGTTGACGGCGGTGCTTCTCTGCATACTTCACACCGCCAGCTCAAGCAATGGATGCGGGAGGTCAATGCAGCAGAACCATCCATTGAGTCACGCAAGCCTCTGAAATGGTCCAGCACGCCTATCATCTTTGATATTGAGGACCACGATTGCGTGAATCTGCGTCGGGGTGCTTGCCGATGTTGGTCTCACCAACTATCCGCAACCTCAAGGTCACTAAGATGCTAGTTGACGGCGGGGCCGGCTTGAACCTGATCTCCTCTGCGGTGCTCCAGAAACTCCAGATCCCTGATGGCGAGCTCGAAGAGACCGGCACATTCCAAGGAATCAATCCGGGAAGGAGCAAGCCGAAGGGCAAGATCACGTTGCCGGTGACATTTGGCAATGAAGTTGAACTTCAGGGGTGAGAGGGACACCTTTGGCGTTGCTGACTTTCCATTGCCTTACAATGGAATACTTGGCCGCCCAAAGACTTGCCAAATTCATGGCAGCCTCTCACTACGCATACAACATGCTGAAGATGCCAGGCCCGATAAGTGTCATCTCTGTCCCTGGCGACAAGAAGGATGCTCTTATTTGCGCCGACAAGATCTACCAGGAAGCAGCAACTGCAACAAATTGCAAGCCACTTGCCGCTGAAGCTCCCGGGGGGAAGAAGAAGACCAAGTGCGGCAAGAGCTCTGATGCCCACTCCGGCAAGCGCACCTCCTCGGAGTGCTGCGCTACCGTCGAGGACGCACCATCAAGCTCCACCGGCAAGTGTAAGAAGACGATGGCAGCTCCACCAGAGACCAAGAAGGTGTCCGCCAAGGAGGACGGCATTGGTGGTACCTTCACCATCAGTGCCTCTCTCGACCCTAAATAGGAAGGCACGCTCGTTGCTTTCCTGCGGGCGAACGTCAACGTGTTTGCGTGGCAACCGTCTGACATCCCGGTGTTCCCGTGAAAGTAATTGAGCACCATCTTGCCGTTTGTCCTCATGCGCGGCCCGTCAAGCAGAAAGTCGTGAAGCGTGCGGTGGGCGCCAAGAGTTCATTGCGAAGAAATCAAGAAATTGGAAGCGGCGGGCCTTGTCGAGGAGTGCTCCATCCCACGTGGTTGGCCAATCCTGTGGTTATGCAAGGCTAACGGGAAATGGAGGCTTTGTATCGACTTTACCGATGTCAATAAAGCTTGTCCCAAAGACCCATTTCCCTTTGCCGCGATCATCGACGGATTGTTGACTCCACGGCGGATGTGATTTGCTTTCATTTACGGATGCATACTCGAGGATATCATCAGATCTTCATGGCGAGAAGAGGATGAAGAGAAGACCGCATTCATCACCCCATGTGGCACATACTATTTCGTACGGATGCCCTTCGGGTTAAAGAATGCTGGTTCAACATTTGCAAGAGTAGTTCATGACGCTTTTGAGCCGCAAATGCAGGGGAATGTGGAAGCCTACATGGACGACATAGTGGTCAAGAGCAAGGACAAGGCGACTCTGATTCAAGATTTAGACGAAACCTTTGCAAATCTGCGCAAGATCAACCTCAAGCTCAACCCCGAGAAGTGCGTGTTTGGAGTCCCTTCCGGCAAGCTTCTCGGGTTCTTCGTGTCTCAGCAGGGAATTGAAGCCAATCCTGACAAGATCAAGGCCATTGAGCAGATTGAAGCACCAAAGCACGTCAAGGATGTACGAAGGCTTGCGGTTGCGTAGCTGCTCTCGGAGGTTTATTTCTAGGTTCAAGCGCGCCTCGCCATTTTTCAAAATTTTGAAAAAGGCAGGTCCGATGCAATGGACTCGAGCGGAGGCTGCGCTGCAGAGACTTGAAGAGATACCTGTCCTCCACTCCAACACTTGTCGCACCTAGGTCACAAGAGAAGTTGTGCTGTATATAGCGGCAACCAATCAAGTGGTTAGTGCTGCGTTAGTAGCGGAGAGGGAGGCAGATGATGAGCTAGCAACCATGGCGGATGCATCCAGCGACAAGCAGGGGGCTTCACCGGCAAGCTCTGGTCCCGACAAGGATGGATCTGCGCAGACACATGAGAAGATGCAGAAAAGAATGGTGCAGCGCCCAGTTTACTTTGTCAGTTCCCTTGACAAGCAGGGGGCTAGGTCAAGGTACTCTGGTGTGCAGAAATTGCTTTTCGGCCTCCTCATGGCCTCGAGAAAGCTGCGCCATTACTTCCAGGCACATGAGATCACAGTTGTCACCCGCTTTTCCGCTGAAGAGGATCTTGCAAAATCTAGAGGCAACAGGCGGGATTGTCGAGTGGGCACTGAACTGTCAATCTTTGGCCTCAAGTTTGAGAGCACATCAACTATCCAAAGCGAGCATTGGCGGAGTTCATAGCAGAATGGACGCCAACACAAGATGAAGAAATTTCGAAATGAGCATCCCCGTCAAGGAGGCAAGCAAAGAGTGGCTGATGTACTTTGATGGTGCCTTCTCGCTGCAAAGGCGCCGGTCTTGGCGTGCTACTTGTTGCACCTACCGGAGAGCACCTCAAGTACGTAGTCGGATGCACTTTCCCAAGGAGCAAGCAACGAACAATACTGCAGAGTATGAAGGTTTGTTTGCCGGTCTCAGGATCGCATTAGACCTTGGGATCAAGAAGCTCATTGTCAGGGGTGACTCACAGCTTGTCATCCGCCAAGTGAACAAGAATTATCAGAGTCCATTGATGGAAGCTTATGTTGATGAAGTGAGAAAGCTAGAAGAGCACTTTGTGACCTCTGAGATGGAATATATTCCAAGAGCTCGAGCGACATTCTTGATGGCTCGTCAAGTGCGCCGCACTTAAGTTACTGTGGAACCAGGGATCTTTGTGCTCAAGCTGACTCAACCATCTGTAACACCATCAAGCTGGACAGAGCAAGAAGAGGAAGTTGATTGGTGACTATTTTCCCGCAGAGCTTCGAAGCCGCCGCCAAGAAGGTCCCCAAGATCAACACCAGCGATCTTTGAGGAGCAATGCTCCGACAAGCCCCAGGGTTTGTTTCGTTGAAGCAGACGCTCCCGACAAGTTTTGCTCCGGCAAGCTTGCCGGGGAACGTCAAGCTACGGCTGAACCGCAGGTTCTCGCCGTGGAAGCTGATGTTCCCGCAGCAGCAGATGTGCCTTTAGTCCTTGTTGTCGAGCCGCAAGCTCCAGCATGGGCGCAGCAGATTGTCCATTTCCTTCAGACAGGAGAACTTCCCGAAGAGCAAGAAGAAGCGGAAAGAGTAGCCCGGTAGTCAAGTATGTACCGGTTTGTCGACAGACACTGCATGAAGAAGACTCAACGGTGTGAAATTGAAGTGTATTCACCGGGAAGACGGACAAAAGCTGTTGGCGAGAGATACATGGAGGCATATGTGGTCACCACATTGGCGCCAGAGCACTTGCCGGCAAAGCATTACGGCAAGGTTTCTTTTGGCCGACAGCCCTCCGTGATGCAATCGCACAAGTAACCAAGTGTGAAGCGTGCAGTTCCATTCCAAGCAGATACACCAGCCAGCTCAAGCTCTCCAGACGATCCCTTTATCCCGGCCATTTTCGATGCAGGGGCTCGACATCCTCGGCCCCTTTCCCGAAGCTGTCGGGGCTTTGAGTACTTATGCGTTGCATCGACAAGTTCACAAAGTGGCGGAAGTGGAAGCGATGAGGAAGGTGACAGCCGGTCGGCCGATCAAGTTCTTGGTCGATTGTTTGCCGTTTGAATCCCTAACAGGATCATCACCGACAACGGCACGCAATTCCTGAGCCGCACCTTCATGCAAGACGTCCAAGATCTTGGCGCCTTAAGGTCCGCTTTCGCTTACATTGCTCATCCGAGAAGCAACGGTCAAGCGGAGAGGGAAAATGCTGAAGTGTTGCGCGGGCTCAAGACCAGAACTTTCGACGGGCTGCACAAGTGCGGAAGAAAGCGAGATTGAGGAGCTGCCGGTGGTTCTTTGGTCGATCAGGGCGACGCCAAATCGAGCCACCGGCGGACACCTTTCGCTCTAGTCTATGGAGAAGGCAGTTCTCCCCACGGAACTCAGATCACGGATCGCCTTGAGTGCTCGCTATGATGAGCTTGAGCAAGAGCAGCTGCGACAAGATGACGCTGCTCCTTGAGGAAGATCGTCTTCAGTCTTTGTCTGAGCTGCTCGGTACCAACAAGCTTTTGCGCCGCTACCATAGCCGCAAAGTTAATGCCGAAGTCTCGAGGAAGGCGACCTTGTTCTTGGCGAGTTCAGTCCGCCAAGAATTCCAACAAGTTGGCCTTGAAGTGGGAAGGTCCTTACGGGTGAAACGAGTCACTAGGCTGGCGCTGTCCGCTTGAGACCGAAGATGGCATTCCGGTGAGCAACTCCTGGAACATTGAGCATCTTCGTAAGTTTTAATCAGAAGGCGCGGTTGCCGGAACCTGTTCAAGCAACCACCTTTTGTACAAGTCTTGCATTGTTGCATGTAATCCTTTGTACAAAGCCGGGCGCAGACCCCGTGCATAAGTAAAGCTAGCGTGCTCCGCACACCTTGTCAATTTCATGCTTTTTACTTCTATTTGCATGCATTATCTGACAGTTTGTGCAGCACCTACCCCTGGTAAGTGATAACGAGCCATAAGGCTCCATATCTTTATTTTCTCTTCTTTCTCTTTCTCAAAGAAAGGAAGGTTCCCTCGTACACAAGTTTGCCGGGGGGAAAGGAGAAGATAATGGTGTGGACCAAGCGTCGCTCGAGGAAGCCTAGCCTTACCGGGAAGCAAACGACAGAAAAGCTAAGTTGCTAAAATTTGAGCAATCAGTTTTAAAAATTTTAAGTTATCTTCCTCGAACGACCGTACTTTGTATGGAAAACCTGTGCGCAGAGGAACCAACTCGTAGCTAGTCGCGCCCTTACTTTGTTTCGAGTCCGCTCAACAACTTAAGTGAGCTGCGACTAGTTGCGACAAGGTTGCTTGTCGGAAGCGGCACCGCCAGCAGGCTGCTGACGTCCCGCACTCAGCGCTCGCGGCTCAGGTGCCCGCGCCGACAAGTTCCCTAAAAGCGTAGGGCAAAAACATACAAAGGAAGGAATCAAGTAAAGGAAATAACATAGCAATTGATACCCAAAATAGAGTTATATTACAAGATAGCTTGCCGCAGCTCTAATGAATTGTTCTCATGACATGACCAGCAGCGGCAAGGGAAAGAGAAAACGGGCGGCCTAATCTACGCGATCGCCCTCAACCCTCTTGATTCCGCTCACCCTATCCACGATGGGTGCGACAAGGGTCTTGAGCGCCTCCACATCAGCATCCGTCGGCACGGACTTGAGGACAGGGGTGAGGTTGAGGCCTGGATTGCGGAAGGCCACCTTCATCAAGACCTTTTGGAGAGCTCCAGCAGATCCAGCGCGACTCCTCGGCCAGCTGTTTTGGGACTTCCTCCCGAGTCGCTGGAGGGCCGTCCTGCACGCCCTTGAAGAACAAGCTGAGCTTGGCGCTGGGTTGGAGATGCTCGTCGGAGGAATATCCAAGATCCACCATCCCAGCTGCGCCCGGCTCCTCGTCGATGGCTGCAGCAACATTCACGGACCCTCGGTCCGGTGCTCCACATTCTCCCTCAAGGCACTCTGGGCGGCAACAAGACTCGCCAGCCAGCGCCTCGTCGGCCTTGATCTTCTCCTTCAAGGCCACTTCCTGCTCCTCGGCGCCGGCCCAAAGATCTCGGGTCAAAGTAGTTAGCTTCAACTCAAGATCTGCATTGGAGTCCTTGGCGGCTGAGCTCTTTGCTCCTCTCGGCGAGACGGCCTGCAGCTTCGCCAAGAGTGTAGGCATCCTTCTCGGCTTCGTGCTTGAGTGCAGCAAGCTCCTCGCCGCTCTCCTTGAGGCTGGCCTCCAAGCTGCGCCACCTTCGTCTCCAGCTCCTTCTTGGCGGCCTCGATACTGCGGCAAGATCCCTTGCTTCCTTGAGAGCCCGTAAGCGCTTGCTCGCGCATGGCAAGATCCTCCTCGTGGCTATCAAGATTAACCTTCCGCCACGCCAATTCGCCTTCTGCACAGACGGCTTCTCGGCGGCAAGCCGGCTGTTGCTCCTCGGCTTGACCTTCTCGAGGAGGAAGGCTTTGCGCTCCTCGGCAAGCCACTCCCGCTCCTCCGCCAAGGACCGGAGAGCTTCTGGTTGCGGCCCGGAGCTCCTCCATGGCAGCTTCTCGATGTCTGCTCCCGCCTTAGCGACAAGCGCTTCCGGGATTCCAGCTTGGCTTGTCGGGCGCGATGAAGCGACAACAGCTTCCGGCACTGCTCCTCCTCGGGCTCGCCGCCGCTGCTGGCGCGTCGACTAGCGTCGATCCAGCCGGAGGCGAGCAGCTCTTCATCAAAGTTTCTCCTTCGCCGGCGCCACAGAGCTCGACTCCCATGGGAGCTTGATGAAGACGCCATCGCTGCCTTCAAATAGGCGCCGGGCTGGGGCTCTTGAACCCGCCGCTGCCGGGCGGAGGGATCGGCGGTCGGCGTGGCGCCGACGCTCCTGCGGCCTCGTGGTCGTCAGTCGATCGCTAGACCCTCGCCCGGCTTCTGCGGCAGCTTTGGCGGCCTCTTCGCCGGCGGGCTCGTCAGCGCCGGCTTCTTCTTCGATGGCGGCGGCGTCATCAGTGTTGCCGCGCACGTCCTCCTCGCCGACGACCTCGGTCTCCATTGGCTCTGTGGCGGATGGATGAAGAAAAGTCAAGCAAATATTTAAAGAGAAAATCAGAAGAAGAAGAACACAAGGAAAGTTTTCAGGCAAGAAGATTACCTGTGCCGGGGTCTGCGGTCATGGTCTCCGCCGCCAAGGGATCGCTGGTGCCGTCCCTTGCCGGAGAGCTGCCCCTTATCGGAGAAGTCTCCCTTGCCGGAGAACGCTCCCTTGCTGGGGAATCCTCCCTTGGCGGCGTAGTCGAAGCAGAAGGAGGCTGCTCTGCTCCTACACAAATCAACAGTCAGATATCAGCAAAAAGAGAGCACCCATGCACGCCGAACAGCAAGAAGTAGACCATATACTTACGGGGGCTGCTTGGGACTGCTTTGAAGAAGAGTTGCCGCATCCGGCAAGGTGGTCTCAGACGCGCCTCCTGCTGTCGCATGATGGGTTCGTCCTCAACGGCGATCACCGGGGTCTTGGCTCTCTTCGACATTCTCTGGGCCAGCGTCACGAAAAAGAATGGGTTCGAGTAAAGCAAATCAGATACAAGACAAAGCAACAAATCGAAGAATTACAAGTACAGCAAGGAATCTTACTCTTCTTCTTCCTCGCCGGAGCCGAGCGCGGAGAGATCAAATTCAGCCCGCCTCCCGACGACGAGGCGGAGGAGTGGGTTCCTTGGGCGCTTGGCGGAGCGGAACCGTGGTCTGCGAGGCCCGCTCTAGTTGCCGCGTGGCGTGAGGTGCTCCAGCAACAGTGCTTGCCGCGGTGGAGCGCTGCGACGCGGCCTTGCCTGCCCGTCTGCCGCCCCGCTACATCTCCGGCCTTGCGAAGATGCCGTCTTGGTGGAGCTGGGGGCTCCGCTCGCGGCAAGCTGCTTGAAGGTGGGAAGGATGCGCCCTCGGCGGGCTCGCTCGACTCGGCTTCAGGCTCGACAAGCTCTTCCTCGCCGGCAAACTCCTTTCGCTCGACAAGGCTTGCCGCCTCTGCTGCCTCTGCCTCCTCCACGGTGAAGCCAAACCGCGCGGCGGCTTCTGCCGCCTCTTCGGCTGAGTGGCGATCGCTGCATCTCATCATCGGTGGTGTCGCGGGTGAGGCCCCTCTGCTCATCGGGGCGGATCGGCATTTCTACCAGATTGTCAAAGAACTGCCGCACGACGTCATCTGCCGGCTCTTGCCAAGTTGGGACAATTCCATGTGAGTCGCACGACGGCATCATTGCACGGATGCGGTCAAGCGCGGAATTGTTGCACAATGAACGACGCCTCAAAGAACCTAAACATCTCCGGATGATCGAGGATCGGGCTTGAATAGCTCTAAGAGCATCGCGTCAAGCTCCAAGACGGTGAAGTTGAAGTTGAGGCCTGGGCGCAGCCTCATGATATCTGCCGCATTCTGAAACTCCCAGGCAGGTCTCCTCCTCTCCTGCAAGGGGGCGATGCGGCGGCGAAGAAAGTCCGCTAACGGTGCCCCTACGGTGAGCCCGGCAAGTCTAAGGCGGCGATTCGGGTGACTGCGATCTTGACCTAGCGTCTTCCGGGGCCAGATTGCTCCAATCGTTGCCGCGCCTCTCGGGGTTTGGCGCTGGCGGTAAATGGTTGCGGTTCTCCTCAACAATCCAGCACCAATCCGCCTCCATTCCTCCCATTTGCTACGGAGCTCTCCCTCCAGATAGGCTTCCTTCTTGCCGACCACGAGATCCAAGCGATTCCTCCCAAGAAGGCCCTCTCTCAACTCGGGGTAAAAAAGAAGTGGCGGAAAAGGGCTACATTTGGGTGGACTCCGACAAAGTTTTCGCAGAGATGTGCGAAAACCGCCATGGTCAGAACGGCATGGGGGGTGAAATCAAGGAGGCGGAACCCGTAGGTGTTCATGATGTCCTGAAGAATTGAGAGAAAGGCGGGCGAGCCCGCAGAGAAGAAGAGCGCCAAGAAGGGATACCCAATGGGTCAATTCAAGCAGCGGCGGGAGTACCTTCGGCGCGGATGCGCTCGCGTCTCCGTCGACGGAAGAGGTAGTAGTTCTCCTCTCGGCCTCGCCATGGCTGGGGAAAGATCGCCCGCTCCTTTCGCAGCGCCGCAAGCCACTGCGCCTCGGCCGACTTCACGGCCTTCCCCTTGTCATCTTTTGGAGCCATGGCGGAGGCGGTGAGGAAGATCGGTGGTGTTGATGATGCTGGTGGCGATTGGGGGGCGGAGCGCTGCTCTCTTTTCAGCCTTGAAGAGAAGGGGGGAGCAGCGGTGGTTTTCTCGAGATTGGATAGCAATTGGCAAGGTGAGCGACCTGCCCCTGTTTCCCCTGCTTATAAAGAGGGAGGGGGCGGACGTTCCGTTTTTCCGAATAAAGAAACCCCCACGATCTCGCCCACGATCTCTCACACGACGCCGCACTCGACGCATGCCGTTCGTGGAGGGCGTGGTGGGTCCGGGGTGAGTAACGGCGTGACCCAAGGTGCCTGCCGTTCGCTTTTTGGGCCTGGCCCAACGGCCGCAAGACCGTGTGGCCCAGGCCCGGGCTCTGTCGGTGTACTAGAGTAGGGGTACCCTAGTATCCCGAACTAGTGCACGGGCGATTTGCAGCCTCCGCGACAAGGCTTACCGGGTGACCGCCAAGGTCCTCCGTGGTTCCTTTGGAGCCATTCACGAACAAAGTATTCAAGCCAAGGAGACAAGGCCCGGCAAGAGGAGCTTGCCAGAAGGCCCCAAGGCACCCTAGGAGACAAGGCCCGGCAAGAGGAGCTTGCCGGAAGGCCCGATGAGCGACAAGCTTCCGGGCGCGACAATACAACAATCGCGGCAAGGCGCTTGTCATGCAGACCACCACTCAGACCTGCGCTCCAAAGACATCCACTAACGTGTCGCCACAGGACCTTTCCGGTAGCGGTGGCGAGAGGTCAGGCAGCCGCCGGTGCGAGGTGGCAAGCGGCGCGACAAGATTGCCATCATAGCAAGCGGTGGCGCCCGACGGTCCCTCGCTTGCCCGTTAGGGCAACGTAGACGGGCATTTAATGCCTTTGTCCCCTGCCGTCAGGGTTAGGTATGGTACACTGTACACTGTACAAGTAGGTGTACCAACCACTCCTTTTCCGTTTCTGCCCTTGTCTACGTTGCCACCTGTCGGAGACCCCTTGAGCATATAAAAGGAGGCCCATGCGCAACGTAGAGAGGGCGGTCGGTTGGGCCCCCACGCCAGCCTCGATTAGCAGCTC
The DNA here is from genome assembly GCA_021605145.1 of Aegilops bicornis. Taxonomy (NCBI): domain Eukaryota; kingdom Viridiplantae; phylum Streptophyta; class Magnoliopsida; order Poales; family Poaceae; genus Aegilops; species Aegilops bicornis. The sequence continues at coordinate 436,046,508 of CM038672.1, read as the reverse complement.
GTGTGTATCAGTAGCACTCAGCGCTCTGAGCAAGAACGCAATACATTCGGACATGCAAAGAGTAGGAGTGTTATCTCTCCGGAGAGCTCCAGCTGGGTAAACCTCTCGTGCTTCGCCTCGATCTGCTCTTCGTGCGACCTCCGCTCCCCGCCGAACCGAAAGGGGCTCGGTCCGCCGGTCCCATAGGTGTTCGTGGGCTAGATCAGCCTGCCCTGACAAGGGGCAAATGCAACTGCAGGGAGAGGAATAGGAGCAAATGCAACTTCAGGGAGAGGAAGAGGGGCAAATGCAACTGCAGGGAGAGGAAGAGGAGCTAATGAAACTTCAGGGAGAGGAAGAGGAGCAAATGAAACTTCAGGGAGAGGAAGAGGAGCACATGCAGATGACCAAGTTCCATTTGTAGGGATAGGAGGAGCACCAAATGCAAATGCATATGCTTGGAGAGGAGGAGCAGCAAATGCAAATGCTTGGACGGGAGGAGAAGTTCCATTTGCAGGGAGAGGCAGAGCAAATGTTCCATATGCACGATGAAGATGGCTTCTGTTTGGAGATGGGAGGACAATTCCTGATCTCAATGCTCCTCCTGATGATTTGGTGTCACCGCATCAGTGATTTGGTGGCACCACATCAGTGATTTGGTGGCAGTGATTGCCTGCCATTCTTTTTTGTTAAGGCCTACAGTAATTTAAATTATTGACTAGCCTGTTTTTTGATAAGCAAATAGTGGCTTAAATTGCCTGTTTTTTTATGGAAAATAGTGGCTCACAATGGCATTCATTGCCCTTTTTGTAACTAAATTTTATGATGCATTTCAGTGATTTAGTTTCATGGATGTAGTAAACTGATGTGGTATTAGTGATTGTGTTAGTGATTCTGTTAGCTGATTTAGTGAACTGAAGATGCAGTTAACTGCATATGCCGTGAACTGAAGATGTAGTTAATTGCATATGCAGTTAACTGAAGATGCAGATAACTGCATATGCAGATAACTGCACATGCACTTAACTGAAGATGCAGTTATCTGCACATGCAGATAACTTAGTAGTATACTTAATTGAGAATGAAACAAATTTTAAAAAATGAGTAACAAAAATGCAAATGGAACACTGTGTTCTGCCAAACAGTAAACAGTCCTCACTCAGTGAAGTCAATCGGATTAGGCAGGCATGCAATGACTTCACGAACACAAACTGTAAAGTAAAATGGAAGTGGAGGATAAAACCAGTTGCTTGGTGAAGACAAGGATTTGGTAGACCAGTTCCAGTTGTTGTGACAACTGTACGTCTGGTTAGGGAGGCTGAGATTTAACTCAAAAGACCGCGTCTTCACCTTATTCCCCTTGAGCTAAGGACACCCAGTCCTCGCCCAATCACTCTGGTAAGTCTTTAAGGTAGACTTCCAAACCTTCACAAACTTCGTTCACCGGCAATCCACAATGGCTCTTAGATGCTCAGAATGCGACGCCTAACCGGCTGGAGGATACACAGTCCTCAGGTCTAACAAGTCTTCAGGTCACGTGGACAGAAAGACTTCAGTGATGCCTAACACTCTTTGGCTCTGGGTGTTTTGGGCTTTGTCCTCGCAAGGATCTTTCTCTCAAATGCTTCGGAGGTGGGTTGATCTCAAACGACAAAAGCCGTGCACTAACTCTGAGTACCCACCAATTTATGGTGTAGGGGGTGGGCTATTTATAGCCAGGAGGCAACTCGACCTGATTTGTCCGAAATGACCCTGGGTCACTAAGGAACCGACACGTGTCCAATGGTCGGATTTCAAACACACGCGGCAGCTTGACTTGGGCTACAAGTAAAGCCGACTCATTCGACTTCTGGATAAGATTTGCTCTCATTGTCTTCGTCAAGACATAGGATTTTGGTTGAGCATCACTTGAGTCACTCGACTTTGTTCACTTGGACCCCACTTAACAGTACGGTGGTTCCTATGACTCAACAAAGAAGAAAAGGAAACTACAAAACAACTATGTCTTCGCACTCCATACTCTTCACATGAATGTCTTCTCATGTCATATTCTTCACTATGAATGTCTTCACAAACCACCATTGTCTTCAATGTCTTCACACATTTTTAGGGGTCATCTCTGGTAGGTAAACCGAATCAATAAGGGACTACTACCTGTGTTATCCTGCAATTCTCACAAACACATTAGTCTCTCAACCAATTTTGTCGTCAATACTCCAAAACCAACTAGGGGTGGCAATAGATGCACTTACAATTCTCATCTTCATAATGCCCCAAATCCTAGCTAGACTCATCTTCAGAGTGGCAGGCCATTCAGGGATAACCCACTCCACATAGTTGCATTTAGGTATTTCCTCCAAATAAGAAAGAAAACAATTTTAGATAAATGAAAAAGCTTGGAGCACTATTGATTACTCTTACAACATAACTTGGGGAAAAACTAAATTAATTGCATTGTCAATCATTCAATAGAGTTACAACACTATGGCACAACAACATAATATCAATTCTTAGCATAACCAAAACTTCTGCAGAAAACAAGATGCAGTTAACTAAATTTTTTGTTAATTAACTACAGTATTCGTCAGTTAACTGAATTTTCGTCAGTTAACTATACTGCTGCACTTGATACCTCCTTCTGCAGAAAATTACATGCCACTCATCCACAGTTACATGCCACACTCTAAGCTTATACAGATCACAATAAGATGACACATTCCAAGTTTGGATTTGACTGTAGATCTACTAACCTTTTGTGCACAAGTAAGATACCTCCTTCCACTGTCAACTGATTCAAAGGACACAAACTTCTCATAGACACAATGGTGTTCACATCTAGCTGCAAGATCTGGAGCAAGGCTCTCCACTCAGAGCAGAAAATGGTGGCAGAAGCAGGAGCCTACAACATATTGTAGTCAGCAAAATTCCCCATTTTTGCCCTAACCTAACTGCCAGAGGCATAGTGACGAACTAACCTCACTTGTGACAGAGTAGCCGTCGGACGACGAGCTGGATCCTTCACTTCAAGAAACCATGGCGGCGAGCTGGATGGCGGCGGCGAGCTGGAGCAGGGAAAGGAAGCGAGGGAGCAGAGAGGTGAATGAAGGGCGAGCTGTCGACATGATTAGAAAGAATATTTCAAAGAATATACCAACACAGGTGCCATTTGATGTTGCACTGTGGATTGATAAGGGAAGAAGGCTAGGGGCTAAGTGCAAAATGTTGTGCGCTACCAGCTAGTCCACTTGGCATCCAGTTGGCAAGCTGTGGTTGGCCTAGAACTAAACCTGCACCTCCATAACAAGTTCATGAATGAAATAATACATTTTTGCAACTACAAGGAGTAAACTCGACACGTTCGGTTGTTTAAACCGACCGAGCATGTCACTGTCTAACTAACCAGACCCGACAGAACGGGCCCGCGATGCCAGGGCACACGGGAAGAACAGCCGCTGCACTCCACCCGAGGCCAGCACGTGGGCGACGCACGCCGCGACGCACCGAGGCGGACGGAGGCCACAACGGCGGTCCGGGACCAAGAGCGAAGAGAGACACACGGAAGGCGACACGTACTACGTCAGCCGACCAAAGCTCGACCGTGCTGCGGGCCTGAGACTCCGCGAGCGTGCAAGAGACGGTGGAGCACCCGAGGCAGCCGGCGGCGTTTCCTCGCCTGGCCGCTCTCCGCTCCTCGGCGTCGCCGGTGCAAATGCCTGCACCGCGACCGCAGCAGCGGGTTCTGCTCCTCGCGGCTGCCTGGAGCCTGGGCCTGCTCTGCCTCGCCGCCGCGGAAGGTGGAAGCGGCTCCTGCGAGCTCTCGGTCGAGCGCGGTGGCGCGCTCTACAACTTCAGCCTCGCGGCGCCGACGCTGGCCCACCGCCACGGCATCCTCAGCGAGGATGGGTAACTAACCAACTGTGCACTGCCCGACGCCACCGCCTTAATTGATGAATTGGCCGCTCCTTCGCTTCGATCGACATATAGATATGCTAATCTGGGAGCGGGACTGTGAGTCGCGTCATGATATCAAACAAACCTGAACCAATTGACAGGAGATGCGTGCGATACGCTCAGGGTCCTCGTGCTTAGTGGACACGCGCTTCTCATGTTTGACGAAATGCTCGTGTTATGTTTTTTTTTACTTGCTATCACCGACTCAATTGTGAAGTCGTGATTTCGTCTCTTGAATACTGGAGAATGCAGTAGCAGTAGTGTAGTATACTACAGTGCTAGTTGCTGGCATCGGCATTCGGAGATCAGTTATTTTGTAGTTCTGGGGACCTCTTGGCTTTCACATGATGGACCGATTAGTATATAAGTACTCCATGAAACCTGCCTTGGCAGCAGAGCAAGTTGTTGCATTGGTGCTCTTCTTGGCACACTTCTTGAATGTTGAAACCATGATTGAATATTCTTTATGCCATTGGCGAAGGACTTGGTATTCCAGAGCACGCAGCTTACAGATCGCCTGTATGTTTACTGTCACGTGTTCTGACCACTATCTAAGTTCCACTCTGTCCCATAACGATGAGCATCTTGTGTTTCAGGTTTTACAAAGTGGCCATGAACGATTCAGTCATCTGGTTCCAGGTTTGTTTTGCTAGGACACTCCTTTTGTGTGATTGCTTTTGCATATGTAGTTGCTACATTTAAGATATCTATACACTACAACCACAACTAGGTGTGGATAAAAACTGCAATGTGGATTGTTTGAAATCTCTGCGTATAATATAACCTGGAGGTTTCTGTGTCCTGCTTCACCATTTTGTTATTGTTTGCAGCTCTGCGATCAGATGATATTCAACTTTGACCCACCTGTCTGTCTTCACTGTGAGGTACTCCACTGATGAATCATCCCATAATTTAATTGGAAACCTTCCTTTTATCGGTTAGTGTATTTCTTTATTGTTCTTTCATCTGGTCTTATGTTGCGTATACCTCAGAGGCTCAGCCTTTCTTGAGCATCTCACTTATTTTACAAATACAAGAAACACTTCCTAAGAGTATAGCCCCCATTTCCATTCTCTTGGCAAATCACATGTACTAGTGCAGAAATGATCAGGTCATCCTGAAATTTGTAACCATCCTATCATAATGTTACCTTTTTGTTTTTCAAACTGGGCTTTCTTATTTTCTATTACAAAAAAAGAAACAGAAACAAGGTATTAGATCAGGAGCAGTGGTAGGAGTAGCGATTATGGTCTGAATCGCTAGTACGGCACCAAAGAAAACCTACTGTGACAGTCTTGAGAACTAGTAACATCAGTGTGCTGATCTGTATACATAACAGAAACAACCAAAAACCATTATACTTATATCAAGCAGAAGCCCAACTGCATCATAGTATATTTTCCTAATGTTGGATTTGTCTATACCAGATTTTTTTTGCTTCGTTTTTCCGCCTTAACTATTTCTTTACCAAATTAGGACTGTGGTGGTCCATTGAGGTGTGGCACCCAATGCAGCGCACTTGCGTCAAATAACATTGGAGGTAGGTTTGTTCTCCTGATTGGATATATTTTCGCCAGCTTTTTCTTCTTGTACGTTACAATGTGCATCAAGAATGGCACTGGTGGAGTGGTCAGTCAATTAAGTACTTTCCAGTATGCATTTTCTGGTGATAATTAGCTTCCTTTAAAACTCCTTAAGTTGCAATCATTATTAAGTAGTTCCCACTTCCCACTGCGTTTTCTAATGATGTTAATTATTTTTGTTTAAAATTAAATTGCAGTATTTTCTTTCTGGCTACTGGTATTAGTGACTTAGTGCTTGGAGTCTACACTTTTCTTTCTGCAGGGTATGATGTTTGTACAACCATTGGAAGGGCATCTGGATCCCATATATCTCTAATAGGTAAGAATCATGTATATCATACCCAAATATCCTTGCTATGTGAAGCTTACCTAGTTGTTTGTTTTTGCTGAGGGGAAAGCAGATGACGGTAATCCACAAAAGGGTGTCATTGTCAAGATGTTTTCATCAAAGTGTTCTATTTCTGTTTTCGTCTTTTGTGATTCAGCTGTAGCCCAAGTGAGTAAATTTTTTCAGTTAAACTTTCTTTTGTTCTTTCCTCTCTCACTGTTGCATTCTTATTTTGTGCTGCTTTCTCCCCCCCCCCCCCCCTTCCTTCTCTTTTACAGCTACCGGATAAATTTACCCAATCTGGAAGTTGTGATTACGTGAGTGCGCTATTTTTCCGTCGCAATACTTCTGATATAGCAGATTTATTTTTATATTTTCTTTTTGTTGGAATATAGCAGATTTCTTGCAAGGCATTAATAAAAATTTACCTCACAGGTTATGATACTTAGACACCCTTCTGGGTGTGCAAGATCAGTGTCTGATGCTGGAAAAGGCTGGGGATGGTTAGGCACTTCGTTCATAACGTATGTTATGTTGAGTTGCATTTAGTTACTAAACTTCAAATAGTTGGCAGACCATGATCGCCCACTGCCAACAAAGTTTCTCACTGCATATTGAGGTCTGGCTTGACTAATATTTAACTGTTTTGCAGAATTTTGTGCCTTCTTGGAGGGTACATTCTGATTGGTGCAATCTATAGATATTATTTCCTCGGCATTCATTCTGTAGAGGTAAAGCTAGTCTTGCACAAAGTCGTTGGTCTTAGTTTTATGGAATAAGTACCACATCCATGTCATGCTAAACTCTGCTCAGTTGTTGTCATGTAGTTTAAACTCTGAACCTTTTGAGGGTATTTTCGGTCTCTCAGCTTTGTTGACGGGTTCAGCAAATTTTCTGTCCAAATTTGTGAAGCTCTACTTGTCTTGGACAAAGAAAATTGAGTCGGAACCACTCCCAGAGTCGAGTACCAAAATATATCTAAAATTGTACCTGAGCCAAAGGTCGAGACTTGAGAGACCAAAATAATTTCAAATGGGTAATGCAAACTCATGTTGTGAGACCAAAAGTTTAGGTCGTTTCTTTCAGGGAGTAGCTTAATTTCAGATATTCGAAAGATAATTTGCAGTACTGAAAATATGGTTTCATATGGAAATCTCAGTTTCAATCATTTTAGCTTTTGGTGGAGTAAAAAATATTCCTTCCGTCCCAAAAGAAGTGTCTCAACTTTGTACTAACTTAAGTACAAAGTCGTACTAAAGTTGAGACACTTATTCTGGGACAGAGGGAGTACAATTTTCCTTGGTATTTCAAAGAACTAAAATTTGAAGAAACACATTCACAGAATCACACTTCTTTCTATCACTGTCAAGAAACCACACAACTGTATACAGGGACGATGCAACTTCGTAATGGGCATTTCAAGTTATGATGCTGACGGGTGGTCGCACCTGTCACTTCCGTTGACATCCTTAGACGGAAAAATAAGTGTAGTCTTGTGAAACTACTTACAAGTGTACTTTTTGAATGGTTTGCCCAGAAAAATGAAATTTTAAAAGTTAGTCCTGCTGTTAGGAGTAATACATTTCCCTTATTTTTCTGGATCTCTGAAGAATTACATAAGAAATAGTTACCACAGTAAAATAAACTAAGAAAGTTGATGTCATAGAAATATGTATAAAGAGACTGCATCAAATCCATATCAAAAGATAACTGACTCATAGTGTGTCCTGTGAAATTACACCATAGCATCAAAAGATAACTTTGCGATGATATGTGAACTGTTTCTCTGTGTGAACCATAAAAATTTACAGATTGTTGTCATGTATTCCAATTTATTAACCATTTTAATGCTCTTAAACCACATTCCTGTCTTACTTGATGTATTCTAGGCCATTCCGAACCTGGAATTTTGGATCAGTTTGCTGCAGAGAATTAAGGTAAGGTCAAATAAATGTCTATTCTAATAGAACATGCTGATGTGTATGTGTGATTCTTTTGATCTGCACTGCTGTTTATCTCCAGACAAACCAGAATTAATGATACATAGTTTAGATCATTTCAAGGTGAGGATAATATGCAGTTACTGATGCATGGAAACAAGTTTCATCGCTAACAAGTACTCTGTATCTGACATACGTCTGCATTATTTTAAATTCTTTAATTATCTGTCATTCCCAGTATAAGCCACAATCTTGCTTTCTCTGGAAGGGGAAATGGTTTCTGTAGAGTTTACATAATCTCCCCCATTGAAAAGCTTCAGAGTTATTACTGTGATAGGATGTTTTTTTTCTTTGAATGGTCACTGTGATAGGATGTTTTTTTCAATGGTCACTGTGATAGGATGATAGCATCAAATGTAACCTTATGGTGTGTTATCTGTCCAGAGCATGTTTGTTCGTTCAAGAAGAAACCCAAGAAGTCAGAGCAGAGATACTAGAGGTCCATACACCACTGTAAACCACTGAGAAGTAGAAAAATTCAATACCAGTATTGGCAGTCATACAGTGAACAAGCATATGTGGATTGGGGTGAGAGCAAAACCTTTGATCTCTGCCCATATGCCAGGTACCATCAATGAATCATGTATCTTTGTCCTTGTATATTAGTGGTGGAGTATCTGAATGAGGTACTAATGGAGACAAGTGACCCAGTGATCATAATTAAGCCCAGTAGGTCCTTACTCTACCTGCAGCGCTCTCTTTTTCTCTTCCGTTTTCGGGCAGGGGGACTTTCATATATGTACAATAGTTGATGCTCGGCTATTTATTCACATGGAAATATGGAATATTCAGATTTGGTTCAATTCCAAGTGATTATGACCATAATATGACTATACTGGCCTTCCTCTCATTCAGTTTTTGAGGCCCTTGAATTTAGTATTCTTTCTTCAAAATTGGTATTTTCTTCAAATGGTTCTTCCTGCTATAAATTTAACAGCAAATTATGTAATTGGGAACTGAAATTTGGATGTGATTACTATGAAAATTCTATATGTCACCATGCAAGTAATATACCCAGATCAAATGTGATCAGCTATATATCTTGATTTTTTTCAACGCTGTACATCCTTGTGAAACTGTGTGAAGTTGGCTAGCGTGTAACAACAGTTGTGATTGATGTTGTCTGATCACACAGGCCAAAGAATGAAGTTGATCCTATGATCTGCATCATACGATTGTCCTGTGTAAAGGAACTAATAAATTCTGATGCATCACAGTTAGTTTGTGAGTACTGTAGACAACATGATGCTTGTGCTCGGCACATGACAAGCGAAAAAACAAGATTGAGACATCCAGTGGCTGCTTATTTACTTCTATTATAATGTGGTGTGACGTTATCACGAGTAGAGGAACCTATTATCATAGGGAAGCATGGTAATTTTGCTTGCTTCCTTGCCATTCCTTTAGGCCAGAAAGTGGTGCAACTATTTTGTTTTCATGAACCGGCACAAGAGGGAATCATTTTACTGGCTGTGTTTCAGAGCTGGAGCTTTCATTTTCTTTTGTACAGATAAAGATGCCTGTTTACACTCTACTAGTGGGATCTTTATGCATTTGTCATTTTCAGAATATGAACCTGCCACAGGATAGTTTCTGAGCTGCAGTAGCGTAATTGTGCCACGTGCTGTTCCTGGGCTCTGGTGCAGATGACCAGTGGTTTGGTTACAATTTAACAGATTCCATGGATTCATGAAATTTCCATGGTCACTTGGCGTTCTCTTGTTTGTTCTGTGCTGCTTTTGTCCTTGGCAAATCAAATTCTGCGGATTTGAGGCCTTGTGGGTATTGGAGGCTTCATTTTTTAAAGGACCGATGCGATGTTGTTGATCTGAATTTATGTATTGCCACTGCTGCCACAAAGGTACTGATATGTGTTGATGTTTGGATCATCAAACCTAGAAGCTTTCGATGACAATGGTTTGTGCTGCCGAACATTCTGTTCATGATGCTGTAGACTGGACGAATTATCAGGATGGCAGAGAATTATCAGGATGGCAGAAGAGTCACGGACTCGATCTGGGAACTATATGCTTCCTGTGTTCCGTAAGTATAGGAGCTGACATTTTCTTCTTTTTTTGCGGTTTTTTCTCGTGCTCTTTGTTTGGGGAGAATGACTATTGAGTGAACTAGCGACAACTGTATCTTCTCTTTCGATCCAGCAAATAAATAAAAGAGAAGTGGATCCGGGTTGTGTGTACGATCGTATCAGAGTATGCAAGCAAGTTGCTCATAATTTTTTATATGAAAAAGTTGCTACCCTGGCCACCGCGTCACTCTGATTTGTGCTTTCTATAAGATCAGACGATCCCGAACAGCAGATTTATATAGCCCCTGCATAATTTTGTCCGCCCTTCTCAAGTCCGATCCATTAACAAAAATTGAGCCACCTGGCACATAGACAAGCTCATTTTGTGCTCTTTGACCTGCAGATCCTCATGTTGGACTTGTCTTCCTAGGCCCGAACTCTTTTTCTTCCAAGCACAATCCGAGCTTAAACGGTATTCTGATGTGCCGAAAAATCTGAGGAACCTATCCCCTTTGTTATGGTATCCCCTAAGGCTCGGGCTGTTACGTCACAGATTCAGTGTCATGTTGACAGCCGGACAATTCAACTTCCACTAGAGAACATCGATAACCCAGGTGAAATCGGGGTTATAAACAACCACGTAACGTGTACAATTCCTATTACTGTAGATCAGAGATTGATCTCTAGAATATCCCCTTTTGGACATAAAAGGCAACTCTCCTTGCTCCTAGACCGCATAATTAACCAGGGAATTAAAAGGAAGTTCATTGACGACGCCACAAGAAAGAAAGAAAGAAAGAAAGAAAGAAAGGAGGCAAAAAAGACAGAATTTGCCTCTTGGAAACCTGAAAGAGAGAGAATTTACATTGCACGACGAACAGAGGAAGAGAGAAACTTGGGGAAGAAACCGCGACAGGAGGCGAGAGAGGAGAGGAGAGAGGCCGAAGAGGATGCCTGGAGATGGACTTGACCACCGGGGCGCCAACGCCTCCTCCCACTCCCCTCCGCCTAAATGGCGACATCTCCTCCAAATCTCGCCTCCTCCCCTTCATTATTCCTCCGCCCTCGCCCCCTCCCCCGCCCCGTTCCCGCTCAAAACCCTAACCCTAGCGGCGCCCCTCGCCATGGCCGCCGACTACCGCACCCCCGACAGGCTCCTCCCCGCCGCCGCCGCCGCCGCCGAGGGGCCGGCCCAGGACCCGCCCAAGCCGGCCCTCGGCGTCGCGGGGCCGGCCGCCGCCGCGACCCACGACGGCCTGCGCTTCTGGCAGTACATGCTCGCCGGCTCCGTCGCCGGCGTCGTCGAGCACACGGCCATGTTCCCGGTCGACACCCTCAAGACGCACATGCAGGCCGCCTCGCCGCCCTGCCGCCCCACCCTCTCGCTGGGGGCCGCGCTGCGGGCCGCCGTCGCCGGGGAGGGCGGCGCGCTCGCGCTCTACCGCGGCCTCCCCGCCATGGCCCTCGGGGCCGGCCCCGCCCACGCCGTCTACTTCTCCGTCTACGAGTTCGCCAAGTCGCGCCTCTCGGACCGGTTCGGCCCCAACAACCCCGCGGCCCACGCCTCGTCGGGGGTGCTCGCCACCATCGCCAGTGACGCCGTTTTCACCCCCATGGACACCGTCAAGCAGCGGCTGCAGCTCACGAGCAGCCCCTACACCGGCGTCGCGCACTGCGTCCGCACCGTGTTCGGCGACGAGGGCCTCAGGGCCTTCTTCGTGTCGTACCGGACCACCGTGCTCATGAACGCGCCCTACACCGCCGTCCACTTCTCCACCTACGAGGCGGCCAAGCGTGTGCTCGGGGACATGGCAGCTGACGAAGAGTCGCTTGCCGTGCACGCCACTGCGGGTGCTGCGGCCGGTGCTCTCGCAGCCGCGTTGACTACACCGCTCGACGTTGTCAAGACGCAGCTGCAGTGCCAGGTGAGGATCTTACACATTTGGTTTGGCCGTGGCCTTTAATAACGTCTAGTAGATATCACTGGAGCTGGTCTGAGTTGATTTGTTCATCTTGCTCAGCAAATGGAGAGATTTTATGCCTGTGCTGTTGTTTCTGTTCATCTCCAAGATTCTTGGAATGACTTTTTACAGTTAAAATTTCTATTTCCAGTGGCCCTTTGATCTGTTAGTGACTTATTGGTGATCGCTGTCCTTATAGGGTGCTCTGTACCATTAATGTTGAAGAGCTAGTGATACAAGGAGCATCATTGCTGTCGCGCTAAGTGCTATCTGGCTATGCTAAACTTGGGCCTCTTCTAAAGCTGCAGTCTTTTCACCTATGGAACATTAATTGTGTAGTTGCGCTTTCTGCTAGGAAAAATCAAAACAAATTAGTATAGACTCAAGGTGTGAGTTTTATGACACCTTACCCTATATCTTGGAGCTGTTCTGAGTTGATTTGTGCTGCCTGTGGTGTTTTTTCTGTTCACCTCCAAGATTCTTGGAATGGCTTTTTACAGTTAAAATTTATATTTTCCAGTGGCTCTTTGATCTGTTAGTGACTTATTGCTGATCAATGCCTTATAGCGTGCTCTGTACCATTAATGTTGAAGAGCTAGTGATACAAGGAGCATCTTTTCGGTCGCGCTTAAGTACTTACTAACCAGTTAGATATAGATATGCTAAACTTGGGTCTTTTCTGAAGCTGCAGTCTTTTCACCTATGGAACATTAATTGTGTCGTGGCGCTTTCTGCTAGGAAAAATCAAAACAAATTACTATAGGACTCAAGGTGTAAGTTTTAGGCCACCTTACCCTGGTTGAAATGACATCAACAGCCAACAGCTGACCTTACATGGTTTTGATGGAAATGTTGATGAGAAGTTGCAGATGATTAGTTATCACATTATTGATATTGTAATTATAACTTGGAACATTAGTGCCAATAACATCTCAATATCCTCAGCTCCTCACTATCATTTATAGTACTTCTGTTTGACATGACACCGATTGTCTTATGCGTATTTATGTGGCTTGTAGATCCGTTGTCATTATCGATCCATCACTGGTAGTTCAGCTCATTGAACTTTTACCTTTATTAATATCATGATGAGTCGTGACTATCCCTAGCTCAGTTAATTGAAAAACACGTTTTTCTTATGTGGTACATACACAACATGGAGATAGTCAGGAATCTGTTGGTCTTTAGGCAAAAGGGCTTGTATATTTCCTTTCTATGGGTCCATCTATGGGTCCCTTTGTTACTAAATGTGAACCTCGGCGTTCTACACGGATTCCGTCAGCCAACACACAACAGAGAGAAACACACACAAATAGACGATAAGGGAAGATGCAAGTTATGGCCACCTTGAAATATTCCCTAAAACCTATAGAGTAATTGGCTACCATGAAAATCTGGTGTGTGTTGCACGTGTTGTTTAGTTATCGACTTGTAGTGTAGGCCATATGGTACAACCAAACAATAACATGGATTAAAGATCAAGTTGCATATACTTCTTAACTATATTTGCCAGTTAGTGTTGTTACCTACTAACTAAATAGGGCTGTCAAATCCTTCTTATGTGTGGTCTAGCTAACAGTTGCTTATATCATGGTTCCATAAGCTGTGCATGTTATCATCTTTCTATTGTCCTCGCACATTTTCAACTTTGGATAACTTGTTTATTTTTGTGTTTACATGAATGTCATCCACCTGTTTTTTATTTCAAGGTAATAACAGTGTTCTCTTTTTGTGTGTGGTCAGGGTGTATGCGGCTGTGAACGCTTTGCTAGTAGCTCTATAGGAGATGTGTTTAGAACGATTATAAAGCGTGATGGATACGTTGGGCTCATGAGGGGATGGAAGCCGAGAATGCTGTTCCACGCACCAGCAGCTGCCATCTGCTGGTCCACATACGAAGCCTCGAAGTCGTTCTTTGAAAGATTTAATGAGAAAAGGAGAAAATAGTTGTTGCATTCCTTGGAAGTGATTGTGTTTTTCTGGAAGTCAAGTACTTCCTCGCTGTGGCGCGTCCTCGCCTGACGAAAGAGGCAGCGCCTGGTTGCAGTTGTGTGCAGCAGAGGGTCCATTTGGAATGATGCGCTGTGCATCGAAATTTGTCTAACGTTGATCTGTCTGTACGTTGTATTTCTTTTCTTTTTGGCTGAGTTATATATGTATCATTTTTCCAGCCCGTGGTCGGGATAGCAAATACCAGAATAATTTTGCCCTAGTTTTTCAGGATCATTGAGCATACTGTATGGCCTTCTTTGTGTCAGTTTCTTGATAAAGTGAAATGAGATTTTGGTTCTGTTACAATTACCGCTTCTTTTGTTCCCATCACCATATGTTGTGGGGAAACGGTTGTAGCCGGCGGACCGGCCGAAGCTTCGGCCGGTCACGCGTGGGTCGTTCGATGATTAGCGATTGAACCGCTGTTTAGCCACGTCTTCCACACAGAGGATCAAACGCGTGGCTGTTGGGGCCCGCGCACCGCCCACGACCTTATCCCTTCGATTTCATATCCACTCGCTCCACCCACAGCCGGGGGCGCGGTCGTCGCCATGGCCGCCGGCCACTGGATGCGCCTCATTTTGAATCGTGTGTGGATCACCCGCACCGGATGCATCCCTCTCCATGGCCGCCCATGACCAGGGGCTTGCTCGTCGCCTTGTCCGCGGCAACTGGACGCGCAGCCAGAGCTTCGCTAGTCGCCATGACCAACCTGCAATCAGCCGCGGCGTCGACGTGTTTGTGCTGGAGCCGGGGGTTCCTGGAACCAGGTTATTTTTTTTGCTGGATCCACCCCCTTTTTTTGCTACAACCCCTTTCTTTTTTGCTACCATCCCCATTCGATTTGATGAACTCTTTTCATTTTTGCTGGAACCGGTGTCCCGATTTGCTGGAAGCAGTTGGTGGACGTGCTGCAAGGTTGACAGCTCGCCGGAGGAAGCTGCATCCAGCGGCGAGGAGGGCTGCATCCAACGTCGTTCAAACGCCGAGAGTTGCAACCATGTACGCCGGAGCTACAACCGGTGACCGGGGGTGTTGCAAGAGGGAGTGGCCGTTTTTGCTGATGCGTCTTTTTTTGGTGAACCAAATTTTTGTTTTTTGCTGGAACCGATGAATTTCTTTGCTAGAATAGATATAATTTTTTGCTTCATCGGCTGCAGAGCTCTCAAATGTTTCATGTCGTTTTTGCTAGGGCCTTAGTTTGGTTTTGCTAGAACCGTTGTTCGATTTTGCTGGAAGCGTTGTTCGATTTTGCTTCAACCGACCACCGGAGTTCTGTAAGTACGATGCATGTCGATGGAGGCTAGCAGAGACGGCGACGCCTGCGCCGAGCTCGACGACGGGGACCAGACGCTGCAATCGCGGGGGCGGGAGGGGGGGGGGAAAGCGGCGAGCTCGCCGGGAGCGCACACACAACGGTGGAAGGAGGATGGGTGAGGGCTTTTTTTCTGGAAGCTTTGACCGAAGGAAGAACGAGTTGGGGGTTGAGTTGCCAGATCGGACGGTTTCGGCTCGCTACATCGGGCGGTTGGCGTTCGACCCGCCCAACAGTTGGGCCGGTGCGCCGGCGCAGATCACCGCCTTATGTTGTGCAGAACTCTATGTGGCAGAATATTTTATGGGGTACGCTCAGGCTGGGTGTAAAGGTCTGGAACAAGATGTAGTATATATTTGTTGAGCTTTTCAATAGCACCAGTGGTCTAGTGGTATAATAGTACCCTGCCACGGTACAGACCCGAGTTCGATTCCCGGGGCTGAAATCACATATCCGACCCAGCAGTAAATCAAATCACAACCGACCGCCCACTTAAAAATTTCACTTTCTCGACCCTTTGGTGTGGCGCTGATACCGGCCAGACCCTACAAAGGTACTTCTTCCTTCTGTCAAGACGCCCCGCCAAAGGGTCCAGCTTATGCCCCACACGATTCACGCATCTGCGGCATCCTAAGATCTAGGCGCCACACTTTGACGCACGCTTAGCTTAAGGCCAGACGGTGATTCTGTTGCCGGGCCACCCAACGACCAGTGCGCTTCTTCATCTCTCCTCTCGACAGACAAGACGGCAAATGGCAAATACTTCATCTAAACCCCCCACATCCCTCTCGGATCGTAAGATTTGATCCGTGGATTCGATCCCCAATCCATCCTACTAGGTAAACTCTTCCCTTCTCTTTCTTTTCGCCCGTAAAATTGTTGCCTTTCTAGATATTTGTCCAAGATTTGATGGAACCCTTGATTTGTTTGGTTTGCTCGATTTAGGATGTGTATTCATATTGGTAGTACCGTAGTGTTATTTATTAGTTCACAATATATGATTCTTGTTGGTGAAAGCCTATATTGTTTAGTTTTTTAGATATGTATGAGATGCCTATTTTTATAGATAACTATGAGATGTTGATTTTTGTAGACATATATGAGAAGTTTGTTTAGATATATATTAGATGTTGAGTTTATTTGAAACATTAGATGTTTAGTTTATTTGAACACATGTTATATGACATATTCATTGTGTGAGAAGGAGATGTTGAGATTCTTGTAGTTGAACACATGTTATATGTTTAGTGTATACCGATATTTGAGATGAAGATGAACTCTTATATGTTTATTGTTTGAAATTGTAAGGATGGTTTGGCTTCGACGATTTATGTTCACGACGTGCAACACCGGGCCTACATGATGCGCGAGAAGGATAAGGTAATAATGAGTAATCTAAATATTTTGCAAAATTGCCTTTAGTTGAAATTTACATGCCCTAAGATTTGTCATTACTTGTTTTTGCGTAAGCTTGAACCTCTCAAGATTCGGTATCACGGTATTCGGTCTGCCATGCCTTACGATGAGCGGCACACCGTACATCAAGTGCAGGACTACTCCCGTGGATTCTGCTGGTCACCGTCCACGCCGAATCAACGCTTCCACCGGTGTCCGCTCTTGTTGATCGGTGGAGGCCAGAGACCCACGCTTCCATCTTCGGACGGGAGATGACCGTGACGCCGAGGATGTCTCGTTGATCACCGGGCTTGCTATCGACGGGAGGCCTCTGTATGAGCACCGATTACGATGGGTGGCGCGAAAGATGATTGCTCTTATCGGTATGGCTCCTACCGAGGCCGAGGATGATGTAGAGGAGGAGAAGAGAAGAAGAAGAGGGAAAGGAAAGCGTGAGCTGCTTTCACGTGATTCAAAATAACTTTTGCGACGTGCCCTCCGGATGCCACCGATGATGTGATCCGGACACATGCTCGTGTGTGTATATGTGGTACATTGTGTCGAGGACTTTGTTTCCGACTCCACCGGCAAGAAGGCTCCATGGATGTGGTCAAGGCGTTGACCGTCTTCGATAGCAAATGGAGCTAGGGTTCAATGACTCTTGCCTACTTGTACCGGCAGTGTAGTTGGTCCGCTTTTGTGATCAACTCATTTCATTAGCAATGCAAGCTTCTTTGTCAAGTTAACATTGTTTTTCTTTCATATGTAGTCGATGCGTGTTGCGGATCACACCTAGAGCGTGCATTGGTGGTAATCTGCTTCTACTTTACGTATGGAGCTGGAGCGTCACCGTTGGACGCCTCAAGAGCGCCAGTTTGATCCTTGGTATGCGATGAACATGATTTAATTACGGCGCCCCACGTGGGCTTACAAGTGGGATGTCGTTTCCGAGATGACGAACGATGTCAATCTCATTTACCAAAAGTACATTGCCGAGTTGGACACGATTACGCTCGAAAGGTGTAAGGAGGTCATTACTTTAGTCCTTTCTCATGCTTGCTTGAAAAATAGTCATCAAATTTGCATTGTTGCCTGTTTCATAGGTGGAATGGCAGCCATATGGCGCTGGTGAGAGCTTGGGTACACCGCGGAGTTCCGCCTCAACCCGATGTGCTTGCAGGATAAGGATCTTCGCTTATGCGGTGCCCATTGATATGCAACTGGCGGTTGAGTTTCATTTGCCGCATCGCATGTATCGTCGGTTTGGTCTTTTCAAATTTCACCCGCCGGAATGGGTGGACACGGATAAAGCACTTCATAGGTAAGAGAGCATGTCTGCGTATTGTCTAATCATCGGGACTCCTTTTGATTGTGCTAATGTTTGGTTTTATACCACGCAGTTGGACAGAGAAGGCAACGCGGAAGATAAAGGATCGGGACAAGCATCATTCTGCGTATGTTACCCGCTTCAGCTTTGTGTGGAGCAAGCTCAGCACCGCACGCGCCCGCTTCGTGAGCACAACCCAATTGCTTTTGATAACTACGCACGATGGTTTATTGGAAATACTGAGTTGAGATATGCCCGCCGCATATAATGAGGATATTCTTGAAGAACCCGTAAACTTTGAGGATCTAGCAAAGGGAAGTACAACAGAGATGTCGTGCAAGGGCAAGGAGTCCCCATTGCTCCGGTGATTAACTATGTGGTAAAGTGTTCCCCTCTTTACTTTCCCTGCTGATCAGTATTACACATGTTTGAATGGCTAACGCATTCATTCTTTCTCATCCGCAGCCAATCGAGATCAAGAAAGCGGTGATGAGAGCCACCTATTCGGAGAAGACACCGTTGAACCGCAATGATGATGGTTCACTACGAGCATTCCTTAAGGTACATATCGCTATCACTATGAGAGGCGCCTATGTTGCGAAGTTTGATATCTTACACACTTGTTCATGTTACAACACAAAGCCAAGAAGTTAAGGCGGTTATCGAACCTTCTCGGTTGCCGTGATCACGAATATGATGAACCATCCGCCTCTAGGTCCGGTACACCATCGGACCCGTGATCTCACCATGAGGGGGACGATGTGAGTTCCTCATATGCTTATATGGATGATGAGGGTGGGATCACCCAAGAGGTATGACTAATCCTTTAGATGTGATTCTCACTTGATTACGACACCGGCCTTCACCATATTGTTTCGTTGTGTGATAGGGCGATGAGCTTGATGATGACATGACTTTGGCGGACATGGGAGATGAAGCAAAGACGGCCTCATGCAGCTGCAATCACACCGTGTTAGGGAGACCTTGAAAGCCCGGCCTCCGTGTTGGCGGCCATCGTTTGTGGTTCCTCCGGGCTCTTTCACCTCATACTTCCACTCATTGTCGTCATATAGTACAGCTTCTTGTAGTGCGCCTTTTCGTGATTGAAATTCCAACCATTCTTCAACCTTTGGTGGGAAATTGTACTTGTGCTTATCCTTGTTCTCACCAAAGAATCTGCTTATCGGTCTCCATTGAGTACTTTAAAAGTATGCATTCATCTTGTCAAATGTGTATTGCACTATTGCCGCCACGGGTAATGCACGTACACCCTTGAGCACCTTATTGAAGCATTCTCGCCATATTGCTTGTCAT
The DNA here is from genome assembly GCA_021605145.1 of Aegilops bicornis. Lineage (NCBI taxonomy): Eukaryota > Viridiplantae > Streptophyta > Magnoliopsida > Poales > Poaceae > Aegilops > Aegilops bicornis. The sequence continues at coordinate 436,027,337 of CM038672.1, read as the reverse complement.
TTGACCGTACCTCCGCCATCTTCATCGAAAGCACGTGCCCACATATTCCTTTCGGCAATGTTCCTATTGAGAAACTCCCGACCGCCGGGTCAAGTTTCTTGTGTCTACGAGCAATGCATTGAACAATGCGGCAAACCGCTTGTTGGTGAAAGCGAGACAACAATCAAGATCATCGGCCAACTCCTTGATACCACATGCCCTATAGAAGTTTGCACAAAAGTGCCTCATGCACCATCGATGATGCAACTTTGTATGTCCAGGAATGTCAACCACCACCGCATTTAGAATTCGGGATGGCGATCCGATATGACACAAATTTCCTTTCAGCAGGTAATACCCTTGTTCTCGCCGACGCAAGAACCACTCCCGATTATCATTGTTCTCCACCTCAACCAAAGCGAAAGCCAAAGGCAACACCCGGTTATTGGCACCACTTGCTATTGCAACCAATAAAGTGCCCTTGTATTGTCCTGTCAAGAACGTGCCATCAATGGCGATGACGGGCCGACAATGCTCAAAAGCCCTCACGCATTGCTCAAAGGCCCAAAATGCACGGCCAAATACTCGCACGGTCCTCCCGTTATGAATCAATGTTTGGTGCCCATGAGGCTCAACCACGTGAACCATGCCTGGGTTTGTGGCGGCCATAGCTAACAACAACCTAGGGAGTCGGTTGTATGCTTCCTCCCAATTGCCATACAACATCTTGAATGCGGCCAGCTTCGCCTTCCATGCCTTGCCGTACTTCACCTTGTAATGAAAGATGGCTTTCACAAGGTCAATGACACTCTTGATTCTCATTGTTGGAAGTGTGGATATTTGGTTGGAAAGCCTGTAAGCGATGAACTCGGATGTGAGTTATCTATGTTGTTGGTACACAAGCTTGCCATCCGCCCTCTTGTCAGCCGCACATGTGAGTTGGTAGACAACTCACTATGCGCCAAGTGGGACCTCCTTTCCATGGCCTTGCACGCACAATCCATGGACATGTTGGCACTTCACATTTGACCGTGTAACGCACATTCACGTCCGAAGTTGGCCACTTTATGTGGACGATAATAATGTGTAACCGAGTAGTTGTCGAGCCACATCTTCAATTCCAAGAAGGATTGAAACTCACAACCGGATATATCCCGTTCTTGCCGCCTTCCAAATCACGGTGAGAACTTGGCCTAGCTCCAAGAGATATGCATTTGCCACCATCCACAACGGCTTCATCCATGAGACTAAGATCCTTGAACAACGGTGTCTTGTGATCCCGCCGAATACCTTCTTGAATGCTTCGCCTCCTTCGGCGTGAACCCATCCTCATCAACTTCTTCATCGGGACCATCATCATCCGAGTCCGATGCATATGCACGGGAAAAAGGGATGGATTGGTCCATTGTCTCTGCACATGATATTGGTCGAGATCACCCACATTGTTGTCATGGAGGTCAACTTCGTTGTCATCCTCCTCGTACTCATCATTCTCCTCTTCAAAACCTTCATTTTGGTTGTTTGGAGTCGGGCTCATTGTTGGCCAATCTTGTTGCGTGAATTGAGGTTCACTCATTTGATCTTGGTTCATGGGTGGGGAGTGCTAGCAACCAATCGGGGAGGGGTTCGGTTCAAATCTACATTCAAAGTAGACTCAACCTTCTTGGAGGCAAATAACTCAAGAGCCTTGTCTAGAGATTCGCAACCGTCTCCTTGTATGCAACCCAACGTTGCTCGGAGTTCACACGCATTGTCTTCCAACGGATGTGCATTCCAAAACCAACATTATGCCTTCCCTCGAACTCAACAACGTCACTTGGGTCAATCCAATTCAAATCTTTCCTCACTTGTTCCAAGAGCTCCATAGCTAGGACTACTCTCAAACACCATGTCAAGCTCATCCGGGTCCGTCTCAACATTCCTTTCAAAAGGCCTCTTTATCCACATGATGAACATAAACACATGTTCTCCCCATCCCTACAATAATAAAAACACACATATATCAATTAAATACTTAAGAAATATATTTGCACACATATGCCCTAACATATATATGAATTAATAACCCTAACCCCCACATAACAATTACCACAACCCTAACCATAACATAACCCTAACACCAACATCAAACACACATAACCCTAACCCTAGCATACTATGGAAGCCTAAACAACCCAAATTAGCAAAGAAATATAACATCATTCAACACAAATTTGCAAATCCAAGCAAAAACAAGGGTTTCCCTAAACTAGCAAGATTTGAGCAAATGTGACAATTCCTATGGATGAAAAACGAGGGGATCGGAGGAGATTACCTTAAGGGAGGGTTGGCTTCAAATCCACGGTCAAACACTCCGGATTTGCAAGATTTGAGAAAGATTTGATAGGGGAGAGGGAAGAGAGGAGGGCCGCAAGGGTTTTGGTGGGGTAGGGGTGTGTGGAGTGGGGTGGGAGGAGAGAGGGTGGGGCCAGCCAAGTGGAACCACAGATGTGCGGCAGCCAAGAGATAGGCGCACATTACAGGTGTGGCGCTTAAGTCTTAAGCTGCAGTCTTTGTCTGTGGGGCCATAATGGACCAGGCTGCCATATGTTGGCGAGACGTCTGACCTTGAAGGAAAGGTACTGCTTGTGGGATGTGGCGCCCAGATGTCGGGCGCCACACCAAAGGGTCAGGAAAGTGAAATTTTTCGTGGAGCAGGTCAGTTTGTGATTTGATTTCGTCCTCAGGTCAAATATGTGTTTTTTGCCGATTCCCGGCTGGTGCATTTTTTTTTATCATTCTCTTGTGGACGGCGATCGTCCCAATCAGAACACCTTCCCCAAACTCCCGTTTGGCTTTGCTTTGGTTTGTGTTTTCCAGTCCATTTTTCTATTTTTACGTCATGTGCTCGATGTATATTTTCTGTTTTTGTGTGTGTATATTTTCTGTTTATTTGTTCACATAGTCATCACTGTAATGTGTGATCTTGCCACAATCTCTTGGCTTAATGGAAATTTCAGGAAATAAAAGTCATCGTGTACCAGGTCATATCCACATGGGATTGGATTATCGACATGTATATGCCTGTTCCTACAAAGAGTGGTGATCGTGGAGGAGCAGGATAAGCCGTACCTTGTTCCCAGCAAAACAAGAAACTCCTCGGAGATTCCAGTGGTCAAACAAAGGTAATTTCTTTGACGAAGCTTATCTTGTGAAACTCTGAATGTTGTAATACGTGCAACAGACGAGGTGCTACGTGCGCTAGCGGCAACTAATCGCGTCAAACGACGCGTTTCCTGGTCCAGTGAACAACTCACGGTCGTCCCGACTTTTCTTGTCTAATTCCCTTTTACTAATCACACGATAATATCAGATCACAAACATATTTTTTTTCATATATAAGTATGAGTGCCGTACCCGTACTGTATATATAAATGCAAAGTAAACTTGAAGGACACACACAAGAAGCAGAAAATCAAGGAGCCATGTACGCGACCAAGCCACTCTCTCTCTTCATGAGCCACCCGGAGGCGGCTTCCCAGCCGCCGCCGGACGGCCGGAAGTCAGGCTACCTCGTCGTCAAGGGCGACGACGACGGGGACGACGACGAGACGTGCTGCTGGGGGCAGTGCGGCGGGACGCGCGTGCGCGACCTCCCGTTCCCGCAGGACCGCGTGCTCACGCTCCGCTACACGGAGCACCACGGGCAGAGCAGCACCACCTACACCGACTCCGTCGTCTTCGTGCCCGTCCCCGACCAGCCCGTCGCCTCCAACCGTTACTACGCCGTCGTCGCCTCGGGCAAGCGCAAGGGGCTCGTCCGGACCTGCTCCCGCGAGGAGGACATGACCCCGTGCTGCTTCTGCCGCTGCATCAACGACGTCAAGCCGCAGCCGTTCGACCCGGCCGACCTCTACCAGCAGATCGAGATCGTCCAGCGCCGCCGGGGACGGTTCACGGCCAAGGCCGTCGCCGCCGACGGCTTCCCCAATTACCTCTACCGCAAGAAGTATTGGCGCGTGTACGCCTCCAAGCCCACCAAGAACCGCCTCGACCTCGGCGACGCGCCGGGCCTCAACATGGCGCTCCGGTCGCGCCAGCTCGCCGACGCGAGCCTCCTCGTCGCCTCCCCCGCGGCGACGGCGGCGTCGACGGCTGTGGGAAAATGGTACTGCCCGTTCTACCTCATCAAAGAAGATGGCGTGTCCCCGTCGGAGCAGATGGACCGCGCCGCCTTCTACGAGGTGGCGCTCGAGCAGCACTGGGAGCCAGTCCACCAGACCGACAACGGCTCTAAGCTGTACAGCAGGAAGGTGCTCATCGGCGGGAGCCTGGAGGCGACGCAGGAGGTGTCCAGCGGCGCCTCGCGGCACGGTGACGGGTACGTGTGGTTCAGAGCCGCGGCCGGGCAGAGCGTGGGGGTGTGCGCGAGCGTGTGGGAGAGGCTGCGGTGGGAGGAGTACAGGGGCGGGTGGGTCGACGAGGAGGAGGAGGCCGAGAAGGTGGCCGGCCGGTCGGTGCTGGTGGAGAGTTTCGTCGTCAAGAGGATGGACAGGACCGTCGTGGTGGCCTTTGACTTTGTGCATCTCAACAAGGTCAGGGGGAAGCAGGCGTGAGACATCACAGCAGACTGTACACCCGTCACAGAATCTTCAGTTAGTATTGTGTCATAGCTAGGTAAATAAAATTGTGAGATGCTTAGGGGTAAGTATTAAGGATTTTGCTGCTCGTCACATTTTCTGCCTCCTTTTGTTGGAGAATTATTTGTATTTGTATGTAAATTAAGATTTTTGTACCTATTTATTACAACATGATTTGAGCAATGCTTCACCAACTCCACGACCTATTATGCCATTATGGTATGAGATGTTGCAAACCCATGACTCCCACATGAGTAATGCTACATCTACGAAGGTTTACTTACAAAATTTACATACAAATTGATGTGGAGGATTAGAGCATCTTCAATTACGCACAAGAAAAACTACTTTATCGCGTGCCTTCTTTGGTTTTCTTGTGGCCGGCAAGCTAGCTCCAACAGCCAGCTAAAATGCAGCGCCGCTCAACAAGGCTTAAAATGCAGCAGCGACTCGCCGTGGCATTGCATATGTTGCATTTTGAACACAAAATAGATTTGAAACCTTCAAAATGCAATGAACATGACATATAAATTTCACACAAACAAGTTGATGAATAAAAGTTCATGCCCACAAATTCAAAATCATGCTCACAAGTTCATCCAACCAAGTTTAAAATGCAAATCAAGTTCATGACACAAACGAAAGACACATCAAGCCTCGTCCTCGTCTTCATCCTCATCTTCGGAAGACGATTCTTCCTCCTCCTCCTCATCGCGCACCGCATCACGTGAAGCTCCGACGGTGTTAGCAAGATCTTCAACGGCATCTTCATGAGAATGTGTGTGAGGAGGCACACCGGAAGACATTCCGCCCATCGCGGCCGTAGGTGCACCCATGCCTCCAATGAGAGAAGCAAAACTCATGCCTCCCACGGCGGCCATAGCGTCGGGGGGTGCTCCAAAGCCACCCATGCCCCCATGGTCTCCATAGTAGCTCCAAATCCACCCATGGCACCTAAACCGCCCACGGTACCTCCGAAGCCACCCATGCCTCCCATGGCGCCAAGGTCACCGCCACCCATTGCGCCAAGGCCACCGCCATCCATTGCGCGAATCATGGCTCTTTTTTGGATCAAGACTTCTTCACGGGAAAGATTGACAAACTCCTTTTGCGCCTCATTGAGGTTAGATGTGCCCAAGAAGAACAAGTGCTTCTCCCATTCCAACAATCTAGTTCGCTCCTCATTGCTCACCTTTCTCTCCTCCAAAGCCACCTTCCTCTCCTCGGCCGCCACCCTCGTCTCCTCGGCCGCCAACCTCCTCTCCTCGACCGCGACATCTTGGTTCCTTGCCATTTTCCTCACCTCGTTGGCTTCTTTTCTTGCCTTCACAATAGCTTCCATAGCATTTTTGAGCTCATCATCTCCTTTCCTCTTCTTCTTTTCTGTTTTGTCTTTCTTGCACCCATCCGGTCGTTTTGGCTTCGAGTATGAAACCGAGTTGGGTGTGGGGCTTCTCTTGCCGTCATCACTTGATGCATCATCCTCCTCATCATCATCATCATTCAACTCAATTGTTCGCTTATGCTTGTTGCTCAAATGCAAATCATCCAAATCTTCACGCTTCTTCCATTTCTCATCATCCTTCAACACTTTATAGCAATGAGGCAAGGTAAAGATCCTTCCTTTCTTGATCTTCCCCTTCTTGGTTTTCCTCTCCTCTTCTTTGAACAAGTTTTGTGCAATGTGGTACTACATGAAAACAAAGCAAGTTAGCACTTCGAACACCAACAACAAGTATGATGAACATGCATGAAATGTTGTAGGGTTGAAAGTATGTCTAGAGGGGGGGGGGTGATTAGACTACTTGACCAAATAAAAATCTAGCCTTTTCCCAATTTTAGTTCTTGGCAGATTTTAGCAACATAGCACAAGTCAAGCAATCAACCTACACATGCAATTCTAAGAGTATAGCAGCGGAATGTAAAACAATTGCATATGAAGGTAAAGGGAGGAGATTTAGGGAGCAAACGCAATGTTGACACGGAGATTTTTTATCCGTGGTTCCGATAGGTGGTGCTATCGTACATCCACGTTGATGGAGACTTCAACCCACGAAGGGTAACAGTTGCGTGAGTCCACGGAGGGCTCCACCCACGAAGGGTCCACGAAGAAGCAACCTTGTCTATCCACCATGGCCGTCGTCCACGAAGGACTTGCCTCACTAGGGTAGATCTTCACGAAGTAGGCGATCTCCTTGCCCTTACAAACTCCTTGGTTCAACTCCACAATCTTGACGGGGGCTCCCAAGTAACACCTAGCCAATCTAGGAGACACCACTCTCCAAGAAGTAACACATGGTGCGTTGATGATAAACTCCTTGCTCTTGTGCTTCAAATGAAAGTCTCCCCAACACTCAACTCTCTCTCATAGGATTGGATTTGGTGGAAAGAAGATTTGAGTGGAAAGCAACTTGGGGAAGGCTAGAGATCAAGATTTATGTGGTTGGAATGGAATATCTTGACCTCAACACAACTGTAGGTGGTTCTCTCTCAGAAAATATGTATTGGAAGTGTAGGCATGTTCTGATGGCTCTCTCCACGAATGAAGAGTGGGTGGAGGGGTATATATAGCCTCCACACAAAATCTAACCGTTACACACAAATCACCAAACTCGATGGGACCGATTCAAAGAACTCAGTCAGACCGATTTGGTTCATAATGTGACCGTTAGGCATTTCGGTGGGACTGACATGTCAACTCGGTAGGACCGATTTCATTAGGGTTAGGGCATAACGTAATCTCGTTGAGACCGATTACACAAACTCGGTGAGACCGATTTTGATAATAGGCAAACAGAGAGTTGGTCAGGCAAACCCGGTGGGACTGATTCGCTCATCTCGGTTGGACTGAAACATTACGAAAAGGAAACAAAGTGTTTGCATTGCAATCTCGGTGGGACTGATCGCTCATCTCGGTTTGACTGAAACGTTACGAAGGGAAACAGAGAGGTTGCAATCCCATCTCGGTGAGAACGAGATCCCTATCGGTGAGACCGAAAAGACTAGGGTTTCTGGCAGTGGCTATGTCAATTGAACTCGGTGGCTCCGGATAGAAAGAATCGGTGGGGCCGAGTTGGACTTTTAGGTTTGGGACATATGTGGATATGAGAAAGTAGTGGAGGGTTTTGGAGCATATCACTAAGCATTTTGAGTAAGCACCTCATTAAGCAACACCTCATCCCTTCTTAATAGTATTGGCTTTTCCTATATACTCAATGTGATCTTGGATCACTAAAATAGAAAATGTAGAGTCTTGTGCTTTGAGCTTGAGCCAATCGTTTGTCCTTAGCATTTTGGAGGGTCCACTTTCTAATCCATGCCATGCCAACCATTGAGCTTTCCTGAAAAATTCATCTTGGAATAGCATTAGCTCAATGAGCTATATGTTGTTAGGAATTACCAAAACCGCCCAGGGATAGTTGCACTTTAAAATGCCACTTACTCTATCGTCCTCATTTGTGCCACTTGGGTTCAACTTGTCAACCGCCTTTTGACAGGCCGCCCACCTTTGACAATCCGAGTTGATTGTCGACCACCGGGACCGAAGTGATCTCTCGGAGCGGTCAATTCCACTCACGTTGCGAACATCAAAGTGTTCTTTCATCCGCCCCCAATAAGCATCTCTACTTTGATCACCTCCAACGGATGGATCCCTCGACACTTGCAACCAAGTATTGCATAGTAAGATGTCATTGGCGTTGGTGTAATTGCCCGCTCTTCCTTTCGGCGCGTCGACAATGCCCTCACCATCCTCGTCCACCTCGAACTCATGGTCTTCGAAATGCATGTCATTGGTTTGAGACCAATGCGAATTGTTGGAGCCAACACCCATAGTTGACATGTATGCATCATCGTTGACACTACAAAATATATAGAACAATGCAAATAAGCTATCTATATGGATGCATTCAAAAAATAACAAGAAAAGAAAAGTTGGAAAAAATTTCTACCTTTGGGGCATATCGTCGAACATGTTGTGCGCGTCGGCCGCCGGCTCAACGAGTGAGCTTCGGGCGGTTCAAGAGCCTGTGCCCGGCCACACGCCTGCAAGCTTCTTTCTCCTCGCCTTCGAGGTGCCGGAGCCGTCAGCCGCCTTGTTCTTCTTCGCGGATGTCTTGCCCTTCTTCGGCCGCGCCGCATTGGGGAGCTTCGAGGGAGGGGGGGGAGGGGAGGGGGCGGCACGGGACAGCGCCGGCGCGACGCCACCCGCCGCTATGGTCATCCGCGGCGGCATGAAGAGGCCGCGCGCGAGGCCGATGCTCCGAGGAGCTCCGGCGGTGGCGAGGCCAACACTCCCCGCGCTAGGGTTTTCGGCGGCGGCGGCGGCGGGGGAGGGTTCGCGGCTGTAGGATGGGGTGAGCGGGGTGCCGGCGCGTGCGTCCATCGGGTCAAGTTCGCCGGCGTCGGCACGCGCGGGGCGAAGGTGGCGGGGAGGATAGAGTGCAGCGCGAGCGCTCTTGTGTGCCGCGCGCGGAAGCCGGCGCCCCAAATACACAGCGCGAGTTGGCGTTTCGGACCGCGTGCCCAACTACATATGCCATGCGCGCGGTTATTACGCGCCCGCTGGAGCTTGTCTACAGGTTGCGCGTGCGCTAAAATGGAAAAATTTGCGGCGCGACTATTGGAAATGCTCTTATGCTTGATAATAGAGGGATGAGGGGCCCATTCCCACTTAAAATTGGGGGAGGGAGGGTACAATTAGTTTGGAAGGTCAAACTTTTGTAGGTCTAGCATTATTGCTCTCATATCTATTGGGCACTCAAGCGGGTTTGTAACAGGTAGAAGATTTTCACTCAACTACCAAGGTAATCCATCCATGAAGTTCTTCACGAGTCCAATGATAGCTTGTCTTGCTTGTTGCTGTGTGTATAGCCTAACAACCAGTTGACCTCTTGGTGTAAGAGTTTGTAGCAAGCGGTAATTGTTTCCCAATGAGAAACCAAGATATCAATCCATGGAGGTACAAGATTTTCACACCAATGATAAGTCCTACAACAAAAATAAAATTTGTTCCCCAACAATACCAATAAGGGTGTCAACCTTACTAGTCTTGCTAGTAGTCCGATGAGAAGATAATTAAAAAGATAATGTGGCAGCAGATGATATTTTTTGTATTTAGAAAAAGATATCTGGGAATAAAAATGAGTATAAAAGTTGTTGGAAGTTAATTCTTATGCTAAAAAGTGGACCAAGTTTATAGGTTCATCAAGTGTAACTCTAGTCATGTGAAAAAGTTGAAAATGAAATATCTCATGCTCATGCTAGACTAATTGTAATGTGATGATATCAGTACAACCATAATTATGTGGACTGAAACTCACCTTGCATCTATAGGTAATAATCCGCTTCAAGGCCAATACATTTTTTGCACCTATCAAGCATTAAGTGTAAACACAAATAATTTCTTTACACATGATGCCATGCTATTGTTTGCATGATTTTATTAGATGCATATCCTTAATGGCTATAATGCAATGCAAGACTTTTCACTTTTTTTCATTACAATAGTTTACCTCGAAGATTAAATCAAGCTAATGCACTCATTTTCCCACCACTAATTACCCATCTAAACTAGCAAAGAGTAGACAAATAGCAGGAGAAACTATGCATACATAAGTCAAACATAGGTCATCCATATGATCCGAACATAAAAAAATAACATAGGTCATTCATATGATCTAAACATAAAAGGCAATTCATCACATGATCAACATCACAATAAGGGTTTACATCAGATTAACCATAATAATGCACAGAAACTTGAATGGCTATCGTATTGATCTACAAAGGGGAGATATTGCATCTTGGCTAATGACATGAACCCATAGTCCAGCCTACTCACAACTCATCTCAGAGAGACGAGGAACAATGTTGATGAAGATGAATTGTCTTTTATGTTCAGGGGGTATCAGAGCCGAAAACAAAGATTGCCTTCAAAGCGAAGTGGTGGGGGCGAAAAAATTGATAAATATGACAGAGGTCAAGGGGTATATTAGCCTCCAGGATAGAGGGGGCATCAGGAGTGCCTAGGGTGTGTAGGCACCTACACAAGCCGTCTACGAGTTGCGGGGCTGATGACCTACAAGTGCACATGACTATTGCAATTCATGATAAGTAGAGTTTGTCAATCCCACATGGAACATGCACAGACAACTACCAACCTCAAGAATTCACGTTGTCGCGGATGCAGCTACGTTCACACCTGGACCGTATTATGGAAATAGCCTATTCTATCGGTTGCAAACAGAACAATAAGAATGGGTGTTTTTATCGAAACTACTAACCAAAGTTAAAATGATAACTAAAATAGAATAAAATAAATGGTGACGCTTGGGTAATCGACAGTTCTCAGGGGGTTTAGAGTCCTTACTACTAGTACGATCTACGTAACATATGCATAGACATAGTTCTAGCTTTGTATACTTAAGCCACTCTTAATGTTTCTCTGAAGGAAATGTGCCCTAGAGGCAATAATAAAGTTTTTATTTATATTTCCTTATTTCATGATAAATGTTTATTATTCATGCTAGAATTGTATTAAACGGAAACTTAGTATTTGTGTGAATACATAGACAAACAAAGTGTTCCTAGTATGCCTCTACTTGACTAGCTTGTTTATCAAAGATGTTATGTTTCCTAGCCATAGACATGTGTTGGCATTTGATGAACGGGATCACATCATTAGAGAATGATGTGATGGACAAGACCCATCCATTAGCTTAGCACTATGATCGTCTATTTTGTTGCTATTGCTTTCATCATGACTTATACATGTTCCTCTGACTATGAGATTATGCAACTCCCAAATACCGGAGGAACACTTAGTGTGCTATGAAACGTCACAACGTAATTGAGTGATTATAAAGATGCTCTACATGTGTCTCCAATGGTGTTTGTTGAGTTGGCATAGATCGAGATTAGGATTTGTCACTCCGATTGTCGAAGAGGTATCTCTTGCCCTCTCGGTAATGCACATCACAATAAGCCTTGCAAGCAATCTGACTAATGAGTTAGTTGCGGGATGATGCATTACAGAACGAGTAAAGAGACTTGCCGGTAACGAGATTGAACTAGGTATGGTGATACCGATGATGGAATCTCGGGCAAGTAGCATACCGATGACAAAGGGAACAACGTATGTTGTTATGCGGTTTGACCGATAAAGATCTTAGTAGAATATGTAGGAACCAATATGAGCATCCAGGTTCCTCTATTGGTTATAGACCGGAGATGTGTCTCGGTCATTTCTACATAGTTCTCTAACCCGTAGGGTCCGCACGCTTAAAGTTCGATGACGATTGGTATTATGAGTTTATGTGATTTGATGTACCGAAGGTTTTTCGGAGTCCCGTATGAGATCACGAACATGACGAGGAGTATCGAAATGGTCAAGACATAAAGATTCATATATTGGAAGGCTACATTTAGACACCGGAATGGTTCAGGTCGTTCCGGATAAGTTTTGGAGTATCGGGGGTTATGGGCCCCCCCCCCCCCCCCCGGAAGTTATTGGACCTCATGGGCCTAGTGGTGGAAGAGAGGAGGAAGGACAAGGCGTGACATGCCCCCCTAGCCCAAACCGAATTGGACTAGGGCTAGGGGGCCGCCCCCCTTTCCTTCTCTTCTTCCTCTCCTTCCTTCTTCTCCTAATTGGACTAGGAAAGGGGAAAACCTACTCCTACTAGGAGTAGGAATCCCCCTGGGCGCCCCTTGTGGCCGCCCTCCTCCTCCTCCCTCCTTTATGCTCTGAGGGAGGGGGCACCCCATAGACACACAAGTTGATCTTTAGCCGTGTGCGGTGCCCCCTCCACAGTTTTACACCTCGGTCATATCGTCGTAGTGCTTAGGCGAAGCCCTGCGCCGGTAACTTCATCATCACCATCACCACGCCGTCGTGCTGACGGAACTCTCCCTCGGCCTCAGCTGGATCTAGAGTTCGAGGGACGTCACCGAGCTGAATGTGTGCAGATCGCGGAGGTGCCGTGCGTTCGGTACTTGATCGGTTGGACCACGAAGACGTTCGAATACATCAACCGCGTTACTTAACGCTTCCGCTTTCAGTCTACAAGGGTATGTGGATACACTCTCCCCACTCGTTGCTAGGCTTCTCCTAGATAGATCTTGCCTGTTCGTAGGATTTTTTTTGAAATACTACGTTCCCCAACATTATCTTCATGGACGGAGCCTGGTGCAATATATGGTGTTATGTGTAGTCTCTCGTACCACACACGCCACCACCATTCCTCCCCACACATGTTATGGAAACGATGATTTAGGGTATCCCCATGGATGGGGCCAATGGGTGGTCTTCGTTATTCTCCTATAAAATGATTAGAGAAGGAAGGGAGGTATTACTGTGACCTCTTTACCTCCACTTTCAACCATCACACGGATTTCAGCGTGGTTTGAAGGAGGAAGGTAGCTTCTATCACCGTGAACATCCTCTTTGTCGGTGTCAAAACCAGCAGACCTCGTGTAGGGGGGACCGAGCTGTTAGATCGAATCAATGGGTAACAAGAGAGAGAACACACAACGTTTTACCCAGGATCGGGCCCTCTCTATGGAGGTAAAAACCTATGTCCTTCTCTTTCTTATATTATGAGAGTATCAAGGTACATTGTTGATCTACCACGAGATCATGAGTTATGGTCTAAACCCTAGGGGTATGATGATGAATGTATGAATAGATCCTCTGTGGACTAAACCCTTTGTTTTATATAGGCACTAGGGGTATCTAGGGTTACGCATGGTCGGTTTCCATCTAAGAATTCCATGACGAATCTAATCTGATATATTTGAAGTACACGCCAAGTCTTCAGCATAGACACACTGAAGGCCTCCAAAGTCCTTCCTCCTTGATGGGCTGGTGGTCCGGTCCATGTATTAGACCAAAGCGGCTAGGACCCCCTAGTCCAGGACACCGTCACTCTCCAAGATTCATCCGGATAGTAATATCCTTGCGCTCAAATAGGAAAATGTTGGATGGTGCACTTCACCCAACATCACAAAGAATATTAACATAAACATGCACAAGAGGATTTTATATCTCACATTGTCGTTCACCACAAACACAACTAGAGTTCGTCTTCATTCCCGAGAACTAGTAATTACTCAAACATGGAGACGAATAACATAAGAAGGTAGAGACAAGTTACAAGACAACATGGCGTTGGGGAAGAGGAGAAGCGTGGAAGTGTTGATGGAGATGGCACTGCCCCTTCGGCCGGTGCTAGACGTTGGTGGAGCGTCCTCCCTTCTTCTTATTCCTTGTCTTGGACCTTCCTCTATGGTGGAGTTGCAGCAATGGAGGTGCGGTGAAACGTGGTGGAGCAGATGTGACTTGATGAAGATGATTACCGGCGGCTAGGGTTGGAGGTGTTCATATAGGAGGCCTCCTCGGGTCTCCTCCATTGATGTAGCTCCTCCACTTTGATCCAAGGGATCTAGATGAGCCAAGTCCAATCCCAATACCTCCTTGGCATCCAAGGAAATCATGGGAACAAGCGGAGACGGAATCCATGAAGAATCATATCTGATCTGGCCGATTTTGGTCTTTTCTATAGGTGGTAAGACCACCGTTACGACTATGCCCGGTAGTACCAAGCGCCTTCTTACGCCGTGGGCCCCTTTAGTAAAACGACCACCATTTCTTCATACAAACTTCGATTTTGATGATTTTTGGGCTTGTTGAATTCGTATGAACTACATCGATGCACCTATGGTCTTGAGTATTTGATTTGAATATTTTAAAAAATGTCATATTTGACACTACAAAATGCCTAAGCCTGGTGACTGGAAGTCTCCGTATTGATCCCAACCTTGGCCGTTTCATCGCGCTTGGTCCATGGACATGCTAATACACCTAGAAAGACCACAAAACAAATAAAAACTAAAACTTATGTGATACATCTCCATCGTATCTATAATTTTTGATTGTTCCATGCCAATATTCTACAACTTTTACATACTTTTGGCAACAATTTATATGATTTTCTTGGACTAACATATTGATCCAGTGCCTAGTGCCAGTTCCTGTTTGTTGCATGTTTTTGTTTTGCAGAAAGTCCATATCAAACGGAGTCCAAACGGGATAAAAACTTACAGAGATTTTTTTGGAATATATGCGAACTGGGATCAATGCAAGACGATGCTCGAGGGGCCCACAAGGGTGAGGGGCGCGCCCTGGGCCCTTGTGGCCACTTCGTAAGGCGGTTGGTGCCCTTCTTTCGCCGCAAGAAAGCTAATGACCAGAAAAAATCGTGTTAAAATTTCAGCCCAATCAGAGTTATGGATCTCCAGGAATTTAAGAAACGGTGAAAGGGCAGAATCTGGGAGCGCAAAAACACAAGGAAACACACACACACACACACACACACACACACACACACACACACAGAGAGAGATCTAATCTCGGAGGGGCTCTCGCCCCTCCGCCGCCATGGAGGCCATGGACCAGAGGGGAAACCCTTCTCCCATCTAGGGGGAAGGTCAAGGAAGAAGAGGAAGGAGGGGGCTCTCTCCCCCACTCTCTCGGTGGTGCCGAAACGCCGCCGGGGCCATCATCGTCACGACGATCTACACCAACAACATCGCCACCGTCATCACCAACTCTCTCCCCCTCTATGCAGTAGTGTAAAACCCCTTCTTCCCGATGTAATATTTACTTAAACATGGTGCTCAACGCTATATATTATTTCCCAATGATGTATGGCTATCCTATGATGTTTGAGTAGATCCGTTTTGTCATATGGGTTAATTGATGACCGTGATTGGTTTGAGTTGCATGTTTTATTTTGGTGTTGTCCTATGGTGCTCTCCGTGTCGCGCAAGCATGAGGGATCCCCGCTGTAGGGTTTGCAATATGTTAATGATTTGCTTATGGTGGGTGGTGTGAGTGACAGAAGCACAGACCCGAGTAAATAGGTTGTTCCATATGGGAAAAAAGAGGACTTGATACCTTATAATGCTATGGTTGCGTTTTACCTTAATGATCTTTAGTAGTTACGGATGTTTGCTAGAGTTCCAATCATAAGTGCATATGATACAAGAAGAGAAAGTATGTTAGCTTATGCCTCTCCCTCATATAAAATTGCAATAATGATTACCGGTCTAGTTATCGATTACCTAGGGACAAATAACTTTCTTGTGACAAAAAGCTCTCTACTAAAACTAACTTAGTTATTTCTTTATCTAAACAGCCCCTACTTTATATTTATGTGCTCTTTATTGTCTTGCAAACCTATCCTACAACACCTACAAAGTACTTCTAGTTTCATACTTGTTCTAGGTAAAGCGAATGTTAAGCGTGCGTAGAGTCGTATCGGTGGTCGATAGAACTTGAGGGAATATTTGTTCTAACTTTAGCTCCTCGTTGGGTTCGACACTCTTACTTATCGAAATAGGCTACAACTGATCCCCTATACTTGTGGGTTATCAAGACATTTTTCTGGCGCCGTTGCCGGGGAGCAATAGCGTGGGGTGAATATTCTTGTGTGTGCTTGTTTGCTTTGTCACTAAGTAGATTTTATTTGCCGTTCTAAGTTGTTCTCTATTTTTAGTTATGGATATGGAACACGAAATACCAAAAAAATTAGGTGTACTTGCTACTCAAGGAGATGGGGAACCTCCTAAAACCCTCGATGCTCATTATGTGAAAGATATTATGTACTACTTTAATAATCCTGAGAAAACCCCATTCAATTATATAATGGGAGACACGTTGGATCAACGTGAATACTTTAGGGATTATCGCTTGACTTAAAAAGGGAAACTATTATGGGATCAAATTCATATGTTGCATTGGTATGCTTGGAATTTATGCATGAGATATGATTATAGTTGTTGCTCTAGGATGAAGGCTCCACACCTTCCCTTTTCATGTAAATTTAATGATAATAAAACCTTGTCTTCTTGTGCTAATGGTGTATATGATTACTATGATGTGGAACGAATAAAAGAATTCATTGCTTTTAAGGGTGCTTATGAAATTGAATCTTTGGTTGAGAAGTGTGAAAATCTTGATGATGCTGTTTATAGACTTGGAAATTATGCTATACTTAAATATTGCTATGAGAATTATGAATACAATGCCGATATTGATGCATTTAGTGAGAAAGTCTCCGCTCTTCAATAAGAGACTAATATTTTGCAGGAATCTATGGAAGAAGAAATTGCTGAAACTATGAGCTCATTAGATGAAAAAGATGACGAGGAGAACGAAGAATAAAAGGAGGAAGAGCGGATTGATCACCCGTGCCCACCTTCTAATGAGAGTAACTCTTCAACTCAGACATTGTTTAATTTCCCTTCGTGCTTACCGAAGGATGATTGCTATGGTAATTGCTATGATCCCTTTGATTCGTTTGAAATATCCCTTTTTGATGAACTTGATGCTTGCTATGCTTGTGGCCATGATGCCAATATGAATTATGCTTATGAAGATGAACTTGCTATAGTTCCTTATGTTAAGAATGAAATTGTTGCTATTGCACCTACGCATGATAGTCCTATTATCTTTTTAATTCTCCCAACTACACTATATCGGAGAAGTTTGCGCTTATTAAGGATTATATTGATGGGTTGCATTCTACTATTGCACATGATGATTTTGATAAATATAATATGCATATGCTTGCTGCTCCTACTTGCAATTATTATGAGAGAGGAACTACATCTCTGCCTCTCTATGTTTCCAATATGATAAAATTGCAAGAAACTGTTTATATTATGCATTGGCCTTTACTTTGTGTGCATGAATTGTTCTTTTATGACATGGCGATGCATAGGAAGAGAGTTAGACACTACTGCAGGATGCTGCTAACGCGACACTACAATCAGAGACCCTTCGAGAAACTGTGTGCGATGCCATAATCACAAACGGTGCTGTATGAAAACCTTCATAAATGTGTCAAACGTTTGCGATGACGGATGCATCAAACACGGTTTAGGTTTTAGTTGCGTGTGCGATGAAGGGCATACAGTTCAATTCAATGAACTGTTTGCGATGAGGAGGAACAAAAGAAACGGGCAGCCAGATGGAGGCGTGTGTGATACACAGCATACAGTTCACTCAGATGAACTGTTTGTGATTAGGCAACACAAAAGAAACGGTCAGCTAGATCAAAGGTGTGTGCGATATACGGCATGCGGTTCACTCGGATGAACTGTTTGCATTGAGACATGAGAACATAAACGGTTCAACTTAACAAGATGTGTGTGATACGCGGAAAACAGGTCTGTAATAAAAAATGTGTCTGAAGACCGATAAGAACACATACAGTTGCTGCTAATAAGATGTGTGTGTTGTGTGATGGGATTGCATACAGAACAACAACATATATATACACACACACACTTATAAGGACATGCTTGCATAACCAAATTAAACATCCACTTACATAGGTGGCTACTACAACCATGGCATTTGCACACATCAAAGTAAACTATTACATGCATAATTACATAGGTGGCTACTACACACATGTGAAAGTGCAACTATCCCTAGGTGGTTTTGGTAATTCATAACAACATATAGCTCATTGAGCTAATGCTATTCCAAGACTATTGTTTCAGGAAAGCTCAATGAATGGCATGGCATGGATGATGAAAGTGGATCCTCAAAATACTAAGGACAAAGGATTGGCTCAAGCTCAAAAGCTCAAGACTCTTCATTTTACATTTTAGTGGTCCAAGATCACATTGAGTCTATAGGAAAAGCCACTACTATCAAGGAGGGATGAGGTGTTGCTTAATGATCCTCTTGCTTCATGTGCTTAGTGATATGCTCCAAAACCCTCAGCTACTTTCTCACAATCCACAAATGACCTAAACCTAAAGCCAAAATCGGTCATACCGATTCTTCCTACCCGGCGCCACCGATTTCTAAAGTCATAGCCACTGCCACAAACCCTAGGCAAATCGGTCCTACCGATAGGGATCTCGGTCTCACCGAGATGGGATTGTAATCTCTCTGTTTCCCTCGGTAACGTTTTGGTCTAACCGAAGTGAGCGATCGGTCCCACGAGCTTGCAATGTAAACTCTCTGTTTCCCTTTTGTAACATTTCGGCCTCACCGAAAAGAGCAAATCGGTCCCACCGAGTTCACCTCACCAACTCTCTGGAAAGCTTATTACCAAAATCGGTCTCACCGAGTTTGTGTAATCGGTCTTACCGAGATTACGTTATGCCCTAACCCTAACCGAATCGGTCTCACCGAGTTGCATGTCAGTCCCACCGAAAATCACTAAACTAGGTTTACTAAATCGGTCCGACCGAGTCTGTTGAATCGGTCCCACCGAGTTTGGTAAATTGTGTGTAACGGTTAGATTTTGTGTGGAGGCTATATATACCCTTCCACCTCCTCTTCATTCGTGGAGAGAGCCATCGACTGAACCTACACTTCCAACTTACCATTTCGAGAAAGAACTACCTACTCATGTGTTGAGGCCAAGATATTCCATTCCTACCATATGAATCTTGATCTCTAGCCTTCCCCAAGTTGCTTTCCACTCAAACCCTCTTTCCACCAGATCCAAATCCTATGAGAGAGAGTTGAGTGTTGGGGAGACTATCATTTGAAGCACAAGAGCAAGGAGTTCATCATCAACACACCATTTGTTACTTCTTGGAGAGTGGTGTCTCCTAGATTGGCTAGTTGTCACTTGGGAGCCTCCGACAAGATTGTGGAGCTGAACCAAGGAATTTGTAAGGGCAAGGAGATCGCCTACTTCGTGAAGATCTACCGCTAGTGAGGCAAGTCCTTCGTGGGCGACGGCCATGGTGGGATAGACAAGGTTGCTTCTTCGTGGACCCTTCGTGGGTGGAGCCCTCCGTGGACTCGCAACCGTTACCCTTCGTGGGTTGAAGTCTCCATCAACGTGGAGGTACGATAGCACCACCTATTGGAACCACGCCAAAAACATCCGTGTCTCCAATTGCGTTTGAATCCTCCAAACCCTTCCCTTTACTTTCTTTCAAGTTGCATGCTTTAATTTCCGCTGCCCATATACTCTTTGCATGCTTGCTTGATTTGTGTGATGACTGCTTGACTTGTCCTAAGATAGCTAAAATCTGTCAAACTCTAAAATTGGGAAAAGGCATAGCTATTAATTTGTCAAGTAGTCTAATCACCCCCCCTATAGACATACTTCAAGGTCCTACTGTTGGGGAACGTAGTAATTTTAAAATTTTTCCTACGCACACACAGGACCATGGTGATGGCATAGCAACGAGAGGGGAGAGTGTTGTCTACGTACCCTCGTAGACCGAAGCGGAAGCAATCAGAACGTAGAGGAAGTAGTCGTACGTTCTCCTCGCGATCCAACCGATCCAAGCACCGTTACTCCGACACCTCCGAGTTCTTGGCACACGTACAGCTCGGTGACGCTCCTCGGGCTCCGATCCAGCAAAGCTCCGGGGAGAGAGTTCCACAAGACGACGGGCGTGGTGACGATCTTGATGTTCTACCAACGCAGGGCTTCGCCTAAGCACTGCTACGATTTGACCGAGGTGGAATATGGTGGAGGGGGGCACCGCACACGGCTAAGGAACGATCTCAAGGATCAACTTGTGTGTTCTAGGGTGCCCCTGCCCCGTGATATAAAGGAGCAAGGGGAGGCCGGCCGGCCCTAGGAGGTGCGCCAAGGGAGGTGGGAGTCCTCCTCCTAGTGGGAGTAGGACTCCCTTTCCTAGTCCAACTAGGAAGGAGGAAGGGGAAGGAAGAGAGGGAGAGGGAGAGGGAAAGGGGGCGCCCCCTCCTTGTCCACCCGGACTCCCCATGGGGGCGGCGCCACCTCCTGGCGCAGCCCTCTCTCTCCCTCTTGGCCCAATAAGGCCCACTACTTCCCCGGGGTTCCGGTAACCCCTCGGCACTCCGTCTTTCTCCGAAACTTCCGGAACCTTTCCGGTGTCCGAATATAGCCGTCCAATATATCAATCTTTATGTCTCGATCATTTTGAGACTCCTCGTCATGTCCGTGATCACATCCGGGACTCAACTCCTTCGGTACATCAAAATACACAAACTCATAATATAACCGCCATCGAAACCTTGCGTGCGGACCCTACGGTTCGAGAACAATGTAGACATGACCGAGACACATCTCCGGTCAATAACCAATAGCGGACCTGGATGCCCATATTGGTTCCTACATTTTCTCTGAAGATCTTTATCGGTCAGACCGCATAACAACATACGTTGTTCCCTTTGTCATCGGTATGTTACTTGCCCGAGATTCGATCGTCGGTATCCAATACCTAGTTCAATCTCACATCTTGGTAAGTCTCTTTACTCGTCTGTAATACATCATCTCACAACTAACTCATTAGTTGTAATGCTTGCAAGGCTTATGTGATGTGTATTACCGAGAAGGCCCAGAGATACCTCTCCGAGCAATCGGAGTGACAAAACCTAATCTCAAATACGCCAACCCAACAAGTACCTTTGGAGACACCTGTAGTACTCCTTTATGATCACCCGATTACGTTGTGACGTTTGGTAGTACCCAAAGTGTTCCTCCGTAAACGGGAGTTGCATAATCTCATAGTTACAGGAACATGTATAAGTCATGAAGAAAGCAATAGCAATATACTAAACGATCAAGTGCTAAGCTAACGGAATGGGTCATGTCAATCACATCATTCTTCTAATGAGGTGATCCCATTAATCAAATGACAACACATGTCTATGGTTAGGAAACACAACCATCTTTGATTAATGAGCTAGTCTAGTAGAGGCTTACTAGTGACTATCTTTTTGTCTATGTATTCACACATGTATTATGTTTCCGATTAATACAATTCTAGCATGAATAATAAACATTTATCATGATATAAGGAAATAAATAATAACTTTATTATTGCCTCTAGGGCATATTTCCTTGATCTCCCACTTGCACTAGAGTCAATAATCTAGATTACACAGTAATGATTCTAACACCCATGGAGTCTTGGTGCTGATCATGTTTTGCTCGTGGAAGAGGCTTAGTCAATCGGTCCGCAACATTCAGATCCGTATGTATTTTGCAAATCTCTATGTCTCCCACTTGGACTTCGTCCGAATGGAATTGAAGCGTCTCTTGATATGCTTGGTCCTCTTGTGAAATCTGGATTCCTTTGCCAAGGCAATTGCACGGTATTGTCACAGAAGATCTTCATTGGTCCCGATGCACTAGGTATGACACCTAGATCGGAAATGAACTCTTTCATCCAGACTCCTTCATTTGCTGCTTCCAAGCAGCTATGTACTCCGCTTCACATGTAGATCCCGCCACGACGCTTTGTTTAGAACTGCACCAACCGACAGCTCCACCGTTTAACAAAAACACGATCCGGTTTGCGATTTAGAATCGTCCGGATCGGTGTCAAAGCTTGCATCGACGTAACCATTTACGACTAGCTCTTTGTCACCTCCATATACGAGAAACATATCCTTAGTCCTTTTCGTGTATTTCAGGATGTTCTTGACCGCTGTCCGATGATCCACTCTGGATTACTTTGGTACCTTCTGCCAAGCTTACAGCCTAAGCATACATCAGTGCGGTACACGGCATTGCATACATGATAGAGCCTATGGCTGAAGCATAGGGAACATCTTTCATTTTCTCTCTATCTTCTGCTGAGGTCGGGCATTGAGTCCGACTCAATTTTACACCTTGTAACATACGGTAAAAACCTTTCTTTGCTCGATCCATTTTGAACTTCTTCAAAACTTTATCAAGGTATGTGCTTTGTGAAAGTCCAATTAAGCGTCTTGATCTATCTCTATAGATCTTGATGCCCAATATGTAAGCAGCTTCACCGAGGTCTTTCATTTAAAAACTTTTGTTCAAGTATCCTTTTATGCTATCCAGAAATTCTATATCATTTCCAATCAATAATATGTCGTCTACATATAAAATCATAAATGCTACTGAGCTCCCACTCACTTTCTTGTAAATACTGGGCTTCTCCAAAGTCTCAGATAAAACCATATGCTTTGATCACACTATCAAAGCGCTTATTCCAACTCCGAGAGGCTTGCACTGGACCATAAATTGATCACGGAGCTTGCACACTTTGTTAGCGCCCTTTGGATCAACAAAACCTTCTGGTTGCATCATATACAACTCTTCTTCTAGAAATCCATTCAAGAATGCAGTTTTTACATCCATTTGCCAAATTTCATAATCATAAAATGCGGCAATTGCTAACATGATTCAGACAGACTTAAGCATCGCTACGGGTGAGAAAGTCTCATCGTAGTCAACCCCTTGAACTTGTCGAAAACCTTTTGCAACAAGTCGAGCTTTATAGACGATTACATTACCATCGGGCGTCGGTCTTCTTCTTAAAGATCCATTTATTCTCAATGGCTTGCCGATCATCGGCAAGTCAACCAAAGTCCATACTTTGTTTTCATACATGGATCCCATCTCAGATTTCATGGCTTCCAGCCATTTCGTGGAATCTGGGCTCACCATCGCTTCTTCATAGTTTGTAGGTTCGCCATGGTCAAGTAACATGACTTCCAGAATAGGATTACCGTACCACTCTGGTGCGTATTTTACTCTGGTTGACCTACGTAGTTCAGTAGCAACTTGATCTGAAGTTTCATGATCAATATCATTAGTTTCCTCACTAATTGGTGTAGTTGTCACAGGAACCATTTCTTGTGATGAATTACCTTCCAATAAGGGAGCAGAATCTGATTATCTCATCAAGTTCTACTTTCCTCCCACTCACTTCTTTCGAGAGAAACTCCTTCTCTAGAAAGGATCCGAACTTAGCAACGAAAAATCTGCCTTCAGATCTGTGATAGAAGGTGTACCCAACAGTCTCCTTTGGGTATCCTATGAAGACACATTTTTCCGATTTGGGTTCGAGCTTATCTGGTTGAAGTTTCTTCACATAAGCATCGCAGCCCCAAATTTTAAGAAACGACAACTTTGGTTTCTTGCCAAACCATAGTTCATACCGTGTCGTCTCAACGGATTTAGATGGTGCCCTATTTAACGTGAATGTGGCCGTCTCTAAAGCATATCCCCAAAACGATAGCGGTAAATCAGTAAGAGACATCATAGATCGCACCATATCAAGTAAAGTACGATTACGACGTTCGGACACACCATTTCTCTGTGGTGTTCCGGGTGGCGTGAGTTCTTGAAACTATTCCACATTGTTTTAAATGTAAACCAAACTCGTAACTCAAATATTCTCCTCCACGATCAGATCGTAGAAACTTTATTTTCTTGTTACGATGATTTTCCACTTCACTCTAAAATTCTTTGAACTTTTCAAATGTTTCAGATTTGTGTTTCATTAAGTAGATATACCCATATCTGCTCAAATCATCTGTGAAGGTGAGAAAATAACGATACCCGCCACGAGGCTGCCTCAACATTCATTGGACCACAAACATCGGTATGTATGATTTCCAACAAATCAGTTGCTCGCTCCATAGTTAGGAGAACGGCGTTTTGGTCATCTTGCCCATGAGGCACGGTTCGCAAGTACCAAGTGATTCATAATCAAGTGATTCGAGAAGCCCATCAAGATGGAGTTTCTTCATGCGTTTTACACCGATATGACCTAAACGGCAGTGCCACAAATAAGTTGCATTATCATTATCAACTCTGCATCTTTTGGTTTCAACATTATGAATATGTGTATTACTACTATCGAGATTCAATAAAAATAGACCATTCTTTAAGGGTGCGTGACCATAAAAGATATTACTCATATAAATAGAACAACCATTATTCTCTGATTTAAATGAATAACCGTCTCGCATTAAACAAGATCCAGATATAATGTTCATGCTCAACGCGGCACCAAATAACAATTATTTAGGTCTAAAACTAATCCCAAGGTAGATGTAGAGGTAGCGTGCCGACCGCGATCACATTGACCTTGGAACCGCTTTCCCACGCGCATCGTCACCTCGTCCTTTGCGGTGCTCGTTTATTACGTAGTCCCTGCTTTTGAGTTGCAAATATTAGCAATGTAACCAAGATCAAATACCCGGTGCTACTACGAGCTCTAGTAAGGTACACATCAATAACATGTATATCACATATACCTTTGTTCACCTTGCCATCCTTCTTATCCACCAAATACTTGGGGCAGTTCCGCTTCCGGTGTCCACCGCTTGCGATAAAAACACTCGATTTCGGGCTTAGGTCCAGACTTGGGTTTCTTCTCTTGAGCAGCAACTTTCTTGCTGTTCTTTTGAAGTTTCCTTCTTCTTTCCTTTGCCCTTTTCTTGAAACTAGTGGTCTTGTTGACCATCAACACTTGATGCTCTTTCTTGATTTCTACCTCCATGCTTTCGGCATTGCGAAGAGCTCGGAATTGTTTTGGTCATCCCTTGCATATTATAGTTCATCACGAAACTCTTGTAGCTTGGTGGCGTTGATTGGAGAATTCTGTCAATGACACTATCATCCGGAAGAGTAACTCCCGGTTGAATCAAGTGATTATTATACCCGGACATTTTGAGTATATGTTCACTTGTGAACTATTCTCCTCCATCTTGCAGCTATAGAACTTATTGGAGACTTCATATCTCTCAATCCGGGCATTTGCTTGAAATATTAACTTCAACTCTGGAACATCTCATATGCTCCATGACGTTCAAAACGTCGTTGAAGACCCGGTTCTAAGCCGTAAAGCATGGCACAATCGAACTATCGAGTAGTCATCGGCTTTGCTCGCCAGACGTTCACAACTTCGGCGCAGCCTCTGCAGCAGTTCGGCACCCAGCCGGTGCTTCCAGGCGTAATTCTTCCGTGCGACAATGAGGATAATCTTCGTTACGGACCCAGTCCGTGTAATTGCTACCATCATCTTTCAACTTTGCTTTCTCAAGGAACGCATTAAAATTCAACGGAACAATAGCACGAGCCATCTATCTACAGTAAACATAGACAAGCAAAAATACTATCAGGTACTAAGTACATGATAAATTTAAGTTTAATTAATCATATTAAAACCTCCCACTTAGACAGACATCTCTCTAGTCATCCAAGTGATTACGTGATCCAAATCAACTAAACCATGTCCGATCATCACGTGAGATGGAGTAGTTTTAATGGTGAACATCACTATGTTGATCATATCTACTATATGATTCACGCTCGACCTTTCGGTCTCCGTGTTCCGAGGCCATATCTGTTATATGCTAGGCTCGTCAAGTTTAACTCGAGTATTCCGCGTGTGCAACTGTTTTGCACCCGTTGTAGATGGACGTAGAACTTATCACACCCGATCATCACGTGGTGTCCGGGTACTACGAACTTTGGCAACGGTGCATACTCGAGAGAACACTTCTTGATAATTTTAGTGAGAGATCATCTTATAATGCTACCGTCAATCAAAGAAAGATAAGATGCATAAAGGATAAACATCACATGCAATCAATATAAGTGATATGATATGGCCATCATCATCTTGTGCTTGTGATCTCCATCTCCGAAGCACCGTCGTGATCACCATCGTCACCGGCGCGACTCCTTGATCTCCGTCGTATCATCGTTGTCGCCTCGCCAACTGTTGCTTCTACGACTATCGCTACCGCTTAGTGATAAAGTAAAGCAATTACATGGCGTTTGCATTTCATACAATAAAGCGACAACCATATGGCTCCTGCCGATTGCCGATAACTTCGGTTACAAAACATGATCATCTCATACAATAAAATATAGCATCACGTCTTGACCATATCACATCACAACATGCCTGCAAAAACAAGTTAGACGTCCTCTACTTTGTTGTTGCAAGTTTTACGTGGCTGCTACGGGCTGAGCAAGAACCGTTCTTACCTACGCATCAAAACCACAACGATACTTCGTCAAATAGACTCCGTTTAACCTTCTCAAGGACCGGGCGTAGCCTTTTCAGTTCAACTAAAGTGAGAGAGACAGACACCCGCCAGCCACCTTTAAGCACGAGTGCTCGTAGCAGTGAAACCAGTCTCGCGTAAGCGTCTGGCGTAATGTCGGTCCGGCCGCTTCATCTCACAATACCGCTGAACCAAAGTATGACATGCTGGTAGGCAGTATGACTTGTATCGCCCACAACTCACTTGTGTTCTACTCGTGCATATGACATCAACGCATAAAACCTGGCTCTGATACCACTGTTGGGGAACGTAGTAATTTTAAAAATTTTCCTACGCACACACAGGACCATGGTGATGGCATAGCAACGAGAGGGGAGAGTGTTGTCTACGTACCCTCGTAGATTGAAGCGGAAGCAATCACAACGTAGAGGAAGTAGTCGTACGTTCTCCTCGCGATCCAACCGATCCAAGCACCGTTACTCCGGCACCTCCGAGTTCTTGGCACACGTACAGCTCGGTGACGCTCCTCGGGCTCCGATCCGGCAAAGCTCCGGGGGAGTGAGTTCCGTCGGACGACGGCGTGGTGGACGATCTTGATGTTCTACCAACGCAGGGCTTCGCCTAAGCACTGCTACGATTTGACCGAGGTGGAATATGGTGGAGGGGGCACCGCACACGGCTAAGGAACGATCTCAAGGATCAACTTGTGTGTTCTAGGGTGCCCCCTGCCGTATATAAAGGAGCAAGGGGAGGGCCGGCCGGCCCTAGGAGGTGCGCCAAGGGAGGGAGTCCTCCTCCTAGTGGGAGTAGGACTCCCTTTCCTAGTCCAACTAGGAAGGAGGAAGGGGAAGGAAAGAGAGGGAGAGGGAGAGGGAAAGGGGCGCGCCTCCTTGTCCAGTCGGACTCCCCATGGGGGGGCGCCACCTCTGGCGCAGCCCTCTCTCTCCCTCTTGGCCCAATAAGGCCCATTACTTCCCAGGCGGTAACCCCTCGGCACTCCGTCTTTCTCCGGAAACTTCCGGAACCTTTCCGTGTCCGAATATAGCCGTCCAATATATCAATCTTTATGTCTCGATCATTTCGAGACTCCTCGTCATGTCCGTGATCACATCCGGACTAACTCCTTGGTACATCAAAATACACAAACTCATAATATAACCGCCATCGAAACCTTAAGCGTGCGGACCCTACGGTTCGAGAACAATGTAGACATGACCGAGACACATCTCCGGTCAATAACCAATAGCGGGACCTGGATGCCCATATTGGTTCCTACATTTTCTACGAAGATCTTTATCGGTCAGACCGCATAACAACATACGTTGTTCCCTTTGTCATCGGTATGTTACTTGCCCGAGATTCGATCGTCGGTATCCAATACCTAGTTCAATCTAGATTCTTGGTAAGTCTCTTTACTCGTTCCGTAATACATCATCTCACAACTAACTCATTAGTTGTAATGCTTGCAAGGCTTATGTGATGTGTATTACCGAGAAGGCCCAGAGATACCTCTCCAGGCAATCGGAGTGACAAAACCTAATCTCGAAATACGCCAACCCAACAAGTACCTTTGGAGACACCTGTAGTACTCCTTTATGATCACCCGATTACGTTGTGACGTTTGGTAGTACCCAAAGTGTTCCTCCGTGGCAGGAGTTGCATAATCTCATAGTTACGGGAACATGTATAAGTCATGAAGAAAGCAATAGCAATATACTAAGCGATCAAGTGCTAAGCTAACGGAATGGGTCATGTCAATCACATCATTCTTCTAATGAGGTGATCCCATTAATCAAATGACAACACATGTCTATGGTTAGGAAACACAACCATCTTTGATTAATGAGCTAGTCTAGTAGAGGCTTACTAGTGACTATCTTTTTGTCTATGTATTCACACATGTATTATGTTTCCGATTAATACAATTCTAGCATGAATAATAAACATTTATCATGATATAAGGAAATAAATAATAACTTTATTATTGCCTCTAGGGCATATTTCCTTCACCTACAAGTGGTATCAGAGCGTTGGCCTCCATTTGCTTTGATTTCCATAGCTTTTGGTGGTCATAGCCTTGGTTTCACAACCTAGGAGAGTATGGCGTCTAGCGAGGGAAATTATCACCGTAGAGGTCCTTACTTTGATGGTACTAATTTTGATAGTTGGAAGCATATGATGAAAATGCATATTCTCGGACATAACCCCGCCGTTTGGGAAATTATTTGTATTGGCTTGCAAGGTGAATTCTTTGATGGGAGAGAGCCGAACCGTGAAGCTAATCTTTGAAGAATTGAAGATGTTGCAATACAACGCTCAAGCTTGTGATATCATCTTCAACGGATTGTGCCTCAAGAATTCAACAAAATCAGCCGTCTTGAGAATGCAAAAGAAATTTGGGATACTTTGATTGATATGCATGAAGGTACCGAATCCGTCAAGGAATCCAAGTTGGATGTGCTCCAAAGTCAGCTTGACAAGTTCAAAATGAAGGATGGTGAAGGTGTCGCTGAAATGTACTCTAGGCTTGCTCTTATTACAAATGAGATTGCCGGCTTAGGGAGTGAAGAGATGACCGACAGATTCATCATCAATAAGATCCTAAGAGCATTGGATGGAAAGTATGATACTGTGTGCACATTGATCCAAATGATGCCAAACTACAAAGATCTCAAGCCAACGGAAGTCATTGGAAGAATTGTTGCTCATGAGATGTCACTCAAGGATAAGGAGGAACTTCACAACAAGTCAAGTGGTGCTTACAAAGGCTCAAGTGAAGCCCCCACATCATCAAGTGAGAAACAAACCTTCAATGAAGAATTGAGCTTAATGGTGAAGAACTTCAACAAATTCTACAAGAGTAGAAGCAAAGAAAGAAGCTCCAAGTCAAGGACTTACCATGACAAAAGATCTTGTAGTCGAGAGCGCAATTGCTACAATTGTGGGAGGCCTAGACACTGTTCAAATGAGTGTACTGCACCCTACAAAAGAAGAGAAGATTCTCCAAGAAGAAGAAGCAAAAGAGAAGAATCACCACCAAGAGAGAGGAGGAGTAGAGATGATCGCTATGAACGAAGATCCTCACGGAGAAGCAAGGATTCGGAAAGGAAGGACAAGTCATCAAGGAGCTACACAAACGAAGACATCAAGCTCATGTTGGTGAATGGGTATCCGGCTCGACTCCGACAAACACTCCGAGAGAAGCTATCACTCCGACTCCGAATATACTCAAGTTGAAGGTGTTGCCGGTCTAGCACTTGTGTCAACCAACTCCTACGACATATTTGATTCACCAAATGAAGGAATTGGAAGATGCTTCATGACCAAAGGTCCAAAGGTAACACATCCTGAGTATGTTGATCTCAATAGTGATGAAGATGACTTGCTTGTGGATGATGATTGTTGACAACTCTAGTGATGAATACTATGATGAAACGTCAATTAATCATGCTAATCAAGATGAAACGAATGACAATGATAAGGAGAAGATTGAGCTTCTAACTAAAGAACTAAACACTCTTAAGTTGGCTCATGAAACTATCTTGAAGATCATCGAGAACTTTTAAGGGCTCATGAGAAGTTACGCTTTGAAAAGCTCAATCTTGAGCAAGAGCATGAGTTCTTAAAAGCAATCAATGATGATCTCCGTAAGAAAAGTTCTTCTTACATTGCCAAGCGTTTACTCCTATCTACTTACATGCCTCAAGTCAAGTCTAGTAACAAGTACAAGAAAGATACTTCCTCTAGTAGTAACAATAATAATGTCAAATCCAATATTGTTGCCTCTAGTAGTTCTCTTGATTCCACTAATGATTCTCTTAGCCAAGTTACACTTGAGCAAGAAAATAGCTTATTGAAGGGAATTATAGAGTAAGGTGTTTACTAGAGCGTTGCATATAGTAAGCAATTCGAGGAAATTGTACGCAAGCAAGGAAGACACCGGAAGAATCAAGGTGTTGGTTTTGAACGAAAGTTCAATGCCAATGGAGTTGAGTGGGAAGAAGATCAATACCCCAAGACGAAGTTTGTTCCTCAACAAGTGAAGTACGATCCTACTTCCTTCAAGGGAACACAAGCTCAAGATGATCTTCCACCACAAGACCACAAGAACAAAGGCAAGGACAAGCTTCAAGAAGAGATTGATGCATTTGAAGAAGCACCTAAGGCCTCGTTCAAGTGGATTACCAAGACTACTACAAGTTCTACTTCATCAAGTACAACTACAACTCCAAGGATTCCCATCAAGATGATGTGGATCCCGAAGAAGAACTAGAGAGTTCTTGAGGGTGACTCCGCCAACATTCTTCACACATATCATTATGGCAAGGACAAGTGCAATCAACTTCCACATCTTGCACTAGTTCAAGGAGTCACAAACCCTCATGTTGGTAAGGCAAGGGACAAGGTAACCTAATGATTTCATGGACATCATCTTGTGTGTGCATCACTCTATGTCTATGGATATTCTTGTTTGTTCCTTGTGGGACTAACCCATGTAGGCAAGTTGAAAGTGCAACTCACTCCAAAGGATTGCTCCAATTGATCTACATCAACATTGAGCATCCACATCTTCAACACCTACATGAAGTCATCATCGACAAAACCCAAGGTTAGTTCATCCCTCTAAGGGGGGGATCTCACATCTAGGGGGAGCTTAAATCTAAGAATTGAGTCAAAGCAACTCTAATGGTGTGAACACATCAATGCATTATGTTAAAGTGGTAACCCCACTTGAGCTTAAACGATGAGTATGACCTATGATCAAATGTTTATCATTTGACTCCTAAGTCAATATACTCATATATAGATGACCTAGTCATCACCAATTGTTTGATAGATGCTAGAATTGGTTGTGCATACTTTGACACATATTTCATTTGCCATCTTTTTTGTGTGAGCATGTTGGTGCATATTTTACTCATTCAAGGACATCCACTTGTTGTTTTGAGTGTTTGGTTCTTTCTTCTTTTAGCCAAGTGGATGGACAAGAATGCCTAAGAACTTTCTCTAGCTATCTATGCTTTTCTCGTCTCAAACTCTATTCATGCTACATCACAAAATTTGATCAAGTCAGATTCGAACCACTACGTGTGAGGAGCACTGAGTCCCCGATTCGTCATAGACTTAAACTTCCAAAACTTCTTTGTGATTCTCGGTCTGACCGATTCCTCCATTTCGGTCCTACCGAGATCACTAAGTCGATCTAGGTTTTCAATCTCGGTGCAACCGATCTGAACTTTTCGGTCACACCGAGTTGTTGTAACTGAACACAGTTATGCATCTCGGTGCCACCGAGTTGTTCCACTCGGTCACACCGATTGTCGGGCTATATATAGGCACGGGAATTTTTTGGAAATTTCTCGAACCCCTTCGGCGCAATAGCTCGCTCTTGCCTCCAAGGTCTCCGGATCGTCTCCTCGTCATGACCGCCTCCATCGCTGGTCTCCGCCGCCGTCAACGGAATTCAAACCCGCCGTTGCCGCCGTAGCGAGTTCATCGCCGAGCTAGGGTATGGACTCGATCACAGTGCTATCCTCATCTGATTCCTAGCACATTGTGTTCTTATTGATTCTTGCCACGATTGAAACACTCCTATCCAGTCAATGCAATCCGTAGATTAGATGAGATTTGAAAATTTAGGGTTAGGTTTCCGCCGAAACCATCTCGGACCCACCGAGTTGAAAAACTCGGTCCCACCGATTTGGCTTATGCCATTGCACTAGTAACTCTCGGTCTGACCGAGAATTGTTAATCGGTGCGACCGGTTTTAGGACTTTGTGAAACCCTAGCAGTCTCGGTGCCACCGAACTGTGACTCGGTCCAACCGAGTTCATCAGTTTAGGTTCCAAAACTGCTTCGGTATCACCGAGTTTGAAAATCGGTTGATCCAAAATGCTTTACGTGGAAAACTAAAACTGAATTTTGAATCATTCTTTTGCAAAATTCTCTGCATTTTGTGATGCTCATCCACTCTATCTCATCTATAACTCTTCACAGGGTCAAGATCGGTGTTTGCGGCATGTCGGACCAGAGTGACAAATGTAACAGTCACAGAGCAGATTGACATGAGTGAGGGCACTAGTCCCTCCAGCTCTTGAGATGAAGGCAGCAAGAGCACTCCTAGCAACCTGCCTAAGGTTGCTACCAGCAAAGGAAGAAGAGAACTTGGACTACGAAGATGAGGATTATAGAGCAGAAGAAGATGAGGCTACCTCCAAGAAAGTAGTACTAAAAAAGGAGTATGGCTCAACAAAGCATACAAAGCCAGGCATGAAGATTAAAAGGCCAGAAGGAAGACAACCAATGTCCAAAGCCAGAATCTCAACTCAACAACCTGAGAAGCCTGATCCCAAAGAGCCATTCTTGAAGGAAAGAAAAGGAAGGAAAGGGTCAAGAAGACCATGGCGAGTTGTTGGGCAACCTTCCATGATGGAAGAGGAAGAAGAGCTTTACGCACCGGCACCAAAGGCACCAAAGCTTATGGGTGATGCTATTAGATCGAGGGCTGCAACATCTAAGCCCAAGGAAGCACCCAAAGCTGCCCCCAAGGCCAAGTCTGCACCAAAGAGGAATACCAGGAGTATTCCAAATTTGAGAAGAACAAGGCCCCAAAGTGCTCGAGAGGTTGCTGAGGAGGAAGATGAAGAAGGACAAGTTCCGAGGAAGCTCAAGCCCAAGATACTGGACCACAATGATGCCCATCATGTGGCCGAGGACATGAACATCGAAAAGATTCAGGGTTGAGGCTATGGAGGATGGCAGATCCATATGCCACAAGGAGAAGGACTTTGTTGATTACGGGTTCCATACAAAGGAACAGCAGGACTTCTATGAGACAATCTTGTTGGACAAGAAGCCCATTGTGTGTGATATGAGGTGGGTCATTTGGACCTACATGAAGGAAAATGAAGAGCACTATCCGGGAGTGCAAGACAGTTTTGTTGCTTGTGGAGTTGCAGATTTTGTTGGGCAAAAGCTCACAAACCGGAATGATGAACTTATCATGCAATTCTACTCCACAAAGACACTTCTATCCAGATGGGAGGATAGTTTGGATGTGCGAAGGTACAAGGTACCAATCAAGCTGTTGAGGAGTGGGCAAAAGCGATAAATGCCCCAAAGGAAAATGATGATGACCTGGATGTATATGCCAAGAAGAAAATGGGACACAATACCATGGCACATATGTACAAGGAGATCCCAGACAAAGACCTAGAGACTTTCTCTTTTGGATCAGTCCACTTTCTTCTGTCAGGGCTGCTGAGGGAGTCCTGGATTAGGGGGTGTCCGGATAGCCGAACTATCACCATTGGCCGGACTCCTGAACTATGAAGATACAAGATTGAAGACTTCGTCCCGTGTCCATATGGGACTTTCCTTGGTGTGGAAGGCAAGCTTGGCGATACGGATATGTAGATCTCCTACCATTGTAACCGACTCTATGTAACCCTAACCCTATCCGGTGTCTATATAAACCGGAGGGTTTTTAGTCCGTAGGACGAACAACAATCATACCATAGGCTAGCTTGTAGGGTTTAGCCTCTCTGATCTCGTGGTAGATCCACTCTTGTACTACCCATATCATCAATATTAATCAAGCAGTGAGTAGGGTTTTACCTCCATCGAGAGGGCCCGAACACAGGTAAAAACATCGTGTCCCTTGTCTCCTGTTACCATCCGCCTAGACGCAGATTCGGGACCCCCTACCGAGATCCGCGGTTTTGACACGAAATTGGTGCTTTCATTGAGAGTTCCTCTGTGTCGTCATCTTTAGGCTCGATGGCTCCTTCGATCATCAACAACGACGTGGTCGAGGTGAGACTTTTCTCCCGGACAGATCTTAAATATTCGGCGGCTTTGCTGCGGGCCAATTCACTTGGCCATCTAGAGCAGAATCGAAAGCTACGCCCGCCATCAGTCAGGTTTGGGAGTTTGAACTACACGGCCGACATCCGCGGAGACTTGATCTTCGACGGATTCGAGCCACATCCAAGCGCGTCGCACTGTCTCGATGGGCACGATCTAGCTCTGCTGCCGAACAGTGCCCTGGAGGCCGCACCAGCGTCCGCTCCGACCCTTAGCTCGGAGCCGACTCCGCCGATCGAGGACGAGTTGCTGTACACCGCCTCGGGGGCTACGATCTCTACGGCGATTGAGCCGAACACCATCCCTGTCCTTTGTGCATCCCGTGACTCCAAGGTGCCGGACTCCTCTCCGGACTCCGAACCTCCCGCGCCCCGGCCAATCGAATCCGATTGGGCGCCGGTCATGGAGTTCACTGCCGCGGACATCTTTCAGCACTCGCCCTTTGGCGACATCCTGAATTCACTAAAGTCTCTCTCTTTATCGGAGAGCCCTGGCGGACTGATCGGGGAAGGTTGGGATGCGGATGACGAAGAAATTCAACACCCACCCACCACCCACTTTGTAGCCACTGCCGATGATTTAACCGACATGCTCGACTTCGACTCAAGACATCGACGGTATGGACGGCGATCTTTGGAGACGACCAAGAACCAGCGCCTACAGGGCACTAGAAGGCCACCTCGTCATACCACATATACATGGTGGACATCCCAAAAGATGGGAACGACAATGGAACAACGGAGGATGACCCCTCCAAGAAACAGCCCAAGCGCCGGCGTCAGCGGCGCCGCTCTAAATCCCGCCACAGCAAAAACGGTGACTCCGGCACGGGAGATAATAACACCCCGGACAGTGCCGAAGACAACCCCCTCCAGCAGGATTCAGCACAGGAGGAGGGAGATGCCAGCCCTCATGATAGAGCGGCGGACAGGGAGGTGGAGGACGATAATTATATGCCTCCTTGAAGATGAGGCAAGCCTCGACGACAGCAATTTGTCGTGCCCGAGGATCCCGCCAACAGGAGCGTTTCAAACGCAGGCTTATGGCCACGGCAAGCAGCCTCAAGAAAAGCAGCAGTAGCTTAGAGCTGACCAAGACTTGCTAGGCGACAGATGGACTGAAGTCCTTGCAGCCGAAGAGTACGAACTTCAACGCTCCTCCAAGAGATACCCAAAACGCAGGCTGCTACCCCAATTAGAGGAAGCAGCACCCAAACCTACATCACCAGCGCATGATGCGGCCGACCGGCCACCCCGTGGTCGCGACAGAGAGGCCTCTAGACCCTCCATCAAGCCGCACCCCGGCGTCGCTCGAAAAGTACCAAGGCACAGGGAAATGCACCAGACCTGCGAGACATATTGGAGGACAAGACAAGGCAAACAAGATCGATCTACGGATCGTGTGGGCGCCCCACGACACGCGACGATAACCGTCATGCCGGATACAGCAATTCCGGCTGGGCCGAACACAGTAGACAAAGCTCATTTGAGTTGCGTCGTGATATAGCTCAATACAGAGGCGCCGTGCACCCACTATGCTTCACAGACGAAGTGATGGATCATCAAATCCCCGAGGGTTTCAAACCCGTAAACATCGAATCATACGAAGGCACAACAGATCCTGCGGTTTGGATCAAGGACTACCTCCTCCATATCCACATGGCCCGCGGTGATGATCTACACGCCATCAAATACCTCCCACTCAAGCTTAAAGGACCAGCTCGGCATTGGCTTAACAGCCGCCAGAGAATCAATTGGTTGTTGGGAGGACACGGAAGCCGCATTCCTTGATAACTTCCAGGGCACATATGTGCGACCACCAGACGCCGATGACCTCAGCCACATAATTCAGCAGCCAGAAGAATCGGCCAGACAATTCTGGACACGGTTCCTAACCAAGAAAAATCAAATCGTTGATTGTCCGGATGCAGAGGCCCTTGCAGCCTTCAAACATAACATCCGCGACGAGTGGCTTGCCCGGCACCTAGGACAGGAAAAGCCGAAATCCATGGCAGCCCTCACAACACTCATGACCCGCTTTTGCGCGGGAGAGGACAGCTGGCTAGCTCGCAGCAACAACTTGACCAAAAACCCTGGTAGTTCGGATACCAAGGACAGTAATGGCAGGTCGCGTCGCAACAAGCACAAGCGCCGCATTAACGGCGATAATCTGAAGATCTGGCGATCAATGCCGGATTCAGAGGCTCTAAACCCGGTCGTGGAAAAAGCCATTCAAAAGAAATACTCAGGGGCCCGTCCAATCTGGACCGAATACTCGATCGCTCGTGCCAAATACATGGCACCCAAAAACTAGCCAACCACACCAATAGGGATTGTTGGGTCTTCAAACAAGCGAGCAAGTTAAATGCGAACTCAATGACAAGGGGCTGCATAGCGATGACGAGGAGGAGCCCGGCCGCCCGAACAATAGAGGACGAAGGACTTCCCCCACAAGTGCGGACGGTGAACATGATATACGCAACCCACATACCCAAAAGGGAGCGGAAGTGTGCACTAAGGGGCGTATATGCGATGGAGCCATCGCCCCAAAGTTCAACCCATGGTCCTCCTGCCCGATCACCTTTGATCGAAGGGACCACCCCACTAGCATCCGCCACGGCGGATTCGCGCATTGGTTCTTGACCCAATCATCGACGGATTCCACTTCACTAGAGTCACGATGGACGGCGGTAGCAGCCTGAACCTGCTCTATCAGGATACGATTGCACAAAATGGGCATAGACCCTCAAGGATTAAACCCACAAAGACGACCTTTAAAGGTGTCATACTAGGTGTAGAGGCCAATTATACAGGCTCGGTTACACTCGAAGTGGTCTTCGGATCCCGGATAACTTCCGGCGAAGAGTTAATCTTCGACATAGTCCCATTCCGCAGCGGCTATCACGCACTGCTTGGACGAACCGCATTTGAAGTTCAATGCGGTGCCGCACTACGCGTACCTCAAGCTCAAGATGCCAGGCCCTCGAGGAGTAATCATGGTGAATGGAAACACCGAACGCTCAGTCCGAACGGAGGAGCACACGGCGGCCCTCGCGGCGGAGGTGCAAAGCAGCCTCTCACAACAATTCTTGAGTCTGGCTATTAAACGTCCGGACACCGTCAAGCGCGCCCGGAGTAACCTACAACAAGACCGCCTGGCACGATCCGAGCACGCGTAGAAATACGACCCCAACCCCAGCCCTCGCGAAATTGCGAAGCCAGTACTACGCGTACATAACTACGCTCTGGAGATACCATGGGCATAAGGGGAGGGGCACGACCACGGCACACCTGCACGCGGCTCAACCGCACGGGGCTCCCAATTGTGTCATTCTTTTTCTTTCTTCTTTTCTCTTGCTTTCGGGACTCCGTTTTCAGAAGCCCCGTCCGCACTAGAATTGCCGAACTCACGATGCAATAGCTGTGGAAGCGAAATCTACGTCGAAGGCCCGTGTGGTCTCTACTATGAGCATTATACCTGTTTTACATACCATCCCGCAGCTTACCCCTGGAGGGGGACATGTTAAATAGTCCCATCCCTTGCTTATCACACTATTTGTATCGTTCTGCTTTCATTGCAGTACCTTTTTGAATAAACAATACATAGCTTTTGCCTATTATTGCACTCCTTTCTTTATCTATATATATGTTCATTCATGACATGTTGCACCCGTACACTTTGGTACGGCCAATACACCGAGGGCTTAAGTACCACAAAAATATGGTGTGATAAGTCCGAACACTTTCACAAGTGCGGCACCCGAACTTATAGCATTATATGCATCGGCTCGAATCATGTCTTGGGTCAATAGTTGGGTTTGCCCGGCTCCCATGTTTTGGTACCTTACGTTCCGTTATATCGGCTAAGGTAGCGCTGGGAGAACCACCGTGATTGTGCCCCGGTTGAGCTGGGTTGAGCACCTCGGTGGAAAGCTAAAGCCCGACCGTCATGATAGGGCGAGAGCCGGTCGCTGTTCGAGAGGTTTTTTCGGGTCCCTAAAGACTTATGCCGCTTAGAGCGAGGAGTCGGCATTGTCCGGCCAAGGTGTGGATAGCGCCCCGAACTCGGTCTTCCGAATACTAGGGGCTTCGCCGAAATTTAAAATTATATAATTCTATGGCTAAGTGAGAGTGTTCAAGCACTATAGCCCGGTTGCCTTGTTCGTTGCGTTGAGCGCCTCCCTCGAAGGACCCAAGGATGGGAACAAGAGCGCTCAAGTTTATCCCGAACACCCCAAAGACTCGTGGCATGGGGGCTGAAGCCGACGACTCGCCATCTCTCAAATTTAATACACGGCCGCACAGAAGGTAATATTTTAAATTCAAAAGTGTTGCTGAGCGCATATGAACAAGTTTTCATCGTACAGGATAACAAATGCGAGTCTACTAAAAATTATATCTTTGGAGCATTCATCCGCTATAAGGCAGGCACCCTTCAGGACACCCTCATAATACATTTCAGGCTTGCGATGCTCCTTCTTCGGTGGTGGTCCATCCGTCACAAGCTTCTCAGCGTCCATCTTGCCCCAGTGCACCTTAGCAAGGGAAAGGGCCCTACGGGCACCTTCAATACAGATGGAGCGCTTGATGACTTCAATCCATGGACAGGCGTCCACCACCGCGACTAGCCAAGTAGCTCCTGTGCATGGCTTCCTTAGGCCACGGCCAATTATGAGGCCCTTCATGGCCTGTTCGGCGACCTTGTGGAGCTCGACCAGCTGCTTCAGCTGGTCGCTCAGGGGCACCGGATGTCCGGCCTCAGCATACTGAGACCAGAACACCTTTTTCGTCGAGCTCCCCTCCTCGGCGCGGTAGAACGCGGCAGCATCAGACACACTACGGGGCAGATTTGTGAATGCTCCTGGAGAGCTCCGGATTCGGGTCAGTAATAGATAATTCACTTTCACATGCTTGCTTTGCATGAAGAATGCCTTACCCGCCGCTATCTTCTTTAATGATTCAATTTCCTGGAGGGCTTTTTGGGCTTCGGCCTTAGCGGCTTTGGCACTCTCAAGAGCCGAGGCGAGCTCGGACTCTCGAGTCTTCGAGTCACGCTCCAAACTCTCGTGTTTTTCCACGAGAGCCTGGAGCTCTTGCCGCACCTCCGCCACCCGCGCCTCCTGCTTATCTCGCTCGATGCGCTCTGCGACCGCTTTGCTTTCGGCCGTGGACACCGCTTCCTTTAGGGTCGCCACCTCGTTCGTGGCCCCTACAATACCCACGTTAGCCCTGTCATTTTTGCAACCAAATCCTTTCTATAAGGTATTACTTTAATAAGGTATTACTTACCTTCCTTGTCCTCGAGCTGCTTCTTGGCAAGGCCGAGCTCGTTCTCAGACCGCTCGAGGCTCTGCTTCAATGCATTGACCTCCGCAGTCAGTGCGGCAGAGGTCAGCAGCGCAGCCTGCATTCCCATATTGACATACTTATGTTAGACTCCTGCATATATCTTTTTAGATCCTCAGT
Source organism: Aegilops bicornis (assembly GCA_021605145.1). Taxonomy (NCBI): domain Eukaryota; kingdom Viridiplantae; phylum Streptophyta; class Magnoliopsida; order Poales; family Poaceae; genus Aegilops; species Aegilops bicornis. The sequence continues at coordinate 435,987,591 of CM038672.1, read as the reverse complement.
CCGGCTTTTCTTTCCGAACACCGAACTAAGCATCAGGGGCTACTGTCTATGCGGTAATATTTTACATATTCTAAACTTACCTCAAAGCCTGTTAGAAGGCTGTTGCAGGCTTCAGTCAGCCCGCTCTTGGCGGATCGAACTTTCCGGATCACCACACTCATAACAAAGGCGGTGCTCCTCGTCGATGGAGGCGCCGTTAAGCGCCTCCGGCAAGCTATCCGGTGCCTCCAGATGGGCGGAGGTCACCGGCGTCGCGATCTTGCCCTTCTTACGAAGGGCCGCTTGCTGGACTTCGAACCACTGAAGGTTCCGATCTGAGTCCGGCATGGGCTGGACTTAGAGCCCTCTGGGGTCTCGCCCCCTTTGCGCCCGGAGTCCGGGAGGTCGCCTTGCGGCGCCTCCAGGACCACCTCCTCCTGGCTGGGCCCCTTTTGGGACTCCACCGCGGTGTCGTCTGCGTCACGAGGAGAGGAGGCGGTCGGAAGTGAAGTGTTGTTCACATCCGACGAATCCAGGGAGCTGCTCGACGAAGCGGCGAGCTCGTCCTTGGGCGGGCTACATGGTTATACTCGGCGTTAGAAGACACTATGCGACAAATAAAAAGTCATGAGCTATTCCGGAGTCCGGACACTTACGATCTCGCCAGGGGCTTGGCCCTTGGTGGCCACTCCTCCTCGTCGTTGTCGGCGTTGGTGGAGAAGTCCGGAGGAAGGGTCCTTCCTTTCTTGACCCTCCGGCCTCCCCAGTCGGGGCGGCCTTCCTTTTCTTCTCTCCCCGGGAGAGGCTTCTTTCCTCCTCCTCGTCCTCGGGGAGGATTCCGCCTCAGTCGTCGGGGCGATGAGTTCGACAAAGACTGGCGCCGGGAGCTCCTTTGAGTTCCCATGGCCTTCTTCTTGGCCTTCTTCTCCGGCACCCCATGAGGTGCCGGAGCCAGCAACCGCGTCAATCGGGCGTCCGCTGGGTCTTCTAGCAAGGGGGCCGGACAGTCAATCTGTCCGGGGCGTCTTGACCGATCTGTCAAAGGTTAGGGAGTTTTAGATCCTGCATAGAGTCAAGCTATGAAAAAGAGTCCCATAAAGGGTAAAATAACTTACCTCGCTGGCTTGGCTGCGAGCTGAATCCGCGATCTTCGGTAGCGGATGCGGAACCAGCGCCCTTTGAGCGGCACCTTCTAGGCATCTTCAGACGTCTTGTCGAAGAGCCGGCTCAAACTTCGGTGCTGTGCGGATCAAACTCCCACAAATTGAAGGCCCGTTGCTGGCATGGGAGAATCCGGCGGATGAGCATCACCGGATTACGTTGACAACCTTGATATTCTTGTCCACCAGGTTTGGACGCAGGTTTGGAGTCGGACAGCTCTTCCGAATCACCCCACGTCGGGCCCGTCTCTTTCCATGATGTGAGCCGTGTGGGGAAGCTAGATCGAATTGGGGCCGCCCATCGAGAGTCGCGTGACTCAGTGATGTAGAACCACCCCGATTGCTACCCCTTCACGGTCTCCACAAAGGAGCCCTCGAGCCATAGGACTTTGGCCATCTTGCCAACCATGGCACCTCCGCACTCCGCTTGGCGGCCGCCCACTACCTTCGGCTTGACATTGAAGGTCTTCAGCCATAAGCCGAAGTGGGGCTTGATGCAGAGAAAGGCCTCACACACGACGATAAATGCCGAGATTTTGAGGATGAAGTTCGGGGCCAGATCGTGGAAATCCAGGCCGTAGTAGAACATGAGCCCCCGGACAAATGGGTGAAGTGGAAAACCTAGTCCGCGGAGGAAGTGGGTGAGGAACACCACCCTCTCATGGGGACTAGGGGTGGGAATGAGCTGCCCCTCGTCGGGGAGCCGGTCTTGTGATGTCATTTGGACAAGTATCTGGCCTTCCGCAGCTTTTTGACTTGTCCCTCCGTGACGGAGGAGACCATCCACTTGCCTCCCGCTCCGGACATGGCTGGAGAAGGTTGAGGAGGGATGTGCAGTCTTGGGCGCTGGAGCTCGAGTGCGCGGAAATGGATGAGCAAAGGAGGAAGAAGACGTAGGTTAAAAGGTGGATCCTTATCCCCTTATATGGGCGGACGAAGCTATGCGTCCCCTGCCAGCCTGGTAAAACTCGCTTATCTCCCAAGCGCCGTAATCAATGGCGCGGTTGGGTTACCCACGTCCGTGTTGATGGGAATCCCGGAATAAGGGGGCACGATCTCCGCTTTGATTAGACGTGCCAAGGAAACCGCCTCGCTAAACGCGCTGAGGTGGAACAGTAAAAACGATTCGTATAAAGGCCTGGCTGTGGTGTGATGTCACGCCGCGGAATACGTCAACAGATCTGTGCAAAGATTATTCTCTCTACGGTGGTATGTGGAACTCGTTTTGCAGAGCCGGACACTATCCTTGTTTTCAAAATCTTCTATGAAGTATTCGGAGGAGGAACCCGCCTTGCAATGCCGAAGACAATATGCGCGCCGGATTCATCGTCATTGAAGCCTAGTTCAGGGACTCTTGAGGAGTCTGAATTAGGGGTGTCCGGATAGTCGAACTATCACCGTTGGCGGACTCTGGACTATGAAGATACAAGATTGAAGACTTCGTCCGTGTGCGTATGGGACTTTCCTTGGCGTGGAAGGCAAGCTTGGCGTCTGGATATGTAGATCTCCTACCATTGTAACCGACTATGTGTAACCCTAACCCTATCCGGTGTCCATATAAACCGGAGGGTTTTTAGTCCGTAGGACGAACAACAATCATACCATAGGCTAGCTTCTAGGGTTTAGCCTCTCCGATCTCGTGGTAGATCCACTCTTGTACTACCCATATCATCAATATTACTCAAGCAGGAGTAGGGTTTTACCTCCATCGAGAGGGCGCGAACCTGGGTAAAAACATCGTGTCCCTTGTCTCATGTTACCATCCGCCTATACGCACAGTTCGGGACCCCCTACCCGAGATCCACCGGTTTTGACACCGACAACTGCCTACAATCAATTGGATCTTAAGGCACACCCTATTGCCTAAGTCAGGTGACCACAACATGATTAGAGGGCATGCAATCAATATGTTGCATTTATTTGATGTGCCCCAGAAATTCAAGGTCATGAGCCTTATAGTTGAAACCATTAAGAGGACTGCAGCAGATCATAAGAGGAGTTGTGGATATGCCCCTCAGATTCAGGAGTTGATTAACTCGAAGATGGGCACAGGCAAATATCTATTGGATAAGGAACATTTTCCACTTTATCCAGACTTTGAGGATAATGAGGTTGTCATGAATGAGAATGATCCATCATCAGTTCAAGCTCAAGAGAAGAAGGAGAAGGCAAGGAAGGAGAAGGCTGCCAAGATGCCAACTCAAGAGGAGGCATCTCGAGTATTTCTTGAAGAACAAGCAGGAGCAGCTTGGTTACTTGATAGCATCATCTACGAGGATTGAGAAGGGATTGGCCACCCTCACTCAAAATCAGGAGAGCTTGGAAAGAATCATGGAACAAAAATTCTATGATCTAGATGTCAAAATGGCGAGATTGATGGCCAGTGGAGCAGCTGCAGGATGACATGCAGGAGAGGAAGGGCAAGACTACCACCAATGTATTTGCCAGAGTGCCTAGAGCTCATAGATCAGATGCAGTGCCAGTACCAGACTCTAGAGCAACATCATCTACACCTGCTACAGCTCCTACAGCTCCAGGGCAACCAGCTCCAGCATCAGCTCCTCCAGCTCCCTCTACATCAACTGAAGTCTTCGTCCAAGGAGCCATCTCTACACCACCACCTGAAGATCAAGCCTGAGAGACGATCTAGCACTATGCATTTTCTATGAACTTTTTGGTAACTTGTTGCCAAAGGGGGAGAAAAATGTATAGATCATAGGCTTCGAGAGAGAGAGTGTCGCTTTTGTTCTCTCTTGATTTGGTGGTTCAAACTTGTTTGCTTTTGATTGCTTGAGATACTATGCTATTCTTGTGAGACATTGATGATCATGTGTTTGATCATAAGCTACACTTATGCATGTTTGATGATATTATCTTATCTATCCTATGTGATCATTCACTTTGCTTGGTGATGAGTGCATGTATTCAATCTTTATCATTTTGAGCGCTCCACCAAGATGTATGTGACATGGAAGAGTAACCCATGAGCCTAATTCCTTGTGCATTTGCAGTCCAAAGCAAATCTTAAACCATGCACAAATTTAGGGGGAGCTCTTGCTTATCACATACTTCTCAAAGCAACGATGTTTTTCAATCTTATTATCATTTCTCGAAGCTTTGATCTATATGTTGTCATCAATTACCAAAAAGGGGGAGATTGAAAGTGCAACTATCCCTACGTGGTTTTGGTAATTCATAACAACATATAGCTCATTGAGCTAATGCTATTCCAAGACTATTGTTTCAATTTCAGGAAAGCTCAATGAATGGCATGGCATGGATGATGAAAGTGGATACCTCAAAATACTAAGGACAGAGGATTGGCTCAAGCTCAAAAGCTCAAGACTCTTCATTTTACATTTTAGTGGTCCAAGATCACATTGAGTCTATAGGAAAAGCCAATAATATCAAGGAGGGATGAGGTGTTGCTTAATGAGCCTCTTGCTTCATGTGCTTAGTGATATGCTCCAAAACCATCAGCTACTTTCTCACAATCCACAAATGACCTAAACCTAAAGCCAAAATCGGTCACACCGATTCTTCCTACCCGGCGCCACCGATTTCTAAAGTCATAGCCACTGCCACAAACCCTAGGCAAATCGGTCCTACCGATAGGGATCTCGGTCTCACCGAGATGGGATTGTAATCTCTCTGTTTCCCTTTGTAACATTTCGGTCTAACCGAAGTGAGCGATCGGTCCCACCGAGATTGCAATGTAAACTCTCTGTTTCCTTTTGTAACATTTCGGTCTCACCGAAAAGAGCAAATCGGTCCCACCGAGTTCACGACCAACTCTCCGAAAGCTTATTACCAAAATCGGTCTCACCGAAGTTTGTGTAATCGGTCTTACCGAGATTACGTTATGCCCTAACTCTAACCGAATCGGTCTCACCGAGTTGCATGTCAGTCCAAGAAAATCACTAACAGGTCACTAGGTTTACTAAATCGGTCCGACCGAAGTCTGTTGAATCGGTCCCACCGAGTTTGGTAAATTGTGTGTAACGTTAGATTTTGTGTGGAGGCTATATATACCCTCCACCTCCTCTTCATTCGTGGAGAGAGCCATCAGACCGAACCTACACTTCCAACTTACCATTTACGAGAAAGAACTACCTACTCATGTGTTGAGGCCAAGATATTCCATTCCTACCATATGAATCTTGATCTCTAGCCTTCCCCAAGTTGCTTTCCACTCAAACCCTCTTTCCACCAGATCCAAATCCTATGAGAGAGAGTTGAGTGTTGGGGAGACTATCATTTGAAGCACAAGAGCAAGGAGTTCATCATCAACACACCATTTGTTACTTCTTGAAGAGTGGTGTCTCCTAGATTGGCTAGGTGTCACTTGGGAACCTCCGACAAGATTGTGGAGTTGAACCAAGGAGTTTGTAAGGGCAAGGAGATCGCCTACTTCGTGAAGATCTACCGCTAGTGAGGCAAGTCCTTCGTGGGCGACGGCCATGGTGGGATAGACAAGGTTGCTTCTTCGTGGACCCTTCATGGGTGGAGCCCTTCGTGGACTCGGCGCAACTGCTACCCTTTGTGGGTTGAAGTCTCCATCAACGTGGAGGTACGATAGCACCACCTATCGGAACCACGCCAAAAACATCCGTGTCTCAAATTGCGTTTGAATCCTCCAAACCCTTCCCTTTACTTTCTTTGAAGTTGCATGCTTTAATTTCCGCTGCCCATATACTCTTTGCATGCTTGCTTGATTTGTGTGATGATTGCTTGACTTGTCCTAAGATAGCTAAAATCTGTCAAACTCTAAAATTGGGAAAAGGCATAGCTTTTATTTGGTCAAGTAGTCTAATCACCCCCCTCTAGACATACTTCAAGGTCCTACAAGATGGCATTTCCACACACACCAATAAAGTAAACTATATATTACATGCATGATTAACTAGCATAAACGATCATGTGATCATCATCTACTTCTTGCTCTTCTTGTGGCTCGATCCGGGCTCGTCGATTTGGGTAACGAGGCACTTCCTCATGTCAACGATCCGCCTGTGCATCTCGTAGCATGTGTACACACTCTTGGCCGCGAACCTGAGGTGAGGTTCATCCAGTTGCCGCATCCAAGCCTTGTGCCAAGATACAAGACTTGTTCTCTGGGCATCCTGATTCATCTTTTCGTAGTAGGGGTTGATGATGGCCGAGGCGAGTTCGACCAGGGAGTCCTGCTTCATGATGCCCCAGACCCTGTAGTGGTCACGGATTTCGACAAGGTTCTTGCAGGTCAAGCCCGTAACACTGCGCGCTTTTAAATCGTCTTTGGTATCCACCGTGGCGAACTTGTAGTCGGTGTTGTTGACAAACCTGTTGAAACGGTCGCAAGGCTCTATGGCCATGCAGAAGTAATAGTTGAGGACATGATGGCGCACGCACAATCGGGCGACAAAGAACCTTTCCGATCTATGCCGGAGACGGCCGTGATTGTCTTTGGAGGTCGACGCCGACCACCTTGTACTTGTCTCCAGCAAGCAACTGCTCAACGCTGTTGATGTAGTCGTCCACCGCAGCTGGGTCGATGGTGTACACCACCGAGAGATCCGTCTCCCTCGCGTGCGTCTCCACTCTATGCTCGCCGAACTCCATTGGAGACATCCCCTCTCTATGTGTCGTCATGGGTGTGCTTGTTGTGTTGTGGGGCGCGATCGAAAGGTTGAAGAGACTAAGGTTATAATGGCCGCGGGAATTAAAGGGGAAGCTGGATGACCAGGAATATCGGCAGGCCCTGATGGCAGTTCTAATTTGCAGCGGGTAACTCCATCGTGCCGCACGTAACTGCATCGCCTGGCAACGCGCGCGGCGCAACCGCATGCATATGGGGCCCCCGACGTGATTGTGTGCATGCCTAACCGCTGGCAGAGCGCGCGCGGAGGAACACGAGCAGAGCGCTCCACGATCGCCTCAAGGAAAAGTTGTCCACAAGCCGAGCGCGCCGACAGACGAGAGCAGAGCGCGTCAACGGACACGACAGAGCGCGCCACGGCACTGATACGTCTCCAACGTATTTATAATTTTTGATTGTTCCATGCTATTATATATTCTGTTTTGGATGTTTAATGGGCTTTATTATACACTTTTATATTATTTTTGGGACTAACCTATTAACCGGAGGCCCAGCCCAAATTGTTGTTTTTCTTATCTATTTCAGTGTTTCACAGAAAAAGAATATCAAACGGAGTCCAAACGGAATGAAACCTTCGGGAACATGATTTTCGGAACAAACGTGATCCAGAGGACTTGGAGTGGATGTCAAGCAATCAACGAGGAGGCCACGAGGCAGGGGGCGCGCCCTCCACCCTCGTGGGCCCCTCGTGGCTCCACCGACCTACTTCTTCCTCCTATATATATACCTACGTACCCCCAAACCATCACCAGAGGAGCCAAAACCCTATTTCCACCGCCGCAACCTTCTGTACCTGTGAGACCCCATCTTGGGGCTTTTTCCGGCGGTCCGCCGGAGGGGACATTGATCACGGAGGGCTTCTACATCAACACCATAGCCTCTCCGATGATGTGTGAGTAGTTTACCTCAGACCTTCGGGTCCATAGTTATTAGCTAGATGGCTTCGTTTCTCTCTTTGGATCTCAATACAAAGTTCTCCTCGATTCTCTTGGAGATCTATTCGATGTAATCTTCTTTTGCGGTGTGTTTGTCGAGATCCGATGAATTGTGGGTTTATGATCAAGATTATCTATGAACAATATTTGAATCTTCTCTGAATTCTTCTATGTATGATTGGTTATCTTTGCAAGTCTCTTCTAATTTGGTTTGGCCTACTAGATTGATCTTTCTTGCAATGGGAGAAGTGCTTAGCTTTGGGTTCAATCTTGCGGTGCTCGATCCCAGTGACAGTAGGAGAAACGACATGTATTGTATTGTTGCCATCGAGGATAAAAAGATGTGGTTTATATCATATTGCATGAGTTTATCCCTCTACATCATGTCATCTTGCTTAAAGCGTTACTCCGTTCTTATGAACTTAATACTCTCGATGCATCTTTGGATAGCGGTCGATGTGTGGAGTAATAGTAGTAGATGCAGGTGAGTCGGTCTACTTGTCACGGATGTGATACCTATATACATGATCATACCTAGATATTCTCATAACTATGCTCAATTCTATCAATTGCTCGATAGTAATTTGTTCACCCACCGTAATATTTATGCTAGCTTGAGAGAAGCCACTAGTGAAATCTATGGCCCCCGGGTCTATTTTCCATCATATTAATCTCCCGATAATGAGCTATTTCTATCGCTGTTTATTTTGCAATCTTTACTTTCAATCTTTATCATAAAAATACCAAAAGTATTATCTTATCTTCACTATCAGATCTCACTTTTGCAAGTGGCCGTGAAGGGATTGACAACCCCTTTATCGCGTTGGTTGCAAGGTTCTTATTTGTTTGTGTAGGTACGAGGGACTTACGTGTGGCCTCCTACTGGATTGATACCTTGGTTCTCAAAAACTGAGGGAAATACTTATGCCACTTTGCTGCATCACCCTTTCCTCTTCAAGGGAAAACTAATGCATGCTCAAGAGGTAGCAGGCACCTAACGGCGAGCACAGCGCGCTGCGGCGCCTAACGCCGAGTAGAGCTTGCCGAGGGACGCGAGCAAAGGACGACACAGTGATACGTGGCAAATAAGACGAACTGTGTGAGCGATGTCGGAGACATCAAGCACGAATCAGGTTAGAGTTGCGTGTGCGATACGTGGCAGACAGTTAATCCATCAGAGTTGTTTGTGATGGAATAAGCCGTGCGTGTTGCGGTCAAACACTTGATGGTGTATAACCTTAAATATAACCAAAAAAGTGTTAATGCATGTTACAAAAATTGTATAGCTGGAAACTATGTTCAAATACGACTCCAAGGATATAATCTATGGCGACATGCATTCGTATTTTATTAGTTAAATCCTACTTATAAACCAGGACGGGGGTATAGTAGGTAATTAAATCGCAAACGTTTTTTTATTAACTGTATGTATATGTGTCCTCTCGTCCTCCTCTCGCACGTCTTGTCACCCCGCTGCCGCAGACGGCTTACAGCGCAAGCTTGCGCAGCACACGGGGTCGTTCTTTTGGCCAAACGGTGGCGCCAATGAATCGTCATTGAGCCTGTTCCCACACAACCTCGCAAGTTCTCACGCAAGCTTCCCGCTCGACTCAGTGAAATCCCCCAAAATCCCAATGCTTATCGGCCTGCTATAAAAACCCTCACGAGTCCTGCGTCGCATTTCCCCTCCCTCCCTGTAGCTTATCTCATCTGGTTCTTCCACAATCTCCAATGGCACAGGTTCGTCGTCGTCGCTCAGCCACTCCGCCGCCATCAGAGGATAGCTCCAGCTGGGAGGCTACACCGCGGCGGCGGCGCAGTCCCCGGCGTAGTGTAGTGCACGTGGCATCCCTGTTGGGTGTGCGCGGAACACCCACCACACGCTCCGCCGCCACTGCCCATCGGCAGCTGTTGCCGGCCACCGTTGCCGCCACACCACCGTTGAAAGCCAGCGCCATCTCCCGCTCTGCCGCCGCGGCCCGAAGGCGGGAGGTGGACGTCGTGGCCGCCACCCCACTGCCGGCCACCATGGCCATCACCCGCTCCGCCACCGCGGCCCGAAGGCGGGAGGTGGTGGTCGTGGCCGCCACCTCATCATCGGCCGTCGTGGCCGCCAGCCCACCATCGACCAATGGGATCATCACCCGCTCCGCCACCGCCGCCCGAAGGAGGGGGGCGGAGGTGGAGGCACGCACATGCGTCAGCGACCTTGCACGCTACATCGAGTTCCTGCGGAAAGAGGAGGAGCGCCTCGTCGAGCATGCAAAGAGGCTTACCGTAGCCGTGACCGCAGCACACGCCGACGCAGAGGCGAGGAATCAGGAGATCTACAAGCAGTCCGGCCGCTTCGAGAGGGATCGTCTGGAGCGGCAGTGAGCGTTCGAGCTCATGAAGGCCCCTGAATGTGCAAAGAGCGGCAGCAATCAGACATTGCATTTGTCCAGCTCGTCGGTAGGCTCCTCCTCCTCCTCTACCTCTTACTGGGCGCGCTCGGCAGAGGAGAGTGTGACGCCCCAAGACCGACGCTTCAGATGTCTTCCATGTATTTCGAGTTTCGTCGTGCGATTTATTTGCTTGTTGCGTTTCATCATGTCATCATGTGCATTGCATTCGCATGTTTTCATAAAACTTGCCTCCATTCGTAGTTGCCGCTTCACCCTCGCCTCCGTTGACGTTTCTCAGACCAACCATTCTTTTGTTGTCCGACCGTTTGGCCCTTTCTGCACAGTGCACTGATCCCCTCGCGCATGTCCGAGACTTCCCCGTACCCGACCTGCTCAGTCATCACCGTTGGATTCAGTTCATCCCCAAACATCTATGATATTATTCGGGCTACCTAACCTATTTATTTACGACTGCCCGATTATAATCGGACTGATCGGATTAGCCCCTACGCAGTCCCTTACCTATATAATCAGACCGAACCCTAATTTCTAGGGTGTAGTCCCATCCATCCTCCTGCCGCCGCCACCTACCTACTCTCTCTCGGGATCCATCCCCTCCTCGTTTTCTCACACCAGCCAATTCCATCGATCCATCCATCCAACCGCACCACCGCCCGCTCCTCCCATCGCTCGAACCCTCCAACTGAGCGCTTCATCCTCACCTCGTCTTCCTCACGCCGGCCACCAGCAGCTAGCAAGATGAGAACCACCGCGCCTTCCCCCCATCTTCTCTTTCTGTCCCTCTCTCCCTCCGGTCTCTCATCTCTCTCTCTTATCTTCACCAGGAGCTCGCCGCCAACCGAAGCTGCAGCACCGTCCCCGAGCTCCGTCCGTGCCGCCGTGGTCCGGATCCGGCACCGACGACCGGATTCGTCCGTTTTCGCCGTTCCTGGCGCTACCGGAGCCCCAAGGCCCTTGTACCAAGTCCACCGCCGCACCACCTTCAAGCCATCGGGCGCCTGGTCCCCTGCCTGGCCCACTCGTTCTCTACACGAAGGAGGTGCAACGCCAGCGCCTCGTCTGCCTCCCCTGCTAACGCCTCGTCGCCGGAACCTCGTCCCTAAGTCCCTCGTCGCGCCTCCCTTCGCCAAGTCCCGCGTCGACATGCCCGGCCTCGCTTCTGCTTCATCCGGTTCAAGCGAGCGCCACTACCTCCTTCTGCTGCTCGATCCTCTAGTTCGCTTCGAGACCCCAACCGCCGCCTCCTTCTGCTGCTCGAGGAATTGTTGTTTGTTGTTCCGGTCTCATTTAAACTTGCCTAGATAGGTAGTTTTATTATGCTTCACCTCTTGCCATGTTTAACAACATTTAATATTGATGGGTACCTAAACGAGAGAGAACTAAATAAGTCATGTGGTGTTTCGTCAATATGCAACTCGTTGCATATTGAGCTACACTTAATTTGTAGTGTTGTTTGTTGCACTTTGCCATGCCATGCCTCATTAAACCGGACATGCATCATACTTGGTTGAGCATCATGCCTTGTTCATGTGTGGTGTGTTTACCATGTTGTGTGCTTCTCTCGATAGTTCCCGTTTCGTTGCGATCGTGAGGATTCGTTCGTCTACGCTTGGTTCGTCTTCGTGGCTTCATCTTCTTCATGGACTCGTTCTTCTTCCTAGCGGGATTTCAGGCAAGATGACCGTCACCTTGGATCTCATTACTATCATTGCTATGCTAGTTGCTTCGTTCTATCACTATGTTGCGTTACCTACCACTTTCTTATCAAGCCTCCCAAATTGCCATGAACCTCTAACCTTTGTCACCCTTCCTAGCAAATCGTTGTTTGGCTATGTTACCGCTTTGCTCAGCCCCTCTTATAGCGTTGCTAGTTGCAGGTGAAGATGAAGATTGCTCCATGTTGGATTATGTTTATGTTGGGATATCACAATATCTCTTATATTATTTGTTGGGGATGTAACTATTTGTGTAAGCCGCCCAGGTGGGGCCGGGTTACGTAAAGAGATTACCAAAAAGAAGCCCAAGACCAAGCGTGAAGATGGCGGTTCAATAAAGGGTCTAAAGCCCACAGGCGACTTAAGGCCCGTAGTGGTAAACCGCCATGAAGGCATGACTTGTATCATAAGGTAGAATTAACTAGTCACCGAGCCGGACACTATTTATGAGCCGGTCGGGACTCTGTAAGTCGCAGGGCGTCAACCCGTGTATATAAGGGGATGACCCGCTAGCGGCTTAGGGCAAGAAACAACCAATCGAGAACCGGGCATAGCGTATCTCGCTCCCTGGTCATCGAAACCTCAAGCTATACCAACCCAACTAGACGTAGGCCTTACCTTCACCGTAAGGGGCCGAACTAGTATAAAACCTCTCGTGTCCTTTGTCCCGATTAACCCCTTTAAGCTTCCTAGTTGCGATGGCTCCACGATTAAGTCCTTGCAAGAGGACATCTGCCGTGAAAATTCCACGACAGTTGGCGCCCACCGTGGGGCCAGCGCACGGTGGATTTGAGTTCTTGAAGGGCAGCTTCGAAGGGCTCAAGGGATACTGTGATGGGCGGATGACCAAGAGTCGTCGCGGCAAGATCTACATCGACAACGAAGGCTGGGGCCCGAGGCCGACTCAATTGAGTACGGGTGCGGGTCCCCTTTGGCGGAATCCACGTCTTCATCGGCCGGATTGGTGAGCTGGGCCCAGAGCCGGACAGCTGCACCGACCTCATTGAGACGGCTCAGCGTGCGAGACCCGCCCAGATTCAACCTACCATGAAGCGTGCCTTTGTGGGCTGTGTTCATGGAGAGACACTTTCTGAAGGATCTAAAGATGGCGAAGAGATGGCCGTCCCATCAGATGATGATTCGTCCTCCGGTTCAACAGTTTCCCTGTATCAGGTCCAAGAAGGCATGCTAGGGGGCTGTTCTGACGACTCTAGCGTTCCAGATTGCTATGAGCCGCCGAGCTGGGCAGGAGTCTTCATGGCTGGTACCCAACCCGGCCAAAACTCGACGGCTGCGACAATGACGTCCGGGTCGAGGCGGCGGGCAGGGCGCCCGTGCGCCCGCCGGCTCAGGTGCTGATAGATCTTATGGACAAGTTGATGGCCCTGTTAACCACCACAGTTACTCCTGCAAATCCAGATGAACATAACGCGGAGGTGGCAAAGGTGCGTGAGGAGATAGCCTTGGCCAAGGAGGCCTTGGCGGCTGAGGACACTAGGATAGCTGTGGAGCGGGCGGCTTTGGATGCACGGGCGCAGCGACTCCAATCGGAGGCTTTCCAGCTTAACATGAGTCTGAATGCGTCCAACAAGGTGATGAGAAGGAGACATCAGAAGACCCAGTCCCGTCTGCCTCCGGTTTACGACCCTCGGAATCTTTTCGACACCTGGAGCTGGTCCTAGCAATCCGCCTGAAGCCAATCAATTTATGACACCCGGAGGAGGAGGGCCGGTTCAGCCTCAAGAGACGGCACCTCTTCACGGGAGCATGGCCCCGCCCCGATACATACCGACACCTCCGGGCCACTTTTCCAACCCCATGGAGAACTTGATAGCAGCATCGGCGCGTCTGGCGGCTCTTCCAGTAGATGGTGATGGCCCGACGGTGGTGGAAACCCGGAGGGTTAGGGATCTTCTTCAGACGGCCTTGGCACAGCAAGAGACCTATTCTTACAGCAGGGACAAGATTCATTCCACTCCTCAGCCTTGGATAGCACCTCGTCCAAACCGGAGTCCGAGTTACAGCAGGCACATGGAGTCAGAAGCTTTATCAAGCAATGCCCAGCGTCGCAGCCAACCCGGTGGCTATAACCCAGTGCAGGATCGATTGCGTCGGGGAGGATGAGCAGGCGGCTCAATTAGCGGCTCAGCAGACGGCATATGATGGTCTCCGAGTATCCAATGACTTGTTGGAGCAGGTGGCCACTAGAACCGGTGGTGTCCCTTGTCTGGTGCCGGCTCTGCGAGATGTGCGTTTGCCCAAGGATTTCAAGGGACCTCGAAAGGTGCCGAATTACACGGCCGACTTACAGCCGGGGGCATGGATTGAAAGTTATGAGATGGCCATGGAGTTATTGGAGGTCAGCAACGCGACAATGGCTAAGTATTTCACCATGATGTTAGATGGAACGGCCCGATCTTGGTTGAAATGTTTGCCTCCCAATTCCATCAGTTCATGGGCAGAGTTAAAGGCCCGGTTTATCCAGAACTTTAAGGATACTTGCAAGCAATCTATGTCCATTGTGGACTTGACCAATTGTAAGCAGGAGGAAGGTGAGTCCACAACTCATTGGGTGCGCCGGGTCAAGGAAATAATACATTCATCTGATAAGATGGACGCCGGCTCTGCGGTACTTATGCTCCATCAGAATTGTCGTTTTGTGCCGCTGAAGCAGAAGCTGGGGCACCTTAAGCGTGATTGCAATGACATGGGTACGCTGATGGCGGCTTTGGTTAAATATGCCGATTCTGATACTACCGATGATCCCACGTCTGAGGATGAAAAGACAGGGAAAAGAAAGAAGAACGGCAACGGAAAGGGTCAGCAGCATCACCCGGTAAGTCAAGGTGGCAACAAGCGTAAGCCGGACGGTAACCCGGCGTTGGTGGCCAATGCTAATGCCCAAGGTAATAACAAGAAGCATAAGGGGAGAGCACCCCCTCGATCCGGTGGCTCAGGTCCTTCTCTCGAACAGCTTACGAACGAGCCTTGTCCTGAATCGGTACTCGGGAAAATCCTGCCACCCACTTACGGAAGGACTGCGCAATCATGAAGGCTTTCAAGAATTCAAACATGTTTGATGGCAATCACGGATCAGGCGGCGGTTTAGGAGCAGGTGGTTTCCATGGCCCGGGTGGCGGCTCAAGTCCGGCTTTCAAGGTGGTCAAGGTGGCTATAATCAATAGCAGTCTGGTCAAGGAGGACAGCAGCAGTCAGGTTATCAGAGCCATCCAAAACAGTTGAACGGTGGGAAATACCATGTGTTTACCACTAACTTGTGTAAACGTGACCAGAAGGTTCATAAAAGGGCTGTGAATTCGGTTGAACCGGCGGTTCCCCGTTATCTGAGGTGGTCAGAGCAGCCTATCATTTGGAGTAGAGAAGATCACCCCTCTGGGTCGATAACCCGGGGTCGATTAACCTTGGTGGTGGCCCCTCGAGGTTGGTGGATATAAATTCACTAAGGTGCTCATGGACGGCGGAAGCGACATCAATATTCTCTATTATGAGACCTTTTCGCCGTATGGGTCTGACCGATAAGGACTTGAGGACATCTAACACTATTTTTCATGGGGTGGTACTGGTAAGTCGGCATATCCTGTTGGAAAGATCAAAATTTGGAAGTGGCTTTTGGAGACGAATATGATTCCAGGGCTGAGAAGTCGACGTTTGAGGTAGTCAAAATCAGGGAGCCCATATCACACTCTGTTTGAATGACGGCTTATGCCAAGTTAAAGGCACGGCCGTGTTATGTTTATCTGCAGCTCAAGATGCCGGGTTACAAGGGCACCATCACTGTGCATGGGAGTCGAAAGGTGGCCTTGGAATGCGAGGAAGGTGATGCAGCTTATGCTGAATCCGTTTGTGCTGAAGAGGAGCTGAAGTTTTATCAAACTAATGTTGACCCGATAGATATGACCTCTTTGAAGAAGCCAACCACAGAGCAAGACTCGGCGTTGAAATTTAAGTCGGCCGCTGAGACAAAACTGGTTGATTTCACTCCAGGCGACTCTTCCAAGCAGTACAACATCAGTACCAATTTGGATCCCAAATAGGAAAGCGTGCTCATCGAGTTCATCCGTGAGAACCGGGACATCTTTGCATGGAAACCTTCTGACATGCCGGGTGTCCCGAGAGAACTCGTTGAGCACACTCTTAATATTGATCCGAAGTATAAGCTGGTCAGGCAGTTTGTCCGGCGATTCAACGAGGAAAGGCGAAAGGCTATAGGGGAGGAGGTCGCTCGGCTCTTAGCGGCCGGGTTCATCGTGGAAGTTTTTCACCTGGAGTGGTTGGCTAACCCGGTGCTTGTGCTCAAGAAGAACGGCACCTGGAAGATGTGTGTGGACTACACAGACTTAAATAAAGCTTGTCCGGTCGAACCCTTTGCTCTACCCCGCATTGATCAAATCATCGATGCCACAGCGGGTTGCGAGCGTTTGAGTTTTTTGGATGCTTACTCTGGTTATCATCAGATCAAGATGGCAGTTAAGGACCAGGAGAAGACGGCTTTCATTACTCCGTTTGGAGCCTTCTGCTATGTGCCTATGTCGTTTGGGCTCAAAAGTGCCCAGGCGACTTACCAGCGGTGCGTGCAGAATTGTCTCCACAATCAGATTGGGCGCAATGTTCATGCTTATGTGGATGACATTGTGGTAAAGTCCAGAGAGAAGGAAACCTTGGTCTCTGACTTAAAGGAAACCTTTGACAATCTCCGGGTTTATAAGATGATTCTTAACCCGGACAAGTGTGTATTCGGTGTACCTGCAGGCAAACTTTTGGGATTCCTGGTCTCAAACAGGGGCATTGAAGCTAACCCGGAGAATATCAAGGCAATTACCTCTCTGGCTAAACCGGTGTGCATCAATGATGTTCAGCGACTGGCGGGTCGCATTGCTACTTTAAGCCGATTCATAAGCCGGCTAGGGGAGAAGGCTTTACCGCTGTATCAGATGATGAAGAAAGCAGACACCTTTGTCTGGAGTGAAGCCGATGCTGCCTTTGAATATTTAAAGAGACAATTGGCTGAGCCACCGGTTCTCGCAGCTCCGATTGATAAAGAGCCATTGCTATTGTATGTTGCTGCTAACTCACGTGCTGTTAGTGTGGCCATTGTGGTGGAGCGTAAGGAGACTGGCAAGGAGCATCCGGTTCAGAGGCCGGTTTATTACATCAGTGAGGTGCTCATAGAGTCCAAGCAAAGGTATCCGTGACCGGTAGAAACTGGTTTATGGGGTGTTCATGGCGAGCCGGAAGCTAAAGCAAGATTTCGGGTCATCCTATAATGGTGGTAAGTTCAGCCCCTTGGGAGACATCATCCAGAACAGGGAAGCCACAGGACGAGTTGCCAAGTGGGCCATCGAGCTTGGGCCTCACGGTTTGAAGTATATGTCGTGCACAGCTATCAAGTCTCAAGCCCTAGTGGACTTTATTAATGATTGGACGGAGTTGCAGGCACCAGAGGAGAAGCCGGATAACACGTATTGGACTATTCACTTCGATGGGTCCAGGCAGTTGGAAGGCTCGGGGGCTGGAGTTGTTTTAACTTCCCCCCGAGGTGACAAATTTTGTTATGTGCTCCGGCTTATGTTTCCCTGTACTAACAATGCAGCTGAATATGAGGCTTTACTCCATGGCCGCCGGATGGCCAAGGAGATGAATTTGAGCCGGGTAAGATGCTTGGGTGATTCAGACCTCGTTTCTCAACAGGTGTCAGGCGCGTGCGATTCTAAGGATCCCCTTATGGCGGCTTATCATCGTGAAGTTGATGCGGTGGCTGGGCACTTCAAAGGTTATCAAGTAGAGCACATTGATCGAAGGAAGAATGAGGCGGCTGATGCTTTAAGCCGGCTAGGGTCTCAGCGTAAGCCGGTGCCGCCTAATACTTTCCTTGACATTTGGCACAACCCTTCTGTCAGAGTGCCTACAGAGGAAGAGCTTGCAGTACTAGACCCGGAGGCGTAGCTGGTGGGGGCTCTCCATGCCATCCCGGACTGCATAGTTCCATACTTAGCCTATATGACCGGGGAGAGTTGCGAGGAGGGCGAGACCTTGGCAAGACAAATCATCAGGCGGTCCAAATCCATGACGATTGTTCACGGTGAGTTGCATCACCGCAGCGTCACTGGGGCGTTTCAGCGTTGTGTATCACCTACGGAGGGTCAGGAGATACTTCATGAGATTCATGAAGGTGACTGCGGTCATCATGCCGGTTCAAAGTCTCTGGTAGCCAAGGCTTTTCGTCATGGTTTTTATTGGCTGACGGCTCATGCTGATGCGGAGGATCTGGTCAGCAAATGTGATGGATGTCAAAAATTCTCACGACGAGCTCATGTACCGACTCAAGAATTGAGGATGATTCCAATTACTTGGTCGTTTGCAATCTGGGGGCTTGATATGGTTGGACCTTTCAAAAGGTCTAAAGATAATAAGACACACCTATTGGTGGCAGTGGATAAATTCACCAAGTGGGTTGAAGCAGAGCCGGTCAGTAAGTGTGATGCAGCCACGGCGGTTCAGTTCATCAAAAGGTGATCTTTTGTTTTGGTTTTCCGCACGATATTATAAGCGATAATGGTACTAATCTCTCCAAGGGTGCCATGGAAGAGTTACATCAACAAGAGCACATCCGGCTTGATGTTTGGCCGTTGCTCACCCCCGCCTAATGGTCAGGCGAAAAGAGCTAATCAAGAGATCTTGAAAGGTATCAAACCCGGCTCTCGGTTCCCTTACAGCGAACTCCGGGTTGTTGGGTGGAGGAGTTACCCTACGTGCTATGGAGCATCAACACAACGCCTAACAGATCTCTTGGTTATACACCTTTCTTCATGGTGTACGGAGCAGAGGCGGTTCTGCCAAGTGACATCCGGCATGATTCACCATGGGTGGCGGCTTACGTTGAGGCTGATAATGAAAAAGCTCGTCAGGATGCACTTGACTTGTTGGATGAAGAGCGAGACTTGGCAATAGCCTGCTCGGTGATCTACCAACAAGACCTGCGCCGTTATCACAGCCGCCGGGTTAGAAGCAGAACTTTCCAGGAGGGCGAATAAGTGCTCCGGCTCATCCAGGATCAAACTGATATGCACAAGCTGTCCCCTCCTTGGGAAGGACCTTTCGTGGTCAGCAAGAATCTCAACAACGGGTCATATTACCTCATTGATGTTCGAGAGCACAAGGATTCACGTAAGTCGGAGGAAGAGACCATGTTTGTGGAACATAGCGCATCTCCGACCCTACTATACTTAAGCAACCGGTTTGCAGAGTATATTTGTTTTTCTTTTTTAGCAATGTATATATTATATAAAGCAATAAAGCAGGACCTCTTTCCTTTCCATCCTACAAGGTTTATGTGTCTTCTTTACCAGGTGGTGGAAACGACTAACAGAGAGCAGATCGTATCTGAATCCGGTTTTCCCTTTGGTCTGGCTTATGATCATATCTAAATCAAGCCATGGTCACTTGGGGGCTTCCTGTTCAAACATAGGTCGTATTCGAACCAAAGAGAACATAGCTGTCGATACCCAATTGATCGGCATACTGCCAAACCCACTTGGGGGCTTCTTGATCATATTTGAATCATAGCTTAACCCCTTTGGGTCTGACGTGGATCGTATTCGAATCAGCATCATTAAACAACTCTCATGGTCACTTGGGGGCTTCCTGTTCAAACATAGGTCGTATTCGAACCAAAGAGAACATAGCTGTCGATACCCACTTGATCGGCATCGCCAAAGCCATTAGGGGCTATATGATCGTATCCGAATCTTAGCTTAACCCCTTTGAACGGTTCTCTTGATCGTATTCGAATCGGAGGCCTTTGAAAATTAGGTTTACCTTATTCTATAAGAGTGAATAATATTAAGGGCCGTAAACATTATATGTGCCAATTTTCGAGAAGTTAAGTGTAACTGCATTTTTTGGGAACATGTAAGCGGTAATGTGCGCTTTAAACCGGCTGATACTTATGATGTTTTGGTTCATACTCCGGGTTAATATTATTTTACACGACCACGATGTGGTGTGATGCCAAAGGAATTTTTGTTTTTATACATTGTGGTAAAGCAAAAAGCTTTTGGATGTTAAGAAGCAATTCAAGCAAGCGGGCAGTGCACAATAATAGCGGCTTGAGACATTGTTAAGCACCACAAACATGCGCGAAGGCATGACAGAGTTAAGAAATGTTTCTACCCTATTACAAGACTCCCTGAGTCTGAATAATGAGGGATTATTTTTTCAAAAGACTTAGTGCCAGGCGGGTTACTCCTTTGGTGGACTTGACGACTCCGGGTTATCCTTCTCTGCCTCTTCATCTGCTGCTTTGTCCTAGAAGGTTGGCGAAGTCCATTCAATGCCGCTTAAGGCTTCAAATTCAGCTTCATCATCTATTAAACTGGCCGGGTCAACTTCAGGAGCAAAGGTATGCTTACGAGTTGGAGGGATCAGGCTGACATCATCATAATGAGGAGTTGGAATCCTCTGGTTGTCGTTGTCATAACCCGGCTGGTACTTTGTAAAATCAATATCGTTGCCGATGATGGTGGCCACAGGATGTATGACTCTCACACAGGTGGTGAAGTCTGATTCATTGAATGCAGAGCCGTCCTCCTTTAAGCTAGGATATCCAAGAGCAACATCGCCTAAGTCTAGCTCTGGAGCCAACGCTTTGGCCCGGCTTAAGGCGGCTATGGCCCCGGCTCTACCAGATGCTCGCCTTAACTCCTGAATCCGTTGAGGTAACACGGCAAGCCGTTTGAGTACATCCTGCAGGAGGTAAGGAGTATCATTTGATAAAGCCACAACGGCCAAAGCACGTTGTGACCCGGTGTACAGCTGTTCCACTAGAGTGTACACCGCCTTAAGCTTGATCAGCATATTCTGCTTTAGGTTGGTACCCCTGGGACCTGCGTTTCTGCATATGAGATTAAGCCGGAGATCATATCCGAAACAGTTATCAAACGAGTCATGGTGATGTTCAAAAGTTACACATAGTAACTTACCAAAAATTGCTGAGACCATTTGGGATATCTGGTTTTTTAAGCCGGACAATTCGGCAGTTGCTTCGGCAAGAGCTGCTTCTGCTGTCTCGGCCCGGGTCACAAGTGAAGATTTTTCATCTGCCCAGGCCTTCTTCTCCGCGTCAAAATCCTTCTTCAACTTTTCTTGCTCAGAGATCTTTGAAGGCGAATTTGGAGTCGGCTTTTGAATCTCAAGGTCTTGAGCTGCCACCGGGTCTTGGTCGACAACTGCAATTCAATTCTTGGTGGAGACCTGCAATAACGCCGGGTTATAAGTAAGGTTATGGTAAGGTATTATTAAAGTCTCAAGCACTTTACAAGTAAAGACCCTTGACACTTGGGGGCTAATGTATGCTGAAGAAAATTTTACTTTATAATGTCAGATTATGCATATTAAAGTCTCAAGCATTTTACAAGTACAAATACTTGACACTTGGGGGCTAATGTGTGTCGCTTTTTTAAAAAAGTTGCTATATTACAGCCGGGTTAAATATACTTTCTTGTAAACCGGGAGAGCTAACAGTAAGCCGGTATCTAAGTCTACGACATATTTACTTATAAGCAATAGACTTGGGGGCTGGTACAGTAAGTAAGATTCAGGAGGAATAATATGAGTTATACCTCAGATTTATGCTGTATCTGTTTCACCATGTCAATTTCCAGGTCGCGGCTGTTATGCACTTGATTCAGATAGCCTGAGACTATATCGCCAATGCTTAAGTGGGCATAATCAGCAATGTCCTGTTTGGTCTTCCGGCTTTTGACAAGTTCTTCCTTAGCGGTACACCTGGCAAGAACAGTAGGCCGCCCCAGCTCAACATACTGGCTTTTCAAGAATTCAACTTCCGGTTCAGCCGTCCGGACCGGGCTAGGAATTTCCGGTTTATCGGAGTTATCAAGAGTGCTTTCTTAAGGCGGGTCGGAAGATGGTGTCGGAATTTCATGGGCCGGCTCAGGAGGAGGTTGATGAGTAGAAGCATCAGGGGCAGTGGTTCCGGGTTCCGGCTCCGTTGCTACCGGGTCTTCAATCGGCTTATTCTTCTTTGCCCTCTTACTGGGCTTCGCCTGCACACTGTGAATAAAACAAAGGATGAGTATAAAATATGAGTAAGGCAAAGCACGAGGATAAAAAAGGTACATTACCCAGGGGCAGTCTTGAAAGCCGGCATGTTGGATTGCATAGAATCGCCAGAGGAAGGAGAGGTATCCTGATAATTGGAGTCAGATGAATTGGGAGGTCGATTTAATTAAACCCGCCAAAGGATAAACAGAACGCAAAGCGGAGATGACCTCAG
The DNA here is from genome assembly GCA_021605145.1 of Aegilops bicornis. Classification (NCBI taxonomy): domain Eukaryota; kingdom Viridiplantae; phylum Streptophyta; class Magnoliopsida; order Poales; family Poaceae; genus Aegilops; species Aegilops bicornis. Next base: position 435,965,447 of record CM038672.1, on the reverse strand, counting down.
TTCGACGCTTCCTGCTTACGTCAGGTAAGCCGAAAGAGAGCTCTATATCCTTCCTTGTCCGGGTTTGCCTCCGGTTCTCAAGCTGTTGTTGCTTCAAAATAAATTGAGGATCTTGATAAGCTAAGGGATGTGAAAATCTTACTTTCCGGGTCACCCGCCGGGTTTTGTGCTTTGGCAAAGGCTCTGAGTCGGAGGAAATTATAGTTACCTCTTCACCATGAGCTTGGCTGTTTCCAGTGTCTTCCTAAAAGAACGGAAATATCAATAAAATAGTAACAAAGGAGTTAAAGAGAATAAGAGATTACCTCTTCCTCATCTGAAGAAGAGTCATCCAATTTGAGTAATTCAGAGGCGCTCGGTTTCTTCTTTTTTGAAGTCCCTGTCTTGGCGTTTTTCCTTCCATTTTTCTTGGCTGCTCTGGCTTGTTGGGTGGCCTCGTGGTCATATTTGACTTTCCAAAAATCATCACTGGCCTGGGAGAAAGATAAGGAATTATAAGTACAAAGAGGTAAACATATTAAAGAGTATTTATTAAGATTGGTAACTTACTGTAGGGGCAGGGTTCTTTTTGCAGAAGGGAAGTAACCCGAAGGTATTGTTGATAACAGTACCCTCCTTCAGCAGTGACTGGGTTGTGGCATCTGCTACGTCATCTGGTAAGTCGTCAGAACTGTGGCGCATTGGGTCGTTCTGTTCGCCTGTATAAGTGCACATTAAGCCGGAGCGGAGGCTTAATGGGAGTATACGTCAAGTGACCCAGACCCGGACCAAGTCAATGCCGTTTAAACCATTTCCCAGAATAGCTTTGATCTTCTTGATGGTGGGGTTGAGTGGCAGATGTTCAACAGCGGTCAGTTTATCCGCCAGCGGATGGTTGGATTCAAGGCGCAGGGTGCGAAAGCCGGGCAGAGGCGGCTCATCACCGGAGAAGTATCTCGACAAGAGAACCATGACTGGTTCCAATATTTGGGGTGACTCGGCAGCTCGGCATAAGAAGCGAACCAGGTCTCTCCGTCATTTGGATCGAGATACCGCCAAGTTCAAGACTCGGCCCGTTAAGCATCATTCTGCCGGTTCAAGTAAACAGTTCTCTGAATAAGAGCAGGCTTGGCTCCTCTGGTACACCTCACGAAGACTTGGAAGTTGCAAAGATTGGACATGGAATTGGGTCCAATGTCTTGAGGTCTCAGGTCAAAGAAATTTAAAACTTCTCTGAAGAACTTTGAGCCGGGAGGGGCAAATCCCCGGCTTATGTGATCCGTGAAAACTATTACCTCCCCTTCTTTGGGTTGAGGCTTTTCTTCGGATGGGTCAGGGACGCGATAAGACATGACTTACTTCTTTGGCAAATGGCCAGACTTCACAAAATCAGCCAGTTTGCTTTTGGTGACAGTGGATGGGACCCAGTTGTAGGTTACAGGAGCTTTGGTCGACTTAGGCGCCATGACAACAGATTGGCCTATTGCAAAATAAGAAGTTCCGGTTTAAATGTTAACCCGGAAGAAAATATTCAAATTGCTGAAGGTAGCGGCTTAAAGGGGCCTAATGACATAAGGATAATTGGGCAACATTATTTAAGCCGCCACAAGTGTTAGCAATAGTTCAACAGTTTTAAAGACCTGAGAAGGCGCCAAGGTTCACAGATCAAGTGGGATGCGCTTAAACCGGATATTTGAACAGTTATGTTAAAGGCATTTAACATAAGAAGTTTTCCGGGTGATAAAAACAGGTTTCATAAGTTACAACTATTATGTTGGATCAAATGGTCGTCCTGAAAAGAAAAAATTCTAGACCTAAAACAAGTGCAGAGAAGTTCATACACTCTGAAGAAGCTTCTGAACAAAGGAAAATAGATCCGTTTGCATATAAAATGAGGGTGAAAAAGCTATCGCAGAAGTTCTATACCATCTGACGATCAGAAAAGGGCGTCGGGGTGAGATCTATCAAGGGTTTGTAGCGGGTGGCAATGAACACGGACGAACTCGATGAAAACAGTAATGCAGATCTAAGACAGGAAAGAAAAAGGGACTTACAGATGCAGGGCTGCGGTGGAGGTTCGTCGCGTTTCTCTGATCCGATTCAGGGTGATGCAGCGGCCTGAGTTGATGAAGACGAGGAACTCGGCGGCGGCGGCGGCAACGGCAGAGCTCGTGCGACAGGGAGAGAGCGAGCGGAAGAAGACGAATGGAAGGGTAAAAATGAAACCTAGGTCGCGCCTATTTATAAGGAGAGCATAACTGAGACAGCACGGGACACGAGGAGATAAGAATTATTATCCAGCGGCCCCGGCGCCTCGAATTCCGGAACGGACAATGAAGACAGAGATCCGTTGGGTGATACGGCGGAGTAAAAAGAAAAGATATCGTCATGACGGGTTAACATGGATCTAAAGAATGACGTCCCGGCGGGTTAAAGAAAGTCTTTTGTGCAGTCAGAAGACAGAAGATTTATGTTTTAAGTTATTTTAAGATTGACATGAACAGGTTCAAATCAATCTGGGGCCTAATGTTGGGGATGTAACTATTTGTGTAAGCCGCCCAGGTGGGGCCGGGTTACGTAAAGAGATTACCAAACAGAAGCCCAAGACCAAGCGTGAAGATGGTGGTTCAATAAAGGGTCTAAAGCCCACAGGCGACTTAAGGCCCGTAGTGGTAAACCGCCATGAAGGCATGACTTGTATCATAAGGTAGAATTAACTAGTCACCGAAGGCGACCTTGTTTATGAGCGGTAGGGACTCTCTAAGTAAATGAGGCGCCAACTTTGTGTATATAAGGGGACGACCCGCTAGCGGCTTAGGGCAAGAAACAACCAATCGAGAACTGGGCATAGCGTATCTCGCTCCCTGGTCATCAAAACCTCAAGCAATACCAACCCAACTAGACGTAGGCCTTACCTTCACCGTAAGGGGCCAAACTAGTATAAAACCTCTCGTGTCATTTGTCCTGATTAACCCCTTTGAGCTTCCTAGTTGTGATGGCTCCACGATTAAGTCCTTGCAAGAGGACATCTGCCGTGACAATTCCACGACATTATTAATGCATCTATATACTTGGTAAAGGGTGGAAGGCTCGGCCTTATGCCTGGTGTTTTGTTCCACTCTTGCCGCCCTAGTTTCCGTCATATCGGTATTATGTTCCCGGATTTTGCGTCCCTAACGCGGTTGGGTGATTTATGGGACCCCCTTGACAGTTCTCTTTGAATAAAACTCCTCCAGCAAGGCCCAACCTTGGTTTTACATTTGCCTAACAACCTATCACCCCTTCCCTCGGGTCGGCCAACCCGAGGGTCATCTTTATTTAGCCCCCCCGGGCCAATGCTTCTCTAAGTGCTGGTCCAAACTGAGCCGCTTGCGGGGCCACCACGGGGAAACTCGAGGCCTGGTTTTACTCGTAGCCTGTCTCATCCAGTGTTGCCCTAAGAACGAGATATGTGCAGCTCCTATCGGGATTGTCGGCACATCGGGCGGTCTTGCCGGTCTTGTTTTACCATTATCGAAATGTCTTGTAACCGGGATTCCGAGACTGATCGGGTCTTCCCGGGAGAAGGAATATCCTTCGTTGACCGCGAGAGCTTATCATGGGCTAAGTTGGGACACCCTGCAGGGTTTGAACTTTCGGAAGTCGTGCCCGCGGTTATGTGGCAGATGGGAATTTGTTAATGTCCGGTTGTAGTAAACTTGAAGTAAACTCTTCTAAAATACACCAACCGTGTGCGTAACCGTGAGTGTCTCTTTTCGGGGTTGTTCGAGAGGAGAACACGGTTTTTGGGTTATGTTTGACGTAAGTAGGAGTTCAGGATCACTTTCTGATCATTACTAGTTGGCAACCGTTTGCTTAGCTCCTCTTCTCGCTCTTGTTTCGTAAGTTAGCCACCATACTTGCTTAGTCGCTGCTGCAACCTCACCACTTTACCCCTTCCTTACCCATTAAGCTTTGCTAGTCTTGATACCCATGGTAATGGGATTACTGAGTCCTCGTGGCTCCTGATTACTACAACAACGATTCAGGTACGAGTTATGCGATGCTCATGACACGAGAGCGATGTTTACGTGTTTTGGAGTTCTTCTTCTGCTTCTTCGATCAGGGGATAGGTTCCAGGTCGGCAGCCTGGGCTAGCAGGGTGGATGTCGTTTGAGTTTCTGTTTATGTTTCATCCGTAGTCAGATGTTGATGTAATGTTGATGTATTCTTGCGGCATTTGTGCCCTATGTATGTATCCCCATCTATTATGTAATGTTGATGTAATGATATCCACCTTGCAAAAGCGTCTTCAAGATGCGCTTTTATCCTTGGTGGGACCTTCGAGTTCCTTTAGGATAGGGTCGCATCTTGGGCGTGACAGAGAGGCTGCCCGAAGTAGCACAAAGCCCCTCCGTGGTAGTAGTAGTATTTAGGGGCTATTTTGTTCAGTTCATCTGACTATAGATGTGTGGTCAGACTGTACAACATACTTAAACTTAGCTACTATATATAGTTGAACTAGCTATTTCAGTATGTGGTTGGCAACAATTGGGGAGAAGTTTGGTCGGTTCAGCTGTCGAGTTGAACTGTTTGTATAAATTAAGAATGACTGCTTAATCTATGAATGAAATCTATGCTTAATTACTGAATTTTAGTTGCAAAAATTACATAGTGCTAATGATTTCTAGCTGCATATTTTGACAAATCGCAGTGTAACAAGGATTGACAAATGGCAACGTTACTAGATCAACAAATGTAAATCTTTCCAGTTTGACAAATGGCAACATACTCAATATGACAGATGCAAATCTTTCCAAATTGTTTGTACGTGGTTGCACACGGGTCATCCAGAACAACCGTTTGCGCTGAAGGGATGCACAAATCTTGCGCTGCTCTCACTTTGCATAGGGGTGTTCTATCTAAATCGTTTGCGATCAAGAGCTGCAGAAATCCTGCTCGGCACATTTTCTCTTGGCTTCAGGGAAGGCTGTCGGTTGCATCTGGTGTTCTAACTAAAACGTTTGTGATGAGTGTTTTATATTTAAAAAGCGAATTAAACTGCGGCTTGGGCGCCATTAATGGAGAGGACGCGAGCATGGCGGGGTGGCCATGGAAATCAAAGGGCTCGCTTCCCAGTGAGCCTGCGTAGCGTACAGCTCGCACGCTTCCCGGTGAGCTTGCACACTCGAGGACAGCTTGCACACCTCTCAATCAACCTGCGCACCGGATGGCGCTCGCACGCCTCCCGTTCAGTCAAGGTCAAGCAGCTGTCCACACGACACCTCCTACATCCATTAAAACCAAGACACGTGGCGTCACATGAATAGTTAACAGAATTTTGGATTTACTAGAATTTTAAAACCAGGCATCTTAATGTTTTGCCAGCAATCAACGGTGCCCCGGTGTTTGAAATTCATGCTCATTTCTTGCATGGTACCTAAGCATGCACCCAAGGACAGAGATTTGATTTTTCAACCAATTTATATGCACTGGAGCATGTGCATGTAGTTCAAATTTGAATTATGCACATAAAATGCATTGAAAACTCAGTTAATGCATAAAAATGTCCAAATGAACCCCAAAAAATCACAAAAACTCACACAACACTCATGTTGTTCTATGTTGACACGAGAAAAAAAATTGAAAGCAATAAGAGGCAATGGATATCGTTTCGTCCCCAAAGGTGGGACGTTCCCTCTGAAGTAAAACCATCATGCTTGTTGTGAGAAGCTCCGGTTTGTGAGAAGCATATACCCAAACCTGCCCCAAATAGGACAAAATTTGTACCACGACATGTTGATGCCGCTCCATGATATCATGCCAAGTTTCATGAATTTCAGACGAGTTTTGGATTTACTAGGATTTAAAAACCAGGCATTTCAATGTTTTGTCGGCAATCAACGGTGCCCCAGTGTTTGAAATTCATTCACATTTCTTGCATGGGACCTAATCATGCACCCAAGGACACAGATTTGATTTTTCAACCAATTTATATGCACTGGAGCATGTGCATGTAGTTCAAATTTGAATTATGCACATAAAATGAATTGAAAACTCACTTAATGCATAAAAATGTCCAAACGAACCCCGAAAAATCACAAAAATTCACCAACACTCTTGTCGTTCTATGTTGACACGAGAAAAAAATTTGAAAGCAATAAGAGGCAATGGATATCGTTTTGTCCCCAAAGGTGGGACATTTCCTACTGAAAACCATCATGCTTGTTCTCAGAAGCTCCGATTTGTGAGAAGCATATACCCAAACCTGCCCCAAATGGGACAAAATTTGTACCACGGCATGTTGATGCCACTCCATGATAGCATGCCAAGTTTCATGAATTTCAGACGAGTTCTGGATTTACTAGAATTTAAAAACAAGGCATCTCAATGTTTTGTCGGCAATCAACGGTGCCCCAGTGTTTGAAATTCATTCCCATTTCTTGTATGGGACCTAAGCATGCACCCAAGGACACAGATTTGATTTTTGAACCAATTTATATGCACCAGAGCATGTGCATGTAGTTCAAATTTGAATTATGCACATAAAATGCATTGAAAACTCAGTTAATGCATAAAAATGTCCAAACGAACCCCGAAAACTCACAAAAATTCATGCAACACTCCTGTTGTTCTACGTTGACACGAGAAAAAAAATTGAAAGCAATAAGAGGCAATGGATATCGTTTCGTCCCCAAAGGTGGGACGTTCCCTACCGAAAACCATCATGCTTGTTGTCAGAAGCTCCAGTTTGTGAAGCATATACCCAAACCTGCCCCAAATGGGACAAAATTTGTACCACGACATGTTGATGCCGCTCCATGATAGCAGTTGGGGAATGTAGTAATTTCAAAAAAATTCCTACGCACATGCAAGATCATGGTGATGCATAGCAATGAGAGGGGAGAGTGTTGTCCACATAACCTCGTAGACCGTAAGTGGAAGCGTTATGGTAACGCGGTTGATGTAGTCATACATCTTCACGATCGACCGATCCTAGTACCGAAGGTACGACACCTCCGGGATCTGCACACGTTCGGCTCGGTGACATCCCACGAACTCACGATCCAGTAGAGTGTCGAGGGAGAGCTTCGTCAGCATGACGACGTGATGACGGTGATGATGAAGCTACCGGCGCAGGGCTTTGCCTAAGCACTACGACGATATGACCAAGGTGAATTATGGTGGAGGGGGCACCGCACACGGCTAAGAGATCAATGATCAACTTGTGTGTCTATGGGGTGCCCCCGTACATATAAAGGAGTGGAGGAGGGGAGGGTCAGCCCTCCTATGGCGCGCCCCATGGGGAGTCCTACTCCCACCGGGAGTAGGATTCCCCCCTTCCTTAGTTGGACTAGGAGTGGAAGGAAGGGGGAGAGAGGGGGAAGGAAAGGGGGGCCGGCCCCCCACCCAATTCGGATTGGGCTTGGGGGGGGCGCCCCCTCCTAGGCCTCCCTCTCTTCTCTCCCAATATGGCCCAATAAGGCCCATATACCTCCCCGGGGGTTCCGGTAACCTCCCGGTGCTCCCGTATATGCCCGAACTCACCCGGAACCATTCTGATGTCCAAACATAGGCTTCTAATATATAGATCTTTACGTATCGACCATTTCGAGACTCCTCGTCATGTCCGTGATCATATCTGGGGTTTTAAACTACCTTCGGTACATCAAAACACATAAACTCATAATACCGATCGTTACCGAACGTTAAGCGTGCGGACCCTACGGGTTCGAGAACCATGCAGACATGACCGAGACATGTCTCCGGTCAATAACCAATAGCGGAACCTGGATGCTCATATTGGCTCCCACATATTCTACGAAGATCTTTATCGGTCAAATCGCATAACAACATACGTTGTTCCCTTTGTCATCAGCATGTTACTTGCCCGGGATTCGATCGTCGGTATCTCAATACCTAGTTCAATCTCGTTACCGGCAAGTCTCTTTACTCATTCCGTAATGCATCATCCATAACTAACTCATTAGTTACAATGCTTGCAAGGCTTATAGTGACGCCAGACACCGAGAGGGCCCAGAGATACCTCTCCAGGCAATCGGAGTAACAAATCCTAATCTCGATCTATGCCAACTCAACAAGAACCATCGGAGACACCAGAGAGCACCTTTATAATCACCCGATTCGTTGTGACATTTAGTAGCACACAAAGTGTTCCTTCGGTATTCGGGAGTTGCATAATCTCATAGTCATAGGAACATGTATAAGTCATGAAGAAAGCAATAGCAATATACTAAACGATCAAGTGCTAAGCTAACGGAATGGGTCGAGTCAATCAAATTATTCTCTAATGATGTGATCCCGTTAATCAAATGACAACTCATGTCCACGGCTAGGAAACTTAACCATCTTTGATTCAACGAGCTAGTCAAGTAGAGGCATACTAGTGACACTCTGTTTGTCTAAGTATTCACACATGTACTAAGTTTCCGGTTAATACAATTCTAGCATGAATAATAAACATTTATCATGATATAAGGAAATATAGATAACAACTTTATTATTGCCTCTAGGGCATATTTCCTTCAGTCTCCCACTTGCACTAGAGTCAGTAATCTAGATTACACAGTAATGATTCTAACACCCATGGAGTCTTGGTGCTGATTATGTTTTGCTCGTGAGAGAGGCTTAGTCAACGGGTCTACAACATTCAGATCCGTATGTATCTTGCAAATCTCTATGTCTCCCTCCTTGACTTGATCGCGGATGGAATTGAAGCGTCTCTTTATGTGCTTGGTTCTCTTGTGAAATCTGGAGTCCTTTGCCAAGGCAATTGCACCAGTATTGTCACAAAAGATTTTCATTGGACCCGATGCACTAGGTATGACACCTAGATCGGATATGAACTCCTTCATTTGCTGCTTCCGAAGCAGCTATGTACTCCTCTTCACACGTAGATCCCGCTACGACGCTTTGCTTAGAACTGCACCAACTGACAGCTCCACCGTTCAATATAAACACGTATCCGGTTTGTGACTTAGAGTCATCCGGATCAGTGTCAAAGCTTGCATCGACGTAACCATTTACGACGAGCTCTTTGTCACCTCCATAAACGAGAAACATATCCTTAGTCCTTTTCAGGTATTTCAGGATGTTCTTGACCGCTGTCCAGTGATCCACTCCTGGATTACTTTGGTACCTCCCTGCTAAACTAATAGCAAGGCACACATCAGGTCAGGTACACAACATTGCATACATGATAGAGCCTATGGCTGAAGCATAGGGAACACCTTTCATTTTCTCTCTATCTTCTGAAGTGGTCGGGCATTGAGTCTAACTCAACTTCACACCTTGAAACACAGGCAAGAACCCTTTCTTTGCTTGATCCATTTTGAACTTCTTCAAAACTTTATCAAGGTATGTGCTTTGTGGAAGTCCAATTAAGCGTCTTGATCTATCTCTATAGATCTTGATGCCCAATATATAAGCAGCTTTACCGAGGTCTTTCATTGAAAAACTCCTGTTCAAGGATCCTTTTATGCTATCCAGAAATTATATATCATTTCCAATCAACAATATGTTATCCACATATAATATTAGAAATGCTACAGAGCTCCCACTCACTTTCTTGTAAATACAGGTTTCTCCAAAAGTCTGTATAAAACCATATGCTTTGATCACACTATCAAAATGTTTATTCCAACTCCGAGATGCTTGCACCAGTCCATAAATGGATCGCTGGAGCTTGCACACTTTCTTAGCATCCTTTGGACCGATAAAACCTTCAGGTTGCATCATATACAACTCTTCTTCCAGAAATCCATTCAGGAATGCAGTCTTTACATCCATTTGTCAAATTTCATAATCATAAAATGCAGCAATTCCTAACATGATTTGGACGGACTTAAGCATCGCTACGGGTGAGAAGGTCTCATCGTAGTCAACTCCTTGAACTTGTCGAAAACCTTTCGCAACAAGTCGAGCTTTGTAGACAGTAACATTTCCGTCAGCGTCAGTCTTCTTCTTGAAGATCCATTTATTCTCGATGGCTTGCCGATCATCGGGCAAGTCAACCAAAGTCCACACTTTGTTCTCATACATGGATCCCATCTCAGATTTCATGGCCTCAAGCCATTTCGCGGAATCTGGGCTCATCATTGCTTCTTCATAGTTCGTAGGTTCGTCATGGTCAAGTAACATGACCTCCAAAACAGGATTACCGTTACACTCTGGTGCGGATCTTACTATGGTTGACCTACGAGGTTCTGTAGTAACTTGATCTGAAGTTACATGATCATCATCATTAGCTTCCTCACTAACTGGTGTAGGAGTCACAAAAACAGATTTCTATGATGAACTACTTTCCAATAAGGGAGCAGGTACAGTTACCTCATCAAGTTATACTTTCCTCCCACTCACTTCTTTTGAGAGAAACTCCTTCTCTAGAAAGGATCCATTCTTAGCAACGAATGTCTTGCCTTCGGACCTATGATAGAAGGTGTACCCAACAGTCTCCTTTGGGTATCCTACGAAGACACATTTCTCCGATTTGGGTTCGAGCTTATCAGGTTGAAGCTTTTCCACATAAGCATCGCAGCCCCAAACTTTAATAAATGACAACTTTGGTTTCTTGCCAAACCACAGTTCATAAGGTGTCATCTCAACAGATTTAGATGGTGCCCTATTTAACGAGAATGCATCCGTCTCTAAAGATAACCCCAAAATGATAGCGGTAAATCGGTAAGAGACATCATATATCGCACCATATCTAATAAAGTACGATTACGACGTTCGGACACACCATTACGATGTGGTGTTCCGGGTGGCGTGAGTTGCGAAACTATTCCGCATTGTTTAAAATGAAGACCAAACTCGTAACTCAAATATTCTCCTCCATGATCAGATCGTAGAAATTTTATTTTCTTGTTACGATGATTTTCCACTTCACTCTCAAATTCTTTGAACTTTTCAAATGTTTCAGACTTATGCTTCATCAAGTAGATATACCCATATATGCTCAAATCATCTGTCAAGGTGAGAAAATAACGATACCCGCCGCGAGCCTCAACATTCATCGGACCACATACATCAGTATGTATGATTTCCAACAAATCTGCTGCTAGCTCCATTGTTCTAGAGAACGGAGTTTTAGTCATCTTGCCCATGAGGCATGGTTCGCAAGTACCAAGTGATTCATAATCAAGTGATTACAAAAGTCCATCAGAATGGAGCTCCTTCATGCGCTTTACACCAATATGACCCAAACGGCAGTGCCGCAAATAAGTTGCACTATCATTATCAATTCTGCATCTTTTGGCTTCAATATTATGAATATGTGTATCACTACTATCGAGATTGAATAAAAATAGACCACTCTTCAAGGGTGCATGACCATAAAAGATATTACTCATATAAATAGAACAACCATTATTCTCTGATTTAAATGAATAGCTGTCTCGCATCAAACAAGATCCAGATATAATGTTCATGCTTAACACTGGTACCAAGTAACAATTATTCAGGTCTAAAACTAATCCCGAAGGTAGATGTAGAGGTAGCGTGCCGACCGCGATCACATCGACTTTGAAACCATTTCCCACGCGCATCGTCACCTCGTCCTTAGCCAATCTTCGGCAATCCGTAGTCCTGTTTCGAGTTGCAAATATTAGCAGAACCAGTATCAAATACCAGTGCTCTGCGAGCATTAGTAAGGTACACATCAATAACATGTATATCACATATACCTTTGTTCACCTTGCCATCCTTCTTATCCGCCAAATACTTGGGGCAATTCCGCTTCCATTGACCAGTCCCTTTGCAGTAGAAGCACTCAGTCTCAGGCTTAGGTCCAGACTTGGGCTTCTTCACTTGAGCAGCAACTTGCTTGCCGTTCTTCTTGAAGTTCCCCTTCTTCCCTTTACCCTTTTTCTTAAAATTGGTGGTCTTGTTGACCATCAACACTTGATGCTCCTTCTTGATTTCTACCTCCGCAACCTTTAGCATTGTGAAGAGCTCGAGAATTGTCATATCCATCCCTTGAATATTACAGTTCATCACGAAGCTCTTGTAGCTTGGTGGCAGGGATTGAAGAATTCTGTCAATGACACTATCATCAGGAAGATTAACTCCCAGTTGAATCAAGTGATGGTTATACCCCGACATTTTGAGTATATGCTTACTGACAGAACTATTCTCCTCCATCTTGCAGCTGTAGAACTTATTGGAGACTTCATACTCTCAATCCGGGCATTTGCTTGAAATATTAACTTCAACTCCTGGAACATCTCATATGCTCCATGACGTTCAAAACGTTGTTGAAGTCCTGGTTCTAAGTCGTAAAGCATGGCACCTTTGAACTATCGAGTAGTCATCAGCTTTGCTCTGCCAGACGTTCATAACATCTGGCATTGCTCCTGCAGCGGGTTTGGCACCTAGCGGTGCTTCCAGGACGTAATTCTTCTGTGGAGCAATGAGGATATCCTCAAGTTACGGACCCAGTCCGTGTAGTTGCTACCATCATATTTCAACTTAGCTTTCTCTAGGAACGCATTAAATTCAACGGAACAACAGCACGGGCCATCTATCTACAACAACATAGACATGCAAAATACTATCAGGTACTAAGTTCATGATAAATTAAAGTTCAATTAATCATATTACTAAATAACTCCCACTTAGATAGACATCCCTCTAATCATCTAAGTGATCACGTGATCCATATCAACTAAACCATGTCCGATCATCACGTGAGATGGAGTAGTTTTCAATGGTGAACATCACTATGTTGATCATATCTACTATATGATTCACGCTTGACCTTTTGGTCTCAGTGTTCCGAGGCGATATCTGCATATGCTAGGCTCGTCAAGTTTAACCTGAGTATTCTGCGTGTGCAAAGCTGGCTTGCACCCGTTGTATGTGAACGCAGAGCTTATCACACCCGATCATCACATGGTGTCTCGGCACGACGAACTTTCGCAATGGTGCATACTCAGGGAGAACACTTGTACCTTGAAATTTAGTGAGAGATCATCTTATAATGCTACCGTCGAACTAAGCAAAATAAGATGTATAAAGGATAAACATCAGATGCAGTCAATATAAGTGATATGATATGGTCATCATCATCTTGTGCCTTTGATCTCCATCTCCAAAGCACCATCATGATCACCATCGTCACCGGCGCAACACCTTGATCTCCATCGTAGCATCGTTGTCGTCTCGCCAACTATTGGTTCTACGACTATTGCTACCGCTTAGTGATAAAGCAAAGCAATTACATGGCGATTGCATTTCATACAATAAAGCGACAACCATATGGCTCCTGCCAGTTGCCGATAACTCTGTTACAAAACATGATCATCTCATACAATAAAATTTAGCATCATGTCTTGACCATATCACATCACAACATGCCCTGCAAAAACAAGTTAGACGTCCTCTACTTTGTTGTTGCAAGTTTTACGTGGCTGCTACGGGCTGAGCAAGAACCGTTCTTACCTACACATCAAAACCACAACTATTTTTCGTCAAATATGTGCTGTTTTAACCTTCAACAAGGACCAGGCGTAGCCACACTCCATTCAACCAACGTTTGAGAAACTGACACCCGCCAGCCACCTGTGTGCGAAGCACGTCGGTAGAACCAGTCTCGTGTAAGCGTACGCGTAATGTCGGTCTGGGCCGCTTCATCCAACAATACCGCCGAATCAAAGTATGACATGCTGGTAAGCTGTATGACTTGTATCGCCCACAACTCACTTGTGTTCTACTCGTGCATATAACATCTACGCATAAACCTGGCTCGGATGCCACTGTTGGGGAACGTAGTAATTTCAAAAAAAATCCTACGCACACGCAAGATCATGGTGATGCATAGCAACAAGAGGGGAGAGTGTTGTCCACGTACCCTCGTAGACCATAAGCGGAAGCGTTATGACAACGCGGTTGATGTAGTCGTATGTCTTCACGATCGACCGATCCTAGTACCGAAGGTACGACACCTCCGTCATCTGCACATGTTCGGCTCGATGACGTCCCACGAACTCACGATCCAGTAGAGTGTCGAGGGAGAGCTTCGCCAGCACGACGGCGTGATGACGGTGATGATGAAGCTACCGGCGCAGGGCTTCGCCTAAGCACTACAACGATATGACCGAGGTGAATTATGGTGGAGGGGGGCACCGCACACGGCTAAGAGATCAGTGATCAATTTGTGTGTCTATGGGGTGCCCCCCTCCCCCGTATATAAAGGAGTGGAGGAGGGGGGGCCCTCCTATGGAGCGCCCCATGGGGAGTCCTACTCCCACCAGGAGTAGGATTCCCCCCTTCCCTAGTTGGACTAGGAGTGGAAGGAAGGGGGAGAGAGGGGGAAGGAAAGTGGGGGTCGGCTGTCGGTGTGAAAACCGGCGGATCTCGGGTAGGGGGTCCCGAGTTGTGCGTCTGAGATCGATGGTAACAGGAGACAGGGGACACGATGTTTACCCAGGTTCGGGCACTCTCTATGGAGGTAATACCCTACTTCCTGCTTGATTGATCTTTATGAATATGAGTATTACAAGAGTTGATCTACCATGAGATCGTAATGGCTAAACCCTAGAAGTCTAGCCTATATGACTATGGTAATGAGCGTATTCTTTCCAGACTAAACCCTCCGGTTTATATAGACACCGAGGGGGATCTAGGGTTAAATGGAGTCGGTTACATAGAAAGGAATATTCATAGTTGATCGCCAAGCTTGCCTTCCACACCAAGGAGAGTCCTACCCGGACACAGGTATAGTCTTCGGCCTTCATGTCTTCACAGCCCATCAGTCCGGCCCATGGATAACAGGCCGGACGCCCGAGGACCCCTTAGTCCAAGACTCCCTCAGTAGCCCCTGAACCTGACTTCAATGACGAGGACTCCAGCGCGCAGATTGTCTTCGACATTGCAAGGCGGGTTCCCGTTTCTGAACTCCGAGATAGTATTCAGATATAATGATTGTATCCGAACTTGTATACACAACTGCAGAGGATATAATATTTCACGAGTCCAATCCAGTGACAACTTTTTGGTAATATGACATCATGCCTGCTCGGCCATTATTTTCGAACCGTTGGCTAGCCCGCTGTCCCACGTCTCGAGATGTGGTTTTATTGGCATGTCTTATCCAAGCGGAGATTGTGTCCCCCTTTTTTTAAGGGATTCTTATCAACCCGGACGTGGGTAACCCAACCGTCACTTGGGTACAACTCCTTGGGAATAGGCAAGTTTAGAGGCCCAGGAGGAGACGTTCGATATTCGCGGTCTTTATATAGGGGTACAAACCCGTCTTTTTCTTTCACGCTTGCTTCTTCCTCAACCCTTGCTACCCCGAGTTCCAACACCCGGGTTTCAATCGCCACAAGCTCCAATCATGTCCGGATCTTCTTCTGTCACGGAGGGAGATATTGCAAAGCTTCGGGCGGCGAGGTATCTGACCGCAAAAATTCTTCATCGGCTTCCTGCCGAGGGGCAGGTTATTCCCACCCCCAGATCCGGCGAGAGGGTCATGTTCGTGTCCCACTTCCTCCGCGGGTTAGGGTATGCACTTAACCCCTTCGTCCGAGGGCTCATGTTCTATTATGGGCTAGATTTTCACGATCTGGCCCCGGACTCTATTCTTCTTATCTCGGCATTTATCGTCACGTGCGAAGCCTTCCTCCGAACTCCTCCGCACTTCGGCTTGTGGCTCAAGACCTTCGATGTGAAGCCGCAAGTGATAGAGGGGGAGCAGGCAGAGTGCGGTGGTGCCACAGTGAGCAAGCTTGCTAGCGTTGTTTGGCTGAAAGGATCCTTTGCAAAATCTTCTGATTTATGGCAGCAGGGGTGGTTCTATATCACTGAGCCCCGTGGCTCCAAGTGGGCAGCTACGCCCGCATTTCGATCCAGCCCCCCAATTCAGCTTGCATCGTGGATTAATAAGGGGTTGGATTGGGGATCAACGGACGAGGTGGGGGCTCTGCAAATTCGCATTGGAAGCCTCATTGAGAGGGACATCAATATTGTCAACGTTGTTCAAGTAATGCTAGTCCGTCGGACCCTGCCATGCTAGCGATGGCCTCTCCGCATGTGGGAGTTAAATCTAGAAGGGTCGCGGACTCTTCATCACTTCTTCGGCACTATGCACGAAGGAATGTGGAGATTATTTTTCGGGAAACGAAAGCAATGGCCGGACACCATCAAAGATATCGGCCATGCTGTAACCATCCGGACACCCCGGTAAGTACCCGTTCACCGAACACCTCATAATCAAATACCCAGTGGTAAGACACTGACCGAATCATCCTTTTTCGGGGCTGGATAAAGAAAGTGGAAGGGATTAGGTGTCCGGCTCCCCTTCCCGAAGACTCAGCTAATCCTATGTTAAGAAGGATGCTGGCCTCGGCACCATACCAGGCGCCAGCAAGGGAGGGCAAATATGAGAGTGAGAAGACCCGGGATGACCTTTGTTCCGGAGGTAAGTCGGATACTGAGTCCGGAGAAATCGACCTTTCCTCGCCTGAAGACAGAGGCGAAAGAGGAGCCAGTATCCCTTCTCTGAGCAGGAGGAAAAGGGCCGTCTCCGAAGGTTGGGAGGGGCGGTCTCCCAAGAGGGGCAAGATGCCACCATCGAGCGGCTTGGGTTTGGAAAGCAATGCCGTTGAACAGCTCCAACATGGGGACAACCCTCGACCAAACCGTAAGTGAATCCGGGGTACTTTGATAGCGTCCCGCTCCTTTGCCGTTACCGAAGATATACGTAATGTGTCCGTGCATTTTTACAGGTCGGCATAGAGTTTTTCTGGGCAATCCTCTTCTTCAGGAGGTCTCCTCCTAGAGATGATGGAAAACGAGACGCCTCCCCCGACCTCCTCGCCCAATAAGGCGGTCGACTCTGTAGTGTCATCGCAGAGGGTTTTTCTTGATCAACAAGCTATGCAGGGGATGAAAGAGGCAGTACCAGAAGGTGGACCAACGACCGTCTGGGATTCTGGGGCCAATAATAAAGGCCCCGGACTGTCGGCTTGGCCGGCGATGATTACAGAGACAATTGAACGGATTCCTTCAAAGGATGGTTGTGCTCCTAGAGCGGCTTCCGAAGACCCAGCGGCTCCGGATATATTGCGGGACATGTTGCGAAAAGCATCTGTCTCAGGGGAACAACATACCTTGATGTGTACGGTGGTTGAGAAGATTTTGTCCGCGAATAGCGGATTGAATGGAGCCTTCATGAGCCTGCTAAAAGGCTTCAAGGTTTGTGATATAATGTTTTAGCTATGTTTTATTTGCAAGGATGCACTTGTGTATAGGTAGTAGCCCCTGAACTCGGGTTGGCTTCCACTGGGAAGCGAACGGAGGATCGAAATTACTCAAGGACTAATCTGATGAACTTGAACACAGGCTGCTTCCCCCTTGGCTACTTCCCAGACTATGGATATTGCCGAGCTGCATCGGAAGCTTGAAGTAGCAGGGGATGACCCTGCGTTAATCAATATGCGTCTTGACGAGTCGCAAGGTATGTATTCGGGGCAATCCCCATACATTTTTGTGGTCTAAGCATGGCGCTAAAAGTTATATGCTGGAATATGCATGCCTGCAGATGGTGCTGCCGCCGTTGAAGTTCTTCGAGCAGAGCTGGCCCGGGCCAAGGAGCAGGCCCGGTGTAGCAATGCGGCTGCCGAAAAGGCATCGGCTGAGTTAAAAGCCGACCAAGTTGCACGACACCAAGATGAGGAGAAGATATCCACGATGGCGCTCGAACTGAAAAATGCTACTGGCCGCTGTGAATTTCTAGAGAAGGAGAATGAAGCCAAAACAGTTGAACTGGACAAGGCCTTACAAGAGGCGAGGGAAGCGCGGTCGGAATCCAGAGCAGCCCATGAGGAGATCGGGCAAGCTGGGGAGATTGCGGCTGGTAAGCCCATTCTGCTACACACTAAGTTCAGTGATCCGAACTATGCTCAGCTTGACCGAGTGTGGAGTTCTCCGGACGAGTTTTTAGACTTGCCGAAGAGTTCTTCCGATGCGGCGCAGTATTACCAAGCGCGAGAGGGGTACGCAACGGAGAAGCTTTTCTGGTCATAGTTCGGTGCATCAAAGCGCCCTCTGTTGCTGAATGAACAGATGTCCCAATGGGCCGAGCTTCATAGGATATCCAGCGCTGCTATGAAGAACGTCATAATCCGGTTGTGGCCAACTGAGCCTGTTCCGAATAGCTACTTCGGTTTAGTGCAAAGGCTTGTTGACGTGGTGCCGCATATCAACGCTGTGAAGCGGTCGGCGTGCATTGAGGGTGCATAGATGGCTTTTGCCCGAGTCAAGACATTTTGGGGAAAGATGAAGGCCATTGATGTTGCGGCGAAGAATCCACCCAAGGGCAAGGACCGTCCTGAACCGGTGCATTATTTTGAAGACGTCCTAGATGCCGCCCGCTTGATAGAGGGTCATTGCTCGAAAGACATAATGTTCAAGTGAGGTGTATGAGAATTGTAAAAGACAATTTTATAGTTAATATATTTTTATGTTTTGCTCGAAAGCTTGTATTCCTCCTGTGCGGACGTTTTAATATGATCTGAAAGTTTTCCAGTCGTCGGCTTCAGCCCCCTCGTAGGAAGTACGGGGGTGTTCGGAAAAGTATTTAATCACTCTTTATCCAACATCTTGGTCCACGAAGGAGGTGATAATGCAGCGAACCAGGCAACCGGACTATAGGGCGTTAACACTTTCACTTAGCCATAGGAGTTTTATGGTGGGACTATGACATAGCTACTGGTATATATGCGGCGTATTATCATACGATGCTTTACATATTTGATCCGAAAAAGATCCCGCGTGTGACACGGAGAATCGCTAAAGATTCCAATAAGTCGTCAAGTGGTTGACCAGCTCTCGCTGCATCATGACAGTCAGTTTTCGGCTTTCTCTACTGAGGTACTTGACCAGATGAACCGGAAGCACAATCGCAGTAGTTCTCCCTTTACTACCCTAGCCGATGGAGCGAAACGTAGGGTAGCAAGCACAGGAACCGGGCAACCCAACTATTGACCCAAGACAATGATTCGGAGCTGATGCATATAAGGCCAAACTTGCGACGTCAAAGTACGCTATAGAGCTGTTCGGACTTTTGTTGGCAACTCATTTGTTCCCATACCGAGCCCCTGGAAGGTTATGCCAAGGTATATCTGTGAAACAACCATAGCAGCCATATTCATTGGCGAAACAACACAGATGATTAATTCGGATATTGTTTACTGGGAACTGAGCGATATGCCAATGATTACTTAATATATATATATATATATAAAGACCACAACCCCGACTATTTGACATGCTCGAGGTCGGAGGCGGAGGAAAGGCATAGTACATGCTCGAAATAAAGAGTGCGATCTACAAAAAGTTAATTTGGACCTTCTATCACACGTCTGCGCCGCCTGTCCTCGGCGAGGGGAATCCTTGATGGAAGTAGCCCCTTACGTGAGTGTACGGATCCGAACTCCGATAGAGTCAATTTTAGATGTTTGTCCTGTTCGTCACCTGGTTTTTAAGAGATAGTGAAGGAAGAAATGAAAAGAAAATGGATAAAAAAACGTTACGGGAATGCTTGCAGGCTTGTCCGTAGTGTGCTTCCGCCAGTGCCCATGGTATCTTGAGTGCGTAGTGATGTATGCGCGGTACAAATTTTGCATGTACACGAGGTGGGCGACGGAAGCCGGACTACTATTTCCGCTCCAGGAGTAGTCGATCCAAGGGTGGAAATTGCTTCTGACCCCCGGTATTTCGTTGGTGAACCTCTCCGTCGTCCCTGTCGCCTGGCGGCCTCCTCCCCTTGTGTTCGACGTTGAGCTTGCCGGCCTGCTTAATGACCCAGCAGTTTCTGTTGGTATGATTAGCTGTTTTATCGGGGTGGCCATGAATCTGGCAGGGTCGGTCCAATATCCTGTCTAGGTTGGATGGTTCGTCTCGGTTCGCCTTGAATGGCTTCTTCCATTGACCGCGCTTGGGATTGCTGAATCCGGCGTTGACCGTTGTGTCGTGTGATCTTTCATTATCATTGCGACTATTGTATTTGCTTCATCGTGGCTTGCTGTTGCCGTCTCGAATTTCGGAAGTGCCCGAGTAGCTGGCGCTGTTGCTTCTACGACTGAGCCAGATGTCTTCTCCCGCGCAAAATCGGGTCATTAGAGAAGTAAGGTATGTCATGGATTTAGGTCCTTAACCGAGGTGGCGTGCAAGCCATTCGTCCCGGACGCTGTGTCTGAAGGCCACAAGGGCTTCCGCGTCCAGACAGTTGACGATTTGGTTCTTTTTGACTAAGAACCGAGTCCAGAGCTTCCTGGCTGACTCTCCGGGCTGCTGGACAATGTGACTTAGGTCATCGTCATCCGGTGGCCGGACATATGTTCCTTGGAAGTTGTCAAGGAAGGCTTCTTCCAAGTCCTCCCAGCTGCCTATGGAATATTCAGGCAGGTTATTTAACCAGTGCCGAGCTGGCCCTTTTAGCTTTAGTGGGAGGTATTTAATGGCGTGGAGGTCATTTCCACGGGCCATATGGATGTGGAGGATAAAATCTTCTATCCATACCGCGGGATCGGTTGTTCCGTCGTATGATTCAATATTGACGGTTTTGCATCCTTCAGGGAATTCATGATCCATTACTTCATCAGTGAAGCAAAGAGGATGTGCGGCGCCTCTATGTTGGGCCACACTGCGACGTAACTCTGACGGAGTCCATTTGCGGTTTTCGGCTCGGGCGTGGCTAGGTTTGTCACATCCGAATAGGTAGCCATCGTCGCGTGTCGAGGCATGCCCTCGTGATCCGTAGATCGATCTTGCGTGTCCTTCTCTACTATCCAAGTCCCGTCAAAGGTCGTCTGTACAACCACGAGCTGTGTTATTCTTGCCTTTACGGCAAGGTGAGGTAGTCTAGTGTTCGGCTTGAGTTGCCTCTTTATCCGGACCGAGTTGTCGACGACCTGCCGCATTGTGTGATGATGGTACAGGCTCCAGCGCCTCGTCATCGAACTGAGGTAGCAATCTATGCTTCGTGTAGCTTTTGGCTGGGCCACTAAGGCCGTATTATTCGGCAGCCAGGACTTCGGTCCATATATCGTTGAGTTGGTCTTGGTCAGCTTGAAGCTGCTGCTGCTTCTTTTTCAGGCTCCTTGCAGTAGCTATTAGCCTGCGCTTGAAGCGCTCCTACCCGAGAGGGTCTTCGGGTACGATGAAGTATTAGTCGCCGAGGCTTACCTCATCTTCGGAGAGCGGAAGGTAGTTGGCGTCCTCCGAATTGTCGCTGGGTAGGGCCTGTTCATCGGGGCTGGTTTGCCCGTTTTCTTGTTCCTCCTGTTCGGATCTTGCTCCAACAGGGTCTTCATTGTTTTCGGCATTGTCCGGAGTACTTTTTTCTCTAGTGCCAGTGTTGTTGTCTTTTGATCGACGTGACTTAGAACAGCGTTTAGGGCGCCGACGCTTGGACTGTGTCTCAGGAGGTTTATTCTCAACTGGATCTACTTTGTCATCATCGCTAGCTTTTTTAGGTATATCAACCATGTACACGTCATACGAAGAGGTGGCCGTCCAACGTCCAGTGAATGGCTGGTCTTGGCCTTGCTCCTTGTCGGCATCGTCGTCCATACCATCGATGTCTTCGGAGCCATAATCAAGCATGTCGGTTAAGTCCTCGACAGCGGCTATGAAGTGGGTGGCGGGTGGGAAGCGAAATTATCCATCATCAGTCTCTAGTTCGAACCGGACATAGTTCGGTTGTGAGTCCCTCGCCAAGGACATGTTCTTTAATGAATTTAGCACATCGCCCAAGGGTGAGTGTTGGAAGATGTCTGCGGCGCTGAACTTGAAGATCGATAACCGATCCAGCTCGGTGTCCGCAGGCGTACGTGGTTCAGAACTTATAGCCGGAAACGAGTCAGAATTCCGTTGACGCAGATATTGCAAGGTGTTGAGTCTGTGTGTGGCTCCAACGCCGCGGACTCTGTGGCCTCGGATGGCGCGATCTGCTCCAGATCTAAGGTCGTGGCAGTTACAGGAACCATCTCCTGAATGTGGTTCGATGACAGATTTAAGTCATGTTCATCAGAGCGAGGGCAAGCGATCGCCGCGTCTCAAATCCGTTGAAGATCAAGTCTCCACGGATATCCGCGATGTAGTTCAGGCTTCCAAATCTGACCTGGTGGCCAGGGGCGTAGCTATCGATCTGCTCCAGATGGCCAAGCGAGTTGGCCCGCGGTACGAAGCCGCCGAATACGAAGATCTGTCCGGGGAGGAAGGTTTCTCCTTGGACAGCATCACTATCGATGATCGAAGGGGCCATCGAACCTTTCGTCGACGGCATAGTGGAACTCTCAATGAAAGCACCAATGTCGGTGTGAAAACCGGCGGATCTCGGGTAGGGGGTCCCGAACTGTGCGTCTGAGGTCGATGGTAATAGGAGACAGGGGACATGATGTTTACCCAGGTTCGGGCCCTCTCTATGGAGGTAATACCCTACTTCCTGCTTGATTGATCTTGATGAATATGAGTATTACAAGAGTTGATCTACCACGAGATCGTAATGGCTAAACCCTAGAAGTCTAGCCTGTATGACTATGGTAATGAGCGTATTCTTTCCGGATTAAACCCTCCGGTTTATATAGACACCGAGGGGGATCTAGGGTTACATGGAGTTGGTTACATAGAAAGGAATCTTCATAGTTGATCACCAAGCTTGCCTTCCACGCCAAGGAGAGGCCTATCCGGACACGGGTACAATCTTCGGCCTTCATGTCTTCACAGCCCATCAGTCCAGCCCATGGATAACAGGCCGGACGCCCGAGGACCCCTTAGTCCACGACTCCCTCACCGGCCCCCCACCCAATTCATATTGGGCTTAGGGGGCGCCCCCTCCTAGGCCTCCCTCTCTTCTCTCCCACTATGGCCCAATAAGGCCCATATACCTCCCGGGGGTTCTGATAACCTCCCTGTGCTCCGGTATATGCCCGAACTCACCCGGAACCATTTCGATGTCCAAACATAGGCTTCCAATATATCGATCTTTACGTCTCGACCATTTTGAGACTCCTCGTCATGTCCGTGATCATATTTGGGACTCCGAACTACCTTCAGTACATCAAAACACATAAACTCATAATACCGATCGTCACCGAACGTTAAGCGTGCGGACCCTACGGGTTCGAGAACTATGAAGACATGACCGAGACATGTCTCCGGTCAATAAGCAATAGCGGAACCTGGATGCTCATATTGGCTCCCACATATTCTACGAAGATATTTATCGGTCAAACCGCATAACAACATACGTTGTTCCCTTTGTCATCGGTATGTTACTTGCCCGAGATTCGACCGTCGGTATCTTAGTACCTAGTTCAATCTCGTTACCGGCAAGTCTCCTTACTCGTTATGTAATGCATCACCCCACAACTAACTCATTAGTTACAATTCTTGCAAGGCTTATAGTGACGTGCGTTAGCGAGAGGGCCCAGAGATACCTCTCCGACAATCGGAGTGACAAATCCTAATCTCGATCTATGCCAACTCAAGAAGTACCATCGAAGACACCTGTAGAGCACCTTTATAATCACCCAGTTACGTTGTGACGTTTGGTAGCACACAAAGTGTTCCTTCGGTATTCGGGAGTTGCATAATATCATAGTCATAGGAACATGTATAAGTCATGAAGAAAGCAATAGCAATATACTAAACGATCAAGTGCTAAGCTAACGGAATGGGTCAAGTTAATCACATCATTCTCCAATGATGTGATCCCGTTAATCAAATGACAACACATGTCCATGGCTAGGAAACTTAACCATCTTTGATTCAACGAGCTAGTCAAGTAGAGGCATACTAGTGACACTCTGTTTGTCTAAGTATTCACACATGTACTAAGTTTCCGATTAATACAATTCTAGCATAAATAATAAAAATTTATCATGATATAAGGAAATATAAATAACAACTTTATTATTGCCTCTAGGACATATTTCTGTCGGTCTTCTGGGAACGGGGGTCCCCAGACTTGCCTGCCTGCGGCCCACGACATGGCTAAGCTAGCATGCTGTACGACCCATCTTCATCGGCAAAGGCATTCAAGACCCTCGCGAGGGGCCAAGCCTCGCGAGGCGGACGACACAAGACCTCCTCAGGAGTGGCCTAGCCAGGCAGGCTCACGAGGAGGGGAGATATCAAGGCGGGGCAAACCTCGCGAGGCTCAAGTGACGTGAGCCATGATGATCGAGATCAGGCGGGCGCCAGCACGCGCAGCGTCCTTGTTTCCTCTTTGGTGCTAAGGAGGCAAGCGCAGACGAGGAGTACCGAGGCATCAGGCAAAGGTTGCCATATCGGTGCAACGAGATGAAGACCAGAAGGACGGCAAGACGGAGGTCACCGTGGAGCCCAAGACGGCATCACCACCAGAGCCTTTTGCAGGCGAAGACCGCTTTTGTCAAGATAGCTTGTACTAGCTGTCCCCTTTCAAATTCGCCCGCTGTTGTTGGATCCCTTCCCGTTCAACATTTGGGGAGAGGACCAGGGCCTATATAAATAGGACTAGCCACCACAGTAGGAGAGGACCAACTCATCTTGATCAGATCAGATGGAGAGCCTACCTTAGCCACAAGAACACCTCAACCTCAGGAGGCTGTTCTTCCCCTTGTACTATTCATCATCAGCCCAAGAGGCAATCCACCACCACACACTGGAGTAGGGTATTACACCACAATGATGGCCTGAACCAGTATAAATCTCGTGTCTTTCTATGTTTCGAGTTCGTCGAGTTCGTTCGCTAGATCTTAGCAAGCTAGGGCGCGGATCAATAGGAGGGGAAGAACTTCGCGCGCACCCCAGAGTTTGAACCTTAAGGGTTTTGCCCGAACCCCACATCCGACATTTGGCGCGCCAGGTAGGGGTGCACCGGAGCTTCCTCTCTACAAATCAGCTTCATGACGCTCCGTAGCCACGATGTCTAGCGACCCAAGGGCTGACTCCGACCGCTGGGCAGCTTGGCCAGCTCGAGCGGTGACACCTGCCCATGAAGACCTCGACCCCGCGCTCCGGGCGGCACGCGCGCTGCCCAAAGCTGCCGGGCACGGGAGGCGTGCCCAGGCATCATCCACCCTCACCCCACGACAAGTACGAGGCGCAGCAAGGGCAGCAAGCCACGCCGCGGCGACGGCGCCGTACTCGCAGCGAGAGCAGGCAAACATGCATGCAACACTCACAGTGGCGAGAGGGATGCTGCGGTGTCGGCTGACGAAGAGCAGCCGGGACGTGCTGCTGGAGCGCGTTGCCGAGCTGCTGAACGCGGCGGCCTCGGGAGCGCTGCCCTTCTGCTATCGGCTCCCTTCTCAGGCCGTTGCGGGGCCTCATGGCGGGCCTCGCCACAACCACGTGCAGTCGGGCGCGCATGGGGGCTTCATCAACACCAGCGCGGCCGGCGGCGCCGGGGGCTCCGCCGCCCCCATACAGCCCGCGGCAGGCTCGGGCACAAGCGTCGCCCCCCATGATCCCAAAAAGATGCCACGCTACTATCCTCAGGACGCCGCACTGGGCTGGGCAACATGGAGCATGGGGCACTACGGCGAGGTGTTTGGGGTAACAGCCCCGGAGGCCTACGTGCCCCGCATGATGGACCAGGAGTACGCGCCAGATGACGACCCTGGCTCGTTCCTCGGAGAGGATTGGGAAGAAGGGGCGCTAGGAGTGGAAGCCTTCCAGGAACCAATGGAGGACCGCAATGGTCACGCCAGCAACAACAACTACAGGGTACCGCTAATCTCTCAGGAGCAAGCTTACGCTAACCATGGGCTTCCAGTGAACTAGGTTACAGCCTCGGCAGACCACCCTGGCGCAGCCACACCTCTCCTGCCAGGGTAAGCTCATTGGGGGTTGCGCGGAGGGAGCCAGGAGCAGGGCCCCTCCCTGCATCGCGCGAAGCCGGGCAAAGCCCGGAGGTAGGCCCTCTGCCAGGGAGGCTTCGACGACCCTTCCCTCGGCAGAGGACCTGTGGTCGCCGAGGGCGCAGCTGGCGTCCCCTTTCCCCCTTTGTGTCGTCCAGGTTGCCGGTCGGCTCAAAGGTGGTCGAGAGTGGTGCAAGGCGGGGCCCTCGTCTGGCGATATGAAGCAAGGCCGGTACCTGTGAAGAAGGCCCAGTGCCCGTGAAGCTCGCCGCCTGTGACACTCTCACATAATAATGAGTTGGGGATGTACACGCCCCAGAGTCTCAGGGGTGCAGGCCTCAGGCCCTGGGACCCCCTCCCACGCCTAGTGGCAGCACTTAGCTCTGCGCTGGTGAGAAGACTTGAAGACCAGAAGACTAGAATAGGTGCCAGACGCGGCCTTTCATTTCAGATCTCTTTTTTCTGTAGCCTTGCTTTCTGGATTTGGATTTAAGTTGGAGTCGAGTTTTTATCGATGCGCGCGGGGGGAACCTTTTATCGTTCGAGCAATTTCTTGCCTTCTGGATTTTGTTCTGCCTGGGACTCATGTCCGTCGCCTTCCCCTCACGAGCCCCTCGCGAGCGGGACTGCGCGAAGTGCACGTGTGCCGAGCGCACGTTGGCGCTGCAATTGGTGCTTGCCTCCTGCGGGGCCCCTCCTGATGGGTCGACAAGCTCCACAGGATCCTCGCAAACTCGTCGCCTCGCGACCCAGCTCGAGGCTGGCATTGACTAAGGTAACCCACGACGGAAACTCACCCCTGAACTTGCAAGTTCGTGAGGGCACATACTCAATACCACGTAGGTAAGTAAAGGCTGCAACTTGTCTACATGGGGGCTTCCCCTCTCAAAATTCTCTCACAAGTTTTCAGAGGGTCGCGCCCGAGTTTTGCACACAGGATACAACGACGTGAGAACACGGGATCAGCCGGATATGTCGCTCGCTGCATCGCCCTCGGACGCATCACTTGCATCACCTACATCTTCGCCGGCGATGCCTCCGCCTACGGCGATGCCTCCATCACCGTTGTCAACCACATCACCTTCGTCTGCGACGACCTCTGCCGCGTCGTCGTCAGAAGCAAAGGTCCTGACCAGCGCATCCACGTTGTCTTCCACCCACCGCGCCAGGTCGCCACGGACGGCCTGCAGCATGGGGGCAATGGCGACGTCGAAATCAAATTCAGGAAAGGTGTTCCTGAGGTGGCTAAAGACGAGAGAAAACGCACGCCAAAGCAGGCCCCGACTTCTCTCTTCCACGAGCCGGCGAGCCCTGTCAGACTGGGCTTCCAGGCGCGTCACCACTTCGGTGAAGAAGGTTAGGTGGCTGGCGTAGTCATTTGAGTGAGGATGCGGTGCATTCTCATCGCAGATGTAGCCCAGGGCGGTATTAGCCCTGTTCCGAAGATCCTGAAGCATGGGGGCGTGCTCGCGCTCCAACGTCCGCCGTTGTAGCACTTCCTCCCTGTTTTGCCGCGCGGCGGCCTCGGCGTCGTCAACCCGCATCCGGAGGGAAAGCAGCTCGGCGCGGGCGGAGGCCAAGTCCGCCTGCGCCGTGATCAGGACGGTGGCCATGGTCTCCCCACTCCTCTCTGCCTCGTCCAACCCGGGCCTGAGGGCAGCGGCCCTGCCTGCGCCCTCCGTCCCTGCGAGCTTCAATTTCAAATCATACCTACCCTCCAGATCTGTGCAAACCTCAGCCACCCGGCGGTCGACCTCCTCCTACACCCTGGCCTCACGAACCCCAATAGCATCCTCTGCTTGAGCAACTTAACGCTCCCTCGTCTCCAGTTGCTTGAGCTCGAGGCTGCGCTCCACAGCCTCCAGTGCCAGGGCCTCCTCGCGCTTTTGGACATCCCTCTCCTCGGCAGGCGTCCCCCTCAACAACGCAAGAGCGGCTCTGTGCGCCTCCACCTGCTGCTCGAGGGATGCACTCCAGGCCTGGAGCTCCCACACGCGCTTCTTCGCAGCCTCGCGGCGGCAGTCAGCCTCGCGAGCCTCCTCCAAGGCTCGGGAGCAAGCTTTGCAGGAAACCTTCAGGGACGCCTCGGCCTTCGCGTTCTCAAGATCACGCTGGTAGCGGCCAAGGTTGATAGCCACCCTCAGCTTGCGTCGTTCCTCCACTAGCCGAAGACCCTCAGCCTTAAGGCACGAGTCAACACCCGCGAGCTCTTCACCAAGTCGGCTCATTGCGCCCATTGCCTCCTGGAAGAGCTCATGGCGAACTACGCTCCGCCCGCGCTTGAGCTCAAACGCTCTGCCCACCTCGTCCTCCACCTCGGGGGCTGCGGGCGGGGCACCAAGCGGCGCACCACCCTTCGGCAGGGGGCTGGGGGTTGGTGATGCACCTGGTGTCAACTGGCCCTCGTGAGGAGCCCGAGTCAGTCAGGGCTCGCTGCTTGAAGAGGAGCCGAAGATCGAGGCCAACCAGCTGGGGTACGTGACCAGATGAGGGGTCTTGGGCATGCCCGCCAAGCTCCACGCCAGACCTTGGGGGAGGGGCGACGGAGCCGCAGGCTCAGCACGCCACGAAGGCAGGAGCGCCCCTTCAACCGACCCTGCTCCAGAGGCGGCGAGCGGACCCGGGACGCTTGAGGTTGACGGGGGAGTCGAGGAAGGAGGAGGCCGCTTCTCAGGAGACGCGGCAGCCTCGACGGAAGGAGCCCTGAAGGACTGACGTCAGGAGAAGAAAACAGCACGCTAGAAGCCATGACAATAAGATATATACGCGTCGATGGCGATGTACTTTCGCCGCTTCAACGACCCAAAGATGCTGCTGCCGCTGGGGGATCCTTTCCTCTTGCGGAGCTCCTCGAAGTCCACGCAAAGCCGACCGAAGCGCTGGACATGACGGCCGGTACGAGGCGGGGCCGAAGAAGAACTTGGAAGGACAGCTTCAGGGGTGCCCGGCTGCGGCGAACAGCCGGGCGCCGTCTCACCACAACCTCCCGAGGCTTCCGGGGCCTTGGCCTCAAGAGCCGCACGCCGCGTCTCCCGAGCGACCGAGGCCCCAGGAGAGGGGACACAAGCTCCCGGGGACGATGCCCCAGGATCACCATGCAGCATGTGCTCCTCAGCACTTGAGCCACCGGCCCCCGTCGGAGCTCGCCCTCCTGCACCCTCACCTGGGGCGAGCTCGGCACCGGCGGCGAGGAAGGGAACCACGTCGAAGGGGTTCTCGCGGGGCCCCACTAGGCCGATCAGGCGCAGCCCCCACTCGTCGAAGGCGGGCATGTTCTCTGCAAACTCATCCTTATTCTCGCAGCGGTACAGCAGACAACTCTTCATGGGCATATCACCTGGCAGAGGGGCACCGGTCAGGATCATAAGCACTGTCCCCCGTGTCTCAAGAGGAAGCCCCTCCTGTTGAAACCTCTTGTGGGCCTGGCTGCTGAGCAAGGCCCACATCGGGCGGGAATGGCGCTGGAGCGGTGCGACTCGACGCTTGACGAACTCCTTCACCACCATAGGCGCAGTCACGCCGCGGTCCTTCAACCTCCTCAGCCTAGCCCAGACGGGGGCGAGGCGGGGGCTCATGAGCTTCTGATGGCCCCAGCCGGAGTTTGGAACAGGAGGCCCTGCCGGAACTTGGAGCAGAGAGCTGAGCACGCCGGCGTCAACAAACACCCATCGTGTACGGAACTCGCTCGTGGATGAAGGAAGCTCGAAGTCTATCCCCGCGCCCACCGTCGCGGCCACTGCCTGGAAGATCACGCACCCCGAGCTCTAACGAGGATCAGCTAGATGCAACAAGAAGAAATGGCGAGGAGGGCCACCGAGGGAGCGATGCCCACCATGGCTTCGCACAAGAAGGAGAAGATGGCAAGAAGGGTCACAGATTGAGGGTCAAGGTGCAGCATGTGGATCTGATAATGCTCGACCACCACGTTGAAGAAGGCAGATAAGGGAGGAATCAGGCCAGCCAAAGGGAATCTATGAAGATCGGGACCTCAGTGGCTGCCCGTGCCATGCGAGTGCGAGACGCGGGCCAAGCCACCATCTCTCCCCACTCACTGAAACTGGAGGCAAGCATGGGGCGCACCTTGTCCATGGCCTCGTCGTTGAGCACCCGAGGCCGGCCGAGCGCAGGCTCAAAGGGCGGAGGCTCATTCGGCGAAGACAGAGGTTTCTTCCCCTTTTCAGGCTGTTTCGGCGCCATGGCGATGAAGCAGGCGGAGCGCAAGTCAGATTGGAAGGGTGAGGCAGAGTCTCGAGGAAGCAGGAAGATTGGGGGAGCCAGGCGTGAGCGAAGGAAGAATAACGGTGTAAGATGCGGTGGGCGCATAGCCAGGCGGGTTAAAGGGCAACGTGGGGAAGCAGAGTCGCCCATGTCCAATCAACCGCCATGCGTCAATGGAGGCCGTGAGGCTTTGGGGCCCATGGTGCTCAGACTTGACCCTTAAGCTTCGCCCTTGAAAGCCAAGCCAGCGCCTTTGGGCCGGGGAGACTCTTGCCGGCGTTCAGGAGCAGGAGTCCCCAGATTTGCCTGCCTGCGGCCCACGGCGTGGCTAAGCTAGCAGGCCGTACGACCCATCTTCATCGACAAAGGCATTCAAGACCCTCGCGAGGGGCCAAGCCTCGCGAGGCGGACGACATAAGACCTCCTCAGGAGTGGCCTAGCCAAGAAGGCTCACGAGGAGCGAAGATATCAAGGCGGGGCAAACCTCGTGAGGCTCAAGTGATGTGAGCCATGACGATCGAGATCAGGCAGGCGCCAGCATGCGCAGCGTCCTTGTTTCCTCTTTGGTGCTAAGGAGGCAAGCGTAGACGAGGAGTACCGAGGCATCAGGCAAATGTTGCCATATCGGTGCAACGAGACCAAGACCAGAAGGACGGTAAGATGGAGGTCACCATTGAGCCCAAGACGGCGTCACCACCAGAGCCTTTTGCAGGCGAAGACCGCTTTTGTTAGGATAGCTTGTACTAGCTGTCCCCTTTCAAATTCGCCCGCCATTGTTGGCTCCCTTCCCGCTCAATATTTGGGGAGAGGACCAGGGCCTATATAAATAGGACTAGCCACCATAGTAGGAGAGGACCAACTCATCTTGATCTGATCAGATCGAGAGCCTACCTTAGCCACAAGAACACCCCAACCTCAGGAGGCTGTTCTTCCCCTTGTACTGTTCATCATCAGCCCAAGAGGCAATCCACCACCACACACTGGAGTAGGGTATTACATCACAACGGTGGCCCGAACCAGTATAAATCTCATGTCTTTCTGTGTTTTGAGTTCGTCGAGTTCGTCCGCTAGATTTTAGCAAGCTAGGGTGCGGATCGGTAGGAGGGGAAGAACTTCGCGCGCACCCCATAGTTTGAACCTTGAGGGTTTTGCCGGAACCCCACATCCGACAATTTCCTTCAATAGCATGCCAAGTTTCATGAATTTCACACGAGTTTTGGATTTACTAGAATTTAAAAACCAGGCATCTCAATGTTTTGCCGGCAATCAAGGGTGCCATAGTGTTCGAAATTCATTCCCATTTCTTGCATGGGACCTAAGCATGCACCTGAGAACACAGATTTGATTTTTCAACCAGTTTATATGCACTGGAGCATGTGCATGTAGTTCAAATTTGAATTATGCACATAAATGCATTGAAAACTCAGTTAATGCATAAAAATGTCCAAACGAACCCCGAAAAATCACAAAAAATCACACAACACTCCTGTTGTTCTATGTTGACACTTGAAAAATTTTGAAAGCAATAAGAGGCAACGGATATCGTTTCGTCCCCAAAGGTGGCACGTTCCCTACCGAAGCCATCATGCTTGTTGTGAGAAGCTCTGGTTTGTGAGAAGCTTATACGCAAACCTGCCCCAAATGGGAAAAAAATTGTACCACAACATGTTGATGCCGCTACATGATAGCATGCCAAGTTTCATGAATTTCAGACGAGTTTTGGATTTACTAGAATTTAAAAACCAGGCATCTCAATGTTTGCGGCTGAGTGACGGTGGAAGGGAGTTTGAAATTCATTCCCATTTCTTGCATGGGATCTAAGCATGCAACCAAGGACACATATTTGATTTTTTAATAAGTTTATATGCACTGGAGCATGTGCATGTAGTTCAAATTTGAATTATGCACATAAAATGCCTGGAAACCCCAGTTAATGTATAAAAATGTACAAACGAACCCTGAATCATTCCAATTTTTTTGACGACACACCTATAGTTGCATGTTCACTGCAGATATAAGTTCTAACAATTCAGACACCATCCTTTGTAGCTGTGACCCCATTACGTAACTCAAATGATCAAGACGATAAATCAAGTAGATCGCACACATTTATTATCACCAACTGTGTAAGATGCAGCACAAAATATCTTGGAGCACCATCGGTGTATAGTACGCCCATGGCTTACGAGAGAAGGTGCGTCGGCTACAGTCCACAGCTAGCGTGTCAAGCAAACTAGCTCACTCCCCAAATATCATTTCACTATTCATTCGTCGCTGGTGAAAGATGGGGACGTGGACCCACGTTGTGAGGGCAACTTCGGCGGCCCACTCCGGCGAGAGCGTGGCCGCAGCCGCCAGGCGCGTGCTAACAAGCTTCATGAGGGCGACCATAGTCTGCGTCCGGGCGGCCAAGGCAGCCCAAACGGCCGTTGTTGCTTCTCAGGCGGTGGCCACAGCATCTGCCTCGAGGATAGCAACTGGTGAGAGCGGCACAACAGTTGTCCGTTCCGCAGCGGCGGGCTTAGCCCTGCTGGAAGCCGCCCACTACCATGTCGAGGCCGTCCACGCCCAGCTCATGGCGATCAACGCACAAATCGAACGAAGGTTCTCCGATAACGGTCGGCAACCCATGGCCGAAGAGTTGGCAATCGCCGAGAGAGTTCGAGCAGCCGTCCGTTCCTGCGCGGCATACCTTGCCACAGCGGAGCCGCTTGAGCCAGATGGCATCCGCCATACGCCCAGCTCATGACGGCCTTTTCCAAAGAGATGGCGGACGCGGATGGCAAGATGCTTGCCGAGTATGGTGTGATGGATACCATGGAGCCCCTTCCCCAGAAGACCGTCGGGCGTGAGCTGGACATGGAGGCGGCGACGGAGATCGACGAGCACCAGCTGTAGTAGTACTCTTTGTTTTTTTAATTAAAAGCGCCGGTATTTAATTTGTTAGAGTAATGTTTAGGTCAGCTAGCTCTGTTTAATTGCTGAATTTGCTCGATTAAGAAGTTAGTCTCCTTTGTGTACCCAAATTATGCAATGACGTGGATGACCACTATTACCGTGGAAATTGAACCAAAAATTTTGACGTTCAAACTCAACACACACGGGTTTAGCTATCCGAATCGTTTGTGATGTTCACATATCGTACAGTTCTGAATAAGGGGCGGTGTCGATGACACTTCTTGGCGCTTGATTTTTGGCTGAAGCGATTCCAAATTTTCGGCTTCCGCAGAAATATCTACCTCCCCGCCCCCTCCCCTTACCAAAAGGCACATTTCTCCTCTTTCCGCCTTCATTTCCAAGTTGAAACCTTCACTCCTTGCTGGTAGCGCCGTCGCCTCCTCGCCGACGACCCTCCTTCACGCTCCTCGGCCTCACCTATCCAGGTAGGTAATCCACACCCGACCCCCATCCTCCTCCTCCTTCCACATCCCACATGCCCCTACCGCCGGTGCGAGCGCAACACCTTCCACCCAAATCACGCCCTCTCCACCAAATAAGCGCTGGCCTAAGCCATGGTGCACGCAGTAGACCTCAAGGAGCATTTGGCAGCGGAGAAGCAAATCGTGGCCACACGCACGGATGAGGTCGCGATGGCTGCCATTTGTGCCGACCCCCAGATCTTGAAGGACCACCTTGCCATTTGCTAGCTACGCCGGTTATGCATGCTCGGTTTACCCGTTGCATGTGCTGCTCCTGCCTTTCCTTCAAAAATTCTAGTGAATTGTGCTATCTAATTTTACCACGCAATCTTTTGCTCTAGTGTATATGTTCTATATGTCGTGCAGTGTGGTGATCACTTATTAATTGTTTTGTTAATTAGTTGTCGTCTTCAGTTAACTGTTTGGTTCAATTCTGCATATGTGATGTTCAATTCTTCAGGCTGCAATTTTGTATTGTCTTCCATGTGAGAAATAAATCGAATTTATCTTTACAAAATTGTGGGTGCATTCTGTTATTGTATACCATGTGAGGAATAAATTGAATTTGGCTGTAGTAAACACATGAGAAACAAATACAATTGCTACAATTGGCTGTAGTTAACTGTTTGGTTAACTGTCTGATATTCTATTAGGAGTATGTTATATTGTGCAATGTCGTGCTCAGTTAATGTTGGTTCATTTGTTGTGGTGTTTAGTTAACTGCTTGGTGAGGGAGTCCTGGATTAGGGCTATCCGGACAGCCGGACTGTGTACAATGTCCGGACTATTGAAGCGTGAAGATACAAGACTCAAGACTTTGGCCTGTGTCCGGATGGGACTTTCCTTGGCGTGGAAGGCAAGATTGGCGATCCGGATATTATATTTCCTTCCTTGTAACCGACTCCATGTAAACCCTAGCCCTCTCCGGTGCCTATATAAACCGGAGAGGTTGGTCCTTAGAAGGTCGATCACAATTACATTCATACCATCATAGGCTAGCTCTTAAGGTTTAGCCTCTACGATCTCGTGGTAGATCTACTCTTGTACTACCCATATCATCAATAATCAAGCAGGAAGTAGGGTTTTACCTCCATCGAGAGGGCCTGAACCCGGGTAAACACCTGTGTCCCTTACTTCTTGTTACCATCGGCCTTGACGCACAGATCGGGACCCCCTACCCGAGATCCGCCGGTTTTGACACCGACATTGGTGCTTTCATTGAGAGTTCCTCTGTGCCGTCGCTGTTAGGCTCGATGGCTCCTTCAGTCATCATCAATGACACTGTCCAGGGTGAGACTTTCCTCCCCGGCAGATCTTTATGTTCGGCGGCTTAGCACTGCGGGCCAACTCGCTTGGCCATCTGGAGCAGATCGATAGCTACACCCCTGGCCACCGGGTCAGGTTCGGAAACCTTAACTACACGGCGGACATCCGCGGAGACTTGATCTTCGACGGATTTGGGCCCATGCCAGGAGCACCGGATAGTCTCGACGAGCACGGCTTAGACCTGCCATCGGACGAAGCTCGGGGTGTCGCCCCCGCAGTATCTCCGGACCTAGATCTGGAGCACGCTGGGCTGCCTAGGGACGGAGGGATGGACCCCGCCCGCAGGTCGCGCCCTCATCGGCGGTAGAGCCGAACACGGGTCTTACCTCTGCGGTGGCCCGCGAATCCGAACCCTTGGATTCGTATCCGGACGTCAGTTCCAGTCCATACACTCCCGAGCCCGTCGGGCCAGGATGGGCTCCAGTAATGGAGTTCACCGCTGCGGATATCTTCCAGCACTCGCCCTTTGGAGACTTTGTGGACTCATTAATGTCTCTCTCTTTGTGAGGAGGCTCTTCGCCGAACTATGTCCGACTCGAGTGGGAGGCAGACGACGAAGGAATTCGTTCCCCACCCACCACCCACTTCATTGCCACGGTCGATGACTTGACCGAGGTACTGAAGTTCGACTCCGAAGACATCGACGGCATGGACGACGATGCAGGAGAAGAACATGAACCACCGCACACTGGGTGGTGGACAACCACCTCTTTTTATGATATATATATGGTGGACACTCCAAAGGAGACAAATGGCGATGAGGCAACGGAGGATAAAACCTCGGGGGAAAAAGCAAAGAATGGACGCTGCCGTGGCTCACTCCAAGCCCGCCACACCAATACCGGCCCAGGAGGCGAAAACAATCCGAATGGTGCGAAGAAGAATACAACCACGATCAGCCCGCCTTGAGCAGGCCGAGCAGGAGGATGAGCAGGTCAGCCCGGAAGAGCGGCGACGGATGAATACCGGAGGAGGACAGCTACATGCCCCCTCACGAAGGCGAGATTAGCCTCGGTGAAGACGAATTGGCGTGCTGAGGATCCCGTGAAGCAAGAGCGCTTCAAGCGTCGGCTTATAGCTACTGCGAGGAGCACGAAAAGAAGCGGCGGCAACTCCAAACTGATCAAGACCTGCTCACGCAGACGGATGGATGAAGTCTGGCCGAGGAATACGGACTCGAGCACCACACGGCTGACCGGCCACCTCGTGGCCGGGATAAAGCGGCATACAAGTCCGCATACCAGCCAACACCCCCACGCCAACATACCACGGCCCGGGGCAACAAAAAAGGACAGCCAAGATCGATCTACTGATCGCGGGGGCGCGCCTCGGTACGCGACGAGGACCGTCACGCCGAACACAACTTCAACAAGTCCGGCCGGGCTGAATATAGCCACCCAGAGCAATTCGACATGCGTAGCCACATAGCCCGCATGTAGGCGCGTGCACCCCTACGCTTCACTGATGAAGTAATGGATCATGAAGTCCCAGAAGAGTTTAAACCCGTAAACATCGAATCATACGATGGCACAACAGACCCATCGCAATATGGATCGAAGATTTCCTTCTCCACATTCACATGGCCCTTGGAGGCGATCTACACGCCTTCAAGTATCTTCCACTTAAGCTCAAAGGACCAGCCCGACATCGGCTAAACAGCCTTGACCAAAGAAATTCCATTGGCGGTTGGGAAAACCTGGAGGACGCATTCCTCGACAACTTCGGGGCACTTATATGCGACCAGGTAGCGCCGATGACTTGAGCCACATCACTCAACAGCCGGAGAGTCGGCCAGAAGTGCGGACCTGGTTCCTAACCAAAAGAACCAAATAGTTATTTGTCCAGGACACGAAGCCCTAGCGGCTTTCAAGCATAATATCCGTGACGAGTGGCTCGCTTGACACCTCGGCCAGGAAAAACCCAAGTCCATGGCAGCTCTCACAACACTAATGACCCACTTTTGCGCGGGCGAGGACAGTTGGTTGGCTCGCAGCAGCACTACGCCACAGTCTGGCAATTCGGATGGTTGCGACAATAACGGCAAGCCACGGCGTAATAGACATAAGTGACAGAACAACAGCGACAGCACTGAAGACACGACAGTCAATGCCGGATTCAGTGGATCCAAGCCCGGTCAGGGGAAGAAGCCGTTCAAAAGAAATAATCAGGGACCGTCCAGTCTGGGTATTCAAACAGGCTGGCAAGATAAACGCCGAAGACAAGGACAAGGGGATGCATAGCGACGATGACGATGAGCCCCGACGCCCGAACACGGGGGGACAGAAGAAATCCCCCCCCCCCCAGGTGAAAACGGTCAACATGATCTACGCCACGCACATCCCCAAGCGGGAACGGAAGCGGGCACTAAGGGACGTCTACGCGATGGAGCCAGTCGCGCCCAAATTCAACCCTTGGTCAGCTTGCCCGATCACCTTTGATCGTAGGGATCACTCTACTAGCATCCGTCACGGCGGCTCAGCCGCATTGGTCCTAGACCCAATTATTGACGGATTCCACCTCACACGCGTCCTTATGGACGGTGGCGGCAACTGAACCTGCTTTACCAGGACACAGTGCGCAAAATGGGCATTGACCCTTCAAGGATCAAGCCCACTAAAACCACCTTTAAAGGTGTAATTCCCGGAGTAGAGGCCCGCTGTACGGGCTCTATAACGTTGGAAGTGGTCTTCGGATCTCCGGATAACTTCCGAAGCGAAGAGTTAATCTTCGATATCGTCCCCTTCGCGATGGTTACCATGCCTTTGCTTGGACGAACCGCATTCGCTAGATTCAATGCGGTACCACACTACGCGTATCTCAAGCTCAAGATGCCAGGACCACGCGGGGTCATAACAGTGAACGGAAATATGGACCGCTCCCTATGAACAGAAGAACATACTGCAGCCCTCACGGCGGAAGTACAATGCGGCCTTCTCCGAAAAACCAATTCGGCAACAACTTCGAGCACAGTCAAGCGAGTCCGGAGCACCCTGCAACAGGACCATCAGGCACGTGCACACAATTACGCACTTAAAATACCATGGGCATAGGCGGAGGCGCATCAACGACTCAGTCAATAGTGCGGGTAACTGCCAAATACTTTCACACTCTTTCCCTCTTACCTTTCAGGACACCGCGTTGGCGCAACATCCTCAAAAGAGCCGAATTGCCGGACTTACAGGGAAGAGACATCCAGGGAAGCAATAGACGTTGTGCATAGAAGAAAATATCCAGGTGGAATCTATTTACGATTGTTATACCTGCTTTATCTACCTACACACAGCCTGCCCCTGGATAGGACATGTCAAATAGTCCTATTTCATATTTGCTTAACGCATCCATTGTAAATGTACGCTTAAACGTATTTTTTGTCCATGAGAGATTATATATAGCGTCAGCTTATTATTCTCATTCGAGCATTTTTCTCTTATAAATGTTTATTTGATATTGCATTCGTACACCTTGGTGCGGCCGGTTTGCCAGGGGCTTCTTATGGCACCCCGCTATATGGCAACTAAAGTCCGAACACTTTCAATAGTGCGGCACCCTGAACTTATAGCACTATATGCATCAGCTCTGACTCATGTCTTGGGTCAACAGTTGGGATAGCCCGGCTCCCTTGTTTTGGTGCTTTGCGTTCCGTTATATCGGCTAAGGTAGCGCAGGGAGAACTCTCTGCGATTGTGTCCGGTTCATCGGACGAGCACCTCGATGAAAGCGAAACTGACCGGCATGATCTGGCGAGAGCTGGTCGCTGTTCGAGAGGTTTTAAAATCCTTAAAGATTTTCCGCTTTAGGCAATAAATCGGCTTCGTCCGATCTAGGCGTGTATAGCGCCCCAATTTGGCCTTCCGGATTCTAGGGGCTTCGTCGAAATTTAAAATTGTAGACTTTTATGGCTAAGTGAAAGTTATAAAGCCGCATAGTCCGATTGCCTTGTTCGCTGCGCTGAACACCTCCTTAAGGGACCAAACATTTGGGTAAAGAGTGTCCGGGTTTTCCATGAACACCCCAGTGCTAGTCACGTGGGGGAGGAAGCCGACGACTGGCCTACTTTCAGAATTTTATAAACAGCCGCACAGAAGGTAATATTTTAAATAACAAAAGCGCTACATAGTGCAAGTAACTTCGTCTTTAATTACAAACATGGCCAGTGAATTCATTCAAATATGGCGTCCTTGGTACATTCATTAGCGACGAGCCGAGCACCCTTCATCACGCCATCGTAGTACATTTCGGGATGGCGATGCGCCTTGCCCTCCGATGGCCCGTCCTTGACCAGCTTCTCCACATCCAGCTTGCCCCAATGCACCTTGACGCGGGCAAAAGCTCGGCGGGCACCTTCGATGCAAACAGATCGCTTGATCACTTCAAGACGTGGGCAGGCATCCACCATCCGCTTGATCAGGCCAAAGTAGCTACTGGGCTCTAGCTCACCAGGCCACATCCTGACTATGAAGTCCTTCATAGCCAGTTCGCCGCATACAGGAGTTCGACCAACTGCTTGATTGGTCGCTCAGAGGCATCGGATGTTCGGCCGACATCTTTGGGACGAACAGCTTCTCCGTTGAGCTCCCCTCATGAGCGCAGTAGAACTCACTTGATGTCCGAGGCGCTGCGTTGCAGATCTGCAAATGCCCCTGGAGAGCTCCGTATTTGAGTAAGTAAAAGAAACGCCTCCTCCACATGTTTGCTTTGCATAAAGAATTTCTTACCCGCTGCTATCTTTTTGGCCTCCTTGATCTCCTGCTGTGCTTTCTCGGCTTCGGCCTTGGCATCTTTTAAATTCGCAAGGGCCTTCGTAAGCTCGGCCTCCTTCATCTTCAGATTATGCTCCACGGACTCGCACTTTTTGCCGAGGTCCTGGAGCTCCTACTATACCTCGCCCACCCTAGCACTTTGTTTTTCGCGCTTCTTACACTCCGAGGCTGCCTTGTCTTCGGCCTCGGACAGCGCCTTCTTCAAGGATGCCAATTCGGCGGTGGACCCTTTTACATGGTCACGACACTTAGGTGTTAGACTCATCAATTTTTCCTATCCTTAAACGTATAAGAGCGGGAATTACTTACCCTTGTTCTCTTCGAGCTGCCCCTTCGTGAGGACGAGGCTCTCCTGCGCCTGCTCAGCGCCGCTTGACCGGCAACCTCGGCGATGCAGGCGTGACAACAAGCAGCCTGACATGCTTATTCACAACAATACTTATTATTAGACTCCTGCGGATTATAGTTGACCCTCTGTTTGGCTTTTCTTTCAGAACACCAACCAGAGTATCAGGGGCTACTACCTATTGGGTGGTCATTTCATACATTTTTTACTTACCTCAAAGCCCGTCAGGAGGCTTGAGCAGGCTTCGGTTAGTCCGCTTTTGGCGGACAGGACCTTTTGAATCACCGCACTCATAAGAGTACGGTGCTCTTCTTCCATGGAAGCGCCTCGAAGCGCTTCCACCAGGCTATCCGGCGCCGTTGATGCGCCGGAAGTCCTCGGCACGGGCGGCTCGCCCTCCCTAACGGGGGGCTGCCCGCCCAAGTCCGGAACCGTTGGGGGTTCCGGAGCAGTCTTCGGTCAAGAGTTCACCTTGTTGCGGCTCTCATCGACGCGATCCGCGGGGATCTTGAACCCCGCATACCCGACATCTGGAATCC
Source organism: Aegilops bicornis (assembly GCA_021605145.1). Taxonomy (NCBI): domain Eukaryota; kingdom Viridiplantae; phylum Streptophyta; class Magnoliopsida; order Poales; family Poaceae; genus Aegilops; species Aegilops bicornis. The sequence continues at coordinate 435,925,007 of CM038672.1, read as the reverse complement.
TGCCGTGGGGCGTCTCCAGAGTCACCTCCCCCTGCTCTGAGAGCCTTCGGGACAACATCTCCGTGTCATCCGCGTGTGGAGGGGTAGTGGCCGTCGGGAGCGAATTTATCGCCGAATCGCTCAGGGACCCGGAGGAGGATTCCTCGGGGTGAACCCTGGCCGGAATGCATATATGTTCGGCACTATAAGTATAAAAACTACGAAGTGAAACCATGATAGGATGCGGACACTTACGATCGCACCGGGGGCTTCCCCCGGGGCAGCAACCCCTCCTCGCTGTAAGCGGTCGTGCCGGAATAGTTCAGAAGGGTTACCTTCCCCTTCTTGGGCGTGACCTCCCCCTGCAGGCGGCTTTTCTCTTCTTCTCCCCCCGAGTGCGGGGAGGTGGGATTTCTTCTTGATTCCCCTCGCCTCCGCGGGAGGAATGTGTCTCGTCGTCATCGGACGACAGAGGAATAACGGCCTTGTGCCGAGGGCCTTTTCCGGCCCCCTGGCCCGCTTCACTGGGCCTCTCATCCTTCCCGGATGGGGCGTCTTCTTCTTATTACTCCTCCCCTTCGCGGGAGGAGTCCGCCTCATCGTCTTCGGACGCAACCTTACGCCGGAGACCCTTCCTGGTCCCCGGGGCCTTCTTTCCGGCCTTCTTCTCCGGCACCTCGTACGGTGCCGAGACTAGCATCTCCGTCAGGAGAGCATCTGCTGAATCTTCCGGCAACGGAGCCGGACAGTCAATCTGCTCCGCTGTCTTCACATAATCCTGAGGCAAATATATATAAATACTTAAAACTACCCTATGAATGTATTGGGAAACAACTAAACCCGGTGGTGGTCCCAAAACTCACCGGATTCGGGGGCCGCGCTGCATGAAGTCCGCGGTCCTCGGATGTGGGAGGATGTACTTCGGAGGCCTTGAACAACACTTTCCATGCACCTTTGTTTTTCATGCCGTAGAGCTTCCGGAGCGTCTGGTGTTCGGCCGGGACGAACTCCCACAGATTTACCGCCCGCCTTTGGCAGGGCAGGATCCGTCGAACGAGCATGACCTGGATCACATTGACAAGCTTGGTGTTCTTGTCTTTCATGCTTTTGATGCATGTCTTGAGTCCGGCCAACTCCATGGAATCGCCCCAAGACAGGCCCTTCTTTTCCCAGGAGGTGAGCCGCATGGGGATTCCGGCTCGGAATTCGGGGGCCGCCGCCCAGTTGGCGCCACGCGGCTCGGTGATGTAGAACCACCCCGATTGCCATCCTTTTACGGTCTCTGCAAAGGAGCCGTCCAGCCAGGTGACGTTAGGCATCTTGCCCACCATGGCCCCTCCGCACTCCGCTTGTTGGCCGCGTGCCACCTTCAGCTTCACACAGAAGATTTGCAGCCACAGGCCGAAGTGAGGCCGGATGCGGAGGAAAGCCTCACAAACGACGATGAACGCCGAGATGTTGAGGACAAAATTCGGGGCTAGATCATGGAAATCTAGCCCATGGTAGAACATGAGCCCGCGGATGAAGGGATGGGTGGAAATCAGTCCACAGACGAGGTGGGTGATGAACACGACTCCCTCGTGGGGTCCCGGGTCGGGATGACCTGCCCAGCGTCCTATGGCCGGTGCGCTATATGTCTCATGGCCAAGTATCCGGCCGCACGAAGATTTTCTATGTGCTCCTCCTTGACGGTGGAAGCCACCCACTTGCCTCCTGCTCCGGACATGTTTAGCTGTGCGGAGGATACTTGGGCTTGGGCGTTGGAGCTCGAGGGGGCAAGAATGAGTAGAGAAGGAAGAAGGCGTGGGTAAAAATGAGGAAATCTTATCCCTTTATAGAGGCGACGAAAGCGGTGCGCCTCCCCACTTGCCCGTTGGGAATCGCTTGCTTCCCAAGCGCCACGATTAATGATGTGGTGAGATTACCCGTACCTGTATTGATGAGAACCCCGTGATAAGGGGGCACGATCTCTGCTTTGACAAGACGTGTCAAGGAAACCGCCTCGCAATATGCGCTGTGGCTGGTTGTGGAAAGACGGTTCGAATAATGACCCGACCGTAATGACACGTCGCATTGCTTGAAAAGTCGTCAGCAGATGGCATACGAAGATCATCTTGTGGATCCGGACACGGTTTGAGTGTTTGATAATTACCTTGGAGTATTCGGAGGAGGAACCCGCCCTGCAATGCCGAAGACAAGACTGCGCGCCGGACTCATCGTCATTGAAGCCTGGTTCAGGGAGACTCTTGAGGAGTCTGGATTAGGGGTATCCGGACAGCCGGACTGTACAACGTCCAGGACTATTGAAGCATGAAGATACAAGACTCAAGACTTGACCCGTGTCGGATGGGACTTTCCTTGGCGTGGAAGGCAAGCTTGGCGATCCGGATATTATATTTCCTTCCTTGTAACCGACTCCATGTAAACCCTAGCCCTCTCCGGTGCCTATATAAACCGGAGAGGTTGGTCCTTAGAAGGCCGATCACAATTACATTCATACCATCATAGGCTAGCTCTTAGGGTTTAGCCTCTACTATCTCGTGGTAGATCTACTCTTGTACTACCCATATCATCAATATTAATCAAGAAGGAAGTAGGGTTTTACCTCCATCGAGAGGGCCCGAACCTGGGTAAACACCTGTGTCCCTTACTTCTTGTTACCATCGGCCTTTACGCACAGATCGGGACCCCCTACCCGAGATCCGCCGGTTTTGACACCGACACTTGGTTCAATGTTATATTGGCAATGTGGTGCTCAGTTAATGTTTGGTTCATTTATTGTGGTGTTTAGTTAACTGCTTGGTTCAATTCTGCAATGCGATGTCCAATTGTCGTGGGTTGAATTTTGTATTGTTGTGCATGTGAGGAATAAATCGAATTTGGCTGCACTTAATACATGAGAAACATATACAAGTGCTAAATTTACTAGTTCTTAATCATGCTTGGTTTGGATAAATTGGTTTTCCCTGTGGCTTGAATTAATCTGATGAATCTGCAATGTGATTATTTTTCATCAACATATGTTACTGATAGCATGCGAACCCTTACTTAACCTGATGAGTAACTACCTTATATGTGTTGTAGGGAAACAATAGGGAGCACTGAGGTTTACAATCGAGGTTAGCACGTGCATGGTCCATTGTCTAATACCACATTATTGTGCAATTGCAGGAACCATTCTAATATTTAGGTTTTTAACAATTTGTTCTTGCACATGTAGGTCCTGCTGTCAGAGGTTTTGACTGTTCGACCCTTTTTGCATATGGGGAAATGAGTTGTCCATGAATATCAGTCAAGTCAAGAAACTCAGAAAGATTGTTAGGATAACGAAATTAGCGACAAAAAACAACAAGATATTTGTCTGCACAATGAAAAAGACATCAGTTCACTACAGGATGGTACTAACTATTATACCTTGCCTTTTTTTATTCCTTTGCCCCATTTCCAATATAGAGAAGATATTTATGCACATCCTTGTTTTCAGGCCTTTCCAAAGCAGTTCACTGATGATTACCTCTGAAACCACCTGTATGGTCAGGAGGCGAGGAAGGTATTCATACAACACTCACGGTTCAACATTGAAGTGTTCCTGAAGAGGACGAAGGATGGATGGTCAATCATCCACAGGCACTAGCCTAAACTTACAAAGACCTTCAACATCAATGAAGGCTCAATATTCGCCTTCTGCTTCAGCAGTTTTCTAGATGAGATACATCTGTCTATGTACCGTCTATGATGCTAATTTCGAAAGGTTATAGATGTTGCATGTGAAACTTGGTCCTGGTGTAGTTGTGTAATGGGGTAGCTGAGTGCTGAAGCTATATGATGTTGTACTCTGATGTATTTCAATTGTGAAAATGAAATATATTATGTGCTTAATATGAACTGTCAATTAGATTAATAAATGGATTATGAATAATTGGATAATTAGCCTGCTACTGGCGCCAGAGCATGCCAATTGGGTTTTGCTATTGCAAACGGTTGTTGAAAAAATACCGTGGGCGATGACCTCAGGCAACGCACACAGTTTCTAGGAATAAACCGTGTTGTATAAATGAACAATCACACACGAATTTCTCTTGAAAACAGTTTGCGTTAGGCCACCTTGCACAAATGTTTACCACATGAAAATTGTGTGTGATGGACAACCTTTGCCACACAGTTTCTTCCATGGACCGTGTGTGATATATTCAACAACGCAAGCGATTTAACGGGAAAAATTGTGTGTGATGTACCTGTGAACGGAAACGTTTTCCTTCGAGTGACTGTGTGGGATGTACATACGAACAGAAACGTTTAGTGGGGACTGACTGTGTGGGATGTACTTGCGACCAGAAACAATTTCACTGTATAATTGTAATTTTTTTAACTCTACTGTATGTATTTCCGTATTTGAGTGCTCGACGGTCGCACATGACCTCATTTTGCCGAACGTATGTGCCAAGAGGGCATATCCCTGACGGTTTTTGGGTCGTGTGGGAAGGACCCCCCTATCGCCCACACTCACTCGGCGACGGTTCCAGATGCCGTCGCGGAAAGGGGTTTTAAACCGTTTGTTTAGGAGCTCGCTGTACTAGTGAGACTTCGTCATTACATGATATATGTTACTTTGTGCTCACTACTAAATTACAAATCATTGTTAACTAAAATTGGCTTTGATTTACCTTGGGATCCAGGTGGATCCATTACTTGAGCACTATATGCCTAGCTTAATGGCATTAAAGAAAGCGCGGCCAGGGAGACAACCCGGAAGTTTTAGAGAGTCATTTATTTATGTTGAGTGCTTTTATAAAGTTTAAAAAAAAGGGGAACCTAAAACTTTTTCAAAAAGAAAAGTGAGAGAGAGAGAGACAAGCATTGTTAAAGTGGGAGCATGCCTTGAACTTTGTTCATGCCCATGGAAACTTTGTGAATCTTAATTACAGAAACTTTTCAAAAAAAATACACCCTTGTATAATCCATTGTTGATGCGACCCCGTCTTCGGAGAAGAGGGAGTACAAGGGGTGGTCCGATCTTCACGGCGTAGGATCGATAAATGGATGGGGATAACTAGCTGCAAGCAGCCGAAAAATGGAAAATAAGAGATTATGACCCGACGAGGAACATTCGCCGATCCACAACCCGCAATACTACCCCACACAACCACGCTCAAGTCGTGGAGCACGGGATAGGTGCAATCCGCAAGGGAAACCACGAACTCTAATCCGCACAACACGATCTAGTCGTGCAGCACGAATTAGGAGCAATTTCTCAAGGAATCACGAGAATAAGGATAACAAGATCTCTCCAATCTCAGGAGGAGTCTATGTCTTTGGTGTTTGATAGAAATGGCAAAAGTCCCCAACGAAGGGAAGAGCTAGCCTTTTATAATCGGGACAACCCCCTGGATAGGTGTGAAAGAGAACTAGCTTCTGGAACCAGCTTAGGTGTGAAAGGGAACTAGCTTTGTTTGACTAAATGGTTTCAAGACTTAATGAGGTAACCACGGAATACTCTCGTTGGAGGTGGTTGGCAGTTCCCGACCAAACATTGTTCACTGGAGTCGAACCATGTTTCCTTCAGCAGCAAACTCGAGTTCTGGGAACCTTTCGCAAGTTGGAATATGCGAACTTGTACAAAACATTGTTTCGTCAGAATCGGAACAATGTTTCTTCAGCACACAACTCATTCTTCATGAATTCCTAACTTTTTTCCTTCGCCATAAAACATTGTTTTGCACGGACTTAAATATGTTTGGCCTTCTTCGATATCGCACCTGAGTTCAACCAACAACAAAGGAGGTGAAGGCACAACATGTTTTCAAGGTCAAATGATATACTTAAGTTAGGGTTCACCTGATCATGTATTTGCATTGCGCGGCTTCTTGTGATTGGATCGTTGATGATTGGTGGTGTGTTGCCCATGGTTGGGATGTCCTAATCAATTGTATTATAAAAATAATGTTCCAAGATTTTCCTTTAGGATGTTTAGATTGCTTGCTTGGTTTGTGCAGTGCAAAAACAGAAACTTTGGCTGTAGTGCGTGATTTTACATTTTTTACTGGAAAGTCAAACGCTTCTAAAACATTTTGTACAACACTTCTATACAAAAATTTTATTTTTTCTTAATTTTTCAGAATTTTTGGAGTTACAAATGTATGGTAGATGTTCAGATTGCTACAGACGGTCCTGTTTAAGACAAATTCTGTTTTTGATGCATTGCTTTGCTAGTTTTGATGAAACTGTCGATTTTATCGGTGGTATAAGCCATAGAGAAGTTATAATACAGTAGCTACAATGCAAAAACAAAATATGAATGGTTTTGCAACAGTACTTAAATTGGTGATTTGTTTTATTATACTAACGGATCTCACAAGGGTTTTGTTAAGTTTTATGTGATTGAAGTTTTCAAGTTTTGGGTGATATCACGATGGATGAAGGAATAAGGAGTGGCAAGAGCCTAAGCTTGGGGATGCCTGAGGCACCCCAAGGTAATATTCAAGGACTCCCAAGCAACTAAGCTTGGGGATGCCCCGGAAGGCATCCCCTCTTTCTTCGAACGATCATCGGTAATTTTACTTGGAGCTGTATTTTTATTCATCACATGATATGCGTAAATCTTGGAGCGTCGTGTGCTTTTTCTTTTTCTTTTAATAATGCACCATGCTGGTATGAGATAGTTCTTGGTTGATTTATAGAATGTTCTTTGCACTTCACTTATATCTTTTGAGTATGGCTTTATAGAATGCTTCATGTGCTTCACTTATATCATTTGAAGTTTGGATTGCCTTTTTATCTACACATAGAAAGCCGCCACTTGTAGAATGCTCTTTTTCTTCACTTATATATGTTAGAGCGTGGGCATATCTTTTGTACAAAGATTAAACTCTCTTGCTTCACTTATATCTATTTAGAGTCATCAGGAATTGGTCATTCACATGGTTAGTCATAAAATCCTAATAAAACTTGTGGATCACTAAATATGATATGTTTGATTCCTTGCAGTGGTTTTGCGATATAAAGATGGTGATATTAGAGTCATCCTAGTGAGTAATTGTGGATTTTTAGAAATACTAGTGTTAAGGTTTGTGATTCCCAAAGCATGCATGTATGGTGAACCGTTATGTGATGAAGTCGGAGCATTATTTATTTGTTGACTGTCTTCCTTATGAGTGGCGGTCGGGGACGAGCGATGGTCTTTTCCTACCAATCTATCCCCCTAGGAGCATGACTTTGTTTCGATAGCTAATAAATTTTTGCAATAAGTATGTTAGTTCTTTATGACTAATGTTGAGTCCATGTATTATACGCACTCTCACCCTTCCATCATTGCTATCCTCTTCGGTACCGTGCATTGCCCTTTCTCACCTCGAGAGTTGGCGCAAACTTCGTCGGTGCATCCAAACCCCGTGATATGGTACGATCTATCACACATAAGCCTTCTTATATCTTCCTCAAAACAGCCACTATACCTACCTATCATGGTATTTCCATAGCCATTCCGAGATATATTGCCATGCAGCTTCCATCATCATCATATACATGACTTGAGCATTCATTGTCATATTGCTTTGCATGATCGTAAGATAGCTAGCATGATATTTTCATGGCTTGTCCGTTTTTTGATATGTTTGCTATGCTAGATCATTGCACATCCTGGTACACTGCCAGAGGCATTCATATAGAGTCATATTGTTCTAGATATCGAGTTGTAATATTGAGTTGTAAGTAAATAAAAGTGTGATCATCACCATTATTAGAGCATTGTCCCAGTGAGGAAAGGGTGATGGAGACTATGATTCCCCCACAAGTCGGGATGAGACTCCCGACGGAAAAAAGGCCAAAAAAAAGAGAAGACCCAAAAAACAAAAAAATGAGAGAAAAGAGAGAAGGGGCAATGCTACTATCCTTTTACCATACTTGTGCTTCAGAGTAGCACCATGTTCTTTATATAGAGAGTCTCTTGAGTTATCACTTTTATATACTAGTGGGAATTTTCATTATAGAACTTGGCTTGTATATTCCGATGATGGGCTTCCTCAAATGCCTGAGGTCTTCATGAGCAAGCAGTTGGATGCACACCCACTTAGTTTTTTGTTTGAGCCTTCATACACTTATAGCTCTAGTGCATCCGTTGCATGGCAATCCCTACTCCTCACATTGACATCAATTGATGGGCGTCTCCATAGCCCGTTGATTAGCTGCATCGATGTGAGACTTTCTCCTTTTTGTCTTCTCCACACAACCTCCACCATCATGCACTATTCCACCTATAGTGCTATATCCATGGCTCACGCTCATGTATTGCATGTAAGTTGAAAAAGCTTGAGAACATTAAAAGTATGAAACAATTGATTGGCTTGTCATCGGGGTTGTGCATGATGAAATACTTTGTGTGATGGCAGATACAGTTCAGTCGGCCCACAGCCCAAGATCTCCCCTGCGGCGTGAGGGGCATGGGCACCGACAAGATCAGTACAGAAACCACGAGCAGTATGATCACCGACTCAGCCACGATGACCGTCGTCGAGTGCCCACACCTCCTCCGAGGAGTGGATCATATGTGCCTCGGCAGTAGGATGACAGACGCCCTCACAGTGGCAAACGAAGAATATCAGTCGGCCCACGAGAGCCAGGCTTTGATGCGAGATCTATTCTCGTTCAAGGTCTAGTCGACAGGAACAGAGCACACAGGGAGGGCCTTGATAGAGATCACCCGACTGGCAACAGAGTTCATGTTTCAGGTCCACAGTGTTTCAGCAGAGCCATCAGAGCCGCAGTGATTCCTCCCAACTTCAGGTTGGCAACTGGAGTCAGCAAGTTTACTGGTGAGTCCAAGCCTGACACTTGGCTTGAGGATTGCCGAGTGGCTGTGCAGATTGGTGGCGGCAATGATGAAGTGGCCATGAAGCATCTTCCTCTGATGTTAGAAGGTTCGGCCAGGGCATGGTTGACTCAGTTAGCACCAGGTAGTATATTCAGTTGAGAGGAACTTGCCCGAGTGTTTGTCAGAACTTTTGAGGGTACTTGCAAGCGGCCATCAGGGTTAACAGAATTGCAGCATTGTGTGCAAAAGCCGAATGAGACTCTGAGAGATTACATTCAGAGGTGGACCACTTTGCATCACACCGTGGAAAATGTATCCGAGCATCAAGCAGTTTGTGCCTTCAAGGAAGGCGTTAAGTATCGAGCGTTGGTCCCGAAATTCGGTCGGACGGGAGATATGTCTCTGACTCGGATGATGGAAATAGCCACTCGGTACGCTAACGGAGAAGAGGAGGATCAACTCCATGATGGAAAGAGCAAGCGGTCGGTCGAGGACACGGTGGAGGCACTTCCAATCGGAAGCAGAAGCGTAAAGCCGAGCTGGCAGGGCCTGGTGAAATTGCGGCAGTGATTCAAGGAAAGTTTAAAGGGAAACCTAAGGGGCCCTGGACCCCCAAGAAAGTGAAAGATCAAGCCGGAAATGATGTGTTGGATTTGCCATGTCATATTCACACCAAGAAGGATGAAGAAGGCAATCTGATTTATCCTAAGCATACTACTCGACAGTGTCAGCTTCTGATCCAGCAATTTCGAGAGAAACAGGCTAATGAGAAGGAAAAGGAATCAGACAAGGATGAGGACAAAGAGGAAGATGATGGTTTTCCCAATGTCAATTCCACCCTAGTGATTTTTGCTGATGTCGAGAGCAAAATTCGATTGAAAGTGATCAATAGAGAAGTGAATATGGTTGCTCCAGCAACGACAACATACCTGAAGTGGTCACAAACAGCTATCACATTCGACCAGTCTGATCCCCCTGCTCGCATAGCCACCCCTGGGAGGCAAGCATTGGTGGTCGACCTAGTTGTTGGAGGAACTCGACTGACCAAAGTGCTAATGGATGGTGGTAGCGGCCTGAATATCCTTTATGCTGAAACATTGAAGGGGATGGGCATTCCGATGTCCAAACTTAGTGAGAGCAACATGAGCTTTCACGGCGTCATCCCTGGCAAGAAGGCTGAATCACTCGGCCAGATAACCCTGGATGTGGTTTTCGGTGATTCAAATAACTACCGTAAGTAAAAGTTGACATTGGAAGTAGTGGATTTCCAGAGTGCTTATCATGCTATTTTGGGAAGGCCTGCATATGCACGCTTTATGGCTCGACCATGTTATGTGTATCTCAAGTTGAAAATGCCTGGTCCCAAAGGAGTGATCACGGTCCACGGCAATCAGCGTATACGGGGAATGCTTCCAGAAGGGTTCTAAAATTGCCGATGCACAGATGGCAGCAGTTGAAATGCAAGAGTATCAGAAAAATGCAGATCCGAGTGATTTGTTGCGAGCCAAGAAGCCTGCCACAGATTCTGCATTTCAGTCTTCCGGTGAAACAAAGCCGATTCATATTCACCCGACCGATCCTAATGCTGCTCCTACTCATATCTCAACATCACTCGACAGCAAATAGGAAGAAGCGCTCATCCAGTTTCTCCGTGAGAACTGGGACATCTTTGCATGGAAACCTTTGGGTGTACCCAGGGGACTGGCTGAGCACCGTTTGCGAGTCGACCCAAAAGTGAAACTAGTCAAGGAACATATTCGACGGTCCGCCGTACAGAAGAGAAAGGCAATTGGCGAGGAAGTGGCTCGGCTCTTGGCAGCTGAGTTCATCTGAGAGATTTACCACTCCGACTGGCTCGCCAATGTTGTCATGGTCCCCAAGAAGGACGATTCACTTCGTATGTGCATTGACTTCAAGCATATCAATCGGGCCTGCCCGAAAGATCATTTCCCTCTCCCCCGTGTCGACCAAATCGTCGACTCGACTGCGGGGTGTGAGCGTTTGTCTTTTTTGGACGCCTATTCCGGGTACCATCAGATCCGACTGTATGAACCTGATGAGATAAAAACTGCTTTCATCACTCCATTCGGGTGCTTTTTTTATGTCACCATGCCATTCGGTCTCAAGAACGCTGGTGCCACATTTATGAGGATGATTCAGAAGTGCCTGCTCACTCAAATCAGTCGGAATATGGAAGCATATATGGATGACATTGTGGTCAAGTCGTGTAAAGGTTCCGACCTGCTGACTGCCCTTGCTGAAACCTTTGCCAACCTGAGAAGGTATGATATCAAGCTTAATCCGTCGAAATGCACATTCGGAGTTCCAGGAGGAAAGCTACTTGGTTTTCTCGTTTTCGAACGAGGGATCGACGCGAACCCAGAGAAAGTTGGGTCAATACTCTAGATGAAACGCCATGTGTGTGTGCATGACGTTCAGAAGCTTACTGGTTGCTTGGCCGCCTTGAGTCGATTCATCTCTCGCCTCGGTGAAAAGGCATTGCCTCTTTACCGACTGATGAAGAAATCTGACAAGTTCGAGTGGACTCCTGAAGCTGATGCAGCGTTTGCGGAACTCAAAACCCTGCTTTCCACCCAGCCGGTGCTTGCTGCCCTAATCAGCGAAGAGCCTTTACTGCTTTATATTGCAGCCACTGGACAAGTTGTCAGTATAGTGCTCATGGTCGAGCGGGAAGAAGAAGGAGAAGCCTATAAAGTTCAACGCCCAGTGTACTACATTTTTGAAGTCTTGACTCTGTCCAAGAAGAGATATCCGCATTATCAGAAGCTTGTTTACGGAATTTACATGACCACGAAGAAGGTTGCACACTATTTTTCTGTTCATTCCATTACAGTCGTCAGCGACGCACCATTGTCGGAAATTCTGAACAACAGAGATGCAACTGGTCGAGTGGAAAAGTGGGCGATTGAACTTCTTCCATTGGATATCAAGTTTGAGGCAAACAAAGCTATCAAGTCCCAAGCAATAGCAGATTTCCTCGCCGAGTGGATTGAGTAGCAACAACCGACTCAGATTCATTAGGAGCACTGGACCATGTTCTTTGACGGATCCAAATGTTGAATGGTTCTGGTGCTGGGGTGGTATTGGTATCCCCCCGAGGAGACAGACTCAGCTATGTTCTTCAGATTCATTTTGATTCCTCCAACAATGAAGTTGAATATGAAGCACTTCTATACGGGTTGCGTATGGCCATTTCACTCGGCATCCGTCGCCTAATGGTCTACGGCGACTTAGATTTGGTGGTTAATCAAGTGATGAAGGAGTGGTACGTCAGGAGCCCGGCTATGACTGGCTATTGTAATGCAATGAGAAAGTTAGAAAAGAAGTTTTGAGGGGTTAGAGCTCCATCATATACCCCGTCTGAAAAATCAAGCAGCTGATGATTTGGCAAAGATAGGTTCCAAGTGTGAGCCTATTCCCAGTAATGTGTTCTTGGAGCATCTTCACACACCGTCTGTCCAAGAGGATCCCTTCACGGAGGAGCCCCCACAACCTAAGAGCCCTACTGATCCGACTGAAGTCGAAGTCCCAGCCGTGGTCGACTTGGTTATGGAAGTTTTGGTCGTCATTCCCGATTTGGCAGTGCCGTACATTGCATATATTCTCATGAAAGAGCTCCCAGAGGATGAAGAAGAGGCCCGTCAGATTGTTCATCGGTCTAAAGCTTTCACAGTAATGGGTGGACAACTTTACAGAGAAAGTGTTACCGGAGTTGCTCAGAAGTGCATAACATCGGAAGAAGGTCGAGTGATCCTCAACGATATCCACTCGGGGACCTGTGGTCACCATCCGTCCTCTTGGACCATTGTGGCCAAAGCATACCGAGCGGGATTTTATTGGCCGCGAGAAAATGAAATGGTAAAAGACATAGTCGACAAATGTGAAGGTTGCGGTTCTACTCCAACATGTCTCACAAGCTCAAGATCAGCCCTGAAGACCATTCCACTCGTCTGGCCTTTTCTGTTTGGGGATTAGATATGGTTGGACCTCTGAGGACTGGCAGAAGTGGCTTCACCCATGTGCTCGTAGCAGTTGACAAGTTCACCAAATGGATTGAAGCCAAGCCTATCAAGAACCTCGAAGCAAGTACTGTCGTCAGCTTCATCAGAGAGTTAACATTCAGATATGGTGTCCCACATAGCATCATCAGAGATAATGGGTCGAACTTCGATTCTGATGAATTCAGATCCTTTTGCGCTTCCCAGGGCACTCGGATCGACTATGCTTTAGTCATCCATCCCCAGTCGAATGGACCAGCTGAAAGAGCAAACGGATTGATTCTCAAAGGACTGAAACCCCGATTGATGCGTGACCTCAAGCATGCAGCAGGCGCCTGGGTCGATGAACTTCCATCAGTACTTTGGGGATTGAGGACGACTCCTAACCGGTCGAATGGTCGAACTCCATTCTTCCTAGTCTATGGGGCTGAAGCTGTGCTTCCGAGTGACTTGCTTCACAATGCACACCGAGTCGAGCTTTTCTCAAAAGATGAAGCAGAACAGGCTCGGCAAGATGCAGTTGATCTCCTAGAAGAGGAAATAGAGATGGCCCTAATCCGGTCGACCATTTATCAGCAAGACCTGCGTCGGTTCCATGCCAGAAATGTGAGGGATCGAGCATTTCAAGAGGGAGACTTGGTCCGTTGAGTGGATCAGCAGAAACCACATAATCTTGCTCCTGCTTGGGAAGGCCCGTTCATTATCACCAAAGTGCTCCACAACCTAGCATATCACCTCTACAATGTCGTAGCATTCAGACTGTTGAGATGTAATAAGAAATACCTTCTAGTTTGATTATCGAAGACACAGTTTTACAGTCTCCTAAATGATTGTTGTTCCTTTTTTATATGTTCTAAAAATCCCCCAGTGGGTGTCTCAGATGCGTATCCGCTTCGCCTAAGTTTCAAAAAAGAAAATCCTGCCGAGTGAAGAGCAAGCCTCTCACTCGGGGGCTTAGCTGCGAATCCGTTTCGCCTAAGTTCAAAAAATCCTACCGAGTGGTGGGAAAGCCTCTCACTCAGGGGCTTAGCTGCAGTCCAGTACTCGCCTAAGTTTGAAAAATCATGCCGATTTAAGAGAAAGCCTCTCACTCGGGGGCTTAGCTGCAGTCCGGTACTCGCCTAAGTTTGAAAAATCCTACCGAGTGGTGAGCAATCCTCTCACTCGGGGGCTTAGCTGCAGTCCAGTACTCGCCTAAGTTTGAAAAATCCTACCGAGTGGTGAGCAATCCTCTCACTCGGAGGCTTAGCTACAGTCCAGTACTCGCCTAAGTTTGAAAAATCCTACCGAGCGGTGAGCAACCCTCTCACTCGGAGGCTTAGCTACAGTCCAATACTCGCCTAAGTATAAAACACATTCCGAGTGAGAACTGATCTTCTCGCTCGGGGACTTGGCCACGCGCTCCATCCTGATCAGCAAGGACGACGAGGTGCAGGTCGACTGTGACCTTCTCATCAGAGTTGCGCCATAAGTTGTGCGCTTCATCCCGATCCGCAAGGACGATGTGATGTAGGTCGACTGTGACCTTCTCCTCAGAGCTACGCCATAAGTACAATGTGCGCTCCATCCGATCCGCAAGGACAACGAAGTGCAGGTCAACTGTGACCTTCTCCTCATAGTTGCACCACAAGTGCAAGGACTATCCCGAGTAAAGAACAAGTCCCACTCAAAGGCAAACACAAGCACATTCAGAGAAAAACCAAGTTCAGATAAATCCTTAGGTTCCAGACCACGGATTAAAGTACTCGGGCATCAGGCCCGAAGGAGTTTTAACAATTACAAAATGACTCGGCATTCCGAGGCAAATTTAAGGCAAGGCGTAAAGTTTGTTCACTCCGCAGGAGGAGGGCTAGCTGGCTCGACGAATTCGTCCAGGTCGATTCCGTCAGCGATTCGAGTGGCAGCAGCAATGAAAGTTTCCATGAAGGATTGGAAGTCGTGCCTTTTGGTATTGGCGACCTTGATTGCTGCTAGCTTCTCTTCTCGCGCTTCCTTGCAGTGGACACGAACCAGGGACAGAGCCACATCAGCACCACACCGAGCAGAAGACTTCTTCCATTCCTGCACTCGACCAGGAACCTCATTAAGTCGAGCCATCAGAGACTCGAAGTCATTTTGGAGAGTCGCCCTTGGCCAGAGTGTTGTGTCAATCCGGGACATCGTGACTTTCAGTCGAGCAAGGTAGTCGACAACACCAGCGACACGGGATTCCAGTCGGAGCACGTTCATGGCAGCTTCTTTGTCGGTGTCAAAACTGGCGGATCTCGGGTAGGGGGTCCCGAACTGTGCATCTAAGGCGAATGGTAACAGGAGGCGGGGGACACAATGTTTACCCAGGTTCGGGCCCTCTCGACGGAGGTAAAACCCTACTTCCTGCTTGATTGATCTTGATGATATGGGTAGTACAAGAGTTGATCTACCACAAGATCGTAGAGGCTAAACCCTAGAAGCTATCCTATGATGGTATGATTATAATTGTGATCGGCCTTATAAGGACCAACCTCTCCGGTTTATATAGACACCGGAGAGGGCTAGGGTTTACATGGAGTCGGTTACAAGAAAGTAAACACAATATCCGGATCGCCAATCTTGCCTTCCACGCAAAGGAGAGTCCCATCCGGACACGGGCCGAAGTCTTGAGTCTTGTATCTTCACGCTTCAATAGTTCGGATGTTGTACACAGTCTGGCTGTCCGGATACACCCTAATCCAGGACTCCCTCAGTAGCCCCTGAACCAGGCTTCAATGGAGATGAGTCCGGCGCGCAGTATTGTCTTCGGAATTGCAAGGCGGGTTCCTTCTTCAAATACTCCAAAGTAATCATCGAACACTTAGACAGTGTCCGGATCTGCGAGATGATCTTCATATCCACCGTAGAGAGAATGATATTTCACAAATGCAACCTGCTGACAACCTTTTCTGATGACGCATCTTGTTATTATGGTCGGATCATTATTCGAACCGTTTTCTCACAACCAGCTACAGCGCATATTACGAGGCGGTTTCCTTGACACGTCTTGTCAAAGCAGAGATCGTGTCCCCTTATCACGGGATTCTCATCAATACGGGTATGGGTAATCCCACCACACCATCAAGTGCGGCGCTTGGGAAGCAAGTGATTCCCAACAGGCAAGTGGGGAGGCGTACCGCTTTCGGCACCTCTATTAAGGGATAAGATTTCCTCATTTTTACCCACGCCTTCCTCCTCCTTCGCCCACTCTTGCCCCCTCGAGCTCCAGCGCCCAAGCCCTCATCTCCTCCGCACAGCTAAACATGTCCGGAGCATGAGGCAAGTGGGTGGCTTCCACCGTCAAGGATAAGCACATCACAAACCTTCGGGCGGCCGGATACTTGGTCGCGGACATAGCGCACCGCCTACCAGACACCGGGAAGGTCATTCCGACCCCAGGACCCCACGAGAGGGTCGTGTTCGTCACCCACTTTGTCCTTGTACTGGGGTTTCCACTTCACCCCTTCGTCCGCGGGCTCATGTTCTACTACGGGCTAGATTTCCATGATCTAGCCCCGAATTTCGTCCTCAACATCTCGGTGTTCATCGCCGTATGCGAGGCTTTCCTCCGCATCCGGCCTCACTTCGGCCTGTGGCTGCAAATCTTCTGCGTGAAGCGAAGATTGTCTGCTGACCAACAAGCGGAGTCTTGAGGGGCCATGGTGGGCAAGATGCCTAACATCACTGGCTGGACGGCTCCTTTGCGAGACCGTAAAGGTGGCAATCGGGTGGTTCTACATCACCGAGCCTTGGCGCTAATGGCGGCGGCCCGGAGTTCCGATCCGGAGCCCCCATGCGGCTCACCTCCTGGGAAAGGAAGGGCCTGACTTGGGGCGAACCTACAGAGCTGACCGGACTCCAAACCTGCATCAAGAGCATGAAGGGCAAGAACATTAAGCTTGTCAATGTGATCCAGGTCATGCTCGTTCGCCGGATTCTGTCGTGCCAAAGGCGGGCAGTCAATCTGTGGGAGTTCGTCCCGGCCGAACACCAGACGCTTCAGAGGCTCTATGGCATGAAGCAAAAAGACGCGTGTAAGGAGTTGTTTAAGGCCTCCTAAGTACCTCCTCCCACATCCGAGGACCGCAGACTTCATGCAGCGCAGCCCCCGCGTCCGGTGAGTTTTGGGACTACCACCGGATTCGGTTTTTCCAATACATTCATGGGGGAGTCTTAAGTATTTGTGTATATTTGATCAGGACTATGTGGAGACAGCAGAACAGATTGACTGTCCGGCTTCGTTGCCAGAAGATCCAGTTGATTCTCTCCTGACAGAGATGCTGATCCCGGCGCCCTACAAGGCACCAGAGAAGAAGGCCGAAAAGAAGGCCCCGGGGACCAGGAAGGGTCTCCGGCGTAAGGTTGTGCCGGAAGCCTCGTCCGAAGACGACGAGGCGCACTCCTCCCCCGAAGAGGAGGAAGAAGAAGAAGAAGAAGAAGCCGCCCCATCCGGAAAGGATGAGAGGCATGAGGAGACGGGCCGTGGGGCCGGGAGAGGCCCTCGATGCAAGGCCGTCATACCCACGTCGCCCGATGACGATGAAACAGATTCCTCCCGCGGAGGCGGGAGGAAGCAAGAAGAAACTCTACCTCCCCGCACTGGGGAGGAGAAAAAGAGGAAAGTCGCCCGAGAGGGGGAGGCTGGGACGCCCAAGAAGGGAAAGACGTCCCTTCCGGACTACTCCACTACGGCCGCTCATAGCAAGGAAGGGTGGCTGCCTAGAGGGAAGCCCCTGGCGCGATCGTAAGTGTCCGCACTCTACCGTGATTTTACTTCATAGTTGTTTAATAACGCCGAACATATATGCAGTCCGGCCAGGGCTCATCCGGAGGTGTCGTCTTCGGATGGTTCTCTGAGCGCTTCAGAGATCACTACTACAAAAAGGGCTATAAATGGAATGGCCACTAATGACGCACCAGACATGTGGTGCGCCATTACTATATTCTAATGGCGCACCATGTCTAAGTGCGCCATTAGTAATATATTACTAATGGCGCTTTTGGTGTGTGGTGCGCCATTAGTAGTTTTGAAAAAAACATAAAAAAATTTTGTTACTAATGGCGCACCGTTGTATAGTGCGCCATTACTAGTTGACATAGTAATGGCGCACCACACCCGCCGTGCGTCATTAGTGGTTTTGAAAAAAAAGTAAAAAAAATAAAAATATATTGTTAGTAATGGCGCACCTGTAAACTAGTAATGGCGCACTGTCCACTAGTGCGCCATTACTAAGTTTTTTTCAAAAAAAATCAATTTTTTTATTTTTTTTCAAAACTAGTAATGGCGCACCGTGGGTGTGGTGCGCCATTACTAGTTTAACTAGTAATGGCGCACCACCCCACGGTGCGCCATTACTAACATTTCCCAACACCGCCTGCACCCCTACGTGGACCGCCTTTTCAGTTTAAAAAATAAAAGAAAATGATGGAAATGTCAAAAAATAAAAGAAAATAAATTTCCCATGTGATATGTGGTCTAGTTGTTGGGAAATTTACAAATATAATTTCGACTTTATTTGCAAAATCTCTACGGAAATTTGTAAAATGGGCATAACTTTTGCATCTGAACTCGGATTAAAAAAATTTATATGAAAAATCATCTACTCGAAAAGTTACATCCGAATTTAGCAGGGAACCCCGTTAAACATTTTCAAAATCCCCAAAAACCTAACAGAAAAAAAGTTACGGGGCTTTCAAGATCTAGAGGCAAAAAAATTCAAAAAAATTCAAACTTACTAGTGGCGCACCAAGGATGTGGTGCGCCACTAGTAACAGAAAAAAAATTGGTTTTGATTTTTTTTTGAATTTTTTTTTCAAAAAATGATACGTAATATGACCGGGAAGTTTGAAATATTTTTCAAAATTTCATCATAGTCATGAACATGAACAAAGTCCTAGACATCAACAAGGTATAATAGGATTGATATGCTAGATATATCAACAAGACCCTGTGAAGTGAGCTGTTGCTGGGGTTGGATAGAACTCTGAAGTTAAGCGTGCTTGGGCTAGAGTAGTGTGAGGATGGGTGACCTTTCGGGAAGTTTGACCACGGAGTATAATTTGACCCGAGATTAAGCCATAGTGACCTGAGATTAAGAAAAAAAAACGAAAAAAATTTGAAAAAAAAATTCTAAAAAAAAATTTGAAAAAAATTGTTACTAATGGCGCACTTCTATGTGGTGCGCCATTACCCTGGGAGTAATTCTAATGGCGCACTATGGGCAATTCTAATGGCGCACCAGTGGTGCGCCATTAGAAATTAATTCTAATGGCGTGATGCTAGTGGCGCACCAGTAGTGCGCCATTAGAAGGCAAAACTGATGCGCCACTAGCATGCCTTTTCCTAGTAGTGGATGAACTCGCTCCCAACGGCCACCACTCCTCAGCCTGCGGATGACACGGAGGTGTTGTCTCGAAGGTCCCCGAGCAGGGGGAGGCGACCCTGGAGACACCCCAAGGCGGAGTTCAAAATGTCAGACACGCGGGGTTCAAGATCCCTGCGGATTGCGTCGATGAGAGCCGCAGCAAGGCGAACTCTCGACCAAACACTATTCCGAAACCCTTAACGGTTCCGGATTTAGGCGAGCAGCCCCTCGTTAAGGAGGGCGAGCCATCCGTGCCGAGGACTTCCGTCACGCCAGTGGCGCCGGACAGTCTGGTGGAAGCGCTTTGAGGCGCTTCCATGGATGACGAACACCGTACTCTTATGAGTGCGGTGATTCAAAAGGTTCTGTCCGCCAAGAGCAGACTAACCGAAGCCTGCACAAGCCTCCTGACGGGCTTCGAGGTAAGTAATAAAAATGTGTAAAATTACCACCCGATAGGTAGTAGCCCCTGATACTCTGTTTGGTGTTCGGAAAGAAAAGCCAAACAGAGGGTCAATTATAATCCGCAGGAGTCTAATAAGTGTTTATGTGACTAAGCAGGCCGTGTTGCTTGCCGCTGCTGCCTGCACGGCCGAGGTTGCCGAACTAAAGTGGGACCTGGAGCAGGCGCAGGGAGAGCTCGACCTCACGAAGAGGCAGCTCGAAGAGAGCAACGGTGAGTAATTCTCCGCTCTTATGTATGTAAAGATAGATAAATTTGTTTAGTCTGACGGCAAAGCGTCGTGACTGTGTGACAAGGTCCACCGCCGAAGTGGTGTCCCTGAAGAAAGCGCTATCCGAGGCCGAAGACAAGGCGGCCTTGGAATGCAGAGAGCGCGAGAAGCAAAGTGCTAGAGTGGGCGAGGTACAACAAGAGCTCCAGGACCTCGGCAAGAAGTTCGAGTCCGTGGAGCATGATCTGAAGACGAAAGAGGCCGAGCTTGCGAAGGCCCTTGTGAATATGAAAGATGCCAAGGCCGAAGACGAGAAGGCACAGCAGGAGATCCAGGAGGACAAAAAGATAGCGGCGGGTAAGAAATTATTTGTGCAAAGCAAACATGTGGAGGAGGCGTTTCTTTTACTTACTCGAATTCGGAGCTCTCCAGGGGCATTCACAGATCTGCCATGCAGCGTATCAGATGCCACGGAGTTCTACCGTGCCCAAGAGGGGAGCTGAACGGAGAAGCTGTTCTGGTCCCGATGTCTGGGCCGAACACCCAACGCCTCTGAGTGATCAACTGAAGCAGTTGGTCGAACTCCACAGGTCGGCCGAAGTGGCTATGAAAGATTTCATAGTCCAGATGTGGCCTGGTGAGCCCCTGCACACTAGCTACTTCGGCATGATCAAGCGGATGGTGAATGCTTGTCCGCGGCTTGAAGTAATCAAGCGATCTGTTTGCATCGAGGGTGCCCGCCGGGCCTTTGCCCGCGCGAAGGTGCATTGGGGCAAGCTGGATGCGGAGAAGCTGGTGAAGGACGGTCCACCAGAGGGCAAGGAGCATCGCCATCCCGAGAAGTATTATAATGGCGTTATGAAAGGTGCTCGTCTCGTGGCCGATGAGTGTTCCAAGGACAATATCTTTGACTAAATGTACCTCTGCCGTTGTTGTAATTTAAAGACAAAGTTACTTGTGGCACTGTTTGATTTAAAATATTACCTTCTGTGCGGCTGTTTATAGAATACTGAAAGTAGGCCAGTCGTCGGCTTCCGTCCCCACGCAACTAGTGCCGGGGTGTTCCTGGAAAAACCCGGATGCTCTTTATCCAAATGTTTGGTCCCTTAAGGAGGTATCCGGCGCAGCAAACAAGGAAATCGGACTATTCGGCTTTATAACTTTCACTTAGCCATAGAAGTCTACAATTTTAAATTTCGGCGAAGCCCCTAGAATCCGGAAGGCCGAATTGGGGCGCTATATACGCCTAGATCGGACGAAGCCGATTTATCGCCTAAAGCGGAAAATCTTTAAGGATTTTAAGACCTCTCGAACAGCGACCAGCTCTCGCCACATCATGCCGGTTAGTTTTCGGCTTTCTCTACTGAGGTGCTCATCCGAAAGAACCGGGACACAATCGCATGATAGTTCTCCTGCGCTACCTTAGCCGATATAACGGGCGTAAGGTACCAAAACAAGGGAGCCGGGCTAACCCAACTATAGACCCAAGACATGATTCGGAGCTGATGCATATAGTGCTATAAGTTCGGGGTGCCGCACTGTTTAAAGTGTTCGGACTTTAGTTGCCGTAGAACGGGGCACCATAGGAAGCCCCCTGGCAAATGGACCGTACCAAAGTGTACGGATGCAATGTCAAAGAAACATTTATAAGAAAAATGTTCAAATAACAATAATGAGCTGACGCTATATATAATCTCCCATTGATGAAAACACGTTTAAGCGTATGTTTACAATGAATGCATTAAGCGGAGATAAATAGGACTATTTAACATGTCCTATCCGGAGGCAGGCCGCATATGGATATATAAAACAGGTATAATGATCGTAAATAGATTCCACCTGGGTGTTTCCTTATGTCTTGTGAAGCTTGTTGCCTCCTTGGTTTTCTCTCCTATGTAAGTCCGACAATCCGGCTCTTCAAGAAGCTGCTCTAAAGCAACATCTGAAAAAGAAGAAGGACAGAGTTATGAAGGTATGTGGCGGTTATCCCGCACCGTTGACCGAGTCGTTTTTGCGCCTCCGCCACGCCCATGGTATCTTGAGTGCGTAATTGTGTATGCAGCGTGTACGAATGCTGCTTGGATGGGGCTTAAGCGGAGGCCGGACTGCTAGTCGCGCTCTTGGCGTGCCTGATGATCCTGTTGCGGGGTGTTCCGGACTCTCTTGACGGTGCCCGAATTGGTTTGTCGGAGGAGGCCGCATTGTACTTCCTCCGCGAGGGCTGCAGTATGTTCTTCTGTTCGGAGAGAGTGGTCCGTATTTCCGTTCACTGTTATGACCCCGCGTGGTCCCGGCATCTTGAGCTTGAGGTATGCGTAGTGTGGTACCGCATTGAATCTAGCGAATGCGGTTCGTCCGAGAAGTGCATGGTAACCACTGCGGAAAGGGACGATGTCGAAGATTAACTCTTCGCTTCGGAAGTTATCCGGAGATCCGAAGACCACTTCCAATGTTATAGAGCCCGTGCAACGGGCCTCTACTCCAAGAATCACACCTTTAAAGGTGGTTTTGGTGGCCTTGATCCTTGAAGGATCAATGCCCATTTCTTGTATCCTCGACGATAAAGCAGGTTCAGGCTGCTACCACCGTCCATAAGAATGCGCGTAAGGTGGAATCCGTCGATGATTGGGTCTAGGACCAATGCGGCCGAGCCGCCGTGACGGATGCTAGTAGGGTGATCCCTACGATCAAAGGTGATCGGACAAGCTGATCATGGGTTGAATTTAGGGGCGACTGGCTCCACCGCATAGACGTCCCGTAGTGCCCGCTTCCATTCCCGCTTGGGGATGTGCGTGGCGTAGATCATGTTGACCGTTTTCACCTGGGGGGAAATTTCTTCTGTCCCCCCGTGTTCGGACGTCGGGGCTCCTCGTCATCGTCGCTGTGCAGCCCCTTGTCCTTGTCTTCGGCGTTTATCTTGCCGGCCTGTTTGAATACCCAGCAATCTCTATTGGTGTGGTTGGCTGGCTTGTCCGGGGTGCCATGAATTTGGCACGAGCACTCCGATGTCGGTCCAGACTCGACGGTCCTCGATTATTTCTTTTGAACGGCTTCTTCCGCTTACGGGCTTGGATCCGCTGAATCCGGCGTTGGTATCGTCTCTTGATCTTTGTCGCCCGTTGTTCCGTCGCTTATATGCATTACGCCGTGGCTTGCCGTTATTGTCGCGGCCATCCGAATTGCCAGAATGTGGCGTAGTGCTGCTGCGAGCCAACCAACTGTCCTCGCCCGCGCAAAAGCGGGTCATTAGTGTTGTGAGAGCTTCCATAGTCTTGGGTTTTTCCTGGCCGAGGTGTCGAGCGAGCCACTCGTCACGGATATTATGATTAAAAGCCGCCAGGGCTTCGGCGTCCGGACAGTCAACTATTTGGTTCTTTTTAGTTAGGAACCGAGTCCAGAATTTCCTGGCTGACTCTCCGGGCTGTTGAGTAATGTGGCTCAATTCATCGGCATCAGGTGGTCGCACATATGTGCCCTGGAAGTTGTCGAGGAATGCATCTTCCAGGTTTTCCCAACTGCCAATGGAATTTGCTGGTAGGCTGTTTAGCCAATGTCGGGCTGGTCCTTTGAGCTTAAGGGGAAGATACTTGATGTCGTGTACATCGTCTCCGCGGGCCATGTGAATGTGGAGAAGAAAATCTTCGATCCATACTGCGGGGTCTGTTGTGCCATCGTATGATTCGATGTTTACGGGTTTGAACCCTTCTGGGAATTCATGATCCATTACTTCGTCAGTGAAGCAGAAGGGGTGCGCGGTGCCTCTATGCCGGGCTATGTGGCTATGCAGGTTGAATTGCTCTGGGTGGCTATATTCGGCCCGGCCGGACTTGTTGAAGGTGTATCTGGCGTGACGGTCGTAAATGCGGCGTGCGGCGCCTTGTGATCTGTAGATCGATCTTGGTTGTCCTGTTTTGTTGCCCGGGCCGTAGTATGTTGGCGTGGGGGTGTTGGCTGGTATCGTCTTGATATGCCATTTTATCCCGGCCACGAGGTGGCCGGTCAGCCGTATGGTGCTCGAGTCCGTATTCCTCGGCTGCCAGGACTTCAGTCCATCTGTCTATGAGCAGGTCTTGATCAGCTTAGAGTTGTTGCTGCTTCTTTTTCAGGCTCCTCACAGTGGCTATAAGCCGACGCTTGAAGCGCTCCTGCTCTACAGGATCCTCAGGCACGCCGAACTCGTTGTCGCCGAGGCTAATCTCGTCTTCGGAGGGGGCATGTAGCTGTCCTCCTCCGGGTATTCTTATGTCGCCTGTTCTTCTGGGCTGACCTGCTCATCCTCCTGTTCGCCTGCCAAGGCGGGCTGATCAGGGTTGTATTCTTCTTCGGCACCATTCGGATTGTTTTCGTCTCCTGGGCTGGTATTGTTGTGGCGGGGCTTGGAGTGGCACCGACGACACCCATTCTTTGCTTTTTTCCCTGAGGTTTTATCCTCCGTTGCCTCATCGCCATTTGTTTCCTTCGGAGTGTCCACCATATATATATATCATAAGAAGAGGTGGTTGTCCACCGCCCAGTGAGCGGTGGCTCATGTTCTTCTCCTGCATCGTCATCCATACCGTCGATGTCTTCGGAGTCGAAGTTGATGCCGGTTAAATCATCGACCGTGGCAATGAAGTGGGTGGTGGGTGGGCAACGAATTCGCCGTCGCCTGCCTCCCACTCGGGCCAGACATAGTTCGGCGAAGAGCCTCCTGACAAAGAGAGAGACTTTAATGAGTCCAGCATGTCGCCAAAGGGCGAGTGCTGGAAGATATCCGCAGCGGTGAACTCCATTACCGGTGCGGACTGGAACCAACGTCCGGATACGAATCTGGGGGTTCGGAGTCACAGGCCACCGCAGAGGTAAGGACCATGTTCGGCTCCATCGCTGATGAGTGTGCGACCTGTGGGGCGGGGTCCATCCCTCCGTCCTTAGGCAGTGTAGCCTGCTCCGGATCTAGGTCCGGGGATACTATGGGGGTGATACCCCGAGCTTCGTCCGACGGTAGGTCTAAGCCGTGCTCGTCGTGACTGTCCGGTGCTCCTGGCATAGGCCCCAACTCATCGAAGACCAAGTCTCCGCGGATGTCCGCCGTGTAGTTCAGGTTTCCGAACCTGATCTGGTGGCTAGGAGCGTAGCTGTCGATCTGCTCCAGATGGCCAAGCGAGTTGGCCCGCACCGCGAAGCCGCCGAACACGAAGATCTGTCCGGGGAGGAAAGTCTGCATACTGGACAGCGTCGTTGATGATGATTGAAGGAGCCATCGAGCCTGGCAATGACAGCGGAGGAACTCTCAATGAAAGCACCAATGTCGGTGTCAAAACCGGCGGATCTCGGGTAGGGGGTCCCGATACGTGTGTCAAGGCTGATGGTAACAGGAAGCAAGGGACACAGATGTTTACCTGTGTTCGGGCCCTCTCGATGGAGGTAAAACCCTACTTCCTGCTTGATTAATATTGATGATATGGGTAGTACAAGAGTAGATCTACCACGAGATCGTAGAGGCTAAACCCTAAGAGCTAGCCTATGATGGTATGATTGTAATTGTGATTGGCCTTCTAAGGACCAACCTCTCCGGTTTATATAGACACCGGAGAGGGCTAGGGTTTACATGGAGTCGGTTACAAGAAAGGAAACACAATATCCGGATCACCAAGCTTGCCTTCCACGCAAAGGAGAGTCACATCCAGACACGGGCCGAAGTCTTGAGTCTTGTATCTTCACGCTTCAATAGTCCGGACGTTGTACACAGTCCGGCTGTCCGGATACCCCCTAATCCAGGACTCCCTCAGCGGGGAGCAAGCGGAGAGCTTTCCCAACCCCTCCAAGGGGGAGTGGGTATGCCTTATCCCTTATTTATTAAGGGGACTTGGATTTCCAATCCATCCATTCCTTCGAGGGCTCCTTGAGTTTTACGGCCTCCAGTTGCATAACTTCACCCCTTCTTCCATATTACACACCGCTGGTTATGTTGCCCTTTGTGAGCTGTTTCTGGGCTGCGAAGCTCATTTCGCGATGTGGAAGAAGCTATTCTGCCTTTTGTCCCGCACAAAGAAGTGGTCAATATATCAAGTGGGCGGAGCCGAAATATGGCGCATCGTCGGGACATGATACATGTCTGGTACCCCAAAGAAGACGTCCGAAGACTGGCCTTCGGAGTGGTTTTACATGGAGGATGTCCCCCTTCCGGATCCTATTCGGATAGGTCTTCCCGAGTTCGAAAATGCCCCTTTGAAGAAACGCCGAAGTTGGCGCCCACGGAGCCCTCAGGAGGAAGATAACGGAGAGGTCCTTTACCTGATGGGCCGGATAAAAGTACTGGCTCAATCAGGATTGACAATAACCGAGGTTATGTCAATATGTATAATGCGGGGGGTACTGATACGTCCATTTTGCATCATGATTTTATATCGATATTTATTGCATTATGGGCTGTTATTACACATTATGTCACAATACTTATGCCTATTCTCTCTTATTTTACAAGGTTTACATAAGGAGGGAGAATGCGGAATTTGGAATTCTAGGCTGGAAAAGGAGCAAATATTAGAGACCTATTCTGCACAACTCCAAAAGTCCTGAAACTCCACGAAAGTCATTTGGGGAAATAATAAAAAAATATTGAGCGGAAGAAGTTCACCAGAGGGGGACCCACCTGGCCACGAGGGTGGGGGGCGCCCCCTACCCCCCAGGGCGCGCCCCCCTGCCTCGTGGGCCCCCTACTGGCTCTCCGATGGCCATCTTCTGCTATATGAGTTCTTTCATCGAGGAAAAAAACATAAGCAACCTTTCGGGACGAAACTCCGCCGCCACGAGGCGGAACCTTGGCGGAACCAACCTAGGGTTCCGGCAGAGCTGTTCTGCCGGGGACACTTCCCTCCGGGAGGGTGAAATCATCGCCATCGTCATCACCAATGCTCCTCCCATCGAGAGAGGGCAATCTCCATCAACATCTTCACCAGCACCATCTCATCTCAAAACCCTAGTTCATCTCTTGTATCCAATTCTTGTCTCCAAGTCCGGGATTGGTACTAGTAGGTTGCTAGTAGTGTTGATTACTCCTTGTAGTTGATGCTAGTTGGTTTATTTGGTGGAAGATCATATGTTCAGATCCTTCATGCATATTATTACCCCTCTGATTATGAACATGAATATGCTTTGTGAGTAGTTACGTTTGTTCCTGAGGACATGGGAGAAGTCTTGCTATTAGTAGTCATGTGAATTTTGTATTCGTTCGATATTTTGATGAGATGTATGTTGTCTAGCCTCTAGTGGTGTTATGTGAACGTTGACTACATAACACTTCACCATTATTTGGGCCTATAGGAAGGCATTGGGAAGTAATAAGTAGATGATGGGTTGCTAGAGTGATGAAGCTTAAACCCTAGTTTATGCGTTGCTTCGTAAGGGAGCTGATTTGGATCCATATGTTTCATGCTATTGTTAGGTTTACCTTAATACTTTTGTTGTAGTTACGGATGCTTGCAATAGAGGTTAATCATAAGTGGGATGCTTGTTCAAGTAAGAACAGCACCCAAGCACCGTCCACCCACATATCAAATTATCAAAGTACCGAACGCGAATCATATGAGCGTGATGAAAACTAGCTTGACGATATTCCCATGTGTCCTCGGGACCGCTTTTCCTTATATAAGAGTTTGTCCAGGCTTGTCCTTTGCTACAAAAAGGATTGGGCCACCTTACTGCACTTTATTTACTTTTGTTACTTGTTGCTCGTTACAAATTATCTTATCACAAAACTATCTGTTACCACTTATTTCAGTACTTGCAGAGAATAACTTGCTGAAAACCACTTATCATTTCCTTCTGCTCCTCGTTGGGTTCGACACTCTTACTTATCGAAAGGACTACGATAGATCCCCTATACTTGTGGGTCATCAAGACTCTTTTCTGGCGCCGTTGCCGGGGAGTGAAGCGCCTTTTCTAGGTGGAATTTGGTAAGAAAAAAAATTACATAGTGTGCTGAAATTTACTGTCACTTGTTCTATGGAAAGTAATCCTCTGAGAGGCTTGTTCGGGGTATCTTCACCCTGACCAGTAGAGCAAAGAATTGCTCCTCAACCTACTGAACCTACTGAAAATGAAATTATTCCATTTGAAGTTCCTTCGGGTATGTTAGAAGAACTGCTTGATAACCCTTTTACAGGAGATGGAACAAAGCATCCTGAAGAACATCTACTCTATGTGGATGAAGTTTGTGGATTATTTAAGCTTGCAGGTATACCCGATGATATTGTTCAGAAGAAGGTCTTCCCT
Organism: Aegilops bicornis; assembly: GCA_021605145.1. NCBI lineage: Eukaryota > Viridiplantae > Streptophyta > Magnoliopsida > Poales > Poaceae > Aegilops > Aegilops bicornis. The sequence goes on along the minus strand of CM038672.1, from coordinate 435,896,899 downwards.
TTATCTTTGAAGGGAGATGCATCGACATGGTATAGGCTATGTGATGATACGGGATCATGGAACTATAAACGAATGAAATTGGAATTTCATTAGAAGTATTATCCTATGCATCTTGTTCATCGTGATCGCAACTATATATATAATTTTTTTTGCCTCGCGAAGGATAAAGCATCGCTCAAGCTTGGGGGAGTCTTAAATAATTGTTATATTCATGCCCCAATCATGAGCTCTCAAGAGAAATAATTCTTCAAAAAAATTATGATCGGCTTTCTGAAAACAATCGGATTATGCTCGATACTTCTTGTGATGGCTCTTTTATGATGAATACTATTGAATACAAATGGAATTTATTGGATATAATTAAATGCAACTCTGAAGATTGGGATCTCGACGAAGGTAAGGAGTCAGGTATGACACCTAAGTTTGATTGTGTTAAATCTTTTATGGATACTGATGTTTTCCGTAAATTTAGCACTTAATATGGACTTGACTCTGAGATAGTAGCTTCTTTCTGTGAATCTTTTGCTACTTATGTTGATCTCCCCAAGGAGAAGTGGTTTAAATATCATCCTCCCATAGAAGTAAAAGTAGATGCACCTACTAAAGTTGAAGAAAAGACCGTCACTTATAATGATCCTATTGTTCCTACTTCTTATGTTGAGAAACCACCTTTCCCTGTTAGAATAAAGGATCATGCTAAAGCTTCAACTGTGGTTTGTAAAAGTAATATTAGAACTTATACACCTCCTGAACAAGTCAAAGTTGAACCTAATATTGCTATTGTTAAAGATCTCTTGTCTGATAATATTGATGGGCATGTTATTCATTTCTGCGGTGAAACCGCTAGAATTGCCAAACATTGTGCTGAAGATAAACATAGACCTGTGGTAGGCGTGCCTGTTATTTCTGTTAAAATAGGAGATCATTGTTATCATGGCTTATGTGATATGGGTGCTAGTGCTAGTGTTATACCGCATACTTTATACGAAGAAATTAAGCATGAAATTGCACCTGCTGAGTTAGAAGGAACTGATGTTACAATTAAACTTGCCAATAGAGATACTATATCAGCGATGGGAATTGTTAGAGATGTTGAAGTCTTGTGTGGGAAAACTAAATATCCTGCTGATTTTCTTGTTCTTGGTTCCCCACAAGATAGCTTTTGTCCCATAATATTTGGTAGACCCTTCTTGAACATCGTTAATGCTAAGATAGACTGCGAAAAGAATGTTGTTACTATTGGTTTGGGTGATATGATTCATGAGTTTCATTTCTCTAAATTTAGTAAACAACACCGTGAAGAAGAATTGCCTAGTAAGGATGAAATTATTGGTCTTGCTTCTATTGCCGTACCTCCTAGTGATCCTTTAGAACAATATTTGCTAGACCATGAAAATGATATGTTTATGAATGAAAGAAGGGAAATAGATGAAGTATTCTTTAAGCAAGAACCTATTCTGAAACACAATTTTCCTGGTGAAATCCTAGGGGATCCTCCTCCACCCAAGGGTGATCCCCTGTTTGAGCTTAAACCGTTGCCTGATAATCTTAAATATGCTTATCTTGATGAAAAGAAGATATATCCTGTTATTATTGGTGCTAACCTTTCAGAGCATGAAGAACAAAGATTATTGAAAACTCTGAAGAAGCACCGAGCTGCTATTGGATATACTCTTGATGATCTTAAGGGCATTAGTCCCACTCTATGTCAACATAAAATAAATTTGCGAGAAGATGCCAAACCAGTTCGTGATCATCAACGACATCTGAATCCTAAAATGAAAGAAGTGGTAAGAAAAGAAATGCTAAAGCTTCTTGAGGCAGGTATAATTTATCCGTTCTTTGATAGTCGATTGGGTAAGTCATGTCCATTGTGTCCCTAAGAAGGGAGGTATTCTTGTTGTTCCTAATGATAAAGATGAATTGATTCCACAAAGAATTATTACAGGTTATAGGATGGTAATTGATTTCCGTAAATTAAATAAGGCTACTAAAAGGATCATTACCCTTACCTTTTATCGATCAAATGCTAGAAAGATTATGCAAACATACACATTATTGCTTTCTAGATGGTTATTCTGGTTTCTCTCAAATACTGTGTCGACTAAAGATCAATCAAAGACCACTTTTACTTGCCCTTTTGGTACTTTTGCTTATAGACGTATGCCTTTTGGTTTATGTAATGCACCTGCTACCTTTCAAAGATGCATGATGGCTATATTCTCTAACTTTTGTGAAAAGATTTGTGAGGTTTTCATGGACGACTTTTCCGTCTATGGATCCTCTTTTGATGATTGCTTGAGCAACCTTGATCGAGTTTTGCAGAGATGTGAAGAAACTAATCTTGTCTTGAATTGGGAAAAGTGCCACTTTATGGTTAATGAAGGTATTGTCTTGGGGCATAAAGTTTCGAAAGAGGTATTGAAGTTGATAAAGCCAAGGTTGATGCTATTGAAAAGATGCCATGTCCCAAGGACATCAAAGGTATAAGAAGTTTCCTTGGTCACGCCGGATTTTATAAGAGGTTCTTTAAGGACTTCTCAAAAATTTCTCGGCCTCTGACTAATTTATTACAAAAAGATATACCATTTGTCTTTGATGATGATTGTGTAGAAGCATTTGAAATACTTAAGAAAGCATTGATCTCTGCACCTATTGTTCAGCCACCTGATTCGAATTTACCCTTTGAAATTATGTGTGATGCTAGTGATTATGATGTAGGTGTTGTTCTAGGGCAAAGAGTTGATAAGAAATTAAATGCTATCCATTATGTTAGTAAGACTCTAGACAATGCTCAAAGAAATTATGCTACTACTGAAAAAGAACACTTAGCAGTTGTATTTTCTTGTGATAAGTTCAGACCTTATATTGTTGATTCTAAAGTAACTATTCACACTGATCATGCTGCTATTAAATACCTTATGGAAAAGAAAGATGCTAAACCTAGACTTATTAGATGGGTTCTCCTGCTACAAGAATTTGATTTGCATATTGTTGATAGAAAGGGAGCTGAGAACCCGTTGCGCATAACTTGTCTAGGTTAGAAAATGTTCTTGATGACCCACTACCTATTGATGATAGCTTTCCTGATGAACAATTAAATGCCATAAACACTTCTCGTAGTACTCCATGGTATGCTGATTATGCTAATTACATCGTTGCTAAATTCATACCACCTAGTTTCACATACCAGCAAAAGAAAAAGTTATTCTATGATTTGAGACATTACTTTTGGGATGACCCACATCTTTATAAAGAAGGAGTAGATGGTGTTATTAGACGTTGTGTACCTGAGCATGACTAGGAACAGATCCTACGCAAGTGTCACTCCGAAGCTTATGGAGGACACCACGCTGGAGATAGAACTACACATAAGGTATTGCAATCCGGTTTTTATTAGCCTACTCTCTTCAAGGATGCCCGTAAGTTTGTCTTTTCTTGTGATGAATGTAAAAGAGTTGGTAATATTAGTAGACATCAAGAAATGCCTATGAACTATTCACTTGTTATTGAACCATTTGATGTTTGGGGCTTTGATTATATGGGACCTTTTCCTGCCTCCAATGGATATACACATATTTTAGTTGCTATTGATTACGTTAATAAGTAGGTAGAAGCTATTCCAACTAGTAGTGCTGATCATAACACTTCTATTAAAATGCTTAAAGAAGTTATTTTTCTGAGGTGTGGAGTCCCTAGATATTTAATGACTGATGGTGGTTCACATTTTATTCAGGGTGGTTTCCGAAAAATGTTTGCTAAGTATGATGTTAATCATAGAATTGCATCCCATTATCACCCACGGTCTAGTGGTCAAGTAGAATTGAGTAACAGAGAGCTCAAATTAATTTTGCAAAAGACTGTCAATAGATCTAGGAAGAATTGGTCCAAGAAACTTGATGATGCATTATGGGCCTATAGAACTACATATAAAAATCCTATGGGTATGTCTCCATATAAAATGGTTTATGGAAAAGCATGTCACTTACCTCTCGAACTAGAACATAAGGCATATTGGGCTATTAAAGAGCTCAACTATGATTTCAAACTTCTTGGAGAGAAGAGGTTATTTGATATTAGCTCACTTGATGAATGGAGAACCCAAGCTTATGAGAATGCCAAGTTGTTTAAAGAAAAAGTTAAAAGATGGCATGACAAAAGGATACAAAAGCGTGAGTTTAGTGTAGGTGATTATGTATTACTATACAACTCTCGTTTAAGATTTTTTGCAGGAAAACTTCCCTCTAAATGGGAAGGCCCTTACGTTATTGAGGAGGTCTATCGTTCCGGTGCTATAAAAATCAACAACTTCAAAGGCACAAATCCGAAGGTGGTGAACGGTCAAAGAATCAAACATTATATCTCAGGTAATCCTATAAATGTTGAAACCAATGTTATTGAAACCGTAACCCCGGAGGAATACATAAGGACACTTTCGAGCGTTTGGACTCGAAAAGGAATAGGTATGTGGTACGGTAAGTAAACCGACTCCAAAACAGTTTTGGAATATTTAGAAAAATAGAAAAATAAGTAGCAGTCCGAGAAGGACACGAGGGCCCCATGAGGGTGGAGGGTGCGCCCCCTACCTCGTGGGCACCTCGTGTGCCTTTCGAACTCCGTTTTCTTGCACGATACGTATTTTGGTCGGTAAAAATTCATTATATATTCTCCCGAAGGTTTTGACTACCGTATCACGCAATTATCCTCTGTTCTTGTTTCGAGTTGTCCTACTGCAGATTAGATCAACATGTCGTCTCAGGATTCGGAAGGAGAAAGCTATGTGGATGACTACCTAGCAAATCCTAGGGTCTATGGAGATGTGGAGCACGGTGGTTGGACTATGGAGAAATAAGAGGACTATGAACCCAAGGGGAAGGAGGAGACGAGCTCAGATGAAGATGAAGCCCCATTACCTCAACCTGGGGACATGCACGTGGAGTTCAAAAGGTCAAGTCTCCCTGATAGGGCAAAGAAACCAAAGATCGAGTTTATCCCTTTTCGTCTCTTGCAGGAAAATAAGCAGGACCTATGCAAAAAGATATTAACCCTGGAGCGAGAGATTGATTATTTGAGGGACCAAAATTCTGTCCTCAAGCGCAAATTAAGGGAGAAGCCTATGCCATCGACTAAATCAACATCAACTCCACCCTCTTCACCAACAAAGAAGGAGACATAATCACATGGGTATGGGCACTCCCCTTGGCAACTGCCAAGCTTGGGGGAGGTGCCCCGGTATCGTATCACCATCACACTCCTATCTTTACCATTTTTCTTAGTTCGATCCTATTAGCAGTATCTTGATCTAGTAGAATAAAGTTTATGGCATGATCTAGTTTTGAGTTTTGCTTTATGTTCTCTCTATGTAATCGAGTCTGTGAGCTATATATAATAAAGATTAGTGTGGTGTCAAGGGGCTTGATTATTTTGCTATTATCTTGAGTGAATAAAAGAAAAGAAGAATAAGAATAAAAAGAAACAAAGAGTTCATATTGATCTTAGTGAGAGTAATGACTTCACATAGAAAGAGTATGATGATTGAAAGTTGTTGGGAGTTGGCAGACATAGCTTTGGTCATCGTTGCAATTAATAGGAAGTAATAAGGGAAGAGAGGTTTCACATATAAATATACTATTATTGACATCTTTTATGATTGGGAGCACTCATTAAAATATGACATGCTAAAAAGTTGATGTTGGACAAGGAAGACAACGTAATGGGTTATGTTTTCTTATATCTAAGATAAAGTATGTTGTCATGTATCTTCCAACATGTTGAGCTTGCCTTTCCCCCTCATGGTAGCCAAATTCTCAGCACCAAGTAGAGATACTACTTGTGCTTCCAAAAACCCTTAAACCAGTTTTTCCATGAGAGTCCACTATACCTACCTATGGATTGAGTAAGATCCTTCAAGTAAGTTGTCATCGGTGCAAGCAATAAAAATTGCTCTCTAAATATGTATGATTGATTGGTGTGGAGGAAATAAGCTTTATACGATCTTGTGATGTGGAAGAAATAAAAGCGACGGACTGCATAATAAAGTTTCATATCACAAGGGGCAATATAAAGTGACGTTCTTTCGTAGGATTTTGTGCATAAAAGAGCATGGCAACCTCTGCTTCCCTCTACGAAGGGCCTATCTTTTATTATTATCTTCTACCTTATGCAAGAGTCATGGTGATCTTCACCTTTCCTTTTTACATTTTATCCTTTGGCAAGCACAATGTGTTGGAAAGATCCTGATAGATATATCTAATTGGATGTAGGGGAGCATGAGTTATTATCGTTGACATTGCCCTTGAGGTAAAAGGTTGGGAGGCGAAACTATAAGCCCTTATCTTTCTCTGTGCCCGATTAAAACTCTGTAACCACAAGTATCGCGTGAGTGTTAGCAATTATGAAAGATTAAATGATAGTTGAGTATGTGGACATGCTATTGAGCTCTGACATAGACTCTTTCTGATGTTATGATAAATTGCAATTGCTTCAATGACTGAGATTATAGTTTGTTGGTTCTCAATAAAGTTTATGATTCGTACTTTTGCATTGTGAATAGATTATTACTTGAGCATAAGAAATCATATGACAGTATCTATATATGTTGTTGTTATGAGAATAATCATGATGCCTTCATATTCGTATTTTATTTTTATCGACACCTCTACCTCTAAACATGGGGACATATTTATCGTTATCGGCTTCCGCTTGAGGACAAGCGAGGTCTAAGCTTGGGGGAGTTGATACGTCCATTTTGCATCATGCTTTTATATCGATATTTATTGCATTATGGGCTATTATTACACATTATGTCACAATACTTATGCCTATTCTCTCTTATTTTACAAGGTTTACATAAGGAGGGAGAATGTAACACCGCAATTCTCAATGGAAAAGGAGCAAATATTAGAGACCTATTCTTCACAACTCCAAAAGTCCTGAAACTCCACGGAAGTCATTTGGGGAAATAATAAAAAATATTGAGCGGAAGAAGTTCACTAGAGGGGGACCCACCTGGCCACGAGGGTGGGGGGCGCGCCCCCCTGCCTCGTGGGCCCCCTGTTGGCTCTCAGATGGCCATCTTCTACTATATGAGGTCTTTCATCGAGGAAAAAAATCATAAGCAACCTTTCGGGACGAAACTCCGCCGCCACGAGGCGGAACCTTGGCGGAACCAACCTAGGGTTCCGGCAGAGCTGTTCTGCCTGGGACACTTCCCTCCGGGAGGGGGAAATCATCGCCATCGTCATCAGCAATGCTCCTCTCATCGGGAGAGGGAAATCTCCATCAACATCTTCACCAGCACCATCTCATCTCAAAACCCTAGTTCATCTCTTGTATCCAATTCTTGTCTCCAAGTCCGGGATTGGTACTAGTAGGTTGCTAGTAGTGTTGATTACTCCTTGTAGTTGATGCTAGTTGGTTTATTTGGTGGAATATAATTTGTTCAGATCCTTTATGCATATTATTACCCTCGATTATGAACATGAATATGCTTTGTGAGTAGTTACGTTTGTTCACGAGGACATGGGAGAAGTCTTGCTATTAGTAGTCATGTGAATTTGGTATTAGATTCGATATTTTGATGAGATGTATGTTGTCTAGCCTCTAGTGGTGTTATGTGAATGTCGACTACATAACACTTCACCATTATTTGGGCCTATAGGAAGGCATTGGGAAGTAATAATTAGATGATGGGTTGCTAGAGTGATAGAAGCTTAAACCCTAGTTTATGCATTGCTTCGTAAGGGGCTGATTTGGATCCATATGTTTCATGCTATGGTTAGGTTTACCTTAATACTTTTGTTGTAGTTGCGGATGCTTGCAATAGAGGTTAATCATAAGTGGGATGCTTGTTCAAGTAAGAACAGCACCCAAGCATCGGTCCACCCACATATCAAATTATCAAAGTACCGAACGCGAATCATATGAACGTGATGAAAACTAGCTTGACGATATTCCCATGTGTCCTCGGGACCGCTTTTCCTTATATAAGAGTTTGTCCAGGCTTGTCCTTTGCTACAAAAAGGATTGGGCCACCTTGCTGCACTTTATTTACTTTTGTTACTTGTTGCTCGTTACAAATTATCTTATCGCAAAACTATCTGTTACCACTTATTTCAGTACTTGCAGAGAATACCTTGCTGAAAACCGCTTATCATTTCCTTTTGCTCCTCGTTGGGTTCAACACTCTTACTTATCAAAAGGACTATGATAGATCCCCTATACTTGTGGGTCATCAGGTACAACCACTTCAATATCAAGGGCACCCCATGTGGCACTTTAACGGGGAAGATGATGCCACCCGCTGTGGGCGTAAGGGACCGGACTCAGTTGTTTCTCTAGCAAAAATTATGTCTGATTTATACAAGGGAGAGGAAGAGGAGTTCATCTATATTAAGCCACGGGATGGATTCTCAATGTACAACCCTCCAAGCTGGGTGAGCTGTCACTTTTTACACCCAGCCTTCCCGCATTCTTCGTCATAAGTACTCACCTTGCCGTTTCATGGCAGGAACTGCGAAAAGCTGTAAGGGAGGTCAACAGCCCACCTCCACAACCGGAGGACCCTGACCGGGCCCTCGATCCCGGACTCGAAGAGGATCCGGACATATTTGTGGAGCTGATCGACAGGACATTCTATCAATTGAGCTGCGATGATGCCATGGTGGCCATCACAGCCGACTATCCGGGGCTACTCCCTGCATCGCATGTAAGAAAAACCAGAGTCCCAACTTCCGAGAAGGATCCCCTTTTATGCACTTCACCTACCGCACATATATGGTGTCTTACGGGGAAGGCCCTCGGGACGCCATGCCGAACCCGAAGTGACTCGCCAACAAGGGGCACCGGCCGGTAGGCTAAAAGGAAGGCGGTCAGATCGAGATGCCGCGCAGAGGTATGATCTGTAACCTCGCTCCGTGGTTGTCGTCTTTTAAAATATAATAATGTCCATGTTTCCTAGTAGGAAAACGCCGCGGACTATATCCGGAGAGGTTGCCGATCACGCCTCCACCAGTCGGGCTCGGGGCGGACATAGAGGCGGAAGCTAACACGGGCGAACGCGGATGTTCCTCCTCTGAGGAGGATGCGGATAGAATATCCGCTACAAATTCGGAAGTGGATAGCGCCATGAATCACAGGCATCGCCGGGCCGTACTCCGTGATGCTTGTTTCTCCCAAGAGGCGTTTGATGCCTTCAACTCAGGATACGCGTACATCCGTGCTGCTCAAAATGGTCTTGCCAGAGCCACGGACCAGTATGTAAAGGATATACGGGTAAGAAAATCTGATGATTATATATATCAGTAGCCCCGATACTTGAAACAGTTGACACAACTGATTTAAGGATCATTACATATTTTTGTGCAGGTTCTTACAGAGAAGAATACCCAATTGTCTCAAGAGCTGGAAGAGTGCAAAGCCCAGCTACGGGCCGCAGTTGCCGCGTTGAAGGAGTCCGAGAAGGCCCCCTCTGGTAACACTTGTTTCCATTTCAAAGAATGACAGGTACCATAGAGTATACGACATGCATGCAAATCTAACAATAGATTTTGCAGATGACTCCGGAGTGAATCCGGAGGCCGTCCCAGGGGATACGCAACGTGCTAATCGACAGCTAAATCTTTGGCGAGCGCTGCGGCTTACGTGGTCGAGCGGAGAAAAATGATCTCTAGGACGCCAATGTCCAGCTGGGCGTGGAACTGAAAGATGTCCGAGCCCAGCTTGTGGACTCCGTGAAGGAGAATAAGCGGCTTCGACGCGGCATTTTCAGTAAGTGCTTGAACGAACCTTTGAAACAGTTCGGCGAAGAAGCCGGCTAACAGAGTTATGTCTGTAGGTATGCTGACGGGTCGTCCCGTGGAGGAGATGCCCGGGTCTGCGGGTGATCTTCTACCAGAGCTCTCACAACTGCACGAACATGTTCGGGGGTGATGCAGGGTATTGCCCAAGCCTTGTGGCCATCCGCCTCCCTGCCAGGAGGCATGGGGGAGCTTATAGAGAAGTTCAAGGGAGCATGGCAGCGCTTCCGATTATGGAAGATATCAGCCTGCCGACAAGGTGCAAGGGAAGCCTGGGCCATGGTGAAGACGCGATATACCAAAGCTGACCCAAACCACATGGCCGAGGTCGGACCTGTGGGGCCCGATGGGAAGGAGATCCCCGTTAGTTTAGTGTATGACCAAGTAGAATTTGCCGCAAAGTATTCCCAACAGGATTGTAGGCTAGACAGCCTGTTGGATGGCATAGAAGAAGAATTTAGTCAGCCTAAGTGACTGTGTATTTTAAGTGACATATGTAATGCCCCTAGCTGGATTGTAAATCATTTGTCATGGCGGACCTTTTCGCTTCGACCTCTGGACCCGATAGTCCAGAGTGTATCCGAATACCCACTTGGTTATATAAAAACTGGGGTATGCGTGGAGACCAGGGAGAATAGTTCCGTTAGGGGTTCCTTTCCCTGGGTACGCATGCCCTAATGTGCATGTTCGAACTGCGAAAAGAGACGCAGGCTATAAACATCTGGGGGCATGTATAAAAATAAATAAAAGTTGTCTTTTGTTCACCGATCGAATATTCCCTTAAGAATGCTAGCTTTCGGCTTCACCCAGTCTGAGGTACACATCCGGCTGACCCAGCAGTAACAATCACAGAGGTGCTCCCCTTATGCCCTAGCCGAATTAACGGGAACGTAGGGCATAAACACAAGAGCCAGGCAACCCAGCTTGGCCAAAACTTAAGTCATATCGATGCATATAATGGCGAAAAAAGGTACATGTGGAAGAATAACACATGTGTGGGGCATAAAGCCCAGAAAAATAATTGTATTAAGCTTCTGTATAAGAAGCCCCCAGGTATAATGAGCGCGGTTAACGCGTCAAGATTGTGCAGTGAAGACACAAGTTAGCCTTTTAAGGCCTTAAGGAAAAAGAAGAAAGAAAGAGAGAAAAGACAGATAACGGATATGCAAAAAACTGACGGGGGTAAGGAGAGAACATAGAGTCCGGCACTAGGCGTAGAATCTTCGTAGTCTGGCTGCATTCCATGGATTTGGCTCGAGTCGATTGTCCGATGCATCCCGCAGACGGTACGCTCCACCGGTCAGAACCTGGTCAATAATGAAGGGACCTTCCCATTTGGGCTTGAGCTTGTTCTTTTTCTTCTCCGGCAGGCGTAGAACTAGTTCGCCAACGTTATAGGTTTTGGCCCGTACTTCTCTGCTTTGATACCGTCGAGCCTGTTGCTGATAGAATGCGGAACGGGCTTTTGCCACGTCTCGCTCCTCCTCCAGGGCATCCAAGCTGTCCTGCCGATCGAGCTCGGCCTCTTTTTCTTCGTACATGCACACTCGAGGTGAGTCATGAATTAAGTCGCAGGGTAGAACCGCCTCTGCGTTGTACACCATAAAAAACGGTGTGTATCCGGTAGTGCGATTCGGCGTGGTCCGCAACCCCCATAGTACGGAGTCGAGCTCCTCTACCCAGTGCGTGTTTGATTCCTTTAAGGACCACACTAATCTGGGTTTGATGCCGCTCATGATAAGACCATTTGCTAGCTCGACTTGACCGTTAGTTTGCGGGTGATAGACAGAAGCATAATCGAGCTTAATGCCCATGTTGCTGCACCAAAGTCTTACCTCGTCGGCTGTAAAGTTCATGCCGTTGTGAGTGATGATGCTGTAGAGGATGCCATAACGGTGTACAACCCCAGATATGAAGTCTATCACCGGTCCGGATTCAGCCATTTTAACGGGTTTGGCTTCTATCCATTTGGTGAATTTATCCACCATGACCAGTAGGTATTTTTTCTTATGGGTTCCCCCTTTGAGGGGTCCGACCATATCAAGCCCCCAGACCGCAAAGGGCCAAGTAATGGGGATTGTTTGGAGACTGGTAGGCGGCATATGGCTTTTGTTTGCAAAAAGCTGGCAACCGACGCAACGTTGGACCAGATCATGTGCATCTGCTCGGGCCGTCGGCCAATAGAAACCTGTACGGAAGGCCTTGCTTACAAGGGCCTGGGCTGCGGCATGGTGGTCGCCGAGTCCAGCATGGATTTCTGCCAAAAGCTTCCCCTTCCTCTTCGGAGATGCACCTTTGAAGGACTCTGGTAGTGCTTTTCTTATAGAGCTCTCCCTCATGGACCTTGTAGGCTTTAGATCGCCACACTATGCAGCGTGCCTCATTTTGGTCCTCAGGTAGTTCCTGCCTGGTTAGGTAGGCCAGGAATGGTTCTGTCCACGGGGCGATGACGGCCATAACCACGTGGGTTGAAGGTGTTATTTCGATGGCAGAGCCTCCGATTGTGTCAGAGTGTTCGGTATATGGTGTTGTGGCCGGTTCTGGACTATTGTTACCGTTCTCCCCTTCCCATACCACGGATGGATTTAACAGCCTTTCTAAAAAGATGTTGGGTTGGACAGGGTCGCGCTTAGCGACGATACAGGTGATGTCTACTACGCAACCTTCTTCTTGTAGACGTTGTTGGGCCTCCAAGTGCAGAGGTTTGTAGGACAGTAGCAAATTTCCCTCAAGTGGATGACCTAAGGTTTATCAATCCGTGGGAGGTCTAGGATGAAGATGGTCTCTCTCAAACAACCCTGCAACCAAATAACGAAGAGTCTCTTGTGTCCCCAACACACCCAATACAATGGTAAATTGTATAGGTGCACTAGTTCAGCGAAGAGATGGTGATACAAGTGCAATATGGATAGTAGATATAGGTTTTTGTAATCTAAAAATATAAAAACAGCAAGGTAACAAGTGGTAAAAGTGAGCGTAAACGGTATTGCAATGATAGGAAACAAGGCCTAGGGTTCATACTTTCACTAGTGCAAGTTCTCTCAAACATAATAACATAGATAGATCATATAACAAGCCCTCAACATGCAACAAAGATTCACTCCGAAGGCACTAATAGCGGAGAACAAACGTAGAGATTATGGTCGGGTACGAAACCACCACAAAATTATTCTTTCGGATCGATCTATGAAAGAGTTCGTACTAGAATAACACCTTAAGACACAAATCAACCAAAACCCTAATGTCACCTAGATACTCCATTGTCACCTCAAGTATCCGTGGGCATGATTATATGATATGCATCACACAATCTCAGATTCATCCAACCAACATAAAAGTACTTCAAAGAGTGCCCCAAAGTCTCTACCGGAGAGTCAAGAACGTGTGCCAACCCCTATGCATAGGTTCCCAATTGTCACGAAACCCACAAGTTGATCACCAAAACATACATCAAGTGGCACATGATATCCCATTGTCACCACAAATAATCACGGCAAGACATACATCAAGTGTTCTCATAAAGACTCAATCCGATAAGATAACTTCAAAAGGGAAACTCAATTCATCACAAGAGAGTAGAAGGGGAGAAAGATCATAAGATCCAACTATAATAGCAAAGCTCGCGATACATCAAGATCGTGCCAAATCAAGAACACGAGAGAGAGAGATCAAACACATAGCTACTGGTACATACCCTCAGCCTCGAGGGTGAACTACTCCCTCCTCGTCATGGAGAGTCTTGGGGATGATGAAGATGGCCACGGTGATGGATCCCCCTCCAGAAGTGGCAGGAAAGGGGTCCCGATTTGTTTTTGGTGGCTCTGGAGGCTTGCGGCGGCGGAACTCCCGATCTATCTTTTGTTCTGGAAGTTTTAGGGTACATAGGTATATATGGGTGAAAGGAGTACGTCGGTGGAGCTACGGGGGGCCCACGAGGCAGGGGGGCATGCCCGGGGGGGTGGGCGCGCCCCCCACCCTCGTGAGCACCTCCCGTATCTTCTGACGTGGAGTCCAAGTCCATCAGGTGGTTTCCTTCCAAAAATAACTTCTCTAGTTGATTTCGTTCCGTTTTGACTCCGTCTGATATTCCTTTTCCTCGAAACACTGAAATAGGCATAAAACAACAAATCTGGGGTGGGCCTCCGGTTAATAGGTTAGTCCCCAAAAATAATATAAAAGTGGAAAATAAAGCCCAATATTGCCTAAAACAGTAGATAATATAGCATCGAGCAATCAAAAATTATAGATACGTTGGAGACGTATCAAGCATCCCCAAGCTTAATTTCTGCTCGTCCTCGAGTAGGTAAATGATAAAAAAGAATTTTTGATGCGGAGTGCTACTTGGCATAATTTCAATGTAATTCTTCTTAATTGTGATATGAATATTCAGATCCGAAAGATTCAAGACTAAAGTTCATATTGACATAAAAATAATAATACTTCAAGCATACTAATCAAAGTAATCATGTCTTCTCAAAATAGCATGGCAAAAGAAAGTTCATCCCTACAAAATCATATAGTTAGGCTATGCTTCATTTTTGTCACACAAAGATGTTCCCAACTTCTATACCCCCGATGACAAGCCAAGCAATTGTTTCATACTCAAATAATCTCAAACTTTTTCAACCTTCACGCAATACATGAGCGTGAGCCATGGATAGAGCACTATGGGTGGAATAGAATATGATGATAGAGATTGTGTGGAGAAGACAAAAGAGGAGAAATTCTCACATTGACGAGGCTAATCAACGGGCTATGGAGATGCCCATCAATTGATGTCAACATGAGGAGTAGGGATTGCCATGCAACGGATGCACTAGAGCTATGAATGCTCAACGAATGCAACGGAATATACAAGCCAAGTTCTATAATGAAAAATTCCCACTAGTATGAAAAAGACAACTTATGAGACTCACTATATGAAAAACATGGTGCTACTTTGAAACACAATATATGAAACTCACTACATGAAGAACAAGGTGCTACTTTGAAGCACAATATATGAGACTCACTGCATGAAGATCATGGTGCTACTTTGAAGCACAAGTGTGAAAAAAAGGATAGTAGCATTGCCCCCTTTTTTATTATTATTTTTTGTTTTTTTGGGCCTTTTTTTGGGACAATGCTCTATTGAATGATGATCATCACACTTCTATTGATTACAACATAAGGATTACAACTCGAAACTAGAACAAGGTATGACTCTATATGAATGCCTCCGGCGGTGTACCGGGATGGTGCAATGAATCAAGAGTGACATGTATGAAAAATAATGCATGGTGGTTTTGCCACAAATACGATGTCAACTACATGATCATGCAATGGCGATATGACAAAAGTAAAGTATGTCATGATGATGAACGGAACGGTGGAAAGTTGCATGGCAATATATCTCGGAATGACTATGGAAATGCCATAATAGGTAGGTATGGTGGCTGTTTTGAGGAAGATATAAGGAGGTTTATGTGTGATAGAGCGTATCATATCACGGGGTTTGGATGCACCGTGAAGTTTGCACCAACTCTCAAGGTGAGAAAGGGCAATGCACGGTACCGAAGAGGCTAGCAAAGGCGGAAAGGTAAAAGTGTGTATAATCCATGGACTCAACATTAGTCAAAAGAACTCATATACTTATTGCAAAAATTTAGAAGTCATCATAAATCAAGTATTACGCGCATGCTCCTAGGGGGATAGATTGGTAGGAAAAGACCATCGCTCGTCCCTGACCGCCACTCATAAGGATGCACAAGCGGATACACTTCATGTTTAAAATTTCTTACACAACTTTAACCATACGTGCATGCTATGGGATTTGCTAACTTCAACACAAGCATTTCTCAAATTCACAACTACTCAACTAGCACGACTTTGATATTATCACCTCCATATCTCAAAACAATTATCAAGCATCAAACTTATCTTAGTATTCAACGCACTCAAAAGAAAGTTTCACATATCTTGAATACCAAGTATATTAATATTAAGCAAATTACCATGCTATTAAACACTCTCAAAATAATATAAGTGAAGCATGAGAGTTCATCTATTTCTAAAAATAAAACCACCACCGTGCTCTAAAAGATATAAGTAAAGTACTAGAGCAAATGACAAACTACTCCGAAAGATATAAGTGAAGATCAATGAGTAGCTAAGTAATTATGCAACTATGTGAAGACTCTCCCATTTAAGAATTTCAGATCTTGATACTTTATTCAAACATCAAGCAAAGCTAAAGAAAACTACATTGCAAGGATAGCACAACTCATGTGAAGAAGCAAAAACTTAGGCTCAACCAATACTAACCGATAGTTGTTGAAGAAGAAAGGTGGGATGCCTACCGGGGCATCCCCAAGCTTAGTTGCTTGAGACTTCTTGAAATAATATCTTGGGGTGCCTTGGGCATCCCCAAGCTTGAACTTTTGTGTCTCCTTAATTCCTCTCATATCATGGTTTCTCTTTTATCAAAAGCTTTATTCACAACAAACTCAACAAGAACTCGTGAGATAGGTTAGTATAAACCAATGCAAAACCTTATCATTTCCTACTGTAACAAATCACTAACATTATTATTCAACATTGCATACTAAATGCCTCTGCATATTTAATACTCCTATCATCAAATAGAATCATTAAACAAGCAAACATATGCAAACAATGCAAACATAACAGCAATCTGCCAAAACAGTACAGTCTGTAAACAATGCAAGATTCATCAAACTTCCCTAACTCCAAAAATTATGAACTAAAATTCCCACTGTAATAAATTTATCAGAGCTCAATATGCAAAAAGATTCAACATTATACCACTCTCTGACTTTTCTAGAGAATTTTTGCAACAGCGGTAAACTTTCTGTTTTCAAACAGCAACATGCATACTTGCAAAATAAGCATGGCAAAGGCTATCATTGACTTTTTTATTGAAACTAAAGGTGCAAAACACTATTCTAACTAACAGCAAACAAAACAAAACAAAATTACATGACGCTCCAAGAAAAACACATATCATGTGGTGAATAAAAATATAGCTCCAAGTAAAGTTACCGATGAACGAAGACGAAAGAGGGGATGCCTTCCGGGGCATCCCCAAGCTTAAACTCTTGGTTATCCTTGAATATTACCTTGGGGTGCCTTGGGCATCCCCAAGCTTAGGCTCTTTCCACTCCTTATTCCATAGTCCATCGAATCTTTACCCAAAACTTGAAAACTTCACAACACAAAACTTAACAGAAAACTCGTGAGCTCCGTTAGCGAAAGAAAACAAAACACCACTTCAAGGTACTGTAATGAACTCATTCTTTATTTATTTTGGTGTTAAACCTACAGTATTCCAACTTCTCTATGGTTTATAAACTATTTTACTAGCCATAGAGTCATCAAAATAAGCAAACAACACACGAAAAACAGAATCTGTCAAAAACAGAACAGTATGTAGTAATCTGCAACTAACGCAAACTTATGAAACTCCAAAAATTCTAAAATAAATTTGTGGACCTGAGGAATTTGTCTAGTAATCATCTGAAAAAAGAATCAACTAAATAGCACTCTCCAGTAAAAAGTTCTAGCTAATCTGGTGAGAGCTAAAGTTTCTGTTTTTTACAGCATGATCATAAAGACTTCACCCAAGTCTTCCCAAAGGTTCTACTTGGCACAAACACTAATTAAAACATAAAACCACATCTAACCAGAGGCTAGATAGATTATTTATTCCTAAACAGAACCAAAAATCAAGAAACTAAAATAAAGTTGGGTTGTCTCCCAACAAGCGCTATCGTTTAAAGCCCCTAGCTAGGCATGATGATTTCAATGATGCTCACATAAAAGATAAGAATTGAAACATAGAGAGAGAATCATGAAGAATATGACTAGCACATTTAAGTCTAACCCACTTCCTATGAATAGGGATTTTGTGAGCAAACAACTTATGGGAACAACAATCAACTAGCATAGGAAGGCAAAACAAGCATAACTTCAAAACTTTAAGCACATAGAGAGGAAACTTGATATTATTGCAATTCCTACAAGCATATATTCCTCCCTCATAATAATTTTCAGTAGCATCATGAATGAATTCAACAATATAACCAGCACCTAAAGCATTCTTTTCATGATCTACTTGCATAGAAATTTTACTACTCTCCACATAAGCAAAATTCTTCTCATTCGGAATAGTAGTGGGAGCAAACTCAACAAAAATAACTATCATATGATTGAGAATTATATGATAGAGGAAGAGTCGCCGAATTTTTCCTCTACCACCGCTATCTGATGGGTGACCGACGGAGAGTTAATCTCCCTTTGGTCGGGTTTAAGCCCAATCCGATCATAGTCCGTAGCGACTCCCAAAGCGGCGATGTGATCCAAGAGCTCGTTCAAAGAGGAGAGCTCCATTGGATTCATCCGCTCGGTAAGCTCCGAGCCGATGTGGAGGCTGTTTTCGATGACCCGAGAAGTCATCGTCGGTGCAGCAGCCGAATGGGCGGTCATGACGAAGCCGCCTAGTCGGAGAGTTTGGCCTACAGCCAGGGATCCCCCAGAGGTGATGTTGTCCCTGACAACGAGACGAGCCATCCTTCCTTGTGATGATGGCACAGTGGAACTCTCAATGAAAGCACCAATGTCGGTGTCAAAACCGGCGGATCTCGGGTAGGGGGTCCCGAACTGTGCGTCTAAGGCGGATGGTAACAGGTGGCGGGGGACACAATGTTTACCCAGGTTCGGGCCCTCTCGATGGAGGTAAAACCCTACTTCGTGCTTGATTGATCTTGATGATATGAGTATTACAAGAGTTGATCTACCACGAGATCGTAGAGGATAAACCCTAGAAGCTAGCCTATGGTATGATTGTTGTTGTCCTACAGACTAAACCCTACGGTCTATATAGACACCGGAGGGGGCTAGGGTTACACAGAGTCGGTTACAAGGAAGGAGATCTACATATCCGTATTGCCAAGCTTGCATTCCACGCCAAGGAGAGTCCCATCCGGACATGAGACGAAGTCTTCAATCTTGTATCTTCATAGTCCAACAGTCCGGCCAAAGGATATAGTCCGGTTGTCCGGAGAACCCCCAATCCAGGACTCCCTCATTCTTCCTTTACAGGAGAGAGGGTGGGGTCCAAGCTTGTCTCAACTCGCCCAGTTCTTCCTCGAAGTTCTGGCAAAATTCTGCACACACAATACAACGATGAGTCAATGGTTATATATCGAGTCGACAGCAACAAGTCAGTCGGACAAAGGAAAGCACCTTCAAGCATGATGAACAACTTCTTGGCAAGCCCTCCCAGATAGTTCTCCAGGTCGTCCCGCTTGCGAGCAATGCCATCCATCTTTTCGGTCAGATTCTTCTTGTCCTTCTTCAGACAAGTCGCCTCCTTGTTGGCTTCATCAAGGGAAGTTTTCAGCTTCGCATTCTCTTCCTCCAGTTTGCCGACTGAAGCCAGCTTCTGGTCAGCGAATGCAGCTTTCTCGTCGGCTACTTTCTGCGCGGCCGCAAGGTCCAGATCCTTCTTCGCCAGAGCTTGGTTCATGATGTCTACTGCGCAACCTTCTCCTTGTATACGTTGTTGGGCCTCCAAGTGCAGAGGTTTGTAGGACAGTAGCAAATTTCCCTCAATTGGATGACCTAAGGTTTATCAATCCGTGGGAGGCATACGATGAAGATGGTCTCTCTCAAGCAACCCTGCAACCAAATAACAAAGAGTCTCTTGTGTCCCCAACACACCCAATACAATGGTAAATTGTATAGGTGCACTAGTTAATGAAGAGATGGTGACACAAGTGCAATATGGATGGTAGATATAGGTTTTTGTAATCTGAAAATATAAAAACAGCAAGGTAAGTAATGATAAAAGTGAGCACAAACGGTATTGCAATGCTTTGAAACAAGGCCTAGGGTTCATACTTTCACTATTGCAAGTTCTCTCAACAATAATAACATAATTGGATCATATAACTATCCCTAAACATGCAACAAAGAGTCGCTCCAAAGTCACTAATAGCGGAGAACAAACGAAGAGATTATGGTAGGGTACGAAACCACCTCAAAGTTATTCTTTCCGATCAATCCATTGGGCTATTCCTATAAGTGTCACAAACAGCCCTAGAGTTCGTAGTAAAATAACACCTTAAGACACACATCAACCAAAACCCTAATGTCACCTAGATACTCCAATGTCACCTCAAGTATCCGTGGGTATGATTATACGATATGCATCACACAATCTCAGATTCATCTATTCTACCAACACATAGAACCTCAAAGAGTGCCCCAAAGTTTCTACCGGAGAGTCAAGACGAAAATGTGTGCTAACCCCTATGCATAGGTTCATGGCGGAACCATAAGTTGATCACCAAAACATACATCAAGTGAATCACGTGATATCCCATTGTCACCACAGATACGCATACGGCAAGACATACATCAAGTGTTCTCAAATCATTAAAGACTTAATCCGATAAGATTACTTCAAAGGGAAAACTCAATCCATTACAAGAGAGTAGAGGGGGAGAAGCAACATAAGATCCAACTAAAATAGCAAAGCTCGCGATACATCAAGATCGTATCACCTCAAGAACACGAGAGAGAGAGAGAGAGAGATCAAACACATAGCTACTGGTACATACCCTCAGCCACGAGGGTGAACTACTCCTCCTCTCGTCATGGAGAGCGTCGGGATGATGAAGATGGCCACGGTGAGGGTTCCCCCCTCCGTGAGTCTTGAGCAGGTCCCGATTGGGTTTTGGTGGCTACAGAGGCTTGCAGCGGCGGAACTCCTGATCTATTGTGTTCCCCGAAGTTTTTAGGGTATATTGATATATATATAGGCGGAAGAAGTACGTCAGGGGAACCACGAGGGGCCCATGAGGGTGGAGGACGCGCCCCTTACCTCGTGCCTTCCTCATTGCTTTCTTGACATGGACTCCAAGTCTCCCGGGTTGCTTTCCTTCTAAAAATAACTTCTCCGGAAGGTTTCATTTTGTTTCGACTCTGTTTGATATTCCTTTTCTTCGAAACACTGAAACAAGGGAAAAAACAGGAACTGGCACTGGGCTCTGGGTCAATAGGTTAGTCCCAAAAATAATATAAAAGTGCATAATAAAGCCCATAAACATCCAAGATGGATAATATAATAGCATGAATACTTCATAAATTATAGATACGTTGGAGACGTATCAGCATCCCCAAGCTTAATTCCTGCTCGTCCTCGAGTAGGTAAATGATAAAAGAAAGAATTTATGAAGTGTGAATGCTAGAAGTTGCACAAGTTTGATCAATGATAATTTCAATCACCTTTTCTTGCATCATTATATGTCATAACAGTAGCTAATATCATAAAACTTTGCATGATCAAGTAACAAACTATTCACATGTTAAAGTATAGAACATAAACTTTCTTGAAAACTAACAAACCGTGTTATTAGTCATCAAACAATTACAATTCATCTTATTTTCAGGAAGAGTCTATGTCAGAGCTTTAATTCAGCAAACTTCACATACTCAACTATCATTTAGTATTCCATGATTGCTACCACTCAAAGCATATTTTTAGAACAAATAGTATTCATCGAACACAGAGAAAGATAGGGGCTTAATGTTTCGCCTCCCAGCCTTTTACCTCAAGGGTAATGTCAACAGTAATAATTCATGCTCAAATATATTTGAATGGCCATATATGCCTAGATCTTTCCATCACATGATGCTTGCCAACTAAAGAGTAGGTTAGAATGAGAAGGAAAACTACTGACTCTTGCATAAAAGTAAAAGATAGGCCCTTCGCAGAGGGAAGCAGGGATTTGCAGAGGTGCCAGAGCTCGAAGCAAAACAGAGATGAAAATAATTTCGAGAGGTATGCTTTCATTGTTAACATAAGAACCAAGAGTTCCCAATATCTTCCATACTACATACATTATAGGCGGTTCCCAAACAGAAAGGTAAAGATTTTACTCCCCCTCCACCAACAATCATCAATCCATGGCTTGCCCGAAACAACGGGTGCCTCCAACTAACATCAAAACTGGGGGAGTTTTGTTTGCAATTATTTATGATTTGATTTTGATCTTTTGATCATGGGACTGGGCATCCCAGTTACCAGCCATTTTCTCGTGAATGATGAGCGGAGTCCAGTCATCGTGAGAATAACCCACCTAGCATGGAAGATACTGCTAACCCGTAGTCGCTACATGAGCGATTCGGCATACAAAACAGATTATTATTTGAAGGTTTAGAGTTTGGCACATGCAAATTTACTTGGAACGGCAGGTAAATACCGTATATAGGTAGGTATGGTGGACACTCATGGAAGAAACTTGGTTCAAGGGATTTGGATGCACAAGCAGTATTCCCGCTTAGTACAGATATTTTGGCTAGCAAAGGATTCTAATAGTAAGCACCACATGTTAGAGCATCCATAACAATATAACTTCTATACAAATATACCCAAGCATAACTCATTATGTTGTCTTCCTTGTCCAACTTCAACCAATTTGCTCAGGTTTGAAAATAATTAATGGGGATCACAGTCATAGAAGATGTCCAGGATAGTATATTTATATGTGAAATCTCTCTTCCTTCAATATTCTTTCATGAATTGTTCAAGTGACCAATACAATGTTTGCTAACCTTCAAAAAATTTACCACCTCTACTTCTTATATGTGAAGGCATTACACCCCATGGGAAAGCACATGAAACATATATAATTTCAGATTTAATTCATTCAACCATTTACTCATAGGATATAGGTGAAGCACATGAGTAAATGACCAACTACTCCAAAAAGATATAAGTGAAGATCAATGAGTAGTTAAATAATTATGTAGCTATGTGAAGACTCTCTCTCATTTAAGAATTTCAGATCTTGGTATTTTATTCAAACAGCAAGCAAAACAAAATAAAATAAATTGACGCTCCAAGCAAAACACATATCATGTGGTGAATAAAAATATAGCTCCACGTAAAGTTACCGATGAACGAACACGAAAGAGGGGATGCCATCTGGGGCATCCCCAAGCTTAGGCTCTTGGTTATCCTTGAATATTACCTTGGGGTGCCTTGAGCATCCCCAAGCTTAGGCTCTTGCCACTCCTTATTCCATAGTTCATCGAATCTTTACCCAAAACTTGAAAACTTCACAACACAAAACTCAACAGAAAACTCGTAAGCTCCGTTAGCGAAAGAAAACAAAACACCACTTCAAGGTACTGTAATGAAATCATTCTTTATTTATATTGGTGTTAAACCTACTGTATTACAACTTCTCTATGGTTTATAAACTCTTTTACTAGCCATAGATTCATTAAAATAAGCAAACAACACACGAAAAACAGAATCTGTCAAAAACAGAACAGTCTGTAGTAATCTGTAACGAATGAAAACTTCTGGAACTTCAAAAATTCTACCAAAATAGGAAGACCTAGATAATTTGTTTATTGATCTGCTGCAATTGGAATCAGTATTTTATCACGTTCTGGCAATTTTTAACAATTGTTTTCGTGAACAGAAAGTTTCTAGAATTTTCAGCAAGATCAAATAACTATCATCCAAGAAGATCCTATAGGTCTTACTTGGCACGAACACTAATTAAAACACAAAACCACATCTAAACAGAAGCTAGATGGGTTATTTATTACTAAACAGAACCAAAAATCAAGAAACTAAAATAAAAGATAAAAATTGGAAAATATGAATAGCACGTTTAAGTCTAACCCACTTCCTATGCTTAGGGATTTTGTGAGCAAACAACTTATGGGAACAATAATCAACTAGCATAGGAAGGCAAAACAAGCATAACTTTAAAACTTTAAGCACATAGAGAGAAAACTTGATATTATTGCAATTCCTGCAAGCATATATTCCTCACTCATAATAATTTTCAGTAGCATCATGAATGAATTCAACAATATAACAAGCACCTAAAGCATTCTTTTCATGATCTACAAGCATAGGAAATTTACTACTCTCCACATAAGCAAATTTCTTCTCATGAATAATAGTGGGAGCAAACTCAACAAAACAACTATCATGTGATTGAAAATTAAGATCAAGATGACAAGTTTCATGGTTATCATTATTCTTTAGAGCATACATGTCATCAAAATAATCATCATAGATAGGAGGCATTCTTTCATCATAGTAAATTTTCTCATCAAAGCTTGGGGGACAAAAAATATCATCTTCATCAAACATAGCTTCCCCAAGCTTGTGGCTTTGCATATCATTAGC
Source organism: Aegilops bicornis (assembly GCA_021605145.1). Lineage (NCBI taxonomy): Eukaryota > Viridiplantae > Streptophyta > Magnoliopsida > Poales > Poaceae > Aegilops > Aegilops bicornis. The sequence continues at coordinate 435,872,884 of CM038672.1, read as the reverse complement.
ATCATGGGTATTCAAAGAATTAATACTAAAAACATTGCAATCATGCTCATCATTCAAAGATTTGTTGCCAAACATTTTAATGCATTCTTCTTCTAACACTTTGCCACAATTTTCTTTTCCATCATACTCACGAAAGATATTAAAAAGATGAAGCGTATGAGGCAAACTCAATTCCATTTTTTTGGTAATATTCTTTTTATAAACTAAACTAGTGCTAAAACAAGAAACAAAAAGATTCGATTGCAAGACCTAAAGATATACCTTCAAGCACTCACCTCCCCGGCAATGGCGCCAGAAAATGCTTGATGTCTACTACGCAACCTTCTCCTTGTAGATGTTGTTGGGCCTCCAAGTGCAGAGGTTTGTAGGACAGTAGCAAATTTCCCTCAAGTGGATGACCTAAGGTTTATCAATCCGTGGGAGGCGTAGGATGAAGATGGTCTCTCTCAAGCAACCCTGCAACCAAATAACAAAGAGTCTCTTGTGTCCCCAACACACCCAATACAATGGTAAATTGTATAGGTGCACTAGTTCGGCGAAGAGATGGTGATACAAGTGCAATATGGATGGTAGATATAGGTTTTTGTAATCTGAAAATATAAAAACAGCAAGGTAAGTAATGATAAAAGTGAGCACAAACGGTATTGCAATGCTTTGAAACAAGGCCTAGGATTCATACTTTCACTAGTGCAAGTTCTCTCAACAATAATAACATAATTGGATCATATAAATATCCCTCAACATGCAACAAATAGTCACACCAAAGTCACTAATAGCGGAGAACAAACGAAGAGATTACGGTAGGGTACGAAACCACCTCAAAGTTATTCTTTCCGATCAATCCATTGGGCTATTCCTATAAGTGTCACAAACAGCCCTAGAGTTCGTACTAAAATAACACCTTAAGACACACATCAACCAAAACCCTAATGTCACCTAGATACTCCAATGTCACCTCAAGTATCCGTGGGTATGATTATACGATATGCATCACACAATCTCAGATTCATCTATTCTACCAACACATAGAACCTCAAAGAGTGCCCCAAAGTTTCTACCGGAGAGTCAAGACGAAAACGTGTGCCAACTCCTATGCATAGGTTCGTGGGCGGAACCCGCAAGTTGATCACCAAAACATACATCAAGTGAATCACGTGATATCCCATTGTCACCACAGATACGCACGGCAAGACATACATCGAGTGTTCTCAAATCATTAAAGACTCAATCCGATAAGATTACTTCAAAGGGAAAACTCAATCCATTGCAAGAGAGTAGAGGGGGAGAAGCAACATAAGATCCAACTAAAATAGCAAAGCTCGCGATACATCAAGATCGTATCACCTCAAGAACACGAGAGAGAGAGAGAGAGAGAGAGAGAGATCAAACACATAGCTCTTGGTACATACCCTCAGCCCCGAGGGTGAACTACTCCCTCCTCTCGTCATGGAGAGCGCCGGATGATGAAGATGGCCATCGGTGAGGGTTCCTCCGTGGTGCCTAACAGGGTCCCGATTGGGTTTTGGTGGCTACAGAGGCTTGCGGCGGCGGAACTCCCGATATATTATGTTCCTCAAAGTTTTTAGGGTATATTGATATATATAGGCGGAAGAAGTAAGTCAGGGGAGCCACGAGGGGCCCACGAGGGTGGAGGGCGCGCCCCCCTGCCTCGTGCCTTCCTCGTTGCTTTCTTGATGTGGACTCCAAGTCTCCCGGGTTGCTTTCTTTCTAAAAATAACTTCTCCAGAAGGTTTCATTCCGTTTCGACTCCGTTTGATATTCCTTTTCTTTGAAACACTGAAACAAGGGGAAAAAACAGGAACTGGCACTGGGCTCTGGGTCAATAGGTTAGTCCAAAAAATAATATAAAAGTGCATAATAAAGCCCATAAACATCCAAGATGGATAATATAATAGCATGAATACTTCATAAATTATAGATACGTTGGAGACGTATCAGTTCATTGTTTCTGAAAGAAATAACACTCGGTTCAGAAAAAGCAAATAACACCCGTTCAGCAACTGAGCAGTTGACAATTTTTTCATACCAGCAGCTTCATCCTTGGCCTTCTGCAAGTTCATCTTGGCTAGCTCTAGATCGAGATTGAGCTAGAGCTGCTTCGCTCAGTCGACAAGAAACGAGCTCCAAGTTCACGAGTTTACGTAATCGAAGGACGGTCGGTCGACCGGTGAAAAGATTGGTTACTTCAGAACAATAGAGTGATAAATTCAACAAGTTCTAGGACTACTGCCGAATCAAACATCCAACAGTAGTCTCGGGGACTACACCCAGTGGGTGCACTTAGCATGCCCCCACTGGTTCAGGTTACACTCGACCTGGTCCGTCCAGACCGAGTGAGAAAATTCCGATTCTCAGACCCCAGTCGACTGCCCGCAGTCAACTACGGTCTCGAGGACTACACCCAGTGGGTGCACTTAGCGTGGCCCCACTGGTTCAGGTTCCACTCGACCTGGTCCGTCCAAGCCGAGTGAGAAAATTCCGACTCTCAGACCATAGCCGACTGCCCGCAGTCAACCACGGTCTCGGGGACTACACCCAGTGGGTGCACTTAGCGTGCCCCCACTGGTTCAGGTTACACTCGACCTAGTCCGTCCAGGCCGAGTGAGAAAATTCTAATTCTCAGACCCCAGTCGACTGCCCGCAGTCAACTACGGTCTCGGGGACTACACCCAGTGGGTGCACTTAGCGTGCCCCAACTGGTTCAGGTTCCACTCGACCTGGTCCGTCCAGGCCGAGTGAGAAAATTCCGACTCTCAGACCACAGTCGAATGCCTGCAGTCAACTATGGTCTCGGGGACTACACCCAGTGGGTGCACTTAGCGTGCCCCCACTGGTTCAAAGATTCAATCGACATAACTTAGTCGGCTCAACATACAAAACTACTCAGCGGCATGTCAAAACACCCACTGGGTGTACCACAATGCAAAACGCAGACTGATGGAAAGATCCTTCAAAGAAAGTTTTCAGGTAGCATATCCTAACAGAACAAGCGACAAGCTAAAGAGTCAGTCGGTAATCAGCTAACCTGGACGTTGCTCTGGAGAGCTGAGCTGGCGTCATAAGCAGCTTGGCTGGCCTCCCGGACCACCTTCATCTACTCCATCATAATGCCCGCCTAACGTATAGCCTCCTTGGCAGCACCCACCTGGTCCTCTGTGACGTGATGTGCAGCAAAAAGTGAAGATGGATTGGCTGAAGTCTGCGCAGTTGACGCTGATGGATGAGAACTCGACAGTGGTATGGTGAAGGTGACAGAAGTCCGATTGGCATTGTCGGCCTCCTGGATTACCGGTTCCATCACCGGCGTCGACTGAGGCATCTTACCAGTTGAGGTCTTCCTGTTTCTTCTTCCCAAGGGCCTCAGCGGCACATCCTCGTCGCCGTCTGCAAGATCAATGACATTAGGAGGAGCTGCAAAAAGATTAGTCGCCAGAATTCAGTCGACCGCCGTTCAATCAACAAAACAAAGACAAGATTGCGAAGGTCATACCCGGGTTAGAAGTAACCGCATCTTCCATGTCCTCGTCCTCGTTTTTGTAAGCAGAAGTCCCAGAGGTAGCGGCACTGCTGGTTTCAAGATTCATTCGGTCAAACCAAGAAAAGAGTAGACAGCACAGAACCTCGGGTAAAAAATGAAGACAAAACACTCACGCAGAAGCAACAAGGATATCGATTTTGATTTTGGCAGGGTCTTCCGAGACTTCGATGCTACAACTTTGGGCTACTTCGGGGCCTTCTCAGTCGGTGCTGGAGAAGATGTCCAAGGGCGCCGAGGTCATCCGATTAAGCCATGATCGCTTTTCCACGGATACTCGCCGGATCATGGGAGTGCTTGGATCGCCTTTCGGTGCGAGGAGACGAGTCGACTTCCTCCCCGTCGCTAGAGTCATCACTTTCGTCGTCTTCTCCTCCGTCAGAGTGCCACTCGCTGCTCTTGCCTCCGCTCGCCTCCCCTTCCGGATCCTGCTCCTGCTCTCCGTTGGGCATCGAGTACATCTCAGTGGGGGCCTGAAAGACAACAAGTGGAGCAAATGTCAGTCGGTTGGCAAAAAGCAATTACACGATAGATCAACAAAACACTCGGAAATTTAGAGTTGGACCTTGTCTGGTTCATACGAGTTGTCGAGTGGAGGGATCCTCTGGACCCCACAGGGTTATCCTTGTTGCCAGTGATGCCCCTCAACCACTGCTCCACCCTATCCTCGTCGACTTCCTCTGGGTGGATCCGAGTGGTATCATCGATGCCCGAATACATCCACATCGGATGGTCACGAGCTTGAAGTGGCTGAATGCATCATCTGAGGAAGACCTCCAGCAGATCCATGCCAGTCACGCCATCACGAACGAGCTGGACCACTCGCTCGACCAACACCTTGACCTCCGCTTTCTCTGCCGGAGTCACTTTCAAGGCAGAGGGCTTCTCGACTCGAGCCATGGAAAAGGGGGGAAGCCCAGTCGACTGGCCTGGAGTCGGCTGGTCTTTGCAGTAGAACCAGGTTGACTGCCACCCTCTGATTGACTCAGGAAGAATCATGCGTGGGAAAGTACTCTTATCTCTCATTTGAATCCCAAGACCCCCATACATCTGGATCACATGTGTCCTCTCGTCACTCGTATTGGCCTTTTTGACCGACTGAGAACGACAGGTGAAAATATGTTTCCCAGTGTGGTCGTCAACCCAGGAAATTCTCGCACATGGACACGAATGTAGCGAGGTACACGATGGTGTTGGGGAAAAGTGATGAAGTTGTGCTCCAAAGAAGTTCAAAAAGCCTCGGAAGAAAGGATGGGGAGGCAAAGAAAAACCGTGGTCGACATGGGTGGTGAGGAGCACACACTCACCCTCCTGTGGCCGCGGCTCAGTCTCGTCGTCCGGGAGCCGCCCTGATCCGTGGGGAATCAGTCCCCCCTCGACCAGATCATCAAAGTCGTCTTGCCGGATCATCGACTAAATCCAATCCCCCTGGATCCAGCCGCACGGCAAGCCGGATCTCGACGAAGATCCGCCCCGGTTGGTCTTCTTCCCCTTCGCCTTCGCCGTCGCCTTCTTCGCACGCTCCAAGGCCGCCGTCTTCTCCTTCCCCATTGCAGCGAGCGGAGCTCGAGCGGGCCGGTGGTGTTGAGAGAAGAAGTGGTTTCAGTGGAGAAACGGAGGAGAAAGGGGGGGAATGTGGCGCATTGTGCAGAAAACCCGAGCCGCGACGCCTTATATAAGGTCTTCTCCCGAGTGGATGACTTGTGGGTCCAAGCAATCTCGGCAAATCCCGCAACAGTCACGCGCGCAGTACGTGGGGAAAAAGGTGGCGCGGGGATCGAGGAGCCCCTGCCTAATCTTCTCTGATTACCGCGGCCTCCTCCGCCCCGCGCGCTTCCCGAAAAATTTGAATCCCGCAAGATCCGCGGGCAGCAGAGCAACCTGTCAGACTGAAGATTTTTTCCATATCAACACTCGAAGCTTAGCAGTAAAAGTTCACTCGACGAACTAAGAATGGATCAAGTCGACTAAAAAAGAAGTTGAAGTCACCATGTTGTTCATTGATCCCAGCGAGACGCATCTGAAGCGCAAAAACTGAGTCGGAAGTATTTTCAACTCCTTCTCCACTCGAACCCTGAACCATTCGGGGGCTAATGATGAAGCTATGTACCTAGGGTAGGGTCATAGGCCTGTCCTAGACACCCTCCCCTAGGACATTACCCTAAAGCCAGAAGCATTCGAGGGATACCATCATCCACTCGACCAAAAGCATTCCACTCGGAAGACTCGAAGTCACTCGACCACAGCAACTGTCACTCGACGACCAGAAGACCTAAAGCCACTCTATATAGCAACGGTCGGGCGTTTACTCTGTAGACTTGATGGTCATTTATGTCGCTTTATTACTGGCGTTACCAGAAACGCCCCATCTTTATGTACCTTAAACCATGTGTGGCGAGGGCGGAGGGGTGCAGCGAACTCTATATAAGCCACCCCCCTCCTCAGGGACAAGGGTTCGCAGCCCTGTAACTCCACACACATATAATCCAGTCGACCGCCTCCGGGCACCGAGACGTAGGGCTATTACTTCCACCGTGAAGGGCCTGAACTCATAAACCTTGTGTGTACAACTTCACCATAGCTGGGATCTTGCCTCCTCATACCTACCTCCCATTCTACTGTCAGTCTTAGAACCACGACAGTTGGCAGTTCCCAACCAAACATTGTTCACTGGAGTTGAACAATGTTTCCTTTAGCAGCAAACTCGAGTTCTGGGAACCTTTCACAAGTTGGAATATGCAAACTCATACAAAACATTGTTTCGTCAGAATCGAAACAATGTTTCTTCAGCAGACAACTCATTCTTCATGAATTCCTAACTTTGTTCCTTCGCCATAAAATATTGTTTTGCACAGACTGAAATGTGTTTGGCCTTCTTCGATATCGCACCTGAGTTCAACCAACAACAAAGGAGGTGAAGGCACAACCATGTTTTCAGGGTCAAATGATATACTTAAGTTAGCGTTCACCTGATCATGTATTTGCATTGCGCGGCTTCTTGTGATTGGACCGTTGATGATTGGTGGTGTGTTGCCCATGGTTGGGATGTCCTCATCATCCTCCCCCTCTTGAGAAGGAGTCGTCCTCGACTCTAAAGGCCCAAAGTATGGGGAAAGATCAGAAACATTGAAGGTTGGGCTAACACCATATTCTTCTAGAAGATCGATCTTGTAAGCATTGTCGTTGATCCTTTCGAGCACCGCAAATGGTCCATCACCGCGTGGCTGCAATTTGCACTTGCGTTGCTCAGGAAATCGGTTCTTCCGAAGGTGTACCCATACCAAATCGCCTTGCTCGAACACCAGCTTCTTCCTGGTCTTGTTTACCCGCTTCATATATTGTTCAATCATTTTCTCAATGTTCTCCTTTGCTTGGGCATGAAGTTTCTTGACGAAATCAGCACGCTTACTTGCATCAAGGTTGGTTCGTTCCTGCAGTGGCAAAGGAACAAGATCGATGGGAGCAATAGGTTTGAATCCATAAACAAGTTCAAATGGGAAAAATTTAGTGGTCGTATGTACCGCCCTGTTATACGCGAACTCCACATGAGGTAGGCACTCTTCCCACATCTTCAAATTCTTCTTGAGGACTGCTCGTAGCATCATGGACAACGTTTGGTTGACAACTTCAGTCTGTCCATCAGTTTGTGGTGGCATGTCGTGGAAAATAGGAGCTTGGTGCCAAGTTTTCCCCACAAGGTCTTCCAAAAGTAGCTCAGAAATTTGGTGTCACGGTCTGACACAATCGTGAGTGGTACTCCATGTAGCCGCACAACTTCCCTGAAAAATAGATCAGCAATGTATGAAGCATCATCGCTCTTATGACAAGGGATAAAATGTGCCATTTTGCTAAAATGATCAACTACCACAAACACCGAGTCGCTCCCCCTCTTAGTCCATGGTAAACCAAGAACAAAATCCATAGAAATATCTTCCCACGGAGTATTCGGAATAGATAGAGGAGTATATAAACCATGAGGATTCAAGCGGGACTTAGCTTTGTGACAAATCTCGCATCTCATCACGTAACGTTCCACGTCACGTCTCATCTTGTGACCAAAAGAAGTGATCAGCGAGCACACTTTCAGTTTTCTTGGCTCCAAAATGTCCCATGAGGCCACCAACGTGAGCCTCCTGCAAGAGCAACAAACGAACAGAACAATCTGGGATGCACAATTTGTTAGCTCGAAATATAAATCCATCATGCAAGTGAAACTTCTCCCATCCCTTTCCCTTGTTGCACTTTGAAAATGGTTCAGAAAAGTATGAGTCGTTAGCATAAAATTCTTTGATGCTTTCTAAACCAAGGATTTTAACATCAAGTTGGGAAAGTAAAATGTGACGCCTAGACAATGCGTCGGCAACCACGTTATCCTTCCCTTTCTTGTACTAGACAATATAAGGAAAAGACTCTATGAACTCACTCCATTTTGCATGTCTACGGTTCAGTTTTAGTTGGCCCTTTAGATGTTTTAAAGATTCATGGTCAGAATGTATTACAAACTCTTTTGGCCACAAGTAATGCTGCCATGTTTCCAAAAGATCGAACAAGTGCATACAATTCTTTACCATAGACAGAATAATTAAGAGTTGGACCATTAAGCTTCTCACTAAAATAGGCGATGGGTTTACCTTCTTGCATTAGTACTCCACCAATGCCAACACCACTTGCATCACATTCAATCTCAAATGTCTTACCAAAATCAGGAAGTGAAAGCAATGGGGCTGATGCCAATCTCATCTTCAATTCTTGGAAGGACTTGTCTTGGGCATCACCCCATTGGAATGGAGTGTCTTTCTTCGTTAACTCATTCATTGGTGCAGCAATGGTGCTGAAATTCTTCACGAACCGGCGGTAGAAACCGGCAAGTCTGAGGAAGCTACGTACTTGGCTCACATTTTGTGGAGGCATCCACTCACGAATAGCCTTGATCTTCTCTTCATCGACCTCCACACCTTTTGCTGAAACAACAAAGCCAAGAAACACAACCTTGTTTGTGCAAAATGTGCACTTTTCCATGTTAGCATACAACTTTTCCTCTCGTAGGACAGCAAGCACACATTATATATGTACAACATGATCCTCCAAAGTTTTGCTATAAATCAATATGTCATCAAAGTAAACCACGACAAACTTGCCAATGAAAGATCTAAGCACATGATTCATCAATCTCATGAAAGTACTAGGTGCATTTGTTAATCCAAAAGGCATAACCAACCATTCATACAAGCCAAATTTTGTCTTAATTTCCATGGTAACCACTTCGCAAATCAATTTTGGAAAATATGGTGGAGCCACAAAGTTCATCAAGCATGTCATCGAGCCTAGGAATAGGGTGTCGATATCTCACAGTTATGTTGTTAACGGATCTACAATCAGCGCACATGCGCATGGTACCATCTTTCTTTGGAACTAAAAGTATGGGAACAGCAGAAGGAGAAAGACTTTCCCTTACATACCCTCTGTTAAGAAGATCTTCTACTTGCCTCTGAATTTCCTTCGTCTCCTCTGGGTTTGCTCGTCTGATTGGCGGTTTGGTAGTGGGCGCCGGAACCAAGTCGATTTGGTGCTCAATGCCCCGCTTCGGTGGCAAACCAGGTGGTACCTCCTTGGGAAACACATCCTCATACTCCTGCAAAAGATGAAGAACAACACTAGGAAGAGTTGAGGGTAAGTCGTTAGCAGCCAATAAAGTTTCCTTGTACGGGAGTACAAAGAATGGAGTATTAGGTTCTCTCAATTCCCGCATATCCCTTTTCCTAGCTGTCATAACTAACCCCTCTTTTTCCCGGGGCTTGGTCATATTTGGCTGTGGAGCTTTTGGCTGTGGAAACACTCCCTCACTATGTTGGTGGTTCACTCGTTGTATATGATCACTCTCTCCCTTTCTCTTTCCTTTTATTTTCATCTCATCAAGATAGACTTCCTCGGGTGTCATGGGCGGCCAAGTGAACTTTTCTCCTCTATGGACAAAACATAAGCGATTCGCACGCCCGCTGATTTGCACATCACGGTCATGCAATCACGGTCATCCAAGAAGCAAGTGACAAGCGTGCATCGGCACCACATCACACTCAACATCATCTTGATATGTCCCTACTGAAATTGGTATTCACACGCTGCTAATCACCTTAATTGCGCCACAGTCATTCAGCCATTGCATGCGGTATGGATGTGGGTGACGTTTTGTTTGCAATTGAAGCTTCTCGACCATCTCCGTGCTTGCAATATTGTTGCAGCTGCCACTATCAACAATCACTCGACATATCTTTGAGTTGATAAGGCAAGGGTGTGGAGAAGATTATGCCGATGCCCCTTTTCCTCCTCCACAACTTGGGCGTTAAGTGAACGAGATACAACCAAAGCTTCTCCATCAAGTCCCTCATGAGATAAAATAGTTCCTCCTACTTCCCAACCTTGATCCTCTTCCACTTCATCATTGCCACCTTCATGGTCACTGTCAGACTCCCATTCACCTCGTTCATTGAGGATCATAGTTCTTTTGTTGGGACATTCCGAAGAAATATGACCTCTTCCTTTGCACTTGTGTCATTGAATGTCGCTGCTGCGTGTAGAACTCTTTTATGGAGGTGGAGCAGAGGATACTCCTGCTGTAGCTGATGGCCTCTTATCTTGATTGCGAATAGCAGGTGAGGAAGCCGCCGAGGCATGTGGGTGCCTAGGTGGTGCACCCTCAAACTAAGAACCATATGGTTGTTGTGTTCGTGCCATGAGCGTGTGGTGGTGCGGCCTTGGAAAGCACGAGTACGACCATTACGCATATTTTTCTTCTCAACTCTTATAGCTTTATGTACCACATCTTGTACCGTATCATAAGGAAACATCTCCACAAAATCTGATATTTCATCATTCAGCCCATGTAAAAATCTTGCCATTTTCGCCTCATCACTTTCACGGGTTCTTGTCCGAATCAAGAAGACCTCCATCTCTTTATACTACTCCTCAACGGTCACGGGGAACCTTGAGTGAGCCCTGCAACCACTTGTACAATTGCCTCTCATAGTATGATGGAACAAAACGGCGCCTCATGACTTCCTTCATCAAAGTCCAAATTGCGGATATGATTATTGCCAGACATCAACCGATCGTCTTGCAGCTGATTCCACCATGTAAGAGCATACCCAGAGAACTCCATAACAGCAAGATCAACTCTCTTGGCTTCAGAAAAACCATGGATGCGAAAGATTTGGTCACACTTCTCTTCCCACTCAATATATGCATCCGGATCCTCTTTTCCCGTGAATGATGGCACATGTAGCTTCACTCTCGCTTGGTTGTCACGATCATCCTGATCACGACGGTCATAAGGATGATCGTTGCGACCAAAAACAGCACCACGGCGAGGCGGTGAGTAGGGTTCATAGTCCCCCATGCCTTCATCTTCGTCACCATGCTCGGAGAGATCTTCAAGGAAGATGGCATCACCATCATATGCCGCTCGTCGCCGGTGATCAGCAGCAAACCCGTGGGGGTCATGGCCTCGCCCGCGAGCTTCTCCGCCATGCAGCCCACCCTCGCGGGGGGCAGCAAAGTCGCCACGCCTACGTTCAACACCAACAGCAGGGGTGTGCTACCTCTTGAGCACTGCGTTGGATTTCCCCGAAGAGAAAAGGATGATGCAGCAAAGTAGCGTAAGTATTTCCCTCAGTTTTTGAAAACCAAGGAATCAATCCAGTAGGAGGCCACGCGCGAGTCCCTCGTACCTACACAAAGCAAATAACTCCTCGCAACCAACGCGAATAGGGGTTGTCAATCCCTTCCCGGTCACTTACAAGAGTGAGATCTGATAGATATGATAGATAATATTTTTGGTATTTTTGGTATAAAGATGCAAAGTAAAATAAAAGGCAAAGTAAAAAAGCAAAGGCAATAATAAAGTGATGAAGATTAATATGATGAGAATAGACCCGGGGGCCATAGATTTCACTAGTGGCTTCTCTCAAGAGCATACGTATTTTACGGTGGGTGAACGAATTACTGTTGAGCAATTGACAAAATTGAGCATAGTTATGAGAGTATCTAGGTATGATCATGTATTTAGGCATCACGTCCGAGACAAGTAGACCGACTCCTGCCTGCATCTACTACTATTACTCCACTCATCGACCGCTATCCAGCATGCATCTATTAAGTTAATGAAAACAGAGTAACGCCTTAAGCAAGATGACATGATGTAGAGGGATAAATTCATGCAATATGATAAAAACCCCATCTTGTTATCCTTGATGGCAACAATACAATACGTGCCTTGCTGCCCCTAATGCCACTGGGAAAGGATGCCGCAAGATTGAACCCAAAGCTAAGCACTTCTCCCATTGCAAGAAAAACCAATCTAGTAGGCCAAACCAAACTGATAATTCGAAGAGACTTGCAAAGATAACCAATCATACATAAAAGAATTCAAAGAAGATTCAAATATTGTTCATAGATAATCTTGATCATAAACCCACAATTCATCGATCTCAACAAACACACCACAAAAAGAAGATTACATCGAATAGATCTCCACGAGAGAGGGAGAACATTGTATTGAGATCCAAAAAGAGAAGAAGCCATCTAGCTACTAACTATGGACCAAGGTCTGAGGTAAACTACTCACACTTCATTGGAGGGGCTATGGTGATGATGTAGAAGCCCTCCGTGGTGGATTCCCCTTCCGTGAACTCGAACAGGCCCCAAGATGGGATCTCGTGGGTACAGAAGGTTGCGGCGGTGGAATTAGGTTTTTGGCTCCGTATCTGATCGTTTGGGGTACGTAGGTATATATAAGAGGAAGAAGTACGTCGGTGGAGCTTCGTGGGGCCCACAAGGGTGGGGGCGCGCCCTAGGGGGTGGGGCACGCCCCCCTACCTCGTGCCCACCTCGTGGCTTTCTTGACGTAGGGTCCAAGTCTCCTGGATCATATTCGGTGAGAAAATCACGTTCCCGAAGGTTTCATTCCGTTTGGACTCCGTTTGATATTCCGTTTCTTCGAATAACTGAAATAGGCAAAAAACAGCAAATCTGGGCTGGGCCTCTGGTTAATAGGTTAGTCCCAAAAATAATATAAAAGTGGAAAATAAAGCCCAATATGGTCCAAAACAGTAGATAATATAGCATGGAGCAATCAAAAATTATAGATACGTTGGAGACGTATCACGCATCCCCAAGCTTAATTCCTGCTTGTCCTCGAGTAGGTAAATGATAAAAACAGAATTTTTGATGCGGAGTGCTACTTGGCATAATTTCAATGTAATTCTTCTTAATTGTGGTATGAATATTCAGATCCGAAAGATACAAGAAAAAAGTTCATATTGACAAAAAAATAATAATACTTCAAGCATACTAACTAAGCAATTATGTCTTCTCAAAATAACATGGCCAAAGAAAGTTCATCCCTACAAAATCATATAGTTTAATCATGCTCTATTTTTGTCACACAAGAATGCTCTCATCATGCACAACCCCGATGACAAGCCAAGCAATTGTTTCATACTTTAGTAATCTCAAACCTATAAACTTTCACGCAATATATGAGCGCGAGCCATGGACATAGCACTATGGGTGGAATAGAATATGATGATGTGGGGTTATGTGGATAAGACAAAAAAGGAGAAGATCTCACATCAACGAGGCTAATCAATGGGCTGTGGAGATGCCCATCGATTGTTGTTAATGCAAGGAGTAGGGGTTGCCATGCAACAGATGCACTAGAGCTATAAATGTATGAAAGCTCAACAAAAGAAACTAAGTGGGTGTGCATCCAACTTGCTTGCTCACGAAGACCTAGGGCACTTGAGGAAGCCCATTGTTGGAATATACAAGCCAAGTTCTATAATGAAAAATTCCCACTAGTATATGAAAGTGACAAAACAAGAGACTCTCTATCATGAAGATTATGGTGCTACTTTGAAGCACAAGTGTGGCAAAAGATAGTAGCATTGTCCCTTCTCTCTTTTTCTCTCATTTTTTTGGTGGGCTTCTTTGGCCTCTTTTATTTTGGGGCTTCTTTGGCCTCTTTTATTTTTGTAACCTCACATGGGACAATGCTCTAGAAAATGTTGATCATCACACTTCTATTTATTTACAACTCAATGATTACAACTCGATACTAGAACAAAGTATGACTCTATATGAATGCCTCTGACGGTGTACCGGGATATGCAATGAATCAAGAGTGACATGTATGAAAGAATTATTAATGGTGGCTTTGCCACAAATACTGTGTCAACTACATGATCATGCTAAGCAATATGACAATGATGAATGTGTCATGATAAACGGAATGGTGGAAAGTTGCATGGCAATATATCTCGGAATGGCTATGGAAATGCCATAATAGGTAGGTATGGTGGCTGTTTTGAGGAAGATATAAGGAGGTTTGTGTGTGAAAGAGCGTATCATATCACGGGGTTTGGATGCACCGGCGAAGTTTGCACCAACTCTCAATGTGAGAAAGGGCGATGCAGTGCATCAAGAGGCTAGCAATGATGGAAGGGTGAGAGTGCGTATAATCCATGGGCTCAACATTAGTCATAAAGAACTCACATACTTATTGCAAAAATCTACAGGCCATCAAAAACCAAAGCACTACGTGCATGCTCCTAGGGGGATAGATTGGTAGGAAAAGACCATCGCTCGTCCCCGACCGCCACTCATAAGGAGGACAATCAAAGAACACCTCATGTTTCAAATTTGTTACATAACGTTTACCATACGTGCATGCCACGGGACTTGAAAACTTCAACACAAGCATTTCTCAAATTCACAACTACTCAACTAGCACGACTTTGATATTATCACCTCCATATCTCAAAACAATTATCAAGCATCAAACTTTTCTTAGTATCCAACACACTCATAAGAAAGTTTTTACTATTTTTGTATACCGAGCATATTAATATTATTAAGCAAATTACCATGCTATTTAAGACTCTCAAAATAATCTAAGTGAAGCATGAGAGATCAATAGTTTCTTTAAAACAAATCCACCACCGTGCTCTAAAAGATATAAGTGAAGCACTAGAGCAAAACTATATAGCTCAAAAGATATAAGTGAAGCACATAGAGTATTCTAACAAATTCCAATTCATGTATGGCTCTCTCAAAAGGTGTGTATAGAAAGGATGAATGGGGTAAACTAAAAATCAAAGACTCAAATCATACAAGACGCTCCAAGCAAAACACATATCATGTGGTGAATAAAAATATAGCTCCAAGTAAAGTTACCGATGGAAGTAGATTTAAAGAGGGGATGCCTTCCGGGGCATCCCCAAGCTTTGAATTTTTGGTGTCCTTGGTTTATCTTGGGGGTGCCTTGGGCATCCCCAAGCTTAGGCTCTTGCCACTCCTTGTTCCATAATCCATCAAAAGATTTCACCCAAAACTTGAAAACTTCACAACACAAAACTTAACAGAAATCTCGTGAGCTCCGTTAGCGAAAGAAAACAAAATACCACTTCAAGGTACTGTAATGAACTAATTCTTTATTAATATTGGTGTTAAACCTACTGTATTCCAACTTCTCTATGGATTATAAACTATTTTACTATTCATAGATTCATCAAAATAAGCAAACAACACACGTAAAACGAATCTGTCAAAAACAGAACAGTCTGTAGTAATCTGTAACTAACGCAAACTTCTGGAACTCCAAAAATTCAGCCAAAATAGGAAGACCTAGGCAATTTGTTTATTGATCATCAGCAATTGGAATCACTATTTTATCACGTTCTGGTGATTTTTAACAATTGTTTTTGTGAACAGAAAGTTTCTGGAAATTACAGCAAGATCAAATAACTATCGTCCAAGAAGATCCTATAGGTTTAACTTGGTACAAACACTAATTAAAACATAAAAACACATCTAACCAGAGGATATATCAAATATTTATTACTAAGCAGCAAGGAAAAATATTGGGTTGTCTCCCAACAAGCGCTTTTCTTTAAAAGCCTTTTTAGCTAGGCATTGAGATTTCAATGATGCTCACAAGAAAGACAAGAATTGAGGCACAAAGAGAGCATCATAAAACATGTGACAAACACACTTAAATCTAACATAATTCCTATGCATAGGCATATTATAGGCAAACAAATTATCGTAGCAAGCAAAAACTAGCATATGCAAGGAAGCGGAAAGGAACAATAGCAATCTCAACATAACGAGAGGTAATTTAGTAACATGAAAATTTCTATAACCATATTTTCCTCTCTCATAATAATTACATGTAGGATCATAATAAAATTCAACAATATAGCTATCACATAACATATTCTCAACACGATCCACATGCATGCGAAGTTGACACTCTTCCAAAATAGTGGGAATATCATTAACTAAAGTCATGATTTCTCCAAGCCCACTTTTATCAAAAATTTCATAAGATTGAATGTTATACAAATATGTGGGATCTAAAGTTGACACTCTTCCAAACCCACTTTCAATATTATTGCAAACACTATTATCAATCTTATATTCATCATGGGGCTTAAATAAATTTTCAAGATCATAAGAAGAATCTCCCCAATCATGACTATTGGACATAGCAAAACTAGCATCCCCAAGCTTAGGGTTTTGCATATTATTAGCATAATTTAAATCAATAGAATTTATAATAAAATCATTGCAATCATGCTTTTTGTTCAAAGATCTATCGTGAATCACTTCATAAAGCACTTCATCACAATTTTCAGATTTACGGATTTCAGGCAAAACCTTATAAAGGTAACCTAGTGCATCCAAATCACTAGGAGTTGGTTCATCATAATTGGATCTCTTAAAAAGATTGGCAAGAGGATGAGGATACATAGATATTAGCTTCTTTGTTTAGGAATAAATACTCAACTATTTCAACCGAACGAGCAAACGAGCCAAGTAAGACATCAAGGCAAACGAAAAGACGAACGAAAGAAGGGCGAATAAAACGGCAATGGTGAAGTGGGGGAGAGGAAAACGAGAGGCAAATGGCAAATAATGTAATGCGGGAGATAAGGGATTATGATGGGTACTTGGTATGTAGACTTTTGCGTAGACTCCCCGGCAACAGCGCCATAAATTCTTCTTGCTACCTCTTGAGCACTACGTCGGATTTCCCCGAAGAGGAAAGGATGATGCAGCAAAGTAGCGTAAGTATTTCCCTCAGTTTTTGAGAACCAAGGTATCAATCCAAAGAGGAGGCCACGCCATGAGTCCCTCGTACCTACACAAAGAAAATAACTCCTCGCAACCAACGCGAATAGGGGTTGTCAATCCCTTCACGGTCACTTACAAGAGTGAGATCTGATAGATATGATAGATAATATTTTTTCGTATTTTTGGTATAAAGATGCAAAGTAAAATAAAAGGCAAAGTAAAAAAGCAAAGGCAATAATAAAGTGATGAAGATTAATATGATGAGAATAGAGCCGGGGGCCATAGATTTCACTAGTGGCTTCTCTCAAGAGCATAAGTATTTTACGGTGGGTGAACAAATTACTGTTGAGCAATTGATGAATTGAGCATAGTTATGAGAGTATCTAGGTATGATCATGTATATAGGCATCACGTCCTAGACAAGTAGACCGACTCTGCGCATCTACTACTATTACTTTACTCATCGACCGCTATCCAAAGCATGCATCTAGAGTATTAAGTTAATGAAAACAGAGTAACGCCTTAAGCAAGATGACATGATGTAGAGGGATAAATTCATGCAATATGATAAAAACCCCATCTTGTTATCCTCGATGGCAACAATACAATACGTGCCTTTACGCCCCTCATCACTTTGGGAAAGGACACCGCAAGATTGAACCCAAAGCTAAGCACTTCTCCCACTTCAAGAAAAACCAATCTAGTAGGCCAAACCAAACTGATAATTCGAAGAGACTTGCCAAGATAACCAATCATACATAAAAGAATTCAGAGAAGATTCAAATATTGTTCATAGATAATCTTGATCATAAACCCACAATTCATCAGTCTCAACAAACACACCGCAAAAAGAAGATTACATCGAATAGATCTCCACGAGAGAGGGGGAGAACATTGTATTGAGATCCAAAAAGAGAGAAGAAGCCATCTAGCTACTAACTATGGACTCGAAGGTCTGAGGTAAACTACACACACTTCATCGAAGGGGCCATGGTGATGATGTAGAAGCCCTCCATGGTGGATTCCCCTTCCGCCGGAGCTCCGGAACATGCCCCAAGATGGGATCTCGTGGGTACAGAAGGTTGCGGCCGTGGAATTAGGTTTTTGGCTCCGTATCTGATCGTTTGGGAGTACGTAGGTATATATAGGAGGAATAAGTACGCCGGTGGAGCTTTGTGGGGCCTACGAGGGTGGGGGCGCGCCCTAGGGGGTGGGCGCGGCCCCCTACCTCGTGCCCACCTCGTGGCTTTCTTGACGTAGGGTCCAAGTCTCCTGGATCATATTCGGTGAGAAAATCACGTTCCCGAAGGTTTCATTCCATTTGGACTCCATTTGATATTCCGTTTCTTCGAAACACTGAAATAGGCAAAAAACTGCAATTCTTGGCTAGGCCTCCGGTTAATAGGTTAGTCCCAAAAATAATATAAAAGTGGAAAATAAAGCCCAATATGGTCCAAAAGAGTAGATAATATAGCATGGAGCAATCAAAAATTATAGATACGTTGGAGACGTATCAGGGCGTCGTGTGCAACACCTCCTGCCACTCTTCCACGACCAACATGGTGATCGTTGTTTCCCTGCCGTTGCCGGTTGTCGGCGGCCAGCGAGGCAGCGGGGCTGTGTTGATGTTGATCCCCATTACCCGCGATAGGAAGACGACCACCAAACATCCTTCGCATAGCTGCGACTATACTCTCCTCAATCATATCACCAAGTGCTGCACGAGTTTTTGGGAGATCATCTTCCACATGTTGATGCCCATGCACAGTCGAGTAGGATCCTGTCATGTTAACTCTTGGAAACAAGTGGAAAAAGAAAAATATATGTGCAAAACACTCAGCTCACCTTCTTGCTTACCCAAATTCTAATGATTCCTTGGCGGCTGTGCGGAAGTAGCAAATTAGGAGTGGACGGGCGAATGAAAGGAAGGAAGCTGGTAGTTTCTAGGTGGATCTGGGTGGGGTAAAAAGGGAGGGCTAGTGCTGAGATCCAATCGATGCAAACCAAATGAACAAGAAAAAAAAATTGTAGATCCTTGCACCATGTTTGAGCTACAACACTTGCCACTTCAACTTCTGAAAATTTCTCACCAAACTGAATATGATTGCACAGTTGCTCAACACTTTCTCTTCTCTTTTTTTGTTGCTCTTTTTTTTCTCTCTTTTTTTTGCTCTTTTTTTTGCAGCACAATAGATCCAGCAACAAGATTCAAAGAAAAACAACAGCAACTTCGGATAGAACTTGGTGCAAACACAAAGAGGAAAGCGAACAACTAGATCTCAGCAAACAAAGGCTTGGATTTTTTTGTGGCTTTTTGGCTTTGGACTCTAGGATGGGGAAAACCAAACTAAAAAGGATAGATCTAGCAACAAAGATACAAATCCTATCGTGTGAACCTTGCTCTGAATACCAGATGATGCGACCCCGTCTTCGGAGAAGAGGGAGTACAAGGGGAGGTCTGATCTTCACGGCGTAGGATCGATAAATGGATGGGGATAACTAGCTGCAAGCAGCCAAAAAATGGAAAATAAGATATTATGACCCGACAAGGAGGATGCTCACTGAAGCTTGCAATCCGAACATTCGCCGATCCACAACCCATAATACTACCCCACACAACCACGCTCAAGTCGTGGAGCACGGGATAGGTGCAATCCGCAAGGTAAACCACGAACTCTAATCCACGCAACACGATCTAGTCGTGGAGCACAAATTAGGAGCAATTTCTCAAGGAATCACGAGAATAAGGATAACAAGATCTCTCCAATCTCATGAGGAGTCTATGTCTTTGGTGTTTGATAGAAATGGAAAAAGTCCCCGACGAAGGGAAGAGCTAGCCTATTTATAATCGGGACAACCCCCTGGATAGGTGTGAAAGAGAACTAGCTTCTGGAACCATCTTAGGTGTGAAAGGGAACTAGCTTTGTTTGACTAAATGGCTTCAAGACTTAATGAGGTAGCTTCTGGAATACTCTCGTTGGAGGTGGCTGGCAGTTCCCGACCAAACATTGTTCACTAGAGTTGAACAATGTTTCCTTCAGTAGCAAACTCGAGTTCTGGGAACCTTTCGCAAGTTGGAATATGCAAAGTCGTACAAAACATTGTTTCGTCAGAATCGGAACAATGTTTCTTCAGCAGACAACTCATTCTTCATGAATTCCTAACTTTGTTCCTTCGCCATAAAATATTGTTTTGCACAGACTGAAATGTGTTTGGCCTTCTTCGATATCGCACCGGAGTTCAACCAACAACATAGGAGGTGAAGGCACAACCATGTTCTCAAGTCCAAATGATATACTTAAGTTAGCGTTCACCTGATCATGTATTTGCATTGCGCGGCTTCTTGTGATTGGACCGTTGATGATTGGTGGTGTGTTGCCCATGGTTGGGATGTCCTCATCAATTGTATTATAAAAATAATTTTCCAAGATTTTCCTTTAGGATGATTAGATTGCTTGCTTGGTTTGTGCAGTGCAAAAACAGAAACTTTGGCTGTAGTGCGTGATTTTACATTTTTTACTGGAAAGCCAAATGCTTCTGAAACATTTTGCATAGTACTTCTATACAAAAAAAATCTTAATTTTTCATAATTTTGGAGTTACAAATGTATGGTAGATGTTCAGATTGCTACAGACTGTCCTGTTTAAGACATATTCTGTTTTTGATGCATTGCTTTGCGAGTTTTGATGAAACTATCAATTTATGGGTGGTATAAGCCATAGAGGAGTTATAATACAGTATCTACAATGCAAAAACAAAATATGAATGGGTTTGCAACAGTACTTAAAGTGGTGATTTGGTTTATTATACTAACGGATCTCACGAGGGTTTTGTTAAGTTTTGTGTGATCGAACTTTTCAAGTTTTGGGTGATATCACGATGGATGAAGGAATAAGGAGTGGAAAGAGCCTTAGCTTGGGGATGCCCGAGGCACCCCAAGGTAATATTCAAGGACTCCCAAGCAACTAAGCTTGGGGATGCCCCGGAAGGCATCCCCTCTTTCTTCTAATGATCATCGGTAATTTTACTTGGACTTATATTTTTATTCATCACATGATATGCGTAAATCTTGGAGCGTCGTGTGCTTTTTCTCTTTGTTTTAATAATGCACCATGCTGGTATGAGATAGTTCTTGGTTGATTTATAGAATTTTCTTTGCACTTCACTTATATCTTTTGAGTATGGCTTTATAGAATGCTTCATGTGCTTCACTTATATCATTTGAAGTTTGGATTGCCTTTTTCTCTACACATAGAAAACCGCCATTTGTAGAATGCTCTTTTGCTTCACTTATATTTGTTAGAGCGTGGGCATATCTTTTGTACAAAGATTAAACTCTCTTGCTTCACTTATATCTATTTAGAGTCATCAGGAATTGGTCATTCACATAGTTAGTCATAAAATCCTAATAAAACTTGTGGATCACTGAATATGATATGTTTGATTCCTTGCAGTAGTTTTGTGATATAAAGATGGTGATATTAAGTCATGCTAGTGAGTAATTGTGGATTGATAGAAATACTAATGTTAAGGTTTGTGATTACCGAAGCATGCATGTATGGTGAACCGTTATGTGATGAAGTCGGAGCATTACTTATTTTTTGATTGTCTTCCTTATGAGTGGCGGTCGGGGACGAGCGATGGTATTTTCCTACCAATCTATCCCCCTAGGAGCATGCGTGTAGTACTTTGTTTCGATAGCTAATAAATTTTTGCAATAAGTATGTGAGTTCTTTATGACTAATGTTGAGTCCATGTATTATACGCACTCTCACCCTTCCATCATTGCTAGCCTCTTCAGTACCGTGCATTGCCCTTTCTCACCTCGAGAGTTGGCGCAAACTTCATCGGTGCATCCAAACCCCGTGATATGATACGATTTATCACACATAAGCCTTCTTATATCTTCCTCAAACAACCACTATACCTACCTATCATGGCATTTCCATAGCCATTCCGAGATATATTGCCATGCAGCTTCCATCACCATCATATACATGACTTGAGCATTCATTGTCATATTGCTTTGCATGATCGTAAGATAGCTAGCATGATATTTTCATGGCTTGTCCGTTTTTTGATATCTTTGCTATGCTAGATCATTGCACATCCAGGTACACTGCCAGAGGCATTCATATAGAGTCATATTGTTCTAGATATCGAGTTATAATATTGAGTTGTAAGTAAATAAAAGTGTGATGATCATCATTATTAGAGCATTGTCCCAGTGAGGAAAGGATGATGGAGACTATGATTCCCCCATAATTCGGGATGAGACTCCGGACGGAAAAAAAGGGCAAAAAAAGAGAAGACCCAAAAAACCAAAAAAATGAGAGAAAAGAGAGAAGGGGCAATGCTACTATCCTTTTACCATACTTGTGCTTCAGAGTAGCACCATGTTCTTCATATAGAGAGTCTCTTGAGTTATCACTTTCATATACTAGTGGAATTTTCATTATAGAACTTGGCTTGTATATTCCGATGATGGGCTTCCTCAAATGCCCGAGCGCTTCATGAGCAAGCAAGTTGGATGCACACCCACTTAGTTCTTAGTTTGAGCTTTCATACACTTATAGCTCTAGTGCATCCGTTGCATGGCAATCCCTACTCCTCACATTGACATCAATTGATGGGCATCTCCATAGCCCGTTGATTAGCTGCGTCGATGTGAGACTTTCTCCTTTTTGTCTTCTCCACAGAACCTCCACCATCATACACTATTCCACCTATGGTGCTATATCCATGGCTCACGCTCATGTATTGCATGTAAGTTGAAAAGGCTTGAGAACATTAAAAGTATGAAACAATTGATTGGCTTGTCATCAGGGTTGTGCATGATGAAATACTTTGTGTGATGAAGATGGAGCATAGCCAGACTATATGATTTTGTAGGGATAACTTTCTTTGGCCATATTATTTTGAGAAAGACATGATTGCTTTATTAGTATGCTTGAAGTATTATTGTCTTTATGTCAAATGATAGACTATTGCTTTGAATCACTCGTATCTTAATATTCATGCCATGATTATATTATATGATCAAGAGTATGCTAGGTAGAATTCCACATAAAAAATTATCCTTTTTATCATTTACCTACTCGAGGACGAGCAGGAATTAAGCTTGGGGATGCTGATACGTCTCCGCCGTATCTATAATTTTTGATTGTTCCATACCAATATTCTACAACTTTTACATACTTTTGGCAACAATTTATATGATTTTCTTGGACTAACATATTGATCCAGTGCCCAGTGCCAGTTCCTGTTTGTTGCATATTTTTCGTTATGCAGAAAATCCATATCAAACGGAGTTCAAACAGGATAAAAACTTACGGAGATTTTTTGTGGAATATATGTGAATTTTGGGAAGTGCAATCAACGCGACACGATGCCCGAGGGGTCCACAAGGGTGAGGGGCGCGCCCTGGGCCCTTGTGGCCAGTCCGTAAGGCGGTTGGTGCCCTTCTTTCGCCGCAAGAAAGCTACTATCCGGATAAAAATCGTGTTAAAATTTCAGCCCAATCGGAGTTAGGGATCCCCGGGAATTTAAGAAACGGTGAAAGGGCAGAATCTGGAAGCGCAGAAACAGAAGGAAACAGAGAGAGATCCAATCTCGGAGGGGCTCTCGCCCCTCCGCCGCCATGGAGGCCATGGACCAGAGGGGAAACCCTTCTCCCATCTAGGGGGAAGGTCAAGGAAGAAGAGGAAGGAGGGGGGCTCTCTCCCCCTCTCTCCCGGTGGCGCCGAAACGCCACCGGGGCCATCATCGTGACGACGGTCTACACCAACAACTTCGCCGCCGTCATCACCAACTCTCCCCCTCTATGCAGCAGTGTAACACCCCTTCTCCCCGTTGTAATCTCTACTTAAACATGGTGCTCAACGCTATATATTATTTCCCAATGATGTATGGCTATCCTACGATGTTTTAGATCCGTTTTGTCCTATGGGTTAATTTATGACCGCGATTGGTTTGAGTTGCATGCTTTATTTTGGTGTTGTCCTATGGTGCTCTCCGTGACACGCAAGCGTGGGGGATCCCCGCTGTAGGGTTTGCAATATGTTCATGATTTGCTTATGGTGGGTGGCGTGAGTGACAGATGCACATACCCGAGTAAATAGGTTGTTTGCGTATGGGAATAAATAGGACTTGATACCTTATAATGTTATGGTTGAGTTTTACCTTAATGATCTTTAGTAGTTACAGATGTTTGCTAGAGTTTCAATCATAAGTGCATATGATCCAAGAAGAGAAAGTATGTTAGCTTATGCCTCTCCCTCATATAAAATTACAATAATGATTACCGGTCTAGTTATCAATTGCCTAGGGACAAATAACTTTCTTGTGAAAAAAAGCTCTCTACTAAAACTAACTTAGTAATTGTTTATCTAAACAGCTCCTACTACGTGCTCTTTATTATCTTGCAAACCTACCCTACAACACCTACAAACTACTTCTAGTTTCATACTTATTATAGGTAAAGCGAATGTTAAGCGTGCGTAGAGTTGTATCAGTGGTCGATAGAACTTGAGGGAATATTTGTTCTACCTTTAGCTCCTCGTTGAGTTCGGCACTCTCATTTATCGGAAGAGGCTACAACTGATCCCCTATACTTGTGGGTTATCATTATGCAACGAACTTAATAAAAATAGGTAAAGATTGAAAACTATGCATTGTGGACATGAAAAGGTGCTAGATGGATATGTTGTGAGCGATTTTGCCACTGGATATATTCTAGAAAGTGTGGAAAATCCGCTCATTAGAGCCCCATGGCCCTATGCTCTTGCTACAATACTTCTTCGGGCCTCCTGACATCCTCTGATTTTTTTGTTTTTTTCAGGGTCTGATGATATTTTATTTTTCTAAAATATTAAAACAACAGAAAACATGAACTGACACTAGGCACTGAATTAGTAGGTTAGTTCCTGAGAAAGCTTTAAAAGTTAGGTATGAAACATATATAAAATTTATAGATACATTGAAGGCGTATCGACATCCCCATACTTAGTCCATGCTCGTCCGAGCATGAAGATGACAGCAAATATAGTTTTGCATGTGAATGCTACTTATCATGAACTTGATCTTCTTATGTAACCACTTTCGGGAGTCTGAATAAATAGTAAAAATGCTTGAAAATTGTCTATATTTACCAATCTTAATTATCTCAATGCATACAAAATTATTTCGCAAATATTCTTTTATAATCAAATGCGTCAAGTGAAAATCAATGAGGACCTCATGAACCAATGATATTATCCACTTGAAATTGCCAAGGGGCATCACTCTCTTCCATGAAAGCCATTGCCTCATGTGAAAGTTTAATCCATCTGGCGAATACTCACCCAAATCTTTCTATGATGTGGTTAACCACCGTCAGATTATTCAAACATACACTCATATTTTGAACATTACTATTCCTCCCCATGTTCATATTTCCCTTTGGTTACTCAACAAGAATAAGTTGCTACCCTGTAACAATTCGACTAAAAGGCGGCCTATCGATACCCCTCCTACATATTTTGTAAGAGTTAGAGAGTTGCCATCATTTTTCTATTGTCTTGTGCGCTTGCTTAAGTGATCCGGAGATCGGTCTCTGAAGTTTTACTAATATATGTTGGTAAGGATCATGAGTTCGTTGCCGGATGGATGCTGGATCAGTCTGAACAAACGTAGTGCTTTTAATATTATCATTGTTGCTTTGCTATGGACTATTTGTGCCGCGAATGATCTCACTCTCATTCTTTTTGCGTTGTAATTTGAAAAGGGGGTCCAAGTGAATTGTAAAATTTCTGCATTTTTTCTTTCATGCTGAGGCCAAAAGAATTTTTTCTTAATTTTTCCTTTCTTACATTCGTTTAAACCAAAGGTGGATTAGTGTCACCATAAGAAAATTTTCTATTTATATATATATGTCCTCCACTATTCCTTTGAACCAAAGGATGCCTAGCTGGTTTTAGCAGACCGAGACCTCCAGTGCCCCCCAACCAAGATTCAGGATGAAGCACAATACTCGTACCATATGACGACTCTTTGATCCTAGTTGAATCCAAGTGCACCTCTTTTTTAGATGAAATCCAAGTGTAACTCTTTGCATAAACGCAACTGGCCGAAGCATGGTCTGTAATAGGTATACCATGTTTGTAGTCGTGGGATTGTTTGCTTCTTTGCGTGGTTAATATAGTCATGGTAAGTGGTATCCGTGTCGGTACTATCATTTTCTCCTCGTGCAGACAGTTATTCTCTTGTCGGGATGCTCTAAAGACGGAATTATGTGCGTGTATGAAAGATTTATCTTTGTCCCTTCAAGGAAGTGAATCTCTAATTATCGTTGAGATTGACTCTCTGGTTGTTATGAAGTTGGTCCAGACGCATGACCTCGACAGATCGATCTACGCTTCCATTGTAAAGAAATTTACGTACTTGATGTGACTCCATGAAAGTTGCATTGCTCATGTTAGTCATAGTAAGAGCAAGGTTAGTGATTGCCTAGCAAATTTTGCCAGATGGCAAAACCATGGCTTGGTTTTTAGTCCTCCTGATGTAGTTGAGTTAGCTCCAACAGATGTTAATAACATTGTGATTGAGTAATACAAAGTTTTCATCCTTTCTAAAAAAAATTACAAAGTTTTCATCCAGAAAAAAAAGTGATATCTGTGTTCTTGCTGGTCCAAATCCGCATGATCTCGCAAAAGACGGCAGTTTAGGTTGATCATACGCTCCTGCACACAAGCTGTGAACGTCGGCGATCCATTTCCCATCAAATATATATGCATTATCCTTAATAACCAGCAAGCACCAGTGGTCTAGTGGTAGAATAGTACCCTGCCACGGTACAGACGCGGGTTCGATTCCCGGCTGGTGCAACTTTTTTGTTGAATCATCGTCTTGTGCACGGCGATGCATGGGAGCTTTGTTTTTTTTTTTTGACAGGCGGCGATGCAACGAGCTTGATAAGCTGCAAAACTGAATTTTGAATCCCCATCTACAAGCATCCTCCTCTTACAGCAGGTAGAGTAAGCACCTGATCAATTATTTCGGTAGAAAATCATCTCGGCGAGCGCGCGACTAGAATCTAGAACTCGTCGACGGTGATGGCGCCTCTGACGACCTCGTATGCCTCGCGGCTGCGCGACTTCTTGATGCCTACGGCGAAGTAGACCCTTGCGGCGTCTGCCTTGACGGCGGTGACCCTGGCCCAGACGAGCACCTTGGCTTTGAGGCCCTCCACGCCCGTCAGGCTGCCCTTGTCCAGCGTACCGGCCACCGTGGTGTCGAAGCGCAGCTCCGAGCCGTCCCTGTAGCCGACCTCGCAGACCGCCGGGATGTGCACCGTCAGCCGCCGCGTCTCCGGCTCGAACTCGTAGTTGGTGGCCTCCCGCGGGAACAGCCCCGCCGGCAGGTCGTGCTCCTGGAGCAGCTCCGCCAGCGGCTTCTGCATCTTACCCTTCAGCTTGTTCACCAGCCATTTTGCTCCGTCCCCGACGCTGGTTGAGAGCGACTGCACCACCAATCGATCATCAGCCAGAGGAATACATCGAATCATAGATCTTAATTATCAGAGTCGGATTTCAAATTTGTTATAGCGAGCTTGAACGTCGAACCAAAAGTATCGCATGGCGATCCAGCCAGGATCGATCTAAAACCAGATGGAAAACATGCTAGCACGAGAACAGAAACAATACCATGACCAAACAATAATCAGGGGAAATATGGTGCGACAAGAGAACAGGGCAGAACAGAAGATTGATGAGACGCTGTCTCGTGCACGGACCTCGATATCATCACCGGCCGACGACATCTCTTTGTTGGCCCTCTGCCCCAGCCAGTAGGAGCCCATCTTGTTCATGATCTCGTCCATGTCTCTCCCAGCAAGCAAGCGCTAATCCCTCTTTCTCTCTCTGTACTCTGCTCCGTCCTAAGATATCTCTTGCTCTGTTTCTTGGTTTTTTGGGATACGATGCGAAGCAGGAGTAGGGAATTGTGGGGAGCCTCGTCGTTGGCCAGGACAGGATCAACGCAAGACGAGGACAAAGAAAGTGGCGATCCATTCCCGCGTGAAAGAGACGGGTCTCGTATGGCTTGGTCGTTGAGACGGCTGCGCGTGTTGAAAAACGCCGGCTGTTGATGGCATGGGCGACTTGGGGTTGAGTCGCCTCGCATTCTAGAAAGAGGAAAAAGTCTAATTTAAATCTTGAACTTGTATTGGTCAGGCGGAGCGAACCCCAAGTCGAAATCCCGGTCAATTGCACCCTGAGCTATGCAATCCCAGTCTAAATCAAACCTTGGCATCGTGTCAACTGGAATTCGTTTGGTGGGCCGGGCCATTTTAGTTTTTTCATTCAAAATAAATTCTGAAGGGCGCACACCCCACTCCCCGCTGGACCGGACCGGCGATGACGGCATCTTGATGTCATTCCTTTGTTGAGAGCATCGTATGTGGAGACTTGGCATGGAGGCCCTATGTTGTGGTTCTTCGTGTTGGGAAACGTTGCATGGAAAACAAAAAAAAAAGCACACGCAATGATCTTTCATGGAGATGCATAGCAACGAGGGGAGAGTGTGTCTACGTACTCTCGTAGACCGTAAGCGAAAGCGTTTCACAAAGCGGTTGATGTAGTCAAACTTCTTCGCGCTTCAAGCGATCAAATCTTGAGCATACGGCGCCTCCATATACGCACGTTCATTTCGGTGACGTCCCTCGCCTTCTTGATCCAGCAAGACGTCGAGGCAGTAGATGAGTTCCGTCAGCACAACGGCATGATGATGGTGATGGTGAAGTAATCTCCGCAGGGCTTCGCCTAAGCACTACGAGAATATGACCGGGGGTGTAAACAGTGGAGGGGCACCGCACACGGCTAGGAAATTGTCTCGGGTGTGCTAGGCACCCCCCCCCCCTAGGTGGGAGGGAGAGGGGATATGCCAAGGGAAGCCCCAAGTAGGTCCGAATCCTACTTGGGCTCCTGCCTTTGGTCGCGTCCCCCTTGCCATATTTGTCGGAGGGGGAAGGAAAGAGGGGGGGGGAGGGAAGGAAGGGGGAATCCTATTCCACTCTTTCCTTTCCCTTCCCCTCTTTCCTTTTCCTCCTAGGCCGGCCCATATGGGGGCGCACCAGCCCCTTGTGTGGCTGGTGCATTTCACCTCTTGGCCCATAAGGCCCATATCTTTTGCCGGGGGTGCCCGGAACCCCTTCCGATGACCTGATATGTACCCGATACCCTCCGAAACACTTCTGGTGTCCGAATACCATCGTCCTATATATCAATCTTTATCTCTCGACCATTTCGAGACTCCTCGTCATGTCCTGATCTCATACGGGACTCCGAACAACATTCGGTCACCAAATCACATAACTCGTATAATACTATATCGTCATCGAACGTTAAGCGTGCGGACCCCATGGGTTCAAGAACTATGTAGACATGACCAAGACACCTCTCCGGTCAATAACCAATAGCGGAAACTGGCTGCCCATATTATCTCCTACATATTCTACAAAGATCTTTATCGGTCGAACTGTTATGACAACATACGTAATTCCCTTTGTCTATCGGTATGTTACTTGCCCGAGATTCGATTGTCGGTATCTTCATACCTAGTTCAATATCATTACCGTCAAGTCTCTTTACTTATTCCGTAATACATCACCTCGTGACTAACTCCTTAGTCATTTGCTTGCAAGCTTATGATGTGTATTACCGAGAGGGCCTAGAGATACCTCTCCAATACTCAGAGTGACAAATCCTAATCTCGATCTATGCCAACTCAACGAACACCTTCGGAGATACCTGTAAAGCATCTTTATGATCACTCAATTATGTTGTGACGTTTGATAGCACACAAGGTATTCCTCCGGTACCCGGGAGTTGCATAATCTCATAGTCGAAGGAATATGTATTTAACATGAAGAAAGCAATAGCAATAAAACTGAACGATCATTATGCTAAGCTAACGGGTGCGTCCTGTCCATCACATCATTCTCCTAATGATGTCATACCTTTATCAAATGACAACACATGTCCATGGTTAGGAAACCTTAACCATCTTTGATCAATGAGCTAGTCTAGTAGAGGCTTACCAGGGACACGGTATTTGTTTATGTATTCACACATGTATTTAAGTTTCCGATCAATACAATTCTAGCATGAATAATAAACCTTTACCATGAATAAGGAAATATAAAATAACAACTTTATTATTGCCTCTAGGGCATATTTCCTTGAGTCTCCCACTTGCACTAGAGTCAATAATCTAGTTCCCATCGCCATGTGATTTAACACCAATAGTTCACATCGTCATGTGATTAACACCCATAGTTCACATCGCCATGTGACCAACACCCAAAGGGTTTACTAGAGTCAATAATCTAGTTCACATCGCCATGTGATTAACACCCAATGAGTACTAAGGTGTGATCATGTTTTGCTTGTGAGAGAAGTTTAATCAACGAGTCTGTCACATTCAGATCCGTATATATTTTGCAAATTTCTATGTCTACAATACTCTGTATGGAGCTACTCTAGCTAATTGTTCCCACTTTCAATAAGTATCCAGATCGAGACTTAGAGTCATCCGAATCAGTTTCAAAGCTTGCATCGACGTAAACCTCTACGACGAACTCTTTATCACCTCCATAACCGAAAAAATATCTCCTTAGTCCTTCTTAAGTAACTAAGGATAATTTTGACCGCTATCCAGTGATCTACTCCTGGATCACTATTGTACCCCTTTGCCAAACTCATGGCAAGGTACTCAACAGGTTTGGTACACAGTATGGCATACTTTATAGAACCTATGGCTGAGGCATAGGGAATGACTTTCATTCTCTCTCTATCTTCTGCCGTGGTCTGGTTTTGAGTCCTACTCAACTTCACACCTTGTAACACAGGCAAGAACCCTTTCTTTGACTGGTCCATTTTGAACTTCTTCAAAAATTTATCAAGATATGTGCTTTGTGAAAGTCCTATTAAGCGTCTTGATCTATCCCTATAGATCTTGATGCCTAATATATAAGCAGCTTCACCGAGGTTTTTCATTGAAAAAAATCTTATTCAAGTATCCTTTTATGCTATCCAGAAATTCTATATCATTTCCAATCAACAATATGGCATCCACATAAAATATTAGAAATGCTACAGAGCTCCCACTCACTTTCTTGTAAATACAAGCTTCACCATAAGTCTGTATAAAACCATATGCTTTGATCACCTCATCAAAGCGTATATTCCAACTCCGAGATGCTTGCACCTGTCCATAGATGGATCGCTGGAGCTTGCACACTTTGTTAGCACCTTTAGGATCGACAAAACCTTATGGTTGCATCATATACAACTCTTCTTTAAGAAATCAATTAAGGAATGCACTAACGTCTGTTTGCCAGATTTCATAATTATAAAATGCGCCAATTGCTAACATGATTCGGACAGACTTAAGCATCGCTAAGGGTGACAAAGTCTCATCGTAGTCAACTCCTTAAACTTGTCGAAAAACCTTTTGCGACAAGTCGAGCTTTGTAGACAGTAACATTACCATCAACGTCAATCTTCTTCTTGAAGACCCATTTATTCTCAATGGTTTGCCGATCATCGGGCAATTCCACCAAAATTCATACTTTTTTCTCATGGATGGATCTTATCTCAGATTTCATGGCCTCAAGCCATCTGTCGGAATCTGGGCTCATCATAGCTTTCATAGTTCGTAGGTTCGCCTTGGTCTAGTAACATGACTTCCAGGACAGGATTACCGTACCACTCTGGTGCGGATCGTGCTCTGGTTGACCTACGAAGTTCAGTAGTAACTTGATCTGAAGTTTCATGATCATCATCATTAGCTTCCTCTCTAGTTGGTGTAGACATCACAGGAACAGTTTTCTCTGATGTACTACCTTCCAATTCGACAGAAGGTACAACTACCTCATCAAGTTCTACTTTCCTCCCACTCACTTCTTTCAAGAGAAATTCCTTCTCTAGAAAGGACCCATTCTTAGCAACAAAAATCTTGCCTTTGGATCTGTGGTAGAAGATGTACCCAATAGTTTCCTTAGGGTATCCTATGAAGACGCACTTCTCCGATTTAGGTTTGAGCTTATCAGGCTGAAGCCCTTTGACATAAGCATTGCATCCCCAAACTTTAAGAAATGACAGCTTAGGTTTCTTGCCAAACCATAGTTCATACGGTGTCGTCTCAACGGATTTAGACGGTACTATTTATGTGAGTGCGGCTGTCTCTAATGCATAACCCCAAAACGATAGTGGTAAATCGGTAAGAGACATCATAGATCGTACCATATCTAATAAAGTACGGTTACGACGTTCGGACACACTGTGGTGTTCCAGGTGGCGTGAGTTTGTGAAACAATTCCACATTGTTTTAAATGAAGGCCAAACTCTTAACTCAAATATTCGCCTCCGCGATCAGATTGCAGAAACTTTATTTTCTTGTTACGACGGTTCTCCACTTCACTCTGAAATTCTTGAACTTTTCAAATGTTTTAGACTTGTGTTTCATTAAGTAGATATACCCATACCTACTCAAATCATCTGTGAAGGTCAGAAAGTAACGATACCCGCCGCGTGCTTCAACACTCATTAGACATGCATACATTGGTATGTATTATTTCCAATAAGTCATTAGCTCACTCCATTGTTCGGAGAACGGAGTTTAGTCATCTTTCCCATGAGGCATGGTTCACAAGTATCAAATGATTCATAATCAAGTGATTCCAAAAGTCCATCCGCATGGGGTTTCTTCATGCGCTTTACACCAATATGACCTAAACGACATTGCCACAAGTATGTTGCACTATCATTATCAACTTCACATCTTTTGGCATCAATATTATGAATATGTGTATCACTACGATCGCGATTCAATAAACCATTTACATTAGGTGTATGACCATAGAAGGTTTTATTCATGTAAATAGAACAACAATTATTCTCTGACGTAAACAGTTAACTGTATTGCAATAAACACGATCTAATCATGTTCCTGCTCAACACAAACACCAAATAACATTTATTTAGGCTCAACACTGATCCCGAAGGTAGAGTGAGTGTGCGATAGTGATCATATCAATATTGAAAACACTTCCAACACACATCGTCACCTCGCCCTTAACTAGTATCCGTTTATTCCGCAACTCTTGCTTCGAGTTACTATTCTTAGCAACTGAACCAGTATCAAATACCCAGGGGCTACTACGAATACTACTAAGGTACACATCAATAACATGTATATCAAATATACTTTTGTTCACTTTGCCATCCTTCTTATCCGCCAACTATTTGGGGTAGTTCCGTTTCCAGTGACCATTTCCTTTGCAGTAGAGGCACTCAGTTTCAGGCTTGGGGCCAGCTTTGGGCTTCTTTATGGGAGCGGCAACTTGCTTGCCATTCTTTGTAAAGTTCCCTCTCTTTCCTTGCCCTTTTTCTTGTAAGTAGTGGTCTTGTTAACCATCAACACTTGATGCTCTTTCTTGATTTCTACCATTGCCGATTTCAGCATCGCGAAGAGCTCGGGAATCATTTTCGTCATCCCTTGCATATTATAGTTCATCACGAAGTTCTAGTAGCTAGGTGATAGTGACTAGAGAACTCTTGTCAATCATTGTCTTATCTTGAAGATTAACTCCCACTTGATTCAATCGATTGTAGTACCCAGATATTCTGAGCACATGCTCACTGGTTGAGCTATTCTCCTCCATCTTGTAGGCAAAGTACTTGTCAGAGGTTTCATACCTCTCGACACGGGCATGAGTCTGAAATACCAATTTCAGCTCTTGGAACATCTCGTATGCTCTGTGGCGTTCAAAACGTTTTTGAAGTCCCGGTTCTAAGCCGTAAAGCATGGTGCACTAAACTATTAAGTTGTCATCATATCAAGCTTGCCAAACATTCATAACCTCTGCATTTGCTCCTGCAATAGGTCTGTCGCCTAGCGGTGCATCAAGGACATAATTCTTCTGTGCAGCAATGAGGATAATCCTCATATCACGGACCCAGTCCGCATCATTGCTACTATCATCTTTCAACTTAGTTTTCTCTAGGAACATATCAAAAAAATATGGGAGCTATATCGCGAGCTATTGATCTACAACATAGATATGCAAAACTATCAATACTAACTTCATGATAAATTAAGTTAAATTAATCAAATTACTAATGAACTCCCACTTAAATCAACATCCCTCAAGTTGTCTAAGTGATACATGATCCAAATCAACTAAACCATGTCCGATCATCACGTGAGATGGAGTAGTCTTCGATGGTGAACATCTCCATGTTGATCATATCTACTATATAACTCATGTTCGACCTTTCGGTCTCCAGTGTTCCAAGGCCATGTCTGTACATGCTAGGTTCGTCAAGTTTAACCCAAGTATTCTGCATGTGCAAAACTGTCTTACACCCGTTGTATGTGAACGTAGAGTCTATCACACCCGATCATCACGTGGTGTCTCGAAACAACAAAATTTCGCAACGGTGCATACTCGGGGAGAACACTTATATCTTGAAATTTAGTGAAGGGATCATCTTATAATGCTACCGTCGTTCTAAGCAAAATAGGATGCATAAAATATAAACATCACATGCAATCAAAAAATGTGACATGATATGGCCATTATCATCTCGTGCTTTTGATCTACATCTCCAAAGCATGGTCATGATCTCCATCATCACCGGCTCGACGCCTTGATCTCCATCGTTGCGTCGTGGTTGTCTCGCCAGCTATTGCTTCTACAAATATTGCTAACGCATAGCGATAAAGTAAAGCAATTACATGGCGTTGCATTTCATACAATAAAAAGACAACCATAAGGCTCCTGTCGGTTGCCGATAAATTACAAAACATGATCATCTCATACAATAACGTATATCACATCACAACATACCCTACAAAAACAAGTTAGACGTCCTCTACTTTGTTGTTGCAAGTTTTACGTGGCTGCTATGGGTTTCTAGCAAGAACCGTTCTTACCTATGGCAAAACGACAACGGTGATTTATCAAGTTTTCTATTTTAACCTTCTTCAAGGACTGGGCGCAGTCAAATTCGATTCAACTAAAGTAGGAGAACCAGACACCCGTTAGCCACCTTTATGCAAAACTAGTTGCATGTCAGTCGGTGGAACCGGTCTCATGCGCATGGACATGTAAGGTTGGTCCGGGCCGCTTCATCCCACAATGCCGCCGAATCAAAATAAGACGTTGGTGGTAAGCAGTATGAACATCACCGCCCACAACTTCTTTGTGTTCTACTCGTGCATATCTTCTACGCATAGACCTGGCTCATGATGCCACTGTTGGGAAACGTTGCATGGAAAACAATTTTTTTCTACGCACATGCAATGATCTATCCATGGAGATGCATAGCAACGAGGGGGAGAGTGTGTCTACGTACCCTCGTAGACCGTAAGAGGAAGTGTTTCACAACATGGTTGATGTAGTCGAACTTCTTCGCGCTCCAACTGATCAAGTACCGAACGCACGGCACCTTCGCGTTCTGCACACGTTCAGCTCGGTGACGTCCCTCGCCTTCTTGATCCAACAAGACGTCGAGGTAGTAGATGAGTTCTGTCAGCACGACGGCGTGGTGACGGTGATGGTGAAGTGATCTCCGCAGTGCTTCGCCTAAGCACTATGAAAATATGACCGGGGGTGTAAGCGGTGGAGGGGGACGCCGCACGCGGCTAGGCAATTGTCTCAGGTGTGCTAGGCACACCCTCCTCATATATATAGGTGGGAGGGAGAGGGGAGAGGCCAAGGGGTGACCCAAGTAGGTCCAAATCCTACTTCGGCTCCTGCCCTTGGCCGCGCCCCCTACCATATTTGTCACAGGGGGGAGGGAAGAGGGGGAGGGGAGGAAGGGGGAATCCTATTCCACTCTTTCCTTTCCATTCCCCTCTTTCCTTCTCCTCCTAGGTCGGCCCATATGGGGGGCACACCAGTCCCTTGTGGCTGGTGCGTTTCCCATCTTGGCCCATAAGGCCCGTATCTTTTGCTGGGGGTGCCCGTAACCCCTTCCGTGACCCGATATATACCTGATACCCTCCGGAACACTTCCGGTGTCCGAATACCATCGTCCTATATATCAATCTTTACCTCTTGACCATTTCGAGACTACTCGTCATGTCCGTGATCTCATACGGGACTCCGAACAATATTTGGTCACCAAATCACATAACTCATATAATACTATATCGTCATCGAACGTTAAGCGTGTGGACCCTACGGGTTCGAGAATTATGTAGACATGACGAGACACCTCTCCGGTCAATAACCAATAGTAGAACCTGGATGCCCATATTGTCTCCTACATATTCTGTGAAGGTATTTATCAGTCGAACCATTATGACAACATATGTAATTCCCTTTGTCTATCGGTATGTTACTTGCCCGAGATTCGATCGTCGGTATCTTCATACCTAGTTCAATATCGTTACCGTCAAGTCGCTTTACTCGTTCGGTAATTGATACGTCTCCAACGTATCTATAATTTTTGATTGCTCCATGCTACTTTATCTATTGTTTTGGACTATAATGGGCTTTATTTTCCACTTTTATATTATTTTTGGGACTAACCTATTAACCGGAGGCCCAGCCCGCACTGCTGTTTTGCCTTTTTCAGATTTGAAGAAACAGAATATCAAACGGAGTCCAAACGGAATGAAACCTTCGGAAACGTGATTTTCTCACCGAACGTGATCCAGGAGACTTGGACCCTACGCCAAGGAACCAGAAAGGCGGTCACGAGGGTGGGGGTGTGCCCCCTGCCTCATGGCCCCCCTGTTGCTCCACCAACGTACTCCTTCCTCCTATATATACCTACGTACCCTCAAACGATCAGAACAAGAGCCAAAAACCTAATTCCACCGCCGAAATTTCCTGTATCCACGAGATCCCATCTTGGGGCCTGTTCCAGAGCTCCGCCGGAGGGGGCATCCACCACGGAGGGCTTCTACATCATCACCATAGCCCCTCCGATGAAGTGTGAGTAGTTTACTTCAGACCTTCGGGTCCATAGCTAGTAGCTAGATGGCTTCTTCTCTCTTTTGGATATCAATACAATGTTCTCCCCTCTCTCGTGGAGATCTATATGTAATCTTCTTTTTGCGGTGTGTTTGTTGAGATCGATGAATTGTGGGTTTATGATCCAGCTTATCTATGAATAATATTTGAATCTTCTCTGAATTCTTTTATGTATGATTGAGTTATCTTTGCAAGTATCTTCGAATTATCCGTTTGGTTTGGCCAACTAGATTGGTAGTTCTTGCAATGGGAGAAGTGCATGGCTTAGGGTTCAATCTTGCGGTGTCCTTACCCAGTGACAGAAAGGGTTGCAAGGCATGTATTGTATTGTTGCCATCGAGGATAACAAGATGGTGTATTTATCATATTGCATGAATTTATTCCTCTACATCATGTCATCTTTCTTAAGGCGTTACTCTATTTTTAACTTAATACTCTAGATGCATGCTGGATAGCGGTCGATGAGTGGAGTAATAGTAGTAGATGCAGAATTGTTTCGATCTACTTGTCTCGAAGGTGATGCCTATATACATGATCATACCTAGATAACCTCATAACTATGCTCAATTCTGTCAATTGCTCAACAGTAATTTGTTCACCCACCGTAGAATACTTATGCTCGTGAGAGAAGCCACTAGTGAAACCTATGGCCCCCGGGTCTATTCTCATCATATCAATCTCCATCACTTTTATACTTGCTTTGTTTTACTTTACCTTTTACTTTTCACTTTGCATCTATATACCAAAAATACCAAAAATATTATCTCTATCAGATCTCACTCTCGTAAGTGACCGTGAAGGTGACAACCCCTAATCGCGCTGGTTGCGAGTAGCTATCGTTTTGTGCAGGTACGAGGGACTTGTGTGTGGCCTCCTACTGGATTGATACCTTGGTTCTAAAAAACTGAGGGAAATACTTACGCTACTGTGCTGCATCATCCTCTCCTCTTGAGGGAAAACCAACGCAAGCTCAAGGCGTAGCAAGAAAGTTTTTAAAGCGCCGTTGCCAGGGAGTCTACGCAAAAGTCAACATACCGAGTACCCAGCACAATCCATATCTCTCGCATTACATTATTTGCCATTTGCCTCTCGTTTTCCTCTCCCCCACTTCTCCCTTGCCGTTTTATTCGCCCTTCCTCCGTTCAATCTTGTGTTACCATGTGCCATCTTTTTGCTTGCATCTTCGCTTGCTAAAATTTTATGGATCCTCATCCACTTGCTAATCTCTTTAAGAGATCCAATTATGATGAACCTATTGCTAGTGAATTGAGTGCACTAGATTATCTTTATGAGGTTTTGCCTGAAATTCGTGAATCTAAAAATTGTGATGAAGTACTTTATGAAGCGATTCACGATAGATCTTTGAATAAAAAGCATGATTGCAATGATTTTACTATAAATTCTATTGATGTCAATTGTGCTAAAAATATGCAAAACCCTAAGCTTGGGGATGCTAGTTTTGCTATGTCCTCTACTTGTTGCAATGATCATGATTGGGGTGATTCTTCTTATGACCTTGAAAATTTATTTAATCCCAATGATGAATATGAGATTGATAATATTGTTTGCAATAATATTGAAAGTGGGTTTGGAAGAGTGTCAAATTTAGATCCCACATATTTGGATAACATTCAATCTTATGAAATATTTGATAAAAGTGGGCTTGGAGAAATCATGACTTTAGTTAATGATAATCCCACTATTTTGGAAGAGTGTCAACTTCGCATGCATGTGGATCGTGTTGAGAATATGTTAAGTGATAGCTATATTGTTGAATTTTCTTATGATCCTACATGTAATTATTATGAGAGAGGAAAATATGGTTATAGAAATTTTCATGTTACTAAATTACCTCTCGTTATGTTGAGATTGCTATTGTTCCTTTCCGCTTCCTTGCATATGCTAGTTTTTGCTTGCTACAGTAATTTGTTTGCCTACAATATGCCTATGCATAGGAAGTATGTTAGACTTAAGTGTGTTTGTCACATGTTTTATGATGCTCTCTTTGTGCCTCAATTCTTGTCTTTCTTGTGAGCATCATTGAATCTCAATGCCTAGCTAAAAAGGCCTTAAAGAAAAGCGCTTGTTGGGAGGCAACCCAATTTTATTTTTAGTTTATTTTTTTGTTTTTGCTTCTGTTTTGGAATAAATAATCCATCTAGCCTCTGTTTAGGTGTGGTTTTATCTTTTAATTAGTGTTTGTGCCTAGTTAAACCTATTGGATCTTCTTGGATGATAGTTATTTGATCTTGCTGTAATTTCCAGAAACTTTGCGCTCAGTGCCCGAATTGTTAAAAATCACCAGAACGTGATAAAATACTGATTCCAATTGCTGCTTATCAATAAACAAATTTTCCAGGTCTTCTAATTTTTGTAGAATTGTTTGAGTTCCAGAAGTTTGCGTTAGTTACATATTACTACAGACTGTTCTGTTTTTGACAGATTCTGTTTTGCGTGTGTTGTTTGCTTATTTTGATGAATCTATGGCTAGTAAAATAGTTTATAATCCATAGAGAAGTTGGAATAAAGTAGGTTTAACACCAATATAAATAAATAATGAGTTCATTACAGTACCTTAAAGTAGTCTTTTGTTTTCTTTCTCTAACGGAGCTCACGAGATTTCTATTGAGTTTTGTGTTGTGAAGTTTTCAAGTTTTGGGTGAATTCTTTTGATGGATTATGGAACAAGGAGTGGCAAGAGCCTAAGCTTGGGGATGCCCATGGCACCCCCAAGATAATCCAATGACACCAAAAAGTCAAAGCTTGGGGATGCCCCGGAAGGCATCCCCTCTTTAAATCCACTTCCATCGGTAATTTACTTGGAGCTATATTTTTATTCACCACATGATATGTGTTTTGCTTGGAGCGTCTTGTATTATTTGCGTCTTTGCTTGTTAGTTTAACACAATCATCCTTGTTGTACACACCTTTTGAGAGAGCCATACATGAATTGAAATTTGATAGAATACTCTATGTGCTTCACTTATATTTTTTGAGCTTGATAGTTTGCTCATAGTGCTTCACTTATATCTTTGAGCGTGATAATTTTTGCTCTAGTGCTTCACTTAGATCTTTTAGAGCACGGTGGTGGATTTGTTTTAAAGAAACTTGATCTCTCATGCTTCACTTAGATTATTTTGAGAGTCGTTAATAACATGGTAATTTGCTTAATATTAACATACTTGGTATTCAAGATATGTGAAACTTTCTTTTGAGTGAGTTTAATACTAAGATAAGTTTGATGCTTGATAATTGTTTTGAGATATGGAGGTGATAATATCAAAGTCGTGCTAGTTGAGTAGTTGTGAATTTGAGAAATGCTTGTGTTGAAGTTAGCAAATCCCGTAGCATGCACGTATGGTTAAAGTTGTGTAACAAATTTGAAACATGAAGTGTACCTGGCTTGTGCATCCTTATGAGTGGCGGTCGGGACGATGCGATGGTCTTTCCTACCAATCTATCCCCTAGGAGCATGCGCGTAGTACTTGATTTTGATGACTTCTAAATTTTTGCAATAAGTATATGAGTTCTTTTGACTAATGTTGAGCCCATGGATTATACACACTTTTACCTTTCCGCCTTTGCTAGCCTCTTGATGCCGTGCATTGCCCTTTCTCACCTTGAAGTTGGTGCAAACTTGGCGGTGCATCCAAACCCCGTGATATGATACGCTCTATCACGCATAAACCTCCTTATATCTTCCTCAAAATAGCCACCATACCTACCTATTATGGCATTTCCATAGCCATTCCGAGATATATTGCCATGCAACTTTCCAACGTTCCGTTCATCATCATCGTGACACACTTTACTTTTGTCATATTACCATTGCATGATCATGTAGTTGACATCGTATTTGTGGCAAAGCCACCATGCATTATTTTTCATACATGTCACTCTTGATTCATTGCACCATCCTGGTACATCACGGAGGCATTCATATAGAGTCATACCTTG
The DNA here is from genome assembly GCA_021605145.1 of Aegilops bicornis. NCBI lineage: Eukaryota > Viridiplantae > Streptophyta > Magnoliopsida > Poales > Poaceae > Aegilops > Aegilops bicornis. Next base: position 435,832,214 of record CM038672.1, on the reverse strand, counting down.
TTCTAGTTTCGAGTTGTAACCTTATGTTGTAATCAATAGAAGTGTAATGATCATCATTATTAGAGCATTGCCCAAAAAAATAGAAAGGCCAAAAAAGAAAAAAGAAAGGCCCAAAAAAAAAGAAAATAAATAAAAAGGGCAATGCTACTATCTCTTTTTCCACACTTGTGCTTCAAAGTAGCACCTTGTTCTTCATGTAGTGAGTCTCATATATTGTGCTTCAAAGTAGCACCTTGTTCTTCATGTAGTGAGTCTCATATATTGCGCTTCAAAGTAGCACCATGTTTTTCATATAGTGAGTCTCATAAGTTGTCTTTTTATACTATTGGGAATTTTTCGTTATAAAACTTGGCTTGTATATTCCTACGATGGGCTTCCTCAAAATGCCCTAGGTCTTCATGAGCAAACAAGTTGGATGCACACCCACTAGTTTTCTTTTGTTGAGCATTCATAGCTCTAGTGCATCCGTTGCATGGCAATCCCTACTCCTCATTTTGACATCAATTGATGGGCATCTCCATAGCCCGTTGATTATCCTCGTCAATGTGAGACTTTCTCCTTTTTTGTCTTCTCCACACAATCCCCATCATCATATTCTATTCCACCCATAGTGCTATATCCATGGCTCACGCTCATGTATTGCGTGAAGGTTGAAAAAGTTTGAGATTATTTAAGTATGAAACAATTGCTTGGCTTGTCATCGGGGGTATAGAAGTTGGGAACATCTTTGTGTGACGAAAATGAAGCATAGCCTAACTATATGATTTTGTAGGGATGAACTTTCTTTTGCCTTGCTATTTTGAGAAGACATGATTACTTTGATTAATATGCTTGAAGTATTATTATTTTTATGTCAATATGAACTTTTGTCTTGAATCTTTCGGATCTGAATATTCATACCATGATTAAGAAGATTTACATTGAAATTATGCCAAAGTACCACTCCGCATCAAAAATTCTCTTTTTATCATTTACCTACTCGAGGACGAGCAGGAATTAAGCTTGGGGATGCCTGATACGTCTCCAACTTATCTATAATTTTTTATTGCTCCATGCTACTTTATCTATTGTTTTGGACTATAATGGGCTTTATTTTCCACTTTTATGTTATTTTTGGGACTAAGCTATTAACCGGAGACCCAGCCCAGAATTGCTGTTTTTTGCCTTTTCAGTATTTCGAAGAAACAGAATATCAAACGGAGTCCAAACGGAATGAAACCTTCGGAAACATGATTTTCTCACCGAACGTGATCCAGGAGACTTGGACCCTACGCCAAGGAACCAGAGAGGCGGTCACAAGGGTGGGGGGCGCGCCCCCTGCCTCGTGGGCCCTCTGTTGCTCCACCGACGTACTCCTTCCTCCTGTATATACCTACGTACCCCCAAACGATCAGAACAGGAGCCAAAAACCTAATTACACTTGAAACTTCACAGATCCACGAGATCCCATCTTGGGGCCTGTTAGGAGCTCACGCGGGAGGCATCCACCACGTGGGGCTTCTACATCATCACCATAGCCCCTCCGATGAAGTGTGAGTAGTTTACTTCAGACCTTCGGGTCCATAGCTAGTAGCTAGATGGCTTCTTCTCTCTTTTTGGATCTCAATACAATGTTCTCCCCCTCTCTCGTGGAGATCTATTCGATGTAATCTTCTTTTTGCAGTGTGTTTGTTGAGATCGATGAGTTGTGGGTTTATGATCCAGCTTATCTATGAATAATATTTGAATCTTCTCTGAATTCTTTTATGTATGATTGAATCTTTGCAAGTCTCTTCGAATTATCCGTTTGGTTTGGCCAACTAGATCGGTAATTCTTGTAATGGGAGAAGTGCATGGCTTTGGGTTCAGTCTTGCGGTGTCCTTACCAAGTGACAGAAAGAGTTGCAAGGCACGTATTGTATTGTTGCCATCGAGGATAACAAGATGGGGTATTTATCATATTGCATGAATTTATTCCTCTACATCATGTCATCTTGCTTAAGGCGTTACTCTGTTTTTAACTTAATACTCTAGACGCATCTTTGGATAGCGGTCGATGAGTGGAGTAATAGTACTAGATGCGAGAATCGTTTCGATCTACTTGTCTCGGACGTGATGCCTATATACATGATCATACCTAGATAACCTCATAACTATGCTCAATTACATCAATTGCTTTGAACAGTAATTTGTTCACCCACCGTAGAATACTGATGCTCGTGAGAGAAGCCACTAGTGAAACCTATGGCCCCCGGGTCTATTCTCATCATATCAATCTCCATCACTTTTATACTTGCTTTGTTTTACTTTGCCTTTTACTTTTCACTTTGCATCTATATACCAAAAATACCAAAAATATTATCTCTATTAGATCTCACTCTCGTAAGTGACCGTGAAGGGATTGACAACCCCTAATCGCGTTGGTTGCGAGTAGCTATCGTTTTGTGCAGGTACGCGGGACTTGTGCGTGGCCTCCTACTGGATTGATACCTTGGTTCTCAAAAACTGAGGGAAATACTTACGCTACTGTGCTGCATCATCCTCTCCTCTTCGGGGAAAACCAACGCAAGCTCAAGACGTAGCAGTAATACATCACCTCGTGACTAACTCCTTAGTCATTTGCTTGCAAGATTATGATGTGTATGACCGAGAGGGCCCAGAGATACCTCTCCGACACTCGGAGTGACAAATCCTAATCTCGATCTATGCCAACTCAAGGAACACCTTTGGAGATACCTGTAGATCATCTTTATGATCACCCAGTTACGTTGTGATGTTTGATAGCACACAAGGTATTCTCCGGTACCCGAGAGTTGCATAATCTCATAGTCGAAGGAATATGTATTTGACATGAAGAAAGCAATAGTGATTAAACTGAACGATCATTATGCTAAGCTAACGGGTGCGTCTTGTCCATCACATCATTCTCCTAATGATGTGATCCCGTTATCAAATGACAACACATGTCCAGGTTAGCAAACCTTAACCATCTTTGATCAACGAGCTAGTCTAGTAGAGGCTTACCAGGGACACGATATTTGTTTATGTATTCACACATGTATTTAAGTTTCCGATCAATATAATTTTAGCATGAATAATAAACCTTTATCATGAATAAGGAAATATAAAATAACAACTTTATTATTGCCTCTAGGGGATATTTCCTTCACTTCGGTGCTCATCGCTGGTCCAAGTAGATCTTCTTCGGCGCCGGTGAGTTCAAGACGATGGCTATCTCGGGACCGACTGAGTCCCGCCACCCACTCACCATCTCCTTTTCGGCATTCAAGGGTGGTTGGCGCATCGGCAAGGGGAGTCCGGTGGTAGTTGTTCCTCTTTGAGTTGCCGGTGTTGGTCGAGACGCGACTTTGTTCTTCTATTTAGGGCAAGTTCCTTTGCGTTGTGTTTGTAATGTGTGTGGTGGCTTTTCTTCGGATTAGCTCGGAGTTGTACTACACTTGTTGTTCGCAATGAGTGGTAGTTTCTTGTAATTGTCTTCTGCCTTCTATAAAAATATGGTACGCCTTTGGCGTACTCTCGAATAAAAAACTTTCTGCCAGAAGCTTAACATTACATGCTAGCTGCAACATCATTTGTCTTAAAGAATAAAATGATATCATTGGCAGACATAAAGGGTTATGAGGAACTACGGGAGCAAGTTGAATGCGTCCAACATCGTCACCTCTCCCCTTAAGAAGGTAAGACAACCCTTTAGCAGCAAGTAAAAATAAATACGGTGAGATAGGATCACCCTGCCAGATACCCCTAGTTTGCTTAAACTCTTTCATTTTTCTTCCATTGAACAACACTCAAAAGCACACCGACGAGACATATCCTCATCACCCCTTGTACCCAAGATTTGCTCAAATCCTATTTGAGTATCATTTTTTCCTCTAAATATTCCCACTCCACGTGGTCATAGGCTTTCATCATGTCAAGCTTCAAAGCACAACGCATGTTATTTTCTTCGCTTTTGACTTTCATGAAGTGCAAACATTCATATGCAGTAATTACATTGTTAGTAATGAGCATTTCTGGGACAAAAGCAGTTTGCTGGAAAGAAATGATCTCGGAAAGGATGTGCATCGACCGGTTAGCTAGCAGTTTAAGAGATAATTTTATACATCACATTGCAAAGCTAATGGACGGTATAAAAGTGCCGGTTTTGATACCTTAGGGGTGATAGCAATGAACATTTTATTTAACACCTCCATAGACTCCTCTCCATCAAGAATCTGCAATACAATTCCGGACCTCCTCACGACAAAGTTCCCATTTTTCTAAAAGAAATGAGTTGGCAGGCCATCTGGTTCCGACGCGTTGCTTGGGAACATATGGAACAAAGCATGCTTGACTTCGAGTTCAGTATAGGCACCACACAAAGCTTAGTTTATCTCGGTTGTAACTTTACAACGCACATGTGAGAGAACCTCCTCACGACAAAGTTCCCATTTTTCTAAAATAAATGAATCGGCAGGCCATCTGGCTCCGACGCGTTGGTTGGGAACATATGGAACAAAGCATGCTTGACTTCGAGTTCAGTATAGGCACCACACAAAGCTTAGTTTATCACAAGGCACATGTGAGAGAACCTCCTCAATTCCAATAGTTCCTTTAGACGCATACATATTTTTTATAGAAAATTTGTAGTCATAGGTCCAAGCTCGTGCTGATCGTCACTACACGATCCATCCGTCCGAGCTAGCCTATCAATTTGGTTCTTCTTCCTCCGAGATTTGGCCTTCTTATGAAGTTTATTGTTGTGCCATCTTTGATCAACGAGCTAGTCTAGTAGAGGCTTACCAGGGACACGGTATTTGTTTATGTATTCACCCATGTATTTCAGTTTCTGATCAATACAATTCTAGCATGAATAATAAACCTTTATCATGAATGAGGAAATATAAAATAACAATTTTATTATTGCCTCTAGGGCATATTTCCTTCACTTCGGTGCTCATCGCTGGTCCAAGTAGATCTTCTTCGGCGATATGCACGTCGGCGCCGGTGAGTTCAAGACGATGGCAATCTTGGGACCGACTGAGTCCCGCCACCCACTCACCATCTCCTTTTCGGCATTCAAGGGTGGTTGGTGCGTCGGCAAGGGAACTCCGGTGGTAGTTGTTCCTCTTTGAGGTGACCGGTGTTGGTCGAGACACGGCTTTGTTGTTCTATTTAGGGCAAGTTCCTTTGCGTTGTGTTTGTAATGTGTGTGGTGGCTTTTCTTCAGATTAGCTTGGTGTGGAGTTGTACTACACTTGTTGTTCGTAGCGAGTGGTAGTCTCTTGTAATTGTCTTCTGCCTTCTATAAAAATATGGTACGCCTTTGGCGTACTCTCGAAAAAAAACTTTCTGCCAGAAGCTTAACATTACATGCTAGCTGCAACATCATTTGTCTTAAAGAATAAAATGATACCATTGGGAGACATAAAGGGTTATGAGCAACTGCAGGAGCAAGTTGAATGCGTCCAACATCGTCACCTCTCCCCTTAAGAAGGTAAGACAACCCTTTAGCAGCAAGTACAAATAAATACGGTGAGATAGGATCACCCTGCCATATACCCCTGGTTGGCTTAAACTCTTTCATTTTTCTTCCATTGAACAACACTCAAAAGGACACTGACGAGACACATCCTCATCATCCCTTGTACCCAAGATTTTCTCAAATCCTATTTGAGTATCATTTTTTCCTCTAAATATTCCCACTCCACGTGGTCATAGGCTTTCATCATGTCAAGCTTCAAAGCACAACACATGTTATTTTCTTTGCTTTTGACTTTCATGAAGTGCAAACATTCATATGCAGTAATTACATTGTTAGTAATGAGCATTTCTGGGAAAAAAGCATTTTGCTGGAAAGAAATGATCTCGGAAAGGATGAGCTTCGACCGGTTAGCTAGCAGTTTAAGAGATAATTTTATACATCACATTGCAAAGCTAATGGAGGGTATAAAAGTGCCGGTTTTGATACCTTAGGGGTGATAGCAATGAACATTTTATTTAACACCTCCATAGACTCCTCTCCATCAAGAATCTGCAATACAATTCCGGTTACCTCCTCACGACAAAGTTCCCATTTTTCTAAAAGAAATGAGTCGGCGGGCCATCTAGTTCCGACGCGTTGCTTGGGAACATATGGAACAAAACATGCTTGACTTCGAGTTCAGTATAGGCACCACACAAAGCTTAGTTTATCTCGGTTGTAACTTTACAACGCACATGTGAGAGAACCTCCTCACGACAAAGTTCCCATTTTTCTAAAAGAAATGAGTCGGCAGGCCATCTGGCTCCGACGCCGTTGGTTGGGAACATATGGAACAAAGCATGCTTGACTTAGAGTTCAGTATAGGCACCACACAAAGCTTAGTTTATCTCGGTTGTAACTTTACAAGGCACATGTGAGAGAACCTCCTCAATTCCAATAGTTCCTTTAGACGCATACATATTTTTTATAGAAAATGTGTAGTCATAGGTCCAAGCTCGTGCTGATCGTCACTACACGAGCCATCCGGCCGAGCTAGCCTATCAATTTGGTTCTTTTTCCTCCGAGAGTTGGTCTTCTTGTGAAGTTTATTGTTGTGCCATCTTAGATCAACGAGCTAGTCTAGTAGAGGCTTACCAGGGACGCGGTATTTGTTTATGTATTCACACATGTATTTAAGTTTCCGATCAATACAGTTCTAGCATGAATAATAAACCTTTATCATGAATAAGGAAATATAAAATAAAAACTTTATTATTGCCTCTAGGGCATATTTCCTTCACTTCAGTGCTCATCGCTGGTCCAAGTAGATCTTCTTTGGTGCTACACACATCGGTGCCGGTGAGTTCAAGATGATGGCTATCTCGGGACCGACTGAGTCCCACCACCCACTCACCATCTCCTTTTCGGCATTCAACGGTGGTTGGTGCATCGGCAAGTGGAGTCCGGTGGTAGTTGTTCCTCTTTGAGGTGACCGGTGTTGGTCGAGACGCGGCTTTGTTGTTCTATTTAGGGTAAGTTCCTTTGCGTTGTGTTTGTAATGTGTGTGGTGGCTTTTCTTCAGATTAGCTCGGTGTGGAGTTGTACTACACTTGTTGTTCGTAGCGAGTGGTAGTCTCTTGTAATTGTCTTCTGCCTTCTATAAAAACTAGATAACACCCCGCGCGTTGTTGCGGGAATTTGTAGCAGTGTATAGGAGGGGGATTTACGGAGTGAGAAACCATAAAATGAATATATTGTTGTATATTTATTTGAACCTTTGGTGGAATGATATTAAAAGTCGGAAAAAAATAGGGTATTATAGTTGATAAGTGCATTGTTGATGTGTTGGCATCTTGATATGTTGCAAAAGATTAAGTTTTAGGACATAAGTTTATCACATTAAGTTTAATTAGTGAAAAATGGAATAATTATTTAAACCTTAGTAGTCGTTTCCCCCTCGCATTGTGATGTCTACTACACAACCTTATTCTTGTAGACGTTGTTGGGCCTCCAAGTGCAGAGGTTTGTAGGACAGTAGCAAATTTCCCTCAAGTGGATGACCTAAGGTTTATCAATCCGTGGGAGGCGTAGGATGAAGATGGTCTTTCTCAAACAACCCTGCAACCAAATAACAAAGAGTCTTTTGTGTCCCCAACACACCCAATACAATGGTAAATTGTATAGGTGCACTAGTTTGGCGAAGATATGGTGATACAAGTGTAATACAGATGGTAGATATGGGTTTTTGTAATCTGAAAATATAAAAACAGCAAGGTAAATAATGATAAAAGTGAGCACAAACGGTATTGCAATGTGTTGAAACAAGGCCTAAGGTTCATACTTTCACTAGTGCAAGTTCTCTCAACAATAATAACATAATTGGATCATATAACTATCCCTCAACATGCAACAAAGAGTCACTCCAAAGTCACTAATAGCGGAGAACAAACGAAGAGATTATGGTAGGGTACGAAACCACCTCAAAGTTATTCTTTCTGATCGATCTATTCAAGAGTCCGTACTAGAATAACACCTTAAGACACAAATCAACCAAAACCCTAATGTCACCTAGATACTCCAATGTCACCTCAAGTATCCGTGGGTATGATTATACGATATGCATCACACAATCTCAGATTCATCTATTCAAACCAACACAAAGTACTTCAAAGAGTGCCCCAAAGTTTCTACCAGAGAGTCAAGACGAAAACGTGTGCCAGCCCCTATGCATAAGTTCATGCATAAGTTCATGGAACTCACAAGTTGATCACCAAAACATACATCAAGTGGATCACGTGATATCCCATTGTCACCATAGATAAGCACATGCAAGACATACATCAAGCGTTCTCAAATCCTTAAAGACTCAATCCGATAAGATAACTTTAAAGGGAAAACTCAATCCATTACAAGAGAGTAGAGGGGGAGAAACATCATAAGATCCAACTATAATAGCAAAGCTCGCGATACATCAAGATCGTATCACCTCAAGAACACGAGGGAGAGAGATAAAACACATAGCTACTGGTACATACCCTCAGCCCCGAGGGTGAACTGCTCCCTCCTTGTCATGGAGAGCGCCGGGATGATGAATATGGCCACCGGTGAGGGATCCCCCCTCCGTGGTCTTTGAACAGGGTCCCGATTGGTTTTTAGTGGCTACAGAGGCTTGCGGCGGCGGAACTCCCGATCTATTCTGTTCCCCGATGTTTTTAGGGTATATAGACATATATAGGCAAAAGAAGTCGGTCAGGGGAGCCACGAGGGGCCCACGAGGGTGGGGGTGCGCCCAGGGGGGCAGGCACGCCTCCCTGCCTCGTGGCCACCTTGTTCTTCCCTGACGCATTTCCAAGTCTCTGGATCGCCTGCTCCAAAAATAACTCTCCCAAGGTTTCATTCCGTTTGGACTCCGTTTCATATTCCTTTTCTTGAACATCAAACAAGGGAAAAACAGGAACTGGCACTGGGCTCTGGGTTAATAGGTTAGTCCCAAAAATAATATAAAAGTGTAAAATAAAGCCCATAAACATCGAAAACAGATAATATAATAGCATGGAACAATAAAAATTTATAGATACGTTGGAGACGTATCAGCATCCCCAAGCTTAATTCCTGCTCGTCCTCAAGTAGGTAAATGACAAACAATAATACTTCAAGCATACTAACAAAGCAATCATGTCTTCTCAAAATAACATGGCCAAATAAAGTTATCCCTACAAAATCATATAGTCTGGCTATGCTCTATCTTCATCACACAAAATATTTAAATCATGCACAACCCCGATGACAAGCCAAGTAATTGTTTCATACTTTTGATGTTCTCAAACTTTTTAAATCTTCACGCAATACATGAGTATGAGCCATGGACATAGCACTATAGGTGGAATAGAATGGTGGTTGTGGAGAAGACAAAAAGGAGAAGATAGTCTCACATCAACTAGGCGTATCAACGGGCTATGGAGATGCCCATCAATAGATATCAATGTGAGTGAGTAGGTATTTCCATGCAACAGATGCACTAGAGAAGTATATGAAAGCTCAACAAAAGAAACTAAGTGGGTGTGCATCCAACTTGCTTGCTCATGAAGACCTAGGGCATTTTGAGGAAGCCCGTCATTGGAATATACAAGCCAAGTTCTATAATAAAAAAATTCCCACTAGTATATGAAAGTGACAACATAGGAGACTCTCTATCATGAAGATTATGGTGCTACTTTGAAGCACAAGTGTGTTAAAAGGATAGTAGCATTGTCCCTTCTCTTTTTTTCTCTCATTTTTTTATTTGGGTCTTTTCTCCCTTTTTTTATGGCCTATTTTTTTAGTCCGGAGTCTCATCCCGACTTGTGGGGGAATCATAGTCTCCATCATCCTTTCCTCACTGGGACAATGCTCTAATAATGATGATCATCACACTTTTATTTACTTACAACTCAAGAATTACAACTCGATACTTAGAACAAAATATGACTCTATATGAATGCCTCCGGCGGCGTACCGGGATGTGCAATGACTCATGAGTGACATGTATGAAAGAATTATGAACGGTGGCTTTGCCAAAAATACAATTCCAACTACATGATCATGCAAAGCAATATGACAATGATGGAGCGTGTCATAATAAACGGAACGGTGGAAAGTTGCATGGCAATATATCTCGGAATGGCTGTGGAAATGCCATGATAGGTAGGTATGGTGGCTGTTTTGAGGAAGGTATATGGTGGGTGTATGATACCGGCGAAAGGTGCGCGGTATTAGAGAGGCTAGCAATGGTGGAAGGGTGAGAGTGCGTATAATCCATGGACTCAACCTTAGTCATAAAGAACTCACATACTTATTGCAAAAATCTATTAGTTATCGAAACGAAGTACTACGACGCGTGCTCCTAGGGGATAGATTGGTAGGAAAATACCATCGCTCGTCCCCGACCGCCACTCATAAGGAAGACAATCAATAAATAAATCATGCTCCGACTTCATCACATAACGGTTCACCATACGTGGATGCTACGGAAATCACAAACTTTAACACAAGTATTTCTTAAATTCACAACTACTCCGCTAGCATGACTCTAATATCACCATCTTCATATCTCAAAACAATCATAAAGAATCAAACTTCTCATAGTATTCAATGCACTTTATATGAAAGTTTTTATTATATCCCTCTTGGATGTCCATCATATTAGGACTAAATTCATAACCAAAGCAAATTACCATGTTGTTCTAAAGACTCTCAAAGTAATATAAGTGAAGCACGAGAGTTCATCTATTTCTTCAAAATAAAACCACCATTGCGCTCTAAAAGATATAAGTGAAGCACTAGAGCAAATGACAAACTACTCCGAAAGATATAAGTGAAGATCAATGAGTAGTTTAATAATTATGTAACTATGTGAAGACTCTTTAACATATTGGTATTTTATTCAAACATCAAGCAAAACAAAATAAAATAAAAATGATGCTCCAAGCAAAACACATATCATGTGGTGAATAAAAATATAGCTCCAAGTAAAATTACCGATGAACGAAGACGAAAGAGGGATGCCATCAGGGGCATCCCCAAGCATAGGCTCTTGGTTATCCTTGAATATTACCTTGGGGTGTCTGGGGCAACCCCAAGCTTAGGCTCTTGCCACTCCTTATTCCATAGTCCATCGAATCTTCACCCAAAACTTGAAAACTTCACAACACAAAACTTAACAGAAAATCTCGTGAGCTCCGTTAGCGAAAGAAAACAGAACACCACTTCAAGGTACTGTAATGAACTCATTCTTTATTTATATTGGTGTTAAACCCACTGTATTCCAACTTCTCTATGGTTTATAAACTATTTTACTAGCCATAGAGTCATCAAAATAAGCAAACAACACACGGAAAATAGAATCTGTCAAAAATAGAACAGCCTGTAGTAATTTGCAACTAACACAAACTTCTGGAACTCAGAAAAATCTACCAAAATAGTAAGAGCTAGATAATTTGATTATTGATCTGGTGCAATTGGAATCAGTATTTTATCACGTTCTGGTGATTTTAAACAATTGTTTTCGTAAACAGAAAGTTTCTGGAATTTTCAGCAAGATCAAATAACTATCATCCAAGAAGATCCTATAGGTCTTACTTGGCACAAACACTAATTAAAACATAAAACCACATCTAACCAGAGGCTAGATAGATTATTTATTCCTAAACAGAACCAAAAAGCAAGAAACTAAAATAAAATTGGGTTGCCTCCCAACAAGCGCTAACGTTTAACGCCCCTAGCTAGGCATGATGATTTCAATGATGCTCACATAAAAGATAAGAATTGAAACATAAAGAGAGCATCATGAAGAATATGACTAGCACATTTAAGTCTAACCCACTTCCTATGCATAGGGATTTTATGAGCAAACAACTTATGTGAACAATAATCAACTAGCATAGGAAGGCAAAACAAGCATAACTTCAAGGTTTTCAACACATAGAGAGGAAACTTGATATTATTGCAACTCCTACAAGCATATATTCTTCCCTTATAATAATTTTCAGTAGCATCATGAATGTATTCAACCATATAACTAGCACATAAATCATTCTTTTCATGATCTACTTGCATAGAAATTTTATTACTCTCCACATAAGCAAATTTCTTCTCATTCGGAATAGTGGAAGTATCATAAGAGACTCGAATACTATAAATTGTTTTCACATTAAAAGAGTAATGTTCAGAAAATGGGTAGTCATAATCATGACAAGTTTTATAAATATAATCATCACTACTTTTTATAGCATAAGTTTCATCACAATAATCATCATAAGTAGCAACTTTGTTCTCATAATCAATTGAAACCTCTTTCGAAATAGTGGATTCATCACTAAATAAAGTCATGACCTCTCCAAATCCACTTTCATAATTATCACAATAAGATTCAACATCCTCCAAAATAGTGGGATCATTACTTCATAAAGTTGACACTCTTCCAAACCCACTTTCATCAATATAATCATCATAAGTAGGAGGCATGCTATCATCATAACAAATTTGCATATCAAACCTTGGGAGGCTAAAAATATCATCTTCATTAAACATAGCATCCCCAAGCTTGGGACAAACATTAATTTCAGCAAATATATTCTCAAATATGTCATCCTCATCAAACATAGCTTCCCGAAGCTTGGGCCTTTTCATATCATAAGCATAATCATTCTCATCATTAATAGTACGGATAGCACCAATAGTATAGCAATTATCATCATCACAATGAGTAGTAGGAGCAACATCATTTGGGAGGGATACCTTTTTACCTTTGCTTCTCCGTATTTTCCTTTTCTTCTTCACATCATGTGTGGGTTCAATCCTCTTTTTGGAGCTCCTTATTAATAAGACTGGTTGAATAGAAGGCTCCTTGTCGTTACCTGATTCATCATAAGAAATAATAGGAGAATATTGGGAAGTCTCTTCCCTTTCATTAGTATTCTCTTCATCCTCTATTTGTTTTCTTTTCTTTATGTAGTTGGAAATATAAGGATTTTCAATGCAATTCACCGCACAATACATATAAATTTCTTCTAGATCAATATCGAGGAATTTCTCAAGGTTATATTATGGAATATGCTTAGTTTGACGTTTCATTTCTTCATAACCCAAAAGCAAACTAAGTTCATTATGACGTGCAAGGGAAATCAAGTCATCACAATTTTTGGACACGATTCGATCATGAAACAGTTTGCATTTGATATTTAAAAGACCATGTTCATTGCAAAGTTCACAAGTATGGTTAAGATATTTTAAATTTTCAGCACTAACATTTAGCCTCTCTTGCAACCATTTAGTTCTAAGTACTCGTGCCTCTTACAAAATCTATCTTCCCTTTTTGGTATGTATTTGCAAACTCTATGCACTCCACAGAAATCGACATGCTTATAGGAAACATTTTCATCATGAATAGTGCAATCTGTTGGGGAACGTAGCAATTTCAAAAAATTTCCTACGCACACGCAAGATCATGGTGATGCATAGCAACGAGAGGGGAGAGTGTTGTCTACGTACCCTCGTAGACCGAAGCGGAAGCGATCACAACGTAGAGGAAGTAGTCAGACGTTCTCCTCGCGATCCAACCGATCCCAGTAGCATTACTCCGGCGCCTCGAAGTTCTTGGCACACGACAACTCGGTGACGCTCCTCAGGCTCGATCCAGCAAAGCTCCGGGAGAGAGAGTTCACAAGACGACGGCGTGGTGACGATCTTGATGTTCTATCGACGCAGGCTTCGCCTAAGCACCGCTACGATATGACCGAGGTGAAATATGGTGGAGGGGGCACCGCACGGCTAAGGAACGATCTCAAGGATCAACTTGTGTGTTCTAGGGTGCCCCTGCCCCGTGATATAAAGGAGCAAGGGGAGGGCCGGCCGGCCCTAGGAGGCGCGCCAAGGGAGGGGGAGTCCTCCTCCTAGTGGGAGTAGGACTCCTTTCCTAGTCCAACTAGGAAGGAGGAAGGGGAAGGAAAGAGAGGGAGAGGGAAGGGGCGCCCCCCCCTCCTTGTCCAATTCGGACTCCCCATGGGGGGGGGGGGCGCCACCTCCTGGTGCGGCCCTCGCACTCCCCCTTTGGCCCAAAAAGGCCCATTACTTCCCGGGGTTCGGTAACCCCTCGGCACTCCGTTTTCTCCGAAACTTCCGGAACCTTTCCGTGTCCGAATATAGCCGTCCAATATATCAATCTTTATGTCTCGATCATTTCGAGACTCCTCGTCATGTCCGTGATCACATCCGGGACTCCGAACTCCTTCGGTACATCAAAATACACAAAACTCATAATATAACCGCCATCGAAACCTTAAGCGTGCGGACCCTACGGTTCGAGAACAATGTAGACATGACCGAGACACGTCTGGGTCAATAACCAATAGCGGGACCTGGATGCCCATATTGGCTCCTACATATTCTACGAAGATCTTTATCGGTCAGACCGCATAACAACATACGTTGTTCCCTTTGTCATCGGTATGTTACTTGCCCGAGATTCGATCGTCAAGATCCAATACCTAGTTCAATCTCACATCTTGGCAAGTCTCTTTACTCGTTCCGTAATACATCATCTCACAGCTAACTCATTAGTTGTAATGCTTGCAAGGCTTAGTGATGTGTATTACCGAGAGGGCCCAGAGATACCTCTCCGACAATCGGAGTGACAAATCCTAATCTCGAAATACGCCAACCCAACATCCGCCTTTGGAGACACCTGTAGTACTCCTTTATAATCACCCGATTACGTTGTGACGCTTTGGTAGTACCCAAAGTGTTCCTCCGTAAACGGGAGTTGCATATTCTCATAGTTATAGGAACATGCATAAGTCATGGATAAAAGCAATAGCAACATACTAAACGATCGGGTGCTAAGCTAATGGAATGGGTCATGTCAATCAGATCATTCAACCAATGATGTGACCTTGTTAATCAAATGACAACTCCTTTGTCTATGGTTAGGAAACATAACCATCTTTGATTAACAAGCTAGTCTAGTAGAGGCATACTAGTGACACTCTGTTTGTCTATGTATTCACACATGTATTATGTTTCCGGTTAATACAATTCTAGCATGAACTATAAACATTTATCATGAAATAAGGAAATAAATAATAACCTTATTATTGCCTCTAGGGCATATTTCCTTCACAATCATCGTTAGTACCATGGATATTCAAAGAGTTCATACTAACAACATTGCAATCACGCTCATCATTCAAGATTTAGTGCCAAACATTTTATAGACTTCTTCTTCTAGCACTTGAGCACAATTTTCCTTTCCATCATTCTCACGAAAGATATTAAAAAGATGAAGCGTATGAGGCAAACTCAATTCCATTTTTTTATAGTTTCCTTTTATAGTCTAAACTAGTTATAAAACAAGAAACAAAAAGATTCGATTGCAAGATCTAAAGATATACCTTCAAGCACTCACCTCCCCGGCAACGGCGCCAGAAAAGAGCTTGATGTCTACTACACAACCTTCTTCTTGTAGACGTTGTTGGGCCTCCAAGTGCAGAGGTTTGTAGGACAGTAGCAAATTTCCCTCAAGTGGATGACCTAAGATTTATCAATCCGTCCGTGGGAGGCGTAGGATGAAGATGGTCTCTCTCAAACAACCCTGCAACCAAATAACAAAGAGTCTTTTGTGTCCCCAACACACCCAATACAATGGTAAATTGTATAGGTGCACTAGTTCGGTGAAGAGATGGTGATACAAGTGTAATACGGATGGTAGATATGGGTTTTTGTAATCTGAAAATATAAAAACAGCAAGGTAACTAATGATAAAAGTGAGCACAAACGGTATTGCAATGTGTTAAAAAAAGGCCTAGGGTTCATACTTTCACTAGTGCAAGTTCTCTCAACAATAATAACATAATTGGATCATATAACTTTCCCTCAACATGCAATAAAGAGTCACTTCAAAGTCACTAATAGCGGAGAACAAACGAAGAGATTATGGTAGGGTACGAAACCACCTCAAAGTTATTCTTTCCGATCGATCTATTCAAGAGTCCGTGCTAGAATAACACCTTAAGACACAAATCAACCAAAACCCTAATGTCACCTAGATACTCCAATGTCACCTCAAGTATCCGTGGGTATGATTATACGATATGCATCACACAATCTCAGATTCATCTATTCAAACCAACACAAAGTACTTCAAAGAGTGCCCCAGGTTTCTACCGAAGAGTCAAGACGAAAACGTGTGCCGGCCCCTATGCATAAGTTCATGCAACTCGCAAGTTGATCACCAAAACATACATCAAGTGGATCATGTGATATCCCATTGTCACCACAGATAAGCACATGCAAGACATACATCAAGCGTTCTCAAATCCTTAAAGACTCAATCCGATAAGATAATTTTAAAGGGAAAACTCAATCCATTACAAGAGTGTAGAGGGGGAGAAACATCATAAGATCCAACTATAATAGCAAAGCTCGCGATACATCAAGATCGTATCACCTCAAGAACACGAGAGAGATCAAACACATAGCTACTGGTACATACCCTCAGCCCCGAGGGTGAACTACTCCCTCCTTGTCATGGAGAGCGCTGGGATGATGAAGATGACCACCGGTGAGGAATCCCCCCAAGTAGGTGCCGGAACAGGGTCCCGATTGGTTTTTGGTGGCTACAGAGGCTTGCGGCGGCGGAACTCCCGATCTATTCTGTTCCCCGATGTTTTTAGGGTATATGAACATATATAGGCGAAAGAAGTCGGTCAGGGGAGCCACGAGGGGCCCACGAGGGTGGGGAGCACGCCCAGGGGGGCAGGCGCGCCTCCCTGCCTTGTGGCCACCTCGTTGCTTCACTGACGTACACTCCAAGTCTCCTGGATCGCTTCCGTTCCAAAAATAACTCTCCCGAAGGTTTCATTCCGTTTGAACTCCGTTTGATATTCCTTTTCTTCGAAACACTGAAACAAGGGAAAAAACAGGAACTGGCACTGGGCTCTGGGTTAATAGGTTAGTCCCAAAAATAATATAAAAGTGTAAAATAAAGCCCATAAACATCCAAAACAGATAATATAATAGCATGGAACAATCAAAAATTATAGATACGTTGGGGACGTATCACATTGCCACGGGAATCTCGATCAATGAATTTGCAAGGAAACAAACGAAATATAAATACATGCCATAGCAAATAATTAATGTACTAAACGGGAAGTGACACGTATGTTTTATTATCTCATGCTCCAACCATTGAGGAAAAAAACAAAGTCGCCTAAGAAACTACTCCCTTCGTCGCAAACTAAGTGTTTGAAATAAAACCAAGACACTTCTTTTGGAACAGAGTATAAATAATAAAGTTAACCTTTCTTGTCTCTACCTTAGGTTAGGCTGAAATCTCCCAATTTGGTAACATCATCTAGACCATTCATATGCTCACAGAAGTTGTTACAAACTAGATCACATTTAGCACCACATATATAGATTACATGCATTACTTAACAACAAAATGTGTATGTTACCTCTTTTGATATTCTATGCATGCATATGTATATAATACAACAGTCATGGAATGTTTTCTTAAGTACAATCACAAAGCACCAAGCATGAATGACCGACACGTGCCTTGAAGCCCTCAAACAAAAAATACCTGGTGTAGCAAGTTTGCTATTCCTTTGAAAAAAATTTATTCAATCTGAATGTTGCCAGAAATATTAGATGGATGTCATATGAAACAAAAACAAAACGCTATCAGTAACAATTTGGGAAAAGGGGTTCTCAGTTGAAACCAAAACTTTGTTTTGGCTCCTTGTTTCTTCTTACTTCTGTTTACTACGGCTCCTTATATTTACTACTTCCATCTCAAAATAAGTGTCTCAACTTTAGTACAACTTTATTTTAAAGTTAGTACAAAGTTGAGACACTTATTTTGGGACGGAGGGAGTATTATATAACAATGAAACACATGTGCTATACTTGAGTTACTATCAATAAAAAATTATTTATCTGAAAAACTGAGATAGGGGGAACTAAGTTGGCCAATCATTCATAAGTGTAATTGGATAGAGCGAGTAAAGATAGTGACAACTAACTCACAAATATTCTAAATACTACAAAAGAGAGCAACATCTTAATGTTATCAAGAATTCTAACTTTGGTAGAGACCATACATTTTGCAACACATCATCCAACAACCTAGCAAGTTTGCAATAGTTTCAAATAAGAATATAGAGCATAAAACCATCAGTCAATAAATTCATTAGAATGTAAAATGGAAGTGCGTTCATGTGAGGTTGAAACCCCTATCTAAGCACCACACGTGTGTATTATGAGAAAGAACACAAATACATTTGCGGATCAGAAACTCATTGGAGGACGAAGACCTATTGTCGGATCAGATAGGCACACCATTGATGCCATGCTTGAGGGAGAAAAGGCAGCAGCCGCGAGTAGCACATGATGTCGCTCATCCTCTACAAAAGAAAGTATGTCGTGCGGAAATGCAAAGGAGCGCTCGTCCTCGCCTGGTCACGATATCCTCTACCATTCCCTTGTCATCTGGATCAGACATATTGTACGTAAGTACGTTTGTGGGGCAGAGCTCTATTTAATGTTGCACCGAGTTGGCCCAGATGGCGCAATAACTTCATCGATGTGGTGCTGGACCTGACGGCCAGCTCCATATTGTACCTGCGGCCCAGTTCCAACCCAGGGGAAGGATCTCGTCATGCGCCATCCATTAGTTATGAACGAGCTGGAGCTATATAGCTGGGGCTTGAAGGGGCCATTGCTCGCCTGGTCGTCTATGCCCATCACGATGGTAGCTCTTATTTATTTTATTTTTCGTGAGGGTGATGGTAGCTCTTATATGCATGAAACAACACGGCAGTCCATCAGTCTGCCGCTTTTCCATCCCAGTGAGGTTTGAAAAATCAAACATTTGAATTCCAATCTACTTCCCACTCTCCCGTCCAGCCCAACTCAACAAGTGGAACCATCAACCATGAATCCATGGACGATTTTTGTGAAAACCAGCCCCACAATTGGAAGAAAATTAACGTGCTAACAGATAGCACAACAGAAAAAAAAAAAACAGGCAAGTTTGCATTCCCAGATTTCTTTCGCCAAGACTGCCAGGAAGGAAATATTTTTGTAAATTTTCCATTTGTGCACTACAAAATTTTATAAAAGTGCCATTATCAAGAAAACATTTCCTTTCTTAAAGTTGCCATCAGACCATGCCAATTTCTGTAATGCATGTGTTTTTTTGGCATTGTACCGTGGTAACTTAAAAATATATTGCCATGGAAACTTAAATCACATGCTAGTCAGCATTTTAGAGCATGACATTTTTATCTCTTGGAGCATAGTAACAATTTTGCTATTTTATGGCATGGCAATTTTATTGTTTAGATCATGACAAACATTTTTCAGTTTTGCATGATTTTCAGCGACAACTTAAAACTTTGGTGACATGACAACCTGATTTCTATTGCCATGGAACTTAAGTTACACGGCCATGTCAAGTTAAAATACATTGCCTTGTGCTGGACCATGGCAATTTCCTGTAGTTTTATTTTAGATTACTATGCAATGTTTGCTTTATATGTATTTTTATTCTGTTCTGGGCCATGTCAAATTCATGTAGAGGGTTGTTCGTTTTTAGTTACTATGTCAGTTTGTCGCATACACATTTTTCCGTTTTCTGTGGTGAACCATGGCATTTTTTTTGTCGGTTACTTCATTTCGTAAAACATAATTTTTGTTTTTCAATTTTGCCATGTGAACTGTATGTTTTTTTCCTAAACATTCCATGTGACGATGATACCATTTTTTTTAGCGTATGCAATTTTTGGTATTTGGACTATGGCAATTTCATTGTATATACCATGACAATTTTATTTAACATAGCACAGTCAAATTCTTTTTGGATACCATGGCAAATTTTTATTACATCCTCCGTGGCAGCCGCCGACACCGAGGAAGGGAAAAGGACCAAAAAACCAGGGCGGAGGTAGTACTAAATATGCAATGATTTGTTGAACACGAAGAACATTTTTGAACAGACATGTAGAGATATTTATTGAGTGCACATGAACTTTTTTTACATCCACAAACATTTCCTTGATGTACGTGAACATTTATATATTTTAGCACGTGTATATTCTGCCCAAAAAGAATAGACAAACTGAAGATAAAATGTAAATATGACTGGATAAAAATAATAATAAAGCGTTTTCTCCATGATATTTTTTACAAAGTGCGTTGCTAGCCTTTTCTGTTTTAGATAGAGGAAGTGGGTTGCTAGCCTTTGTTTTACTCACGAAAAGAAAAATACTACTCACGAACAGCCCACCGAGATGTTTTACTGACGTCTTCGTCAGCTCTCCGTTACGGCGCCTGCCCAGGCTGCCGTTTCTGCTGTGCAACTCACCTGTGTCTCTGCGAGCAGTAAATGCCATCTCCAGCATCGCGCTGTCCCATTGGTCCACAAAGCAGGAGCAGGCGAGCTCGTCGACCATATCGCCACTCTCGTATTTCGTGCAGCTAGTATATTAGCCTGGTCACAATGGGCAAGAACATAAGTTAGTAACGTATATATTTTCCTAAACTATGTTACTACTTTTATAATGGGTAGGAACATCTATATAATGTCATGCAACGATGTATTTATTAGGTTATAGACTCATTGTTTTTTAAAGTGTGTGATGTTCCGGTAACTTAGCTACTTACCACAAGCATCTCTCTCTTCATTAAATATGTGCCACATAAGCAAAGTTGTATTGGAGTATGTGATGTTACTCCTAAGTTCCTCCCCATTGTGACCAGCCTTAGAGAAAGATAAATGAATAATGCTAGATAGTTCGGTAGGAGAATAACTACAATAGTGGTAAAATCAACGTTAACAAATATAATAATGGTTAATTAATCTAGTGCACACAGATGTTAGGAAAAAATAATTAGTGTCAACATAGAAACTGCCAAGCCTGGGTCCTCACCTCAAATGAGATCCTTGGGGAGGTACCGGACTGGTGTAGTCAAACCTGCAGTCTTCTGCCGATGGAGGACTCCTTGGGCATGATGAAATAAATTATATATAAAAGAAAATATATTAAAAACTGTATGGAAATGTACAATCACAAATCCTGCAAAAACAAACCAAGACCATTGTTGAGATGCAAAGTAACGGGTAAAAGTACAGGATCAAAGAAAAACTATCCCGAAATTTTTTGAACAGGAACCGTATATGCGAAAATGTTTTACTGTACCATGGTTTAGCCGAACCTACGCTTGACACCGTTGATTTCAAGACACTATTCATAAGGATCCATGCATAATTGATTAAAAAACGCATTTCTATTCATGAGGATCCATGCATGGTTGATTAAAAAATAAAGTTAGCATGCATGTCACAGATCCATATGTAGTAGGATGTTAAATCATACGGCAGAGGCCATAAGTTCGGCTGAACCATGGTCCTGAATCACGTCTCTCGCCATATATGTGTCCAATTCCAACGGAACTTTCAATATGTGATGATGATTGGGATCTTCAACCTGAAAAAGAGGATGAAGTCAGCATTACAAATACTGAGGAATGATCAAAAGAAGACATCCACATGAGATCGCTGCCATGGTGCCTGGCTTGACGCCACACAACGTAGATATCATGCAACATGTAGGAGCTGAGGACACCGAACGGTGTTATAAGCATGTTCAGCAGAGCTAAGAGAATTTATTCAAATGCTAGATAAGGAAGATATACTGGCTAGATGTGTAAGGATAACATAAATCCATCGCGTGTCTCTGCGCCCATTGTGTGTGCACCAACAGTTTCAGGTATCACCTCTGGCCTCACGGGTTATTGGAGAAGATGAAAAGACAGGCAGTTTGACCATACGAAGGATCCAGTCGGTGTCTGGCTCGCCGGTTCTTCTGTGGTGCAGGTGGGCGGATCCGCAGGCGCTGGAGGACGAGGGACCGGAGTACTCTCGTGGACGTGACCGAGGTTGGGCTCCTCTAAGCTGCACGGGAGCGCCATGGTCGCGACGTATGTGATGCTTCTCTCGTCGGCGGATTTGAACCACCGAACGGATTTGCGCTAGAGAGACGACAAATAAAGAAAGCTTTGAAGTCAAATCTCACCAGCGCCCGATCCGATTTTGGCCGGAATGATCAGCCATTGCGGCACCAGAGACAAAGATGGGAGGTGAGGACCAGGGCACGGGGGCCGCCGTCTCGAACACGTATGGCACCACAACTGCAAGGGGAACGTGGCCCGAGAGAGTCCCGGAGAGCCGTGGAGGCGAGATGGATTGGCCGTCGTGTCGGGGGAGCTCCCAGCCGCCTCAGCCTACCGTAGCCAGGGGAGAAATTGGTGTTTTTTTTATGGAGGAGAGGGGAGGCCAACAATTTATTTTATCCCGAATTCTTCAAAGTGCACGCGCACTATTTGACGTCTCGTTCTTATCGCCGCGCAGCGCACCCGGTACCAGACAACGACAAAAGTCGATCGCTACTCGACAACGACAAGCGCACACATCGCTAATCCCATCCCGCTGCTATCTCTCTTCCTCATCTCCTAGTCCGGACTGCCGGCCATGGAGGTGACGATGAAGCACAGGATACGCTGGTGTCGACGCCCGGGAGGTAAAGGGGGGAGATGGCGGAACCGGAGGAGCGCGGCGAGCAGGTCGGCCGTGCAGCCGGAGCAGCAGCGCTGCCATTTTCTTCTTCCCTTTTTCAAGTTGTGTAATGGCTCTGCCTCGCCATGGATGGCCAGCCTCGAGCAGCAGGTAGCAACGTGAGGCTGGGAGGTCT
Organism: Aegilops bicornis; assembly: GCA_021605145.1. Taxonomy (NCBI): domain Eukaryota; kingdom Viridiplantae; phylum Streptophyta; class Magnoliopsida; order Poales; family Poaceae; genus Aegilops; species Aegilops bicornis. The sequence goes on along the minus strand of CM038672.1, from coordinate 435,809,480 downwards.
TCTCTTCCACGTAACCCAATGACGGAAAGATCCAGCAGAGGCGGACCAACCGGCGGCTGTCGTCGCCACAGCCGACGGCCCTCTTCCCCGGTGGTGGAGCTGCTCATCCCCGGGAGCAAGGGAAGGAGCTCCTCGGAGGCCATGCCGTGATTCGGGGGCCCGCGGAATTGCTGGCTGCTGGCCCGCGAGGGCCGCAACGATGAACGGCGCGAGCACCGGCAGTAAACGCGGCAACTCTGCTCGGCGACGCGGTGTGCCACCGTCCTGGTCGAACTGCTCGGGGGAGAGAACCTTATCTGTTCGCCATTTCAGAGTTTAACCCTTGCTGTCTAATTATTTCGCGATTTAGTTTCTACAATTATTTGTTAAGGCCTCAAGCTTAATTAAGTACACTTGATCTTCCTTAACTTAATTTTATTTTGCATTTAAGTTTTCGCAATATACATAGTCATCCTCGCACAATATGCACACCAACTCCCGGCTCGACACCGTGGCGCTGGCGAGGCAGCCGACACAAGCCGGTCCTGCCCCTTGCTGCCTATGTCGTTCCATGTGGAGGCCCGGTGTTCGGTGGTGGGAGCGGGCGAAGGGGCTTCTAGGAGTCTCTTCTTCTCGTCGATGAGCAACGTTCGACAATAGTAATTGTAGTTGTAGTCTGTCTGGGCGTTCCACGGTGATCATTTTTATTGGCCTCTATAATGGTTGTAGTTGCACACGCAGTCGTTCTTAGTTGGATACAATTATTGAAAAGTTACACACGGCGATACTAAGTTGGCTAGATGAGTTGTCGCGCTCGCATTGAATTTTGGTACCTTAAACTCTGTCGAGTGTCCCCTTTGGAATTTGAATGATATTAGTATTTTTCTCTCATTGGCAGAATTTTTATGTATATGTTTTTTTTCTGTTGTAATTGTAATGTTTATTCGGAGTTGTACTTACGAGACAGACAAGATAGCTATTTTATTTTGAATAAAAGCTGAAAATATCATCGGTGTCGTCTTTTTAGCAACAAATTTATTTAGTTTGCATCAAAGTTGTTTTATTTAATAAGGCAAACACATTTTCATGGTTAAGCAGAGGACACAATCATGCTTTCAAAGTTGCACATCAACTACCAAGAAGTTGGTTGGGACAGTTGTCGAAGTTACACATCCTATTGGCAGGGATAGTTTGGGCGGAGGTGTCCACTGGGGGAAGCCGCAGTAGTCATATTTTTTTATTGATATCCGTAATAGTTGGAGTTGCACACATAATAGCTTTTAGTTAGATAAGATCATCAAGTAATTGCACAGCAACGTGATACTAAGTTGGCCAGATGACATCTCGCTCTCACATTGCTTATTGAAATTTAGCTAGACCCGAGTCGTTATAATCTCGACCAACTACTACTATAGACTGCAAGCATGCACACTCTCGTCCTCATAATCGCACTCACACGGCCACGGAGTTCCACATTTTCGTCGGTATAGTTGCACACGCACGGCCACACAGGTGCATACTCTCATCCGCATTGTAGCTCAGGCGTGACTGTGAGAGTTGCACACGCGCTGGCATAGTCACACACACGCATGACCATGGAGCTGCACACTATCGTCGACACGGCCATGAAGTTGCACCCCTCGTCAGCATAGTCGCACATGTATGACGGCAGAGGTGTATACACTTGTCGACACAGTAGCTCAAGCACGACCGCGAGAGTTGCACGCATGTGGCGGGATAATCGCACATGTAGAGAAGTTGCACACTATTGTCCACATAGTCACACACGCACGGCGATGTTAAGTTGACTAAATGTCTCTTTGTAAGTTGATCTATTGTTTACTATTTTTTGTTGGCATCCACAGTAGTTGTAGTTGCACACATAGTAGTCCTAGTTAGCACATGCATGGCCACAGAGTTGCATAATCTGGTCCGCATAATCGCATATGAATTATCGTGGGAGGTTCTCACGCCCCGCCGCAAAGTTGCACACTTTCGTTGGCGCACTCGCACATGCATGGCAACAGAGTTGCACAATCTGGTCTGCATAGTCGCACATGAATTATCGTGGGAGGTTCTCACACCCGGTCGCGGAGTTGCACGCTCTCGCCAGCATAGTGGCACACGCATGGACACATAGTTGCACAATCTCGTCCGCAGAGCCACACATGAATTATCGTGGGAGGTGTTCACGCCCGGCCGCGGAGTTGAACACTCTCGTCGGCGCAGTCGCACATGCATGGACACAGAGTTGCACAATCTCGTCCGCATTGTCGCACAAGAATTATCGTGGGAGGTGCTCATGCAGGGCCACGGAGTTGCACACTCTCGTCGGCACAGTCGCATATGCATGGCCACAGAGTTGCACAATCTTGTTCGCATAGTCGCACATGAGTTGTTGTGGGAGGTGCTCATGCCCGGCCGCAAAGTTGCACACTCTCATCGGTATAGTCGCACATGCATGGCCATAGAGTTGCGCAATCTCGTCCGGATAGTCGCACATGAATTGTAAGTGGATCTATTGTTTATTATTTTTTGTTGGCATCCATAGTAGTTGTAGTTGCACACATAGTAGTCCTAGTTGACACATGCATGACCACAGAGTTGCACAATCTGGTCTGCATAATCACATATGAATTGTCGTGGGAGGTTCTCACGCCCCGCCGTGAACTTCACACTTTTTCGGCGCAGTTGCACATGCATGGCAACAGAGTTGCACAATCTCGTCTGCATAGTCGCACATGGATTATCATGGGAGGTTCTCACGCCCGGCCGCGGAGTTGCACACTCTCGCCAACATAGTCGCACATGCATGGACACAGAGTTACACAATCTTGTCCGCATAGTCGCACATGAATTGTCGTGGGAACTGCTCACGCATGGCCGCAGAGTTGCACACTTTTGCCGGCACAGTCGCATATGCATGGTCATAGAGTTGCATGATCTCGTCGGCATAGTCACACATGAATTGTCGTAGGAGATTCTCATGCCCGGCCGCGGAGTTGCACACTCTCATCGGTATAGTCGCACATACATGACCATCGAGTTGCACAATCTCGTGCGCATAGTCGCACATAAATTGTCCTGGGAGGTGCTCATGCATGCCCGCGGGGTTGCACACTATCGTTGGCAGAGTCACACATGCATGGACACAGAGTTTGACAATCTCGTTCGCATAGTTACACATGAATTGTCATCCAACCCAAATCGAAACCGGACCTGGGAAATATTTGGGCGTCTGAACGTCTACCACGTCGAACTCCAACACCCCCGGCCCATCAAAATGCCCCACCAAAAGCCCTTTTACTCACTCTCTCCCTCTCGCTATGCTCTGTATCCACACCCTCAGAGATCGACGGTGCTATTGTACTACCCCCATCATAGCCCAGGTCTTGCTGGACCTCCGGCGTCCCACCCACGCTCGTACCCTCCTTGGACTACACCATAATTCCACCCCGGATCCTGTTGCAGCCCATGTATCCTTCGCTCACTACAAACACCATATATGGTGGACACCATGCTCGACAAGTATTCGTCCCAATGCCATTGTCATAAAATTTGATGTGCTCGTTGTTTACTTTGAAGCAAACACAATTACAATGTACTCAATGAAGGAGGATGAATTGTTGTGTGAGGTGCGATTGGACATAAGCGTGGAGTTTCAAGGCATGAAGCAAATGTCGCGTCATTTTGGCAACGTGTGTATGTTTGATTCCTTGAGCACAAGCACTGCACGCCCCTACAACATGGAAGTGATCCATGTTCGCGATACAAAGTCGCTACTCTATCGATGACATGCCCCTACAACGTGGGAGGTGCTCATGCATGGCTGTGGAGTTGCACACTCTCGTCGACACAGTCACATATGCATGGCCATAGAGTTGCACAATCTCGTCGATAGTCGCACATGAGTTGTTATGGGAGGTGCTCATGCCCGGGCGCGGAGTTGCAAACTCTCATTGGCATAGCCGTACATGCATGGCCATAGAGTTGCACAATCTCGTCCGGATAGTCGCACATGAATTGCCGGGGGAGATGCTCACGCCCGGCCGCGGAGTTGCACACTCTCATCGGTATAGTCGCACATGCATGGCCACAGAGTTGCACAATCTCGTTCGCATAGTCACACATAAACTGTGCTCACACATGGTCGTGGAGTTGCACTCTCGTCGGTGCAGTCGCACGTGTATGGACACAGAGTTGCACAATCTCGCCCGCATAGTCACACATGAATTGTCGTGGGAGGTGCTCATGCATGGCCGTGGAGTTGCACTCTCTCGTCGGTATAGTCGCACATACACGGCCATTGAGTTGCACAACCTCGTCAGCATATTCGCACATGAGTTTTTGTGGGAGGTGCTCATGCCCGGCCACGAAATTGTACACTCTTGTCGGCATAGTCGCACATGCATGGACACACAGTTGCACAATTTCGTCTGCATAGTCGCACATAAATTGCTGTGGGAGGTGCCCACGTCCGACCACGGAGTTGCACACTCTTGTGTGCATAGTCGCACATGCGTGGCTGTGGAGTTGAGATATTCTTATAGGATAGTCCCTCAAACACGGTTGTGAGGGCTACACACGCGCGGCGACTACCAGGCAGTTGGCCAAGGCACCAAGGCAGCAGACGAAATTGCATATTTCATTATTAAAGAGTAGTTGGGGTGGTGCCAATAGTGAAATTGCATGGCCTAGGCAAGAAACGAAGTTGCACACAGTTTGGGGGTGCAGGTATCATAGAGGAAAACTGCATGTCTACGGTGTACGAAAAAAGTTGCACATCCCTCTCAGGTAGTTGCACATCGACGACTAGTCTGTTGCACAAAACGGGGACAAAATTGCACAAAAAAATTCGTCGAAATATACTCATGTGGGATCTAGTTTCGAAGAGCACACCGCGAGGGTTCCAACAGTGAAAACGGATCTTAATTCCGACGCGTGGTTTAAAAGTTATGGCTTTTCATAAATTTAGAAATTTGAATTAATGCGTTCACATGGGTGGTTATTTAATTCACTTTCCTTTTTCCTTGTTTTGGTTCTTTTTCTAATATGGTACGAATTTTTTTATATAGGAGTATTAATTAGGGGATAAATTATTTCCTTTTATAGATTAGAGGATCAATTTTTTCCTTTTTGGCCGGCCGTTCCGAATGGCCAGGGAGCAGTCGGCCGCTGCGTAGACTGGCCTTCTTGTTTTATTTGCGAGGAAGAGGGGGGGTCCGTGGAAATAAAGAGGCGGGCAGAAATAGAGAGACGGACGGAAGAGAGACGGCAGGTTTTCCATATACCCCGATAACGTACGCACTATCTTTCCCTAATCCCTATAATCTTATCTTATCTTATCTTATCTTATCTTATCTTATCAGATCTTATTCATCACCCAGGGTGCAGAATAAGTTATTCTTCACCCGAGATAATCTTATGATCATTTCATAATTAAATTACATTTGGAATTCAAATAGTTACATTCCTATTGATTCATGTCATAAGAAAATAAAAATATAGGTCATAAGACAAGAAAATTTGCAGTTTATGTGTATTTTACACTATGTTTTTACGTTTGTAATTTTACATGACATAAAATATTTTGTACGACGATTATATATTTTCTTACGGTCTCTTTTTACGTTGGAATTAAGAAAAACTTACGGAACGTAAAATTACGGTGTATTGATGGTAAAATAGAGGGGGTGAAGAATAACTATTCCTCCCCCTGGGTGACGAATAATCAATCCCTATATATATTCTACACTCACGCTTAGATAGGGTAACGCTATTCTAAGCGTGAGTGTAGAATAGCTTATTCTACACCCCTAGTAACGCTATGTACAAAATCTAGTAAAATGGTGTACAAAATATAGTAATTTGGAAAATATTTTTTTATCATCTAAGTTTGTAATGTACTACATTTTTACGAAAATTACTATATTTTACATACTGTGTTACTGTATTTTGTATGTACCGTTACTGGGATGTAGAATAAGCTATTCTACACTCACGCTTAGTTTAGCGTTACTATATATATAGGACGGCAGTTTGCAGGGCCGGTCCTGAGAATTCGGGGGCCCAGGGCGAAACTACAATTCGGGGCCCCTCGGACCCCTAATATAAATGTCTAATTGATAATCATCATATGAAGATATAATTTGTGTTAAAGAAAATAATTAAGTGCGTCCAAAATGATTGTACATATCACATAATGTATTACATATTACCTTCAAAAAAAATCTCCTAACATTATGAGATGCAAAATCACTAATGATAGTATCAATATCAATTTCATCAAGCAATTTTTTCTCAATGCATAAAGTTGTCAAGCCATTTAACCTCTCTTGCAACGTTGTAGATCTCAGGTAGTTCTTCAACAATTTCGAATTTTAAAAAACTTTCTTTCAGTAACATGCATAGTAAAGAAAATCCGATATGCAACAGAAATAAATATGGGCTCATGATCACTTGGACACTCACATTGCTATAATGCATGTTGACATCAACATTGCCTTCTATTGGAGTATGACCATCATCTTCCTGATTGCAATTAGTTTTGGTCACCCGCAAGAACTATTACCAACTCGTCGGGATTTCTTGAAGTGCTTGTATTGCTCTTATAATATATTTAGAAAGAGATCCTTTTAATTCTTCTATCTCCTCATCTGCCTCCTTCTTCCTTTTTCTTTTATCACATCCAGATGCATACTTTCTACCCGAACTTGACATGACCCTGCTGAAATTTAAAAGGAACAAATTAGCTTATAAAATTAGCGCAAAGCTAATGACAATCTGCTAGGGCATAGTATAGTATCTTCTCTCCGTAATCTAATATGGCTACAAGCGCGCAATGATTCGAGCGCCCTAACAACAATTCCCTGTTAACATGTTCAATCGATCGACAAGTTGGGAACCAGGACTGGAAATAAAAGAAAGGAAGAAGAACATGCGAAGGAAGAGGGCGTGACGAGACGTACCTGCCGCAGTCGTCGCGTCGTTCACGAGAAGGCAGAGTCAAAGAGGATTAGACGAACAGGAACGGTGGAACAGCCAAAAGGGCAGGAACAACCGATCCGAAGTTACAGGAAATCGTGATTAGTGAATCGAACGATCCCTTTTCCTCTCCAGTCTCCACGTACGTGTAAACATGGGCCAGGTCCATCATATCTTTTTTAGTTTCTTAGGCTAGCACACCAGAAGCTGAGCCAGGCGTTCAGATTGGCTTCAATTTTTTTCAATCGAAGACCTGCATGCCTGTACGTAAAAACGTATATGTACTTGGGAGGAGCCCCCTGACTTTTGAGGGCCCGGGGCGGCCGCCCCGTTCGCCCTGCCTCAGGACCGGCCCTGGCAGTTTGGGACACCTAGGTGCCCAAGCACCTTGCCTAGATGCCGTTAGATCGAGTTGTACTATTTTTTTATTATGTATAGATGAGTTATTGGGTCTGACCCGTTAAGAAATAGGTTTATATTTTGTGTTATATCTCAGCGTTAAGAAAATAAGTTTCCATATGTGTGTTCATGATGCATACCCCGTACGAACTTTCCGGAAGTAATTGATGTGTGCCAATTGAATACCTTCCAAAACAAATTGCATGGCGTAGCCATTATGGAAAGGGTATACCATAGCAATGAAATACCTTCCTAAGATGGGTATGTCATCAATGGGCCATCGTTTGAACAAATCAAACCGAAATAATTTCCATTGTACCTTCCAATTTTTTTGCATGGCGTGTCCTTTATGGAAAGGGTATATAACTACTCGATCAAATACCTTTCAAAGGTGTGCGTCTAATTAATGGTCTGTTATCTGAACGTTTCAAACCGAAATGATTTTCCATACGTACTGACATGCATGCTAGGAGCAAGTTAAAATATAAAGGTATTTTTGTCACTACGAATTTCTGTAAAAAAATCATCAATTGTTGAATGTTATCTATTTTATTAGTCTAGGTTTTGTGGGTATACACCTATAATAAAAAATATTGTCTGTTCATTTATTAGTCTAGTCGTGTGTGGGTATGTACCTACTATAGGCGCAAATTAAAATATAAAGTTATATTATCATTAAGAATTTCTTTTAGAAAATCATTGTTCTTTGAATGTTATTCATTCTTTTAACGTGGGTATATCATGTAAGATGATCTTTAATTGTATTAGTGGTTACATCTTCAGGGTGTATTAAAATACGAGTGCGTAATTCTATTCCTTCTAGTACTAGCGCACTTCTGTACGTTGGAATATGGAGTAGACAAAATGATAAGGAAATGTGAATGTAAATTTTAATGGATGGAATATTAGACAAGCACTACCGAAATCATAGATTTTGCCCAGTGTCACGCCTATTGCAAAACACTAGTAAAAAGGAAGATACTCAGGCAAAACAGACGTTCACCGAGTTCCTACTGCCTAGGTATTAAAGTCGAAATAATTGGCAAAAGGACGATATGTTGGGAAACGTAGTAATTTCAAAAATTTTCCTACGATCACACAAGACCATGGTGATGGCATAGCAACGAGAGGGAAGAGTGTCCGTCCACGCACTCGTGAGACCGAAAGCGAAGCGTTATAACAACGCGGTTGATGTAGTCGTGACGTCTTCACGATCCGACCGATCCAAGCACCGAACGACGGCACCTCCGAGTTACGCACATCGCTCAGCTCGATGACGATCCCGGACTCGATCCAAAGAAAGTGTCGGGGATGAGTTCCACAAGACGACGGCGTGATGACGATGTTGATGCTCCACCGACGCAGGGCTTCGCCTAAGCACCGCGACGATATGACTTCTCCGCGCAGGCTTCGCCTAAGCTCTCTGACGATATGACCGAAGTGGAATATGGTGGAAGGGGCACCGCACACGGCTAAGGAAAGATCCGTAGATCAACTTGTGTGTCTTGGGGTGCCCCCGCCTCAGACATATAAAGGAGCCAAGGGGAGGTGGCCGGCCCTAGGGGAGGCGCACTAAGGAGGAGTCCTACTCCCACCGAGTAGGACTCCCCCTTCTCCTAGTTGGACTAGGATTGGAGGAGGGAAGAGGGAAGGCGCCGCCCCTTTCCTTGTCCTATTCGGACTAGAGGGGAGGCGCGCAGCCCACCTTGGCCTGCCCTTCCTCTTCTCCCATGGCCCATTAAGGCCCATGGACCTCCCGGGGTTCGGTAACCTCCTGCATTACTCAGAAAATCCCGATTTCACCCGGAACACTTCCGATGTCCAAATGTAGGCTTCCAATATATCAATCTTTATGTCTCGACCATTTCGAGACTCCTCGTCATGTCCGTGATCACATCCGGGACTCCGAACAACTTTCGGTGCATCAATACTTATAAACTCATTATGAGCATCATCGAAGCGTTAAGCGTGCGGACCCTACGGGTTCGAGAACTATGTAGACATGACCTAGAACCATTCTCGGTCAATAACCAATAGCGGAACCCGGATGCCCATATTGGTTCCTACATATTCTACGAAGATCTTTATCGGTCAAACCGCATAACGACATACGTTGTTCCCTTTGTCATCGGTATGTTACTTTACCCGAGATTCGATCGTCGGTATCCAATACCTAGTTCAATCTCAAGCTACCGGTAAGTCTCTTTACTCGCTCCGTAATACATCATCTCACAACTAACTCATTAGTTGTAATGCTTGCAAGGCTTAAGTGATGTGTATCACCGAGAAGGCCTAGAGATACCTCTCCGACAATCGGAGTGACAAAACCTAATCTCGAAATACGCCAACCCAACAAGTACCTTTGGAGACACCTGTAGTACTCCTTTATAATCACCCGATTCGTTGTGACGCTTTGGTAGCACCCAAAGTGTTCCTCCGGTAAACGGAGTTGCATAATCTCATAGTTACAGGAACATGTATGGGTCATGAAGAAAGCATTAACATACTAAGCGATCAAGTGTTGTCGACGGAATGGGTCATGTCAATCAGATCATTTTACTAATGATGTGACCTTGTTAATCAAATAACAACTCCTTGTTCATGGTTAGGAAACATAACCATCTTTGATTAACAAGCTAGTCAAGTAGAGGCATACTAGTGACATCTTGTTTGTCTATGTATTCACACATGTATTATGTTTAGGTTAATACAATTCTAGCATGAATAATAAACATTTATCATGATATAAGGAAATAAATAATAACTTTATTATTGCCTCTAGGGCATATTTCCTTCAGCCTCCCACTTGCACTAGAGTCAATAATCTAGATTACAAAGTAATGATCCTAACACCCATGGAGTCTTGGTGTCGATCATGTTTTGCTCGTGGAAGAGGCTTAGTTAATCAGTCCGCAACATTCAGATCCGTATGTATTTTGCAAATCTCTATGTCTCCCACTTGGACTTGGTCCCGAATGGAATTGAAGGCCTCTTGATGTGCTTGGTCCTCTTGTGAAATCTGGATTCCTTTGCCAAGGCAATTGCACCAGTATTGTCACGTAAGATCTTCATCGGTCCCGACGCACTAGGTATAACACCTAGATCGGAAATGAACTCTTTCATCCAGACTCCTTCATTTGTCGCTTCCAAGCAGCTATGTACTCCGCTTCACATGTAGATCCCGCCACGACGCTTTGTTTAGAACTGCACCAACCGACGGCTCCACCGCTTAATAAAAACACGTATCCGGTTTGCGATTTAGAATCGTCCGGATCGGTGTCAAAGCTTGCATCGACGTAACCATTTACGACTAGCTCTTTGTCACCTCCATATACGAGAAACATATCCTTAGTCCTTTTCGTGTATTTCAGGATGTTCTTGATCATTTGTCCAGTTGATCCATTCTGGATTACTTTGGTACCTTCCTGCCAAGCTTACAGCCTAAGCATACGTCAGTCCGGTACACGACATTGCATACATGATAGAGCCTATGGCTGAAGCATAGGGAACATCTTTCATTTTCTCTCTATCTTCATTGTGGTCGGGCATTGAGTCCGACTCAATCTTACACCTTGCAACACGGGCAAAAACCTTTCTTTGCTCGATCCATTTTGAACTTTTTCAAAATTTTATCAAGGTATGTGCTTTGTGAAAGTCCAATTAAGCGTCTTGATCTATCTCTATAGATCTTGATGCCCAATATGTAAGCAGCTTCACCGAGGTCTTTCATTGAAAAACTTTTATTCAAGTATCCTTTTATGCTATCCAGAAATTCTATATCATTTCCAATTAATAATATGTCGTCCACATATAATATCGTAAATGCTACTGAGCTCCCACTCACTTTCTTGTAAATACAAAGCTTCTCCAAAAGTGCATGTAAACCCATATGCTTTGATCACACTATCAAAGCGCTTTATTCCAACTCCGAGAGGCTTGCACCGGACCATAAATTGATCGTTGGAGCTTGCACACTTTGTTAGCACCTTTTGGATCGAAAAACCTTACGGTTGCATCATATACAACTCTTCTTCTAGAAATCCATTCAAGAATGCAGTTTTTACATCCATTTGCCAAATTTCATAATCATAAAATGCGGCAATTGCTAACATGATTCGGACAGACTTAAGCATCGCTACGGGTGAGAAAGTCTCATCGTAGTCAACCCCTTGAACTTGTCGAAAACCTTTCGCAACAAGTCGAGCTTTGTAGATGGTTACATTACCATCGGCGTCGGTCTTCTTCTTAAAGATCCATTTATTTTCAATGGCTTGCCGATCATCGGGCAAGTCAACCAAAGTCCATACTTTGTTCTCATACATGGATCCCATCTCAGATTTCATGGCTTCCGGCCATTTTGCGAATCTGGGCTCACCATCGCTTCTTCATAGTTTGTAGGTTCGCCATGGTCAAGTAACATGACTTCCGAATAGGATTACCGTACCACTGGTGCGTATTTTATTCTGGTCGACCCTCTGAGGTTCAAGAGTAACTTGATCTCAAGTTTCATGATCATCATCATTAGTTTCTTCACTAATTGGTGTAGTTGTCACGGGAACCATTTCTTGTGATGAACTACTTTCCAATAAGGGAGCAGATCTGATTATCTCATCAAGTTCTACTTTCCTCCCACTCACTTCTTTCGAGAGAAACTCTTTTTCTAGAAAGGATCCGAATTTAGCAACGAAAATCTTGCCTTCAGATCTGTGATAGAAGGTGTACCCATGATCTCCTTTGGGTATCCTATGAAGACACATTTTTCCGATTTGGGTTCGAGCTTATCTGGTTGAAGTTTCTTTACATAAGCATCGCAGCCCCAAACTTTAAGAAACGACAACTTTGGTTTCTTGCCAAACCACAGTTCATAAGGCGTCGTCTCAACGGATTTTGACGGTGTCCTATTTAACGTGAATGCGGCCGTCTCTAAAGCATAACCCCAAAATGATAGCGGTAAATCGGAAATAGACATCATTGATCGCACCATATCTAGTAAAGTACGATTCTGACGTTCGGACACACCATTTCTCCGTGGTGTTCCGGTATGGAGTTGCGTAAACTATTCCACATTGTTTCAAATGTAAACCAAACTCGTAACTCAAATATTCTCCTCCACGATCAGATCGTAGAAATTTTATTTTCTTGTTACGATGATTTTCCACTTCACTCAAATTCTTTGAACTTTTCAAATGTTTCAGATTTGTGTTTCATTAAGTAGATATACCCATATCTGCTCAAATCATCTGTGAAGGTGAGAAAATAACGATACCCTTGGCGTGCCTCAACATTCATTGGACCACAAACATCGGTATGTATGATTTCCAATAACTGTTGCTTTCGCTCCATAGTTCCGAGAACGGCGTTTTGGTCATCTTGCCCATGAGGCACGGTTACATAAGTACCAAGTGATTCATAATCAAGTGATTCGAAGCCCATCAAGATGGAGTTTCTTCATGCTTTTACACCGATATGACCTAAACGGCGATTGCCACAAATAAGTTGCACTATCATTATCAACTCTGCATCTTTTGGCTTCAACATTATGAATATGTGTATCACTACTGTCGAGATTCAATAACAATAGACCATTCTTCAAGGGTGCATGACCATAAAAGATATTATTCATATAAATAGAACAACCATTATTCTCGATTTAAATGAATAACCGTCTCGCATTAAACAAGATCCAGATATAATGTTCATGCTCAACGGCGGCACCAAATAACAATTATTTAGGTCTAAAACTAATCCCGAAGGTAGATGTAGAGGTAGCGTGCCGACCGCGATCACATTGACTTTGGAACCATTTCCCACGCGCATCGTCACCTCGTCCCTTTGCTGCTTTCGTCTATTCCGTAGTCCCTGCTTTGAGTTGCAAATATTAGCAATGTAACCAAAGATATCAAATACCAGTGCTACTACGAGCTCTAGTAAGGTACACATCAATGACATGTATATCACATATACCTTTGTTCACCTTGCCATCCTTTTTATCCGCCAAATACTTGGGGCAGTTCCGCTTCCGGTGTCCGTCTCGCTTGCGGTAAAACACTCGATTTGGGCTTAGGTCCAGACTTGGGTTTCTTCTCTTGATCAAAGAACTTTCTTGCTGTTCTTTTTGAAGTTTCCTTCTTCTTCCCTTTGCCCTTTTCTTGAAACTAGTGGTCTTGTTGATCATCAACACTTGATGCTCTTTCTTGATTTCTACCTCCGCAGCTTTTAGCATCGCGAAGAGCTCAGAATTGTCTTAGTCATCCCTTGCATATTATAGTTCATCACGAAGCTCTTGTAGCTTGGTGGCGATGATTGGAGAATTTCATCAATGACACTATCATCCGGAAGATTAACTCCCGGCTGAATTAAGTGATTGTTATACCTGACATTTTGAGTATGTGTTCACCGTGAACTATTCTCCTCCATCTTGCAGCTATAGAACTTATTGGAGACTTCATATCTCTCAATCCGGCATTTGCTTGAAATATTAACTTCAACTCCTGGAACATCTCATATGCTCCATGACGTTCAAAACGCGTCGTTGAAGACCCGGTTCTAAGCCGTAAAGCATGGCACATCGAACTATAGAGTAGTCATCGGCTACGCTTTGCCGGGACGTTCATAACTTCGGCTCAAGATCTGCAGCAGTTCGCTGTCACCCGGTGCTTCCGGGACGTAATTTTTCGTGCGGCAGCAATGAGGATAATCCTCAAGTTACGGACCCGAGTCCGTAATTGCTACCATCATCTTTCAACTTTGCTTTCTCAAGGAACGCATTAAAATTCAACGGAACAACAAAGACGAGCCATCTATCTACAAAGAAACATAGACAAGCAAAATACTATCGGTACTAAGTTCATGATAAATTTAAGTTCAATTAATCATATTAAAAACTCCCACTTAGGCAGACATCTCTCTAGTCATCTAAGTGATCACGTGATCCATATCAACTAAACCGTGTCCGATCATCACGTGAGGCGGAGTAGTTTCAACGGTGAACATCACTATGTTGATCATATCTACTATATGATTCACGTTCGACCTTTCGGTCTCCGTGTTCGAGGCCATATCTCGTTATATGCTAGGCTCGCCAAGTTTAACTCGAGTATTACTGCGTGTGCAACTGTTTTGCACCCGTTGTAGATGGACGTAGAACTTATCACACCCGATCATCACGTGGTGTCCGGGTACTACGAACTTTGGCAACGGTGCATACTCGGGAGAACACTTCTTGATAATTTTAGTGAGAGATCATCTTATAATGCTACCGTCAATCAAAGCAAGATAAGATGCATAAAGGATAAACATCACATGCAATCAATATAAGTGATATGATATGGTCATTATCATCTTGTGCTTGTGATCTCCATCGCCAAGCAATCATGATCACCATCGCCACCGGCGACACCTTGATCTCCATCGTAGCATCGTTGTCGTCTCGCCAATCTTATGCTTCCACGACTATCACTACCGCTTAGTAATAAAGTAAAGCATTACATCGCGATTGCATTGCATACAATAAAGCGACAACCATATGGCTCTCGCCGATTGCCGATAACTTCGGTTACAAAACATGATCATCTCATACAATAAAATTTAGCATCATGTCTTGACCATATCACATCACAACATGCCCCGCAAAAACAAGTTAGACGTCCTCTACTTTGTTGTTGCAAGTTTTACGTGGCTGCTACGGGCTTAAGCAAGAACTCATCTTACCTACGCATCAAAACCACAACGATAGTTTGTCAAATAGACTCCGCTTTAACCTTC
Organism: Aegilops bicornis; assembly: GCA_021605145.1. Classification (NCBI taxonomy): domain Eukaryota; kingdom Viridiplantae; phylum Streptophyta; class Magnoliopsida; order Poales; family Poaceae; genus Aegilops; species Aegilops bicornis. Next base: position 435,794,354 of record CM038672.1, on the reverse strand, counting down.
TCAAGGACCGGGCGTAGCACACTCAGTTCAACTAAAGTTGGAGAGACAGGTCTTCCGCAAGCCATCTATGTGCAAAGCACGCGTCGAGGAACCGGTCTCGCGTAAAATGCACGCGTAAGGTTGGTCCGGATCGTCTCGACCAACAATACCGGCTGAACCAAAGTATGACATGTTGGTAGGCGGTATGACTTGTATCGTCCACAACTCACTTGTGTTCTACTCGTGCAAATAACATCAAACCATAAAAACCTAGGCTCGGATGCCCTTTGTTGGGAAACGTAGTAATTTCAAAAATTTCCTACGATCACACAAGACCATGGTGATGGCATAGCAACGAGAGGGAAGAGTGTCCGTCCACGTACCCTCATAGACCGAAAGCGGAAGCGTTATAACAACGCGGTTGATGTAGTCGTACGTCTTCACGATCCGACCGATCCAAGCACCGAACGTACGGCACCTCCGAGTTCTGCACACGTTCAGCCGATGACGATCCCGGACTCCGATCCGGCAAAGTGTCGGGGATGAGTTCCACAAGACGACGGCGTGATGACGATGTTGATGCTCCACCGACGCAGGGGCTTCGCCTAAGCACCGCTGACGATATGACTTCTCCGGCGCAGGCTTCGCCTAAGCTCTACGACGATATGACCGAAGTGGAATATGGTGGAAGGGGCACCGCACGGCTAAGGAAAGATCCGTAGATCAACTTGTGTGTCTTGGGGTGCCCCTGCCTCAGATATAAAGGAGCCAAGGGGAGGTGGCGGCCCTAGGGGAGGCGCGCAAGGAGGAGTCCTACTCCCACCGGGAGTAGGACTCCCCCCTTCTCCTAGTTGGACTAGGATTGGAGGAGGGGAAGAGGGAAGGGCGCCCCCTTTCCTTGTCCTATTCGGACTAGAGGGGAGGGGGCGCAGCCCACCTTGGCCTGCCCTTCCTCTTCTCCCATGGCCCATTAAGGCCCATGGACCTCCGGGGGTTCCGGTAACCTCCGTTACTCTAAAATCCCGATTTCACGGAACACTTCCGATGTCCAAATGTAGGCTTCCAATATATCAATCTTTATGTCTCGACCATTTCGAGACTCCTCGTCATGTCCGTGATCACATCCGGGACTCGAACAACTTTGGTGCATCAATACTTATAAACTCATTATGAACTGTCATCGAAACGTTAAGTGTGCGGACCCTACGGGTTCGAGAACTATGTAGACATGACCTAGAACCATTCTCGGTCAATAACCAATAGCGGAACCTGGATGCCCATATTGGTTCCTACATATTCTACGAAGATCTTTATCGGTCAAACCGCATAACGACATACGTTGTTCCCTTTGTCATCGGTATGTTACTTACCCGAGATTCGATCGTCGGTATCCAATACCTAGTTCAAACTCGATACCGGTAAGTCTCTTTACTCGTTCAGTAATACATCATCTCACAACTAACTCATTAGTTGTAATGCTTGCAAGGCTTAAGTGATGTGTATCACCGAGAAGGCCTAGAGATACCTCTCCGACAATCGGAGTGACAAAACCTAATCTCGAAATACGCCAACCCAACAAGTACCTTTGGAGACACCTGTAGTACTCCTTTATAATCACCCGATTACGTTGTGACGTTTGGTAGCACCAAAGTGTTCCTCCCAGAACGGGAGTTGCATAATCTCATAGTTACGAGGAACATGTATGGGTCATGAAGAAAGCATTAACATACTAAACGATCAAGTGTTGTCGACGGAATGGGTCATGTCAATCAGATCATTTTACTAATGATGTGACCTTGTTAATCAAATAACAACTCCTTGTTCATGGTTAGGAAACATAACCATCTTTGATTAACAAGCTAGTCAAGTAGAGGCATACTAGTGACATACTGTTTGTCTATGTATTCACACATGTATTATGTTTCCGGTTAATACAATTCTAGCATGAATAATAAACATTTATCATGATATAAGGAAATAAATAATAACTTTATTATTGCCTCTAGGGCATATTTCCTTCACGATACTCGACTAACACGGCCTTTGTGTAGTGTTATACAAAAACGAAATGAGTGTGAAATCATAAAGATCTTTGTTGCACTGTTACTATTAAGGGGAACATTGTGTCTTCCATAGGTATGCAATGCCCAGGGATGGAGTATGTACCGTTTATATATGTTTTGTTTTGACTGTGCATGATTAATTGCTCCGCAATAAATCAATTTATACCACATGAATTATATATTTGCTAGGAAATTCAAATTTTGTAAAATAAATTTGCTTCGACATTAATTTATATTAATGTGCCCAATACCATATAATATCTACTATTTCTGCAAGAAATGTAATATATTCTTTAATTAGATTAGTGGTTATTTCTCTAGGGTATATGCAAAAATAGTTGTGTTATACGTATGCATTTCTAGTACAACGTCTGTTTGACATGCTACCAGAACTATCCAACTCATTTAACTAGCACTTTGTGTCTGTTCGATCTAAGTATCATACACAGGTAGTACAATCTTGTTGTCCGCTGAGCCATTCCAATGCAAAAAAAAAACAAGAGTAGGGAATCATAAAGATCATTATCATAATTCTAATAAAATGGAACCATGTGTCTGCTCCTGTACAGTATCGTAATTTTGGGATGAAAACTACCTAGCTTTACATAATTACATTAGGTGAATAACTAAAGATCACCACAGGTGGAAGTATTATATGCCCATAGGTTGCACCATGCGGGTAGGAACTGTTGCATAATTTGCATGGTCATTGGGTAGGTATCTCGCGATGATAATTATATAAAGTTGCAGGTATCTGATACCTATTATATAACAACCATGTAGGTATGCATCGTGCGTGCACTACATACTCACAAAAATTGGTGGATTCTAAGTTGACTATATGAACTTAGGTATGTCATAGTAAGATCGTTGTTATATGCCTTTTAAATTTGTATACAACAAATTCAAGGTTTGTCAATTATGGTTTGGTGCACATAAGGAAAAAGTAAATAATAATGCAATGTAGTGGAATGATGGCGTATAATACTATATGGTTCACCAATTTGTTCTCACTGTATATATAGTTCAGTCATTGGTACTAGATATACCCAAATGAACGTAAAAGTAAAATCCACAATTAGATGGTATTTTCTCTACTACACTTCATTGTTGGGTATGAGATTTGCCATTTCTATTATAAAAATTAGAAAGTAGAATATGGTGTGATATGATTAGGTATCAGGTTGTGCAACTATATTGGTTGGCCAGCGGTACCATTGTGCTATATATATTTCCTAAAAAGAATACCCAGAATCAGCATGGTTATTTTCCTAGTACTTGGTCCCTTTTGTGTATCTACTTCCTAAAGAAAACCAAAAGTATGGGAATGTGACTCATTGTAATATATAAAATTTTAGAAAAGACCTTAGTGTGTTGCCCAAAATGTGTGTCATACAACCCAAATTACAAGTACCAACGAACAATTAGAGTTCGAAGATGAAAGGAGATCACATATCATTTGATACACATGCACAACCATATTACATCCCGATTTTCGTGACTAATACACACTCAAAATTGCAACTACAAATGCAAGAACCAACAAAGAGAAAGTATACAATTAAATAGAATGTATCCTCATTCTCTTCTTTCGCATACTGATTGTATCCGACGTTGTCACGCAAAGCCTTCATTGTCAACCATCCAGCACATCTCAACATTAGCTTAGCGGCTGTATGTCCTATAGATCATTTTTTCATAGATCTATCACAAGAGAGCCACGATAAAGTCAACTGAAAAAGAAATTAAGAAATGAAACAATATCCAGTTAGATGAACCAAAAAGTTATGAACACAAAGGAAAATGAAGGAATAAATTACCAGATATATTGTAGTATCCTCGCTATTATACATCTATATGAAAAATGAGACGTACCTTCCTATAGGAGGTATTCATATAAGTCAAAAACTACAAGCACATGGCTAAGATCTGTAGATGAGACAAGGTTTGTGAATTACAACATAAAGTTCAAGTCTCTGGTTTCACAAAAATATTTTGCACAAAATACATGAATCGTACATACCTCGCACGACTAAGACTAACATCGAGAGAGAAAAGAGTCGTAGCTGAGTGATCCGGGCAGGTGTAGTCTCCATGGTGTATTCCTCGATTATATATGGCCGTGTGCATGGCAAGGTAAAAGTGCGACAAACCAGTGGAGATGCCTGCAGTTCAAAAATAAATAGGTAAATTGCTATAGATGTAATGGAGCAAAAACAGCCGGCGAGCGCCATCGGCGAGCGCGGCAATGACAATGGCAACCATGGCCACGCAAGGTATTCTGGTGTAGAAGAAAATGAGGGAGAGGTGAATCACGTATCCCATAGGTATGCAAATGCGTGCTTGCATTTGGTCCAGGTTCAATTGCTAGGCAAATTATGAAGAGTACGTGGGCTCTTTATTTGGTAAACAATCAAATTGGAGGGCATCTATCATATTTGGAAAGAATCGAATTAATGAGCAACAACATAATGTGAAAATCATGGAAGGGAATAATTCATGCTCATGCAAAAATATATGGAAGGTGAGAATTATACCACAATTGGGCCGCATGAAATATTTAAACATGACTAATTAATGCTGTTAACAGGTGTAACAATCGAAACCCGATATGCATTGGCAGGATCATGGATTGATCCAACGGTTGATACCCTAGGTGCCCAGGCATATAAGGCATCTAGGTGTTCCATATATTTTACCTATATATATATATATATATATATATATATATATATATATATATATATATAATAATGAAACAGCGAACGCTTCTGGTCGTCCGTCGTCATGGCAGTTTTTCAAAGAAGTCCTTCCGTTTCTGAGAATTTAACCCGCACTCCTTTTTTAAGTGGTTGTTTGAGAAAACGCTTCGTTTTTACAGAAAAGGCCCAATAGTTTTTGGTATTCAACCCGCGGTCACCTCAATAGAGTTTCAGCCCAGCCAACACGCACGCAAACTCGGTCTGGTTGTGCGTTTACGTTCGATTTTTTTTGTCCCACATCGCTCCTGTAAACTGATTCTGATCAGTTTATATACAATTGCAAATTATCTGTAATATCAATCAGACTCCTCAAGAAACAACAAACAGACTACAAATACATGGAGGAAATTGACTATTTATAATTAAGTTCGTTGGAATTTGATTATAACTACAAAGTTCATTTCTTCTTGATAAAACGTTAACCAGGGGCTGGAGCGTAAGAGATGATTAGTGCTAGGGGAAAATGAAAAAGACCCACGTGTACGTACACATGTCGTATACAGATCGATTGCTATACACACAGAACAAATACGACAGAAAAAAAATGCATGGTCCCAGTGCTAGATGCAGCGATCCTATTTTTCTATAGGATTTGCTACGATCCTTTCTTAGGTGCAACGATGCTCATTGTTTTATTACTTTTGACAATGAAAAGATTAGAAACAGCGTCGAAGAATTGTGAGCTCCTATTTTTCTGTAGGATTTGCTACGATCCTTTCTTAGGTGCAACGATGCTCATTGTTTTATTACTTTTGACAATGAAAAGATTAGAAACAGCGTCGAAGAATTGTGAGCTAGCGGATGTTAAACTTGAACATTAGGAACTGCTGGGCCGGGACTGACGACTTGCTTGGTGGCGTGGGGCACCAGATGATGAATTCGCCTAGGGTTGAGGAGGCGGCGGCGCTGCCTGATGAGTTGCGACGGCTAGGTATAGATGGAGGCGTGGAGCGATGTACGAGTAGATAGTTATAGGCCGATCATCATCTTTATACCTGTACATGTATACGACGTGTGTACGCCGGGTCTTCTTCTTTTTCACTAGCACTATTCATCTCTTACAATCTAGTCCCTAGCCATTTTTTGTCAAGAAGAAATGAACTTTGTAGTTATAATCAAATTCCAACGAACTTAATTATAAATAGTCAATTTCCTCAAATACATGGGAGAGAACAATGAGGAGTGGTCTGCAGCGGCATGGTCAACGACTGGTTCACTTCGGCCTGCAAGCATAGAACGAGATGAGTATTTGGTGGAAGCACAGAATGAGAAAGAGTCGGGCTGACGAAGAAGGAAGGATCCCCTCGATCTAGCCCGGCGATAGCCTCGCGTAGTAGGCCGGGGCAAGTCAGTTGGGGCCCACGGCACAGGGGGGAGCTCCAAGGCAGGCGCCCATGGCCGTCCTCTGGTCTGACGGCCGCGCGCACTCCAGGTGGGGGCGCAACGCCAAGCCAACCAGCCATTTGTGTGGGTTTGCTGGATGGATTGTAGGAAGAGGAGAGCTAGGTGGTGATGTCAGGTGGATGGAGAGTAGAGGAGGAGGACCAGCTGCAATGAGGATAAGAAGATGCTGGGCTTGCTGTGTTGCTACCTCCTCTCGCCGGTGGGTGCTAGATGGGAATGGGGAAAAAGGGGAACAATAACTAGAGGGGGGAAGGACTCGACCGACAAGGAAAAGCCACCAGGGGCGGTGGGTCATGAAAGCACGTGGCAGCCAGCCAGTTGACGCGTGTGCGAGTCGAGAGCGCCGTCATGATCCAGCATCGCACAAACACTATATGCGTCCTAGCGTTGATTAAAAAAATTCGGATGAACACCGATTATTTTATTACTTGATGTTGTTTTTACATTATCAAATATAATAATTAAGAGTGAATGAAATATTGGAAAGAAAACTCTACTTCTAATGGATTATTTTATTACTTGATGTTGTTTTATCAGTTCATAGGATTGCGTCCATGATTTTTTTATTCAGTTTTATTTCGTCCAATTTTTTTCGACCCACCTCCGCCACCACCTCTTCATATTGGTTTTGTACCCTTCCAATAAAAACTTTCCTAATCTTTTCACCCTTCCTAACTAGCCACGTTACAGACCGGCAGGAACCAATAGCACATTACCAAATAATAAAATCCAGTTTTCTGGTAATTAATTTCAAATCTCAACTTTTCTAACGCAATGATCTGTACTTTCCTAACAATTAAATCATCTACTACTATTAAACAATCGAGTTGTGGCAGAAACATTGCATCTCAGCCACACATCCGTCATCTCTCAATGGACCAGATTGCCTCAATGTTGTATCACATTATTTATCATAATCAATTAGCAATAATTACCATGATCTACGCCATCATAATTACGCAATAATTACCACGGTCTCGCTCCAATCTGAGCCTATTTTAATCAGATCAATTAGCAAAAGTTACCATGATATACGCTTGTGTGCTGCGTACATAGAAGGAAAATATCAATTAGCAATAATTACCATGATCTACGCCATCATATATTTTTTTGAAACGCAGCCTTGTATACTGTGTACATCTACTATCTACTATTCTACTATACTTTATTATTTATTATTTATATTATATTATGATTTATTATTTTTATTATTTATTATTTATTATTTTATTATTTATTTTATTATTTTATTTATTTATTATAAACAATCAAACTTTTTCTTTCTTAAAGACACCCCAGAAAACATACACGGCTAGATTAGCACCATCAGATTATCCCTCTTAAGTAAATCTTAACCGTCATGATTAATCTAATCACGAGGCGGTGTGCACTTAGCAATTACCGCAGTCGACCGTGCTCCACCGGATGAAGAAATATCCCCGTCCTGCGTCCGCCCGCGACCACTCAGCGCCAAATGTCCTGCAAAGAAAAAACTTAGGGCAAAAAAAAATCTCACGCCGTCGTCGCCTTCGCCGCCATCGTTTGCCTGTGTCGTCGCCGCCGCCGCCATCGTTTGCCCGCGCAACCGCGTCTTCCGGCGACGCCCTACCAGGCTACTACCAACCCACGCCACATGGGCCGCCGCCACCGATCCGCGTCGGCCTCACGCTGCCGCCACGGCCTCTCCTTGTGCAGAGGTCACCGCCGCTTCCTTCGCTTGTCGACCGGGCCGACGATGCGTGTCAGCGCGCCGCCGGCCTCTCCTTATGCGCAGTCGTGAGTCGTGACACTCGGGAAGAGCGTGATGAACGAGTAGGTGAAGAACTAGACGGGCGGCAACTATGGAGATGGAGGTGACCTTCTCCGGGCCCAAGAATCGCGAAGGATGACCTCGGCGGTGAACAACACTAGGTACATCCGTTCATCCTGGCAGCAGTTCACGTCATGGCCCTTGTAATGGCGGCAGTTGCTGAGCACCACAGTGTTGGGGAACGTAGTAATTTCAAAAAATTTCCTACGATCACGCAAGACCATGATGATGGCATAGCAACGAGAGGGAAGAGTGTCCGTCCACGCACTCGTGAGACCGAAAGCGAAGCGTTATAACAACGCGGTTGATGTAGTCGCACGTCTTCACGATCCGACCGATCCAAGCACCGAACGCACGGCACCTCCGAAGTTACGCACATCGCTCACTTCGATGACGATCCCCTGACTCGATCCAAAGAAAGTGTCGGGGATGAGTTCCACAAGACGACTGACGGCGTGGTGACGGTGTTGATGCTCCACCGACGCAGGCTTCGCCTAAGCTCATGACGATATGACTTCTCCGGCAGCAGGCTTCGCCTAAGCTCCGCTGACGATATGACCAAGTGGAATATGGTGGAAGGGGGCACCGACACGGCTAAGGAAAGATCCGTAGATCAACTTGTGTGTTATGGGGTGCCCCCCGCCTCAGATATAAAGGAGCCAAGGGAGGTGGCCGGCCCTAGGGGAGGCAAGACTAAGGAGGAGTCCTACTCCCACCGAGTAGGACTCCCCCTCTCCTAGTTGGACTAGGATTGGAGGAGGGAAGAGGGAGGCGCGCCCCTTCCTTGTCCTATTCGGACTAGAGGGGAGGGGGCGCAGCCCACCTTGGCTGGCCCTTCCTCTTCTCTCCTATGGCCCATTAGGCCCATGGACCTCCGGGGGTTCCGTAACCTCCCTGCATCTCAGAAATCCCGATTTCACCCGAACACTTCCTGTCCAAATGTAGGCTTCCAATATATCAATCTTTATGTCTCGACCATTTCGAGACTCCTCGTCATGTCCGTGATCACATCCGGACTCGAACAACCTTCGGTGCATCAATACTTATAAACTCATAATGAAGCTGTCATCGAAGCGTTAAGCGTGCGGACCCTACGGGTTCGAGAACTATGTAGACATGACCTAGAACCATTCTCGGTCAATAACCAATAGCGGAACCTGGATGCCCATATTGGTTCCTACATATTCTACGAAGATCTTTATCGGTCAAACCGCATAACGACATACGTTGTTCCCTTTGTCATCGGTATGTTACTTACCCGAGATTCGATCGTCGGTATCCAATACCTAGTTCAATCTTGTTACCGGTAAGTCTCTTTACTCGTTCCGTAATACATCATCTCACAACTAACTCATTAGTTGTAATGCTTGCAAGGCTTAAGTGATGTGTATTACCGAGAAGGCCTAGAGATACCTCTCCCACAATCGGAGTGACAAAACCTAATCTCGAAATACGCCAACCCAACAAGTATCTTTGGAGACACCTGTAGTACTCCTTTATAATCACCCGATTACGTTGCCAGACGTTTGGTAGTACCAAAGTGTTCCTCCGTAAACGGAGTTGCATAATCTCATAGTTATAGGAACATGTATGGGTCATGAAGAAAGCATTAACATACTAAACGATCAAGTGTTAAGCTAACGGAATGGGTCATGTCAATCGAGATCATTCAACTAATGATGTGACCTTGTTAATCAAATACCAACTCCTTGTTCATGGTTAGGAAACATAACCATCTTTGATTAACAAGCTAGTCAAGTAGAGGCATACTAGTGACATACTGCTTTGTCTATATATTCACACATGTATTATGTTTCCGGTTAATACAATTCTAGCATGAATAATAAACCTTTATCATGATATAAGGAAATAAATAATAACTTTATTATTGCCTCTAGGGCATATTTCCTTCAGCCTCCCACTTGCACTAGAGTCAATAATCTAGATTACAAAGTAATGATCCTAACACCCATGGAGTCTTGGTGCTTGATCATGTTTTGCTCGTGGAAGAGGCTTAGTCAACGGGTGCGCAACATTCAGATCCGTATGTATTTTGCAAATCTCTATGTCTCCCACTTGGACTTGGTCCCGAATGGAATTGAAGGCGTCTCTTGATATGCTTGGTCCTCTTGTGAAATCTGGATTCCTTTGCCAAGGCAATTGCACCGTATTGTCACAGAAGATCTTCATCGGTCCCGATGCACTAGGTATGACACCTAGATCGGAAATGAACTCTTTCATCCAGACTCCTTCATTCGCTGCCGAAGCAGCTATGTACTCCGCTTCACATGTAGATCCCGCCACGACGCTTTGTTTAGAATCGCACCAACCGACAGCTCCACCGCTTAATAAAAACACGATCCGGTTTGCGATTTAGAATCGTCCGGATCGTTGTCAAAGCTTACATCGACGTAACCATTTACGACTAGCTCTTTGTCACCTCCATATATGAGAAACATATCCTTAGTCCTTTTCGTATTTCGGGATGTTCTTGACCGCTGTCGATGATCCATTCCTGGATTACTTTGGTACCTTCCCGCCAAGCTTACTGACTAAGCATACGTCGTGTCCGGTACATGACATTGCAAACATGATAGAGCCTATGGTCAAGCATAGGGAACATCTTTCATTTTCTCTCTATCTTCTGGCGTGGTCGGGCATTGAGTCGACTCAATCTTACACCTTGCAACACGGTAAAAACCCTTTCTTTGCACGATCCATTTTGAACTTTTTCAAAACTTTATCAAGGTATGTGCTTTGTGAAAGTCCAATTAAGCGTCGTGATCTATCTCTATAGATCTTGATGCCCAATATGTAAGCAGCTTCACCGAGGTCTTTCATTGAAAAACTTTTATTCAAGTATCCTTTTATGCTATCCAGAAATTCTATATCATTTCCAATCAATAATATGTCGTCCACATATAATATCGTAAATGCTACAGAGCTCCCACTCACTTTCTTGTAAATACAGGCTTCTCCAAAAGTCCTGCATACAAACCCATATGCTTTGATCACACTATCAAAGCGTTTATTCCAACTCCGAGAGGCTTGCACTGCACCATAAATTGATCGTTGGAGCTTGCACACTTTGTTAGCACCCTTTGGATCGACAAAACCTTACGGTTGCATCATATACAACTCTTCTTCTAGAAATCCATTCAAGAATGCAGTTTTACATCCATTTGCCAAATTTCATAATCATAAAATGCGGCATTTTCTAACATGATTCGGACAGACTTAAGCATCGCTTCTGGTGAGAAAGTCTCATAGTTGTCATCCCCTTGAACTTGTCGAAAACCTTTCGCAACAAGTCGAGCTTTGTAGACAGTTATATTACCATCGTCAGTCTTCTTCTTAAAGATCCATTTATTTTCAATGGCTTGCCGATCATCGGGCAAGTCAACCAAAGTCCATACTTTGTTCTCATACATGGATCCCATCTCAGATTTCATGGCTTCCAGCCATTTTATGGAATCTGGGCTCACCATCGCTTCTTCATAGTTTGTAGGTTCGCCATGGTCAAGTAACATGACTTCCGAATAGGATTACCGTACCACTCACGGTGCGTATTTTACTCTGGTTGACCCACGAGGTTCAGTAGTAACTTGATCACGAAGCTTCATGATCATCATCATTAGTTTCCTCACTAATTGGTGTAGTTGTCACAGGAACCATTTCTTGTGATGAACTACTTTCCAATAAGGGAGCAGAATCTGATTATCTCATCAAGTTCTACTTTCCTCCCACTCACTTCTTTCGAGAGGAACTCCTTCTCTAGAAAGGATCCGAATTTAGCAACGAAAATCTTGCCTTCAGATCTGTGATAGAAGGTGTACCCAACAGTCTCCTTTGGGTATCCTATGAAGACACATTTTTCCGATTTGGGTTCGAGCTTATCTGGTTGAAGTTTCTTTACATAAGCATCGCAGCCCCAAACTTTAAGAAACGACAACTTTGGTTTCTTGCCAAACCACAGTTCATAAGGCGTCGTCTCAACGGATTTTGACGGTGTCCTATTCAACGTGAATGCGGTAGTCTCTAAAGCATAACCCCAAAAGCGATAGCGGTAAATCGGAAATAGACATCATAGATCACACCATATCTAGTAAAGTACGATTACGACGTCGGACACACCATTTCTCTATGGTGTTCCGTGTGGCGTGAGTTGTGAAACTATTCCACATTGTTTCAAATGTAAACCAAACTCGTAAATCAAATATTCTCCTCAACGATCAGATCGTAGAAATTTTTTTTTCTTGTTACGATGATTTTTCCACTTCACTCGAAATTCTTTGAACTTCTCAAATGTTTCAGATTTGTGTTTCATTAAGTAGATATACCCATATCTGCTCAAATCATCGGTGAAGGTGAGAAAATAACGATACCCGCCGTGCCTCAACATTCATTGGACCACAAACATCGGTATGTATGATTTCCAACAAATCGCTTGCTCGCTCCATAGTTCCGAGAACGGCGTTTTGGTCATCTTGCCCATGAGGCACGGTTACAAGTACCAAGTGATTCATAATCAAGTGATTCCGTAAGCCCATCAAGATGGAGTTTCTTCATGCTTTTACAATCGATATGACCTAAACGGCAGTGCCACAAATAAGTTGCACTATCATTATCAACTCGCATCTTTTGGCTTCAACATTATGAATATGTGTATCACTACCGTCGAGATTCAACAAGAATAGACCATTCTTCAAGGGTGCATGACCATAAAAGATATTACTCATATAAATAGAACAACCATTATTCTCTCGATTTAAATGAATAACCGTCTCGCATTAAACAAGATCCAGATATAATGTTCATGCTCAACGGCGGCACCAAATAACAATTATTTAGGTCTAAAACTAATCCCGAAGGTAGATGTAGAGGTAGCGTGTCGATTGCGATCACATCGACTTTGGAACCATTTCCAACGCGCATTGTCACCTCGCCCTTAGCCAATCTTCGGCTTAATCCGTAGTTCCTGCTTCGAAGTTGCAAATATTAGCAATGTAACCAATATCAAATACCTGTGTACTCATGCGAGTATTAGTAAGGTACACATCAATAACATGTATATCACATATACCTTTGTTCACCTTGCCATCCTTTTTATCCGCCAAATACTTGGGGCAGTTCCGCTTCAAAGGTCCGGTCTGCTTGCAAGAAAAACACTCGATTGTGCTTAGGTCCAGACTTGGGTTTCTTCTCTTGATCAAGAACTTTCTTGTTGTTCTTTTGAAGTTTCCTTCTTCTTCCCTTTGCCCTTTTCTTGAAACTAGTGGTCTTGTTGATCATCAACACTTGATGCTCTTTCTTGATTTCTACCTCCGCAGCTTTTAGCATCGCGAAGAGCTCGAGGAATTGTCTTAGTCATCCCTTGCATATTATAGTTCATCACGAAGCTCTTGTAGCTTGGTGGCGATGATTGGAGAATTTCATCAATGACACTATCATCCGGAAGATTAACTCCCGGCTGAATTAAGTGATTGTTATACCCGGACATTTTGAGTATGTGCTCATTGATGTAACTATTCTCCTCCATCTTGCAGCTATAGAACTTATTGGAGACTTCATATCTCTCAATCCGGGCATTTGCTTGAAATATTAACTTCAACTCTGGAACATCTCATATGCTCCATGACGTTCAAAACGTCGTTGAAGACCCGGTTCTAAGCCGTAAAAGCATGGCACCTTGAACTATAGAGTAGTCATCACCGCTTTGCCGGACGTTCACAACTTCGGCTCAAAGATTCCGCAGCAGTTCGCCAACCGGCGGTGCTTCGGGGCGTAATTTTTACGTGCAGCAATGAGGATAATCCTCAAGTTACGGACCCGATCCGTGTAATTGCTACCATCATCTTTCAACTTTGCTTTCTCAAGGAACGCATTAAAATTCAACGGAACAACAACACGAGCCATCTATCTACAAAGAAACATAGACAAGCAAAATACTATCAGTACTAAGTTCATGATAAATTTAAGTTCAATTAATCATATTAAAAACTCCCACTTAGACAGACATCTCTCTAGTCATCTAAGTGATCACGTGATCCATATCAACTAAACCATGTCCGATCATCACGTGAGATGGAGTAGTTTCAATGGTGAACATCACTATGTTGGTCATATCTACTATATGGTTCACGCTCGACCTTTCGGTCTCCGTGTTCCGAGGCCATATCTGTTATATGCTAGGCTCGTCAAGTTTAACTCGAGTATTCGGCGTGCAAGAACTGTTTTGCACCCGTTGTATTTGAACGTAGAGCCTATCACACCCGATCATCACGTGGTGTCTCAAAGACGAAGAACTTTCACAACGGTGCATACTCGGGAGAACACTTCTTGATAATTTTTAGTGAGAGATCATCTTATAATGCTACCGTCAATCAAAGCAAGATAAGATGCATAAAGGATAAACATCACATGCAATCAATATAAGTGATATGATATGGTCATCATCATCTTGTGCTTGTGATCTCCATCGCCAAGCACCGTCATGATCACCATCGCCACCGGCGCGACACCTTGATCTCCATCATAGCATCGTTGTCGTCTCGCCAACTATTGCTTCTACGACTATCGCTACTCCTTAGTGATAAAGTAAAGCAATTACATGGCGTTGCATTTCATACAATAAAGCGACAACCATATGGCTTCGCCATTGTCGATAACTCGGTTACAAAACATGATCATCTCATACAATAAAATATAGCATCACGTCTTGACCACATCACATCACAACATGCCCGCAAAAACAAGTTAGACGTCCTCTACTTTGTTGTTGCAAGTTTTACGTGGCTGCTACGGGCTGAGCAAGAACCGTTCTTACCTACGCATCAAAACCACAACGATACTTCGTCAAATAGACTCCGCTTTTAACCTTCTCAAGGACCGGGCGAGCCACACTCGGTTCAACTAATGTGAGAGAGACAGACACCCGCCGGTCACCTTTAAGCAACGAGTGCTCGGAGCGGTGAAACCAGTCTCGCGTAAGCTTACGCGTAATGTCGGTCCGGGCCGCTTCATCTCACAATACCGCTGAACCAAAGTATGACATGCTGGTAGGCAGTATGACTTGTATCGTCCACAACTCACTTGTGTTCTACTCGTGCATATGATATCAACGCATAAAACCAGGCTCGGATGCCCTTTGTTGGGGAACGAGTAATTTCAAAAAATTTCCTACGATCACGCAAGACCATGGTGATGGCATAGCAACGAGAGGGAAGAGTGTCCGTCCACGCACTCGTGAGACCGAAAGCGAAGCGTTATAACAACGCTGTTGATGTAGTCAGATGCGTCTTCACGATCCGACCGATCCAAGCACCGAACGCACGGCACCTCCGAGTTACGCACATCGCTCAGCTCGATGGCGATCCCGGACTCGATCCAGCAAAGTGTCGGGGATGAGTTCCACAAGACGACGGCGTGGTGACGGTGTTGATGCTCCACCGACGCAGGGCTTCGCCTAAGCTCTGCTGACGATATGACTTCTCCGCGCAGGCTTCGCTTAAGCTCATGACGATATGACCGAAGTGGAATATGGTGGAAGGGGCACCGCACACGGCTAAGGAAAGATCCGTAGATCAACTTGTGTGTTGTGGGGTGCCCCCGCCTCAGATATAAAGGAGCCAAGGGGAGGTGGCCGCCCTAGGGGAGGCGCAAGGAGGAGTCCTACTCCCACCGGGAGTAGGACTCCCCTCTCCTAGTTGGACTAGGATTGGAGGAGGAAGAGGAAGGGCGCCCCCTTCCTTGTCCTATTCGGACTAGAGGGGAGGGGGCGCGCAGCCCACCTTGGCTGGCCCTTCCTCTTCTCTCCTATGGCCCATTAGGCCCATGGACCTCCCGGGGGTTCCGTAACCTCCGGTACTCTTAAAATCCCGATTTCACCCGAACACTTCCGATGTCCAAATGTAGGCTTCCAATATATCAATCTTTATGTCTCGACCATTTCGAGACTCCTCGTCATGTCCGTGGATCACATCCGGGACTCAACAACCTTCGGTGCATCAATACTTATAAACTCATAATGAACTGGCCATCGAAGCGTTAAGCGTCGCGGACCCTACGGGTTCGAGAACTATGTAGACATGACCTAGAACCATTCTCGGTCAATAACCAATAGCGGAACCTGGATGCCCATATTGGTTCCTACATATTAACGAAGATCTTTATCGGTCAAACCGCATAACGACATACGTTGTTCCCTTTGTCATCGGTATGTTACTTACCCGAGATTCGATCGTCGGTATCCAATACCTAGTTCAATCTTGTTACCGGTAAGTCTCTTTACTCGGTCCGTAATACATCATCTCACAACTAACTCATTAGTTGTAATGCTTGCAAGGCTTAAGTGATGTGTATTACCGAGAAGGCCTAGAGATACCTCTCCCATAATCGGAGTGACAAAACCTAATCTCGAAATACGCCAACCCAACAAGTATCTTTGGAGACACCTGTAGTACTCCTTTATAATCACCCGATTACGTTGTGACGTTTGGTAGTACCAAAGTGTTCCTCCGTAAACGGAGTTGCATAATCTCATAGTTATAGGAACATGTATGGGTCATGAAGAAAGCATTAACATACTAAACGATCAAGTGTTAAGCTAACGGAATGGGTCATGTCAATCAGATCATTCAACTAATGATGTGACCTTGTTAATCAAATACCAACTCCTTGTTCATGGTTAGGAAACATAACCATCTTTGATTAACAAGCTAGTCAAGTAGAGGCATACTAGTGACATACTGTTTGTCTATATATTCACACATGTATTATGTTTCCGGTTAATACAATTCTAGCATGAATAATAAACCTTTATCATGATATAAGGAAATAAATAATAACTTTATTATTGCCTCTAGGGCATATTTCCTTCACACAGACCTACCCTCTCGAGGCAAGGAACTTCTTTCAGTCTCATCACTTTTGTGAACAAAATATTTACAGATCTTCAGAAGCCAAAGATGCTTAAGTAGTGAAACTGCTTGTGCTTATATGATCCCGTAACCCACTATTGCACCATAGAGAATCGTGTATTGTGTAATGCCACACACAGCTACACCTTGATCTCTAGGCCTGCATGGACATGATCAAGACTGTAATACCCATTTATTCTGCTTAACCATGGATACGCATGCGCCCGACAACAACCTTTTATACATGGCAAGAGTAGTTAATTTGAGGATTATTTGTTACCCATGCAAGAGAGCGGAAGGCAACCATGTACAGGTTTAGTTCCATTTGCCGTGGACGGCTCAAGTAGGGGTAGCAGTCGAAGAGGATGACGGCGGTGTAGTATGTCATGTAGGTGCAACCCATCAGGACGATGGAGTCGAGGACCCAGCCCATCTGTGCCACGGTCCACGATAGCGCCAACATGCCGGACCTTCTACCATTTTGATCTTGTAGGGATCTTGACCTTACAAGAGGGCTTCCACATGGCGAAACTGGGCAAGATGTATTACTCCAAATATTTAGAGGCTAGATATTATTATGCAAATATAAAGAAAAATCACCGGTGGATATTTCACGACAAAAAGTACAGAACTAAGTTGTGGTTTTAAAATACACTTCAGGAAAAGCGGAATAGCAATGTGATTGCTTTATATACTGCTTGATGATACTACTTCCATCTCAAAATATAAGGTGTTATTGTAGATAAACTAGACTATAAAGCGTCTTACATTTTGAGAATAGTAGCTTCAGACACTGCTTCAGTGTTTATAACGAGTCTCGTAGTTTAGATATATGAAAAGGAGGGATAACAACACAAAATTCAAGTACAACCAAGTATATTTTATTTGTTTGCGTGTGTAATTTCATACATTAGAATTTTTATCTATAGTACAGAATGGCCAAATTTTATCCTATGAAAATGGTTACTTCAGATTGTATTTCAGGGTGAAACATTTCCCAACAAAAAATGTATTGGTTATTGCTCTTTGGGCCAGCAAACTCCCTTCTTATTTGGTTTAGTTTGGCATTGAGTTATGATGGCATATGTATCTCTTTTGATTTTTATCTATAGGAATACTAATATAAAAGTATTATGTGCTGCACAGATATGTATCTTTTTTGATTTTACATTGCTTGTTATTTATGCGTAGCTTTATCTGTGGGATTCTATTTCAGGAAACCCTTTTCAGTTGTTAGTTGAGGACTTGAGGTGCTTCGATTTTCTCAATCGGTTGAAGCATGCGGGTGCCTTTCGAATGTCATTTCCTCTTCCCACCATCTCAAATGCAAGCAAGCAAGCTTCTACCAAGGCATAGAAGAAGCCAATGAGTATGTTCGATGCCTCTTTTATATTACTTCATCACAAAAAGTTACTGCAATATTTGCTTTTTACCTAAATACACATGACAGACTTGAATGATTTTCAGTTATATTGCATGATGCCCGATTGGTTTGATTCTAATAATTCTTATTAGAATCACTGGCTGGTTTCATGTAGCAGAGCTTATTTTGTGGATGGATGCATTGGTTTATGTTTGCAGCCTTGTAGATTTTCCCTAATGATATGGAGTTGATTACGATGAATGATGCGCTCCACTAGGAAAAATATTTCAGTATTTTTTTGCCAATTTTTCATTTGTGTAATTACAAAAAGTAGGTTCTCAACATTACCTATTTCATAGGAAAACTTGAATACAAGGGTCTGCCAATATGTTCACTAGGGTTTTAATCCGAGTAATTTTCGTGTGATACAACATTTTTAAACATCTCTATTGCCTCTCTTATATATTTTGTACAAGAAATATTTTTTCATTTTATTAATATATTTCTTTCTAGGATGAATGCTGATTGTTTTCATATGACGATACGTGCGTGCACGTGCAAGCTTACTAGTTACTATTAAAGGAGAGTCAGCGGTGATGATTTGTCTCATTTGTTCCTATCCATCCCAGAAAATCGTCATTCAACTTACCGTGTTTCTGTACGGAAGATATTCTAGATAAATAGGACGTGATCCCTTTTTTAAAATCAAATTAGGACGTGGTATGATTTGATTGCACATGACGCGACGTACTTCGTAAAAGGACCGTCACACGCATTCCCCGCCAGGCTTCACGGCACCTCCCATCCTCCATGTCTACTGCCAGACCACGCAATACCTTCTCCCATTCTGCAGCGATTCCGCATCCCTGCAACACCAACAGGCTCGCGCGCCTCCCGGCTGCTGGTCCTTCCTCATAGTCTTCGACCTCCCAAAGACCTCGCCAACATGACACCCGCTGCCCCGCTCGCACATGTCGGCGTTGGTTAGCGTCTATCTCGCTTATCCCGCGGCGGAGCTCGCCCCATCGTTGTCGGTGCCATGGCCATCTTGCACATGGAGCCACCTCCGCCGCCATCCGCCAGCGTCAACGACGAGCGCGGCCCCGAGTACTTAGAGGCTATGCGAGGGCGATGCCGAAGAGTCCCAGTTTGTCCCTTGGCCGCTGCCCTTCCTATGCGAGGGAAAGATTGTTGGGGAACGTAGCAGAAATTCACAATTTTCTACACATCACCAAGATCAATCTATGGAGATTCTAGCAACGAGAGAGGGAGAGGATGAGCATCTTCATACCCTTTAAGATCGCTAAGCGGAAGCGTTACAAGAACGCGGATGAACGAGTCGTACTCGCAGCGATTCAGATCGCGGTTGATTCCTATCTAAGCACCGAACAACGGTGCCTCCGTGTTCAACACAGTACAGCCCGGGAACGTCTCCTCCTTCTTGATCCAGCAAGGGGAGAGGAGAAGTTGAGGGAGAACTCCGACAGCACGACGGCATGGTGGTGATGGAGCTCGTGGTTCTTCGGCAGGGCTTCGCCAAGCACTACGGAGGAGGAGGAGGTGTTGGAGGAGGGAGAGGGCTGCGCCAGGGAAGGTGCGGCTGCCCTCTCTCTCTCACTATATATAGGGGGAAGGAGGAGGGGAGGCGCCTAGGGTTCCCTAGGGAGGGGCGGCAGCCATAGAGGAAACCCTAGATGGGTTTTGGCGCCCCACCCCTAGGAAACTTTCCCCAAGCCGGGAGGGGCGGCTGCCCTAGGGGTGGCGCCCCCACCTCTCCAGGTTACATGAGATGGGGTGGGACGGGCGCTCAGACCCTTAGTGGGCTGATGTGCCCTCTCCCCTTGGCCCATAAGGCCCCCCAAAGCTTGTCGGGGCCTCCGAAACCCCTTTCGGACACGCTGGTCATCACCTGGTACCCCCAGAACAATTCTGGACTCCAATACCCTTCGTCCAATATACCGATCTTCACCTCCGGACCATTCCGGAGCTCCTCGTCATGTCCGGGATCTCATCCGGGACTCCGAACAACCTTCGGTAACCACATACTATTTCCCATAACAACTCTAGCGTCACTGAACCTTAAGTGTGTAGACCCTACGGGTTCGGGAACCATGCAGACATGACCGAGACGTTCTCCGGTCAATAACCAACAACGGGATCTGGATACCCATGTTGGCTCTCACATGTTCCACGATGATCTCATCGGATGAACCACGATGTCAAGGATTCAAGCAATCCCGTATGCAATTCCTTTTGTCTAGCGGTATTGTACTTGCCCGAGATTCGATCGTCGGTATGCCGATACCTTGTTCAATCTCGTTACCGGCAAGTCTCTTTACTCGTTCCGTAACACATCATCCCGTGATCAACCCCTTGGTCACATTGTGCACGATATGATGATGTCCTACCGAGTGGGCCCAAAGATACCTCTTCGTCACACGGAGTGACAAATCCCGATCTTGATTCGTACAACCCAATGACACTTTCGAGATACCCGTAGTGCACCTTTATAGCCACCCAGTTACGTTGTGACGTTTGGTACACCCAAAGCATTCATACGGTATCCGGGAGTTGCACAATCTCATGGTCTAAGGAAATGATACTTAACATTAGAAAAGCTTTAGAATACGAACTACACGATCTTTGTGCTAGGCTTAGGATTAGGCCTTGTCCATCACATCATTCTCCTAATGATGTGATCCCGTTATCAACGACATCCAATGTCCATGATCAGGAAACCGTAACCATCTATTGATCAACGAGCTAGTCAACTAGAGGCCTACTAGGGACATGGTGTTGTATATGTACCCACACATGTATCTGAGTTTCCTATCAATACAATTATAGCATGGATAATAAACGATTATCATGAACAAGGAAATATAATAATAATAACTACTTTATTATTGCCTCTAGGGCATATTTCCAACAGTCTCCCACTTGCATTAGAGTCAATAATCTAGTTCACATCGCCATGTGATTAACACTCACAGGTCACATCGCCATGTGACCAACATCCAAAGAGTTTACTAGTGTCACTAAACTAGTTCACATCATCATGTGATTAAGACTCAATGAGTTCTTGGGTTTGATCATGTTTTGCTTGTGAGAGAGGTTTTAGTCAACGAGTCTGCAACATTCAGATCCGTATGCACTTCGCAAATCTCTAGGTCATATTGTAAATGTTGCTTCCATGCTCCACTTGAAGCTATTCCAAATGGTTGCTCCACTATACGTATCCGGTTTGCTACTCAGAGTCACTCGGATAGGTGTTAAAGCTTGCATCGATGTAACCCTTTACGCCAAACTCTTTATCACCTCCATAATCGAGAAACATGTCCTTATTTACTCCAAGGACAATTTTGATCGCTGTCCAATGATCCATTCTGGATCATTCTTGTACCCTCGACCGACTCATGGCAAGGCACATTTCGGTCGCGGTACACAAGATAGCATACTATAGAGCCTAAATGCGAAGCATACGGGGCGACCTTCGTCCTTTCTCTCTCTTCCGCCGTGGTCGAGCTTTAACTCTTAACTTCATACCTTACAACTCAGGCAAGAACTCCTTCTTTGATCGATCCATCTTGAACACCTTCAAGATCATGTCAAGGTATGTGCTCATTTGAAAGTACCATTTAAGCGGTTTTTGATCTATCCTCATAGATCTTGATGCTCAATGTTCAAGCAGCTTAATCCAGGTTTTCTATTGAAAAACACTTTCCAAATAACCCTATATGCTTTCTAGAAATTCTACATCATTTACGATCAACAATATGACAACAACATATACTCATCGGAAATTCTATAGTGCTCCCACTCACTTCTTTGGAAATACAAGTTTCTCATAAGCTTTGTATAAACCCAAAATCTTTGATCATCTCATCAAAGCGTACAATCCAACTCCGAGATGCTTACTCCAGTCCTTAGAAGGATTGCTGGAGCTTTGCATACTTGTTAGCGTCTTTCAGGATTGTCAAAACCTTTATGGTTGTATCAAATACAACCTTTCATCAATAAAATTGTCGATGAAACAATGTTTTGACATCCTATCCGCAAGATTTCATAAATAATGCAAGAATCGCTAATCCAATTCCAACAGACTCTTAGCATCGCTATGAGTGAGAAAGCCTCACCGTAGTCAACTCCTTGAATCTTGTCGGAAAACATCTTAACGACAAGTCGAGCTTTCTTAATGGTGATACTTACCATCATTATGCATCTTCCTTTTAAAATCCATCTGTACCCAATAGCCTTACGACCATCAAGTAGTTCTGCCAAAGTCTACACTTTGTTTTCATACAAGGATCCTCTCTCGAATTTTATGGCCTCGAGCCATTTGTCGGAATCCGGGCCCACCATCGCTTCTCCATAGCTTGTAGGTTCATTGTTGTCTAGCAACATGACCTTCAAGACATGATTACTGTACCACTCAAGTAAATGCATCTTTGTCACCCTACGAGGTTCGGTAGTGACTTGATCCAAGTTTCATGATCACTATCATCAACTTCCACTTCAATTGATGTAGGTGTCACAGAACAACTTTACGTGCCTCGCTACACACTGGTTGAAGTGATGGTTCAGTAACCTCATTAAGTCTCCACCATCCTCCCACTCAATTCTTTCGAGAGAAACTTTTCCTCGAGAAAGGACCCGTTTCTAGAAACAATCCCTATTGCTTTCGGATCTGAATTAGGAGGTCTACCCAACTGTTTTGGGTGTCCTATGAATATGCATTTTATCCGCTTTGGGTTCGAGCTTATCAACCTGAAACTTTTTCACATAAGCGTCGCAGCCCCAAACTTTTAAGAAACGAAAACTTAGGTTTCTCCAAACCATAGTTCAAACGGTGTCATATCAATGGAATTACGTGGTGCCCTATTAAAGTGAGTGTGGTTGTCTCTAATGCCTAATGATGAAGTCATGTACCTAGGGTAGGGTCATGGACCTGTCTAAGATACCCTCCCCAAGGACATCCTTAGAATAAACTGCCTTCCAGTCGACCTGGTAGGATTCCACTCGACAGAATCAAAGACACTCGACCATGAAGACCCACTCGACCACCAGGAGTTCGAGAGCCACTCGGTGTCCTAACGGTTACGTAGTTAAGTAGTCTTTATGGTCATGATGACACTTTATGTAAGGCGTTACCAAGAATGCCCGGTCTTAATGTACCTTTAACCCTCCGCCACGTGGGCTGGCTGGGGTCTGGCGCACTCTATATAAGCCACCCCTCCACGGTAGAAGGGTTCGCACCCCTGTAATTCATACGCATATAATCCGGTCGACCGCCTCCGGGCTCCGAGACGAGGGGCTGTTACTTCCTCCGAGAAGGGCCTGAACTCGTTAAACTCTCGCGTATACAACTACTCCATAGCTAGTATCTTGCCTCTCCATACCTACCCCCCATTCTACTGTCAGACTTAGAACCACGACAGTTGGCGCCCACCGTGGGGCAGGTGTTCTAGCGATTTGTTGGAGAAGTTGGGATTCATTCGATCTCCTACATCATGGTTTCGGTGGAGTTTTGGTCGAGGGGCGAGATCCGTCTCGGTGCGCCACGTTCATCGCCGACGACTCCGCTTGGCTTCAGGAGGATCCTCTCGACGTCGATCGCTCCCCGTCCGTGGGCAACGTGACTTCGCCAGGCGTCTGCAAGGCCCTCCTCAAGGGCAACCGTTGACCCAGTATGGGTCGGTTCTTGTGCCGTCCTCACTCCCGATCTCCCGTCGACGCAAGCGCTCCGGTCGGTCGAGGCTTCAGCGGTGGGTGAGGCATGCGGTGGTTTCGCCGATCGGCCACTTCCCAAGTGGCGGCAATCGAGCCCGATTTAATCTCTCTACGGCTGCTCGATCGTCGACCGGCTCCTCGAGATCGCATCCGAGTGCGATAGCAGCGATCCGGCGGCAGAGGTTCTGATGGTCGATGGACCATGCAGTCCTCCTGGATTCCCCCGCACCGACGGAGGTGACGGTGGAGGCGATCCGGCGCAAGCTCACGAAGAGTACCAACCCGAGCCCCTCACTTCGCTGCAGAGGGAGGAACTTCGCCGCCGAAACATGGATGCGCTTCACACTCCTATAATTGGAGAAACCCACGAGGCTCGTGCCTTGGAGGATGCGCGCCAATAACTGGCCGAAGCGCACTCGACCGGAGAACCTCCAGCGAAGTTCTCGACGAGTGCACGCGTCCACGGGTTCCGTAATCCGATCGGCGTCGGCTCTTTCCACAACCAACTCAGGTATATCGAACTCCGATTCAGAATTTAGCAGCTGCAGCCCGTATAGCAGTAGTCGATTCAGCCTTCCCGGTCGAGGCGGGTAGAGGTTTGCAACAGATCGTAGATTTACTCCGGCGGCAGGAGATCAAAATTCAGTCGTATCACGATCACGGGCAGGATTCACAGCAGATCCGTCGCTGTGAATTCAGTCCAGTCGGCCTATAGTCCAAGATCGCCCCCGAGGCGTGAGGAACGAGGAGGCCGGCGTGATGATCAGTACAGGAACCGTGAGCCGTATGAGCACCGATTCGATTGCAATGATCGACGTCGAGTGCCCACTCCTCCCCCAAGGGGTGGATCATACGCTCCTCGGCAACAAGATGATGACGCCTTGACAAAGTCTTTGGGCGAAGAGTTCAGTCGACCCAGAGAGCCATGCTTTGATGCGAGATACATCATCGTTCAAGGCATGGTCGACAGAACGAGCTCACCGAGAAGGTCATGACAGAGATGTTCCCTCCAAGAAGCAGAGTTCATGTCTCGGGGCGAGTGTTTTAGCAGGGCCATCGAGCCACGGTGATTCCTCCCAACTTCAAAGTTGGCGACTGAGTCGATAAGTTCAACGGTGAGTCCAAGCCCCGACACTTGGCTTGAGGACTACCGAGTGGCTGTCCAGATTGGCGGCGGCAACGATGAGGTAGCTATGAAGCATTTGCCCCTTATGTTGGAGGGTTCGGCCAGAGCATGGTTGAATTAGTTAGCACCCAGCAGTATTTACACTTGGGAAGATCTTGCCCGAGTGTTTGTCAGGACATTTGAAGGAACTTGCAAGCGCCCAGAGGTTGATGAGCTGCGATCGTGTGTGTAAGTCGAATGAAACTTTGAGAGATTACATCCAGAGATG
Source organism: Aegilops bicornis (assembly GCA_021605145.1). Classification (NCBI taxonomy): domain Eukaryota; kingdom Viridiplantae; phylum Streptophyta; class Magnoliopsida; order Poales; family Poaceae; genus Aegilops; species Aegilops bicornis. Next base: position 435,768,931 of record CM038672.1, on the reverse strand, counting down.
GATAACCTTACACCACACAGTTGAGAATGTGTCTGATCACCAGGCAGTCTGTGCTTTCAAGGAAGGTGTCAAGAACAGGGAGTTGATTTTGAAATTCGATCGGACAAGAGATATGACCCAGAGTCGGATGATGGAGATTGCCACCAAGTATGCTAATGGTGAAGAAGAGGATCGTCTCTGGAGTGGTAAGTACAAGTCACCGCTAATGAAGCCGGAGGGAACTCCAATGGAAGCGAAAGCAGTCGAGCCACCGGCCTCCCGGAGAAGCCTTGGTTGTGACCCCAGGAAAGTTCAAGGGGAAACCCAAGGGTCCGTGGAACCCCAAGAAGGTGAAAGACCAGGATGGGAATGATGTGTTGGATTTGCCATGTCACATTCACACAAAGAAAGATGAAGAGGGTAAACTCATTTACCCGAAGCATACCACTCGACAGTGTCGGCTCTTGATTCAAAGTAGCCCAAGGGAAGTAACCCAAGGATAAGGAAAAGGGTGAGGCGAGTTGAGGACAAGGAAGATAGTGACGATGGATACCCCTGTGTCAATTCCACCCTGATGATTTTTGCTGACATTAAAAGCAAAAGTCGATTGAAAGTTATCAACCGAGAAGTGAACATGGTCGCTCCGGCGATGCCCAATTATCTGAAATGGTCCCAGACCGCCATCACATTCGACCAGTCTGATCACCCGACACACATTGCCACCCCTAGGAGGCAAGCGTTGGTGGTCGATCCAGTCATCGAAGGCACTCGACTGACCAAAGTTTTGATGGATGGTGGCAGTGGTTTGAACATTTTGTATGCATAGACGTTGAAAGGGATGGGCATTCCTATGTCCAGACTCAGCACCAGCAACATGAGCTTCCATGGAGTCATTCCTGGAAAGAAGGTTGGGTCACTCGGCCAAATTGCTCTCGATGTGGTTTTTGGTGACTACAAGAATTTTCATAAGGAAAAGTTGACCTTTGAGGTCGTGGATTTCCAGAGCGCTTATCACGCTATTCTGGGAAGGCCGGCGTATGCCCGTTTCATGGCTCGACCATGTTATGTGTACCTTAAGCTGAAGATGCCCGGCCCCAAGGGTGTGATCATCATCGGCAATCGGAAGAAAGCGGAAGAGTGTTTCGGAAAGGCTCTAAGATTGCTGATGCTCGAGATGGCGGTGGTAGAATTGCAAGAATATCGAAGACTGCAGATCCGAAAGTGATTTGTTGCGAGCCAAGAAGCCCTTCTGAGTCGGCATTTCAGTCGTTCGGTGAGATGAAGCAGGTTCATATTCACCCGACCGACCCCAATGCTGCTCCGACCAACATCTCAACAACACTCGACTCCAAATAGGAAGAAGCGCTCGTCCAGTTCCTCCGTGAGAACTGGGACATCTTTGCATGGAAGCCTGCTGACATGTCGGGTGTTCCTAGGGAGCTGGTTGAGCACCGTCTGCGAGTCGACTCAAAAGTCAAACCTGTCAAAGAACATCTTCGACGGTCCGTCGTCCAGAAGAGAAAGGCCATAGGCGAGGAGGTGGCTCGGCTCTTAGCAACAGAGTTTATCCGAGAAATTTACCACTCCGAGTGGCTCGCCAATGTGGTCATGGTCCCTAAGAAGGACAATTCACTGCGCATGTGCATCGACTTCAAACATATCAATCGGGCCTGCCCGAAATATCATTTTCCTCTCCCCTGCATCGACCAAATAGTCGACTCGACTGCGGGATGTGAGCGGTTGTCTTTTTTAGACGCATATTCCGGGTACCATCAGATCCGTCTGTATGGACCCGACGAGATCAAAACAGCTTTCATCACTCCATTCGGGTGCTTATGTTATGTCACCATGCCATTTGGCCTCAAGAATGCCGGAGCCGCGTTCATGAGGATGATTCAGAAGTGTTTACTCACTCAAATCAGTCGGAATGTGGAAGCATACATGGATGACATTGCGGTCAAGTCACGGAAAGGTTCCGACCTGTTGACTGACCTTGCTGAAACATTCGGCAATCTCAGGAGGTATGATATCAAGCTTAATCCATCAAAGTGCACATTCGGAGTTCCTGGTGGAAAGTTACTCGGTTTTCTCGTTTCTGAACGAGGAATCGACGCTAACCCAGAAAAAATTGGCACTATTCTCCGAATGAAACGCATACATGCGTGTGCGATGTCCGAGCTTCTTGGATGCTTGGCCGCTTGAAGTCGACTCATCTCTCGCCTCGGTGAAAAGGCATTGCCTCTTTACCGAATCGATGAAGAAGTCGGACAAGTTTGAGTGGACTCCTGAAGTCGATGCGGCGTTTGCGAGCTCAAAGCTCGCTTCTCCACCCAGCCGGTGCTTGCTGCCCCAATCGGCAAGGAGCCGTTGTCGCTTACATTGCATCCACGGGACAACTCGTCAAGACAAAGTACTTACGGTACGAGCGGGAAGAGGAAGGAAAAGCCTTCAAAGTTCAAATACCAAAGATATTATCTTTACGAAGTGTTAACCCGTCGAAGCTAAAGATACCCTCATTATCGAAGCTTGTGTATGGGATTTATATGACCGCGAAGAAGGTTGCTCATTACTTCTCGATCATTCCATTACGGTCGCCGAGACGCCCGTTATCGAGAGATTCTCGCACTGTAGACGAATCGCTCGAGTGGCGAAATGGGCGATAGAACTTCTTCCCCTTGATATCAAGTTTGAGGCAAAGAAGCCATCAAGTCCCAAGCAATAGCAGATTTCATCGCCGAGTGGATTGAACAACAATTACCGACTCAAGTTCACTCGAAGCACTGGACTATGTTCTTTGATGGTTCCAAGATGCTTGAATGGTTCCGGTCTTTGGGGTAGTATTGGTTTCCCCGAGGAGATAAGCTTAGATATGTGCTCCAGATTCACTTTGATTCTTCCAACAATGAAGCGTAATACTGAAGCACTATTGTATGGGTTGCGTATGGCCATTTCACTTTCGGCGTCACGCCTCATGGTCTATGGCGACTCAGATCCGGTGGTTAATCGGTGATGAAGGAGTGGGACGTCAAGTCCGACCATGATCAAGCTCTTGTAATGCGATGAGGAAGCTAGAGAAGAAGTTTGAGGGGTTAGAGCTCCATCACATACCCCGATCGAAAAATCAAGCTGGCGATGATTTGGCGAAAATAGGGTCCAAGAGGGAGGCCATTCCGTGATGTGTTTTGGAGCACATCCGCACACCATCGATTCAAGAGGATCCTTTCACTGAAGAAGCTCCACGGCCAAAAAGTGCCACTGATCCGACTGAAGTTGAGGTCCCAGCGGTGGTCGACCTAATCATGGAAGTCGTGGTCATCACTCCCGACTGGACAGTACTGTACATTGCGTATATCCTGAGGAAAGAGCTCCCGGAGAACGAAGAAGAGGCTAGACAGATCATCCATCGATCCAAGGCCTTTACTGTGATCAAGGGACAGTTATTCAGAAAAGCATGACTGGAGTCAGCCAGAAGTGCATAACGCCAGAAGAAGGTCAGATAATTCTTGATGATATCCACTCGGGGACCTGTGGTCACCATGCGTCCTCTCGGACCATCGTGGCTAAAGCATACCGAAGCGGGATTTTACCGCCTAAGGCAAATGAAATGGCAAAGGAAATAGTCGACAAGTGTGAAGGATGTCGGTTCTACTCCAATATGTCACACAAAACCGCCTCGGCATTGAAGACCATTCCCCTCGTCGGCCTTTCGCTGTTTGGGGTTGGATATGATTGGACCACTGAGAACTGGCAGGAGTGGTTTCACTCATTTGCTTGTGGCAGTCGACAAGTTCACGAAGTGGATCGAAGCTAAACCTATCAAGAACCTTGATGCGTGCACTGCTGTCAGCAAATGGTCTAATTCTCAAAGGACTGAAACCTCGACTGATGCGTGATCTCAAGCATGCAGCAGGAGCGTGGGTTGATGAACTTCCGTCAGTTCTTTGGGGATTGAGGACCACTCCTAATCGGTCGACTGGGAGAACTCCATTCTTTATGGTCTATGGAGCTGAAGCAGTTGACCTGCTTCACAATGCCCCCCGAGTCGAACTCTACTCTGAAGCTGAAGCGGAGCAAGCCCGTCAAGATGCAGTCAACCTCCTTGAAGAGGAGAGAGAGATGGCCCTGATCCGCTCGACCATCTATCAGCAGGACTTGCGTCGATTCCACGCCAGAAATGTGAAGAGCCGAGCCTTTCAAGAAGGAGATTTGGTCCTCCGAGTGGATCAACAGAAACCACACAAGCTCGCTCCCACTTGGGAAGGTCCCTTCATCGTCATCAGAGTTCTTCACAAGGGAGCTTACCATCTTTACAACGTCGAACGCCAGATCGATGAGCCTCGGGCATGGAATGTGGAGCTGCTCCGCCCCTTTTACACTTAAGAGCTCACTCGAGTGAGATGTAATAAAAGTACCTTTGTAGTTTGTTTATCTAAATCAAGAAGATTATAATTTTCCCAGTGATTGTTATTACTTTTTGTTAAAATTCCCACCTAGTGGGTGACTTAGCTGCGAATCCGTTTCGCCTAAGTTTGTAAAAAAATCCTTACCGAGTGATGAGCCAACCTCTCACTCGGGGGCTTAGCTGCGAATCTGTTTCGCCTAAGTGTTTTAAATCATACCGAGTGGTGAGCCAGCCTCCCACTCGGGGGCTTAGCTGCAGTCCAAGTACTCGCCTAAGTGTTTTAAATCCTACCGAGTGGTGAGCCAGCCTCCCACTCGGGGGCTTAGCTGCAGTCTAAGTACTCGCCTAAGTGTTTTAAATCCCACCGAGTGGTGAGCAGGTCCTCCCACTCGGGGCTTAGTTGCAGTCAAGTACTCGCCTAAGTGTTTTAAATCCCACCGAGTGGTGAGCAGGTCTCCCACTCGAGGGCTTAGCTGCAGTCCAAGTACTCGCCTAAGTGTTTAAATCCCACCGAGTGGAGAGCCAGCCTCCCACTGGGGCTTAGTGCAGTCCAAGTACTCGCCTAAGTATTTAATACAATGTGCACTTTGCAAGGACTGACGAGTGCAGCTCATTGTTGCCTTCCCCTTCAAAGCTATGACACAAAATCCTCCTTGGAGGCTTAGCTGCAGTCCAAGACTAGCCTAAATTTGAAAATCCTACCGAGTGGAGAGCAAACCTCCCACTCGGGCTTAGTCACTTCCAAAGATCGATGCAGCGCCTAAGTTTGGAAAATCCTCACCGTGTGGAGAGCAAACCTCTCACTTTCGGGGGCTTAGCTGATCGATGACTCGCCTAAGTTTGAAAAATCCCACCGAGTGGAGAGCAAACCTCCCACTCGGGGCTTAGCTGCAGATCCAAGATGCTAGCCTAAGTTTGAAAAATCCTACCGAGTGGAGAGCAAACCTCCCACTCGGGGGCTTAGCTGCAGATCCAAGATGCTACTTCTAAATGCACGAAATCCATCCCGATCCGCAGGGACGACAAGGTGCAGGTCGACTGTTTCCTTCTCCTTCGGAGCTGCGCCACAAGTACAACGTGCACTCCATCCCGATCCGCAAGGACGAGGAGGTGCAGGTCGACTGTTTCCTTCTCCTTCGGAGCTGCGCCACAAGTACAACGTGCACTCCATCCCGTTCCGCAAGGACGACGAGATGCAGGTCGACTGTTTCCTTCTCCTTCGGAGCTGCGCCACAAGTACAACATGCACTCCATCCCGATCCGCAAGGACGACGAGGTGCAGGTCGACTGTTTCCTTCTCCTTCGGAGCTGCGCCACAAGTCCAACGTGCGCTCCATCCCTATCCGCAAGGATGACGAGGTACAAGTCGACTATTTCCTTCTCCTGCACCTGCAAGAGCAACAAAGTGTAGGTCGACTGGATCCACCTCAGAGCTGCATCTCAAGCATTGAAGCATAATTCGAGTGAAGAGCAAAGTTCACTCGAAGGCAAACAAAAGCATATTTCGATGATAAGTAAAGTTCGGATAGCATCCTAAGGATGCGAAGTACCAGACCTCAAGCCCGTTAAAGTTTATCGGTTACAAAAACCACTCGGCATTCCGAGGCAAATTTAAGGTAGAGCATAAAAGTTTTTTACTCCTCAGGTGGAGGACTCGAAGGAGCCACAAACTGGTCAAGGTCGATCCCATCGGCAATCCGGGTTGCAGCGGCGATGAAAGTCTCCATGAAAGATTGGAAATCATACTTCTTGGTATTGGCAACTTTGATGGACGCCTTGACTTTTCCTCTCGTGCCTCCTTGCAAAGGTGGACACGAACCGCAGACGAGCAACATCAGCACCGCACCTGGTAGAAGACTTTTCCATTCTTGCACTCGACTTGGAACCTCGTTCACCGAGTCATTATGACTTCGAGGTCATTACAAGCGTGCCCGGTCCGGCCAGAGTGTTGAGTCGATCCGCGTCACCGCAGCTTTCAGTCGAGCGAGACAGTCCACCACCCCAGCAATGCGAGACTCCAGTCGGAGCATGTTCATAGCGGCTTCATCCTTCACGGGAGAGTTGATGGGGTCGGGCTTGTCTCCACTGACCGGTCTCTTCTTCAAGTTCGGACAGAATTCACTGCAAATACGTCTCGAGTTCAAGCTAATGGTTACGTGTTGAGTCGATGATGACAAGTCACCGGATAAGAGGAATTACCTTCAAGCATGAGGAATAGCTTCTTGGCGAGCCCTCCCGAGATAAGCCTCCAGATCATTCCTCCTCCTCGCCAGCTTCGCCAAATTTTGTCGATCAGAGTAACTTTGTCATTCTTGATCGGCTAACCTCCTTGTTGGCGGCGTCGAGAGCAACCTTCAGCTTGGTATTCTCCTCTTCGAGTTTGCCGATCGAGACCAGTTTCTCTTCATGAGCTTTATTTTCTCCAAAGCCGCCTTCTGTGCTTCTGCAAGGTCGTGGTCTTTCTTCTTCAGAGACTCCTCCAGTTTGTCTGCAAAATAACAATAAGCCCAGAGTTGAGAATGAGTAGGAAGACAAAGACAGTCGTCAAGTTCTCACCAGCCATACCTTTCGCTTTGTCTCTCGCCTTTTGCAAGTTCTCCTGAGCAAGCTTCAAGTCAAGGTTGAGCTGGATCTGTTTGTTCTCCAATTCGGTATAACGGGCCACGAGCTCGCAAGATTTCTGCGAAGAGTCAATCGACAAAACATCAAAGAAAGGTCACTTCCGAGTGACTAAAGAAAAATCATAGCATTTCTAAGACTACAGTCGAATCAAAACATTCGACAAAGAGTCTCGGGGACTACACCCAGTGGGTGCACTCGGCGTGCCCCCACTGGTTTTACCAATTCGGTTCGACTAGTCGACCGAAAGAGGCAAAAAGGTTATTATCCTAAAACCATAGCTAACTGCTAGCCACTGTAAAAAATAGCAGTTCCTTAGACTATAGTCGATCGCCGTGATCCACCATAGTCTCGGGGACTACACCCAGTGGGTGCACTCAGCGTGCCCCCACCGTTTCGAAAGATCCATTCGACATGGCCCGACCCGACCGAGTGAAGAAGTTCAAAGTATAAAGACTATAGTCGACTGCCCGCGGTCCACCATAGTCTCGGGGACTACACCCAGTGGGTGCACTCAGCGTGCCCCCACCAGTACAAAAATTCAATCGACACACTCACCCAGTGGGTGTCTGACATCAGATATGGAAATCTTGAGAAGAAGAAATTTCAGGTAGCATATCCTAACAGAACAAGCAACTTACTTGGACATTGCTCAAGAGCCGAAGCTTGCATCATAAGCCTTTGGCTAGCCTCCCGGACCACCTTCACTTGCTCCATCATGATCCCTGCCTGGCGTATGGCCTCCTTAGCAGCACTCACTTGGTCTTCCGGGACCTGGTGTGTGGCAAAAAGGGAGGGCGGGTCAGCAGTCGACGACAAAGGCCGGACACTCGTCAGCGGCACAGTAAAGGACATAGAAGCCCGAGTGGTGTCGCCTCCCTCATGAACTAGCGTCTCAGGCAGTGATACAACTGGAGTAGCCTTGCCAGCAGGCACCTTTTTGTCCTTCCTCTTCCTCAACGGTGTTTCATCGTCGTCATCAGGGAGATCAATGACATGAGGTGGAACTACAAGAAAGATTCAAAGGTAAAAACAGAAATCCAATCGACCATAAAGTGAAACTGCAGAGATCATACCAAGGTTGGAGGTGGCAGCATCTTCCATTTCCTGATCTTCGTGCTTCGCTGAGGTCTCAGAGGTGGCAGCACTGCAGATTTCAGAAATCAGTTGATCAGTCAAACGAGTCGACCAAAAGTACACTCATGGTAGACAGGAAAACACAAGTTCTGTTGATTACCCAGAGATGGTGGGAATGACCAACCTCATCTTGGGCAAGGCCTTCGCTGGCTTTGATGACGTTGCTTGGGGTTGCTTTGGCGGTTTCTCAGTCGGCATTGGAGAAGTCGTCCGAGTGCGCTTCGTCGACCGCCCGACGGTAGCGATAGCCTTACCTGCCGACCACGGATCATGCGTCCGCTTGGATCACCTTTCCAGTGGGGTGGATCCACGTCTCCCTCCTCTTCCTCCTCCTCCTCTTCCTCTTCATCGTATTTGTCGTTTCCTCAGACTCCCATTCCTCCTGGCTTTTGCCTCCGCTTCCTTCTTCTTCTTCGACTGGTTCTTGCGCCCCGTTGGGCATCGAGTACATCTCAGTGGTGACCTAGAAGACAGCAAAACAAGATGAAAGTCAGTCGGCCGATTCGCAGCGGAATAGAGCAAATGCAACAGGATCACAGTCGGAGATCAGTGGTCATACCTTGTCTGGTTCGTAAGATTGGTCGAGTGGTGGGATCCTCCTAGCTCCACGAGGGTTATCCTTGTTCCCTGTGATGGCAGTCATCCACCTCTCCAATGTGGCATCGTCGACCTCCTTTGGGTGGACCCGGGTGGTGTCCTCGGTACGAGAGTACATCCACATCGGGTGACCTCGGTATTGGAGCGGCTGAATGCGCCGTCGAAGGAAAACCTCCAGAAGATCCATGCCGGTCACTCCGTCGCGAATGAGCTGGACTACACGCTCCATCAACAATTTAACCTGGACCTTCTCCTCCGGAAGCACCTTCAGAGAGGACGGCTTGTTCACTCGACTCATGGAGAAGGGAGGGAGTCGATCGACTACCCAAAGGCCGTCGGTATTGGCGATAGAACCAGTCGATCGCCACCCTCTAACCGAATCGAGAAGAATCATGGCGGAAAGGCACTTTTACCCCTCATCTGGACCCCAAGACCCCCACACACATCTGGATTACTTGGGTTATTTCATCATTCGGATTAGCCTTTTTCACCGTCCTGTGAGCGACAAGTGAATATGTGTTTGAAGAGGCCCGGTGTGGCCGACAACCCAAGAAGTTTTCGCACAAAGACACGAAAGTGGCGAGATAGGCAATGGAGTTGGGTGTGAACTGATGGAGTTGTGCTCCAAAGAAATTCAGAAAACCCCCGAAGAAAACATTCGGCGGTAGAGAAAATCCGCGATCAACATGGGTGGCTAAAAGGACGCACTCACCCTCCTGAGGCTGCGGTTGCCACTCCGTCCCCGGAAGCCTTGCTGACCCATGGGGGATCAATCCCTCGTTGGCCAGGTCGTCGAGGTCTTTCTGGGTGATGGTCGAGCGGATCCAATCTCCCTGGACCCAACCTTGCGGCAGGCTGGACCGCGACAAGGATCCGCCCTGACTGGTCGCTCTCCCCTTCGCCTTCGCCATCGCCTTCTTCGCCCGCTCCAAGGCCGCCGTCTTCTCCTTCACCATTATCGCCGACGAAGCAGGAACGGAGCGGTAGCGCTGAGCAGGTTACGGGCGCGGCGGATGAATCTGAGGACGGAGGAGGGGAAAATGAGAGCGCACTGTTCAAAAGAACCCCGCTCGGTGCCTTATATGAAGTCGCCTGAGTGGGACGGTAGGCCCGGCAATCCTGTCAAATCCGCAGTTAGCAAGGCTGAGTCACGTGGAGAAAAAGGTGGCACGGTAGATCGAGGCGTCCTTGCCTTATCCCATCCGAAAGTACCACGGCCTTCCTTCGCCAAGCACTTCCCGAAATTGATCCCGCTAAATCCGCTAACAGCAGAGCAACTTGTCAGACGGCAGATTTCCTCCGATCCGTCGCTCGGAAATCTCCAAGTTCATAAAGTTCACTCGACATATGTAAGGAATGGATCCAGGCGACTGAAAGAGAAGTTGACACCATCACTAAAAGGTCACTGATCTAGAGTAAGACACACTCGCAGCATGAAAAACAGGTCGGAAAGATTATCAACTCCTTCCTCACTCAAACCTCGATCCATTCGGGGGCTAATGATGAAGTCATGTACCTAGTTTAGGGTCATGGACCTGTCTAAGATACCCTCCCCAAGGACATCCTTAGAATAAACTGCCTTCCAGTCGACCTGGTAGGATTCCACTCGACAAAATCAAAGACACTCGACCATGAAGACCCACTCGACCACCGGGAGTTCGAGAGCCACTCATTGTCCTAACGGTGCAGTAGTTAAGTAGTCTTTATGGTCATGATGACACTTTATGTAAGGCGTTACCAAGAACGCTTTGGTCTTAATGTACCTTTAACCCTCCGCTACGTGGGTTGGCTGGGGTCTGGCGCACTCTATATAAGCCACCCCCTCCACAGGTAGAAGGGTTCGCACCCCTGTAATTCATACGCATATAATCCAGTCGACCGCCTCCGGGCTCCGAGACGTAGGGCTGTTACTTCCTCTGAGAAGGGCCTTAACTCATTAAACTCTTGCGTATACAACTACTCCATAGCTAGTATCTTGCCTCTCCATACCTACCCCCATTCTACTGTCAGACTTAGAACCATGACACCTAACCCATGAACGATAGTGGTAATTCAATAAGAGACATCATGGTACGCACCACATCCAATAGGGTGCAACTATGATGTTCGGACACACCATCACACTATGGTGTTCCAGGCGGTATTAATTGTGAAACAATTTCCACAATGTCTTAATTGCGTACAAAGCTCAGAATCTCGAGATACTCATCTCTATGATCATATCATAGACATTTTATCCTCTTGTCACGATGATCTTCAACTTCACTCTGAAATTAATTGAAACATTCAATAATACAGACTAGTGTATCATCAATAAAAAAAACTCAGTATCTTCTAAAATCAACCGTGAAGTAAGAACAAAACGATATCAACTGCGAGCCTTAGCACTCATTGGACTGCACACATCAAAATGTATTACTTCCAACAAGTTGCTTTCTTGTTCCATTTTACTGAAAACAAGGCTTTCGGTCATCTTGCCCATGTGGTATGATTTGCATGTCTCAAGCGATTCAAAATCAAGTGAGTCCAAACGGTCCATCTGCATGGAGTTTCTTCATGCGTATACACCAATATACATGGTTCGCATGTCTCAAACTTTTCAAAAATGAGTGAGTCCAAAGATCCATCGACATGGAGCTTCTTCATGCGTTTTACACCAATATGACTTACATGGCAGTGTCACAAGTAAGTGGTACTATCATTACTATCTTATATCTTTTGGCATGAAAAAGTGTATCACTACGATCGAGATTCAATAAACCATTCCTTTTAGGTGCAAGACCATTGAAGGTATTATTCAAATAAACAGAGTAACCATTATTCTCCTTAAATGAATAGCCATATTGCGATAGACATAATCCAATCATGTCTATGCTCAACGCAAACACCAAATAACAATTATTTAGGTTTCACACCAATCTCGATGGTAGAGGGAGCGTGCGATGCTTGATCACATCAACCTTGGAAACACTTCCAACACATATCGTCACTCACCTTTAGCTAGTCTCCGCTTATTCCGTAGCTTTTATTTGAGTTACTAACACTTAGCAACCGAACCGGTATCTAATACCACGGTGCTACTAGGAGTACTAGTAAAGTACACATTAACATAATGTATATCCAATATACTTCTATCGACCTTGCCACCTTCTCATCTACCAAGTATCTAGGGTAGTTCTACTTCAAAGGTCCGCTTCCTCATTATAGAAGCACTTAGTCTTGGGTTTGGGTTCAACCCCGGTTTCTTCAATCGAGTAGCAACTGATTTGCCGTTTCATGAAGTACCCCTACTTGCCCTTGCCCTTCTTGAAACTAGTGGTTTCATTAACCATCAACAATTGATGCTCCTTCTTGATTTCTACATTCATGTGTCGAACATTGCAAATAGCTCAAGGATCATCATATCTATCCTGTTATATTATAGTTCATCACGAAGCTCTAGTAGCTTGGTGGCAATGTCTTTGGAGAAACATCACTATCTCATCTGGAAGATTAACTCCCACTCGATTCAAGTGATTGTTGTACCTAGACAATCTGAGTATAAGCTCAACGATTGAGATCTTCTCCCTTAGTTTATAGGATAGAAAACTCGTCGGAGGTCTCATACCTCTTGACGTGGGCACGAGCCTGAAATCCCAATTTCAGCTTTTGGAACATCTCATATGTTCTTCGACATTTCAAAAAAGTCTTCGGTGCCTCAATTCTAAACCATTTAACATTACCGAACTATCATGTAGTCATCAAAACGTGTATGTCAGATGTTCGCAACATCCACAGAACACGTTCGAGGTCCAAAGACACCGAGCGGTGCATTAAGGACGTAAGCCTTCATCGTCCGCATAATTGCTACTGTCAACTTTCAACTATATTTTCTCTAGGAACATATCTAAAACAGTAGAACTAAAGCACGAGCTATGACATAATTTGCAAAGGGCTTTTGACTATGTTCAGGATAATTAAGTTCATCTAATGAACTCCCACTCAGATAGACATCCCTCTAGTCATCTAAGTGATACATGATCCGAATCGACTAGGCTGTGTCCGATCATCACGTGAGACGGACTAGTCATCAACGGTGAACATCTCATGTTGATCATATCTACTATATGACTCATGTTTGACCTTTCGGTCTCTTGTGTTCCGAGGCCATGTCTGTACATGCTAGGCTCGTCAAGTCAACCTAAGTGTTTCGCGTGTGTAAATCTGGCTTACACCCGTTGTATGTGAACGTTAGAATCTATCACACCCGATCATCATGTGGTGCTTCGAAACAATGAACTTTACATAGCGGTGCACAGTTAGGGGGAACACTTTCTTGAAATTATTATGAGGGATCATCTTATTTACTACCGTCGTTCTAAGCAAATAAGATGCATAAACATGATAAACATCACATACAATCAGCCAATATCATTTTGCTCCTTTTGATCTCCATCTTCGGGGCTCCATGATCATCATCGTCACCAGCATGACACCATGATCTCCATCATCATGATCTCCATCATCGTGTCTCCATGAAGTTGTCTCGCCAACTATTACTTCTACTACTATGGCTAACGGTTTAGCAATAAAGTAAAGTAATTACATGGCGTTGTTCATTGACACGCATGTCATACAATAAATTAAGACAACTCCTATGGCTCCTGCCGGTTGTCATACTCATCGACATGCAAGTCATGATTCCTATTACAAGAACATGATCAATCTCATACATCACATATAATTCATCACATTCTTTTGGCCATATCACATCACATAGCATATCCTGCAAAAACAAGTTAGATGTTCTCTAATTGTTGTTTGCATGTTTTACGTGGCTGCTATGGGTTTCTAGCAAGAACGTTTCTTACCTACGCAAAAAACCACAACGTGATATGACAATTGCTATTTACCCTTCATAAGGACCCTTTTCATCGAATCCGATCCGACTAAAGTGGGAGAGACTGGCACCCGCTAGCCACCTTATGCAACAAGTGCATGTCAGTCGGTGGAACTGTCAAACGTAAGTGTACGTGTAAGGTCGGTCCGGCCGCTTCATCCCACAATACCGTCTAAACAAGATTGGACTAGTAACGGTAAGCATATTGAACAAAATCAACGCCCACAACAACTTGTGTTCTACTCGTGCATAGAATCTACGCAATAGACCTAGCTCATGATGTCCTTTGTTGGGGAACGTGGCGAAATTCAAAATTTTCTACGCATCACCAAGATCAATCTATGGAGATTCTAGCAACGAAAGAGGAGAGGATGAGCATCTTCATACCCTTGAAGATCGCTAAGCGGAAGCGTTACAAGAACAGCGGATGAAGGAGTCGTACTCGCGGCGATTCAGATCGCGGTTGATTCCGATCTAAGCACCGAACAACGGTGCCTCCGCTGCTCAACACACGTACAGCCCGGGGACGTCTCCTCCTTCTTGATCCAGCAAGGGTAGAGGAGAAGTTGAGGAGAACTCCGACAAAGACGACGTCATGGTGGTGATGGAGCTCGTGGTTCTCCGGCAGGGCTTCGCCAAGCACTACGGAGGAGGAGGAGGTGTTGGAGGAGGGAGAGGGCTACGCCAGGGGAAGGGTGCTGCTGCCTTCTCTCTCTCTCACTATATATAGGGGGAAGGGAGGAGGGGGAGGCGCCCTAGGGTTCCCTAGGGGAGGGGCGGCGGCCGTAGGGGAAACCCTAGATGGGTTTTGGCGCCCCCACCCCTAGGAAACTTGCCCCCAAGCCGGGAGGCGGCTGCCCTAGGGTGGTGCCCCACCTCTCCGTGTTACGTGAGATGGGGTGGGAGGCGCTCAGACCCTTAGTGAGCTGATGTGCCCTCTCCCTTGGCCCATAAGGCCCCCAAAGCTTGTCGGGGCCTCCAAACCCCTTTCGGACACGCTGGTCATCACTGGTACCCCGGAACAATTAGGACTCCAATACCCTTTGTCCAATATACCGATCTTCACCTCCGGACCATTAGGATCTCCTCGTCATGTCCGGGATCTCATCCGGACTCAACAACCTTCGGTAACCACATACTATTTCCCATAACAACTCTAGCGCCACCGAACCTTAAGTGTGTAGACCCTACGAGTTCGGGAACCATGCGCATACATGACCGAGACGTTCTCCGGTCAATAACCAACAGCGGGATCTGGATACCCATGTTGGCTCCCACATGTTCCACGATGATCTTATCGGATGAACCACGACGTCAAGGATTCAAGCAATCCCGTATGCAATTCCCTTTGTCTAGCGGTATTGTACTTGCCCGAGATTCGATCGTCGGTATGCCGATACCTTGTTCAATCTCGTTACCGGCAAGTCTCTTTACTCGTCCGTAACACATCATCCCGTGATCAACCCCTTGGTCACATTGTGCACATTATGATGATGTCCTATCGAGTGGGCCCAAAGATACATCTCCGTCACACGGAGTGACAAATCCCAGTCTTGATTCGTGCCAACCCAACAGACACTTTCGTGAGATACCGTAGTGCACCTTTATAGCCACCCGATTACGTTGTGACGTTTGGTACACCCAAAGCATTCCTACGGTATCCGGGAGTTGCACAATCTCATGGTCTAAGGAAATGATACTTAACATTAGAAAAGCTTTAGCATACGAACTACACGATCTTTGTGCTAGGCTTAGGATTGGGCCTTGTCCATCACATCATTCTCCTAATGATGTGATCCCGTTATCAACGACATCCAATGTCCATGGTCGTGAAACCGTAACCATCTATTGATCAACGAGCTAGTCAACTAGAGGCCTACTAGGGACATGGTGTTGTCTATGTACCCACACATGTATCTGAGTTTCCTATCAATACAATTATAGCATGGATAATAAACGATTATCATGAACAAGGAAATATAATAATAATAACTAATTTATTATTGCCTCTAGGGCATATTTCCAACAAAGATTGCATGAAAAAGAAAGAAGGCAACTAGGAGAAAGGAAATAGATGCTAATTGCATGAAAAACATAGAAGGAAGGACAAAGGAAAGAGAGAGAAAGGACGCTGATTACATGTCTCAATATTTGGTGCTCATAGGGGTAGAGTGTGCGTGTGTGCGTTTATAGAAGAGTGTATGCGTGTATATATGAGCGCTTTTGTCTATACTATGTTCAGAAAAATGATTGGTGAGGAGCTAATTAAAAGAAATAGCTTGCTGGTGTTCAATCTACATTTCTCTTTCTCTAAGCGCGATAACCATGAGGCCAATTAAAAAATAGTTTCTATGTACTACACAAAAACGAACGTTACATGTTATCTTATACTCCCTCTGTTTTATCTACTCCGCGTAGCCGGCTATTTCCTCGGCTATGACACATCCATCCAATCCTTAGGGCCCATTGAGACCGTAGTTGTCTATCGCCCGTCCTGATCTGATGCGGCCAGGGTTCATCTTTTGTAGGTCATTGTCCCAATCGAGTCGGCGCACCAATCGTCTCTGGACCACCGCCTCCATAGGTCAGGGCAGCCAGCAACTCCTCCATACGCGTCTCACGCCTTAAGAGGTAGCCATGGCATCTCCTGCCACCAAGTCCGAGTCGCTCTAATGTCCCTCGGTTGTTGTAGCATTCCCGACTCCGTCTTCGTCTGGAAGGAGCCCGATGTCGGCGAGATTCGTATACCATGGACTCATGTAAAATGTACATGAACAACATCCTTGCATTAATTGGTTGACCTTACATGCATGCAGATTAAGATGAGGGTGGACCAATCTAATGGACTACTATGTCTTTTTTCCACTTTTCGACTGGTCAAAATTGCAGCGGATGCAGGAACATGGTCGGTCGTCGAGGGCTTCAAGGTGCGATCCATCGACATGCTTTACTAAAGCAGCAGGGTAAGGAAGCGGTCAGTCAAGTAAAATTCTCATATTAACAAGATCTGCTACGTACGCGATCATTGAACTGCAACAACTCATTAACATAAAAAAGTAGCTATTTTGATCGGTACACTTTTTGTTACCTTTGCATCCAGTCATCTGTATGTTTCTAACGCCGATATGACTACAGTTTGATAGTGCCCAGTATGATCATGACAAGCTCAATATGACCATCTTTTTACTATATACTCCAAATCAACTAGGAGGACCTCATGATTTCTGCCACATGACGCATGACGCAAGCCCACCATGCTAAAACTGCTGGCACCCGTCACCAACACACGAGGAAGAGGACTCATTCTTCATCGTTTACTCTATAGCGATGCACCTACGTTGTGCTTATGATGAAAAGCACATCGTCATGGGATTGATCACGTTCATCATGAATAGATGGACAGTATGAGCACCATTAAATGAGTAGCTAGGAGCGTGCAAGGATTTCTCCCGTTGCAACAATAATAAACCAGGGATCGCTTCTGGTCGTCCGTCGTTAGCACTTTTACAAAAAGCCCCTTTAGCTTCTGGGAATCAACCCGCCGTCCAAATCGAACCGGTATGAAGGGCGAAAACGCAGCCACATTCTGCCTCCCGACGCTTCGCCCCGCCCCACCAACCTCCTGCCACGCCCCATGCGCCGCCGGCCGCCTCCTTCTCCGCCCCGCCCAGCACGGCCTCACCGCGCGCCGTCGGCCGGCTCCTGCCTCGCCATGGAAAAAAAGGATCGCCTCCATCCTCCCACCCGCATGCCTGCGCTCGCCTCGCACCCACGGCTTCACCTCTCTTGGCACTGGCGGCAGGCCATCCCGCCACCCGACTCGCCTCGCCTGCCCCGAAGGCGGACGGTGGCAGTTCGATCTCCCATTCCCCCTGCCCCGCCATCTACGTCCACCATCCTCACCGCTCCCTCCCTTACCCCAGCCCGATCTAGACGCCTAACCCCTCTCTCCCCTCCGTAAACACAGTGTGCTCCATCGGCGGCAACATCGCCTCCTTCTGGCCGGATCAAGGCGTGGAGACCCATGCCCCCCTCATCTGGTCGGACACAACAGAGCACATATGTTTCCTGCCTTTCTGCTACATGTACGAATTGAAGCTTATTGTGTACACTTTGGTTGGTTTTTTTAGAGAGAAAACACTCTTGTTGCAGGTAGAATCAGAAATCAAAGTCCGCAGAGATGCGTATGTCATGGGCGAATGCATGATGTAATAGAATCCAGAGGACCTTCAGACTTGGTTCTCTACTGGGGTGAAGGGTGTGAAGTGTTCTGCAGAGATGCAGATTCAGAGCCTTTTTTTTTATTTCCAATTTGTACATGCTCGGCAATTCAGAACTGTTTTCCTTTTCCTTAAAAAGACTGATTTAAATTTTTTGCTGGCTCCTAGAGGGCGCTGGTTCAGGCTGATGTGCGCTTGGCCAAACGAAGGAGCAGATAATCACTCGGAAGAAATCCATTCGAGCTCTCAAGGTGAAGTCAAATTGGCCAGCTACGTTTCAAAGGTAACATCTACTCCTCTGTCTCAAAATATAAGATTTTTTGGTCGAGATAGACTGGAAGAAATCACACACGATAGATGCAGCTGGTATTTTGGAAATAAAGGCAGAGGTTTAAATTGAGAACTGGGACTAATTGGCTTATAATTTATACATGTCCCCAACATGTATACTACGGTCTTTGTCATAAGATTTCCAAAGGTACTGATTTTTTTTCAACTGAATTATAATCTTTTTTTATCATTGAGAACTAGGATGTTGTCTATCAGTTTTAACCAAGTGCAGAATTTCGTTTGGCATCAATATATCTATTTCGATGTAGAAAGAATTTGAGGATCATCATGTTTCCATTATGAGATGTGGATCAGCGTAATTGCATCCCCAATGCCAAGCCCACCGAGTTCACTAAAAGCTATAAGGAGGAGATCACCATGATGCATATCGCCATCACATTCAAACCCAAATATGAAGGAGCTGCGGTCTGGACATCATTAACGGTATGGGGCTAGCAGCGTGGCGGGTAGTAGTGCGCGTGGCCAGTGCTTGCGGCGGCTGTGGATGATGAAGTACTAGACCTACGGTGAACGACCACCCACAAGATCTACATCATCATACTTCTGGTCAGTTCACCATGAAAGCCATTCTGTGATATGAGGTTGTTCCAATATTATGTTTTCTGATTATTTGCACATGAGACTATATAAGTGCTGTTGCTACAACTGAAGCCTAGAAATTTCCACTTACCATGCACGACCAACTATGGTGCCAAGAGTCAACATCTAGCTTGCACACATTAGCAGTCATTTCTACACATGTTTGAAACTGCCTTATTGGGATAAAATAAATGTATTTTCCACGGGTTTTAAACTGAGTGATTCACAGTTTTCAGTGTGATGGTTTGAGTTCTGTTAGTAACTATTTCTTAAGTGTGGTTACTGTCTCTTTAACACTGGGTGTCCCCTAACCTCCATTTTAGCTGCTCTCCTCAAAGACATGGTCACTTTTTTCTTGAAAAAGAGAAGACATGTCACGTCTATAAAGCTCATTAAAGTTTGACATGGATTTCTTTTCATAAATAGGTGATCTACTCCACTCTGCTGCACCCTATGTTCTCTTGTATTATCAGGAGATTTTGCTGGATGTCCCTCCAATTGCTGGAGATAAATGTGCACTATTTTACACATATTGTCAACTCAGATAAAAAAGATTTATGAGATCCCTGAGTTTTTTGGTGGCACAGAACCACAGAGAATTTCTTCCGTGTCTCACCCCTCGACATCTTAATAAGAACTCATGTGAAGGTTAGCACAGCCTCCCTGAAACTTACATTCACATCACATTCTCAACTGAGATGATGCCACAGATCTTTTTATGTTATATGTGGATGAACAACAAACAGATTAAGTCTTGTTCATGTCCGTCCTCATGTATACATGCAGTTCTATTCTAGGATTTCATCTCTACACTCAATTCTCCATCCTGAATATTCAGAGTCGTCCTGAATATTTTTTTGCGTGAGTAATCATCATGTCGTGTATGTCGGTGTTCTTGTAAAACTCTAAACTCTACTTCTCCCTTATTTAATAGATGAGGCTAATCTTATGCCTCCGTTTTGAAAAAAATCAGAGTCTCGAGTTTGCACAATATTGAGTCTCGATTTTGAATAAATGAATATGTCAAGGATATGTTGAATAGCTCTGTATGTCTTAACGATGCAATTAGATTTTTGAGTATGGATGACATGCTGTCTTAATCGTCGGTGATTGAATTCATTGCTCAATGCACCAACACCAGTCTCATGTTTAGGGGCATGATCAATGTACAGTAAAAGTTTTAAGTCCAACAACAATCCACCTTCAAAAACATCTAGGCAGAAGCTACAACATACTTAAATGTAATGGAGAAATCTTCAAAGCAGTATGTTATCCTTTTGTGATGGTATAATTTACAGGTTGTTCCAGGCAAATCAATCTGTCTAATATATATTTTCCTTTCATTCATTTTTTCATACAAGGTGATAGCACAGAGTCACCCTCAAGGCGACAAATCTTAAATTTTCTGTATTGTCATTACATAAAACTAAAACCTTCACGAGTGCACTGATGCTCTTCCTAACGCCCAGCCGCAACAAGTGTACATGAAACTTCGCACTTTACAAGTTTACATAAATACTTGCAGTCGTTAGGTTAAACCCATCTACATTGTTTTATGTGATACATATGTTGTCTCCCTACCTTATATGGATATAAATATCAAGGCAAAACCAACCTTATCTACCATTCTTAAGAAGTTGCTCCCCACTTCTTCCTATTCTCTCAACATGCAGCCCGTCCACATCATCATCTAGCCATGTCATCAATTCTTCTGATTTTCCTTGCCTATGGTGAAGCCACGTCACCACTAAATGTTATCACTGCAGGTCGCTGGCTTTGTGCTACGTTCGCACGGTTTACTGGCCATCCAACGCGCCTTTCCTTCTGCACACGACAATTCCTTTTTTTTTCCTTTTACAACGAAACGAAACGAAGCGTCTGATTTTTTCACCGTCGCACAATTCCCGCCCTTGCCTCTTGGTCTGGTGGTTCCTTTCATCTCACTCCACCAATAAATCTCTAGGGTAGTCTTCCAATTCTTCTCCTCCCCTCTTTATTTATGACATACTTCCCATGTTGCACCGCCGCCGGCCAAACCTTCTCTGGTCGTGAACACTAAGACCTACACGCTGCCTCCCTCCGGGAGCCCCTGGAGTGTCGCAAGCCTGGACATGCTGGCCCAAACCAAGCGCCATGGCGTCGAACCTACCTCCCGGGGAACCAGACGTGCCACCGTCAGCGTCCTCCTTCAACCCCACATGCGTAGGTGCGAGCTCTCCATCTCCTCATATCTGAATTGCGTTTTTGTATCTAGCTTGGTAGAAGCCCCGATTTCCAGTTGGAGTAGCTGTCACTGGAAGGGCGAGGGCACCGGCCCCAAAGGGTGGTTCTATGGCGTGATGGATTCAGACTGATGCCAACCATAGACATGTCTACCGGATCCCAATCAAAGTTGCGCCTCTGTCGCCAAGGTAGGAGCAGAAGGATGAGGTGGTTCCCGTAGTATATCTGTCCAGATATTTAAGTCTGTATTGTTGACCTGAACGCATATGTGTGTTTTTTAGTGGAAGAGATGCATACTTACTGTAAATGCAGGAGGTCGTTCCCAACTTCCCATCGTATATTTGTATAGATCTTTGCTGTACGGGCCTAATAGGTACTGTAAATGCACCTTAACTACTTTTAGATTTTTTTACTGATTGTTATGTGGCTCGTGGTCATGTACAAAGTCTAACATGTATGGATGTGCAGATTGAAAAGTTCATCAGAATATTGCACGGGAGGTTCTATCATCCACCATCCAGATTTTTTGTACGTTTGTTTGTTCAAATTTTCTTTCTTTTAAGTTTATATACAGCGATTTAATTTGTAGTTCAACTTATTTTGCAAAGAGTTTGGTTGGTCTGCTTGGATAGGGGTTTAGGAGGTGCTTTCAGGTAGAGCTAAAGACTTTCTAATGTGCAATTCAGCACCTTCATAGTAGTATTTGTAAGATTTTTTATGATAAAAAATAATGTATTTTCGAAAGATTTGTGACTGAAGTTTTCCTTTCATTTTGGTTACACATTCTTTGCAGTTCTCTCCCTCTCTCTCTCTCTCTGTATGTGATTACACATGACTTGATGGTGATTAGTCTGAAATATTTGTGAAGCGAGGCTATGTCTACAGGTTTTGCGGTTCTTTGTAGACATGCCCAAGGTTACTTTCTTGGTGGATTCCATTCCAAATCCTCTTTGTTAACATAATATATAAGCTAATGTCAGTTTTTTTTTGCTTTCACCCACCTGGTAAGAAGACACGCAATAGGAACATAGAAGCATGTGTAGTATCGAATTTGCAGTTGGATATAGTACTTTTATCTTAACTTTTTTAAATTCAAGAATAACTTATTTCTCCCTGAGTGCATTTTATCATGCTATGTTCCCGAGTGCGCCTAATCTGCACCCGGGCTCAGCTGCACCCGGGCTTAGAAAAAAATTCAAAAAAAATACTAGAAAAATTCAAAAAATTCCAAATTTTTTTGTGGTGGTAGATAATTTGACGCGTGAGGTGCGCCCCAAAATTCAACTCATTTGAGCATCTGAGCAGCTCTCGGCAAAAAAGACAAAATCAGGGTCTGTAAAAATGTGTACTGTTCACGCACTGTTTTGACCCCAATTTGTCTTTTTTGCCGAGAGCTACTCAGATGTCCAAATAAGTTGAATTTTGGGGCACACCTCACGCGTCAAATTATCTACCACCATAAAAAAATTGAATTTTTTTGAATTTTTCTAGTATTTTTTTTGAATTTTTTGCTCAGAGGGAGCAGATGAGCCCGGGCACCGTTTTGAGTTTTCGAGTTCTCCTACATTGTTTGACTACCTAGCTCTAAAAAGTCAGTATTGACTCAATTTTCCAGGGCTGGTTTAGTATCCTAATATTTTGAACAAGAGGTCTGTGAATAGTTTTGATACGCTACGTTGTAAAGTTTCCGTTCGAGGTCAAGCTTATTTTTGCTTTTGATTCCAACAGAGTACACAACACAATTTATTATTTTCGGACTCATTCATTGTTTATGCAGATCTAGATAACTTTGGTACGGAGTGTTGTGTTTATATTAAGTTGATTTCAGTGATGTTTGAAAATTTCCACAAACACGATTCTTCGGTTTCCAGTGGCCATTTTAAGAAGATGATCTATTCATGCTTTTAAATTTGTCATTCAATCCACCAACTAAATAAGTAGCTGGCGTACACTGTATGTTGTTACAAACCACCAGCAAAGCCTCGGATATTGTGCCTCGGCCAGTAAGCTTGCTCCAACCAAGAATATGAAGAGGCAGACACGTGAGACATCTAAGGGGAAACTGTGGGCATGGTTTGCTTGTGAGCTGTGTTTAATTTGCGATGTATAGTTGTATGTGATGTAACCAACCTTAATATCCGCAAGTGGCACTTTTAGTTTCCCTTCTTTTTGCTGATGAGTTTCATTTTCAATGGAAAATAGAACTGAGCAGTTCCTCCCTATTCTAAAAACCTGTTTGTTCTGTTAGAAAATTATTCTTCTAGAAGAAGTGAGCATCACACATAGTTGTCCTATGGAAGTTTCCAAGTTTTTCTTACCGAGGTAGGATTTATAGTATGTTGGAATATATTTACAGTACATTGTTTTTTCGATGAATGTCCGATCACATCCAAAATCTTTTGATTACTCGCAGTTTATCAATTGTGTTATGCTCTAAAGAGGTGCTCAACAAGAGATTACAAATTTCCGCAGCAACGCGTGGGGTATCTACTAGTATGAATAAATACTAGGGCCAACACAATTTTCCTTATGGGTTCCCAGTCAATCCTATGTCACTTCTGAATTTGCTTGACTCAAGGAGAAAAAATCTCCACTGTGAGAAGTGCTCTATTGGTTTGGATGTACAACTCTGAATTTTCAGACATGATGAGAGGTGACTTTGTGCTTCGGTGACATCTTCAAGAAATACTAGCGCATCTATACAAGATCAAACATAAAGGCGATTGTGAAATTGGTGTGTTTTACTTTTGTTTTATGGGGATTTGTTGTATATAATGGAAAAAAAGGCACTACTATTGGAGTGAGACGCATCATATTTCTATTCGAATATACCCAAAATCAGGGTGAGACCATGCTTATACAAAAAATTCAGTTTAGTGAGCATAATTGAATCTTCTTTCCCGTTGCAACGCACGGGCATTTTTGCTAGTAATAATAATAATAATAATAATAATAATAATAATAATCTCTCCTAATTATATTATATATATATAGTGTTACTATTCA
Organism: Aegilops bicornis; assembly: GCA_021605145.1. NCBI lineage: Eukaryota > Viridiplantae > Streptophyta > Magnoliopsida > Poales > Poaceae > Aegilops > Aegilops bicornis. The sequence goes on along the minus strand of CM038672.1, from coordinate 435,744,939 downwards.
TCACCCAGGGTGCAGAATAAGTTATTCTTCACCCGAGGTAATCTTACAATCATTTTATAAATAAATTACATTTGAAATACAAATAGTTACATTCGTATTGATTTACTGTATAAAATTTGGCATAACAAAAAAAATGGGTCAAAAATTGTATTTTATGTACATTTTACACTATATTTTCACATTTGTAATTTTACATAACATAAAAAAAATTTACGACGATTATAAGTTTTCTTACGTTCTTTTTTTATGTCTAAAATAAGACAAAATTTACGAAACGTAAAATTACGGTGCATAGATATTAAAATAAAGGTGGGTAAAGAATAACTATTCCTCACCCAGGATGACGAATAGTCAATCCCTATATTTATATATATATATATATATATATATATATATATATTATATAATAAACCACGCATTGTTACTGGTCGTCCGTCGCGCCTTTTTACAAAAAAAGTCCCTGATGTTTTAGTTATTTAACCCGCAGTCTTTTTTCTAAATGGATCTGATAAAACCAATTTCACAAAATACACCCTGCATCTATCGGCGTCCACCGCACGACCGCACACAGCGCCTCCACGCACGGGCTCGTGCTCGAGCCTCCCCGCCGCCCCGCGCTGGCCGGCCACCTGAGCACCGCAGCCGTACCAACGCCTTCTCAATCTACAACATGCTTTCCAACACCAAACAATGGAGTGTCCGGTCCGGCACGGATTTGAGTTGTCTACAGCATGGAGGATGAGAGAGTTGACACAGAGAGAGAGCCGAGGTTGCTTGAAGACCTGCGGCAGGGGGTGGAGCCAGCTGCGTGGCCCACATCCCGGACGAACGGGCGCTCCTCTTGAGCGTCCTCCTCCTCCCGACGGCAGCACAGACAAGGGGTGGCAAATCCGGCTGCTCCGGCGTGGATCCGGCGACGGAGCAAACAGATCGAGGCGGAGGAGCCCGAGGCCGACGGAGAGGCGGGCAAAGCTCCAAGACGGCGGGGGTGCTGCGGGGTTGTTTGGATCGACGCAGAGGAGCACGAGGCCGACAGCGAGGTGGCCGGCCCGTCGGCGGGGCGAGCTCCAAGGACCAAGGTGGCCGTAGTGCTGCGGGTTGTTCCTGGGCGACTCTCTTCCCTGGAGAAAACAAAGATCAGAGAGAGTGAAGAAGGATAAGGGAAAAGCTGAGAGAGAGGAGGAGAGGGGCGGCGACAGCTGGGCTGGCTCGTGGCACAGGGGAGCTCCTCTCTAGGTGCGGTTGAAGGAGGCATGGGGCAGCACGAGGAGGCCGGCTGCTGGAGTGGATGAACAAGGGGAAAATCTGCAAAGGGGAAAAACTGGGACAGAAACGAGTGGGGTTGCGTCCTTAAAAGATACTAGTATAACGTCTGGCCGCCATTCTTCTTTAAAATTTATAATCAAGATCTTTCATTTATCATCCCCTCATATTGGGTGATTATGGGGTGCTCTAATTAGAAACATAACAATCAAATATTAGGAAATTTCACCGAACAAACAACAACGAATAATACGATATCTATCAAACGAATAAAATGAGGTCATATTTTTGGTCCGTCATGCACTTCATTGAAAAGTGCCTATCCCTTTTAGAATCAACCCACCGCTTGCTCGCACGCAAAAAAAATACATCTCTAAAGTGGGGAACCGATCGGTGCCAAAAAGAACTCAAACTCCTATCCAATCTCGACTTCGTGCTCTTCCACTTCCATTGATAAAGATGGGACGTCAAGGGTTTCATCATGATGACCTCGAGCACCGACATCCCTCCCCACATCTACCCCTACCCTCGCCGCCAGACCGCCCTTGCTCCTCGAGGGAGCTAGGGACACAATGTTCTCTAGGATGGGCATGACCAGGATCCACGAGGAGGCCACATTCTTCCATGGGAACCCAACCAAGCACACCACCCTCCGCAACCATCCAATCCCGGCCTAACAAAGTCAAGACCCGCCATCGATCCACAAATCAGCTCGCGCATCCGTGTTCACTGCAAGTCTGCGACGAGTCTGTAGTCGACATCTTGACTTTGGCTATCCCCACGGAAGAATCATCGGATCCTCGCTTACTTTTACCATCACTGCCTCTTCCCAAGGCGGCGACACCACCCACCAATCACCACCACCGCTATGGCTTGCCTACATAAAATCATGAGAAATCTCCACGGCGGTCAGTAAGATCACCTTGGTGACCTCGACAAGGACCGACCGGTCTAAGATCTAAGCTAGCTCTTTGTAGAAACCAATAGAAGTAGGCATGTGACTCAGATTTGTTCTTTGGTGTGCATGCGTTTCTTGCCCCACCAGCTCTTGTCTACAACTCGCCTATCTCTGTACCAGCTCTTGGTCTACAACTCGCCTATCTCCATGCTCGAGACGACCAAGCTCGATGCAAGCCGTGACACGCCCTGCTAGAGCTATATCCAGGCCCTATGATTTTGGATCATCGGCACTATGGGTGCCAGGACTGAGTCGCCTCATCCACCAAGTGGATCAAGGAGGTCCACCACCTAGACTCTACATCGCAACATTTTGTGTTTTCCTATAAAAAGTAAAGAACCTTCTCTAATAAACGTAAATATAACCTTTTGGTTTTATAGTCTCAACTTTCCTACACTCCAATACCAAAAGGATTTCTTGGTTTTATTTAATGACCTTCTTGAATGTCATTCACTTAGAAAGGTAGTAATACAATCTGTGATATTAAGGCAAACTATTAGTCATATTAAAGTGCAAAAGGCCCTATAGGAGTCAAAGCATGACTTTTATGGTTATACTGTAATTTGCAAGATCTGAGATTTATGCAAGTGTACAATTAGAGAAGAGCCAATTAAATAGATTTTCACATTCAGAATAGTACGATTAGCAGTAGCACTTCAATTTTTTCATGTTTGATCAGCTTGCTAGGTGGTTATCACTAAGCATGTTGGAACGATGAGCATAACCTAACTTAGTTCAGTACGTGTTGCTGCAAATTAGTTCAAGACGCGAAGCTGTTGCTAATTTCAGTACGTTTGAAGCTGTTGAAAATAAATCGATCCACAAATCAGGCTCGCCGCATCTGTGTTCACTGCAAGTCTGCGACGAGTCTGTAGTCGACATCTTGACTTTGGCTATCCCCACGGAAGAATCATCGGATCCTGCTTACTTTTACCATCACTTCATCTCTTCCCAAGGCAGCGACACCACCCAGCCAATCACCACCACCGCTATGCTTGCCTACATAAAATCATGAGAAATCTCCACGGCGGTGTCAGAAGATCACCTTGGCGACCTCGACAAAGGACCGATCGGTCTAAGATCTAAGCTAGCCGCTCTTTGTAGAAACCAATAGAAGTAGGCATGTGACTCAGATTTGTTCTTTGGTGTGCATGCGTTTCTTGGTGCCCACCAGCTCTTGTCTACAACTCGCCTATCTCTGCATTCAGCTCTTGGTCTACAACTCGCCTATCTCCATGCTCGAGACGACCAAGCTCGATGCTAAGCCGCACACGTCTGCTAGAGCTATATCCAGGCCCTATGATTTTGGATCACCGGCACTATGGGTGCGGGACCAGAGTCGCCCTCATCCACCAAGTGGATCAAGGAGGTCCACCACCTAGACTCTACATCGCAACATTTTGTGTTTTCCTATAAAAAGTAAAGAACCTTCTCTAATAAACGTAAATATAACCTTTTGGTTTTATAGTCTCAACTTTCCTACACTCCAATACCGTAAGGATTTCTTGGTTTTATTTAATGACCTTCTTGAATGTCATTCACTTAGAAAGGTAGTAATACAATCTATGATATTAAGGCAAACTATTAGTCATATTAAAGTGCAAAAGGCCCTATAGGAGTCAAAGCATGACTTTTATGGTTATACTGTAATTTGCAAGATCTGAGATTTATGCAAGTGTACAATTAGAGAAGAGCCAATTAAATAGATTTTCACATTCAGAATAGTACGATTAGCGTAGCACTTCAATTTTTTCATGTTTGATCAGCTTGCTAGGTGGTTATCACTAAGCATGTTGGAACGATGAGCATAACCTAACTTAGTTCAGTATGTGTTGCTGCAAATTAGTTCAAGACGTCTGAAGCTGTTGCTAATTTCAATGCCCGGCTGTTGCAAGTTTCTAGTGAAAAGTACTTCAGGTCAAAGGTCGTGGAATATACACTTTTGTTATCATGGTTGTTTCCTTATAGTGAACAACTTTGATCACCACTTCAGCAGCTACTATCTATAAGAAGACATTAGCTAAGTAGATACAGGCAAAGAAAGCATGTAGGCAAAACCAGAATTAAAACATCCTTCTCAATGGAGCTCGTGGCAGTTCGGAAGACCCTAATCATCGATGAGGGACCCTCCGATGGTAGCATGGCGTGACAATTGCCGTCAATGACGACACCCAAAGTACCTTGCACAATCCATCGATCCGATTCGGAACAATCAAGCACATACCTTGCAAAGTGATGTGGATCTCAAGCAGGTGGGAAGGTAAAGGCTCGGTGAGGTGGAATGAGACGTTGATATAGACGTGCACGCATGAGAATAAGGCGGTGCCGGATGGATCTCCATCGGAGGAGGCCGGATCCCGGGGAGGAGGTCGTTGTAGTACCGCCATCCGTGCGATGGATCACGGGCTGGCGGCGTGGGGAGGGATAGGAAGGAGCGGGTGGGCTAGAGCGCAGATGGCGGGTGCCCCCAACGACGGCTGGGAAGGATGGTGGAGGAGGTGGATGAGGATGGCAGTGGCGGCGTCTGCGGTTGCGCCTCGTCCGCAGCCGTGCTGGTGGTGGTCGATGCGAGAGCCGGATGGCGTCGGCCAGAATCGTGCAGGGCGACAAAGATTTAGAGGAGAGAGAGAATGGAGGCGATGATCGATGGGAGGAAGGGCCACCGGCGATTGGGGTGGCCTCAGATCCGCCTCCGTGGCCGCTTATTTCATGGGATTTAACACTCGTGCTCACCGTCGGGCTGGCCTTGGCCGCTGCCTCGCCGACATTCACGACGTAGAGCCCCTTCCTCCGATCCCGCTTGCTGTGGAGGCAGCACCATCCTTCATCGCAGAGAACGATTCCACACCGAGATCCCAACCAGATCGTGATTGCGCCTCCCAAAACCGCAGCCGCACATCCCACTCCATCAACGACCAACCTATATGGCGGCGGGTCGCCAGGACGCGAGCCGTCACCATGGACGTGGGGGACGCCAGAGGTGGGAAGGAGGCGGCGACGGCGTCGTGTCGAAGATCGCACGACGGCGGGCGGCGTTTACTCGAGGGATCGAGAGGAGCTGCGTTGGTGCCGGGTAGGTTCTTTGGTGCGTCGTGTAATGGAGATTGTGATAGGTGATCGGTGAGGGCGTGCCATACACCGGATCGATAGCCTTACCATACCTGGTGGTAATTTAAATTTATTACCATATTTGGTATTTCCCGAGTTATGGCCTTACCATACCTGGATTGATAGCCTTTGGGGTAATTTAAATTTATTGCCATATAATTACCATATTCAAAATTTCCTGAGTTATGACCTTACCATACCTGAATTGATTTATTACTATACGTGGATTAATTATGATTTATTACTATATGATTTATTACTATGCGTGGATAGCCTTACCATACCTGGTGGTAATTTAAATTTATTACCATATTCGATATTTCCCGAGTTATGGCCTTACCATACCTGGATTGAAAGCCTTTGGGATAATTTAAATTTATTACCATATAATTACCATATTCAAAATTTCCTAAGTTATGACCTTACCATACCTGGATTGATTTATTACTATACGTGGATTAATTATGATTGATTACCATAAATACGTTGGGTATTGCCGGTCAGACGAGAAAAGAGAAAAACCGGTGGGAGGGGCTGGTGGGAGGTGGGACGAAGAAAAACCGGTTGAAAATAAACCGGTTGAAAGTTGGGGGGACTATTCAACCAATTCGTCCATTAGGAGTAGAGATAAGGCTGCGCGATAGCCTATCGAGCCTAGCGATCCCTATTCCACCGCTTCGATCTAGAGCATTCTCACAAGAAAAAGAAAAAAAAAATACACCTTCGGCAACTGGGCAAGATGGCAAGACTGGCTACAAAATCAATCAAGCTACTTTTTAGACTAGCTTTAACGTGTAGTTTTGTTTTTTACGGGCAAAACGTGTATAGCTTCTTTTGGAAAAGAACGTCTATAGCTTATGGGATGAGTATATGATAGTCCCTCCGTTCCTAAATACAAGTGTTTTTTAGAGATTTCAACGAAGACTACACACAAACGTATATTAGACATACTAGTAGAATGCCCGTGCATTGCCACGGGCATTTTAAAAATTTGTCATGTTCTGTTGAAAAAAAAAGGTTTATGGATATATGATATTCATCATTGCAATTAATGCTACTAAATTTCTTGATCCATCAAACCATGGTAATGAATCTGAGTTCAATGCCCATGCGTTGCCACATGCTAACAAAATCTACAAAGAAAAATGTTGTGTGACATTGAGTCATTGACTATCCACATGGGATGATACTTCATGGTCGTCATGTGGTAGACAAATGTGTCTCATTATCGCCTTCCTCTCCTCCATTTTCTCGGCCTCATGTGATAGACAAATGCGTCTCATTATCGCCTTCCTCTCCTTCATCTTCTCGGCCACCACGTGACAATTTGCTTCCTTCCTCCCACTGTCCACCAATTCGTGTTTTCTCCCCCCTACCTTGCACAATTATACTAAGAATCTTGTTCAACTCCAAACAATCTTGTCCATTTGGCCATCTCATAGATTATAGATGACTCACACATGTTGGTTATTCCAACATTGTGACATTGGCAGAATCAACGCACTAAACATGTGATTGTGACCGGGCTTGGTTAGCAGTTGAAACATGCCTAAGATAAAGAAATGTTTACTCAAAACAGATATTTCCAGGGATAATTTTTTGAAGGAAAGGGAGATATTTGGGTTCATCCCAAATTAACGCATATATCTTATGGAACAAATTTCATCAACTCGGCTTCTAAAATAGGACTTCTTATTTGAGGAACATAGAGTTGAGAAATAATAGAAAAACGATGTTATATATACTCCATGATGGCCTTTCTTTTTATGGCTACAATAGTTCTGTGAAGCAAATAGTGAAGCCTGAATAGCATGAGGTTATTCCTTTTAAAAGGTAAGTCACATGACACCTAGAAATATATTTTTCCTTCCTCTTGGACACAGAATAAGCCAGGTCATTGTATATTGAGGAAATAAACTAATATAACTACAAACAATAACCTTCTCCTTTGCACAACAATCAATATTAATATATCGTTATGACATTATGCTAACGGGGTCTTGGGGGGGGGCCGCCGCCCATGCGCCGCCCCAACAGGAGCCTCCCCGGTGCAGCCTTGGACTTCACTGCCTCATGCAGCACAACCACCTCATTGCCGCCCCCACCTCGTGCCACCACATATCTTATTAGGTTAGCACCAATCACGTCAAACATGTTCCATTAGGATCATCACACACATCAGACGATATTGACGATTTTATAACTTATTCCACCCCAACTATCTTCTCATCTTCGCAATTCAAATCCAAACACGCCATCAACGTCGAAGGCGCAGCCGGCTCACAACCTGCCATAAAGTTAAATTAAGAACAACACAAATAAACAAGCATTTAGTCCGTTGATCTCATCTCATGATCCAAGTGGCCAAGCCCATGTACAACGCACATCAACAACAATTCAAACACTCGCTCGTTGACGGATAGTTAGTACGATGTCTCCATTATTACTACCACTACACCTGTATTGCTATCGAATATATAGAGATATTTATATATAGTTAGAAGCAGGTGTGTTGCTATAACTCTTAAATCAATATGACGTTAATATGTATTTACACTCTTCTCTCAATCTTCTAAAACAAAATTAATTAAGCAGTGAATTTTGAAAAAATATATGAGCACAAATTATAATCTTAATCCTGCCATACTGTTTTCTGTTCTTTGAAGATGATCAACACTAATAGTGAATTTGGAACATAAGAAAAGTTGAGGAACGTCAGGCACTCTCCAGATTCTTTGCTCATGGCCTATGACAAAATAATAACAACTATTCAAATAGAGAGATCAAAGTTCAGAACTTCAGACCGCCAATGGACTGCATTTCCTCTTGTTGTGATTGAATGTTTCTTAAAGGATGGTATAATTTGAAATTATGGCCTCAATGAAAAAGCTTTCAAGGTATTCACACATGGCCTACAGTACATGGCTTTTGTGAGTGCACGCTTATGGACCTTTCATTCTATTGATCAGTCACAACAAGAATGATATGATTTTTTAGTTGTTCCAACTAACAAAAAATGAGCTTCTTGAATAGGTGAAGAATTTATGACAGAAAAGGAGATAAGGGCAAAGCAAACTGGAATGAGCCTATGGATTGATTGACATATTCTTTAGAATAAGATAAGGTTGATTGAATAGTATATACAATGTCAACCGGCTTTTTATATCTATTCTACAATATGGGTCAATTCGACAAGGATCCAAGATAATTGAAAAAGGAATGCACGAACAAAAAGGGAATGCACAAAATTTCACATCAATTTAGAGGAAATACTTAAGAATGATGAGGAAAAAATATCTATATAAGTAGCTCACATTTTAAAGCAGGCAGGCACACCTATTCCACAGAGGTTTAGTTTTAGGGAGCTTGTAAAACTAAAAGACGTAAACTGTTTTAAACATGTACTATCTTTGGGAAGCTTTAGGAATGTTGTGTATTAAGTAAGAGGCATGAGTTGTGGATGTTTAAAAAATAACCCCTGAAAGAAATATGTGTCTAAACAGATAGGAAATCAAGGTGCTCATGTTACCTTTTGAAGGTAGAAAATCACATGTAAAGCAAGAAGTGAGATATAAGGGATCATATGCATTGATGCTTTTTTATAGGGTGCACTACTAAAATACTATGGTATAGTGTGTATGCATAAAATAATGGGCATAAACAATTGATACATGTAGATTATTATGTTAGAAGTATTTAGTATAAACAACCTACACAAAGTTACTGTTTTCTATCTAGTATAATGTCATACATGGAAACATGAAACTGGTACGGCTACAATCATTTAGACCTCTCTCTCTCCCTCTCCATGGCCCCTCTCTCTCATCATTGGTGATACAACATAAAGAAAAAAGAGAGACTAAAACACATGAGAGCTAGAGGATATACATTTTATCTACATTATAGATATGTACAGAGAAGTAACTGTGGATGTCAATGTTAATGCAACAAGGAACCTAATGGTTTTCCAATGCATATAAGTAGCCTGATCAACATAGTTTCTGAATATATATGTAACTCATTTTATTGATTAGAGTAGCCATTGTATCAGGCAGTTTTGGATCTTCTGAATCTCAAGCAAAAGATTGAAAACCAACTATTTCCTAAAATTACATATCAAAGAATATCCTATTTCAAATATAGATAAAGTGACATGCCAAAGCAAGCAAATTTAATAAATATGGGAGATTATTTATTTCCACAAGCTGAATGGAGCTCTCGACCAGCATTTTCTTACCATATAAGGAAGCTCATGTCTAGAGCCATGGAAGTGCAAACGTCCAAAGATATAATATTGCAAAAGGGCTTGAGTACTCGGCGTTTCAAATGTTCAGAGATGAGACATCCAAATATGGACATCGCGTCAGGATTATCTCAGCCTGCATAAAATGAATTAAAATGTATGAGAAAGATAAAATATTCCTGAGTTTTAGGAAGCTAAGAACCAATTAATATATTTTTGGGCAAGAAAGAAGTGTATAAAATTAGAATAACAGGGTGTAGTACAATCTCAATAAATAATTTAAGCTAGGAAAAAAAGAGTACATAATTCAGTCTGGTGTTTTTATTTCCATTCACAATTCATTGACATCAATTTATCTTCTCTCTTCCTTTGTGTGAGACTGCAGCTACATATTTAAGTCACATATGTACATGAGCTTTTTTACGCACATAACTAAACTAAGATCATGCTTTCGCTTTTAAATCCTGATTGGATGCTAGCATTTATTCCATGGCTCCGACATCAGTTAACCAGAAGGTTTGATACAATACAATCCATCATCGCTGCAGCAGCCGATACAATCAATTTATAATGTAAAATGGATGGATCAAGCAAAAAAGGCCATGAAAATACAGACATGCATAGATCCACCACCATTTGGATAAAAAAATTCATCCACCACTCTCTGGAAAATTCCTTACTTACCGCGGCTCAGTGGTGACGAACACTTCGGGCCTTGGACATCCTCCAACTCGCCGGTGACGAAAGACCGGCTCATTATGGAACTGTCGCTCCCAATAGCACAGGAGCTTCCGCGACTCCACCCCCCTCCTGTAGAGTCGCCGTTCTTGAGCGGGCCCAAGTTGGCAGCAGCCCCATCACCTAAACAAATTGAACTGTTAATGATCCAAATCATAGGCACCAATAGTAACTCAAAATGGCAGTAACGAACGCACTGGTGAATCTGAAGCCATGGAAAGAAATTAGTGAAATTCAAAAGAATAAATCTGGGACATCTCTTCGAGTATGTTAGTATGCTCCAGAATGTCTGAGAACAAAAACAATGTTGAAATGGAAATTACCCCAAATCTGCAGGTACATGTTGCTAACAACAAATTGCATGACTTATAAAATACATCAATTATGTCACAAGCTATCAGGACTTCCGAATCATAATGAGTTTCAAATTTAGTGTACATGAAGAGTCCAACCAATTAATATATGATCTAGAAAAGTAAACATGCGCATTAACTTAAGTACTCTCAATCAAACTAAGCAATTGACTTTGCAAACATGGGATTATAGAGAACCCGGCAATAATAAAGAATGTTTCGGGTTTAAAATAAGGATGATCAGGACTAACCTGCGTAAACACGCTTTTAGAATGTGTCCCAGTATCTGAGTATATTCATCATTCGACATCTCCTTGATAGTTTCCAAATTTCCAAATTTCCGTGCATCACCTAGACAGAGCTTGGGGGAGGCTCTCTTCCTCTCATATGCATCTCTTTCCTGATGAAATTATGAAAGCATATGATAAAACAATGTTAAGAAAATAAAACATTTGCAGACGTCTTTTGTGCAAGTATCTCAACTGTAACTAAGGGTGAGTTGGAAACAACATGTCTCTTACCTTGTTGTCAAGGATAGCTAGCGCCTAGTAAACAAAAAATGATTTCAGTTTGAAAACATAATTTCTGGTGAAGAAGCATGATATTTGCGACCAGTCTGATTTGCTGCTATGTATTGTATTGAAGAAGAAAATCTACACCAGCACCAACCAGAACGTGTGAACGAAAAGAAAGCGAAAAAACTGTGTTGGTCATTGCCATAGCTGCAAGTCAATGAATTCTAAGATATTCTCCAACTCAAGAGGTACACCACCGTACATGCAATGCAAGCTACAATCATTATCATCTCTGAATTTTCTTAATTCACAAAAGGAGTCTATTCACCATTAGTCAGTAGAAAGGAGATACAAGTCTTATGCGTAAATAACATGATGGAAAATTAGATGCCAACCATTTATGTGATATTCAAACTTACTATATATTCCAAATTGAAAAATAAAAACTTTAGACAAAAGCCTGCACGATTACCGGCTAGATCTCATATAAAAATTTATTGAAGCCTAGAGCGGTGATTACTGAATAGTACTAATGCTAGTGTAGAGAGAATTAACTTGTTCTGAAAAGCGGAAGAGGCTATGGCCAAGAGTTTGTTGCGCCAAAAGGGTATGGCATCCTCCCGTGGCCGGCACCAACGTGCAGCACCCAGGATCCGCCGTCCATAGCGTCCTCCTTGACGCGACAGTTCCCGCTGTCCAGCGCGCTCTCAATGCCTGGGAAAAAAATCCCGCCCAAATCAGGATCCAGCGCAAAAAATATAATAGACTCCCAAATCAATGGCGATGCAGGGCATCGTCAGAGGGGCACGGATGGCACGCAAACAAAATCCATGATGCGGCCATGGCGGCACCAATCTCTGCCGGGGAAGAAAAGAACGACGCCATCGCGTAAGAAGGGCCAGCCGCTTGACCCGATGCTGCGAGGTCGCCGCTTTCCTCGACGCGACCCTCCATGCGATTAACGCGACCATGCCCTCGCCGCAAGGCGTCGAACAAGCACAAATTGCAAGCCATCGAGATTCAGAAGCAAGAACTCACAGGTGGTCGGAGTCACCCAGGCGCACCGGCTCCTCCCTCGGACGGCCTCCGGCGTCACCGGAGCGGCAACCTCCGCGACATCGGCATGCTTCTCCACCACCTTAGACGCAGCCTTCCCACGCTTGGGCGCGGTCGGCCGGGACCAGCCCCTCTCCGTCCTTCCGCCTGGGCCCTGACGAGCGACTCCACGGAGGCCTCCGAGGAGCAGGACGCGTTGAGGTTCATCGCCGGCGCATCTTGCGGCTTCCTCGGCGGCGGCAATGGGGACGAAGTTCCCTTCCTAGCGCCCGTTGCCGCCAACAGCGATGGCGGCCCCGCGTCCTTCTTCGCTACCGCAACTCATCCTCTTTGCCGGGTCACGGCGGAGGCTTCTCGGTGCCTTCCGCAGCTGCTTGGGAGAAGGTTTCCGCCGCAGGAGGAGGGTGGAGGCGGCGTGGCCGGCGCGGCGGCGGGAGGCGCTGTCGGCGTGGCGGGTGCGCTGCTTGGCGTGGCAGCCCCATGGGGCGGGCGGGCGTGGTGGGATCTGGATCTGGATCGCGGAGGATGATGCAAAGTTTGGGGAGGGACAGGCGGGCGGCGGCGGGATTCGGACAATGGAGTCGATAGGGAGGACGGCGGCGCAGTACGGTGGCGGCGGGAGATGACGCGGGCGGAGCTGGAGGTGGCGGCGAGTTGTATGTCGAGGTGGGATCGAGGAGGCAAGGTCGTGCGGGTCTGCGGGGTGGCTGGGCTATTTTTTTTTTCTTTCGTAAACCGGTGGACGAAGGCGTGGGAGTGGGGATGTGAAAGGTTAACCGACGAAAAAAAACCGGACGAAAATGGTGGGACGAAAATTGACCGGCGGAGACTACCAACTGCTCCATTAGGAGTAGAGATTTTAGAGTGTAGATTCATCCATTTTGCTTCATACGTAGTTAGCATTAAAGTCTCTAAAAAGATTTATATATAAAAATAGAGAGAGTATAAATTCTAAAATCAACGACACTTTAAATTCAATATACCCATTTTATTAAATCAAGGGTGAAGATTAAAACTTACCCCTTCAATAACGATGGCATGATTGCCAAATTTAAAACTAACCAATTAATCACGTGCGTGCGCCCCTTCGATTACAAGGGCAGCGAGTGGTAGCGGCCGGCGGCAGGAGGCACATGACAACAAACGCGATGGGAATGGTACACAACAGCGCACGACTCAACATGGCTGGACAAGGACATCTATGCCTGTAGTGTGTAGCCGGGGCGTCGGCGATTTACGAGTGTTACACATCTGATGTGGGGGCAATGAGGGCTCGATGGAAGGCAGCGCGTGTGCTTGGCTGTCATTTGTGCGAGCATGACGGCACGTGTGGTTGCATGACGATGACTAGCGCCAACAGCGAGGTTGGCAGCGGCGGTGCAAGATGTGAGACACAACTCAGCATATAGAACACCTATCATTCACTGATTGTTGCCGATGCAAGCAAGTAGGAAGTTCTGACAAGGGATGGATTTAGGAGTATATAGGTATATGTTCGCTTTGCCAAAGGTCCATAATGCTCTTTTATATATTTTTGAGAGGGGTTGTACCCTTTCCTTTCTCTCTCTCACCATCTCTTCCTTTGGAACGACGCCCATAAGAGTGACAATGTACGGTCGTGTGGATGACATTGATTGACACTAAATCTGCACATGTGTAGTAGGGTTGTGGCTCGTGTTGAGCAGGCCGGCGACACCTTGGCCCTTTCTATTTTTCTCGTCGGCTCCTGGCTTTATCAACAAGGTGACATGGATTTATTGTTTTTATATGATGAAATGTGGTTGCCTTCTTACGATACCTCTTCACATGACACGGGCTTCATTGATTACATGTCTCGCTATCTTAAGTTAATCATATATGTCTTGCGCTTCCTTTCCTAAAAGTCCCACTTTGCTCGACCCGCTATCTTCTGACATGATGGATGGCATGTTAAACTTTTTCTCCCGATGCAACGACGCAAGACATTTACTAAGTAATTTTTTAATAATAAAGCAAATAGTGTTTCTGGTCGTCCGTCGCGAAAATTGCCCCCGAATTTCACACTAATTACCCATTATGCCACCGGTAAGTAAGAAAAAACGGTTTGCTGCGGCTGCATCCGCCTTGCGTTCGGTTCATATAAGAGGCAACACTCTAATATAACACAGGCATAGGTCCTACCCTGGCGGCTGGAGCTTGGGTCTTGCATCCTGTAGACCAGCGTTCGATCCCAACTGCCCCTTCTATTTCCTTTTTTCTTTTCGGCTGCACCACGTGAGACCTGACATGCTTTTCTCTTTGTTTAATTTCTTTTTTCAATTTCAATATTTTAAAAATAATGGTATCTCTCAAATCTTAACTTTAAATCTGACATGTTATATATCGAAATTTCTCATAAAAATGTAAATAATGGTATCTCTCAAATCTTAACTTCAAATCTGACATGTTATATATCAAAATTTCTCATAAAAATGTGTAGATTTCAAATATGCTATTATCTTCCATGTTAATCATTTTTAAAATTATGTTTAGGATGCATCAAAGTTTGATGCTCTCACGAAAGCTATTACAAATGAAATTATAATATTCCCAATGTTAGTCACCTTAAAAATGTCCATTTAAAAAATATTCTAACAAATTAGGAAAAAAACTTCTCAAATTAAATATACATTCATGTTTTTCTGAACAACAAAAAAAATGACTGAAAGACTCTTTCATCCAAGAGCTGAAATGGGTCATGACAAACATTGCTACGACACGTCCAATTTCGGTAGTCCAAAAAGAAATACTTAATGTAACTTCATTTATGACGTTTGCAAAAATTGAATTAAATAAGTGTTACATAATTACATTGAAGATTGTGATATATTTTTTCTTCCGTTGCAACGCACGGGCTCTTTTGCTAGTGCATGTTAAGATCTGCCGATGTGTACGCTAAAAAAAATCTGCTGATGTGGCAAGATGATGACATGGACATGCTGCATGCTAAGATAAATATTGCAGTGGGGATTAATCTCTTAGGTATATGGGATATGGCACGCCTTTGGCGTACTGTTGAAAAAAAAACTTTCTACCAGAAGCTTAACATTACATGCTAGCTGCAACATCATTTGTCTTAAAGAATAAAATGATATCACTGGCTGACATAAAGGGTTATGAGGAATTGCGGGAGCAAGTTGAATGCGTCCAACATCGTCACCTCTCCCCTTAAGAAGGTAAGACAACCCTTTAGCAGCAAGTACAAATAAATACGGTAAGATAGGATCACCTTGCCAGATACCCCTAGTTAGCTTAAACTCTTTCATTTTTCTTCCATTGAACGACACTCAAAAGGACACGGACGAGACACATCCTCATCACCCCTTGTACCCAAGATTTGCTCAAATCCTATTTGAGTATCATTTTTTCCTCTAAATATTCCCACTCCACGTGGTCATAGGCTTTCATCATGTCGAGCTTCAAAGCACAACACATGTTATTTTCTTCGCTTTTGACTTTCATGAAGTGCAAACATTCATGTGCAGTAATTAGATTGTTAGTAATGAGCATTTCTGGGACAAAAGCAGTTTGCTGGAAAGAAATGATCTCGGAAAGGATGAGCTTCGACCGGTTAGCTAGCAGTTTAAGAGATAATTTTATACATCACATTGCAAAGCTAATGGAGGGTATAAAAGTGCCGGTTTTCATACCTTAGGGGTGATAGCAATGGACATTTTATTTAACACCTCCATAGACTCCTCTCCATCAAGAATCTGCAATACAATTCCGGTTACCTCCTCATGACAAAGTTCCCATTTTTCTAAAAGAAATGAGTCGATAGGCCATCTGGTTCCGATGCGTTGGTTGGGAACATATGGAACAAAGCATGCTTGACTGCGAGTTCAGTATAGGCACCACACAAAGCTTAGTTTATCTCGGTTGTAACTTTACAAGGCACATGTGAGGGAACCTCCTCACGACAAAGTTCCCATTTTTCTAAAAGAAATGAGTCGGCAGGCCATCTGGCTCCGACGCGTTGGTTGGGAACATATGGAACAAACACATGCTTGACTTCAAGTTCAGTATAGGCACCACACAAAGCTTAGTTTATCTCGGTTGTAACTTTACAAGGCACATGTGAGAGAACCTCCTCAATTCCAATAGTTCCTTTAGACGCATACATATTTTTTATAGAAAATATGTAGTCATAGGTCCAAGCTCGTGCTGATCGTCACTACACGAGCCATCCGACCGAGCTAGCCTATCAATTTGGTTCTTCTTCCTCCGAGAGTTGGCCTTCTTATGAAGGCTTTATTGTTGTCCCCTTCCGCTAACCACTGAATATGAGCAAGTTGATGCCACTTCTTTTTTAGGCAAGCCACATTTTCTTTTATAGGTGTGGATAGAAGCCACCGTAATATGTCAAACACAGGGTCAGAATGGTTACTATATATGCTATGGAGCTTGCCAGTGAACCACTGATTTTTTGATCATGCTATTATGGAGGATTTAGTATATACGAAATGAAATTGTGCATGATAAGCCAGTTCCCCCGATGCAAGTATCAGTAGATTTCTTTGGAGCTATGTACGGTCTATATTAACGATTGCACATGAGCCAGAGAGAGACCCTTTGAAAGGGAAGTCAGTGGCTGTGAACTACCAACATGAAAACTTTTCTGTTGGTCATATGATGTCGGGAAGGCCCAATCTCCATGGACTAGACCCAAAGAAAGATGGCTGAATCTAAATACAGATGGATCTTTTGTGACGGCAGACGGAACAGGAGGAAGCGGTATGGTCCTGCAGGATCATATGGGAGCAATTATATTCAGCGCTTGTCACTGTTTTTTCCATTGCACTAGTGCTCTAGAAGCAGAGTTGGCTGCCATACGTGAGGGGGTATCACTTGCTTTGCAATGGAGCAGCTTGCCAATAATGACTGAAACAGACTGCCTGAAGGCTCTAAATATTGTGAAAAAAGGAGGAAATGATAGATCTTTAAATAGCTTTCTGGTTCATGAGATTATTTTACTCATGGAACAACGGAAATCTTGTATTACTCACATACGTCGTAGTCAAAATAATGTAAGCCATATGCTGGCAGTTTTTGGTAGGACTTCGGGTCGCACTATGGCTAGGCTCTGGACCTGATGAGGTTGTTAATCTCTGTAACTTCGATAGTAGCTTTGGTACATGAGTAATACAAATATTTCCCGCAAAAAAAGAAGCCACTTTTTTTTTTGGAGCGGTGTTTTTTTTTTTGAGAAACTGGAGCGGTGGATAAAAGCCACATAACACATTCTTTAGCAATCCCATCTTCACTGAAAAGCCAGTCCAACAAGGGCAACCCCGAGAGAAGGATAAGGCCGCGCTCATTTAAGCTGGGCTAGGCTGATAGACCAAGTACATGCGGCCCGGCCACTACACGACCTCCCGTCGGCCCAGTCCACACGGCTAGGGTTTTATAAGAGCGCTCTCCGCGAGACTCCCACGCCTCCTCCCAAACCCTAGCGCCGGCGCCTCCACTTCTCTTCTCCCTCGTCTCCTCGCGCGCAGGTATCTTATCTCCCTCTCCCCCCTCCCTCCCTCCGCCGCCACCCCCCCTTGCCCGCTCGTTTCTGATCCGTGTGCGCTCTGCGAATCCAACCCTTGCGTCTGCAGGGCCCGGCGAAAGGGAAGCAAGATGTACACCGCCAGGAAGAAGATCCAGAAGGACAAGGGCGTCGAGCCCTCCGAGTTCGAGGACACCGTCGCGCAGGTGAGCGGCCTTCCCGCGTCCCTCCTCTCCCGCCTTTTGCCATTCCTTTGTTCCCCCCGAACCGCTCTTCGTTTGGATCTGTCAAGGTCTGACATGCCTGTGGTGGTTAATATCTTGCAGGCTTTCTTTGACCTGGAGAATGGCAACCAGGAGCTCAAGAGCGACCTCAAGGACCTGTACATCAACACTGCAATGTAAGTCGCCGTTCGCTACATCCAAGACCCTCCCGATCTATTGGTTGGGCCGATTTATTTGTCAGTGGTGGACGTGTTATGGTACTGTCGTGCTGTGTTTGCAGCCAGATGGATGTTGTTGGCAACAGGAAGGCCGTGGTGATCCATGTGCCCTACCGTCTGCGCAAGCCCTTCAGGAAGATCCATGTCAGGCTCGTCAGGGAGCTGGAGAAGAAGTTTAGCGGCAAGGTGAATTGCTTATACTTGTTTGCTTTGTTGTGCTAAGCTTTATCAGTTTCTGTCTAAGCGCTTGTTTAAGTTGCTACACAATTGTTGTAATTTGTAAATAGTGTCTTGCAGTAGCAGTGCTAAACAATTAGATACGTTATTGTAAGAAGCTGACTGAGTATACTAGAATCTATTATTTTCATTTTAGGATGTGAATGTTACAATTCACGGCACTGCAGAGCATAATACATCACAACATCATTAATGTATCAGCTCAAGGTGGCATCCATGAGCATGTTTACCTCAAATTTTTCCCTTGGTTGCATTTAAATGAAAGCAAATTGCTCGATAGGTAGCTGTTGTTGGCATCTATAATAAGCTAATTGCAGTGTTCAAGCTGGAGTTCTGTTGTTCTGATTTTCATGCTTGTACTGTAAATCTTTGCCTCCAAGCTTATTTGCTACAGTTGGATCTTTTTGCACTTTGTCCCAGATCATCACTGTAAAAACTGTAACATGTTGTTTAGCTGCAGGAGTTTGTTTAAACTCTGATATGATGTTGATAAAAATTGAAACAATGGAATTTGATAAATGTGCTTAACTTGTACAGGATGTTGTCTTTGTTGCAACAAGAAGGATTGTGAGGCCACCCAAGAAGGGGTCTGCTGTTCAGCGCCCTCGCACCAGGACCCTGACAGCTGTTCATGATGGTATCTTGGAGGATGTTGTGTACCCAGCTGAGATTGTGGGGAAGCGTGTCAGGTACCGTTTGGATGGTGCCAAGGTCATCAAGGTAGTCCTTTCACCTTTTCAGTTTATTGATCATCATATAAATACCCTGTTAGAAGTTGAACATGCATATACTCATTTGGTGGCTGCAGTTGTAGTGCTCCAACTGGTACTGTTTGATATGATGCTTGTTTGGCAACTTCTTACATTAGCCTGGCAGCATCTTGCCCTTAGCACTCTGCTTGATTGGCAAGCAATTCTAGTGCTGATCTTATTCTTGATGTTCTTTCAGATCTACTTGGACCCGAAGGAGCGCAACAACACTGAATACAAGCTGGAGACCTTCTCTGCAGTCTACCGCAGGCTTTGTGGGAAAGACGTTGTCTTTGAGTACCCTGTGACTGAAACCGCCTGAAGATCCATGCCTTGAAAGTCCTCCATTTTCATATCTTTCTGATCCAAATGTTTTGGTCGAGGTCTCAGTTAGTTGTGCTATCAATGTATTCCAGAGACATAGTTTTGTTAACGATCTGGGGTTAGGAAGTTTGATGGAGAAGGCAATGAACGTGAACAATGTTAAAGTTTTGAGCATTTAAATTATGAACCTCTGCTCGTTTATCTTGCTGCACTTGATTGTCATTTCTAATTGTTCAACATCTCCGCCTAGTCACTGCAATTCCCTATTACGTATCACCTGTTTTGTCATGTGTTTGTACTGTTCTCTCTAGCAAGTATTTTGATGTTTTAACTTACAATTTGATCAACATGATGGAGTATCTCTAGCTAATTGCTTTGATTAATATGACATGCCCACCAAAATTGTACTCCCTCTGTTCCCAAATATAGGTCTTTCAGAGATTTCTACAAGTGACTACATATGGAGCAAAATGAATGAATCTACTCTTAAACTATGTCTACATACATGTATATTGTAGTCCATTTGAAATGTCTAAAAAGACTTATATTAGGAACAGAGGTAGTATGTTATAAACTTTATGGGGATAATGGAGATGTTGCAGCAGCAACAGACGTCTACAACTTGTTGCAATTGCAACACGATTGTTAGCCCCTCGCATCCTTGCGGTGTGGGCAATGCTGGAGTTGGAAGGGCTGCAGCAACGGAGGCGGTCAGTGATAGTCGGGGACAACATGGAGGATACCACCGTGCGAGGTCGCCGACGACTGCCGAGTGGAGGGGAGGAGTTAGACCCACGCCGACGACTATCGAGATGGAGGGGAGGAGGTAGGCCCATGCTGGGGCCGACATGTGTGGTTTTGACCGACGTGAGTCGTGAGACCGGAAATGGAAGAGAGTGGCGACGGTGCGATGAGGGTGAGGCATGTCGGCTGAGTGCTTCTTGTTGGCAGCAACGCCGGTCCATTCGATGGATTGCACATGCACGAGTGCTGTCGGCGGCTGATCGGGCGTGGAGAGGCGACGGGAGGAGGCCGGAGGTAGAAGACCCGAACTATATATTGTTTTGCAACAAACCCCCCATTGCGCTCGCGCCTTGCAACAAGGGGAGATGTTGCAAACCAGTGTATGGTGTAGGGTTGCTATGTGCCGCACGATCAAAATTTGATTGGATGGTAACGGAGGCAACAAGGGGAGATGTTGCAAACCAGTGTATGGTGTAGGGTTGCTATGTGCCGCACGATCAAAATTTGACCGGATGGTAACGGAGGCAACAAGAGGAGATGTTGCAAACCAGTGTGTGGTGTAGGGTTGCTACGTGCCGCACGATCAAAATTTGACCGGATGGCCACGGAGGCGGTTGATGCGTGATGCGCACCTATTATTAGCTGAGTGAGGCCAAGCGTTTTTGAAACTAAATTCTGTATTTCATGTGCTATCAAATTATATGTTTATGAACTTCATTTGAATATAAGTTCAATGATATGCTTTAGATGATATACAACACATTTCACCCTATAAACCTGATTGGAGAGTATGATGAACTTAATCAGATGAGTATTATTTTCATCTGTAAATAGGGGAGTACATTGACACCTTTGATATTTCGATCTTTGTTTATTATTATATTTTCTTTAAGAAACAGGTGTGTGTCTATATTTACGAGAGAAAATAATATTTCTACTACCCTTATAAAAGAAAGAGAGGGCGAAGAACCAAATCATCTCATCCATCCATCAGCAAAATCCAATGGCCTTTAATCCTTGGGTGTTTAACGCTGCAAACCACGCATCAAACCAACAATCCATCGATCATCGATGGCTAACCCAAACCCTGCCCGGCCGCTAAAAAAAAGAAACCGTTCGCGCACGACCTCTCGCCCCGCCCGCACGACCTCACGCTCCCGCGCCGTTCCTCCCACAGCCGGGCGCGGGCCGCAGGTCGCCGAGCCGCCGCCGGAGCCGCCCTTCACCGCGGGCCGCTGCAGCCGCCGCGCCCTTCGCCGCAGGTCGCCGCTCGAGCCGCCGCCGTGTACAGCGAGGTGCAGACGAGCCGCATCGGCACACGCTGCCCCTCCCCTCCGTCCTCCGCTTCCATTTCACGCTCGCCGACGGGCCCACCACCACCGCCGCCGCGGGAAGCCCTGGTGAGTAATGAACTCCCTATTTCCTTGGATGCGTCGCTCCCGGACCTTGGCCAGCAGAATCGCGGTCTGGGCTTCTTTGAATTTGGGATTTGACGGCGATGACTCGATCTGTCGTAGATGCGATCGCCAAGCTGTTCCCCAACTTGTACGGCCAGCCTTCGGCCGAGCCGGTCGCAGCGAAGCTGCTCAAGATCAGTGTCGTGCTTTCTGGTGGCTAGGCTCTAGGGGGGCAGAATGTGATCTGCGACGTCTTTGGTAGGTGCGAGTGATCTCTAGCTGCACGTTCGTTTAGCACTAGCTGAGACCAATTGAAATTGGAAATAGGTGTTCATAATTGAATTAAAAAGGTGTTAGTGCACTGCGTCAGTCTCTTCTCTGATGGAAAGTATGAGGATAGATCTTTTTAGATTTTGTTGCTTTGATGTGTTTCCTGAATAATTCTTGTCGTTGACTTGTCATGGTTGGTGTTGTGGATCTGATTACCCGCGGGAGCGTGCCAAAGGCAGCACCATGTATGGATTCAGGGGAGGTCCGGCTGGTGTCATGAAGGGAAGTACGTCAGGTGACTGCTGATTTCGTGTACCCCTAATGAAACCAGGTATGTCAACATAACCTTTACTAAGCACATTTATTGAAATTTCAGTACTTTATATAGACTTTGGTCATCACCATTTTCAAAACGGGAAGTGGATTATCAGTAGGGATTTTGCTTAGGTACTTCCATGAATTAACAGATGATTTTTTTTCTCTTGAAGTATCCTTGTGCGTATAAGAAATTTATGACCATAAGCATGACAAATATATGATGTATTCTTGTCCTTTTCCAACACAAGAGCTCTACCCCAGCACCGCTTCCCCATCTCTGGTCGTTCCCTTGCACTCCTCCATGGCGGCTGGGAAGATGGGCCACCACCGAAGCCGCTCCCAGTAATCGCCAAACTGTACCTGCTAGATTAACGAGGTCGCAGCCGAGGCCGACCATCGCCGCGCCAACTATGGGTTCGATGTGAGTTTATTTGCATATTACGGAGTATTTATTAAAGAAAATGGTTTGAGGTGAAGAGCCAAAGGCCTGAAGCCCAAATGTTCCTAACAGAACGACGATCCGCAGGAAACAAGGCCAACGCTATGTGTGCCTGCAAGATTGAAGATCCCAGATATTTTACTTTTCTCCATGATCCTACACCATTGTTGCTTCATGTAGACCCCTTTATCATTCATTTTTAATTTTTTATTGTTCAAATCTCTATATGGTTGTCATAGATGCTATTACAGGGATGTAGCACTATATTTTTCATGTGTTGTCGTAAACAGAACTCCCTTTGTATTGATACATATATGTTTCTTCTTTTAATTACAGTATCTCTTTTCGGACTGGTCGGGCTCTCTAGATTTCTAGATTGGAAGAAGTTTGTTTGAAATCTGCCTTTGGGTTTCAGATCAGAATAAGTTCCTACGTACACCAGCCGTAACTAGATAACTCATGTATTACGCAATGCTCTGCGCCATTATCCGTGGAGTATTTGCAGCTGTATTCTTTGTCGTTCGATGCTCAATCAGGTGAGTCTATTTTTCCATTTTTGATTCAGTCGCTGGCACAAATTGGCCAGTGCATTTGGTCCAATCACTGAAAACAATTTCCACATGTCAATTGGGGAAACATACGCCCATCATCACTGCACTTTTTGCCAAAAAAATTTGCTATTTTGTTCTGTTCTATGTATACATGCAGTTCGTGCAATTAGCTGCAACAACTATTTTTTTCTTTTCTTTTGCTGTTAGGGCTTGCGGCCATACATGTTAAACAATAAGACGATTTAATTTCTGGTCTAACAATACATTTGTTAATAGTTGCAACTAAAAATAGATCTACTTTTTGCTAATAGTGGCCAAATAAAAGAGGTTCCAGACTATGACAAGTTTACATTGTAAAGAATTAGTGCTAACAATAAATTTCTCTTTTCTTCTTATTTTATATTGATAATAGCTCCTGAATTAATTTTTAACTACCACTCCCCCTTTGTAGAATGATCAGATTTTTATGCATGAACAATAACCCTGTTATATTTTAAGAATGGGGCTCTAAAATGGATGGAGGAGGAGCTTAAGTTCAGCAGCCAAATACGGCAGGCATGTTGTGTATAGAGTTTGCAAGATATGCTGTTCATTTCTTACACTTATTAAAAAGCTTAGTCAGAACAACTATTTCATATTCCAATACATAATGGATGCACTTTTCTTATCTTTCTTCCATGCTTTTCATTGCGTGATTCGATAACCATGATGACAGGTAAGTTGACTATTTTGTATCTGTATTTCAGGTCTGCACCTAATCATTTTCTTTCTAAAGAACACCTCTGAAGTTTCATTACACAGGAAGTGAGTCTGTTATGATCGGCCGGGCCTACAGCCGTAGGAGGCCCACTGGGCAGGCTTAGGCCACAAGTTATCTTAGTTTTATTTTCAGATCGTGGTTATATATACAAGTTGTAAGACTATTTTGAGATGGAAGCAATAAGACTATTACATTTGCCGGCTCCCGGAGGAGCCGAACGCTAAAACCCTAACCGCCTCACCTTATGCGCGCCGCCGCCGCCGAACCGCAAGGACGGCGCCTCACCGCCGGCCGTCGCGCTCCAGCCCTCGCCCACCTCCCTCTTTTCCCTACAGCCTACGCCCTAGGCAGGGCAAAACCCTAGTTCCTATCACCTTGGTATCATCCAGCCCGGGTTCGACCATGTCATCACCACCACCATCACCGTCGCTGCCCCTTACCACCACCACCGTCGCTGCATCATCGACAACCGCCACGGGCCCGCTGGCCCTTCCATCGGCGCCGCTTGACCTCATCTCCGGCGCGTCCACCGGCCTGCAGCCGCCCCCCGTCACCGCTACGCCGCCATCTCCATTGACCCTGTCGGCCCAATACTCCCCGGAGGCCATGGCCGGTGTCCTCAACGACCTGGTCGTCGCGGTCCAGGGCATTCGGCTTTACAGCGGCCCGTCACGGGCCGCTCCGCCGCCCGTGCCCTCCGGACCACGGCTCTCTCGTGGTACTCGGTGCCGCGGCCTCGCGAAGGCTACCGGCGCTTCTGACCGCCGGCCGCTCAGCGCGGCTTTGGCCGTAGTGGGCAGCGCCAGCTACCAGCGCCACCGCGTCTGTCGCGCCGCCCAGCGTGGTCGGCCTGGCCCGCGCCGGCTGCGTCGGTCCACACGCCATCGCCGCCACCCAGCGCCGGCCTGAGTCAGGCCACTCCAGGAGGGCTCTCGATCCAGCAGGTGCGGCTTCCACCATCGCCTTCTCCGATTCCGGCCCGGCTCACCGGGACGACGCCACTGCCAGTTTACACGGAGGCCGGGGACCGGTCGGTGCCCACGCTGTAGTCCGGGGCACCGTCATCCGCTCTCCGCATCGCCGAGCCAGTGGACACTTGCGCACCGACCCCGACGCCACCCCGGTTCGCCCGGATCGACTTCGCCACCTATGACGGCTCGGACGACCCTCTTAACTGGTTAAACCAGTGTGAGGATTTTGAGGTAGCGCCGCGCGGCGTCGGAGCGCACTTGGCTCGCTTCCTACCACCTCCGGGGTGCAGCCCAGACATGGTACTACGCCCTCGAGCAGGACGAGGGCGGCATGCCTCCCTGGGAGCGTTTTCGCGAGCTGTGCCTCCTTCGCTTCGGGCCCCCACTGCGCGGCAGCCGCCTGTCCGAGTTGGGCCGTCTACCCTTCACCTCCACGGTCCAGGATTTCGCCGACCGTTTCCAGGCTCTGGCGTGTCATGCACCGGGGGTGACGGCACTACAGCGGGCTGAACTCTTCATCGGCGGCCTTCCCGACCACATCCGCGTGGACGTCGAGATGAAGGGGCCCCAAGACCTGCAGACGGCCATGTACTATGCTCGGGCATTCGAGCAGCGCGCCCAGGCCTTAACACGCCCATCCGCGCCTCGTGGGGGCCGACTTCCTCCACGGCCACCGCCGCCAGCGCCAGCACCTTCAGCTGCATCACCGACGGCCACCCCGACTGCGACGCGGCCTTTCCGGCGCCTTTCGCAGGCAGAACAGCTTGAGCGCCGCCGCCTGGGGCTCTGCTTTAACTGTGACGCGCCCTACGCCCCGGGCCTTGTCTGCCCGCGCCTCTTCTACTTGGAGACGACCGACGAGACCGAGGACGAGGACATCGATGCTGGACTCGGCGACCCGGCCGCCGCGGAGGTTGCGTCGGCACCCGCGCCTGCGCCGGCTACGACCCTCGTCGTCTCACTTCACGCGTTGGTGAAAGTGCAACTATCCCTAGGTGGTTTTGGTAATTCCTAACAACATATAGCTCATTGAGCTAATGCTATTTCAAGATTAATATTTTAGGAAAGCTCAATGATTGGCATGGCATGGATGAGAAAAGTGGACCCCTCAAAATACTAATGACAAAAGGATTGGCTCAAGCTCAAAGCTCAAGACTCTACATTTTCTATTTTACTGATTCAAGATCACATTGAGTCTATAGGAAAAGCCAATACTATCAAGGAGGGATGAGGTGTTGCTTAATGAGGCTCTTACTCAAAATGCTTAGTGATATACTCTAAAGCCCTCAACTACTTTCTCACATCCATATTTGACCTAAACCAAAAGTCAAACTCGGCCCCATCGATTCTTTCTATCCGGCGCCACCGAGTTCAGATGTCATAGCCACTGCCACAAACCCTAGGCAAATCGGTCTCACCGACAGGGATCTCGGTCTCACCGAGATGGGATTGTAATCTCTCTGTTTCCCTTCGTAACGTTTCGGTCCCACCGAGATGAGCGATCGGTCCCACCGAGATTGCAATGTAAACTCTCTGTTTCCCTTTCGTAACATTTCGGTCTCACCGAAATGAGTGAATCGGTCCCACCGAGTTTACCTGACCAACTCTCTGGTTAGCTTATTACCAAAATCGGTCTCACCGAGTTTGTGTAATCGGTCTCACCGAGATTACGTTATGCCCTAACCCTAACCATATCGGTCCTACCGAGTTGCATGTCGGTCCCACCAAAAATCCTAACGGTCACTAGATTTGCTGAATCGGTCCGACCGAGTTTATCAATTCGGTCCCACCGAGTTTAGCAAGTTGTGTGTAACGGTTAAATTTTGTGTGGAGGCTATAAATACCCCTTCCACCTCCTCTTCATTCATGGAGAGAGCCATCAGAACGAACCTACACTTCCAACTTACATTTTCTGAGAGAGAACCACCTACACTTGTGTTGAGGCCAAGATATTCCATTCCTACCATATGAATCTTGATCTCTAGCCTTCCCCAAGTTGCTTTCCACTCAACTCTTCTTTCCACCAAATCCATATCATGTGAGAGAGAGTTGAGTGTTGGGAAAACTATCATTTGAAGCTTACAAGAGAAAGGAGTTCATCATCAACACACCATTTGTTACTTCTTGGAGAGTGGTGTCTCCTAGATTGGCTAGGTGTCACTTGGGAGCCTCCGACAAGATTGTGGAGTTGAACCAAGGAGTTTGTAAGGGCAAGGAGATCGCCTACTTCGTGAAGATCTACCGCTAGTTTAGCATAACATAATTCAAAGATATGATGAATAACTAAACAGGATCGCATGGCATAATTCACCTACATGTTATCTAAGTAATCAGGCATCATTTAATTCACATATGTGATTTATATGCTAAACAGAGGGCATTCGATATGATGTCTGAACTAAGAACATGGTGTTAAATATTGTGTATATGATGTCTAAACTATGCAATGCAAGACCTTTGTATGCATGATTTGAGCAGTATAACAGTGCCAAGTTAGAGCATACACCTTAGTGGGGGAATAGGACTGGTCATCTGTCTCTGAATCCATCTCTGAGGAACTATCGGGACCCAACAAGAGATCTGCTTCGACAGGTAGCACTGTCTGCTCTGAAGGCCTTGTTTTCACTCCAGATTCTTCCATCTCCCTCCCAAATGGCTAATTCACAGGAAGAGTAGTTTAATGTACAAACATTGTCGACATATGGAAATGTAATGAAGAAAAGGATGGGCAAGATATCATTCAAATATATGATGCCTGGTTAAACAGGATGGCATTGCACATTTCACATATATTATGGCTGGATAAAAGGCATGAGACTGCATAATTCCCATATATGATATAGAAACTAAACAGGTGGCATTACAAAACATGTCTAAACTAAGCAGATGACATATATGATGTCAAAAGTAGGCACTGCAGGGCAACATATGCATCATATGACTAACATCATCATGCCAAGGTAGAGCAAACACCTTGGGGGGGGGGGGGGGTGAAAGGACATGCGGTGCCCCCATGTGTGGTTTTGGTAATTGATGACATTCTCTATAGACTAATGGTTGCATTGAGTTATATTTGAAGGATTTGTCCATAGGCATTTCTTGAAGTCCATGTGTTGGTTTCAAGGAGTTTATGTGTTGACCAAGGTGCTATTAAGGAATTATCCAAAGATTGGTCATGTGAGTGTTGAGCTTATTGCAAGCATGTCTTGAAGAAGAAGATTGTGTGATCATTCATGTTTACCTTCAAGACATCATCCAAACGAAGAGAGTTGGAAAGATTCAAGGTCGATCAAGACTAAGTCAAGAGTGAATCAAGTTGATCAACTCACAAAGCGTAGCAGATGTACCGAGAGGGATCAAGTGATCCCATGGTATGGTAAGCATTATCCATTGCACTTTGTGTACTAACCCATGGTCTATGTGAGAGTCTATGTGGGGTTAGGTGCGTGTCCATGGGCTTGCGTCAAGAGGAAGATATCATACAACCCATGGAAAGGATGACATCAAGTGGTGATCGTCATCAAGATAGCCGTGTGCAAGTTCAAGTGGAGCATCACGAAGAGATCAAGTGCTTGAAGCTTGCCATCCATTGTGGTGTCAATGGACTTGTGAAGATGTGCCGAAGAGTGGCTCACCCATAGTGAAGTATGGGGAGCAATCATCTAGTCTCCATCGACTCCAACGCAATCAAGAAAGGTGGTCCATCTTGAGGAGGACAAGATCGTCATCATCTAGCTCAAGTGGATCATGTGCAAGGCAAAGGTTTGCCCTTGATAGGTTTTCTATTTTACGGTCTCGTGGTGGTAGTTGGGAGACCGGGTTATAGGATCGATAGCCGTACTATCAAGGGGGGCTCTCAAGTGAGTAGCTTGATCATATCGTTCGTCGAGAGCTCAAACCATTGCATCCTTGCATCATGTTTCTTGGTTCTTGTTTGGTTATCTTTGTGAGTCTTAGAGCTTATGGTCATCTTGATGACAAGCTTGAGTTCATTGAAAACGGAGTTCGCATGCGTCTTCTATGATGTTTTCGGTGTTGGAGGTTTTATCGGTCTTATCCGATAAAGGGTTCTCACAATTTTCTTATGGGACTTTTCTCATTTGCTTATTCTTGATATTTCTATCAATATTGTGTTAGCCCATGTCGTTAGCTTTCCAACAAACTTGGTTTCGTTGAATTCGGAGTCCGTTTGCAAAAGTTGTGGCTGTTTTGGTAAGGCTGCAGCGGTACTACCGCGACTAGAGCGGATGTAATTTTTTACTACCGCTCCAGAGCGGTACTACCGCGGCTCTTGAGCGGTAGTACTGCTCCAGAGCAGTACTACCGTGGCTCCTAAGCGCTAGTACCGCCCCGGACCAAAAACTCGTGTTTTCTCTCTCGATTGGGCTATTTTGACCGTGCTAAGCGGTAGTACCGCTCCTCCAAGCGGTAGTACCGCTTGTGCATGACCTGAGCACATAACGGTTGGATTCGGGAGGTCCTATAAAAGGGGGTCTTCTTCCCCAATGAACCTAATCCTTTGATCTCGTGTTCTTCCCCCATTGTTGACCTTCTTCGAGCTTGCTAACTCTCAATCCCTACAATGATTCTTGCTCGTTCTTGAGGGAAAAGAGAGGAGATCTAGATCCACGTTTCCACCAATCACTTTCTCCTCTAAGTGATGGGAACCACTTGGATCTAGATCTTGGATTTCTTCGTGTTCTTCTTTCGTTCTTCCTCTCATTTTCCTCCCTAGCATTAGTTGCTTTGCTGGGATTTGGGAGAGAAGGACTTGGGCACTCCGTGTGCCCTTGCCATTGCATTTGGTGCATCGGTTTGAGTTCTCCACGTGATACGTGGAAGTTACAAGTTGAGAAGCTTATTACTCTTGGGTGCTTTGTGCCCTTGAGCTTGTTCCTCTTGGGTGCTTGGGTGCCCTAGACGGTTGGTGGTGTTCGGAGCTCAATCATTGCGGTGTAAAGCTCTGGGCAAGCATCGGGGTCTCCAATTAGGTTGTGGAGATCGCCCCGAGCAATTTGACGGGTACCGGTGACCGCCCCCAAGGGTTACCAAAGTGTACGGGTTCGGTGACCGCCCCCAAGGGTCGCCATTTGTACGGGTTCGGTGACCGCCCTCAAGGGTCCCTTAGTGGAATCACGGCATCTTGCATTGTGCGAGGCGTGAGGAGATTACAGTGGCCCTAGTGGCTTCTTGGGGAGCATTGTGCCTCCACACCGCTCCAAGCGGAGATTAGCATCCGCAAGGGTGTGAACTTAGGGATACATCGTCTCCGCGTGCCTCGGTTATCTCTTTCCGAGCCCCTTTACTTATGCACTTTACTTTGTGATAGCCATATTGTTCTTTGTCATATATCTTTCTATCACATAGTTGCTTATCTTGCTTAGCGTAAGTTGTTGGTGCACATAGGTGAGCCTAGTTGTTGTAGGTTTTGTGCTTGACAAATTAACCGCTAGGTTTATTCCGCTTTTGTTCAAGCCTAAACCGTAATTATTTTAAAGCGCCTATTCACCCCCCGCCCCTCTAGGCGACATCCTCGATCTTTCAATTGGTATCAGAGCCTCGTCTCTCTTTGTTAGGCTTAACCGCCTAGAGAGTAAAGATGTCGACTAGGGGATTAGGATTCTCTGACACTCTTAGTTTCGATGGCACAAATTTTGATGTTTGGGTAATTCACATGCTTAATCTATTTAGGGTCATGGACCCAAATTTAGAGCGAATTGTAGATATGGGTTTTTCTCCTCCAAAGGATCCCCAAAGATTATTTTTAGAGGATGAGAAAAACTCTTATCTCAATGCTCAAGCTTCTAACGTGCGTTTTGATGCTTTGAGCAATGTAGTTATTTTTCAACTCATGCCGCTCCGGGATGCTCATGAGTTGTGGACAAAGCTTCAAGATAAATATGGTGTGTCCAATTTTTGCGGGGATGATTGTTCCCCCTCCACCTCTGGTCGCATAGTCTTCTCAACTTCTTCTACTTCACCTACATGTGGTTTGCCACAAGGTAATGATATGGTGAGTAGTGTTGGTCATTGCAATGGTGATAGTATGCTTATTGTGGATGATCCTTCATCACTATATTATTGCAATGCTCCTTCTTTGGGCTTTAACACTTGAGCACTCCAAATGTTTCACATGCTTGTGTTGATAGTCCTTGCATATCATGTAGAAATTGCTTGACTAAATCGCATGATGATATGCTTGCTATGTCTTGTTGCCATGATAAAATGCATCTATTTCCTCGAATTATTGTGCTAACAATGTAGAGGAAACCGAACACTCCATGGAACAAGATGTGGTGTTTAATGGTGCCTCAAGGGATCCTACATCATCATCTATTGCTTTTGCCTTATGGCTAAGGCATCAAAGGTATCTCCTACTTTGTACCCCAATATGTCTCTTGATGATGATGTTGATGCTAATGATGATGAGGATAATGATGAAGAGAATGATAATGTTGCCTCCTTAAAAACTAAGGGAGATGATTTTAAAGCTCTTCATAAAAACAAAATTGCTCGTTCCAACTTCATGGAAATTATGTCCATTGCCATTGAGGGCAAGAAATATATTGAGGAGTTGGAATCTCATCTCGAGGAGCATGAGGTCACCATTGAGAAAATGGAAGCTCATGGGCGTGATTACATAAATGAGATCATGGAGCTATCTCAAGCTCTTGAACATGAACAAACCACCTCCGAATCTCTTGAGGAGACTTTTGCTCTAGAATTATCTAGAGTGAGGGAATCTCATGATAGAGCTCTTGAGGTGGCCAACGATTTCAAAACTAAAAATGCTAAGCTTGAAGTTTCTCATGCTAGACTCCTTGAGGATTTTGAGCACCTCGAAAATGGCTCAAGGGTCATCAAGGGTGAGCTCATCAAACTCACGAGTCTCATGCCCAACTTGAAGCTTCTTATTTAAAAGAGCTTGCCAAGTTTCCTTCTCCTCTTGTTGTTAATGATGATGCTTGTGCTACTAATTCTATTACTTGTGAAGCATCCATTTTGAAGGAGAATGTTGAGCTACGGGCTCAACTTGAGGTGCTATCTAGCAATTATGGGAAATTGGAAGAAAGTCATGAAAAGCTCTCAAGCTCTCATGATGATCTTCTAGTATCCCATAGTGTGCTAAAGATAGCTCATGAGGCCATGATTGCTAAGGTAACATCTAGTGAGCCTCATGTGGATACTAGCACTACTTCTAGTCAAAATAGTATATTGCCATGTGCTAGTCCTTGTAATTCATCTACTCACAATGTTGGTACATCTTGTGATGAATTGCTTTCCTTGCCTTGTTGCTCTAACGATGAAGCTTATACTTCCTCTAGTACTTGTGTTGAGACTAACCATGTAGAGGAAATCAAAGAGCTCAAGGCCCAAGTCACTTCTTTGAAGAAAGACTTGAAAAAGTGTCATGAAGGAAGGCCACACTCAACAATATCTTGAGTGTGCAAAAATCCCCCAATGACAAAGGTGGACTTGGATTCAACTCCAATAAGAAGAAGAAGTCCAAGATGAACAAAAGGAAGGTCCAAGAACAAGTCAAGAATTCGACCAAGATTGTTTGCTTCAAGTGCAAAGTCGAAGGGCATCATGTTAGATCTTGCCCATTGAAGAAGAAGGCCATTAGTGTCAAGCAAGAAGGGAAGAGGGCACAAGTTCAATCTCATGCTCAACATCAAGTTGAAGAAAGGCCTCTTCCCAAGAAGACTCAAGTTAATGCTTCTCAAATTGAGAAATCAAGTGAGAAGAAAGTGAAGAGTAGACGTTGCTGCTTATGTCGTGAGAAAGGTCACGTTGCTTCTTCATGCACTAGTGGTAACTTATCCAACACAATTATTATTGATGATGTCTATTCTCTTGGGAAGGATAAGGTTGGCAATGTGTTTGCCAAGTTTGTTGGTACTCAAAGTGGTGTCAAGAAAAGAACCATTTGGGTGGCCAAGCCTATTGTGACTAACCTCTTAGGACCCAACTTGGTTGGGGACCAACTAGCTCAAACTTGATCAATAGGTGTTGTTGGAGGTCATTGGAGACTTGGCTACATTATGAAGATTTAAGGGGTCCTCATCATTCGTATTGTGTCAAGCCAAGTCATTCGGATTATCTTTCTATCATATATCCAATGTTCCTCCTTGGGGTAACTCGTGCTTAAATTGCTTACATTAAAAGTTACTTGTCCCTTAGCATGTTGTGGTTTTGTATCTTGCATGTGCTTGTATATGTTGTTCTTCCAAATTGCTTATCTTGAGAAATCAAGTATGTGCATGTTGGTTTGCACATCATGTACATGTGTGTTGTGTGTTGAGCCTTTTTGCATCTTGTTTATTTATTAGTTGGCTCTTGTGAGAGATTAATGGAATATCCCATTATGGGGAGTGATGTGCTTTGTGCACCTCACAATCCTATAAATGTGTGTACATGAGTAATACCATCTAGTATTGATATTTCAAGATTATCTAGTCTCTAGGTGGTATATCTCTCATGAGAAATTGAAATTCTAAATTTTCCATTAATTATCTCTTGTTGGATCCTTTTAATTGCCTCTTGTCTATCTTTAATTGGTATCACATTATGGGGGAGTAATATGCTATGTGTGTATTACTAGCCTAGAAAATGTGTACATTTGAGATATTGTCACCTAGAATTGATATTGTAAATTATCTTGTTCCTAGGTGGCATGATAGCTCTACAAGTTGCAATTTGCTTGTGTTTGGTGTGAAGATGATGTCGGATATCCTTGCTATCTACCACCAGGAATTATTTCCATTTACTTCTTGTCTTTTGACAATTGGTACTCACTTTTGTGGTAGAATTTATTGATCATCTTTACGTTGGCTTTTGTTTTTTATTTTGCCTTTTCTCTTGCCAAGGTTTGTGTCAACTCCCTTGTCTTCCCTACCACTTGTGGATCTTTTTTCTCGTCCTTGTCTAGTGTTTTCTAGATATAGTGAAAGTGGTGATCCCACCTTGTGCATTTTGTATTCAAATGCAAATTCTCTATAATGCACTAGTCTTGGGGAGCTATCCTATTCTCTATAGAACACTCTTCTTGCGATCCTTATCAAGTGTGTGTTGGTGGAAGGCAAGCCATTTTCGTTTTGGTACTTTGTGCTATCATGAAACTTTGTAGAGAGCTTGGTTTGTTTGGAACCATCCTCTCTTTTGGGAGTTTGATATCTTTTATTTTGAGTGTATCAATGGATATCTCATTCCTTGATGTATCTTTTATGGATATCCTCCAAGTGATGTTTTATTCATTTGGTATCCTTTTCACTTGGCATTTCTTTGTCTTTTGGTTTTGGTTTTTGAAGTCTTGAGCATGCATGTTTTCTTCATGTATTTTATTTGGCATGCTTTCTTTCTTTGACTCAATATATGGGAGAAACTCCACCTAGTCTCAATTTGGATGAGATGTGCATGATATTCATTTTCATATCTATATGCACATATTTATGTGGAGTTTGTCATATGTATTGGTGTTTCTAACTATTTGGTCCCGATGAGTTTGGGTACCGTTTAGTTTGTGTTGTTCTTATAGGAACATTTGGAGATGCATTGGATGCTCGGCTCACTCACAAGGAAGGTGTTGTCACCATGTGCATATTGGAGTCAAGCTAGGATGATCAATGAACTACTATCTACCTTCAATTGGTATCTACTACATCCTTCCAATGGTATCTCGGTAATAAGTATCATCATCTACTACATGCACACATTACTTGCATCAACCTTGTGTAGGTTGTATCATGGCATGTATTTCATTCTTTCTTGTGATACTTGTTTCCTTTCTCAAAGCATCTCAACGATGATCTCATGTTGCTAGTTGTGATGTCTTTGATGTTCATCTTGAGGAATTCATTTATATACAATAAGACCATATCTAGCCAAGTGCTATGCTTTCAAGCAAATATCTTATTGGTATATTTATGACTTCCTTGTGGATATCCTGTTCCTTCATGTTGTAACTATTTCGGGTGTACATCCTCTTTGTAGATATATATCATCATGATTTTGTCTACCTATAACCTTATACACTTGAGAGAAATTACATCTCTAGTTGATATCCTTTCTTTCACGTCCACCTTGTCTTTCTTATGTTATTTCTTTGGTGGCTCCGTGAAAGCTTTTGCCTTGAGTGCGTGTCCTCTATCATTGCATCTTGATGCACTCTTGTGTGGTGAAGATTATTTTCCTCTTGCTTATCTTTACGAGGCGTTTGCCATCTTAATTGGTACCCCTCGTCTCGATGAGCCTCTCATCGTCTATCTTCACCACGGGTTGTCACAAGCATAGGTTCTCTATTT
Organism: Aegilops bicornis; assembly: GCA_021605145.1. Lineage (NCBI taxonomy): Eukaryota > Viridiplantae > Streptophyta > Magnoliopsida > Poales > Poaceae > Aegilops > Aegilops bicornis. The sequence goes on along the minus strand of CM038672.1, from coordinate 435,709,687 downwards.
TCTTATTAGTAAGCTTGTGAACCCATTTGCTAGTTGTGTGTGAGAATGAAAGGCTTTGCACCATGTATCTCATTCATTCGAGACTATTTTGATGCTTATGCTCATCCGTATATTAGTCTTCTCATGTGCTTTGCCATGACTCACACACATCATTTTGGTTGAGCCTATTCTTAAGTTGCCACTTTTACAATGTTGCTCAACCATGTGCTTGTTGCAAGCGCCAGGCTTAGTTTCCTATATGCTCACTTGCACTTATTGTAAGTTTCTATTGATTCTGGGGGAGCTATGATCCTATTTTGTGCACTTTGTATCCTAATACAAAAATTCTTGATGTGCACAAATCATGGGGAGCTTCTCTAGTTTCTTTAGAACACTCCTCTGCTCATATCATAATATCTTTATTCATATGGCACGTAGGTTCATTGGTCTAGTTGGTTCAATTGGTATATTTTGATAGCTTGCTTCAATTGGTATCTTTTGATTGCTTGATTGCTTGTTTCTCTCTTTGTTATGTCTTTGTGGCATATCACTCTTTTGCAATCTTGGTGCCTCAATATAGTTGGTCTTCCTCCAAGTATTACCTTTGGATATGTGTATGGCATCCCACTCTCTTGTTGAGAAATACGCAACTTTTGGAGGAACACCTTTTATATTGGTCTTCTTAGCTTTTCGCCCTTTTTGGCAATCGATGCCAATGGGGGAGAAGTTTCAGAGAGTTTTGTGGAGAAGTCTTCAGAGTTTTATCCTTGCTTTGGTTTTGTTCCTAAGCATTTGCATCTCATACGCATGCATTATTGGTTGTTGCATTGCATGGTGATGCATAATTCCTTACATAAACTCTCTTGAAAGTGATTGTCATCAATTACCAAAATGGGGAGATTGAAAGGACATGCGGTGCCCCCATGTGTGGTTTTGGTAATTGATGACATTCTCTATGGACTAATGGTTGCATTGAGTTATATTTGAAGGATTTGTCCATAGGCATTTCTTGAAGTCCATGTGTTGGTTTCAAGGAGTTTATGTGTTGACCAAGGTGCTATTAAGGAATTGTCCAAAGATTGGTCATGTGAGTGTTGAGCTTATTACAAGCATGTCTTGAAGAAGAAGATTGTGTGATCATTCATGTTTACCTTCAAGACATCATCCAAACGAAGAGAGTTGGAAATATTCAAGGTTGATCAAGACTAAGTCAAGAGTGAATCAAGTTGATCAACTCACAAAGCGTAGAAGATGTACCGAGAGGGATCAAGTGATCCCATGGTATGGTAAGCATTATCCATTGCACTTTGTGTACTAACCCATGGTCTATGTGAGAGTCTATGTGGGGTTAGGTACGTGTCCATGGGCTTGCATCAAGAGGAAGATATCATACAACCCATGGAAAGGATGACATCAAGTGGTGATCATCATCAAGATTGCCGTGTACAAGTTCAAGTGGAGCATCACGAAGAGATCAAGTGCTTTAAGCTTGCCATCCATTGTGGTGTCAATGGACTTGTGAAGATGTGCCGAAGAGTGGCTCACCCATAGTGGAGTATGGGGGAGCAATCATCTAGTCTCCATCGACCCAACGCAATCAAGAAAGGTGGTCCATCTTGAGGAGGACAAGATCGTCATCATCTAGCTCAAGTGGATCATGTGCAAGGCAAAGGTTTGCCCTTGATAGGTTTTCTATTTTACCGGTCTCGTGGTGGTAGTTGGGAGACCGGGTTATAGGATCGATAGTCGTACTATCGAGGGGGGGCTCTCAAGTGAGTAGCTTGATCATATCGTTCTTCAGAGCTCAAACCATTGCATCCTTGCATCATGTTTCTTGGTTCTTGTTTGGTTATCTTTGTGAGTCTTAGAGCTTATGGTCATCTTGATGACAAGCTTGAGTTAATTGAAAACGGAGTTCGCATGCGTCTTCTATGATGTTTTCGGTGTTGGAGGTTTTACCGGTCTTATCCGATGAAGGGTTCTCACAATTTTCTTATGGGATTTTTCTCATTTGCTTATTCTTGATATTTCTATCAATATTGTGTTAGCCCATGTCGTTAGCTTTCCAACAAACTTGGTTTCGTTGAATTCGGAGTCCGTTTGCAAAAGTTGTGGCTGTTTTGGTAAAGGCTGCAGCGGTACTACCGCGACTTGAGCGGATGTAATTTTTTACTACCGCTCTAGAGCGGTACTACCGCGGCTCCTGAGCGGTAGTACCGCTCCAGAGCAGTACTACCGTGGCTCCTAAGCGGTAGTACCGCCCCGGACCAAAAACTCGTGTTTTCTCTCTCGATTGGGCTATTTTGACCGTGCTAAGCGGTAGTACCGCTCCTCCAAGCGGTAGTACCGCTTGTGCACGACCTGAGCACATAATGGTTGGATTTGGGAGGTCCTATAAAAGGGGGTCTTCTTCCCCAATGAACCTAATTCTTTGAGCTCGTGTTCTTCCCCCATTGTTGACCTTCTTCGAGCTTGCTAACTCTCAATCCCTCCAATGATTCTTGCTAGTTCTTGAGGGAAAAGAGAGAGGAGATCTAGATCCATGTTTCCACCAATCACTTTCTCCTCTAAGTGAGGGGAACCCCTTGGATCTAGATCTTGGAGTTCTTCGTGTTCTTCTTTCGTTCTTCTTCTCATTTTCCTCCCTAGCATTAGTTGCTTTGGTGGGATTTGGGAGAGAAGGACTTGGGCACTCCGTGTGCCCTTGCCATTGCATTTGGTGCATCGGTTTGAGTTCTCCATGTGATACGTGGAAGTTACAAGTTGAGAAGCTTATTACTCTTGGGTGCTTGGTGCCCTTGAGCTTGTTCCTCTTGGGTGCTTGGGTGCCCTAGACGGTTGGTGGTGTTCGGAGCTCAATCATTATGGTGTAAAGCTCCGGGCAAGCATCGGGGTATCCAATTAGGTTGTGGAGATCACCCCGAGCAATTTGACGGGTACCGGTGACCGCCCCCAAGGGTTACCAAAGTGTCTGGGTTCGGTGACCGCCCCAAGGGTCGCCATTTATGCAGGTTCGGTGACCGCCCTCAAGGGTCCCTTAGTGGAATCACGGCATCTTGCATTGTGCGAGGCGTGAGGAGATTACTGTGGCCCTAGTGGCTTCTTGGGAGCATTGTGCCTCCACACCGCTCCAAGCGGAGATTAGCATCCGCAAGGGTGTGAACTTCGGGATACATCGTCGTCTCCGCGTGCCTCGGTTATCTCTTTCCGAGCCCCTTTACTTATGCACTTTACTTTGTGATAGCCATATTGTTCTTTGTCATATATCTTTCTATCACATAGTTGCTTATCTTGCTTAGCATAAGTTGTTGGTGCACATAGGTGAGCCTAGTTGTTGTAGGTTTTGTGCTTGACAAATTAACCGCTAGGTTTATTCCGCATTTGTTCAAGCCTAAACCGTAATTATTTTAAAGCGCCTATTCACCCCCCCTCTAGGCGACATCCTCGATCTTTCAGAGGGTTTGCCATTGAACCCACCATGGAGCGATGTCTGCATGACATTGTATTGCCACGCAACACTCTTCTCTTTTTCTCTACATGTTCAGCATGACTGTGTACAATATCTGACATGCATACGAAAAAAATATGGTGAGATTATGTAAGGAGAGCATGCAAAAATTTAGAGTGATGGTAACAACCAGTGATCGACGTTTTTCCATTGAACCAAAATAGCCCTAATGGATCGACGTGAATGTATAGTAATAAGTGATGCAACAAGTGTACAACCTCTTTGCCGTAGACGTGTCGACCTCAGCATCATTGGGTTGGTTGCTGTAGCAGTTGAGGCAGAGGTGGCTGTCGGAGGTGTGGAGGAAGATCTGAGGAATCTATAGACGGCGTCCATGGCACTGCTCTGTTGTGATGGATGGATTACGTCGTTGGAGCAGCTCGGTGAGCCGTAAGACGTCAAGGCTGAAGCAAAGACAAGGCAGACATCGTCAATCTCAAGTGGGATTCTAATAGCATCTCCAATAGATGATGTAAAATGGATGTAAAATTAACATCACCAAAAACACCTGACTACAACAGATGAGGTAAAAACTGTTGACTCTGAACTTAACTGTTGAAACTGAAATTTACTGTGGAATCTGAATGCTACTGTCGAAACAGAACACAATGGTAGCAGAGAGGAACTTGACATGTAGTTTAGGGAGGGCCTGCAGTTCATCTTCAACACCCCACAGGCCACCGCCACCCGGCCGAACCGCCGGCCCCAGCGCCGCCTCGCCGCCCCGAAACAACTCGCCACCGCCGCCCCGGCCAGCCCTCTAGGCCCCCCCCACCCTGAACCCTAAGATAGATAGTGGGGTAACTCTCCGGTGAGCCCCCGTCCCTACTGCGGGTGGTTCTTCCTTAACTCGTGAGCCCCTAACCTCGAAAATCGATCGACTCAAAAGTTGATTCAATGATCAAGTGTGGCTTAATCGGAGCAGAGCAGCAGCACGAGCGAGGGGGAGAGCAGCAGCAGCAGCTGGGCGAGCGAGCGATCGAGCGAGAGCCGGAGCAGCAGCGCGAGCGAGCGAGCGAGAGCTGGAGCAGCAGCAGCAGATCCGGCTGGTATGGATGCCGCCGCCGAAGGGGCCTCGCACTGGGGGAGAGCCGCCGTGGAGATGTCGCCCGCGGCGCCGGCTTCAAGGTAGCCGCTCCATGGGGGTGCGGGATGGAGCACCGTCGGCGCCGGGAGGTCGATTTAAGGAGAAGGTGCGATGCGATGAGTGTACAACCTCTTTGGTGGCGTCGAGTAGGCCTCGGCTTCGTCGGAGGAGTCGGTGAGGATGCTGCGGTTCCGGTGGAGCAGGTTAAGGCGGCGCTGTGGGGATGGAGCAGCCGCGATAGACGAGGCGATCGTCGGAGCAGCTCCTTGGAGGTGGAGGACGGGGCGGCTGAACCGGTGGGACGGCGAGATGGATGACGGATCCTCATCCGGGGAGGTGGACGAGGGACGTCGAGCTGTTGAGGTGGACGACGTCGTCGGGGAAGAGGCTCCGTCTGGGCAGCGGTGACATGACGGACGGAGGAGGGTGGGGTTTAATTTGGCTGGAGCGGAGAGGTTATGGCGGCTGGGATTTGAATGGCGAAAAGGGCGATGGGAGGGTGACGCATGACTTAGGGACGCGCTTGTCCAAAATGTAGGGTGTGTTACAAAAGTACCCCCACCGATTTGAACTAGCGGCCCTTTCGGCTCGGGGTTAGAAGGGGGATTTCGCGTGTCGGGATTTGGCAGCTGGAGGGAGTTTTCGCGCGCGTTGTAATTTCGGGATAGCAAGGCGCGGGTTGTGAAGGTGCCAGTTTTGGGAGCACGATATCTGAATTTTCGGGATATAACAAGACACAGGTTGAATTTTAGGGACAAGCCTAACATGTAGTAATATTGTACTTGTACGTACCAAATCAATTCGCACTTCCCTCAACCAAAAAGAAAAAAAAACTATTCACACCACACAAAGAGAGAGTCTTGCCCCGTTTTACTATACAAATGCTATTCAAAGCTACTCCCTCCTTCCATCTATATAGGGCCTAATGCGTTTTTCGATGCTAACTTTGACCAAATATTAGAGCGATGATATATGACATGCAACTTACACAAAGCACACCGTTAAATTAAATCGTGAAAGGTTCTTTCAATGATATAATTTTCACATTGTGCATGTCATGTACTATTAATCTTGTCAATAGTCAAAGGCGGTCTTAAAAATCTCATTACGCCCTATATAGATGGAAGGAGGGAGTATGAATCCATGTTATGTCCGATTAAATTTTTCGCTTCTTTGTATAATGCATGTAACCTACTCATACCAACATTTTAGTGCATTCCAAATGTACGTACTACCGCTGCAATTCGAACTAAATTTGAATTTGTTTCTCTATTTCAATAAGAATCTACAATCATGATTGTTGCCAACTTCAACCATCATAGTTTCCTTGCTATCCGCCAGATATAAATCGGATGACCTATAATGCAGGATGGCAGGCACACCATCATCAAAAACTCCGTTTTTATAAGAGTAGAGATAAAATATATTAAATGTAGTATAACATGTTCATAACCACACCATGTGTATCACCGTTATATATATTCACACATGCGTCGGTTTGAAACACTATGATAAATTCTTCAAATATCCAAATTCGCTTTTTATAATGAAGTATATATGATCTCTATTCGTCTTTTACACCCACACAACCCTCTTATCTTTGTAGCTAGCGCTAAATTTCTCTTGTGCATGTACACGCCCGCATCCCTCTCACCCTCCCTCAGCATTCTCTAGCTCCATCAGCAAATTCGTCTTTTCACTTTAGGTCGTTCACCCACGGTGTGTGTAGGCCCCCAGCTCCTTCTTTACGGCACACATCGATCGATATGCCTCTCTAGCCAGGTGTGCCTAGCACAAACACAAGCTTCCCTCTTCTCTTGTCACCGTCCATGCCTCACTCCCACCACTCTTTTCATCGTTCTTGTACTGCACACCTCCCCCTTGATATAGTATGCCTCTCGTACCACCTCCTACATGCATCCCCCTCTCTCTATCCTTCTCCTCGTGCCTCATTTGCTTCTAACACACACATGCATGTATACCGATCGATCTCCCAACATATACCTAGATCGACTTTAACTACCCCCCATCGATCGACGTACCTCATAAGTTATGTCTCTCCTTTCTCTAACAAAGGGCGATTGATCTTCCTATGTAGTTATTGCACTTACCACGGCCACATCGCCCCCCTCATCATTCGTGCATGCCTCCTGACCCGTCTCTCACACGCACGTGCACAGACAACAAGCATCCATCTCCTCTCTTATTGATATTGCGGGCGTGCCCTCCGTTTTTCTAGCAAGCCTATCCCACCATTTGTTAGAAGCAACTCCACTACCACCCCCTCCAACACTCCAGCTCTGTCTCTCTCCCAACCTTATTCCTCTCCTGCACATATGCATGGATGCCGATCGATCTCCCTTAATACATGAGGCAAATCGATCTCCTTAATACATGAGGTAGGCCTCTCTCCTCCTCCACACATATACCAGCCATTGTACCTCTATAGTTAATTGGGCCTCCCTCTTCCCCACCACACACCGATAGTCGGCGCTGCGGTAGGTATCCATGCCACAGAGACAAACTGCACATGTCCCATCTCACGTTCTAGTAGGCCAGCCACTCTATATCTTTGACGTGAGCACACACAAATTCGATGGCACTCTTTATCGATCGCGCGCGCGCACACACACACACACACATCATCCCTCTCTTGGATTCTATGGACACCTCAAGCCGATGATACCTCCACTCTCTTCTCGTGGATCGCCCCCTCTATATATATGTTATATCCAGGACTCTATTTCACACACATTGCATATGTTATATTTTTGATTGACCCCCCAAAACTCTCAAGAACCCACACACTATATCTCTCTAGGTTTGTATCTCTCTCACACAACCCCACGTAGGTGGTGTACGATACAAGAAGAGAATACGTGCACCGTGTGCGCATACTCACGCCGTGCCCAGCAACACCAGCGGGTACACGGTGGAGCTCATTTCTTTATGAAATGGCAGCCCACGTGCTAATTTGAACGCCTGTAGCGGTTGTTTACCTAGGGAGGTCGTGTACCACGCGTGCACGAAACAAAGTTCGACTTGACGCGTTGCCGCGTTATTTTTAAATAAAGTTATAGCGCTCAATGGCACGTACACAGAATATAAAACGATTTATATGGAAAAGGTAGTCCGCTCACTATATACAATGGAGCCTGCCTGCCTGGTTTGTCGCTCTTTAGAGTATCTCACACAAGGCTGCGGTGGCCTCTCTCTCTCTCACCGTTGGTCACTGATTCAGCCGCATCCCGTCCCCCAGGGGAAAGGGAGTGCGGTGGCCTCTCTCTCTCTCTCACCGTTGGTCACTGATCCGGCCGCATCCCGTCCGCCGGGGGAAAGGGAGGAAGTGCATCGTTTCTCCGTTCGACGGCGCCGAGGGACGTCCCGATCTGCGGTACACGCCGTTCTCTCGACCAAGCTCCGGTAGCGGCAGGCCTCGCCACACCTTTCGCAGAATCCGCCCGCCGCTCACCTAGTTACATCCCGACGACCTCGTGTATCCCCTCGGCCTTGCTCCACTACCCGTCTTCCCACGCCGCTGCATGTGGATCTTCCATAGTTCTTTGCCCAAAACGTAGCTCGTCCGGCGCATTTTCCATATTGCATTCTCGTCCTCACACCGTTTTAGACAAACACAACCGTGTTGTTATCTTCCCTTAGGACAAGGAATATGCTTATTTTTTGTCGTCGCATGTGTCATCAACTATTATTGGCCAGTAATTGTTTCCTTTTTACCTCTTTTTTGCAAACAGGGCTATCCATTTCACCTCGTTGCTATTGCGACCTTTTGGTGAACTGCACAAATCACTTTTTTCTTAAGAGTGTTTTGTGCAGTTGTACTAAAATGTCACACAGGCAACGTCTCTACATTTCAGTGCTGCACAAAGGGAGATTGGTTTTGCTCTATCCTCCTCATCCAACTCCGAGCCTAATCTTCTCCAACTGGTTAGCCTTAAGAGAGACTGCAAAGGTGACCGGCTTCTATTTGTGTGTTTATTGTTTCATCAGCAGTCCTCTATTATCGTAATCACACTTAATATCTTTGGAACAGAGACGCTCAGCTCTATTTTAGTGGAACTGCACAAAATGATCAGAATGTTGCATGCTCCTTAGAACTACTTTTTTTCCCAACATGCCTTGTTGATTTAGACAGAGCTGGGGGGACGTTGCTGCCAATGAAAGCATGGATCAATTTTAATTTAACACCTTCTCAAAACTCTGTCTTCAGTTGTGATGTAATTATTAGCTCTGATATGCTAATAATTGACATGCATCAGCAAGGAAGTTTGTTTTTTATTGTTTCCAAAAGAGCATCGATGGCAAGACATGCGAAACAAAAGCTGAAAGCTCACACCATTGTACAATTTCATGTCATTTGGAAAATTATTTGTATAGTACGTCAATTATGTAAACAAATGATGGAAGCTTGATAGCATTGCCGTAAGCCTCTTCATCATCCGGGTCCATGTGCCATGCACAAAATTATACTCCTTCGTTCCTAAATATTTGTCTTTTACAAATTTTAAACGGGCATATTTTAGAGTGTAGATTCACTCATTTTGCTTCGTATGTGTACTCCCTCCATTCCTAAATATTCTATTCGTCTTTCTAGAGATTTCAACAAGTGACTACATACGGAGCAAAATGAGTGAATCTAAACTCTAAAATATGTCTATATACATCCGTATGTGCCAGTCCATTTGAAATCTCTAAAAAGACAAATATTTGAGTAGTCACTCGTTGAAATCTCTAGAAAGACAAATACTCCGGAGTATATTTAAGAACCGAGGGGGTAGTGCACAACCGCATGGGAGACTCAGCCCGGTCGTTGCGCTGCATTAATAGTGAGTAATGAGCAGTCAAATCATAAGCCCCACCTTTCCCCTTTGTAAGTTGCTCAAGAAGCAACCATCAATACACTCTTCTTTGAATCCGCTCATACTACTCCATCCGTCCTTTGTTTATACAACGCGCTTCAGAAAAAAGAAAAAAAATCTGTGGGACCAAGGCGACTAGCGATCGGCCTGAAAAATAGCATTGGTAGTTATAGCACGGCGTCTATTACTAAAGGAAATAATGCGTACACACATTCATGCAGTGCTTCCACCCCGGGTACACACATGCATGCACTTACTCCACTTCGTAGTAGTACAGTACATGGAGAGAAAATTGTGGACTTGATTGCGGTTACCACGCCCTAATTAGTTGAGAATTAAACCAAACGCGTCTAAAGTCTCTCTGGTGGTGGAAATGCATTGAGAGAAATGCATCATAATGAAGCGCTCCTCAGAAAGCTGTGGACGGAGGGAGGAGTAGTATGAAGGTGCAAAACCAAGTACGCGTATGGCTAGTCGGTCAACGCACATCCTCTTGGCATATCACTGACATGTGGGACAGGAGTGTGAGCAAACCGATCTCAATTGACGGCAAAGAGCCAACCCGCCGTTCCTTGAGAGAGACGAGGAGCGAGAACACAGACGGGCTCGCACAGAGGCCAAGATATATTCGAGCATGGTTGGTTGATCGATATCATTCATTACATGTTGGGCTGCCGTTTTCCGCCCTTCTCCGGAATAAACGTGTACTTTATCAGAGATAAAAAAATAAGAGTACAGACGCTCCACCATGCAGTTCTAGTAGTAGTACTACTCGTACTACTGCGCTTGGCTCTTCGCCTCTTCGTGAAGTTGAACAATGATGGTACTCCGCATGTTGGGTACTACAGTGTATGCCTCTGACAATCTGACACCGAATGGACTGATGCATGTCCACCGAGGGTAGGTTGCATTAGTCAAAAGGCGTGGCGAGCTTCACCTTGTCCTGCAAGCTTCTCCTCGTTCTGCGAGTTGACGTGACACACCAAAAAGTAGTGCTAGTCCATACTCCCTCCTTTCTGGTTAATATGGCTTAATCTTTTTTGCAGGTAAATGAGAGAGCTTTATTCATATATAGGCATTCTTAGGACGATCAGCCAAGACACTAGTCACTAGGAAGCAAGGTACCCCGCAAAAAAAGAAGTAGGAAGCGAGGTGTTTCATCAAGCCAGCTCTCGTCCACATTCAAAGTGCATCAAGCACGGTTCGCACGAAGATGCGCCGCAAGGTTTGCTGACCTGTTTACATGCTGAATAACAAAAAAAGAGGAAATATTACCGAGCGCTACTATTTGTATCAGGATATGAGCCAGAATTAAGCGAGAATTGTGGCGAGTGTTCCATGCAATCAACTTCCATTATCACATGCGAGAACCCTCGAAGAGAACCAAATGTGTTGAAAATTGCTTTATCACATTTTAAAATTATAATAAGAGTGCAGACGCTCCTCCATCTGGTTCCTAGTACTAGTATAGTACGTACCTTTATAGACTATAGTAGTAGTACTAGTAAACTTTGCGCTTGGCTGTTCACCTATTTGGGAAGTCGAACAATAATAGCACTAGTAGTATAGTGTATGCTTCTGGCAATCTGACACCGAATTAACTGTTGCACGTCCACCGCCTGAGCGAGGGAGAGCTTGCATTAGTCAAAAGTTTCTCCTTGTCCTACGAGCCACCGCACAAGCCCGTCTGCAACCTTCTCCTCGTTCGGCAAGTTGACGGGACACGCAAAGTAATGCTAGTCCATACTGCCTCCTCTCCGATTAATATGGCTTAATTTCAAACGAGATAAATACAGCATGCATCCTTTGTATATTTGTAAAAATACGGTCAGTGGACTTCATAATACGCTCATTGCCCTCAATATATATATTTTCCGGTGTTTATACGGTCACTAGCTCACCCTGACTGAGTATGTGTGTGCATGCACGTGTAGGTTGATCACTTGAGCGTGACCGTGTGTGTTCCGTCGTGTGCTCGGACATGCATGCGTTAGGGCGTCGCGCGTGTTTTTGCGTCTATGTGTACGTGTATATTGCATACACGTAGGGGAGTACGTGTAGGGGCCACTAAGGAGCAGTCAAATCACACGATAAGTTAGTCGGAAGAAGCAACCATCATTTCACTCTTGAATGACACGTACGCAATATAAAATGGTTGATATGGAGAGAAAAAGAAAACCACTATATATACACTAGCAGGAGCCTAAGCTACAAGCCTGCTTGCTTAGGTTGCTCCCTTCACAAGCATAGAACGACGGGCCTGCTCCCGCAGCTGGGGGAAGGGAACAATGTTCTGCATAGACGCGGTCGACATCGGCGAGGGAGAAAACCCACGGTCGGTGCGTCCCAATGGAGGGTCACCGCGGTATGGGCTGATGCCGCGTCCCAACCGCCCTTCTAGCTACAGCCCGACGTCCCAGATAGTCCATCTTCCTTTTGGAGCCGGCTTGCTCCACTGCCGTAGCTCCATCTCCATGTCGATCTTTCTCTACTTCTACCGGCTTGTAATTGTGATGAGTTTATGTCTCATGAACTAGTGCCAGTACTATTATTCTAATCAAATTTCTTCAATATCTTTGCCATCAGGGATGCTCAGGTCGATTTTAGTGGAACTGCACAAAAGCATCGTATGATCCGAGGGTGCCGGTAGTCTTTCCTTCGACGAGTTCTACGGCCAGGAAATTAAATCATGTTTAGGGTTTAGGGTTTAATTTGTAGTGACCCCATCGGTAGTTTTTCTTTCGTACACGCTCTCACAACTTTTTCTTTAGTTGTGAAGTAAATATTGGCTATGATCATGAATCATTGAGATGCATCAGCATGCGTGTTAGTTTTCCTTTGTATTTGATGGAATGTTGTAACGGGGCAACCTTGGAATAGGAATGAAAATGGAGTGGAAAGTTTCCGTTTTTTCGGAGAAAAAATGGAAATGGAGAGAAACCAATGTTTCGTTTCGTTGGATCGCGCCATCGAGCAAAACCAACGTTTAAATCACGTCTGTCGTGTTCATGTCTCACCCTCCTCCACGGCTCGACCCCACACGGTCGCTCGGCATGCCACTCACCGCAACCGAGTATACGATAACTTTCCCGCCTGCTTGTCGATGGATCGCGCCATGGAGTACTAGCACTACTGGAAGAGATTGACGAGTTGGGGGAGGACAGCTAGCTGTAGCACAGACTCCCAAGAACTTTTTACATGCATGTTGTAGCCGGCTTTGCGACCTTTGAATGCGGAGCAGCCGCGTGCACCTGGAAGCGGCGCGGGCGACGCTCTCTCGGCCGGCGCGCCGCTTCAATGCCGGCGCCAGTGAGAGGTCGCGTCCGCTCTGGCCGGGCATGAATGCGGCACTGACCGTTTTGGGCGGGAAGCACGCGCGGGTGATGAAGAGGGTTTGGATTGGTCAGGACCGGCCGTGGCAGCGGTCCGGACGTGCGCAAACAAGAGATGTTGTACGTTAATATTGCTGCATATATAATTAACAACGTAAATAATGTGCCAGTTGGACAAATATGATTGGAGATGGAGATGGAAATGGAATTTTACGTAAACACGGATATGCATGTCTATGTCTATGTGTGTGTGCGTGATGACTCTTGCGACCTGGAAGCGGGGGCGTGTTTTTGATCGAGTTTTCTTTCTTGGTACGTTAGAAAATCAGTTTGTCTAATTCACATCTAGATGTTATTTAAGGATATCACATCTAAGCTCCCACAAGTATATAATGTAGCAACAAGAAACAAAAAACTAGGGAAAAATAGACCACAAACAGAGTGGACATCAACTTAGATGTGACATAACTGTGTCACATCTAGATGTGTCCTAGACAGACCCTTAAAAAATTGTTCGCCAGTTTTCGTTTCTTTTTTCCGGGAATGCGCGTATTCTATTTAAAACCACTGCTATGGAGAGATTTTTTTACTCCATTATAGCCTCTTGTTTGATAGAGTTTCTCGCGTCTCGCTCTCTCACCCTCTCCATATCAAAACAAGATGACAGTGTCCACTCTATCTCTCTCCTAACCGGTGGTCACAGATCCGGCCGAATCCCGTCCACTGCGGGAGGTGAGGAGGTGCAGCGTTGACGTTGTCGCCTTTGGCGACGGAGGAAGCCGATGCACACCGTCCTCTCGGAGCCGGCACTGGCGCGGACGAAGATCCTCCACGCCCTTGTTCGCTACCTCGTGTGGGCAGATCCCGCCCGCCCGCCTAAACGACATCTCGCCCACCTGAGGTATAACTTCTTGTACTGGTCCAGCTCCCCAGGTCGCTGTGTGCGGGTTTTCTTCTATGCGACTACTCCCAGCTCCCCATGCATAGTAGCTAGGGTTTGTCGGCTGGTCCAACATCACCTACTAGTACTATTATAGAGGAAATGCCACTCGAAAAGTTGTCCTGATTTATGCCTCGGTGGAGGTATACATGTTGTTTCGACAGAAAGTACATGGTGGTTGTGCGGTCATAATCCATATGGTGGTAGTACTATCACTGGTTAAATGAAGAAATGCTTTTTTTCTCGGGTATCCTGGTTTAGTTCCCATCAAGATAATTTTGATGCTTCTGTTTGTTGGTGTACTTTTCATTAATTCTTATTGACAATTGAGATGTCGTTGCTAACCCTTTTTTATATTTTTGGAAACAGCGATGCGTGTCTCCATACCCGGGCATGTCTTCCTCAATTTTAGTGGAACTGCACAAAATTGGATGGCCATTGTTGTTCCACCTCACTATCCTCTGCCACGTGGTTCTTCCTTCCTCGAGCTTGATTACTGAGAAGAAGCAGACCACAGTGAGGATTTGTCGAACTTCATAGGTGCCTCACCCAAACTTGATGCCAAATGGATGATGCATCACCATGATGACCTATCGATGCTCATGGTTGCGCCTCATGGTTGCGTCGGCTGGTGAAGATGATCGATTTTCAATGAAAAACAAGCTATCTTCCATCGGTGCTCTTGGCTTGTTATGCACAAAGATGATATCCTTCGTCAGTTCACCTTGGTTGCGTTGGAGACGCAGTCGTCTTTCACGTTGGTGCAATTTTATCACACAATTGGCTATGAACCAAATGTTTCCTCGAAGAAGGATCGACGTTGGTACTAAGAGCATAAGTTTTGTATTGATTTCTAAGCCTTCTCACAACTTTGTCTCCAGCTTCCCTGTAATTTTATTTGTCCAGCTATTAACTTTGATTTAAAAATGGTGTGGACTAAAACCCGATTGGACGTAGTAGCCCTCCATTTTTATTTACTCCGGATATTAGATTTGACTGAAGTCAAACTTTGTAATACTCTCAAACCTTTCCGATAATTGAAATTAAAATTCTTTATTTGTACACACTCTCACACGTTTCCGATAATTTGGCGCATGTGTGGTTGTTCACTTAAGGGAGGGTACTGTACCACACATGAAGGAAAGGAAGTGCGACCAGGACGCGTGGGCGTGGATCGTTAGTTCATCGGACGTAGTACTAGTTTTCTTCACTGTACATTAAATAAAGAGTTTCGTTTTGTACTTACACAATTTAAAACGATTGTTATGGAGAGAATAAGAAAACCTCTCCACTATATATTAGTCGTATACACGAGAGTACTATATGGACACAACTTCATTGACTTAGTGCACCCGCCTTTGGATTTATGACAGGTGAGCCCAAAATGTGGCTGGCTCACCACATACAGCCCAAAAGCAAAGTGATGAAGGCACCGGAGCTCAGTCCATACTACAGTAGTATATATATAAGTGGGAGCCTCAACGCTTGTTCGCTAGGGTTTGCACTCTCCACACGCAAGCCGCACTACATATATGTTACACGCTGGAGGCTCAGCGTTCATTTGCTAGGGTTTGCTATATTCACAGTCTCTCACCCTCTCTTCACCAGATCTAAACAAGACTGAGTAGGCCTCTTGTCTCTCTCTCCCCTCACGGTGGTGAAGGAGGCGTCAGATCCCGTTGCACCGGAAGGGAGGAGGTGCAGCGTTCACTCTATCGCCTTGGCGAGGGAGGCAATCCACCGCCGGCTGCTTGTTCTCTTTCACCCAGCGCCTGTCTTGGAGGGCCACCGACCCCTTCTTCCTCACTGCCGTGCGTGGTGTGGGCAGATCCGCCTCCGCCAGACGCCTTGCCACATCCCGACGACCCTAAGGTATAAGTTTCTTTGAAACCGTCGTTGCTCTAGCTGCATGTGGATCTTTTTCGATCTGTAGTCGAATCTAGGTCTTGGTTCAAAGAGGAAAGAAGGGTGCGGTGGGCTGGAGCAAGAATATAGGACGTGGTTCAATGAGGAAAAGAGGGGCGGAAAGTAGTATAGACTGGCTATCCAGCCGCTTTGTAGGTCGAAAAGGGAAAAAGGGGGTAACCGAGTACACACATCTGTAAGGAACCGATCTCTTTGTTGAAAAGGTGAAGAAACTGGGGGGTCGGGTAGTTTGTGCAGGACTAGATTTGCTGCCCTCACATAGGAAGAAGGTTCAAAGAGAACAAATATGGGACCAGCACATATATGCTTCTTGGCTACATACTCTGCATGTAGCGACCCGACCTCAGACGGTCAAGCCTCTGTGTATCTGTGCCATCCCTGGATCAGTATGCTGGCACACACAGTACATCAATGTATATATCAAAGTGCAATCACATGTATAAATAACGTAAAATGATATATACCTCGTAATACTCATGAAACAATCAAACGGGTGTGGAGTCCCATCAACGCCATCGGCGGGTTGAGTGTAGACCGTAACCTGTATCGTAACTCTTACTCGTCGAGGAAATATCGCAACATGATACGTTGCAGCCGTGTAGGTCAGTACATTGAATGTACCGGCAAGATCACAACATGAATAAACAGATGATAAAACTATACTATATGCAATTTGGCTTTGTGGCTCTGTATCTGAGTTTTGTTTGCGTAAAAGCTGATTTTATTTTACCTACATCAAAAGAATAGAATGAAGTCTGTACTATGGAGTTTCCTGTCATGACATGGTTCCGCCAACCGATGTCTCATAGCCCAAAATCATCATAAGTTGCCCACAATTAAGTTATCAATCCGGTGTTGAGAGTTCCGAGATAGATCCAAGTCCGGATGCTCAAATTGTCCGTAATCGGGACACGGCTAATCGATTAGGTTATAACCCTCTGCAGAGGTTTGTACACTTTACCCGCAAGATTCGATCCCTCTTTTACGTTCTCGCACTTCAGGTGTTTGAGAACAAGACGATCAAACATGGTCTTCCGAAGAGTTCCTCGACCACCGTCGGTACTCATCCCATCCTACCGTAGTTCTACATCTGCTAGTACCGTCCCAGCCAGAGTCACCACTAAGGTCAACCAAGCGAGCCCATAATGACTTGCGGTTGCACAGGTAAGCTTCCGGGCATGAAGTATTCTTCCGTCTCTTTGAGTGCAGGTGAAGCTTTCCAAGATGTCATGGCGCTTCTCCATGCATCCCGCCAACCACTGGTTTCTCCAGGTGCCGTCACAACCGTCCTTCACCCAGTAGTGTGTATTGAATTCTTGTCTCGAGTCTTGAAGTCTTGAGGCCTTGAAGATGCAGTCCTTGCAGCTTTCATCATGGTGTTGTCGTCATTGACGAAATCCTTCATTCTCACACCACTCCTGAGCACTCATACCAAAACCCGTCTACTAAAGACTAGCATAAAAATAAATAACGTCCGGGCTTGGTAACAGGGTGATGGGTTCCTACCTCATGCATACTACTCAACTACAAGGATTCAATAACACTACTGAGGGGTGGTTGCAAGGATGCCACTAAATGCAATAAAAACATAGGTATGAAAGCAATGATCAAAGTGAACTTGCCTGGTTGACGATCTTCGAAAACTAGGGTTTCGTAGTAGCAATCTTCGCACTCCGGAAATTCTACCGAGGCAAACAATAACTATAATAAGCACATAGCATATGATCACATAACACAATAGCATACATAGTAACATAACACACCAAACAAACAAATCACATCTCACAGGAAAACTCAAAGAAAACCCATTCAAAGTTTTCCTACTTCAAACAACAACTAAAATAGTTTTATATAACAAAAATTTCTTAACATAACCTAATCATGGTTTTATGTTAACTTAACAGAAAAGGATGCATTAAGCAACTAGGAGCAAAAAGAATTAATTTAAAATCTAATATGAAACTCCTATTAGGCCTAATTCAATTTCTATTAAGGAAAATAAAATAAAACTTTTATTTATTATAAATAAAAGTTCATCCTATAAAGTGACAGAAACTATCCTAGAATAATCAATCACATGTTAAAAATAAATTTATTTACTAATTAAATTAATAGGAAAACAGTAGCTAGCTAATTAATTAGGATTAACAAGATTCTGCTTAAAACTAATTATTTATTAATCCTAAAATACCCAAATTAATTTCTATGGTTTGGCAATGTCAAAATAAAGTTGGGACAAAAAGAATCATCCAAAAATAATTTTTCTAACTCAAGTTATAGCAGATTTACTATTCTGACTAAAACTAAATTAAAGCAATTTTAATTAATTTTTAACATAGCTAAATATATATTCTACAGAAACTACAGAAAATTTGCAAACCAACAAATAAAGAATCAACTAAAAATAATAAACAGAATAAAAGATATGAATTTTTCAAAACAGAAACTATTACATTAAAATGTAAAAACAAAAATAAAAAAGGCCTAATGGGCCTAAACTGCTCCTCGAGCGTAATATAGCCTAAACGGGCCTAGGGTTAAACTAAAACGGGCGGCTAAATACTAAAAACCCTAACTAATAAACCGGACGAATCGGCGGTTTTCTAATAAAACTTACCCCTTGGGGTTCTAATCCTAGCCGTCTATTTAGGATCTGACGAGAGGAGAGTTTTCGGTGGCTTACGAGTTCGGCGACGGCGGGCGGGCGGCGGCGAGAGTGCATTGAGGGCTCCGGTCGTCGGGGAGGTCGACGGAGTGGCCGGGAGGATGCGGGGGAGCTCGGGGAGGGGTCTGGTGGAGTCGGGGGAGATCGGGGTGGTCGGAGTCGGTCGGCAGCGAGCTCGAGGCGGCGGTGGCGTTCGGTGATCGACGGCGACGGTGTTCCGGCGGCTCTGGAGCTCGGGCGAGGGCACGGGGAGGTGTGGTCGAGCGAGGGGAGTCCGGAGGTGGTCTCAGGCGAGCTCGGGGTGGTCGGGGGGTGGCCGGAACGGGCTAATGGCGCGGCGGCGGCTCTCGGGCTCCGGCGAGCTCGTGCGAGGGGGAGAGGGGGTCCGGCGAGGGCTAGGGGGGGGGGGAAATGGGGTGCGGGGCGACGACTTAAATAGCCAGGGGGCTCGTCGGGGTAAGGGAGGCGATCGGGGAGGGAATCGGGATCCCGGATCCTTCGGGATCCGGCGATCCATGGCGGGCAACAGGCGTGGGGCGAGGTAGACGACGGGGTGGGTCCGTGGTCGATGAGAGGGAGAGGGGAGAGCGAGCGGGTGGCCGAAGCGGAGGGAGTTCGGGCGCGAGGTGAGTGAGGCAGGGGCTGGCCGATTGGCAGTGGGCCTGGGCAGCCAGTCAGTGAGGGAGGTCTTGTTGGGCAGAGGGCTGGTCAGCGCTGGGGGTTTTCTATTTTTTTGATTTTTTTTAATAAAACAAAAACAGATATAAAACATAATCTATAGATATTTTATATAGGGTATATATATACCAAAATGATCAGGGAATATTCCTATCATTTGAACATTTTTCCAAAGGCAAAATCCAAACTTTATAAAAATCCATTTTTTTCAATTTCAAATAAAATTCAGATTTGAATCCAAAACTTTTGGCATTGTTTTCTTGACATATTTGGAGTGTCATGTTACTCCTCTCATACTTTTTCTCAAGTAGTTGTCAGGCATAGTTTTTGAAATGAATTCCACTTGCCAAAATTTGAATTCAAATACCAAAACTCAATTTTTTGAAAAGGGGTTTCAAGGCACTTTCAAATGACTTTCAATTTGATACTTTTAACTTCCAACTCATATTTCATATAATTGAAGAAGTCATTTTATCTTCCCTCATGAAAGTCATTGAGTTGCATAAAGCTTTGAATTTGAAATATTCCCAAATGAAATTCAAATCTTTTCAAAAACCCTATTCATTTCAAAATGGAAGAAGTCATGTCATCTTCACTCTAGGGTTTGGTGTTGGAATGAACTTGAATTCATTGGGATCCAAAAGACAGATGGGAAAGTTTGGGAAAGTCATTTCATTCCCTCTCATTCAACTTTCAAAAGTTTTCAAATTCCACTCAGTTTCACTCAATCAATCAAACCATCAATCAGACAACAAGCATAGTTATTTATCTAATATAACATTCCAAAATTTAGAATTTTGGGATGTTACAAACCTACCACACTTAAAATGAATCTCGTCCTCGAGATTCGAAGAGGCTAGCAAGAAAAGGTTAGGGGTTGGGGGTCTTCTAGTAAATATTTTGGGCAGATGGTCAGGGGTGCTACCACACTTAAAAACAAGGTTACGGTTCCAATAAACTCAGATACTTCCTCTGGAGGGCTGACAATGTATGTCCCTTCACATATCTTACAATAGCTCCTTCGTTAAGGCTCTTCTGTCAGAAGTATAGAGTTTTCCTCAGAATCTTGGGTCGGTGTGTCAAAGTTGAAGTTCGTCCGAGACTGAATCTTCTTAACTGATAGGTCTGTGTCCATTCTAAACAACTATCGAAACACTCATGGTGGTCTACAATTTATGGTTTTCTCCTGCAGAAAACGGGTCTGGGTCGAACCTCACCGTATAACCTACGATTGGCAACGGTTGCTCAGAAGGGTTCCATCGTACTACCATTCTATGGTTTTATGGCTTATCGTGTCGACACTCTTCTAAGGTTTTCGAGGCTCTCTGATTTTCCATCAACATATGATAGTTCATGATTGAAGTCTTCGGTATGGGGCCAATCCATCCCGTGCATTTGAATCATTACCACATACGTAAACAGTGAATCACGTATTCTAACACTTGGGCATACTCACAAGCATTGCAGAATTTTCCGGTTCTCGAACCGGGTTCGAGTAATTCCATGGTTTCGCAAGCCAAACAAAACATCTATCGTTACTTCACCACTCTCGTGTTTTTGCGTAACCTTCCGGTGTGTCCTATTTCTCCGCAAATCTTGCAGGCACAAGGTTTATTTCTTGGTGTATCATTGTGCTTCCGGATAAGACGTGATCTCATCGTGGTCTTCTTGAATTCCTCCCAAGTTCTTGCTCCTTTAAATCCTTGTATGGATTGATGCATTCTCCACCAGGTTGCAACACTTTACGTAAAGTAATCAAGAGCGTATTGGACCTCATACTTCCTTGAAACCAAATTGTTCCCAAGTGATTCTCCATGTTCTCGCATCCATAGCTCGCCTCCTACCGAAGTCTTCGTCCAGAGAATATCAGTCCAACTTCATTCATCATCTATGGGGTTCAAGGGTTTTAGGGTGAGATGAGAGAGAGGTGGGAGGATATACACACAATACAAACAATAGTTTTTGAAGAAACAAGTTTTACTTTGTGGCTGTCGGAAAACATCAAACAAATGACAGCTCACACATCGTCGCATCTAACGTAAGTGTGTAACAGGGTTTGGTCTTCTAAAGGTCAAATATTTCTTCAGAACTTCAAATCTTGAGTCTTCAACTGTTGTAGCTTCTAATGCATGGTGAAAACCTCTTTACTCTTAAGGGGTCATCAGTTCTCAGAAATCAAATCCTTCTAGGATCGTCTTCAGTTGATCAACCGGGTGACCAATGGAAAAGGGTTATAATCTAACTAATTGAGGTGAGATGGTCTATTTGATAAATTCAGAAAAGATGAGAAGTAAGAGTCTTTTTGTAAATAAAGTTTTTGAGATATCCTATCCTAAGGGCTTTTCCGGTTTCTAGGGTCACGTCCCCATACCAACATGTGCTCGATACCATCTCTCAGAGCGACCCGACCTCGTGACGGTCAAGCCTTCGTATCTGTGCCATCCTCGGATCAAGATGTTTGGCACACACACAAGACATCAATGTATATATCAAAGTGCAATCACATGTATAAATAACGAAATGATATATACCTCGTAATACTCGTGAAACAATCAAACGGGTGTGGAGTCCCATCAACGCCATCGGCAGGTTGAGTGTAGACCGTAACCTCGTATCGTAACTCTTACTCGTCGAGGAAATATCTGCAACATGATACGTTGCAGCCGTGTAGGTCAATTACATTGAATGTACCGGCAAGATCACAACATGAATAAACAGATGATAAAACTATACTATATGCAATTTGGCTTTGTGGCTCAGATTCGAGTTTTGTTTGCGTAAAAGCTGATTTTATTTTACCTACATCAAAAGAATAGAATGAAGTCTGTACTATGGAGTTTCCTGTCATGACATGGTTCCGCCAACCGATGTCTCATAGCCCAAAATCATCATAAGTTGCCCACAATTAAGTTATCAATCCGGTGTTGAGAGTTCCGAGATAGATCCAAGTCCAGATGCTCAAATTGTCCGTGAATCGGGGACACGGCTAATCGATTAGGTTATAACCCTCTGCAGAGGTTTGTACACTTTACCCGCAAGATTCGATCCCTCTTTACGTTCTCGCACTTCGTGGTGTTTGAGAACAAGACGATCAAACATGGTCTTCCGAAGAGTTCCTCGACCACCGTCCGGTACTCATCCCATCCTACCGTAGTTCTACATCTGCTAGTACCGGCCCCAGCCAGAGTCACCACTAAGGTCAACCAAGCGAGCCCATAATGACTTGCGGTTGCACAGTAAGCTTCCGGGCATGAAGTATTCTTCCGTCTCTTTGAGTCTGGGTGAAGCTTTCCGCAAGATGTCATGGCGCTTCTCCATGCATCCCGCCAACCACCGGTTTCTCCAGGTGCCCACAACCGCCCTTCACCCGATGGTGTGTATTGAATTCTTGTCTCGAGTCTTGAAGTCTTGAGGCCTTGAAGATGCAGATCCTTGCAGCTTTCATCATGGTGTTGTCGTCATTGACGTAGATCCTTCATTCTCACACCACTCCACGAGCACTCATACCAAACCCCGCCTACTATAGCGTAGCATTAAAATAAATAACGTCCGGCTTGGTAACAGGGGTGATGGGTTCCTACCTCATGCATACTACTCAACTACAAGGATTCAATAACACTATCGAGGGGTGGTTGCAAGGATGCCACTAAATGCAATAAAAACATAGGTATGAAAGCAATGATCAAAGTGAACTTGCACGGTTGACGATCTTGAAAACTAGGGTTTCAGAGTAGCAATCTTAGCACTCAGGAAATTCTACCGAGGCAAACAATAACTATAATAAGCACATAGCATATGATCACATAACACAATAGCATACATAGTAACATAACACACCAAACAAACAAATCACATCTCACAGGGAAAAACTCAAAGAAAACCCATTCAAAGTTTTCCTACTTCAAACAACAACTAAAATAGTTTTATATAACAAAAATTTCTTAACATAACCTAATCATGGTTTTATGTTAACTTAACAGAAAAGGATGCATTAAGCAATTAGGAGCAAAAAGAATTAATTTAAAATCTAATATGAAACTCCTATTAGGCCTAATTCAATTTCTATTAAGGAAAATAAAATAAAACTTTTATTTATTATAAATAAAATTTCATCCTATAAAGTGACAGAAACTATCCTAGAATAATCAATCACATGTTAAAAATAAATTTATTTACTAATTAAATTAATAGGAAAACAGTAGCTAGCTAATTAATTAGGATTAACAAGATTCTGCTTGAAACTAATTATTTATGAATCCTAAAATACCCAAATTAATTTCTATGGTTTGGCAATGTCAAAATAAAGTTGGGACAAAAAGAATCATCCAAAAATAATTTTTCTAACTCAAGTTATAGCAGATTTACTATTCTGACTAAAACTAAATTAAAGCAATTTTAATTAATTTTTAACATAGCTAAATATATATTCTACAGAAACTACAGAAAATTTGCAAACCAACAAAGAAAGAATCATCTAAAAATAATAAACAGAATAAAAGATATGAATTTTTCAAAACAGAAACTATTCTGTTAAAACAGAAAAACAAAAATAAAAAAAAGGCCTAATGGGCCTAAACTGTGCCCTGAGCGTAATATAGCCTAAACGGGCCTAGGGTTAAACTAAAACGGGCCGGCTAAATACTAAAAACCCTAACTAATAAACCGGACGAATCGGCCGGTTTTCTAATAAAAACTTACCCCTTCGGGGGTTCTAATCCTAGCCGTCTATTTAGGATCGGACGGAGGGGGGAGTTTTCCGGTGGCTTACCAGAGTTCGGCGACGGCGGCGGCGGCGGCGAGAGTGCGTTGAGGGCTCCGGTCGTCGGGGAGGTCGACGGAGTGGCCGGGAGGATGCGGGGAAGCTCGGGAGGTGCAGTGGAGTCGGGGAGATCGGGGTGGTCTGAGTCGGTCGGCGTGAGCTCGAGGCGGTGGCGTTCGGTGATCGACGACGACGGTGTTCCGCGGCTCTGGAGCTCGGGCGAGGGCACGGGAGGTGTGGTCGAGCGAGGGAGTCCGGAGGTGGTCTCAAAGTAGCTCGGGGTGGTCGGGGTGGCGGAGCAGGCTAATGGCGTGGCGGCTCCTGCTCCCATGAGCTCGTAGGGGGAGAGGGGTCCGGCGAGGGCTAGGGGGGAAATGGGGTGCGGCGACTTAAATAGCTGGGGCTCGTCGGGTAAGGGAGGCGATCGGGAGGAATCGGGATCCCGGATCCTTCGGGATCCGGCGATCCGCGGGCGACGGGCGTGGTATGGGCGGGGGTAGACGACGGGGTGGGTCCGTGGTCGGAGAGGGAGAGGGAGAGAGCGGCGGGTGGTCAAGCGGAGGGAGTTCGGGGTGAGTGAGGCTGGCAGGCTTGGCTGTGTGGGTCACTGGCTGGGCCAGTCAGGGGAGGGTGCTGGCCGGGCTGGGGGCTGGCTGGCGCCTGGGGGTTTTCTATTTTTTGATTTTTTAATAAAACAAAAACAGATATAAAACATAATCTATAAATATTTTATATAGGGTATATATATACCAAAATGATCAGAATATTCCTATCATTTGAACATTTTTCCAAAGGCAAAATCCAAACTTTATAAAAATCCATTTTTTCAATTTCAAATAAAATTCAGATTTGAATCCAAAACTTTTGGCATTGTTTTCTTCTGACATATTTGGAGTGTCATGTTACTCCTCTCATACTTTTTCTCAAGTAGTTGTCAGGCATAGTTTTTGAAATGAATTCCACTTGCCAAAATTTGAATTCAAATACCAAAACTCAATTTTTTGAAAAGGGGTTTCAAGGCACTTTCAAATGACTTTCAATTTGATACTTTTTAACTTCCAACTCATATTTCATATAATTGAAGAAGTCATTTTATCTTCCCTCATGAAAGTCATTGAGTTGCATAAAGCTTTGAATTTGAAATTATTCCCAAATGAAATTCAAATCTTTTCAAAAACCCTATTCATTTCAAAATGGAAGAAGTCATGTCATCTTCACTCTAGGGTTTGGTGTTGGAATGAACTTGAATTCATTGGGATCCAAAAGATGATGGGAAAGTTTGGGAAAGTCATTTCATTCCCTCTCATTCAACTTTCAAAAGTTTTCAAATTCCACTCAGTTTCACTCAATCAATCAAACCATCAATCAGACAACAAGCATAGTTATTTATCTAATATAACATTCCAAAATTTAGAATTTTGGGATGTTACACTGCATCACCCATTTATACGTGTGGACGCACATGGTGCTGGCATGTCCCATACAGTTATTTTGCTGTTGTTAATCTAAGAATGCCGCCAGAAAATTGAAGCAATGCCACTGTTAAAAGTAAATTACATTTTTTAACGAATGTTGTTTCAAGAGAATGTCTCATAATATGAATCAATGCAACCGCTTTTAGAAATGCTACTGTCCTACTTTGTTTTCCATCCAAGATAAGTTAGATGCTTCTTTCTGTCACAGTTTGTTTCATCCTCCTTTATCGGCAAGTAATTGTTTCCTTTTTTGCCTCCGTTAAAACGGGGGTATCGATTCAACTGGTTGCTATTGCGACATTTTGCTTTGCTACTCGAAACACTTATGTTTTAAGAGTGTTTTGCGCACTTCAACTTGAATGTCACACCGGTGACTTTGCTTAATTTTGGTGGAACTGCACAAAAGGAGATCAAGATTTGTTTCCAGTCTTCATGGCGAGTTGTTTCAAATCTTTGTCTCAACCACATGATGTGCAGTGTGCTTTGAGATGTTGTGCTACTTGTTTTGGTACTGTTTTAAATAAATGTTGAATTGAAGCTATTGTATTGCTGTGTTTTCCCATTAAGTAGTGAACAAAAATGGGACCAACCTGGACATGATGCTTGTTGCTTTGTTACAACAAATTCAGCATCACCCCTTTATAAGCCAAGAATTGATGCCACTTTCAGAATTAACTACTGAATCTTATTTCAAAACTGCAACACTTGTTAGGGATTGGCGGGATTACCATTTTTGTGGCCGCATGTTTCATCCTCCTTTATTAGCGAGTAATTGATTCCTTTTTTGCCTCTGTTTAAACAGGGATATCTATTCAACTTGTTGCTATTGAGACATTTTGCTTCGCTATGCGAAACACTTTGCTTGATTTCAGTGCAACTGCACAAACGAGATTGGATTTCCTATTCGTGTTGGCAGATTCGTATTTTATCTTGTCCGTCTCATGAAAGGTCAGTACATGCCTTCATCCACATGATTGTGCGGTGTGCTTTGAGATGTTGTGCTACTTGTATTGGTACTGTTTTAAATAAATGTTGAATTGAAGCTATTGTATTGCTGTCTTTTCCCATTAAGTAGTGTACAAAATGGGACCAACCTGGACATGATGCTTGTTGCTTTGTTACAACAAACTCTGCATCACCCCTTTATAAGTAGATGGAAGCACATACCGTTGTTGCGCCCACTCTCCCCTCGAACTGTTTATGCTTTTCGTTAATCTAATGTCATTTGGTAAAATTAAGCAATGCCACTCTCGTAATTAATTAACTACTGAATCTTAGTTCAAAACTGCAACACTTGTTAGGAATGGTACTATCCTGCTTTGTAGTTCTTTCTACATGTTTAACCAAGGTATTGTTAAGATAATGTCTATGTTAAAATGAATCAGTTGCATTGTTTTAGGAATGGTACTTTTCTGCTTTGTCGTTCTTTATACATGTTGAAACAAGGCATTGTTAAGATAATGTCTCACCAATATGAATGAATCACACTGATGGAGAATTGCTACTCTCCTGCTTTGTTTCCCATTAAGATAAAGTAGATCAGTAGATGCTTTTCTTCTAGGAGTACAAGTCATCAACCATTATTTCTCAGTAATGGTTTCCCTTATACCTATTGTTGCTTACATGGATATGAAAATTAAAGCTCGGTTTTATTCCGACTTCGATTTTAGTTGAACTGCACAAAAGGAGCCAATGTGTCCAAGGCGAACTGCTGCATTACTGGCTCCATTTGGTCGTTCCACTTTGCAGAAAGAAGCAGTCATTGTTTGCGCTACATTACAGAAGGAATGACCGAGAAGCTTTACGGAGTATTATTAGACATCGGTGACATGACTAGTCTGCAGAGACCATTGGCAATTTAACAACACGTGGAGTGCCCTGGGCAAAAAGTGCCCAAACAAGTACAAGAAGCTACGACAGGACTCCACGATCATAGGCATTACATATTTTGAATGGAAAAAGCTTGTCAAAGTTTAATCATTGATGTTAGCAAGAAGACGTTAGTTTAATATATTGGAATTGGAAAACCTTGTCAAAATTTGCTCATTGATGTTAGCGGAAGACATGCATTTGATATTTTTGAGTGGACGCCTTCTTTGTGGTGCAGCGTCGAGTGTTTTTTTCCTATTCCCGTCTTCAGTTTAGAAGTAAATAGTTACTCTGCTGAGATATTCCTGTGTTAAGAGTTTGTTCTGAATATTGTCTATGTAATGCCAGGCCTTGTGTTTGATTGCAAAGTTGAGCTTGGAATGTTGTGGCATGCGGCATCACGAGCTGTTCACCATGCCTCCTGAGAGTAATGCTTCGTATTGTTTTGCATGTCGTTCTAATGCTAGTGATTTGCTTGTTAAGAAGATCACCCTCTTCTGTTGTTTCCGTGCTTAAGAAGTTCATCGTCTGATGTTTCATTCATAGCCTATATGACAAGTCGGGTAGGTTAGACGTGAAACCATATGATCTTCCGACCAACTCATGATATTAGGCCGTTATTGGATCGCTGCTTTCCAACCAAAACCGCTTGTAAACCGGCGCTTGTAAATTAAAGCAGATGGTCTCGGGCGAAGGCGCTTGGTTGGTTGATTTCGACTAGTAAAATATCGGAAGTACTTCACACACGATAAAAACGTTGAATGACACTCGAATGATTGCTAATCTAGCCGTTCGCTGTTGTTTCAGCCTTGCCCATGGATGGCATGATACGCACGTCGTGTATGTATCGTCTGGTAATGTCGTCCATATAGCAGTGCTCGTAAAATATACACTGGTCTCTCAAATTACATGCGTAACCCGCCGGTTTTACTTACAGACCTCGGGCCCTCGGTTTCATTACGCCTGTATTTTACGCGTTGTTTGCGATGACGAGTAAATTACACTTGTATGTTAATACAGGTTTGAAATAAACCAGAGCTCCCAAGCGCGGCCTTATCGTTTCATGTCGTCTCAGTTTCTTGAAGGTGCTCATAGGTGTCCGATAATCCTGGCTTCCTGAATGAGCACCGGGCGCTGTATCAGACCATCTGTAGGGCCCGCGAGGCCCTCTCCGTTGTCCTTCGAGTTGTTGCGCTCGCCGTGGCGCCGAGCATTGTTAACATCGTCAACGAACATGAGGATTCAGGAGATGACTTTATTTTGACTCGATGACACTAGGGACCCACTAGGGGCATAGCCGTACGTACGCAAGTGCCTCCTTATTATGTACAACTATTTTTTTTTGCTTTCTCCTGGTTTCCTGACATCACGGTCCCACACCATTGTCAACCTATGTAGTCAATATAAACGAGAAAACTGCACAAAGTGCGGCCGACAGCCGGGACCAAGCAGCTCGAGCAATATTTGTGTTTTTGAGGCGTGAGCACTACAGAGTTTTTCTTGGTGATGATTTCGTTGTTGTTCAGAGGAGAGCAGGGTATTAACTGGGCGGACTGTGGCCCGTCTAGCCCAGGCCAGATATCCAACCCAGATACTAATATTTTCAAGATGAAAATGGCTAGCCCAGCTATAGTCTTTTTGAGGAATACCCAGGCAAGGTCAACTTGTTATTCTCCGCCCCGCTGGGCTTCATATCTTTCCTAGGAGGGATGCATTAGGCTTAACATGAAAATGGGCTTTAAAAAATAATAAATGGGATGTAATTATAAAAACTGGGCAGTAACTATAAAAAAATTCACCAAACACGAAATTAGTTTATAAAATATTATTTATGGATTTTGAAAATCTTAAATTTTCATTGTTGCACGCGCAATGTTTCGTTGGATTTTTACGTAATACAATCAGACTAGAATTTCGGGACAACAATATTTTGGATCCCATCAAAATGTGGGAAATTTTTATTGAATTCCGTCTTCAACGGTTGGTTGAAATTAATAATCGTTGTCCTAGCTAGAAAATGGGCTTTACTTTTAACAAACTGTAAATGGGCTGTACATTCTTTCAAAACGCAAATGGGCTATAAGTTCTCTGCCACACACTTGTGGGCCTACTAAGTGACGCGTCCCCTAAAAAAATAAGTTGACGCGTATGCAAGGCTTTGTCAACTTATTATAGTCAACACACGATTCTAGCGGCGGTGGCCGTTGGATGTCTATCCAACGGATGTCGTCTTCTTCTTCAATATCGGATATTCTTAGCTTCGGCCGCCCAAAAATGATTCCTCCCGACATCCGGGGCGCACCGCTTCGGAGGCTGACCAGGGCCTACTAAGTTGGAGCGTACCAAGGGCTTTGTCAACTTAGTCAATATAAACGATTCTAGCTTCAAAGGATCAGACGATGTCCATCCAACGGCCGTAGTGCTTCTTCAACCTCGGGTCTTCTTGGTCCGGCCGCCCAAAAGCAGCGCCCGGTCGTGCCGCCTGCTCTTGCCTCCGTGTGGCCGTGTCAGGTTGCCATGAGGCCTCACCGCCCCATACTACTCCCACCACCGAGTGCCATCCCTCCACGCACCCAAACTCCTGTTATTCTGCGGCGACGGCCTCACACCGCACCGAACCGGTGAACCTCGTACTCCTCTGTGCGGGCTTCCACTGCTGCGTCTTCCCCGGCTCCGCGTCGTCCCCTTCCTAGGCCTCGCCGTCGTCCACCGCCCTGGTGCTCTCGGCGCGGCGTGGTCAACGTGGTCAACGACCGACTTCCATCGAAAGAGTACTGTACGTGGAGAGGCTGACAGCTGGGTCCATGGCGGTCGCAAGGAAGTGCCTCATTACGCGCAAAATAATTATTCCTCCACCCGACAGTGGGGACCCACCGGACGGGCCACCGTATTTCGTGAAAAAATGTTCCCCTCGCTGTTAGCTCGAACCCACCGGAAGTGCCTCCTTATTACGCACAAAAAAATGAATACTCCCCCTGCTAGCTGGGACCCACCTTGGTGGGAGGCTGACTTGTGGGCCTACTAAGTTGACAGAGACGGAGGGCTTTGTCAACTTAGTCAATATGAACGATTCTAGCTCCAGTGACCGTACGATGTCCATCGAACGACCGTAGTGCTTCTTCAACCTCTGGTCTTCTTGCTCCAGCCGCCCAAAGCAGCGCCGGTCGTGCCGCCTGCTCCTGCCTCCCGTGGCCGGCTGTGCTGCCGCGGAGGCCTCACCGCCCCGTACTATTCCCACCGCTGGCCAGGCCCTGCGGCGACGGCAGCCTCACACCGCAGCCGGACGAGTGAACCCTCATACTCCTCCGCGTGGGCATCCACTGCCGCGTCTTCACCGGCTCCACGTCGTCCGCTTACTAGGCCTCGCCGTCGTCCACCCCCTGGTGCTCTCGGCGCGGCGTGGTCAACATGGTCAACGAACGACTTTCATCGGACGTGGACTGTACGTGGAGAGGCTGACAGCTGGGTCCACGACGGCAGCAAGGAAGTGCCTCCTTATTACGCGGAAAATAATGATTCCTCCACGGACGGCGAGGACCCACCAGACGGGCCACCGTATTTCATTTAAAAAATGTTTCCCCGACTCTGGGACCCACCGGCTACACCTTCGCACGCAAGGAACGCATCGAGCAAAAAATGATTCGCCCACCGACTGCTGGGACCCACCAGTTACATCTTCGCACGCAAGGAAGTGCGTCCGGGCAAAAAAAACGATTTGCCCCCTGACTGCTGGGACCCACCAGCTACATCTTCGCAGGCAAGGAAGTGCCTGACAGTCGGGACCCACCTGGTCGTGAACGTGTACGTACATATATACTGGTCGATGTAGAGGCGCACACGTGTCATAGCAGAGGCGCAGACGTGTCGTAGTAGAGGCGCGCACGTAGCATGTACACGCACGCATAAAGGGCTGTGGTGCAAGAAAGAAAATACGCCACGTATGTGTACATCTGGCGGGTCTCGAACGCCTACTCGGCGACAATGCACGTCACGCCGGGGCTCGTGTACATGGCTGGGTCGGAACAGAGAAACAACATCATCGTCGTGTTCATGGGGAGGCAACGGAATGCTCGTGTTCATGGGGAGGAAACGGAATGCGTCATGTTCATTGGGAGGCAACGGAATGTGTGGGAGCCAACCGGCTGGGTCGGAATGGAATGCGTGGTCGTGTTCATCAGGAGGGCTTGGATGGAACAGGCGAAGGAAACGAGGCCTGGCGTACCATAGAACGGAGGAAACGGCCTTGTGTTCGACCGGCCACGTTCGAAACGGGATCCTGTTCATCGGGAGGGGTCTGGCGTGCCGCAAAAGCGGATTTAAACGGACCTCCCACGATCAAAGCGGGGTCTGTTGATCGGGAGGGTGGCGCACCGCAAAAAGCATTTAAATGGACCTCCTACGGTCAAAACGGGGGTCCTGTTGATCGGGAGGGGTGTGGCGTACCGCAAAACAGACAAAACGGACCTCCTACGGTCGAAAAGGGGGTCCTGTTCATCAGGAGGGGTGTGGCATACCGCAAAACGAGACTCCACGGGATACTGTTCATCTCCACCGTCGACCTCCTCCAGCCTCCACGGGCTCCTATT
The DNA here is from genome assembly GCA_021605145.1 of Aegilops bicornis. Classification (NCBI taxonomy): domain Eukaryota; kingdom Viridiplantae; phylum Streptophyta; class Magnoliopsida; order Poales; family Poaceae; genus Aegilops; species Aegilops bicornis. The sequence continues at coordinate 435,678,006 of CM038672.1, read as the reverse complement.
CATCCAGCCTCCACCGCGCGCTACTCCACCGGCCATCGCTCAACCACCCTCCACGGGCACCCCTCCACCGCTCACTGTTCATCCAGCCCTTCACACCACGGAGTCCTGTTCAACCACCCTCCACGGGCACTCCTCCACCGCTTCATCGCTCATCTAGCCCTCCACACCACGGGTCCTGTTCATCCAGAGGCAACGCCACCGCTCAATCGCTCATCCAACCTCCCCCGCAACGCCACTGTTCATCCAATCAATCGGCTTCGATTAGGAGCGATGGCGAATTGCTTGATCGGGTTGATTAACAGCCATCGATCGATCGCCGGGTTCAAGAACACGTAGCTCGCGGTCAATCGCCGGGTTGATTAGAGCCCAAAGCCTCGCTCGGGTTCAGTTAGAGCCAACGCCTCGCACACACGCGCGTACGTGTACAAGAGAAACGCACATCGCTCGGCCCCCGACCTCCCACCGTAACCGGGAACTCCCCGGAATTTTCCTCCCCCTCGCTTCTACCATGGTGTTTTCCGTCATGGACAACCCAAAGAATGTCATGCAGCTGCATCTCCGGCCCGCCCAGGACGAAAATCCCATTTTCTATCATGATTTTTTTGTCATAGAAGTAGGAGCCCACCACATATATGATGTTACCGGGTTTTGTCACAATTATCGTCATAGAAGTGTCATATGTATGACAGAATTTTTTTTGTTCGGCCCAAAATGTCACGGATGTGTCTTTTTTTATAGTGATGGCTAAAGGCCCAAAGGTATCACACCCCGAGTATGTTGATTTCAATAGTGATGAAGATGACTTGTTAGGTGATGATGATTTACTTGTTGACAACTCTAGTGATGAATACTATGATGAAACGTCAATTAATCATGCTAATGAAGATAAAACGAATGACAATGATAAGGAGAAGATTGAGTTTCTAACTAAAGAACTAAACACTCTTAAGTTAGCTCATGAAACTATCTTAGGAGATCATCGAGAACTTTTAAGGACTCATGAGAAATTACGTTTTGAAAAGCTCATCCTTGAGCAGGAGCATGAGTTCTTAAAGGCAATCAATGATGATCTTCGCAAGAAAAGTTCTTCTTACATTGCCAAGCGTTTACTCTTATCCACTTACATGCCTCAAGTCAAGTCTAGTAACAAGAACAAGAAAGATTCTTCCTCTAGTAGTAACAATAATCATGCTAAATCCAATGTTGTTGCTTCTAGTAGTTCTCTTGATTCCACTAATGATTCTCTTAGCCAAGTTACACTTGAGAAAGTAAATAGCTTATTGAAGGGAATTATAGAGAAAGGTGTTTACAAGAGCCTTGCCAGGAGTAAGCAATTCGAGGAAATTGTACGCAAGCAAGGAAGGCACCGGAAGAACCAATGTGTTGGTTTTGAACCAAAGTTCAATGCCAATGGAGTTGAGTGGGAAGAAGATCAATACCCCAAGACGAAGTTTGTTCCTCAACAAGAGAAGTATGATCCTACTTCCTTCAAAGGGACACAAGCTCAAGATGATCTTCCACCACAAGACCACAAGCAAAAAGGCAAGGATAAGCTTCAAGAGGAAATTGATGCATTTGAAGAAGCACCTAAGGCCTTGGTCAAGTGGGTTCCCAAGACTACATCAAGTTCTACTTCATCAAGTACAACTACAACTCCGAGGATTCCCATAAAGATGGTGTGGATCCAGAAGAAGAAGAACTAGAAAGTTCTTGAGGGTGACTCCGCCAACATACTTCACTCTTATCATTTTGGCAAGAACAAGTGCAATCAACTTCCACATTTTGCACTAGTTCAAGGAGTCACAAACCCTCTTGTTGGTAAGACAAGGGACAAGGTAACCTAATACTCTCATAGGCATCATCTTGTGTGTGCATCACTCTATGTCTATGGATATCCTTGTTTGTTCCTTGTGGGACTAACCCGTGTAGGTATTCAAAGTGCAACTCACTCTAAAGGATTGCTCCAAATGATCTACATTAACATTGAGCATCCATATCTTCAACACCTACATGAAGCCATCATCGACAAAACCCAAGGTTAGTTCATCCCTCTTAGGGGGGATCTCACATCTAGGGGGAGCTTTACTCTAAGAATTGAGCTAAAGCAACTCTAATGGTGTGAACACAACAACGCTTTATGTAAAAGTGGTAACCCCACTTGTGCTTAAACAATGGGTATGACCTATAATCAAATGTTCTCATTTGACTCCTAAGTCAATATACTCATATATAGATGACCTAGTCATCGCCAATTGCTTGATAGATGCTAGAATTGGTTGTGCATGCTTTGCCACATATTTCATTTGCTATTTTACTGTGTGAGCATGTTGGTTGCATATTTTACTCATTCGAGGACATCCATTTGTTGTTTTGATTGTTTGGATCTTTTTTGTTTGCCAAATGGATGGACAAGAATGCCTAAGAACATTCTCTAGCTATCTATGCTTTTCTCGTCTCAAACTCGCTTCATGCTACATCACAAGTTTGATCAAGTAAAATTCGAACCACTCTGTGTGAGGAGCACTCGGAGTCCCCGATTCGTCATAGACTTAAACTTCCAAAACTTCTTTGTGCGTTTCGGTCTGACCGATTCATCCATTTCGGTCATACCGAGATCACTAAGTCGATCTAGGTTTTCAATCTCGGTGCAACCGATTTGAACTTTTTGGTCACACCGAGTTGTTCCACTCGGTCACACCGACAGGGTCAGGCTATATATATCCCCGGGCCAAAATTTGGAAAATTTTCCGAACCCCTTCTCCCGCGCACAGCCTGCTCTGCCTCCATGGGTCTCCGGATCGTCCTCCTCATCGCCAGCTGCCTCCCGCTGCTGGTCTCCGCCGCCGTCAACGGAGATCGTCTCCGCCGTTGTTGCCGTAGCAGGTCCATCGCCGCACTTAGGGTATGGACTTGATCTTTGTGCTAATCTCACTCCGATTCCTAGCACACTGTTTTGCCATGTATCTTGCCACGATTGAGATCACTCTATCCAGCGAAATCACTCCATAGTTTAGTTGTGGATTGAAAATTTAGGGTTAGGTTTCCGCCGAAACCATCTCGGACCAACCGAGTTGTTGAAATCGGTTCCACCGATTTGGCTAAGGCCATTGCACATGTGATTCTCGGTCTGACCGAGAATTGCAAATCGGTGTGACTGAGTTCAATTCTTTGTGAAACCCTAGCAGTCCCGGTGCCACCGAACTGTGACTCGGTCTGACCGAGTTCACCAGTTTAGGTTCCAAAAGCTGCTTTGGTATCACCGAGATTTCAAATCGGTAGATCCGAAATGCTTTCTGTGGAAAACTAAAACTAAGTTTTTGACACATTCTTTTGCAAAAACCTGCACTTCGTGATGCTCATCCAATCTATCTCATCTATATCTATTCACAGAGTCTGCTGTCAGTGTTTGCATCATGTCAGATCAGAGTGACAGCTAGAACAAGTCTGAGGAGCAAGTTCACATGAGTGAGGGCACTAGTCCCTCTAGCAGCTATGATGAAGGCAGTAGGAGCACTCCAAGCAACTTGCCAAAGGCTGCCACCAGGGCCAAAAAGAAGAGAACTTCTGATTCTGAGGATGAGGACTATGTGGATGTTGAGGAAGAGGCCACCTCAAAGAAGAAAGTTCTGAAAAAGGAATATGGCACAACTGCTGCAACTAAGCCAGGAATGAAGACAAAGGTTCATGTCAAGAGAGTTCCTATGTCAAAGGCCAGAACAACCACTCAAGAAACTTTGGAATCTGCACCCAAAGAACAGGTTGTGGCAGAGAAGAAGAGGAAAGAAAGGGTCAAGAAGACCACTGTCAGAGTAATTGGGAAGCCCTCAATGATGGAAGATGAAGAGGAAGAGGTTCTGACCAAAGACCTAAAGCTCAAAAGCTTATGGGAGATGCTATAAGGTCAGGGGCTGCTCCATCTAAGCCCAAAGAAGCTCCCAAGGCAGCTGCTCCAAAACCCAAAGCTGCACCCAAGAGGAGCACCAGGAACATTCCAACTGCAGAGAAGAACAAGGCCCCAGTGCCTGAAGTAGCTGTAGAAGAAGAAGATGATGAGTCACATGTCTTCAGGAAGTTGAAGCCCAAAATTCCAGATCACAATGATGCTCATTCAGTTGCTCAAAACATGAAAATCAGGAAGGATTCAGGATTGAGACTATGGAGAGAGTCTGATCCATATGCTACCAGGAGAAGGACTGCTGTGGACTATAGATTTCACACAAAGGAACAGCAGGACTTCTATGAGACAGTTTTTGCTTGACAAGAAGCGCATAGTGTGTGACATGAGATGGGTTGACTGGGAGTACATCAAGGAAAATGAAGAACACTATCCTGGTGTATATGACAGTTTCAAGGCATGTGGAGTTGATAAGTTTGTGGCTCAGAAGCTCACAAAGTGGAATAATGAGCTTATCATGCAGTTCTACTCCACAGCTCATTTCTACCCAGATGGAAGGATTGTCTGGATGTCTGAAGGTACTAGGTACCAGTCAATAGTTGAAGAATGGGCTCAGTTGATCAATGCCCTAGAAGAACAAGAATATGACTTGGATGTCTATGCCAAGAAGAAGAAGGATCACAACTCCATGGCTAGCATGTACAAGGAGATTCCTGATGCAGATCTTGAGACTCACCAATTTGGTTCTATGAAACACTTGTTGTCAGGTCTGCCTACAATCAACTGGATCCTCAGGCACACTCTATTGCCAAAATCAGGAGATCACGGAATGATCAGAGGACATTCCATCAACTTGCTGCATATCTTTGATGTTCCACAAAAGTTCAAAGTCATGAGCCTAATTGTGGAAACCATAAAGAGAACAGCTGCAGATCAGAAGAGAAGTTGTGGGTATGCCCCACAGATCCAGGAGCTGATCAACTCCAAGATGGGCACTGGCACATATCTTTTGGACAAGGAACATATGCCCATCTACCCAGACTTTGAGGACAACACTGTGGTCATGGATGAAGATGAACCATCTTCTGTGCAAGCACAAGCAAAGAGGAAGAAGGCAAGGACTGAAAAGGCTGCAAAGATGCCAACCATGGATGAGGCATCTCAGTATCTTCTGAAGAACAAGCAAGATCAACTTGGCTACTTGATTGCCTCCACTCTGAGGATTGAGAAGGGATTGGCCACCCCGACTCAAAACCAGGAGAGATTGGAGAGGATCATGGAGCAGAAGTTCTATGACTTAGATGTGAAGGTCACTGAGATACGGGGCCATTGTTGAGCAACTTCAGGATGAAGTGAGGAGAAGAAGGGCAAGACTACCACTGATGCTTTTGCTAGAGTGCCCAGAGGACAAAGATCTGCTGCAATGCGATCCACAGACACGAGCAACTTCATACGCACCGGCTACATCTTGATGCCACCAGCCCCAAAGACACCACTCCACCAGCTCCAGCTACATCAACTGATGCCTTCGTCCTTGGAGTCTTACCTACACCACCACCTGAAGACCAAGCCTGAGAGTCGATCTAGCACTATGCATTATTTATGAAATTTTTGGTAACTTGTTGCCAAAGGGGGAGAAAATATATAGATCATAGGCTTCGAGAGAGTGTGTTGCTTTTTGTTCTCTCTTGCTTTTTGGTGGTTGAACTTTGTTATTTGCTTGTTTGAGATACTTTATGCTTTTGTGTGATACTTGGATGATCATGTGTTTGATCATATGCTACCTTAATGCTTGTTGGATGACATTATCCTTTTATATCCCCATATGATCATTCACTTTACTTGGTGATGAGTGCATGTATTTAATTATTATCATTTTGAGCGCTCCACCAAGATGTATGTGACATGGAAGAGTAACCCACGATCCTAACTCATTGTGCATTTGCAGTCCAAAGCAAATCTTAAACTATGCACAAATTTAGGGGGAGCTCTTGCTTTTCACACACTTCTCAAAGCGACAATGTTTTTCACTCTTATTATCATTTGTCGAAGCTTTGATCAATATGTTGTCATCAATTACCAAAAAGGGGGAGATTGAAAGTGCAACTATCCCTAGGTGGTTTTGGTAATTCCTAACAACATATAGTTCATTGAGCTAATGCTATTTCAAGATTAATATGTCAGGAAAGCTCAATGATTGACATGGCATGGATGAGAAAAGTGGACCCCTCAAAATACTAAGGACAAAAGGATTGGCTCAAGCTCAAAGCTCAAGACTCTACATTTTCTATTTTAGTGATCCAAGATCACATTGAGTCTATAGGAAAAGCCAATACTATCAAGGAGGGATGAGGTGTTGCTTAATGAGGCTCTTGCTCAAAATGCTTAGTGATATGCTCCAAAGCCCTCAACTACTTTCTCACATCCACATATGACCTAAACCAAAAGTCAAACTCGGCCCCACCGATTCTTTCTATCCGGCGCCACCGAGTTCAGATGTCATAGCCACTGCCACAAACCCTAGGCAAATCGGTCTCGCCGATAGGGATCTCGGTCTCACCGAGATGGGATCGTAATCTCTCTATTTCCCTTCGTAACGTTTCAGTCCCACCAAGATGAGCGATCGGTCCCACCGAGATTGCAATGTAAACTCTCTGTTTCCCTTTTGTAACATTTCGGTCTCACCGAAATGAGCGAATCGGTCCCACCGAGTTTACCTGACCAACTCTCTAGTTAGCTTATTACCAAAATCGGTCTCACCGAGTTTGTGTAATTGGTCTCACCGAGATTACGTTATGCCCTAACCCTAACCATATCGGTCCTACCGAGTTGCATGTCGGTCCCACCGAAAACCCTAACGGTCACTAGATTTGCTGAATCGGTCCGACCGAGTTTATCAATTTGGTCCCACCGAGTTTAGCAAGTTGTGTGTAACGGTTAGATTTTGTGTGGAGGCTATAAATACCCCCTCCACCTCCTCTTCATTCGTGGAGAGAGCCATTAGAACGAACCTACACTTCCAACTTACATTTTCTGAGAGGGAACCTCCTACACTTGTGTTGAGGCCAAGATATTCCATTCCTACCATATGAATCTTGATCTCTAGCCTTCCCCAAGTTGCTTTCCACTCAAATCTTCTTTCCACCAAATCCATATCCTGTGAGAGAGAGTTGAGTGTTGGGGAGACTATCATTTGAAGCACAAGAGCAAGGAGTTCATCATCAACACACCATTTGTTACTTCTTGAGAGTGGTGTCTCCTAGATTGGCTAGGTGTCACTTGGGAGCCTTGACAAGATTGTGGAGTTGAACCAAGGAGTTTGTAAGGGCAAGGAGATCGCCTACTTCGTGAAGATCTACCGCTAGTGAGGCAAGTCCTTCGTGGGCGACGGCCATGGTGGGATAGAAAAGGTTGCTTCTTCATGGACCCTTCGTGGGTGGAGCCCGCCGTGGACTCGCGCAACCGTTACCCTTAGTGGGTTGAAGTCTCCATCAACGTGGATGTACGATAGCACCACCTATCGGAACCACGACAAAAACATCCGTGTCTCCTATTGCGTTTGAATCCTCCAAACCCTTCCCTTTACATTTTTGCAAGTTGCATGCTTTACTTTCCGCTGCTCATATACTCTTTGCATGCTTGCTTGAATTGTGTTAAGATTGCTTGACTTGTCCAAAGTTGCAGAAATCTGCCAAGAACTAAAATTGGGAAATGGATAGATTTTTATTTGGTCAAGTAGTCTAATCACCCCCCCCCCTCTAGACATACTTTCCATCCTACAGTTGGCTGGCATCTGTAATGAGCGGACGATGCTTGTACCGGTCACGATCCATGGTGAGAATCTGGTGGCCCTCTTGGACATGGGTTCTACACATAACTTCCTACCTGAGTCTACTATGCGGTGCCTCGCGCTACAGCCGACAAGCGGGGAGAAGCTGCGGGTCACCGTCGCTAATGGCGACCGCCTCCGCTGCCATGGGCTCGCTCGGGACGTGCCCATTACTCTCGACGACGAGCACTTGACCATCACTTGCGCCGGCATTGATTTGGGCTGCTTCGACTTCATCCTCGGCGTCGACTTTTTGCGGACTCTCGGTCCCATCCTTTGGGACTTCGACGCCCTAACGATGACCTTCTGGCGTCTCAGCCGACGCATCCGGTGGGAGGGCATTGGCGGCACCCCGGCGACGCCTCCGCTCCAGCTGGCCGTGGCCACCACTGAGGCCGAGCATCCGCTGTTAGATAACCTCCTACAACAACACCGTGATCTCTTTGCGGAACCACAGGGCCTTCCGCCGGCTTGGGTCTACGACCACCGTATTCACCTCCTGCCGGGCTCGGCACCGGTGGCAGTACGGCCCTACCGGTACCCTCAGCTGTAAAAGGACGAGTTGGAGCCGTAATGTGCACTCATGCTTGCCGCGGGCATTATCCGGATCTCCACATCACCATTCACGGCGCCGGTCCTCCTCATTCGCAAGTCGGACGGCACGTGGCGCTTCTGCATCGACTACCGCGCCCTTAATGCTCTCATACTTAAGGATAAGTTCCCTATCCCGGTGGTCGATGAACTCCTGGATGAACTACATGGGGCGTGTTTCTTCACGAAGATGGATCTCCGGTCGGGGTATCATCAGGTGCGCATGCATCCAGACGACATCGCCAAGACGGCATTTCGGACTCATCACGGCCACTTCGAGTTCTTGGTGATGCCCTTTGGCCTCTCCAATGCCCCGCCGACGTTTCAGGCCTTGATGAACGATGTCCTCCGGCTCTACTTACGTCGGTTTGTGCTCGTTTTCTTTGATGACATTCTTATCTACAGCGCCTCTTGGGCAGAGCACCTCCAAGATGTGGCCATCGTCTTCAACGAGCTTGAGCGCATCATCTTCATCTTAAGCGCTCGAAGTGCTCGTTCGGGACACCTTCGGTCGCTTACCTCGGCCACGTCATCTCGGCCGAGGGAGTGGCCATGGACGCCGACAAGGTGGCGGCCGTCGCCGCCTGGCCGATTCCGCAGTCGCCCCGGGCTCTCCGCGGCTTTTTGGGCCTGGCGGGATACTACCAGAAATTCATCCGGGAGTTTGGTGTCATCGCGGTCCCGCTCACGCACCTTCTCCGTTGTGATGCCTTTTCTTGGGATGCGGAGGCCACCACCGCGTTCGAGGCCCTTAAGGGGGCCCTCACGACGGGTCCAGTCTTGCAGATGCCTGATTTCGACCTACCGTTCACCGTTGATTGCGACGCCTCGGGTGCGGGTTTCGGTGCGGTCCTTCATCAGGGCGATGGACCCCTCGCATTCTTCAGCCGGCCCTTTGTCGCCCGCCATCTTAAGTTGGCGGCCTATGAGCGTGAGCTCATTGGCTTGGTGCAGGCGGTGCATCATTGGCAGCCCTATCTTTGGGGTCGCTCCTTCCGGATCCGGACGGACCACTACATCCTCAAGTTCATGCTGGATCAGAGGCTCTCGACCGTGCCGCAGCACCAGTGGATCAGTAAGCTTTTCGGGTTTGACTTCACTGTCGAATACCGTCCGGGTCGCCTTAACACGGTCGCCGACGCCCTATCTCGGCGTGACGCCGACACTGACGATGGGTCGGTTGAGGGAGCGGCTTTCTGCATCATCACCGGGCCCTCCTTCGCGCTCTTCACCGACATCCAGCGGGCGACGGCCGACGCGCTTCTCCTCCAGCAGCAGCTCGCTGCAGGGGAGCTGGATGCGCCGTGGCGCCTCGCCGACGGCCTGCTGCTACATGGGCACCGGGTTTTCATCCCGGCGCATGATGATCTTCGTCACCAGGTGCTGTGCCTCGCTCACTCGGCGGGCCATGAGGGTGTGCAGAAGACGCTCCATAGTCTCCGTGCCGACTTCTACATTCCAGGTGATCGTGCCCTGGTCCGTGACTGGGTGCGGTCGTGTGTGACCTGCTAGCGCAACAAGATGGAGACGCTACGGCCGGCTGGTTTGCTCCAGCCTTTGGAGGTGCCGTCAGGTCTAGGCGGACATTTCCATGGACTTCATCGAGGGCCTCCCCAAAGTGGGGGGCAAGTCCGTCATTCTCACGATGGTCGATCGCTTCTCCAAGTATGCCCACTTCATCGCGCTCGGGCATCCCTAGACGGCGGCCTCTGTTGCTCGGGCCTTCTTCGACGGTATTGTCCGTCTCCACGGGTTTCCATCCTCGATCGTCAGTGATCGGGATCCCGTGTTCACTGGACATGTGATCACCCTCGCGGATGGGTGGACTGGCTATCGTGGGCGGAGTACTGCTACAACACCTCTTATCACTCCGCCCTCCGTGCGACGCCGTTTGAGGTGGTGTATGGCCGGCCACCACCGCCGATTCTTCCGGTTGATCCGGCCCTGGCGCGGACCGAGGCGGCCGGGGTTCTTCTGCGGAACCGTGACGAGATGCTGGCAGAAGTCCGGCAACGCCTCCTCCAGGCCCAACAGTTGGCCAAACACTACTATGACGGCAACCATCGCAAGGCGGAGTTCGCGATGGGTGATTGGGTCTGGCTGCGTCTACTTCATCGCTCTACGCAGTCCCTGGACCCCCGTGCGAAGAGGAAGTTGGGTCCTCGTTATGCCGGTCCCTTTGCTATCCTGGAACGCATTGGGAAGGTGGCTTACCGTCTTCAGCTTCCGGCAGGTGCACGGATCCATGATGTCTTCCATGTGGGTTTGCTCAAGCCCTTCCGTGGAGAGCCACCTGCGGTCTCCCCCACTCTACCGCCGGTTGCTGACGGTCGCCTACTTCCGGAGCCGGTGAAGGCGTTGAAGGCTCAGCTAAGTCGTGGCTCCTGGTACGTGTTGATCCAGTGGGGTGGACTTTCTGAAGAGGATGCGACTTGGGAGCAGCGCGAGGAGTTCCGCCAACACTATCCAGATTTTCAGCTCGAGGACGAGTTGTTTTGCGACGGGGAAGAGATGTTATGACCGGCAGACCTCTGACCATAGGAGGTCCACCGGGCAGGCCTAGGCCGCAAGTTATCTTAGTTTTATTTTCAGATCGTGGTTATATATACAAGTTGTAAGACTATTTTGAGATGGAAGCAATAAGACTATTCTGTTGCCCGGCTCCCAGAGGAGCCGGAACCCTAAAACCCTAGCCGCCTCCTGCTTGCGCCTCGCCGGCGGCCGCCGCGCTCCAGCCCTCGCCCACCTCCCTCTTTTCCCTACAGCCTACGCCCTAGGCAGGGCAAAACCCTAGTTCCTATCAGAGTCACTATGGCTATCATGGAAATTCGAGTATTTAGCATTTTCAGTATGTTATTTCCCCCCTTTTTGTGAGTTAACTGACATAAGGGTGCTTCAAATGGAATATGTACTAATAGTTGCATCACATTATGCATTTCCTTCATTTTAAACCTGCCAAGTTACTTGTGTGTCCGTCATGATATTGGTGCGATTTATTTTCTAAGGGTATATTCGTCTCATCAGAAATTTATTTTCTGTGGCTTTTGTCTTCCTAAATTTTGCGTCTTTGTTTCCTGGTTAGCTAACCAATTATTATTCTAGCGCATGATCTACTAAGGGCTTTTTACCTTATTGTGCAGTTTATCATTCTAGAACACTAGACTTTTCTCCATAGTTAGGATGTTGATATGAAAAGTTTAATTCATGTTTAATCCTTCCAGAGCTAAGCTTGGCTTAGAGAAACTGTGGCTTGCTGCATGCCATCTGTGTCATACAAAAATGTTAAATTCCATTTCTTCATTTTTGTACATCAATATGTTGCACTACATGAGATGAGACAAACTCAGAATGGGAGCAAAATAGTCCTGAACTCCTGACTACTGGCGAACTCTTCTAGCTCGCCGTGTTCCCACTGGTGGCGTTGTAGTCAAGCCTAACAATTCAACTTGTGAAGATAACATGTAGCCCGAACCCAAGAGGGAACGGATTTAGTTTTTCCAGGACAACTATTTTTTTTTATTAAAAATTTGCAGCCATGTTCACTTGGGCAATACCAATCTTTACTATACAATCATTTTGGTCTTCTTGAACTTCAAATGACATCATCAAAAGATAATTTATGGTTTGTATTAAACTTGACCTTTAGACATGCGGGATCATCAGGCACTATAGATATTCTTTTTCCCCAAATTTCTAGAATATGAATTAAGAATTCAATACTATGTGATTTTAATAGGCTGCTTCTATCGAGACATGCGTTGCACGTGCAAGCTTACTAGTAGTATGAAAGGACAACTAAACACGAAACGGCTTGTAAAAGGCAAAAGTACACCGAAAACAATATTGAACAAGCATTAAGGTTGTCCCGACAAGATTTAGTAACCCTGCATGACAAATCTGAGAAATCTGGCAATATATACCCACTGCCCTTCGTGGGTGTGGATCGGTCGTCGTCGAGGTATGGAGTTGGCCCTTCGTCGGAACAGATCGGCTAGAGGGATCTTGTCATCAGCGCCAGCACCTCACCGACACGGCCAAGGAACCAAAATCTAAGTCAAAATAAGGACCTTGGGCAGGAAAGAGGAAGAAGACCGTTTCTACACCATCAGGGAGTGACCGTGTTGGTTGTTTCTGTTTAGCGCAATGTGGGGCTTATCTGAGCCAGCCTTGCGTTTTGTTCGCGTTCAGCTGATGGTAAATTCATTGTCGAGAGGCATGAATGAATTTAGAATGGGAGGTCAGACAGTGAACCACGGGGATAAAATTACTGATACAACTCAGAACTATAACTGAAATTTCATTCTGGTCCTCAAAATATAGAGGGCAAGCTGAACCTCCGAGAAACCTAGCTCTAGCCAATGAAACATAATTGTACAACACTATCTATGTTCTTCACAAATGACAGGAAATTGCCAGACCCTGTGGTGCTCTCGTGCCCTGGTAGTACATTCAGGAGTGTTGCTTAAATCTAAGCAGCCCCCCCTAACTTTATTATTTGCCCCTATAATATTGACGATTCCACGTCTCATGCGCCTATGTTCTCGATGCTGGCACCTTTGTTGATCCGTTTAATGATTCCTGCTATAACCTGGTTTATACCAGACGAACAAAAATAAATAAATAACTAAATATCATCAGACTCTGAAGAATTGTTATCCAGTCAGAAAATATTAAGAACCTATTTTTACCTTTCCAGGGCCGAGTTCATAGCTCTTCTCAAGGCCTCTACCCAAAAGAGTCGTCACAGTAGTCTCCCATTGCACAGGAGAGGTGACCTGTTTCTCCACTAAGTTAGTCACACACAAGTCACTGTATAATAGGGCTGCGACACGAATTCAAGTATAGTCTAGAGCCAATACCTGTTGTGCCAAGATCTTCTTGATTGTGTCAGGATCTGAGTGGGGCTGTGCATCAACATTGGAGATTACTGGGATTCTTGGTGATCTAATCTCTGTAGCAGCCAATGCAGATTCCAATCTTGAGACAGCAGGTTGCATGAAGCTTGTGTGGAAAGCACCAGCAACAGCTAGGCGAACCTGGCAAGATAATTGTCAACATCATATACAAACCTTTGATTACTATGACTATGCAACAGAGGAAATGGTTTTCAACAATGCCTCTTAGATAGACAGCAAAAGGGCAGTCACTTTTCCTAATCCCCCACGGCAAGTCACTGTATCAAGTTACATATTACTCCCTCCGTCCGGAAATACTTGTCGGAGAAATGAATGTACCTAGATGTATTTTAGTTCTAGATACATCCATTTTGGTGACAAGTATTTCCGGACGGAAGGAGTAGTATACAGTTACCCCCTCTGTTAAAACACAGTATACACCATGTTAGAATGCATGTAGTGAAATTTTCTTAGCCTTCACCACCAATTCAAACAAAAGCTATATAAATTGATCACAGGAAAATGGTACTACCATCAGACATTTCACCAATTATACTCTTGCAATATTATTCTATTATTAGTACTATGGTCTGTTGTCTGACATATTGCCACCAAAATTTATAGTCAAAGTTGCGTAACAATGAAGATGTACAAAATGGTTTATGTTTTTGACCAAGGGAGCACTATTCAGTATAATGACCTTGCGCAGTTTCAGTTTTCAAAACCACTATAAATTACGATAACCAGGTTTCACACTTCATTGTAGGTATACCAAATGTTTACATACATGGACCATCGTCGAGAAACTGGATGCATGGGAACACTAACCGTCATTCTGGCCTTAAAAGACTTTGCTTTGGCTTCAACTGCTTCAATACCCTTCACACCACCAGAAACTGCATAGTTACCCTGCAACAAGGTATTACCATGCTAAGACCTTTTAGCAAGCCTCAGTAGGAAACAAATAACCTCAGAGTCAGGAATGACTTACAGGACACAGAAAATTTGCTATTTGAACTCTTTCCTTTTCATCCACATCCTCATTTGCAGCATCGCATAATTGTTGCACCTTTTCTGAATCTAGACCAATTAAACTAACCATCGCACTATTGGCAGCGTCTGAGGCATCCTACAAAGATAAAGACCATGAGCAATCTATTTGGAAAGTCAGAAACTCGAAGTACACATGTCTTATTGGCACTAACCTGCATGGCTTCTCCTCTAAGCTTGACAAGCTTCAGACCATCCTCAAAGCTGCATGTTGAAAACTGCTTAAGCATACATACTTGACACACTGAAAAAAAATACTAAGCTATGGGGCTATTAATTTGAACATCTTGTAACAGGTATAGCAGATTGAAGATGATGTTCATCAGGATTGAATTGAACATATACTCTGAGTTAGTTTCATTCTGATCATGAATTTAAATGCTTATATCTAAAACAGCAAATGCATGATTTCATTAACGGAACAAGGGCAATACCTAAAGGCACCAGCAAATGCAAGCGCGGTATATTCTCCCAAGCTGAGACCACACGTGACATCTACGGAGTTAATTACTGATTGGCCTTCTTCACGTGCGCGCAACACTTCTACAGCTGCAAGGCTGGTAACATATATAGCTGGCTGCAAAATGGTTTTGTTCGACAATCAGTATACAGATCTAACTGACAAGATCAGGAACTGTATCTGAACCAAATCATCCTTCACAATCAAATGTATGCAGCATAGCTGAGAAAAATAAAATGCAAAACAATCTTGTGGGTTCCCTTTTGAAGCAACATGGCAGGCTACAAAGCATGGATGTTGGTACAAAAAACACTTAGCTAGCACTGTAACTGATTAACCATATTTAGCACTTAATAGGTATTCATGGCTGAGAACTATATTGCACTGAATGACTATTAAGGAGACATGTTTCAGTTGCTAACAGTTAGCAGCAGCGGAGGGTAGACACCTAAGAATACTACTTGCATGGATATGAAAACGAATAATGTAAAATACAGTGGGAGTGAAGAATCTGAAATTCAGAAACCTGACTGATCACTGTTGAGTTCAACTTTTCTTTTGGTCCATCGATGCAGAGATTCAGCAAGTCATAGCTACATTCAAAATTAAACAAGCATGAGCATCTTCGGTTTTCCCCTTGGAATTGTTATGGACACTTGTTAACTTTAAAGCGTAAGTTTGCTAGGGGGGGCAAACAGGTAAATCGCATCGGAGGTTTGTAGATACCCAAGTATATCATTTGCCTTATCAAATAGTTCTGCAGCTGCTCGAACATTAAGAGCCTCTTTACCCATTCCAACAGCCTGAGCACCCTGAGAGGAAAAGAAAACATAAACACAAATAAATGAGGCAGCACACACGATGCACATGTATTTGAATGCAAGGGAAATGTATCATTGTAATTAAAATAATCTCCTACGAGAACCTAATAATCATAAGCTAATCTCTCAAGGCCAAAATATGATCCACGTCAACTGAAGCAGTGAAGTGATTTTTCTCCATTCGTATAACTAACCAAGTTAAAATGAACACTTCCCACTGCCTGATATCCCTTCAGATTTGCCATCTTTGCTAGATATTTTACTCAGCTTGATGCCAATTACGTATTTTAGAAGTTAAAACACCTTCGCACGAATAATTGCATAACGATCACCATTACCACAACTTAGCTAAGTACAATTCTGGTTATAATAATGCCATGCGTGTATCAGACACGTCAGCTGACGAGCGAGAAGACTCGTACCTGGCCGGGGAAAAAGAATGCGGTGGTGGGTTTGTAGTCGGCGAAGAGCGTGTCGGCGCCCGCTGCCACTGCCGACCCGACGGACACTCGGGTGGAGACCCGAGATCTGAACGGCGCCCTCAGGTTCGTCGCCGGGCTCGGCGCGGACGGCCTGAGCAAGGCGAGCGTGGAAGCCATCGGAGAGTCCGAGCGGAGGCGGCGAGGAGAGAGGCGTGGGAGGCGAGGAGGGCGGAGGAGCATGAGAGTGCGGCCGCGAGCTTTGTAGCTTTGCTGGCGAGTAGCGGGGCGGAGGGAGGCGGAGGCGGAGCTCACGAGGTCGAGGTGGGTGGGGACTTGTGGGCCTCTAGGAAAGGCCTAGCTTGTGTTAGCTGGGCTTGGCTGACTAATGTGGGCTCGTTTCAGATTTCTTCCGCTGCGAGTGAGGCGTTTCGGCTCCCAGCTCATTTGCACCTGCGCTAAATAAAAAAATTCAAAACAAATAATAGAAATTTTTAAAAAATTCCAATTTTTTTGGCATGGTAGATGATTTGGTACGTGATGTCCGCTCCAAATTTTAAATTATTTGGACATTTGAATAGCTCTCAGCAAAAAAGATAAATCTAGGGTCTGTTAAAAAGTGTACCGTTTTGATCCAATTTGTCTTTTTTGCTGAGAGCTACTCAGGTGCCCAAATGCTCTGAAATTTTGAGCGAACCTCACGTACCAAATTATCTACCTTGCACGAAAATTTTGGATTTTTTTTGATTTTTTTGAATTTTTATGAATTGTTTGTTGACCGGGTGCAGATGAGCCCGGGTTCAGAATTGGATATTCGAATCAAAGCTGTGTTTTTTGTTTGAAAGTAAAACTTTTATCTTATGCATTCAAAACTAGCCGCGGCTCGGATGACCAGTGGTCAGTTACATGTATATATGAGTTTTGGTGTAAGCTCAGAGCTTCTCCTCTTTAACATAGAGAAGAAAAAGGAAAAGATAGGAAAGTGTACAGATAGGCAGAAAGATTATATACCACATGCTCAACCTATCAGCCCACCTCCTTATCTACTTGTCACTTTGCTCAATTACTCCAAAGCTTTAGTAAATCCGCAGCATTGTGAGATATCATTCTAGATTACCAAAGCTTGTTGTTGAAGGTGCGATCATTCCTTACATTTCAAGAAGCAACGACGCACGCAACGAAGATCACACACCAGAGGCTTTGAAAGGTGTTTGCGGAGCAATGACTTCCACGAAATCAGAGATATTTGCGGCGTCCTTGGCTGTGTTTGCAATGCCCAATTTTGACCATAACCCGTGACTTAATTGGCATCACAAAATGACATGGCTAATGGATTTGGTAGCCGGCCATGTTGCACAGTCCGCAACAGAAGATATGGCATCTAGTGCTTACGGACCATGTTGTCCCTAGTGTCCAAACATTCGCGGAAGGCCAGCCACAAAAAAACCTTGTGTTTGAGTGGGATGATAGTGTGCCAAACGAACCTGGTGTGCTGCCATTATACTCCTCTAAAGGTCAACAACCGATAGAAGAAGGAAGTGGTCAGGTCTGAACGTTGCAACGATGAAATGCACCTATCATGGCCACTGCGCTTTGGTTCAACCTCAGCCAAGCACAACGTGAGGTGGTCGAGTTCTGTGGCTGCGGTCTGTGAAAGGTTCGGGTGTAGCTTGATGGCCCATTTGTTTTGCCTGGACTGTGAAGAAATGTTGTAGTGGGGATCTCTAGGGAAAGAGTAGAGTGTAGGGAAGACTAAGTGTAGCCTTCCAATTGGCAGCCAAAGATCATGCGAAAAAGAGATGAGCGAACCCCCCCCCCATGCTGCAGCTTGTAGACCGCATAACCAGTGGAGTGCAAGCTTTGATTGTCTTCCCAACAGCCATGTCACTGCTTGAAATGATGTTAGAAATCCTTTGCCGACATTATCTTTGTGCAAACTATTGATAACAAGGAATGTCATTATCCTGCAGTACCTTGGCGGCGAATTTACAGATTAGAGCAGTATTGTGAGCCTGGATGTCTCTTTTGCCCATCACCCCCCCCCCCCCCCGCCCCGCGCCGATTCCTTGGGGGCAATAACTTGTTCCCACGCCATCAGGCAGTCCCCTCCGTGTACTAATTTTTTTTCCTACCCATAAGAAAGCTCTTAGGAGTTGCTCAAGCTTTTCCAAAGACTCTTTGGGCCTAAGAAAACTCCCCATATGATAGCTTGGGATGGTGGATAAAACAGCCTTAATCAGCGTAAGACGACCACCCTAAGCTAAGAGGGATGCAACCCAACAAGAGAGCCGTTGGTCAACTTTCTGGATGACCGGCATCAGAAACCCATGAGATATCTTGTGAACAGAAAAAGGTAGACCAAAATAGGTGCAAGGAAATGATGAGAGAGTGCAGCGCAAGACAATGGCAATTTCACTTGCGGTATCTTGATGCATGCTGATAGGGACAAGAGTGCTCTTCTGAAAGTTGATTTTCAATCCCGTGAAATCAGAGAAAGTGTCAAGAATATCTTTGATCAACATGGCTTGTGATACATCTCCTTTTGAAGAGCAAGAGGGTGTCGTCAGCGTATTGCAGTACCGAAAAGAAGGACTCCACGTACAGAGGGTGAGCTAGGCGCCCTTCATGATGAGCTTTGCAAAAGGGACGTTGCAGAACATCTGCCACCAAGATAAATAAGTGCGGTGCCTCAGCCCCTTCTTGGATTGAAAAAAGTCTCCAACCTCTCCGTTGATGATGATTTGAGCAGAGCTAGTGATAAGCAGACCCTCAATCCATTCCATCCATCTTCTGTTGAAGCCTCTGGCCTTGAGAATTTGCAGCAACCCTGACCAACTCACACTATCGAAAGCCTTTTTGAAGTCTAGCTTTAAAGCCATCATTGGAATTTTTCTCTTATGCGCACACTGAACTAACTCAGCTGCCAGAGCAAAGTTCTCCCAATTGAACGCTGCGGCAGAAACCCAGATTGCAGAGAGTGGATCAGCTCTCTGATAATTCTTTGTATCCGATTGGCTAGTACTTTTGTTGCGAGCTTGGGAAGGGAGTGAACTAGTTTTTTTTTGAAAGATCCAGACTTGCTGGTTTTTCATTGGCTTAGCAGGGGAGAGTTACAAAATTTGTGATCAACTGATCAATGAAGAAAAAAAAGAGTTACAGAGGCGTAGGAGGAGGGAGCAGGACCCTTCCCTCTCCGCTGCCAAGCAAAAAAAAAACTAGTCTATTCCTCGCATTGTATCCCCGAAAGGGGGCGCTATGGCATGTGCTCTGGCGAGTCTCCATTGCTCGATGTCTCTCCGGCAGGCCTCTGTTATACTGAGTGCACTTGGTGTATTTTCTCTAAATGTGCATCTGTTTCTCTCAAGCCAGATTTGCCAGGCGACCAATGCCACCATAGTCTTGAGTCCTCTTCTTTCCCTTGGCGCCGCAGAGTTTAGGATTGAGGCGACAACCTCTGTTGTAGTGTTGCATGCACTCCAGGAGGCTGGGGAGAGTGCCGCACAGCCCATCCAGGTGGCTGCCTTGACCCAAACCTCCTTTGATATGTTGCATTCCCAAATTAGGTGGAAGGAGGACTCGAGGTTGCGGGCAGCAGAGTCAAGTATAGGGATTTTCCCAGCCCCTATATTGCAGGCGATCGTTGCACCAGAGCCGGTTTTGATGGAGTAGCCAGAGAAAAAACTTGATCTTTCCGGGTGCCCAGATCTTCCATACCAGGCTTTTCATGGCCGAGGTTGGTTGCGAGGGGAGTTGAGAGTGGTACGCTGACCTCGTCATGTAGTCTCCACCGGCATTCCAGGTGATCTTGTCGTCGGTCCCTGCCTGCAGCGCCAAAGCTGGCTTCTCTGACGCGTCGCTGCAGCAACACGACCTGGGGGATGATTTCCAGGTTGTTGCCGCGCCTGAGGTCCATGATCCATCTGTCGCCAGCGTATCGCCTCATGACGGTCGCGATTCTTCCTGGTTGTCTTTGAATAGGTCGGGGTAATCTTGCCGTAGCGGTTGCTTTCGCCGAGCGAGGCTGATGCGAATAAGCGCTCTGTGTTGCCGTCGCCCACTGTCACCGTCGTTGCCGAGGCGAAAAGTGCTCTATCCTTGTCGTCACAAGGCAACTCCAGGTGCGTCCATGGCCTGGCCGGGTCCATCCACGCCAGCCAAAGCCAGCAGAGGCGCAAGGCACGCG
This sequence comes from Aegilops bicornis, assembly GCA_021605145.1. Taxonomy (NCBI): domain Eukaryota; kingdom Viridiplantae; phylum Streptophyta; class Magnoliopsida; order Poales; family Poaceae; genus Aegilops; species Aegilops bicornis. The sequence continues at coordinate 435,657,863 of CM038672.1, read as the reverse complement.
CGAACCGCTCCATGTTGGGGATGCCGAGGCCGCCATGCTCGATCGGGGACGTGACAAGTTGCCAGTTCACTTTGCATCTACCTCTGGTGACCTCCTCGTCTTGTGTCCACAAGAACCGACGTCGCGCCTTGTCTACATCCTTGTAGAATCTCTTTGGGATTCGTAGCACAACCATGGCGAAAGTCGGCAGCGTAGATAGGACGCACCTGATGAGTACGCGGCGCCCTGCGACCGGCAGGAGCCGGCCTTTCTGAAAGATCGTGGATGTCGCCTAGAGGGGGGGTGAATAGGCGCTTTAAAATAATTACGATTGAGGCTTGAACAAATGCGGAATAAACCTAGCGGTTAATTTGTCAAGCACAAAACCTACAACAACTAGGCTCACCTATGTGCACCAACAACTTATGCTAAGCAAGATAAGCAACTATGTGATAGCAAGATATATGACAAGAACAATATGGCTATCACAAAGTAAAGTGCATAAGTAAAGGGCTCGGGTAAGATATAACCGAGGCACGCGGAGACGACGATGTATCCCGAAGTTCACACCCTTGCGGATGCTAGTCTCCGTTTGGAGGCGGTGTGGAGGCACAATGCTCCCCAAGAAGCCACTAGGGCCACTGTAATCTCCTCACGCCTCGCACAATGCAAGATGCCGTGATTCCACTAAGGGACCCTTGAGGCGGTCACCGAACCTGCACAAATGGCAACCCTTGGGGCGGTCACCGAACCCGTACACTTTGGCAACCCTTGAGGCGGTCATCGGTACTGTCAAATTGCTCGGGCGATCTCCACAACCTAATTGGAGACCCCGACGCTTGCCCGGAGCTTTGCACCACAATGATTGAGCTCCGAACACCACCAACCGTCTAGGGCGCCCAAGCACCCAAGAGGAACAAGCTCAAGGGCGCCAAGCACCCAAGAGGAACAAGCTCAAGGGCGCCAAGCACCCAAGAGTAATAAGCTTCTCAAACTTCACTTCCACGTATCACCGTGGAGAACTCAAACCGATGCACGAAATGCAATGGCAAGGGCACACGGAGTGCCCAAGTCCTTCTCTCCCAAATCCCACCAAATCAACTAATGCTAGGGAGGAAAATGAGAGGAAGAACGAAAGAAGAACACGAAGAACTCCAAGATGTCGATCCAAGGGGTTCCCCTCACTAAGAGGAGAAAGTGATTGGTGGAAACGTGGATCTAGATCTCCTCTCTCTTTTCCCTCAAAAACTAGCAAGAATCATTGGAGGGATTGAGAGTTAGCAAGCTCGAAGAAGGTCAACAATGGGGAAGAACACGAGCTCAAAAAATTTAGATCTCAAGGGGGAAGAAGACCCCCTTTTATAGGTGGGGAGAAAAACCAACCGTTATCCCCTCACTCAGCCCGCACGACGCCGTACTACCGCACGGAGCTGCGGTACTACACATGATCGGCGGCAGTACTACCGCCGCAGTTGCGGTACTACATAAGTGCATCCTTGCAGATGAAGGCCTGTTGCACAGGGCAACGAACGGTAGAACCGCCGGAGCGGTACTACCGCGCGCCCCTACGGTACTACCGTAAGGCAGGCAACACTAGCCGCAGAGAAAGTGGAAGTAAAAGATTACTTCCGTACCTACTTCCGCCGAGGGAGGACCTGCGCAAAAAAAATCCGGCACGGTACTACCACACACTAAGAGCGGTACTTATCACAGAGGCGCGGATGTAAAAATTACATCCGCCCTACTTCCGCTCATCTTTGCTAAGCCTGGCCAGAGCCCACGGTACTACCGCGTAGGGCACGGATGTAGAAAATTACATCCGCCCCTACTACCGCTCGAGTAGCTGCGCCTGGCCTGAGGCCACGGTACTACCGCTCCCACAGAGCGGTACTACCGTGAGCACCTGCAATACTACTGCGGTGGACTGCGGTACTACCGCAAGGGCCTGCGGTACTACCGCTCGGAGAGCGATACTACCGCATGCCCCAGATTAGCAACACTAGGAGTCCTTCATTTTGCGGAGAAGACAACAGAGGGAAACAATAAAACCAGAACTGCCATAACTTCTACAAATGAGCTCTGAATTGAGCAAACTCAAGCTTGTTGGAAACAAGACAACGAGTAGCATCGAAACAATATTTGGATATAGTAAGAAGAGGCGGAGGAGGTATGCCTAACAAACAGAGGAGTGAAACCTCCAACAGAGAAGAAAGCGGCATATCCTCCAACATCGAAAACATCATAGAAGATGCATGTGAACTCCGTTTCGATGAGCTCGAGCTTGTCATAAAAATGACCATACGCTCCAAATCTCACAAGGAGAAGAACCAAACAAGAACCAAAAAGATGATGCAAGGATGCAATGGTTTGAGCTCTCTACGAATGATACGATCAAGCTACTCATCGAGAGCCCCTTGATAGTACGACAATCGATCCTATAACCCGGTCTCCCAACTACCATCATGAGACCGGTAAAATAGAAAACCTATCAAGGGCAAACCTTTGCCTTGCACATGGTCCACTTGAGCTAGACGATGACGATCTTGACTCCCTCAAGTTGGACCACCTTTCTTGATTGCGTTGGCTCGATGAAGACTAGTTGATTGCTCCCCATACTCCACTATGGGTGAGCCACTCTTCCGCTCATCTTCACAAGTCCATTGTCACCACAATGGACGGCAAGCTTCAAGCACTTGATCTCTTTGTTATGCATCACTTGAACTTGCACTCCACAACCTAACCCCACAAAGAACTCTCACGAAGACCATGGGTTAGCACACAAAGCGTAATGGACAATGCTTACCATACCATGGGATCACTTGATTCCTCGGTACATCTTGTGCGCTTTGTGTGTTGAATCTTTCCAACTCTCTTCATTTGGATGATGTCTTGAAGGTGGACATGAATGATTACACAATCTTATTCTTCAAGACATGCTTGCAATAAGCTCAACACTCACATGACCGGTCTTTGGATAATTCCTTAATAGCACCGCGGTAATCACAAACTCTCCTTGAAACCAACAAATGGACTCCAAGAAAAGCCTATGGACAAACTCTTCAAATATAACTCAAGGCAACCATTAGTCCATAGAGATTGTCATCAATTACCAAAACCAAACATGGGGGCACCGCATGTTTTTTCACTTTCCAAGCTGCCAACCTTGCGCGGATACGGTCCAGGAGGTACTGAATGTGCACGAGCCGGAGCCTGCCGATGCAGAGCGGGAGGCCTAGATATCTGATTGGGAAACCCACTATGGCGCCGCCGAAATTTTGTGAACTAGTGATATAGGCCTGAAATCTGAGATTTTGAGAGGTGTTTGTTTCTTGGGCAAGAGAGTAATCAAGGCAGTATTTACCCCTTTGAGCTCAAATTTGTGATGATAGAAATCCATAAAAAAAGAAGTTCGTCTTTTATTAAATTTGCACACTTCTTATAGAATTCATTGGTGAATCCATCGGGCCCTGGGCTCTTGTTGTTTGGGGAGTGGTTGATGGTGGCTGCTATTTCTGCCCAAGAGAAAGGCTCCTCCAGATGATCCAGGTAGTTTGCCTCATATAGTGTATCAAGATGAATCACCGGCAAGGAGGGAGATGACTGACCCAATAGGTTTTTTTAAACAAAGTTCCTCTTTGTGTGAGCTTCGATGAGGTAACAAAAGAGGAATTAGGTCGCTAGAGGGTTCGTCTATTTATTCATTACCACAGCCAAATTTAGCCATCTTTGCCGATTCATGAGGGACATAATTCGTTCCTCAATGACAATGCACGAATGAAGCTTGCACAACATCACACACTAGATGGTGACAGTCCTCGAAGATAGCATCAGCTGCCCCATATGACCGCCCTCCTTTCTTCATCGAAATCACCTCAACAATATCAGAGTCTATAATCAATATGTTTGCACCCAACTGACTAGAAAAGGAACACGCCGAAGAGATGAGCACTGACTTCAGCCGATACGACATTGGAGCACCATGAATCTGCTTATCACCAGCAACAATCATGTCTCCCTTATTATACCTGAGAACATTCAACTAAAAAATTATATCCGAGAATATAACCAACCGACGCATATGAGATCATTATCGAAGGCAACATCCACATTTAACTTCACAATACCTAATGTTGGCTTGATCAACCACATCTTTTCGCCCTAGCCTTCGGGGAAGACTCGGCTATGAAATTCGCCACTAGAGCTCACAGAGAAGAAACTATCCTGCCGGATGCGGTAGCCAGCTGTGGCGACGGAGCGGGCATGTGCTGCGAGCGCCTCGAGTTTCTGCCGAATGTGACGCGGCTGCTGGATTCACCCCAGAGTGGCAGTGAAGGTGTCCGACTATTGGATCCGCGTCCGGCTGGCTCCAAAAGGGGAGCTCGGGTCTTGACCCAAGACCGGCGAAGCACGACCCATGCGGCTATTTCCTCCTCGTCCGAGCAGGCCGCACGCTCCTAATTGATGTCATCGTCGGATCCGGACAGTCTGGACTTCTATATGCTACTCGCCATGCCACAGCTGGCTAGAGATGGCTGGGGTATAACAAAGTGGACTGGTTGAAATGGCCAGGGTTTCATCCGGGGTGGGGATAGGGATGGATTTTGTGGGGTCGAGGGTTGGCCGGCCAGATGTGGAGGACGCAACCGGACGGCCCCAAACCCGCCTCACATATGGGCTGAAAATGATGGTGCCGAACAGGCCAGACATGTGAGCTAGGTTTGGGTCCGGTTCAATGACAATTTTTTGTCCAAACTGCATACGGGCTGTCCGCCCAGATTTATGGGAGAAGTAGGGGGTTCGACTGAAGATGCTCTAACACTTGCACTCATGACTATGACTTATTTTGTGTTTGATGTATCTAGTTAGTGTGAGAATATTTATTCAATTCAGTAAAACTTTATGGTTACACAAAATTCATTATAATTTCAGGTTGTTTTCAGGTCAAAACTTTTCAAGTTTGACCTAGTATATTAAAAAAATGTTATCGTCTATAGCATCAAATACATATATACAATATGCAAATATAAAGATTCTAATAAAACTAATTTGATGTTTGGAGATGGTTATATATTTTTCTTTGAAGTTGGTCAAATTTAAATACATATGTTCTATAAAACACTCAATAACCAAAGGTGAAGAAACAAAAAAAAACTAAAAAATGAAAATGAAAAAAAGGAAACAACAATGCATTGCTGCTACGCCCTTCTTTTTACTGGAGGTATGGGTTGTGCTTTAACGCGCCGGACTGAGCAATGAAAGCCTGTGCCTCAAAGTGTTCGCTTGCATCCACTGTTCCAAGCATGCATGAGGGCGATTTGACGGACACGGACACGGCTGCGTGCGCGCATCGATATCGCCCGCAGGCCAACTGGCCGCGAACTCTGCACAAGCACCATGCTGAACCAACCAACCAGCCGTCGGCGGCGACCGTCGTCGACCGACCGCGACGGCTGGGCCGCGGGCCATGTGACCGATCTACTAGCTGCGTACATCCCCGTACTATCAGGATCATACATGCCCACGCCACTGGCGTGTACGAGCGAGCACCACACAACTAGCTAGGCGGCAGACGCCGCGTTCCTGTACGATGCACGTACGAGGGCCCTGGACACTTTGCGAGCTCTCACCCAATAGACTGCCGCGCACGGAGATAAAGACCGCCACTATGAACTGACGCTTTGGCCTTTTTTTTCTTGACAAACGCCTTCGGAGTTTAAAAAATAAATCAACAGTGCTGCTATTTGAAGATGTGTTTCTGAAAAAAAAAACTATCTGAAGACGTCAACTTGGAGTATTCGCTTTCCCCGCTTTGGGCATGCAGGGCAGGGTGCAACTAGTGCGGTTCGTTTTCCTCGCGACAAAGCCTTCATTTGCTTATTTTTGCAGGCCAAGTTGCATGTCGACGTTGGGCTGTAGTTGTACACTTGTACTTCGCTTCTCTGCTTTTAGAGCTGTACTTCAGCAATAGCCCAAGAAGGAGGAGAAAGAAAGCCGAGCGCTTCCTTCCGTCGCCGTCCTCCAGCGGCTCCCCTCCGCCGACGACCCTGGTCATCGATGGTGAGGGGGTCGCTGGATGCACGTGTGTGGACCATTTTAGGCTTTAGTAGTTTAGGTTTTGGACCGTTCATCGTCTTAGCTTCGGCGGCGGCAATGGGGGTGCTGAATAAATATTTTTCAAATCCTACCCCAAGTAGGCGATCGGTCCTATGAGTGGGGATGTATTTGAAAATCAATCTATTCAAGTAAGGATGGGATGGCATGGCGGCGGTGGCATCCTCGTGGTGGACGTGTGCTCTTAGACTTCGCCGTTGCGACGGCGTTTGCTCCAGCATCGGCGTGGAGCTTGGGAGGTAGTCCAAAAGCGGATGCAGATTGTAGTCTGCATCGACGGCACCTGGAAGATGATGAATCATGTGCTGGGTTTGTGGTTCGTGGATGGCGGGTATAGTTTTCTCCTTCGACGTTTTAGTCCTGCAGAGGTGCCAGATTTGGAGTTCGATGGCGTGTACGGGGTGTTGCCCCGAGCCTGATTCGTTGTAATGGTTCCACCTTTGATGAGCCACCTTGAAGGTCCGCAAAACTGCATATCAGCGATGGAGCCGTGTCGAGCTCGGGTGAGGAGGTGATCCGTCTGTGGTGGTGCTAAAGGTATGTGACGGGCGTTGGTGTCAAGCTCATAGGTTTCTTCAGTCTTGATTGCTATTTTCCTTCTTGGTTGGTGTTCCTTTGTGCAAAGGCTAGCGTTCTGCTGTCATTTTAGTTTTGTTAGTTTGTTTTGTACGTGACTTGTACTATAAATCTTATGATATAAATGAGACATGTACTATGATCTCATGCAGAAAAGGTGTACTTTGGCTATCTATCCCACCTAATTATTATTATTTTCAATTAAAGATCTTTCCACAGATTGATTTGTAAATTTGTCTCAAGAACGTCTATAATCACAATAAAATGTGCATTTTTTATTGGTGCTACAATTGCACTCTATACTTTATTTATGGTAGATCCAGGTATTTGATTCATTGACCCTACACCTCTCTCCCAGCTGGCTTGTGTATCTCCCAGAAAACCAAGGAAAAAAAGGAAAATGAGTCTTCGTGTCCTGTTATTGAGGACCTTGTTTAAAAAGAGTACGTCGTCTCAGAGCATTACCAGGACTAACTAGAAAAGCTTTGGGTTCCCCGTCATCGAATACCCTAGAATCATCAATGGCCTCCTCTGAAGGGGTCCGCATTCCCGTTGAGTACTATGTGTTGGAATCGCGTGGTTTCTGGGAAACCTCATTACAATTCATGAGTTGCATGATCAAGAGCATGAGTTTGGACTAGCGGTACCTTGTGTCATCGAGGCACATATTGCAGAGTAATGAGTGGACGGTTTGGCGGCTATCGTGTGTCTTGATAATGTCAATGTTGTCTGAAGCAATAGACAGAGTCAGAGATTGTGTGGAGAAGCTCAATTTGTTTGAGTATGAGGAACTAATCAAAGAATCATATTGATATGGAGGTGTAGGAAAATAGGAAGGATTCAATGAGGTTAATTTGTTGGTATGAGGAGGCAGGAGGATATATTGTTGGAAATATGCCCTAGAGGCAATAATATTGTATTATTATATTTCCACTTTTATATTAAGAGTTTATATTTCATGCTGTAACTGACATGATCCTAGAATATGTGATTCAGTGGAAAACTCGTATGCATGTGTGGAATGATAGGCGGTAAAGAATAGGTTCCTAGTCTCGCCTCTAAGACTGGCTCAAGTGTTCTTGGTGATCATGTTTTCCGGATCTTTGTTAAGTGAAATGATAGTCCTGAAGCAACAATGAGAGTATGACATTAGAAGAACTTTCATACCGAATTGGCCCAAACTTGTTTGTCATACTTTGAGATAATATCGTCTGAAATCAATATATATAACACGGAGTGTTAATATGTGTTTTAGTTCCTTAGACCATGCATGAGAGTATCATAGTCACTTCTTATCGTACAGTGGACTTCGGGGTTGCTCAAACGTCATTTGTAACAAGGTGATCATAACGACAACTTACAGGTTCATCAAAAAGTTTGACAAGGGACTAGATAGCTCAAGAATGGGATTTGCTCCTCCGACAATGGAGAGATATTCTTAGGGCCTTCTCGGTGTGACAACATCCATCATCGTCTGTCCAGACACAAGTGACTGTCACAGGGATGTCGGAACATTTCAACGAGAAAGAAGAACAAAACTATCAACGAGAGTGACGATATAGTGAGCATGTGCATGACTCAAGAGGATACCGGCACACCTCAGGTTTTCTAAAATATCACAAAGCAAAGGGAACATCACATTATAACCAAAGGTTCACTCGAATATCATTTGTGTAATCACAGGGATCGATATGGACATCCACGGTTCCGCTATCAGTCATTGAATGAAGGAGTTTCGCTCATGTCTATGATTTACCGAACCTATGGGTTCACAATCTTAAGGTAATCACGGTCTGCTGAGTGTTAGTAGGACGGAGTATTGAGGATTTATTTGTGGAATTGTTTCATTAATATTCGGAATAGTTTTGAGAGGAACTAGAAGCGTTTCGAGGTCACCGAAAGGGTTTCTGAGTTCATCGGGAAATACCGGGTATTTTCGATAAGTAATATATAGGTGGAAAATGTTTCTAGATATTTTAAATTAATAATAAAATGCTCTAGTAAATGTTAGGAGGCTTTATATTTAATTTAATATCAATAGGCCTTAAAAGGTCAAGAGGTGGAAGTAGTATTGGGCCACCATGGCCCAATGGGGAAGACTCCCCACTTTTCCAAGTGGGGAGGCCAAATTGGAGTGGGGGGAGGAGGAATCCTCCCCCTTGGCCGGTACACCAAGGAGGGTCTTTCCCTCCTTGGTGGCAGCCCCTCCTCCCCCTCTAACCTATAATATATAGTAGAGGATTTGCCCTTTATGATACACAACTTTCGGAGCCTCCTCTAGTCTTCTAGTTCTAGTTCTAGCACTACAAAAAAAATACACTTCCGTGATGATACGTGTTTGTCACAGTAGGTCACCTTTTCTGTCATGTATGTACATCCATGACGATTTTATGACAGAATCAAGATAGTCATACTGTCTTTGTCGTAGAAGTGTTCCATGACAATACCAAAATTATCATCACGGAAGTGTTCACTTCCATGACGATAAATGAAGCGTCATGGAAGTGCTTTTGTCAAGGGTAACCGACACGTGGCATCCACCGTAACGGGTCGCCGTTAAGCTACCGGGTCCGGTTTTGGATCCGATAACCCGTTAACAGACCGGACCAATGGGGGTTTTCCACGTGTAAAATTCTCATTGGCCGAAGGAAACACGTGTCAGCTCGTCATTGGGTCAGATAGGCGCCTATGATATGTCGACACGTGCGACGGCTGGCCCATTTAGCTTACAAAGGCCGGCCCATTTGACTTGGTCAAAAGTTAGCGGGCCGGCCCATGAAAAGCTTGTTAATGGTCTATTCGCATATAGCCCATTTTACGGCCAGGTAACTCACGACCCGTGAGGGCCTTCCCGAAATCGGCCCAACAGCGTCATGTGGGCCATCGAATATAACACCAGCCTGTTTCACTTTCGGCCCATGTATGGCCCACGACGTCTTTTGGCCCATATGAGGCCTTTCGTATCATTAGGCCCTTTAGTGGCCCACGGTGACTCTAGCCCATAATGAACAGTAAATTTCTTTGTACCCATTAACGGCCCATGATTCACATGGGCGGTTTCCAGCCCGTGTTAGATTTTGGCCTACTGACGGCCCATACGTTCTTGGGCTCTTTTCTGGCCCTCGATTACTTCGGCCCATTACTGGCATGTTCCCCTAATGGGCCAAATTTGGCCCGTGGCTAGAATCAGCCCGTTTGTGGCATGTTAACCCGTTGCGCCGTTTCCAGCCCGTCCTATATTCTGGCCCATTAACGAATTATGCCTATGCCAGAATTAAGCCTTTGTTGTCTTCCGGCCCGTTAATGACCCATTACCGTGCTGGCCCAATACCAATTACGCCCGTTTACGGTCCATGTGGACCCATTTATCCGATGGCCCGAGGCCCACCGATTCTACGGCCCGTTGGAGGCCCATTTATCCGACGACCTGTAGGAGGCCCATGGATCCTACGACCTGTAGCAGGGTCAAGGTTACCATGGTCTGTATATGGCCCATGGTTGTTGCGGCCACTAGCAAACCAGGGAAAAACAAGACTAGGAAATAAATAAGCCCAAAACTAATGCTAGACTATTAAGGCGATTGCACAGATTACATCCGCTGGGCATCAAAGTTCGCCACGAGTGCAAATATAGGGAACACCCTACACTATACAAAAATGGCTTGCTGTTTCCTTCAGCCGATGGCTGCACGTTAAGAACAAATTTTGTATCGCAACAAAACAAATTACAACCATAAAACAAAAGGAAGGTTGGCATAAAAGTTAACAGTATGGCAGATAAATGCACCACGAGAAGTTTAGAAGCTCAGTTCATTTGACCCGACTGTTATGTTTTCATGTTGTATTGTCCGATGGAGCACCATAACCTCCGCCTTCATTTCTCCTAGGCTCCTGAACAACATACCAAATGTCTGATAGTCTGGTTTCAAAACCATGCATATCTTGACGACATCGAACAATGGTTGTCCTTGTTTCAAAAAGGGTCTTTGTTAGGGAATGGACTTGTGTCTGGAGCGCAGATATAACATTGTTTTGAGCTTGCATATCCTGATCATGAGGCAGTTTGGACGAGATTGCCTTAAAAACCAACCCAGTATTACACAGGAACGTGCTTTTGGCATTGTTAGTGGACAGTCTTGACCCATCGCAACAAGAGGTGACATTGCGGTTATAGTTGCCTCGTCACCTTCAGAAGGTGGCGGTTCCACCATTTTTTCCATAGCTTGCTGAAAAGTTGAGTTTTTACATTAGTAGTAACAGAACATAAGATATTAAGGAGGCATCAAAACCAAATAAAATAGCTTTGGTCTATATACATAACTTATTCTAGTGAACCCGTGTAAAATATTAGTTGTATTTTAATGCAAAGTACATAATAAAACCAGGTTCCAAACATATGACCATGTACCATGGCTAATGTATTGTCTATTTCTTCACATTGTATTGACAGCTAAGGATAAAGTGACAAATTTTATAATATGGTAAGCATAGTATGGCATCATTCATATCACAAAGCAACCGAAAACAGACAAACAAGCAATTGTAACATTGTGTGGGCAAGTCCAGCACGAAACTAGATTACAGATCAAGATCAAAGGAACATCACTCCTCTCTTTTAAATCTTGTAAGGTGCAATGATACGCTAAGAAAATTGTGTATAAAATTGAAGAGAGGAATAGACATTGGCTGCAAACCATGCATTTCAATGCACGAGTCAGAGTAAGTAGTAGTTAAAAGGCATGAGGATTAAGGAATTACAACAACGGCTTTGACTGGTGTAGTCATGCCCTTCGTCTTGCTGGTGTGACAATCCTTGAATATTTCCACAAAATTTGGTTCAAGTACTTTTTGGTCCTTGCAGGCTTTCTTCTGCATTTGGAACAAGTCAATATAGATCTGATAATATGGCACAGCGAAAAGAGCGAAGCAACAGCTGATTACAAGAGCCTTGCAGTGTGCAATATAGCTACGATATCCCATTATGCATTGGAATTTCACTATCTACGGTTGGCCTTGTTCTTTGAATAGTTCACCTACAAGAAAATAGATTTGTGAGGCACATGCGTAAATAGGAGTTCAACATGTGATCTGATCACATACATATAACATACCTGATACTTTGGATCAGACCAGTGTTTAACGAGCCCTCTCCAGTCTTCATCCGATATATTTTTCCACTGGATATGTTTGGGCAAGTTCACTGTTAGCCTTGCCTTCAAAGTGAGTTTTCCTCAAGTTATACCGATACTGTCGCAGAGCAGACTTGAAAACATGGGTGCAAGCTTGTCTGGTTGCATCATCTTGGCTATCCAACTTGAAGCTCATCTGTTGAAAATTATGGGAGTCTCATTATCAGCAACCTAGAAAGTATGGGACAGAGCAAGACGATATTACCAGTTTCCATACATAGCCATACTTACAGATAAATGATCGAGGAAGGTGTTGAACTGGGCTTTGTCTTTGTCATTCCTGTACTGAATCCATGTTGGGAGGATTGCTACCTCTTGAGCACTGCGTTGGTTTTCCCTTGAAGAGGAAAGGGTGATGCAGCAAAGTAGCGTAAGTATTTCCCTCAGTTTTTCAGAACCAAGGTATCAATCCAGTAGGAGGCTACGCACGAGTCCCTCGCACCTACACAAACAAATAAATCCTCGCAACCAACGCGATAAGGGGTTGTCAATCCCTACACGGTCACTTACGAGAGTGAGATCTGATAGATATGATAAGATAATATTTTTGGTATTTTATGATAAAGATGGAAAGTAAAATAAAAGCAAAATAAAAAGCAACGGAAATAACTAAGTGTTGGAAGATTAATATGATGGAAGATAGACCCGGGGGCCATAGGTTTCACTAGTGGCTTCTCTCAAGAGCATAAGTATTTTGCGGTGGGTGAACAAATTCTTGTTGAGCAATTGGCGAATTGAGCATAGTTATGAGAATATTTAGGTATGATCATGTATATAGGCATCACGTCCGAGACAAGTAGACCAACTCCTGCTGCATCTACTACTATTACTCCACACATCGACCGCTATCCAAAGCATGCATCTAGAGTATTAAGTTCATAAGAAACGAGTAACAGCTTTAAGCAAGATGACATGATGTAGAGGGATAAATTCATGCAATATGATAAAAAAAACCATCTTGTTATCCTCGATGGCAACAATACAATACGTGCCTTGCTGCCCCTACTGTCACTAGGAAAGGACACTGCAAGATTGAACCCAAAGCTAAGCACTTCTCCCATTGCAAGAAAGATCAATCTAGTAGGCCAAACCAAACTGATAATTCGAAGAGACTTTCAAAGATAACCAATCATACATAAGAGAATTCAGAAGATTCAAATATTGTTCATAGATAAACTTGATCATAAACCCACAATTCATCGGTCTCAACAAACACACCGCAAAAGAAGATTACATCGAATAGATCTCCACGAGAGAGGGGGAGAACATTGTATTGAGATCCAAAAGAGAGAAGAAGCCATCTAGCTAATAACTATGGACCTGAAGGTCTCGAGGTAAACTACTCACACTTCATCGGAGAGGCTATGATGTTGATGTAGAAGCCCTCTGTGATCGATGCCCCTCGTGAGCTCGAGCAGGCCCCAAGATGGGATCTCGTGGGTACAGAAGGTTGCGGCGGTGGAATTAGGTTTTTGTCTCCGTATCTGATTGTTTGGGGGTACGTAGGTATATATAGGAGGAAGGAGTACGTCGGTGGAGCAACGTGTGGCCCACGAGGGTGGAGGGCGCGCCTGGGGGGGGGAGGGGGGTAGGCGCGCCCCACTACCTCGTGGCTTCCTGGAAGCTTCCTTGACGTAGGGTCCAAGTCTCCTGGATCATGTTCGTTCTGAAAATCACGTTCCCGAAGGTTTCATTCCATTTGGACTCCATTTGATATTCTTTTTCTGTGAAACTCTGAAATAGGCAAAAACAGCAATTCTGGGCTGGGCCTCCGGTTAATAGGTTAGTCCCAAAAATAATATAAAAGTGAATAATAAAGCCTAATAATGTCCAAAACAGAAGATAATATAGCATGGGGCAATCAAAAATTATAGATACGTTGGAGACGTATCAAGCATCCCCAAGCTTAATTCCTGCTCGTCCTCGAGTAGGTAAATGATAAAGATAGAATTTTTGATGTGGAATGCTACTTGACATAATTTCAATGTAATTCTTCTTAATTGTGGTATGAATATTCAGATCCGAAAGATTCAAGACAAAAGTTTAATATTGACATAAAAATAATAATACTTCAAGCATACTAACTAAGCAATTATGTCTTCTCAAAATAACATGGCCAAAGAAAGTTATCCCTACAAAATCATATAGTCCTGCTATGCTCTATCTTCACCACACAAAATATTTAAATCATGCACAACCCCGATGACAAGCCAAGCAATTGTTTCATACTTTTGACGTTCTCAAACTTTTTCAATCTTCACGCAATACATGAGCGTGAGCCATGGACATAGCACAATATGTGGAATAGAATGGTGGTTGTGGAGAAGACAAAAAAGGAGAATATAGTCTCACATCAACTAGGCGTATCAACGGGCTGTGGAGATGTCCATCAATAGATATCAATGTGAGTGAGTAGGGATTGCCATGCAACGGATGCCCTAGAGCTATAAGTATATGAAAGCTCAACAAAAAAACTAAGTGGGAGTGCATCCAACTTGCTTGCTCACGAAGACCTAGGGCATTTTGAGGAAGCCCATCATTGGAATATACAAGCGAAGTTCTATAATGAAAAATTCCCACTAGTATATGAAAGTGATATCATAGGAGACTCTCTATCATGAAGATCATGGTGCTACTTTGAAGCACAAGTGTGGTAAAAGGATAGTAACATTGTCCCTTCTCTCTTTTTCTCTCATAATTTTTTTATTTGGGCCTTTTCTTCTTTTTTTATGGCCTCTTTTTTTTTTCGTCCGGAGTCTCATCCCGACTTGTGGGGGAATCATAGTCTGCATCATTCTTTCCTCACTTGGGACAATGCTCTAAAAATGATGATCATCACACTTTTATTTACTTACAACTCAAAAATTACAACTCAATACTTAGAACAAAATATGACTCTATGTGAATGCCTCCGGCGGTGTACCGGGATATGCAATGAATCAAGAGTGACATGTATGAAGGAATTATGAACGGTGGCTTTGCCACAAATACAATGTCAACTACATGATCATGCGAAGCAATATGACAATGATGGAGCGTGTCATAATAATCGGAACGGTGGTAAGTTGCATGGCAATATACCTCGAAATGGCTATGCAAATGCCATGATAGGTAGGTATGGTGGCTGTTTTGAGGAAGGTTTATGGTGGGTGTATGATACCGGCGAAAAGTGTGCGGTATTAGAGAGGCTAGCAATGGTGGAAGGAAGAAAGTGCGTATAATCCATGGACTTAACATTAGTCATAAAGAACTCATATACTTATTGCAAAAACCTACAAGTTATCAAAACAAAGTATTATGCGCATGCTCCTAGGGGGATAGATTGGTAGGAAAAGACCATCGTCATTCCCCGACCGCCACTCATAAGGAAGACAATCAATAAATAAATTATGCTCCGACTTCATCACATAACGGTTCACCATACGTGCATGCTACGGGAATCACAAACTTTAACACAAGTATTTCTCAAATTCAAAACTACTCAACTAGCATGACTCTAATATCACCATCTTTATATCTCAAAACAATCATCTAGCATCAAACTTCTCTTAGTATTCAACACTCATAAGAAAGTTTTTTTACTAATCTTGAATACCAAGCATATTAGGATTATTTAAGCCAATTACCATGCTATTTAAGACTCTCAAAATAATCTAAGTGAAGCATGAGAGATCAATAGTTTCTATAAAACAAATCCACCACCGTGCTCTAAAAGATATAAGTGAAGTACTAGAGCAAAACTATATAACTCAAAAGATATAAGTGAAGCACATAGAGTATTCTAATAATTTCTGAATCATGTGTGTCTCTCTCAAAAGGTGTGTACAGCAAGGATGATTGTGGTAAACTAAAAAGAAAAGACTCAAATCATACAAGACGCTCCAAGCAAAACACATATCATGTGGTGAATAAAAATATAGCTCCAAGTAAAGTTACCGATGGAAGTAGACAAAAGAGGGGATGCCTTCCGGGGCATCCCCAAGCTTTGGCTTTTTTGGGGTCCTTAGATTATCTTGGGGGTGCCATGGGCATCCCCAAGCTTAGGCTCTTGCCACTCCTTGTTTCATAATCCATCAAATCTTTCACCCAAAACTTGAAAACTTCACAACACAAAACTTAACAGAAAATCTCGTGAGCTCCGTTAGCGAAAGAAAACAAAAGACCACTTCAAGGTACTGTAATGAACTCATTATTTATTAATATTGGTGTTAAACCTACTGTATTACAACTTCCCTATGGTTTATAAACTATTTTACTAGTCATAGATTCACCAAAATAAGCAAACAACACACGAAAAACAGAATCTGTCAAAAACAGAACAGTCTGTAGTAATCTGTAACTAACGCAAACTTCTGAAACTCCAAATAATCAGCCAAAATGGGAAGGCCTAGAAAATTTGTTTATTGATCATCAGCAATTTGAATCAATATTTTATCACGTTCTGGTGATTTTTAACAATTATTTTCGTGAACAGAAAGTTTCTGGAAATTTCTGCAAGATCAAATAACTATCATCCAAGAAGATCCTATAGGTTTAACTTGGCACAAACACAAATTAAAATATAAAAACACATCTAAAAAGAGGCTAGAACAAAGATGTATTGAATAACAACAATGAAAAATATTGGGTTATCTCCCAACAAGCGCTTTTCTTTAAAGCCTTTTAGCTGGGCATTGATAATTTTAATGATGCTCACATGAAAGACAAGAATTGAGGCATAAAGAGAGCATCATAAAACATGTGACAAACACACTTAAGTCTAACATACTTCCTATGCATAGGCATATTATAGGAAAACAAATTATCGTAGCAAGCAAAAACTAGCATATGCAAGGAAGCGGAAAGGAACAATAGCAATCTCAACATAACGAGAGGTAATTTAGTAACATGAAAGTTTCTATAACCATATTTTCCTCTCTCATAATAATTACATGTAGGATCATAAGAAAATTCAACAATATAGCTATCACATAACATATTCTCAACACGATCCACATGCATGCGAAGTTGACACTCTTCCAAAATAGTGGGATTATCATTAACTAAAGTCATGATTTCTCCAAGCCCACTTTTATAAAAAAAAATCATAAGATTGAATATTATCCAAATATGTGGGATCTAAAGTTGACACTCTTCCAAACCCACTTTCAATATTATTGCAAACACTATTATCAATCTTATATTCATCATGGGGCTTAAATAAATTTTCAAGATCATAAGAAGAATCTCCCCAATCATGATTATTGCAACAGGTAGTGGACATAGCAAAACTAGCATCCCCAAGCTTAGGGTTTTTCATATTATTAGCATAATTTACATCAATAGAATTTATAACAAAATAATTGCAATCATGCTTTTTATTCAAAGATCTGTCGTGAATCACTTCATAAAGCACTTCATCACAATTTTCAAATTCACAGATTTCAAGCAAAACCTTATAAAGATAATCTAGTGCATCCAAATCACTAGGAATTGGTTCATCATAATTGGATCTCTTAAAAAGATTGGCAAGCGGATGAGGATCCATAGATATTAGCTTCTCTGTTTAGGAATAAATACTCAACTATTTCAACCAAACGAGAAAACGAGCCAAGTAAGACATCAAGGCAAACGAAAATACGAACGGAAAAAGGGCGAATAAAACGGAAAGGGTGAAGTGGGGGAGAGGAAAACGAGAGGCAAATGGCAAATAATGTAATGCGGGAGATAAGGGTTTATGATGGGTACTTGGTATGTTGACTTTTGCATAGACCTCCCCAGCAACGGCGCTAGAAATCCTTCTTGCTACCTCTTGAGCACTGCGTTGGTTTTCCCTTGAAGAGGAAAGGGTGATGCAGCAAAGTAGCGTAAGTATTTCCCGCTTTTTGAGAACCAAGGTATCAATCCAAGAGGAGGCTACTGCGAGTCCCTCACACCTACACAAAACAAATAAATCCTCGCAACCAACGCGATAAGGGGTTGTCAATCCCTACACGGTCACTTACGAGAGTGAGATCTGATAGATATGATAAGATAATATTTTGGTATTTTTATGATAAAGATGCAAAGTAAAATAAAAGCAAAATAAAAAGCAACGGAAATAACTAAGTGTTGGAAGATTAATATGATGGAAGATAGACCCGGGAGCCATAGGTTTCACTAGTGGCTTCTCTCAAGAGCATAAGTATTTTACGGTGGGTGAACAAATTACTGTTTAGCAATTGACAGAATTGAGCATAGTTATGAGAATATCTAGGTATGATCATGTATATAGGCATCACGTCCAAGACAAGTAGACCGACTCCTGCCTGCATCTACTACTATTACTCCACACATCGACCGCTATCCAACATGCATCTAGAGTATTAAGTTCATAAGAACAGAGTAACGCTTTAAGCAAGATGACATGATGTAGAGGGATAATTGATGCAATATGATAAAAACCCCATCTTGTTATCCTCGATGGCAACAATACAATACATGCCTTGCTGCCCCTACTGTCACTGGGAAACGACACCGCAAGATTGAACCCAAAGCTAAGCATTTATCCAATTGCAAGAAAGATCAATCTAGTAGGCCAAACCAAACTGATAATTCGAAGAGACTTGCAAAGATAACCAATCATACATAAAAGAATTCAGAAGATTCAAATATTGTTCATAGATAAACTTGATCATAAACCCACAATTCATCGGTCTCAACAAACACACCGCAAAAGAAGATTACATCGAATAGATATCCACGAGAGAGGGGGAGAACACTGTATTGAGACCAAAAAGAGAGAAGAAGCCATCTAGCTAATAACTATGGACTCGAAGGTCTGAGGTAAACTACTCACACTTCATCGGAGAGGCTATGGTGTTGATGTAGAAGCCCTCCGTGATCGATTCCCCCTCCGGCGGAGCTTCGGAACAGGCCCCAAGATGGGATCTCATGGGTACAGAAGGTTGCGGTGGTGGAATTAGGTTTTTGGCTTCGTATCTGATCATTTGGGGGTACGTAGGTATATATAGGAGGAAGGAGTACGTCGGTGGAGCAACATGGGGCCCATGAGGGTGGAGAGCGCGCCTGGAGGGGGGGGGGTAGGCGCACCCCCTACCTCGTGGCTTCCTGGAAGCTTCCTTGACGTAGGGTCCAAGTCTCCTGGATCATGTTCATTCTGAAAATCACGTTCCCGAAGGTTTCATTCCGTTTGGACTCCGTTTGATATTCTTTTTCTGCGAAACTCTGAAATAGGCAAAAAACAACAATTCTAGGCTGGGCCTCCGGTTAATAGGTTAGTCCCAAAAATAATATAAAAGTGAATAATAAAGCCCAATAATGTCCAAAACAGAAGATAAGATAGCATGGAGCAATCAAAAATTATAGATACGTTGGAGACGTATCAAGGATACGTGCATCACACCTAACGACAACCGCTGCCTCTGATACTAACTTTGCTGACTCTGTAGCATCACGTGGCCTTTTTAAACCTGCCTCCAAATGGATCTCCATTCTTCCTCCTCTAGATTTAGTTAACCTATCGAGCATTATCCTTGATGTTTGTTTCCTCTTGCGCCTAGGTGCTAGTCCAACAACGGGCATAGGAAGTGTTAGTGTACATCAAACTGTGAGACTACATATAAAGAAGCATGCAACTGTAACTTGACTCCAGCAATTACCTTCTTGTTGTTGAAGCTCACAAGGTTCATCTGATCTTGCCAACTTGTCTTGTGTCAAGAGTGCTTCGGAAGTAGTGTCAGGTGGCAAGGGAGCTTGGGAATGTGCTGCTAGCTGAGTTGACAAATGAGTAACTCATGCAACTGGTGGTACCGTGGAAGGTGTTGCAACAACTGGGGTTGTCTCTGCTTGTTTGGTGGCAGCTATTGGATTCTGTTTGGCTTGTTTTGCAGCTCGTGTAGCACGGGATACCCCGTTTGTACAATTTTCCGCTGGACTTTGACCTTCTATTGCACCATCAGTACTAGCAGACACTACAAAAAAAATACACTTCCGTGATGATACGTGTTTGTCATAGTAGGTCGCATTTTCTGTCATGCATGTACATCCATGACGATTTTATGACAGAATCAAGATAGTCATACCTGTCTTTGTCAGAGAAGTGTTCCATGACATTACCAAAATTATCATCACGGAAGTGTCCACTTCCATGACGATAAATCCCGCGTCACAGAAGTGCTTTCGTCAAGGGTGACCGACATGTGGCATCCACCGTAAGGGAACGCCGTTAAGCTACCGGGTCGGGTTTTGGATCCGATAACCCGTTAACAGCCCCGACCAATGGGGATTTTCCACTTGTAAAATCATCATTGGCTGGAGGAAACACGTGTCGGCTCATCGTTGGGACAGATGTCATCCACTCATTAGACAGAAGGCGCCTATGATACGTCGACACGTGGTACGGCCCAACAGAGGCCCATTCCCGTGAAAAGGCCTACTGTTTGACTTGGTCAAAGGTGGCGGGCGGCCCATGTAAAGCCCGTTAACGGCTGTTCGCATATAGCCCATTTATAGCCCGCTAACCCAAGGCCCATTACATCCTATCACGAATTAGGCCCGATGGCGTCATCTGGGCCACCCAATATGATTCGACCACTTTTCGCCGGCCCATGTATGGCCCATGACGTCTTTCGGCCCATATGAGGCCCTATGTAACTCTTGGCCTATTAACGACCCGTGGTGAAACTGGCCCGTAATGAAGAGTGTATCACTTTACACCCATTAACGGCCCATGGTGAAACTTATCATCATTTTACGCTTAGGGCCAAATTTCGCCTGCGGGTTACTGATCGGCCCGTTTGTGGTCTCATGTCGTTGGGCCGTTTTCATAGCGTCATCAAATATGGCCTATTAACGACGGCCCGTTATGGTCGGCCCACGAACGAACGATTCCAACTCTAGCCCATTTACGGCCATAATACGGTCCGTTTGGCCCATGTTTGGCCAATCGATCATACGGCCTGTATAAGGCCCATTGATGATACGGCCCGCAGAAGGCCCATTGTTTCTATGGCCTGTAGAAGGCCCATTGTTTCTACGGCCTGTAGAAGGCCCACTATTTCTACGGCCAGTAGGAGGCCCAGTGTCATTACAGTAAATATTAGCCCATGGTTATTGTGGCCTAGTTTTAAAAAATAGGTTATTGCAGCCACTAGCTAACCGCGGAAAAAGAACTGCAATGACTAGAAGCAAACAAATAAACAAGACAACAAGGAAATAAATAGGCAAGCAACTAGCGCTAGGCTATAGCGGCTATTACACATATTACATCCACTGGGCATCAAAGTTCGCCAACAGTGCAAATATAGGCAACAAAGCAGCATATCATATACACTGGTTGTCAAAGTTGGCGACCATCACAAATAAACGCCGCAGCAAAACAAATCCAGAACTGAAACCACTTCAGAAGATCTCAAGAAAAAAATATCCTGGGTACCCATAATGCTGGCAAGATGCTTAGAAAGCTTATTAACTTTCTCTTGTTTGGCGCTTAAATCCTCCAAATAGCATTGCAATGTAAAATATGCATCCGAATTCTGCAGTACTTCCTCGCCCTTCACTTCTGTAAAGACATCTGATAGATGTCTTTCAACTTGAAGTTGAGACTCAAGAAGACGAACTGATTCAGGCAGCGAGTTCGAAGAGCTTGTGCCAACAGTAGTGGCCATTAACTCGAACACTACATCAAGACAGGACTTTTGGGTTCCCTCTCTATCGTCAAGATAGTTTTTATCAGCTTTCTTGGAGACCAACAGGGATGTCTCACTATCTTGAACCTTATCTGCATTACTTCCTTTACCATTGGATAACGCGATCTTTGTTCTCCAATATTTTGTCCGCATTCTAAAAGAGAAACAAGCAGGCACATCACATGTTTACCATGTTGTATATGAAACTCATTTTGGTAAATGAGTTCAGTAGTAAAGTTGACACGATAACAACATGAAACAAACATATATCTATGTACCATGGTCACTTTATGGTCTATATCATTATAGTTTTTGTTGCCAAATCAAGATAGAGACACAGTTCAAATAATATTTGTTCAAGACAAAGCAGAATGGACAGAATATAAGTGTGGGTAACTATAGAGCAATAACAACACTTGTAATGTGCATGACATGAGAACGAATCGCTTTATTCAATTGAAACTGCAATCAACATAGAGCAGGTTACAACAAAGAAACCAGCTTAAAGAAACATGTTTAAAACATACCATTGCGCCATTGGAGTATCAATTCCATCCTTCAAATTTGAAAATAGTTGGTATGAGTAAATACAGTAATGCAAGAGCAAAGGAGTATGAACCATAGCTACAGAACTTGACCTGAGAACAAATCTTCTTCTCCTTTAAGCGTTGAGTTGGGATTCGGAGTGGTGGTCCTCGTGCTTTGGGCACTGCAGTTCCCTTATTAACTGCTCGTGTTTGGGTGCTCTGTAGTGGAGACGGTGCTATGTCAAGCTGAACTGGTTACTATCTGCCGGGTTGGGGTTAGAAGGGGTGTAGCTGGTTCTCTGTCCAACCGGGTAGGGGTACAATCTGAGAGAGTGCAGGTTATGTGTGGTGGATCTGGTCCTTGGGCAAGTACAACCGTGGTTCTATCTACATCAACTGGTAGCACTATCTTTTCCAAGACCGTGTTGTTACTCCCTTAGAATCGCCATCACGCTCTCCAATTCAAATGGTTGATAAACAAGAAAAGTAATTGAAAGTATAGACATTGTATGATAGACAAGTGCAATGGATAGTGGGGAATAAAAAAGGGCATGAAATAATTCATATTTATGTTGTCTAACCAAACAGGATAGCATGACACAATTTCACATATATGACGGCTAACTAAACAGGATAGGATGACAAAATTTCACATTATGATGGCTAACTAAAAAAGATGGAAAGACATAGTTCAAAATATGAGACTATGTAAACAAGATGACATGACATAACTATATAATGTGTTTATTAAATAGGTTGGCATGCCATAATTCACATACATTCACGGATAGAATGCCATAATTCAAAATATGATGACTGTAAACACTAAACAGGATGAGATGATATAATTATATGATGTCTTTATTAAATGGGTTGCCATGCCATAATTCAGATAGATAATGTGTATGTACTATGTAAACATGATGGCATGATATAATTCAAATATATGATTTATATAGTAAGCAAGTAAGCAGATGGCAATCCATATATGATGTAAAAACTAAGAAATGCAAGACAACATGCATGACATGGGTAATATAACCCTGCCAAGTTTGAGCATAGACCTCAGGGGGGAAATAGGACTGGTCATCGCCGAATCCTCCTCACGAGGAGCTCTGTAACCAGCAAGATGTACGCTTCAATGAGTAGCATTGTCACTTTCTGAATACCTTGTTTTCACTCCAGATACTTCCATCACCGCTTTAAATAGCTGATGCACAGGAATAGTAGTTGAATATACAATCGTTGTCGACAAATGGAACACGTAATACAAAAAAATGATAGCATGATATAATTCACATACATGATGATTGGCTAAACAACATGGCATTGCATAATTCACATATATAATGCCTTT
Source organism: Aegilops bicornis (assembly GCA_021605145.1). Lineage (NCBI taxonomy): Eukaryota > Viridiplantae > Streptophyta > Magnoliopsida > Poales > Poaceae > Aegilops > Aegilops bicornis. The sequence goes on along the minus strand of CM038672.1, from coordinate 435,634,457 downwards.
GCAACAAGATAGCATTGTATAATTCACATATATAATGTCTTGCAACAAGATGGCAATGCATAATTCACATATATGGTAATTAGACCTTTGAGCAATGTGGCATTCACACAAAGCATGTCTAAACTAATCAAATGACCTAGCAATGCGAGACACCACATCCACGATATGAGCAACATAACCCAGCCAAGTTAGAGCATACACCTCGGGGGATAGGATCGGTCATCCGTCTGAATCCTCCTCCGAGGAGCTATCCGTAATCAGCGAGATATGCGCTTCGAGATAGCATAGTCTGCTCAAGACCTTATTTTCACTCGAATTTGCCATCACCGTGTCAAATGGCTGATGCACACGAAGAGCAGCTTTAATGTACTAACATTGTTGACAAATGTAATATGTAACAAAAAAAGATGGCACGATATAATTTACATATAAGATGGTGGCTAAAGGTGATGGCATTGCAAAATTCACATATATGATGCCTGGCTAAATAAGATGGCGTTGCATAATTCACATAAACGATGAATAAACTAAACAGATGGCATTCTCACAAAGGATGTCTAAACTAAGTAGATGACATATTTGATGTATAAAGTAAGCAATGCAAGACACCATATGCATGATATAACCAACATCAGCATGCCAAGTTAGAGCGAAGACCTCAGGGGGTAAATAGGAGTTGTCTTCTCCTTCTGAATCCCCTCGTAATGTATATATCTTCCTCTCGATTACAATCCGAAATGCGTGGAGGGGGCTGCCTTTGCGCCTACCATGGAGCGACGTCGCATGAAATTTTATTGCCACGCAAGGCTCATCTCTTTTGCTCTACATGTTCGGTTCCATTGTTTACAATAAGCTGTCATGCATAGGAATAAAACATAGTGAGATTATGTAAGGAGTGCATGCAGAAATCCAGAGTGATGGTAGCAACCCGTGGATAGACCCAAAACCAATAATAGCAGTGCAGATAATGGCTTCAGCTTAAAAATACAGATAATGGCTTTTTCTTGCTTGTTTCCCACCCAACATGAAACTCATAGTAGACACCGGAGATTAACCGGATAGTAGAAAGATACTATTGATAGCGGCCCGATATGTACCCCACAACCATTTAAAAACTCAAGTTTGACCATTAGTTTGGAGTCGACTCGAGTCTAATCGGTGAACAGGACGATAAAGTAGCATGTAATATTAAGCGATGCATAACGTGGCAGACACGAAAGAGTGCGACCTCTCTTGAGGACCCGTGTAGTCCTCGAGGTCATCTGCCTTTCGGTTGATGATGGTAATGCAGTTTTCATGGCTGCCCGGGAAGAAAGATCCGAGGCGGCGAAAGACCTCTGGAGGCGGATCCCTCTTTGGACCCTTCGTCGTTGGAGCGGTGAAATGGGGTGGACGATGGCGCAGCAGGAGCGGGACAAACCACGCAAGGTTTTCTTTGACAACTATCTGTAAGAGAAGTAATTCTGTAAGGGCTCGTTTGAATTGGAGGATTCCAACAATGCAGGGATAGGAAATAGATAGGAATATGATAGGAATGCACGTGCAAAACAAAGAATTTTAAAACACAGGATTTCTGCCAATCTGGATGATTCACAACAATTGGAAGATCACAGGATGCAAAGAAGCATGGTGGGATTAAGTCAAACCACAAGAAAATGTACAATTATAATGCTATTATGCTACTATCTCTTAGTCTTGTGCTTCATGAATAGGAATTTGAAAAGGAGGACAAGTGAAAATGAAAATTCCTATGTTTTTCTTTCAAGGAGACACTAAAGGAACAAATCCGTGTGCTCAGTGGACAATATATATAACATGTAGAGTAAAAAAGAGATGCAACAAGTGTACAACCTCTTTGGTGAAGCCATGTCGATCTCAGCGTGATTGGGTTGGCTTGAGGATGCTCCGGCCGACTTTCTTTGTCGGAGGAGGGAAGAAGATCTTAGGCGTCTAGAGATGGAGCCCGAGGTATCGCTTCATTGTGATGGAGGGTTTCGTCGTTGGAGCAGCTCCGATGAGTTGTACGACGCCGAGGTCAAGCAGACAAGAGAGACAACGAACAACGTTAACTCGAGTGGAATTCTAATAGCATCTCCAATACATGACGTAAAATACATAACCACAAAGTGCTAGATTTAAAATACATCAGCCGCTTATCTACGAACTTAATCGCTTAAACTGAACTTAATCGTCAAACCGAACTTAACTGTCAAACTGAACTTAATCGCCGAAACTGAATTTTGTCATTAAACTGAATTTTCTTGTCAAACCGAACGCACTAGCAAGGTGAGGCTACACGTCGGTCGTGACTTTTTCATCTTCGGTCGATCGATTTTGCAGCTGTTGGATACGAAATCAAGGGCCTGCGGTTCATCTTCAACCTCCACCCCCCTGAGCCGCCAGCCACCGCCGGCCAAACAGCAGCCCCCCGCCGCCCGTGGCCGGCGGTGCACCACCCCGCCCGCCCCAAAAACACTCCCCACCGCCGGTCCGCTGCCGCCTCGGCCATCCCTCTAGCCCTCCCTCCCCGTGCCGAGCTTTTTCTCCGGCGATCCCCACGCCACCTCCCCGCCAACGCCCCGCCACCGCCGGTGACCACCGCCCCCATCCTGAACCCTAAGATAGATAGCGGGTACCTCTCCCATGAGCCCCCCTCCCGCTGCGGCTGGTTCTTCCTTCACCCCGGCGAGCCCCCCCACCCCCTGAAAATCGACTTACCCAAAAGTCGAATCAATCGACTGATGTGTAGCTAAATTGGAGCAGCATCGCAAGCAAGAGCAAGAGCGAGAGCAGCAGTGCGAGCAAGAGCAATAGCAAGAGCAGACCAGACAGGGGACCGAGAGCAAGAGCAGAGCAGCAGCGTGAGCGAGAGCTAAAGCAGCAACAGCTCCTACTGATGTGGACGTTGCCACCGAGGGAGCGACACCGTGGAGGAAGTGGCTGGCGACGCCGCCGTGGATGGAGTCGTGCCGTGTCGGCTCGGGACCGAGCGCCGGCAGCACCGTGAGATCGAATCAAGAAGAAAATGCGGCGATTAGTGTACAACCTCTTTGGTGGCACCGATTAGGCCGCAGCTTCATCCGAGGAAACGGTGATGATGATGCTCTTCCGGTGGTGCAGGTGAAGACGACGGTGTGGGAATGGAGGTGGCGCGAAAGATGAGGGGAACGTCGGGGCAGCTCCTTAGAGGTGGAGGACGGGGTGGATGAACCGGCGGGACGATGAGATCGATGACGGATCCTCATCCGGTACGGTGGATGAGGGACGTCGAGGTGTTGCTGTGGACGACGCGTCGTCGGGGAAGAGGCTCCGGTGGGTGGCGGATGAGCAGGGTGTGGGGTTTCGTCGCGGGTTTTCGCGGCCTCGGTGTACGAATGGGTGGGCGGATGAGATGGCAGTGGGGAACCATGGCTTAGAGACGCGCTTGTCCGAAATGTGGGGTAAGTTACAAAAGTACCCCCACCGATTGGAGGCGGTTCTTTCGGTTCAGGGGTACCACGGGCATTTCGCGTGTCGGGATTTCATAGGAGGTGGGAGTTTTTGCGCGCGTTGTAATTTCGGAATAGCAAGGCGCGTGTTGAGATGGAGGGAGTTAGCCGAGCACAACGAGACAAAGATATATCTTAAATATTTCGGGCTAACAAGGCGCTGGTCAAAATTTCGGACAAGCCTAACGGTATCTTGTACCAAATCAATGCTCACTACAAATGTCATTCAAAACTTTGAATTCATGTTATGCTCAATTAAAATATTTTGCTACGTGTATAATGCATGCACCCTACTACTCAACTGAACGTTTTAGTGCATTCCAAACGTATATACTACCGCTTCAATATGAACTAAATTTGAATTCGTTTCTCTATTTGAATAAGATCTACAATAATGATTGTTGTGAAGCCAAAGCATTTGAATTCGCTTTCTGCTTTTAATAAGATCTACAATCATCATTATTGTCAAGTTAAACCATCATTTGTGTATTATCTTCACAACACACCACATGATTAGTCTCGAGTTACATATGAACTATGTGTACTATATGAACTCGAACTAGATTTTTTGAATCCACTTTATTTTGATTTCAAATCACATTACATTTCCAGCTCTAGCTAGATCTTCATAATCTAAACCATGTCTCATATGTATAATGTGTTTATCACATTATGTATGGTGCCCCGCCCCCTACGCCTACAAGTATTTAGATGTGAGTTGCAAACACCACACATTACCACAAATTCAAATAAAATATGAGAATGTTCGATATATAGTATTGTTTAGATTGTTGGATATTTAGTTGTAAGCTGCAAACGCCACACATTATCACAAATTCAAATAAAATGTGAGATTGTTTGATGTATAGTATGGTTTAGATTGTTCGACATTTAGCTGTGAGTTGCAAACGCCATGCATTATCACATTATGGTATAACATGTGCACAACACGTGTATCACCGCTTATATTCATGCATTCAATGTTTAAAACACTATGATCTCCTATTCAAATATATGAATCCGCTTTCATATCAAATTATGATCTTTGTTAGTCTCTTACACCAACACAATCCTCTAACCTTTGTAGCTACCACTAACTTTCTCTCGTGCATGCACACGCCCTCCTCGCGCTCCCCCTCCCTCGACATTCTATCCACCGGGCATATTCATTTTTTTTCTTTAGGTCGTTCTCCCAGAGTCTCCACAACTCCTTTACGACACACACCGATCGATAAACCTCTCCAGCGATGCCTGCCTACAACATACACACACACCTTCAATCTCCTCCTTTATGTGTCCTTGCCTCGTGTCTCTCATACGGTCAGACACACGTGTAAACTCTCGCCTCTTTTCATCGATCTCACAACCGCACTCCTCCCCTATCTAGCTAGTAGTTGGGCCTCTCGCACCACCTCCTAGCTCCATTCTCTCTGTCTATCCGTCTCGCTGGGCCTTATTTGCCTCCAACAAATGGACGTACACCGGCCGATCTCTCGCTATACATATAGCTAGCTAGGTCCTTATAACTTGTTTTTACCCACACGTCAATCGATCTACCTCATTAGTTGTGTCTCTCCCTTCCTCCGACAAACAACAATTGATCTACCGATCTAGTTAGGTTTGCTTACCAAACACATGGTTCCCCTTCATCATCCATGGATGCGTCCCGCAGATCTATCACGCACATGCACACACGTAAACACATTCCCACTCTTATTGATAACATTGCAGTTCCACCCTCGGTTTGTCTAGTAGGCCTCTCCCACCATCTTGAGAAGCAACTCCATCACCCATCCAACAGTCTACCCTCTCCTCCCTCTCCTCCCTCTCTCTCTCTCTCTCTCTCTCTCTGTCCCATCATATTTCCCGTCCCTTCGCTTATGTATGGATGTCGACCGATCTCCCTCAAGACATAGCTGGGTCTCTCCTTCTCAACACATATATGAGTCGTTCTACCTCTATAGTTAGGCTTCTGCCTACCCCCCCCCCCCCCACACACCGATACATCAAGCGCTCTAGTCATGTCTCCCTGCCACACACAAACTTGACATGTGCCCTCTAACGTTCAGAGGCCACCGCCCTATATCTTTGACTTGCACACACACACAATTTCGATGGCTCTCTTCATCGATCTTGCACCCACCCACTTGATCCTCTCTTTGACTCTATCGATAGCTATGACCCCTCCCTCTCTTCTCGTGGATTGCCCGACCCTCTAGGTATGATATGGATAGGCCTCCATTTCACACACATTGCATGCAAAATTTTGTTTGAGATGTCATCGACACATATTCCTGAAAATAATTCACGAAAACAACCCCCACCCCAAAACAAAAAACACTCACGAACGCGGTTTGTATCTCCCACACACACCCACGTAGGTGGGGGACATGCACGAAGAGAAGAGGTGCATGCACGACGCACGCATTCTGCCTCTTTCCCAACCACACCCGCGCGGGTACACGGTGGAGCTCATTTCTGTATGAAAAAGGCAGCCCACGTGGTAATTTGGCACATGTACTGGTTGTCCACTTGGTGGAGGGTGGATCGTCTACCACGGGTGAACAAACAAATAGAGACTTAACGTGTTATGTTAAAAAAAGAGGCAAACCATGTGGGGCCTACCTTAGAGGCAAGGCTCTATACACTGGAGTACTTTTGATGTGTCCCGTCAACTCGCAGAACGAGGAGAAGCTTGCTTAGTATGTTGCCTCGCCCAGCAGGCGCGGTGGCTCACAGGATGAGGTGAAGCTTGCTCCGCCACGCCCGCCTCCTCGCCCATGCGCTGGTGGCTCGCAGGACGAGGAGAAAAATTTGCTACTCCCTCCATTTACTCCTCGTCCCTACTACCTTGGTTATAGAGATTATATCATATTGTTTGGAATATATATGTCCTTTAGTAGATTTCAATATGAACTACTAGTACATACTCCAAACAACGATGTATATAGACATATTTTAGAGTGTAGATTCACTCATTTTGCTCCGTATGTAGCACTCTCCCTCGCCTCGACCTCGCCCACGTGGTGGGCGTGCAACAATTCATTCGGTCTCATATAGCCGTAACAATATATACTGCACTACCATTATTGCTCGACTTCCCGAAGAGGCGAAGAGCCAATCGCAAGGTTAATATTTTGGAGATGCCAAGCGCAAGGTTATAGGAGAACGAGTAGTAGGTGCCATGTCATTTATAAATAAAGTTTTTTTCTTCAGTGGCACGTACGCAGTATGATAGGTTCATATGGAGAGAAAAGGAAACCACTCCACTATATACATAGTCAGGATGGGCCAGCCTACACGGTTGCTTGCTGGGGTTGCTCTCTTCACACTCTCTCGCACAAAACGACTGTGGCCACATCTCTAACATCCCGGCGGATCACGTCCGCTTGGGGAAGGTGGATGCTTAGTGTAGATGCGGTGGTTGCCGCCGACGGTGAAAACCCACTGTCGGCACGTCCCGATCAGGGGTCCCCGCCGTTCTCTCTCACAAAGCCGGTAAGGTTGCCTTCGTCCCTTGCTCACCCGCTGACGTGGCAAGTTGGCGCCTCCCGCCGCCCTCCTCAAGGTTGAGCTACGTCCCTCAGGTACAACTCCCTTTACAGCCGGCTTGCACCACTGCTCCAGCTGCCTACATCACTCCCTATGGATATTTCTCTACTTCTTTGCCCCGCACATACCCCTACTGGCTTCTACATACTGTATTTGTGATGAGTTTATGTCTCATCAACTAGTCCCAGTAATCTTATTCTAATCACGCTTCTTCAATTTCTTTGCCGCAGGGATGCTCATCTCGATTTAGGTAAAACTGCACAAAATGATCCGATGGTCAAAAGGTTGCAAACTTCATTTATTAGGAAGCTCGAACATTGCCAGCAAATTGAAGCCTGGTCAGGGTTCACGGTTCAAGGGCTAGGGATTGCATGGATCGTTTTTTTCTTTAGCTGCCTCTGTTCCAAAATAAGTGTCAACTTTAGTAGTAGTACAACTTTGTACTAAAGTTTGCACAAAGTTGAGACATTTATTTTGGAACGGAGGGAGTACATATTTGCTATGATCTGTCAATCATTGAGATGCAATAGCATGCATGTTAGTCTCCTTTGTATTTGATGAAATGTTGCAACGGGCAACCTTGGACGCAAGATACATGTAATAGAAGTTGGAAGCTTCATAGCATTGTACAAATTTATCTCATGATAAATTACAAGACGTACTATACTAGTACTTCCTCCGCTCCTAAATATAAGTCTTTGTAGTAATTTCACCATGAACCACATGCGGATGTATATAGATGCATTTTAAGTGTAGATTCATTCATTTTGTTCCGTATGTAGTGGAATCTCTACAAAGACTTGTCTACAGTAATAGCTAGCCCCCACTACTAAGAATTCTCTATCCTCTCCTTGAGCCACATCATCAAAATTGATGTAGCCGTTAGATGAAGTAAATCAGTCCATAATAGCCGTCTGATCTAGACGTTGAGAGGCTCCCACTAAGCCACATGCAAGCATGCAGAAATACCGTGGCACATGCATGTGAGTGGGTTTTAAATCACATCAACATGTGTGCATGCAAGCATGCACCGGTAGCATGCATGTAAGTGAGCTTTTGAGTCCCATTAACATGTCAAAAAGAAAAATATAATCCCATTATGCAGTAGGAGTTGGCTGATCTCTTTTCCTTACGTGGGATGATCTAAATGATGATGGGAGTTTATTTAGTTTGGCTACCACATATGTCATGCGGTTATAGAGTTTTTTTAGTTCTATGAAATCGATAATTTTGCGCAGAGAGATATACCGCTGTTCCGCGGCAACATGCAGGGACTCATCTAGTAATATTTAGGAACGGAGGGAGTACTATATAAAGAGTTAGGTGTCGCACGGTGATAGTGTGAGGTGGGCCATGTAATCACTGAGCCTGCATGTTTTCACTGCTCTTGCACGCCTCCGCTGTAAGAATGGAGAAAATTGTAATCTAGTAATCCTTTCGCCGAAAGCGCGGGACATCCAAAGGTCCTACCACCTCGATAATAAAGACCAATGAGTCACAAATCACATAGACCCAACAATAAGTTGGACGGACGAAGCAACCATCACTCTTGCGCCCGGTGAGAGGTCGCGTCCGCTTCTGCCCGGGCATGAATGCGGCACCGATTCTTTGGAGTGGCGCTGACTGCTTGGCGGGAAGCCTTGGCGATGGAGGGGCTTTGGGTGGGCCAGGCTGGTTAGGAGCGGGCGTGGAAGCTGTCCGCATGTCCCTACCGGACACGCCCGAAAACGAGAGGATGCACCGACTCTCGCGGCTAAAATCGTACACTACACAACATCTCTATATAGGAGTAGGTCGATCTGTCGCTCTCTCTACCACACACATGCTGTTAAACACACACACACACACACACACACGCACCTTGGTCCCGTTGCACCTTCTAACGTGACTTATTACACCTAGACGGAGGGAGTAGTAAGTATACGAGATACTGGTGGCACACCGACTTAAGTCGAATACAAGTGCCCAAATTTGTGTGCATGTTATAATAAGGATTCACTTAATATAGTACGTGAGTAAACAGAGGGATCAATTGGACAAAGGTTCCCAGCAAGAGCGAGATGTGTGAGGTAAGATACACCACTCGGGCGCTTTTAATTTTTCTTATTAATTTGTTTGTTTCACCCTCTAACTGGTGGGACCCAACGCATTTCACGTGGAGAGAGGTAAGGTGACTAAGGCTGCATTATTTCTGCACCACTGTGGATTCTTACCACCAAAGCCACATGACACGATTATGATTGAAATCCCAATGACTCCCACACACAAAAAAACACGGCATGCTTGTCACACGAATGCAGGAATGTATAAAAGGTTATTTCCCTCTTGTTGAACATAACGGGAGGGTTGTGTAGCTGGTTAGCCTGTTCGCTCATCAAACTTGAGGTCTCGGGTTTGATAACTACACTTAAGCATAATTTGTGCCAGGAGGATTCTTTGACTGGTCAAAATGTTTTCTAGGGTTTGCACGCTTCACACTCTCTCTCCAGTATATATATACACGCTGGAGCCTCAGCGCTTGTAATTGCTCTCTTCACACTCTCTCGCCCTCTCCCGCTGGAGCCTCAGCGCTTGTAGTTGCTCTCTTCACACTCTCTCGCCCTCTCCATATCTAAACAAGACTTCGTTGGCATCTCTCTCCCCTCACTGTTGCTCAAAGAGCCGGCAGGATCCGTCCGCTGGGAAGGGAAGGAGGCTTATTTGTCATTGTCGGGCGAGGGACTATCGGCCACTGTTCACTTTCCACCCGGGTGGTGGGAGGGCCTCCGACACCTTCTTCTTCGTCAGCCGTCTCTGTCGCCCACCGAACTACGCCCCAAGAACCTTAAGGTATAATTTACTTAGTCCACATGCATTGCTCTAGCTGCATGTATACCATGAATCTAGGACGTGGTTCAAAGAGGAAAGGAGTGGGGGAAAGTAGTGGGAAAAGTTGTATATAGCATGAATCTAGGACGTGGTTCAAAGAGAAAATTAAGGGGGAAAGTTGTATAGCATGAATCCAGGACGTGGTTCAAAGAGGAAAGGAATGGGGGAAAGTAGTGGGGAAAGTTGTATCGCATAAATCTAGGACGTGGTTCAAAGAGGAAAGGAAGGGGCGAAAGTAATAGTTCAAAAAGGAAAGGAAGGGACAAGGCTGTAGAGTTTGAGCAGGACTAGATTTGCTGCGCTCACATAAGGAAAGGTGTCTAAAGATAACAAAACTGGGACCAACACAAATATGCTCCCTGGTTGTTTGTTCTTTGTTGCAATAGGCATGCATGACCACAATTACATCGGTAGATGCACATGGTGCTGGTCGTCCTTGTCGTGCAACTCATTAGTTGTTGTTAATCTAAGGCTGTTTGGTTAAAAACTCCCTAGTCCCTACCGCTTGGTTCCAGGGACTAAACATGGACTAGAGGTTATTAAATGACATGCTAAAAGACCATGTTACCCTTAGTAATGAACTAATAGAGACAAGGTGCGATGCGTGGCGGGGCAACTGTTGGAAAAGTCCCAAAAAGACTCCCTCGGGTCTTCTTTCTTTAGTCCCAAATGCCCACTTTTAGTCCCTAAAGTCCCTCCTGTTTGGTTTAGATGGGACTGACATGGAGTTTTTTTAGTCCCTACACCAAAATGTCCCTGTAAACAAACACCCTCTAATAATGCCGCTGGAAAATTGATGCAATGCCACCGTTAAAAGCAAATTACATGTTTAACGAATTTTATTGTTAATATAATCTCTATGTTAATATTAACCAATGCCACCGTTTGAGAAATGCTACTGTCTTTCTTTCTTTCCCATTTAGATAAGGTAGATGCTTCTTTTTGTTGGCTTCGTGTCATCCACCGTTATTGACCACTAATTGTTTCCTTTGGACCTCTGTGTAAACAGGTTATCTACTTCACCTCGTTGCCATTGTGACCTTTTGTTGCCTTTGCACAAACACTTTTGTTTTAAGAGTGTTTTGTGCAGTTCAACCAAAATGTCACACCGACAACGTTGCTTGATTGCTTGATCTTAGTGGAACTGCACAAGAGGAGATCTTACTTCCTACCCGTTAAGGCAAATTTGGTTCAGATCTTCTTCTTGTGAGTTGTTTGAATTCCGCATCATGAGAGGTCAGTACTAGCCTTCTTTCACATGATTCTGCAGTGTGCTTTCATATGTTATGCTACTTGTACGATAATGTTGCTTGATTTTAGTGAGCTGCACAAATGGAGACAAGGCTTCCAATCTGTATGTGCACCGTAATATCCCATTGAGATAAGATAAGGATATTTCACAACTGCTGGCCTGTATTTTGCCACTTTCATCAGAAAATTAAGTTTAGTACTATACTTGTGATCCCTAATTGACATGCCAAATCTTACATTGAAGGCGAAGAACAAGCGGAAGAAAAACAAAAATCAACTCCCGGTGCTGTAATGAAGCACTAGAACTGTGATGACACAAGTAATGATATAGTTTTGCATCTTAATTTATTGCTATGGCTGGAACGAGCAATTGTTTTGCTTGATTTGATGCCACTCTTAATGTAATATGTAATTATCTCTACTTGTGCAAATAGGGATCTTCTTTGAAGATACCATATATTTTAGTGGAACCGCACAAGAAGATATTGGAAACATTAAACTAATCGAGGAGTATATAGTAAGCATGGCCACCACAAGAGATAGCAATGAGATGGTTCTGGAGAAGTGCTGCATCTGTATGCTCTACACAATAAGCCTCCTGACAAAGGTTGGTACTCGCCCCTTGATTTCATCCATATGATTGAGCTTTGTCATCTCTATTGGTGTTGTGCTACTGTTTAGATACTGTCATGAAAAAGTGGTATTGTCCTTGAGAAGTGCTTCATACATGCAGTTTTAAATATTTCCTTTCCTTTTTTCGAGCAAACATGGATGCTAGCATTTAGTAGTCCTCTTGCCTTTGCACAACAGGATCATCTTCCTCACGAAGAAGAATATGGAGTACGTGAAGTGACTAGTTCCGATTATGCGGGATGAAGAAGCCTGTCTATCTTCTCATCGGAAGGAGCAGGTTGAAGGATGGTTACGTTACTCCCCACAAGACCAAACTAACTTCATTTCGGAAGGACCGATAAATCTCCATTTTTTGCTTTGTGATGCGCGAGTACAATGTTGTTCTAGGATTCTTTACGGTGAGTTCCATTTTTCTAAAAGTGTGCTCTACATGGACCATGTATATGCTGTTGAAACTGTCAATTCATAGTACAGCTTTGCTTTATACTAATCACTTTTTTGTATTTGTGCAAACAGGGTGCTCGACTTGATTTCAATGGGAACTGCACAAAATGTTCATGAATACATTGAATCATTCATTTCCACCACAAGAAAGGAGGTGCCGATAAGTTCAAGGCGTTGCAACATATAAGGGCAAAATCATACAAGCTACGCGCGAATTTGGTTGATTTTGGTGGAACTGCACAAAAAGAACAGCTGGTTTATTTAGCACGAGGTGCCATGTCAATGTCGAATTGATGGCAAACCCCGCCCATTCCACAATCGTAGGCATTTGATATTTTGGAATGGGACAACCTTGTCAAATTTTGCTCATTGATTTTAGCAAGACATGCGTTTGATATTTTCGAATGGGACGCCCTTTGCTGTTAGCAGCGTCGATCAATTTTTTCTTTATTCTTTAGTTGTGAAGTAAATATTGCCTGTGACATGTGAGTCGCTAAGATGCATAATCATCGATTGTTTTGAATGTTCTCTATGAATTGCCAGGCCTGTGTGTTTGATTGCAATGTACAGAAACGCTAAAAAGCTGCTCAAACTCTTTGTACTCCTTCTGTTCCTTTTTACTTTGCACATTGTGAAAGTGCATACTTTTTGTATAAGATTGGTCAAAGTAGAGATACTTTGACTGCAGACAAAACTTGTATGCAGACTAGAAAGGACCGGAGGGAGTACATGTGAAATCGCTGCAAACGAGGTGATCACCACAGGAATAATGCTAGTATCGTATTGTTTTGCATGTTCATCCAATGCCGTGATATAGGAATTGAACTAATCAAAATAAATTCATTCATACAATCGTCGGATTTCATATAAACATGCCGGATTTCATTACATTTCATACATTCTTCAACTAAAAAGCGGTATACCGGAGGTACAATTAATTAACCGGTTACCCACTGTGTCCAGGCCGAACAGAAAGCTTAAGTGACTTAGCTGCAGGTGCAATTGCGTAACTAACATGTGGCCTGTTGGGCCCACGTGTCGCCAGCCAATCGCACCAGCAGCTAAGTAGAAGCAAAGATTCTTCTCGGCGCAGCTCTCCGACTCCACGTCGCCGCCAAGAAGCTAACCGGCCGTCAATGGTCAACCCACCTACCTTGGCTTCAACCGAAGGGTAGCAGCGGTGGCCTTACTTGGACCCGAGCGGCGGCGACCTATCATGTTCTACTCTTCCTTGTTTTCTGTGTGGCGCGACCTCGTTGTCAGTGGGGCGGAGCCGGCGATGTCCTCTGTCTCGTTGCCGGCGGCCGGCGCCTTAGCGGAGCGGTGGAAATCCTCCCCCACATTGCCGGCAGGGTGGGCCTCGGCTGAGCCGACGATGTCCTCTGCCTCGTTGTTGGCGGGGCGGGGCCTCGGGCGGGCGGCGGTCCTCTGCCCTCGTTGTTGGCGCCACGGGCCTCGGCGGAGCGAGGCCTCGTCCGACGCCAAATAAGCGGGGACTTCGTCCGGAGCCGGCATTGTCCTCTGCCTCGCCCTCGGTCTCGCCAAACAGCGCCGCCCGCTTCATCGCCGCCCTCTTTGCTAGCCTCTTTGTAGGCGGCCGCAGCCTCTGCCACCCGCATGCGGTACCGCCCGGCCGAGGCGGCCCCTTGCAAAGCGGAGCGGTACGAGTTGAGCAGCGCCTCCTGCTCCGCCCGCTCCGCGGCGATCTGCTCCGCCGCCTGCAGGTGCTTCTGGAGGAGATGGTGGTTGTAGGAGGCGTTGGCCTGCGCCTCCCGGAACTGCTCCTCACGCATCTGCCTCACCCTGTCCATATATTGGGCATGGGCCTCGCCGATGGTCATGGTGCAATGCACCGGCGAGGATGGCGCGGCAGAGGGGGTTGGCGCCGGATCATCGACTACCATGGTCTCCATTGGGACGTCGTCGTCCTCCGGCTGCCTGCCGGCCAGCCGGTCGGCAGCAATGGCTGCCATCTCCTTGTGGTCCGTCGTCCGCCCATCCCGAAGAGCGCTGGAGCGCGAGGAAGCCATGGTGGGCAGTAGTGGTGTGGACAGGAGAAAGGGAACGAATGCGGATGACTGCGGCTATGGCCGGCGCAGCAGTTTATATAGCAATGGTGGCGGGCGGAGGGACGGACATGTGGCGCCGGAGTAGCCGCCTCGGCAACCGCGTATCATTAATGGGCGGCAGATGGATGACGGACGGACGACACTTGTGTCGCTTTGAAGGCGGAGCAATCGTCTGCACCGGAAGCGGGCGGGCGGCGCCGACTGTTTTGGGCGATACAAGGGCGAGGAGATGACTTTACTTGGAGAGGATGACAATGGGGACCCACCAGGTCCATAGCCTCACGTACGCAAGTTCCTCCTTATTATATATATATATATATAACTATAATATATTTTGCTTCCTCCAGGTTTCCTGACATCACAGTCGCACACCATTGTCAACCTATGTAGTAGTCAATAAACGAGAGAATTGCACAAGAAGCGGCCGATACCGGGACCATGCAGCTCGAAAGATTTGTGTTTTTGAGGTGTGAGCACTGCAGAGTTTTTGATGTTTAGCCCAGATATTAATTTTTCTCCTCCGAATAACAACGAAAACATCGCTGCAGGTATTAATGGGTCAGGGTGTGGCCCGTCTAGCCTAGGCAAGATATCCAGCCCAGATATTAATTTTTTTCAAGCTGAAAATGGCTAGCCCAGCTATACTTTTTTTTAGGAATACCCAGGCAAGGTCAAGTTGTTATTCTCCGTCCCACTGGGCTGCAAATCTTTCCTAGGAGGGAGGCATTAGGCTTAACAAGAAAATGGGCTTTAAGAAATAAAAATGGGATGTAATTATAAAAACTGTGCAGTAACTATAAAAAAATGCACCAAACACGTGATTACTTTATAAAATATTATTTTTGGATATTGAAAATTTTAATTTTATTAATTGTTGCGAGCGCAATGTTTCGTTGGATTTTTAGGTAATATAAATTTGTATTGAAATTCTATTTAATCTGACTAGAAATTTCGGGATAAAAATATTTTGGATCCCATCAAAATGTGGGAAATTTTATTGAATTCTGTTTTGAACGGTTGGTTGAAATGGGCTGTAATTTTAACAAACTGTAAGTGAGCTGTAGTAAATTCTATTAGAATTCAAAAATGGGCTACACATTCTTACAAATCTCAAATGGGCTATAAGTTCTCTGCCACACACTTACGGCCTTACTAAGTTGACGCGTCCCTAAAAAAACAGAGTTGACGCTGTATGCAAGGCTTTGTCAACTTATAGTCAACACACGGTTCTAGTAAGAAGGGCCGTTGGATGTCCATCCAACGGATGCCGTCTTCTTCTTCAATCTCGGATATTCTAGCTTCACCCGCCCAAAAAATGATTCCTCCCCCTGACATCTGGGGCGCACCGTTTCGGAAGCTGACCTGTGGGCCTACTAAGTTGACGTACCAAGGGATTTGTCAACTTAGTCAATGTAAACAATTCTAGCTGCAGTGAACGTATGATGTCCATCCAACGGTTGTCGTGCTTCTTCAACCTCTGGTCTTCTTGCTCCAGCCGCCCAAAGCAGCGCCGGTCGTGCCGCTTGCTCCCGCCTCCCGTGGCTGGCTGTGCTGCCGCGGAGGCCTCACCGCCCCCTACTACTCCCACCGCTGGCCAGGCCATCTCTCCACTCACCCACACCCCCTGTTATTCTCAAGGGCGACGGCAAAGACACCAACCGGTGAACCTCGTGATTCTCTCCACGTGTGCATCCACTGCCGCGTCTTCCCCGGCTCCGCGTCGTCCTCTTCCTAGGCCTCGCCGTCATCCACAGCCCTGGTGCTCTTGGCGTGGCGTGGTTAATGTGGTGAAGGAACGACTTCCATCGGACATGGACTGTACATGGAGAGGCTGACAGCTGGGTCCACGGCAGCCGCAAGGAAGTGCCTCCTTATTACGCGCAAAATAATTATTCCTCCACCTGAGAGCAGGGACCCACCGGACGGGCCACCGTATTTCGCGAAAAAAATGATTAAGCCCCGATTCTTTGGGACCCACGAGCTACATCTTCACACGCAAGGAAGTGCGTTCGAAAAAAAAATGATTCGCCCCCCTGACTGCTGGGACCCACCAGCTACATCTTCACACGCAAGGAAGTACATCCGAAAAAAAACGATTCACCCCCGACTGCTAGGACCCACTAGCTACACCTTCGCACACAAGGAAGTGCGTCCGGGCAAAAAAAAAAACGATTTGCTCGATTGCCGGGACCCAGTTACACCTTCGCACGCAAGGAAGTGCGTCCGGCAAAAAACAAAACGATTCGCCTCGACCGCTGGGACCCACCAGCTACATCTTCGCATGCAAGGAAGTGCTCGGCGGTTGGGACCCACCGGTCGAGCGTGCACGCGTTGCCATTACGGTCGGGGCGATGTATGCGTACATACTGGTCGATGTAGAGGGGCGCACGTGTCGTAGTAGAGGCGTGCACGTGTCGTAGTAGAGGCGCGTACATAGCATGTACACGTACATACAACGGCCAGGGTGCAAGAAAGAAAATACGGCCACGTATGTGTACATACGGGCAGGGTCTTGAACGCCTACTTGCACATACGTACGGCCAGGGCTCGTGTACATGGCTGGGTCGGAACGGAGACACAGCGTCGTCGTCGTGTTCATGGGGAGGCAACGGAATGCGTCGTGTTCATGGGGAGGCAACGAAATACGTCGTGTTCATGGGGAGGCAACGGAATGCGTCGTGTTCATGGGGAGGCAACGGAGTGCGTCGTGTTCATGGGGAGGCAACGAAATGCGTCGTGTTCATCGGGAGGCAACGGAACGCGTGGGAGCCAACCGGCTGGGTCGGAACGGAATGCGTGGTCGTGTTCATCGGGAGGGCTTGGACGGAACAGGCGATGGAAACGAGGCTCGCCGCATCAAGACAACGGAGGAAACGGACCTCCCACGTTCGAACGGGTCCCGTTGATCGGGAGGGGTGCAGCGCATCGCAAAATGGAGGAAGCGGACCTCCTACGGTCGAAACGGGGTCCTGTTGATCAGAGGGTGTGGCGACCGCAAAAGCATTTAAACGGACCTCCTACGGTCGAAACGGGGGTCATGTTCATCGGGAGGGGTGTGGCGCATCGCAAAACGGGACTCCACGGGATACTGTTCATCTCCACCGTCGACCTCCTCCAGCCTCCACGGGCTACCGTCGACCTCGCCCAGCCTCCACGTGCTCCTGTTCATCCAGCCTCCACCGCCGCTACTCCACCGGCCATCGCTCAACCACCCCTCCACCGCTTCATCGTTCATCCAGCCCTCCACAAAGATGGGGTCCTGTTTAACCACCCCTCCACGGGAACCCCTCCACCGCTTCATCGCTCATCCAGCCCTCCGCACGACGGGGTCCTGTTCATCCAGAGGCAACGCCACCGCCATCGCTCATCAACCCCCGCAACGCCATCGCTCATCCAATCGATCGGCTTGATTAGCGGCGATGGCGAAGAATCGCCGACCGGGTTCGATTAACAACCATCGATCGATCGCCGGGTTCGATGAACGCGTAACTGCGGTCTGTCGCCGGGTTCGATTAGAGCCCAACGCCTCGCCGGGTCGATTAGAGCCAACGCCTCACACACACACACGTCGTGTCTGAGAGAGACACGCACATCGCCGGCCCCCGACCTCCCACCGTAACCGGAACTCCCGAAATTTTCCTCCCTCGCTTCTACCACGGTTTTTTCCGTCATGGACGCCCAAAGAATGTCATGCTTGTGTCTCCGGCCTGCCTGTGACGAAAAGCCCATTTTCTGTCATGATTTTTTGTCATAAAAGTAGGAGCCCACCACATCTATGATGATACCGGTTTTGTCACAATTATCGTCATAGAAGTGTCATATGTGTGATGTAAATTTTTTCGCTCGCCCAAAATGTCACGGATGTGTCTTTTTTTGTAGTGAGAATCTGCATAATTGTTCCGCCTGCTTCCGTGTGTCCTTAGTACTAACACCATCGCCTGTCATTTTGTGTTCTTTCCTCTTTCTCTGTGCCATGCTAAGTCAAGCCGACAAGAAAAAGGAATAAAAATTTAGTTCTTCAGAACAAATTGATGCTTGATACAGACGAACTGAACTTTGATTTTAGACAATCACATGATAGGAGGATATAATATGTACGAAAAACAGGACGGCATGAGATAATTAGAACTATGATGTGTAAACTAAGCAGAAGGCATTTAACTAAATTAGAAGCAATGCAATGGAAGGTTGACACCATATAAAAGATGCTACAAATATCGCTATGCCAAGTTGACAGTGTCTTGTCATAACTGGCGTTTAAACAAATGTGAAGCAGTACAAGAAATAAATCATATGCAAGAGGCAAACAACATCACCCTACCAAGTTAAATGTCTCCCATCATTAGTGCCATTGCATATTCACATCATTGCATATTCATAGCTTATGATGTGTAAACTAAGCAGAAGACATTTCAACAAATTAGAAGCAATGAAAGCTAGACACCATATGTAAGATGCAACGAATATCACTCTACCATGTTAAAACTGTCTCGTCATTAGTGCCATCTCAACAAATTAGTAGTACAAGCTAGAAAATAATGCGAGATGTAAACTATATTAGACTCCCAAGTTAAACGTGTCTTGTGAAAAGTGATTGTTGCAGGTTACACAACAGTATTACTTTGATGTAAGAACATGGTGTGTTAGACAAATATTGTATGTTTTAGAAATAGGAACACGTGTCTTATTCACAAGTATAATGTGTAAAGTAAGCAGATGGAATTCAACAAAATTAGAAGCAATACAAGCTAGACATCATACATAACATGCAACCACATATAACAGTGCCAAGTTAGAGGGAGCACCTGTGATGGTGCACTAGGGGAGACGTGCTCATCATCAACACAACTACGTTGAGTGTCTATGCATGTGTTGTCTTGAAAATCTTCTTGCCACTACTCCCCAGCTCCCCATGTACAGTAGCTAGGGTTTGTCAGCTGGTCCAACATCACCTATTTTTTACTATTATAGAGGAAATGCCACTCCAAAAGTTGACCAGGTTTATCATTTATGCATCGGTGGAGGTATACATGTTTTTTTCCGACAAAAAGTACATGTTGGTTGTGCGGTCATTGTCCATATGCTCGTATTGCTTCTGCTAATCTAAAACTATCAGTGGTAAAATGAAGCAATGCCCATGTAGAGGCGTTGACAATTAAGATGCCGCTATTAATCTTGTTCCACTGCTAAAACAAAGTAACGACACTACTTAAATATCATTTTTATATTTTTGCAAATAGGGATGCGTATCTCCATATTTGGGCATGTCTTCCTCAATTTTTAGTGGAACTGCACAAAATTGGATGGCCACTGTTGCTTAGTTCTTCCTTTTTCGAGCTTGATTACCGAGAAGAAACAAACCACAGTGAGGTATCAAACTTCTTTGGTGCCTAACCCAAACATGATGCCAAAATTGATGATGCATCACGCCACAATGAGCTATCGATGAACATGGTTGCGTCTCATGGCTGCATCGGCTGGTGAAGCTGATCGCTGTTCAATGAAGAATGGGCTGTCTTCCATCAGTGCTCTTTGCTTGGTACCACAAAGACGATATCCTTCACCAGTTCATATTGGAGCAGTCGTTTACGTTGGTGCAATTTTATCACACAATTGGATATGAACCAAATGTTTCCTCGAAGAAGCAGCGACGTTGGTACTAAGAACAAAAGTTTTGTATTGATTTCTAAGCCTTCTCACAACTTTGTCTTCAGCTACCCTGTAATTTTATTTGACCAGCTTTTAACTAAATATGTGGTCTGACTTTGATTAAAAATATGGTGTGGACTAAAAACCCGGATTAAGGTAGTACCCCTTCGTTTTTATTTACTCTGCATATTAGATTTGACTGGAGTCAAACTTTAACACAACAAACCATAATTATTGAGAGAGGGCAAACTGTACATACAAAATAATTGAAATTGAATTTCTTTATTTGTACACACTCTGACACCTTTCCGATAATTTGGCGCGCGTGTGGTTGTTCACCTAACGGAGGGTAGTGTACCGCACGTGAACGACAGGAAGTGCGACCAGGACGCGTGGATCGTTACTTGATCGTAGTTTTCTTCACTGGTATGATAAATAAAGAGTTTCGTTTCGTACACAATTTAAAATGATTGTTACGGAGAGAAAAAGAAAACCACTCCACTATATT
Source organism: Aegilops bicornis (assembly GCA_021605145.1). NCBI lineage: Eukaryota > Viridiplantae > Streptophyta > Magnoliopsida > Poales > Poaceae > Aegilops > Aegilops bicornis. The sequence goes on along the minus strand of CM038672.1, from coordinate 435,613,995 downwards.
AGTACTATATAAGCTAGAGCCTCATCGCTTGTTCGCTAGGGTTTGCACCTCTTCACACTCTCGTTCGCTAGTACATACACTCTCGTTGCACTACATATATATATATATATATATATATATATATATATATATATATATATATAGACACACACACGCTGGAGGCTCAACGTTCCTTTGCTAGGGTTTGCTTTATTCACAATCTCTCACCCTCTTCATCAGATCTAAACAAGACCGCGTCTCTCTCTCTCCCCTCACAGCTGGTGAAGGAGCCGTCCGGATCCAGTGGCACCAGGAAGGAGAGGAGGTGCAACGTTCACTCTGTTGCCTTTGGCGAGGGAGGCAATCCACTGCCGGCTGCCGTTCTCTTTCACCCAGCGCCTGTGCGGGAGGGCCTCCGACCCCTTCTTCATTGTTGCCGTACGTAGTGTGGGCAGATCCGGCCTCCCGCCGCACGCCTAGCCACATCCTCGACGACCCTAAGGTATAACTTTCTTTGAAACCGTCATTGCTCTAGCATGCAGATCTATTTCGATTCTGTAGTAGAATCTAGGTCTTTTTTCAAAGAGGAAAGAAGGGAGGGTGGGTGGAGCATAATCTAGGACGTGGTTCAATGAGGAAAGGAGGGAGGGAAAGTAGTACAGGCTGACTATCCAGCCGGAAAAGGGAAAAGGGGGTAACCCAGTACACACATCTGTAAGGAACCAATCTCTTTGTTGAAAAAGGGAATAAACCGGGGGCTCGGGTAGTTTGTGCAGGACTAGATTTACTACCCTCACATAAGAAAAAGGTTCAAAGAGAACAAATATGGGACCAACACTGATATGCTTCTTGGCAACATACTCTGCATCACCCATTTATACGTGTGGACGCACATGGTGCTGGCATGTCCCACGTCCCATACAACTATTTTGCTGTTTTTAATCTAAGAATGCGACTGGAAAATTGGAGCAATGCAAGTGTTAAAAGTAAATTACATTTTAATGAATGTTATTTTAAGAGAATGTCTCTATTAATATGAATCAATGCAACTATTTTAGAAATGCTACTGTCCTACTTTGTTTTCCATCAATATAAGGTAGATGCTTCTTTTTGTGGCCATATGATTCATCCTTCTTTATTGGCTAGTAATTGTTTCTTTTTTACCTCTGAAAATAGGGACATCTATTCAACTCATTGCTATTGCGACCATTTGCTTCACTACGCAAAACACTTCTGTTTTAAGAGTGTTTTTTTGCAGTTCAACTTAAATCTCACACCGGCAAGTTTGCTTGATTTAGTTCAACTACACAAAAGTAGATTGGATTTCCTATTCATGTTGGCAGATTGATATTTGATCTTGTCTGCCTCATGAAACACTACTGCAGGATGCTGCTAACACGACACTACGATCAGAGACCCTTTGACGAAACTGTGTGCGATGCATTAATCGCAAACGGTGGTGTAAACAAACCGTCAAAAAAGGTGCAAAACGTTTGCGATAGTGGAGCCATCAAACACGGTTCAGATTTTATTGCGTGTGCGATGCAGGGCACACAATTAATCCGTTCGAACTGTTTGCGATGAGGCAGAACAACAGAAACGGGCATCCATATCAATGTGTGTGCGACATACGGCATACAGTTCGCTCTGATGAACTGTTTGCTATTAGGGAGTGCAACAAAAACGGTTAGCCAGATAAAGGTGTGTGTGATATATGGCATATGGTTCACTCGGACAAACTGTTTTCGATTAGGGAACACAACAGAAACGGTTCAACTTAACAAGTTGTGTGTGATAAGCGGCATACAGTTCACATGGATGGACAGTTTGCGATGAGCCAAAAGAACACAAATGAGTCGCGTAAACAAGATGTGTGTGATACGTGGCAAACAGCCGACTCAGATGAACTGTTTGCGATGAGAAATTACAACATACGTATGGTTGATATGATTAGTTCGTAATGCGATTCTGTGTGTATAAAAAACTTCGAAAAATGCAAACTATTTGCTTGCGGTGGCTAGGAGTATCGCACACAATGCGTTTGCGAGTACTCGTGTGCGATGATTAGTAACACATATGTTTCCTTGTGTTAACATGTGTGTGAATTTGCAATATGGACAGTTAATATGCAAATGCCTTCTGGACATCGGGCACATGCTTAAACTCAATGAACTGTGTATGATACTAATACTTTCCATGAAAATTTAAGAACTTGGGTAGCAACATTTGAGTAACATATATATATTGGTTACACTATTCGATAAAAGGAGGATCTTCGTAACACGGTTTGGACAACCATATGGTCAATATCTGCATATTTAACATAGTAACAACTATCACATTTTAAGAGGCTAAGGGCCAACAACCATATGGTTCATATCTACATACTTAACATAGTAACATCTAGCACATTTCAAGAGTATGAGGCCAACAACCACAACTATCCGCTGGAAGCAGCTTGATCACGGCGACTCAACATGTCGTCAATGAAAAGGAAGAACCCTCCTGTGCCTTGGTAGAGCATGAGTAGAACAGTGCCTCCAATTATCCAATATGTATGCATTGCCACGACAAGCGAGAACTTGTTAATTTGAATAGCTTGTAACACATCAAATCACTTTGCGGCCTCACGCACGGTATCCCCACGGGTGCCACCTTACCTGGCCCGGGACCATTTGCGCCTTTTGGCTCACGTATATGATAGTGTCGCTAGCATCCATATGACAGAGAACCCAGACCGACATTACTAGTCGTGAATCCAAAGTGGCACTAACTTACAGGGACATGCATACATGACCCAGCAACGAACGTGTCGGTCATCAACGTATGAACCCAAGTCGTAGCAAGCTACACGGACTTAAAGGAACAACGCATGACATTTACATGAAAGGACAGACACAAGAACGAAGAAGGACACATGCCGGCCAGCCCAAGTGTTCCGGAGCAGTAGCAAGCTACCATGGCTCAGTGGAAGCACTAGGAGACATTTCCCCATAAAAGAGGCTACCAAGAATAAACAACTAGGTTGTCGGATCCCACAAATACCAAGCATTTCAATAACATACACACAATATGCTCGATATGTGCAAATACAACATGGCATCACAACAAAACTCTACGACTCAAAGTATTTATTCAATAGGCTCCGAGGAGACAGATATTACAAACATGGGTCACATGACCCCACATACAGAGCATACAAGCAATGGAAGCATAACATGTCTGAGTACAGACAACTACAAATGAAAAAGGCTGAGAAGCCTGACTATCTACAAGACCCTCCCAAGGGTACAAAATCGTAGTTGAGGTAACAAGCTAAACATCGAAGTCCATGCAGAACTACTATTGAGACTGAAGTCTCTCTGCAAAAACATAAATTAAGCAAACGTAAGTACAGATGTACCCAGCAAGACTTACATCATAACTAGATACATGTGCACCAGTATCAACAAAGGGGTGGTGGAATTTAACCACAGCAAGCCAGCTTTGACTCAGTGGCTATCCTATACTACGCTGCTGGTAACTGTGGGATCTTGAGAAGAGGTATCTAGAGGGGGGGGGGGTGATTAGACACTAAGTACCTAAGTTGCAGTTTTTAACTTTTTAGGTTTAAGTGGAGATTAGGCACGATTTCAACATTCACAATACATAACAAGCAAGCATGCAAAGAGTATATAGGCAGCAGAAATTAAAGCATGCAACTTGCAAGAAAGTAAGGTAAGGGTTTGGAGGATTCAAACGCAATTGGAGACACATATGTTTTTGTCGTGGTTCCGATAGGTGGTGCTATCGTACATCCACGTTGATGGAGACTTCAACCCACGAAGGGTAACGGCCGCGCGAGTCCACGGAGGGCTCCACCCACGAAGGGTCCACGATGTAGCAACCTTGTCTATCCCACCATGGTCGTCGCCCACGAAGGACTTGCCTCACTAGCGGTAGATCTTCACGAAGTAGGCGATCTCCTTGCCCTTACAAACTCCTTGGTTCAACTCCACAATCTTGCTCTGAGGCTCCCAAGTGACACCTAGCCAATCTAGGAGACACCACTCTCCAAGAAGTAACAAATGGTGCATTGATGATGAACTCCTTGCTCTTGTGCTTCAAATGATAGTCTCCCCAACACTCAACTCTCTCTCATAGGATTTGGATCTGGTGGAAAGAAGATTTGAGTGGAAAGCAACTTGGGGAAGGCTAGAGATCAAGATTCATATGGTAGGAATGGAATATCTTGGTCTCAACACATGAGTAGGTAGTTCTCTCTCAGAAATAGGATGCTGGAAGTGTAGGTTCAGTCTAATGGCTCTCTCCACAAATGAAGAGGAGGTGGACGGGTATATATAGCCTCCACACAAAATCTAACCGTTACACAAAATTTACCAATCTCGGTGGGACCGAATCAACAAACTCGGTCAGACCGATTTTAGTAAACCTAGTGACCGTTAGGGTTTTTGGTGGGACTGACTTGCATCTCGGTAGGACCAATATGGTTAGGGTTAGGGCATAACGTAATCTAGGTGAGACCGATTACACAAACTCGGTGAGACCGATTTTGGTAATTATCTAACCAGAGAGTTGGTCGTGCAAACTCGGTGAGACCGATTACTCAAACTCGGTGGGACCGATTTTGGTAATGAGTCAACGGAAGTTTGCATTGTAATCTCGGTAGTACCGATTCTCAAACTCGGTGAGACCGATTTTGATAATGGACATACACAGAGATTACAATCCCATCTCGGTAAGACCGAGATCCCTATCGGTAGAACCGATTTGCCTAGGGTTTGTGGCAGTGGCTAAGACATCAAAACTCGGTGGCGCGGATAGAAAAAATCAGTGGGGAAGTTTGACTTTTAGGTTTAGGACATTTTGTGGAAGTGGGAAAGTAGTTGAGGGTTTTGGAGCATATCACTAAGCACATGAAGCAAGAGGTTCATTAAGCAACACCTCATCCCTCCTTGATAGTATTGGCTTTTCCTATAGACTCAATGTGATCTTGGATCACTAAAATAGAAAATGAAGAGTCTTGAGCTTGAAGTCGAGCCAATCCCTTGTCCTTAGCATCTTGACGGAGTTCCCACATCCTTTAGTCCATGCCACTCCATTGTTGAACTTATCTGAAACATACTAGATAAAAGTGTTAGTCCAACAAGAGATATGTTGACATTAATTACCAAAACCACCTAGGGAGCACTTGTGCTTTCAATCTCCCCTTTTGGTAATTGATGGCAACATACATCAAAGCTTTAGATAAAGATATAAAGAGTAGCAAGTAGAGCTTTGGAAAGACATGTAACAAGCATAGGCTCCCCTACATGTATGCAGTCATGTGAATATGGAATATGGAAGCATATGAGAGCATAACCATGATAGAGTAGGCAATGTGTTACACGTATCTTGGCCATATGCATCAGAGCAAAAGATTATTAAGGAAAATACCTTCATGCTCATGAGTCCTTCTTGCAAACAGTATGTGCATCAAAGAAGAATTCCTCATACACATGATAGTGATGCATATACTTACCTTGTAGTCTTGAGTTGGCTTAGGATGGAATGAACCTGCACAAACAAGGTTAGATAATACAGGTACATCTACTAGCCAGAGCAAACAAAAGAAACCACAAGAATACCAAGACTGGGATGACATGTAGAAAGTGAGTACAGAGTACCACATTGGATTAGACATGTCCCCAAGAATAAAGATATGCAATGAATTCAAATGATTTCCTTCCCTTAGGTGTCTTGCTCCCCCTGAATCTAGCATGGGATATTGGGAGAAGATAGGGAACAGAAAATCAGAGCAGAAAGATATAAATGAACAGAGCTTAAAGCAAATAAGCACATATGAACATGTATTTCCCCCCAAAAAGACACGTGGCATCTCTCCTCTTGAACATCAAGCATCTGGGATCCTTGAGAAATACTTTCTACTTGAGTATTCTCTCCCCTGGAGATCTCTCTCTCCCTTGAGGATCTCTCTAAATGATAAGCTTTGATGTGATCTCTCTCTCCCCCTTTGACATCAATTTCCAAGAAGGGTTTTCTGGAATCTTTCGAATGGGTTTGGTCCTTGAGTCACAGCACAAAGCACCGTGAATAATGTGATGCTTGTAGAGGACAAGATTCATTTAGTGGAGCTGGATCAGAAGAAACACAGAATAAGTGGCAAACTGTTTTTCCTGTTGTGAAATCGGTGGCACCGAGTGGTATGCTTCGGTGGTGCCGAAAGGATTCGGTTGGACCGAAAACAACAAATCGGTGAAACCGAAGTTCATCACAGAGAAAACACTTGTCACCTCAGCTCACTAGTCTTAGTAAAATCTCACAAAGATTTGCAAGGAATTAACTTAAGGATCTGCAATGAATTGGATGCAGAAAATGCAGAGCAGCTAAAAATAAAGAAGGAAATCTAGATGAAGTTTTTTTTCCTGAAAGGGAAAGCAAATATGCATGAGACAAATGCAAAGGCACAGACAAGAACACGAGAGAACTTCATCTAGAGATGGTCGGTGACAAAGTCACCTATGTTAGAGTATATTGACTTATGTGTCAAGTGAGATAACTTGATCATGGGTCATACTCATCGTTTGAGCTCAAAATGGGGTTACCATTTTTGTTTACATTTTGATGTATTCACATCTTGTCGAGTTGCTTTGGCTCATGTCTCGAGTAAAGCTTCTCTAAGATGGAATGACATACCTTGGTTGGTGGTGATGACCATGTAGTTGAACTTGTGTGGGTTACTCAAGGTTGATGTAGCTCATCAAGAGTTGGGAGCACCACTTGGAATTTGAGTCCATCTACCTACATGGGTTAGTTATTGCAAGGAGTAGCACTTGTGAAAAAGAGAAATTTAATCATGAAGCTCAATTATAGAGATTTTCAAAGGATATATTTGAAAGATTCCGCGCTTCCTTGACTTCAACCACCATAGTGTAGAGACTTGGTGATGTAGAGATTGCTTAAGATATGAATGGTTTACAATCTCATGGAATTTGATTCAACCAAGTACCTACATGGGTTAGATAACATACAAGATACAAATATATCCAAGATATAATATATTCATCATAAGAGAAATATCAAGGATTAGTCATAATCTTATGTCTTGCATGTATCCAATGGAGTTTCTACTCCAAGTTTGAAGCATCAATGATGTTCAATTCTCCTCTTAACCTGCAAAACACCTTCTCATCAAGGGTTTAGTGAATATATCCGCTAATTGCTTTTCGGTGCGAACATGCTTAAGATCAATGTCACCCTTAGCAACATGATCTCGAATGAAATGATGACGAACTTCAATATGCTTAGTTCGAGAATGTTGCACAGGATTATGACCAATTTTGGTAGCACTTTCATTGTCACAAAGCAATGGAACATGTCTCACATATATCCCATAACCCTTAAGAGTTTGGGTCATCCAAAGTAATTGAGCACAACATGAACCCGCGGCAATGTACTCCGCTTCGGCAGTGGATAAGGATACCGATTTTTGTTTCTTGGAGGACCAAGACACAAGAGATCTACCAAGAAATTGACAAGTACCCGAAGTGGACTTTCTATCAACCTTGTCTCCGGCATAGTCCGAGTCGGAGTAGCCAACAAGATCGAAAGAGGCCCTCTTAGGATACCAAATGCCAAAATTTGGTGTATGGATTAAGTATCTCACTATCCTTTTCACGGCCTTAAGATGACATTCTTTAGGAGCAGCTTGATATCGTGCACACATGCACACGCTTAGCATAATATCGGGACGTGAAGCACATAGATATAACAATGAACCAATCATAGAGCCATAAACCTTTTGATCAACCGGTTCACCATCTTTGGTCAAGTCAAGATGTCCACTAGTAGGCATGGGTGTAGACATACCTTTGCATTATTGCATATTGAACTTCTTGAATAAGTCCTTAGTGTACTTCGTTTGAGATACAAAGGTACCTTCCTTAGTTTGCTTGATTTGCAACCCAAGAAAGAATTTGAGTTCACTCATCATTGACATCTCAAACTTCTCCGACATCAGCTTTCAAAACTTTTCACTAAAATGAGGGTTAGTTGATCCAAATATGATATCATCAACATAAATTTGGCATACAAATAATTCTCCATTAACCCTTTTAGTAAAAAGTGTGGAATCAATTTTCCCAATTTCAAAGCCTTTTTCAATAAGGAACTTGATCAAGCATTTATACCAAGCTCTTGGAGCTTGTTTAAGACCATAAAGAGCTTTGTGAAGTTTGTAAACATGATTTGGTTTCTTAGGATTGACAAAGCCGGGAGGTTGTTTGACATAAACTTCCTCCTCCATTTCACCATTTAGAAAAGCACTTTTAATGTCCATTTGGTACAAGGTGATATCATGATGATTAGCATAGGCAAGTAAGATGCGAATGGACTCAAGTCTAACAACGGAGCATAAGTCTCACCATAGTCCATACCTTCGACTTGTGTGTAGCCTTGGGCGACGAGGACGTGCTTTGTTGCGAACTACTTGTCCATCTTCATCTTGCTTGTTGCTAAACACCCATTTGGTACCGATGATGTTGTGGTTGTTGTCGGGCTTCTCAACCAATGTCCAAACTTGGTTCCTCTCAAAATTGTGTAGCTCTTCATGCATAGCATTTATCCAATCCGGATCTTCCAATGCTTCTTCAACCTTCATAGGTTCAATGCTAGAGATGAAAGAATAGTTTTCACAAAAGTTAGCTAAACGAGTTTTAGAGCGAGTGATTCTCCCTGTTTGAATGTAATTGTAGATTTGCTCGATGGGATGATCTTTAGAAATTCTTGCTCAAACTCGTGATAGCTTTTGCTTGGGTCTTTGTTGAACATCTTCTTCATCTTGTTCTTCTTCTTTGCCTTCTTCATTGTTGGCATTGTCGTTCTCTTGTCGAGGTGGAGAAGGGGGTTGTTGACGTTCGTGATGTTCTTACTCGTTTTCTTCATCTTGGTGTGTCCCACTTGTGGATGCTTCCGTATCAACTCTTGGTTCACCTTGTCGTGAAGTAGAAGCTTCCACTTGGACGGACGAGGTACTCTCCTTCACCTCTGTTGGACGGACCTTGCCAATAGACAAGTCTTGGATTGCTTCCGAACGGTCTTTGTCTCCTACATCAATTGGCAATTTCTCTACTTGCGAGCCGTTAGATTCATCAAACTTCACATCTACCGTACCTTTCGGGTGAAATTGTTGTAGACACGGTAACTGTGAGAGTTTGAGCCATAACCTAGTAGGAAACCTTCATGAGACTTAGGAGCAAATTTAGAACGACGATGCTTATCAAGAATGTAGCACTTTGAGCCGAATACTCGAAAGTATCCAACTTGGGTTTTGTTACCAGTGAGGAGCTCGTATGCCGTCTTCCCGAGTAGCTTGTGAAGATACAAGCGATTTGTTGCATGACAAGCTGTCTCAACCGCTTCAACCCAAAAGTGCTTCGGCGTCTTGTACTCATCAAGCATCGTTCTCGCCATTTCGATGAGCGTCCGGTTCTTCCTCTCAACAACTCCATTTTGTTGAGGTGTGTACGTAGTTGAAAACTCGTGTGAAATCCCTTCTTCGTCAAGAAAGGTGTCCACATTTGCATTCTTGAACTCCGTTCCGTTGTTGCTGCGAACCTTCTTGATCTTCACTTCAAATTGGTTTTGGGCCTTCCTAGTGAAGTTTTTGAAGATCTTTTGGACCTGCGATTTATCATCGAGAAAGAACACCCACGTAAATCTTGAAAAATCATCAACTATAACTAGACCAAAAGAATTTCCACCGAGACTCTTGTAAGAGTTGGGACCAAAGAGATCCATGTGAAGTAGCTCGAGTGGCCTCCTTGTGGTCATAATGTTCTTCACGGATGCCTTCCACCAACCTGTTTACACCTTGACAAGCAATCGCATACGATCTATCCTTATCAAATATGACATCGTTGACACCAAGGATATGATTCCCTTTAATAAGCTTGTCAAGGTTTCGCATACCAACATGACCTAGTCGTCTATGCCATAGCCAACCTTTTGAGGATTTAGCAATGAAGCAAGTTTTAGGTTGTGCCTTTTTAGAGAAATCAACGATGTATAGATCACCTCTACGTATACCGGTAAAGACCATTTTATGATTGTCTCGAAGAAACACTTAGCAATCAATTTCAGTAAATAGGACATTGAAACCAAAATCAACAAGTCTAGATACTGAAAGTAAGTTGTACCCAAGAGACTCAACGATCATGACATTTTGAATGGAGCTATCATGTGAGATGGCCACCTTACCGAGGCCAACTACCTTACCCTTTGAGTTGTCACCGAAAGTGACATACTTTCGAGGACTATCATTATCAGCAAGCTCACGAAACATGTCTTTATCTCCGGTCATGTGATCGGTACATCCACTATCAAGAACCCATTCCTTTCCTCCCGACATATATCCACTAAGATTTGCCATCAGACCAAAGTGTCTCATTGCATCATCAAGATCGAAGTCACTATCATCATCCTCATCATAGTATCCATGTTCAATATCGTCATGTGGTAGATCAAGTCCTAGAGAGGGTAAATTGTTAGAGTGAGTTTGACAATGATCTTGTCTATGAATTCTTATAGCTTCGGAAATAATATCACCAATAATTCCAACATCTCCTTTGGCACGTAGAAGGTCGGTGAGTTCAAATAGACGATCACCAAACATAGGATCACTAGTATTTATATTACTCAAGGCAATAGACTTATGGAGAATTTCATCTAGATTTTTCAAGGAATAATTTGGAAAGCGTTCGTCAATAAATTTCCATATAGTGTAGGCACACTCAAGGGTAGGCAAGATTCTAATCAAGTTTCTAGGCAAGCCTCTAGTGATAAGATTAACAGTTCTGAGATTTCTAGTCATGTCAATAGCTTCATCAAGGGTAGGATGCATAGGATCAACACGAGGAGCACAAGGGCTAGCAATGTACTTGTTCAAATGATATTGATTGAAAATTGCAAGCATCTCATTTTTCCACTCATGAAAATACTCTCCATCAAGAATAGGCACTCTATGTCTAAGACTCCCCAAAGTAGACTCATCCATCTTCCTCCAATGGTGATTAAACCAATGCAATGGAGACCAATGCTCTGATACCACTTGTGGGATCTTGAGAAGAGGTGTCTAGAGGGGGGTGATTAGACACTAAGTACCAAAGTTGCAGTTTTTAACTTTTTAGGTTTAAGTGGAAATTAGGCACGATTTCAACATTCACAATACATAACAAGCAAGCATGCAAAGAGTATATAGGCTACGGAAATTAAAGCATGCAACTTGCAAGAAAGTAAGGGAAGGGTTTGGAGGATTCAAACGCAATTGGAGACACGGATGCTTTTGTCGTGGTTCCGATAGGTGGTGCTATCGTACATCCACGTTGATGGAGACTTCAACCCACGAAGGGTAACGGCTGCCTTGAGTCCATGGAGGGCTCCACCCACAAAGGGTCCACGAAGTAGCAACCTTGTCTATCCCACCATGGCCGTCGCCCACGAAGGACTTGCCTCACTAGCGGTAGATCTTCACAAAGTAGGCGATCTCCTTGCCCTTACAAAGTCCTTGGTTCAACTCCACAATCTTGTCCGAGGCTCCCAAGTGACACCTAGCCAATCTAGGAGACACCACTCTCCAAGAAGTAACAAATGGTGCGTTGATGATGAACTCCTTGCTCTTGTGCTTCAAATGATAGTCTCCCAACACTCAACTCTCTCTCATAGGATTTGGATCTGGTGGAAAGAAGATTTGAGTGGAAAGCAACTTGGGGAAGGCTAGAGATCAAGATTCATATGGTAGGAATGGAATATCTTGGTCTCAACACATGAGTAGGTAGTTCTCTCTCGTAAATAGGATGCTGGAAGTGTAGGTTCAGTCTAATGGCTCTCTCCACAAATGAAGAGGAGGTGGACGGGTATATATAGCCTCCACACAAAATCTAACCGTTACACACAATTTACCAATCTCGGTAGGACCGAATCAACAAACTTGGTCAGACCGATTTTAGTAAACCTAGTGACCGTTAGGGTTTTCGTGGATCGACTTGCATCTCGGTAGGACCGATATGGTTAGGGTTAGGGCATAACGTAATCTTGGTGAGACCAATTACACAAACTCGGTGAGACCGATTTTGGTAATTAGCTAACCAGAGAGTTGGTCAGGCAAACTCGATGAGACCGATTACTCAAACTCGGTGGGACCGATTTTGGTAATGAGTCAACCAGAAAGTTTGCATTGTAATCTCGGTAGTACCGATTCTCAAACTCGGTGAGACCAATTTTGATTATGGACATACACAGAGAGATTACAATCCCATCTCGGTAAGACCGAGATCCCTATTGGTAGAACCGATTTGCCCAGGGTTTGTGGCAGTGGCTAAGACATCAAAACTCGGTGGCGCCCGATAGAAAAAATCAGTGGGGCCGAGTTTGACTTTTAGGTTTAGGACATTTTGTGGAAGGTGGGAAAGTAGTTGAGGGTTTTGGAGCATATCACTAAGCACGTGAAGCAAGAGGTTCATTAAGCAACACCTCATCCCTCCTTGATAGTATTGGCTTTTCCTATAGACTCAATGTGATCTTGGATCACTAAAATAGAAAAATGAAGAGTCTTGAGCTTGAAGCTGGAGCCAATCCCTTGTCCTTAGCATCTTGTCGGAGTTCCCACATCCTTTAGTCCGTGCCACTCCATTGTTGAACTTATCTGAAACATACTAGATAAAAGTGTTAGTCCAACAAGAGATATGTTGACATTAATTACCAAAACCACCTAGGGAGCACTTGTGCTTTCAGTAACTCTTTTTAGGTGGCGCACATTAGTCCACATATTCACCATATCAATACACCACTATGGATCCGCCCTCGTCTCCCTACGAGAAGGCCATCCATAGCACTCACGCTTATCTTGCGCATTTTAGAGTATCCACTTTCACTTGTCTATGAACTGTATAAGCAACCCAGTAGTCCTTTACCACGGACGCGGCTATTCGAATAGATCATGTTAACCCTGCAGGGGTGCACTTCTTCAGACACGCTCTCGCCACTTACCGCCATGTACACGTCATGTATCTTGGCAACCTTCAAGCGGAAGCCTGGAGAAGGTGTCGGCCACGACCTAACTAACCACGCGAGACTCTAGTCCAGGTTTATCGCCTATTTGGGTTCCATCCGCAAGGAGATCTGGCCGGGGTGTCGCTCACGGTCCCAAATGATATGTACAGGGTTTCCAAGCCCACCAAACGGGCGTCGCTTGGTTCACCCGACCACGGTGCCTAGTCTATCCCAAGCCCACCTGTACCGCGTGCCACTTGGTAGACTACTAACACTACCTACAAACTCCAGAAACTAGTTGAAACTCCTGGACAGAGATCGAGTTATTTAATAAGCTGAGAGGGGTCAAGTTACCGGAACCCAATGTGTGGTAGCAACTGTCTTGGATCACAGACACAGAACTCAGTTCCTGAGGATGGTTTCAATGAGACAACCCACCATGTACTCCTACATGGCCTCTCTCCGCTACCTTTACAAAATCATGTTCACACACTTAACTCTCAACAGTAGGACATGATGACCATATTCCAGTTCATCCCCGATGAATCAGACCTGACTCAGCTCTAAGCAGTAGCGGGCATACCAACAAGCATGAATGAGTAGGCACATCAGGGTTCAAACAACTCCTACTAATGCTAGTGGGTTTCATCTATTTACTGTGGCAATGACAGGTCATGCATAGGAAAGGGGTTCAACTACCGCAGCATACAGTTGAAGCGTTGTTGTCCTAATGTAGTAAAAGAGAGCAAAAGTGAGAGAGTGGGATTGTATAGGAATGAACAAGGGGTTTTTTCTTGCCTGGCACTTCTGAAGATAGTAATAGCTCTTCATCGGTGTCATCGATTTCATCACCGGAACAACGCCTACTGAGAGGGGACAAACACCGGCAACAGAGAAAGAACACAATCAATGCAATGTAACAATATGATGCATGATCATGACATGGCAACATGCTGTGATTTGAGCTAATGCAACTAGCAGCAATTTAAATGGAGTTGGTTTGAACACAAGATTCAAATTCAAACCCCATATGTGGATATTCAAATGCCATTCATTTGATTTGCCCTAAATAGTAGTCATAAGTTGTTCTAACATGCATGAAAAAGGTACAGATGGATAGATTTTCATATATAATTTATTTCATTTGGAGTTATAGATTAATTTCTATGAATTTTTGAAGTTTTGGATATTTTCTAAAATAAATAAATCATTTCTGATTTATATTAAATCCCAGAAAATATTTACTACGTCAGCTTTGCGTCACTGTGACGTCAGCAGTTAACTGACCGTGCCAGGTCAAATCTGACGTGTGGGTCCCACATGTCAGCCTCTCCTCTAACTAAGTTGTTAATTAGCACTAATTTAACCCTAAGCCTAAACTAATTCAGGCCTAGCCCACATGTCAGTGGACCAGGGGGGAGTCAAACACCTGGTCAACTGGGTCAAACTCGCCAGCGTTTAGCCACCGGCGAGGTCAGCGGCGCTCTTGTGCCTCGGGTTTCCTCAACGGGGCACCGTTCGATGCAACGCTGGTCTCTATGGAGAGCTGGCGTGACGACGCGTGGGATGGTGGTGGTTTCCGGGCCTGGGGTGGCCGGAGTCAACGGCGGTGAGGTCATCCTTGGCGGCGGAGTTCGGGCGACCATAGAATAGCTGTTGCGGCGTGCAAACGGAAGGCTACTTGCACTAGGCATGCTCTGCGGGGTGCCACGAGCACGTTGGAGTTGCCGGGGTGACCAAATGGTCATCGGAGCTGCATCGACGGCGAGCTCGGGCGGCGACGTGCTACGGTCAGCAAGGGGGTGACGGCTACGGTGAGAAAAAGGCAGCGGGGTTAGGGGGTTAGATGCAGGAGCTCACAGCGGGTCGGACGAGGGGATTGGAGAGCTCAGGATGGCGGAGACGGCGGCGAATCGACGCGTGCGGCTTCCGGCGACCGAGGAGGAAGAAGGTGAAGCAGCCAACGAAGCAGGACGCCCCAGCGCTCGGGGCCAGGGTGGGGCGAAGCACCTGTCGTCGGCTGTGGTCTTGGGTAGCACGGGGAGGCGAGGGAAGCATGGTAGGCACGGGGGTTCACGGCGGCGCAGCCATGGCGGCTTTGGCCATGGTGGAGGAGAGCGACAGAGAGAGCAGGGGAGGGATGAGAGGGACCGCTCGATCGGGACGACACCGAGGAGAAGATCAGCGGCGTCGCGCTGTCCCATGGACGCAGGCAGGCAGATGGTGGCGTGGCGCTCTCGCCGTGCGCGCGTCGGCCACACGCCCAGCCTACTGGCGCCAGGGGGATGACGACGCTGGTGGGCTGGCACAGTGTTGGGCCACTGGTAGGTTTCTCTCTCTCTCTCTCTCTCTCTTTCTCTCTCTCTTCTATTTCTTTCTCTTTTCTGTTTATTTCTTTCTGTTTTGTTTTAGTTTAGGCACTAAAACATTTTTGATAACTTTGAATCATTTTTGTGGGCTCACTCTGGAATATTCCAGAAGCCCTCTGCAAGTTTCAAAATATTTGGAGCTTTTAATATATATATATTATTTAAATAGCCCCAATTAAAATATGGTCTGATTTAATTTAATGCCCAGTTTGGTCCTGCAAAAATGCGCACTATTTATGGTTAGGGTTTTCACATTTTTCCCTAAATCATGAACATTTTTGAAGGGCATTTCAGGTTCATTGAAACCAATTTGGGTTGAACCTAGTAATTCAAAGGGGCGCTAGGGTTTGTTGAATCCCCATTTCAAGTTTAGATAAAATTTAAACATGATGCAACACGCAGATCTAACCCAAGTGCATTACTGAACTAGGGTTGTGACAACTCACCCCCACTAAACAAGAATCTCGTCCCGAGATTCAAGACGTGATGTAAGAAGACAGAGGGGACACAAAGCCAACACAAACTTCACGATCCATATTGCACTTCATAAGAACATTGATTCCTTGCATCATGTTGATCTTGACGTCTATGCGTTCGAGATGTTTGTCCACCACGATGACAAAAGAAAGGAAAACTCTACAAAAACCGATCTTCAAGAAGATCGAGCAACTCATGATCAACTCATGGATTGAGACGTATAAACATCTCTGGAGTTGAGACATAAATCACACATCAGGTGCAATGGTAAGAAGTAGATGACAAGGGTTCAATTGGGTAGGCAAAAATTCCACATTTAAAAATGTGGTGAATAGATGTCAACGTAGCGAGGGGTTGATTGCCCTTCATATCAAATGGGGCACCTTGGAGAAGGTGACTCGTAGAATTATTCTCTTAAGTGGCAAAAAGAATTACTTTGATACATAGATCATTGAAACTCTCTATACCAGCCTAAGGCAAACCATAATCGATCATTTGAAGGAGTTCGAAGAATGACATACTCGGACTAGAATGGATGATGTGGACTACCTTGTTGAAGACAACGCAATGGATGCTTTTTGCTTATCATCGGGAAAGGATAGGGCCCAGGGTAGGACCACTTTTGAAGATGATCCTGAACAACAATTACTGAGAGGGGTAGCCCATGGAAAATTGGCACAACGGCGGTGCAAGCTGGGAACAAAATGCAAATATTGGGAAGGTTCCAACCATCATATCTGCCTGAGATTCAGATCCGATTGGTGATAGGATACTTCAGACTCAGCATGTCCGAAAGAAAGTTTGCAACGCAACCGACGAGATGACGTTGCGAGATTCTCGAGAAATGAACTACCATAGCAAGCTCCAAAACATGAGCTGGTTCTGCTATATACATGTGAACACATTGTCCAAGACAAGCATGCCCACATAGAAGTCTTACAACAAAATACTACCGAGTTTTGGTTAGGATCCATCATCAAGGATTTCGAAGTCTTTACGCAAGTCCATGGATTAGATCCCAAGCATAGACTTCTCTTCCTTGAACAAATCAATCAGTGGCTTGGTGTGCTAGGAACACATATAGCATGGAGGTAGCTAATCTCTCAAACCATAGTATACTTCGCACCTGCATGACTGACTTGGGATGATTCCAGAGGAGGCAAAAACAAGCTTTCTCGAATTCACGGCGGCAACTTGCATCGAATGCACATGAATTAGAGGAAGTTACTTCTTTCATCCGTACATATGCTTCATGAGCTAGCATGAAGAAATGCCTTCAAAAGTTTCCAACACTAGCTTAATGTTCAACAAAATCATGGATAGAATAAGGATGTTGTCGATGAGCTCAACAACAATTCATCCAGGTTTCCATACAAATGGAGTTCCATAACTATGTGAACAAGATGATAGCATTGGTCAGACCAAGAGATATAACGGTGTATGCTCAAGGAAACAACCACGAATAAGACAACATTACGAACATCGTTGGTTCTGATTTGATTTGATGATAGCCCACACTTAAATCAAAGTTTTGACAAGACAATAGATCCAACAACTAATCACGAGGACCAATCGATGAAGATATCATGTTTCTTCAACACACACACTCAAAAGATATCCCTTTAGAATGAACTAAGTAAGGTAAAGCTTTATCTTCCAACTCTCCAAGTTGTTGTTTAGCTTAACCAACTAGTTCAGGGTATCCAACACAGAGTCTTGGAGAATGGGTGGTTTACAAGAAACCAACTTGATCACGAACTCAACATAACGGCCAGGGAACAACCTGGTGATACTTCCGAGAAGATATTCGGGAAATCACAAACCACCGGTATGTTATGAAGCTCGAGAACAATCTTGCTTTCAGGGCAAGATGATGTGATCAAATAAGCAAGGGATTGACACAATCCTAAATCATTAATCGGAAAGTGCACCAAGTAAACGGACTAGGTAGCACGATCAATCTTAGAATGATGATTCAATAACTAACATGCTAAGAATGAAATTATTGTCCATTAACTACCTAGCAACGGGGTTGCTAGGAGTATTGATTTCATGCATCACGCTTCATTTGTCGGTATTCCGGTCGCAACAACGTGGGAACCGAGGAATGAATGACGATGGTGAGAAGTATCACTCTATCAAGAGTTCATAGGATGGTGTGCAATTCCCATGATATTCTTGATGTAAAGATGGTAATACTCCAAGGTAGAACAGAACAAAAGCTGGATTGGCATTTGATTTGCGGAATACAACTGCTTTGACCCAATCCTAGAAATGGATGAGGTACTGGAGTTTGTTTCTCCTAGTCATTCTGAACTAGAATGGCATGATGGACCACAAGAGTAATGGGCATCGATGAGTATGCACAAATACTCTTGACTATCAATTGATAGACGAAGGTCAGAAAACAACTAAAGAGGGACAACTGAAAGGGACATATATCTTTCTGAGTTGTGGATGCATAGATTAGTATGTCGAGCAAAGCTCAACATTTCTTCTGGATAACCCATGCAGAAAGGTAGAACTGGCAGATTCACAATATCGAATGGATGACCCATCAAGAGCACTCTGGTTGTGATCTTTTGGTTCAAAAGAACTTCTGCCATAATGGTTCATGGTATTGGAAGAATGATACACCATGGACCTCGAAGACTATCGCAAAGGTTACTAATATCCTAAAGGAACGAGCAAACACTATCAACAGGAAGTAAGTAGAGTGAATCTTGGGTTTGAGAACCCAGAAATAGAATACCTACATACTAAATAACATCACGAGATGCTTTTGAGAATGGTGGCCAGAATCATCACACTAGGAATACAAAGCATTGCTAGATTACTGGGTGGTTCTCTAAGACACCTAGGGTCATAATAATAACTCCAACATATATGTCGGGCAACATATAACATCACGAGATTACTGGGTGGTTCTCGAAACCTAGGATGACTCGGACAACATGACAGTTGTAAATGCTCAAAAAGATTTGAGACATCCTGCAAAATAGTGGCATGACCACTCAACATCACAATATCCAGGTTCTGAGGCTAGTTATGAACATACGGAAGTAGTAGAAACTGAACTGAGACTTGAGTCCATCAATCCTATAAGTCTATGTATTAGTAACACGTGATCCTGATAGAAAGAATAGAAAGCCTAGTTCCTTAACCCCGTAGGGAAGATAAGATGACTCGGATTAGAAGGGCATAAGGTAAAGGAGTAAAAAGAGCCTTACGTCCCCCTCCACAATCAATTCCCTTACATAACTAAAGAATTTCTATACTCAACTTCGACCAGTTTGGCTTGGTAATCCTACAAGCAGTCAGGCTTAGATACCAAAGCTGGCAGGACCCCGATCCTAAGTCACACCGATCTAGCATGTAGCACATCATATCACTTTGCGGCCTCACGCACGGTATCTCCACGGGTGCCACCTTACCTGGCCCGGGACCGTTTGCACCTTTTGGCTCACATATATGATAGTGTCGCTAGCATCCATATGACAGAGAACCCGAGCCGACATTACTAGTCGTGAATCCAAAGTGGCACTAACTTACAGGGACATGCATACATGACCTAGCAACGAACGTGTCGGTCATCAACGTATGAACCAAGTCGTAGCAAGCTACAAGGACTTAAAGGAACAACGTGTGACATTTCCCCGAAGGGACAGACACAAGAACGAAGAAGGACACATGCCGGCCAGCCTAAGTGTTCCGGAGCAGTAGCAAGCTACCATGGCTCAGTGGAAGCACTAGGGGACATTTCCCCATAAGAGAGGCTACCAAGAATAAACAACTATGTTGTCGGATCCCACACATACCAAGCATTTCAATAACATACACACACTATGCTCGATATGTGCAAATACAACATGGCATCACAACAAAACTCTACGACTCAAAGTATTTATTCAATAGGCTCCGAGGAGCCAGATATTACAAACATGGGTCACATGACCCCACATACAGAGCATACAAGCAACAGAAGCATAACATGTCTGAGTACAAACAACTACAAATAAAAAGGCTGAGAAGCCTGACTATCTACAAGACCCTCCCAAGGGTACAAGATCGTAGCTGAGGTAACAAGCTAAACGTCAAAGTCCACGCAAAACTACTATTGAGACTGAAGTCTCTCTGCAAAAACATAAATTAAGCAAACGTGAGTACAAATGTACCCAACAAGACTTACATCAGAACTAGCTACATATGCATCAGTATCAACAAAGGGGTGCTGGAGTTTAACTGCAGCAAGCCAGTTTTGACTCAGTGGCTATCCTATACTACGAGTGCTGGTAACTCTTTTGAGGTGGCGCATACAAGTCCACATATTAACCATATCAATACACCACTATGGATCCGCTCCCGTCTCCCTACGAGAAGGCCATCCATAGCACTCACGCTTATCTTGCGCATTTTAGAGTATCCACTTTCACTTGTCTATGAACCGTATAAGCAACCCAAGAGTCCTTTACCACGGACGCGGCTATACGAATAGATCATGTTAACCCTGCAGGGGTGTACTTCACGCTCTCGCCACTTACCGCCATGTGCACGCCATGTATCTCAGAAACCTTCAAGCGGAAGCCTGGCAAGGGTGTCGGCCACGACCTGACTAACCATGGAAGTCTCTAGTCCAGGTTTATCGCCTATTCGGGTTCCATCCGCAAGGAGATCCGGCCGGGGTGTCGCTCACGGCCCCAAACGATGTGTACAGGGTTTCCAAGCCCACCAAATGGGCGACGCTTGGTTCACCCGACCATGGTGCCTAGTCTGTCCCAAGCCCACCTGTATCGGGTGCCACTTGGTAGACTACTAACACTACCTGCAAACACCAGAAACTAGTTGCAACTCCTGGACAGAGATCAAGTTGATTAATAAGCCGAGTGGGGTCGAGTTACCGGAACCCAATGTGTGGTAGCAATTGTCTTGGATCACAGACACAGAACTCAGTTCCTGAGGATGGTTTCAATGAGACAACCCACCATGTACTCCTACATGCCTCTCACCGCTACCTTTACAAAATCGTGTTCACACACTTAACTCTCAACAGTAGGACATGATGACCACATTCCAATTCATCCCCGATGAATCAGACCTGACTCAACTCTAAGCAAAGAGTGTGCATGACAACAAGCATGAATGAGTAGGCACATCATGGCTCAAACAACTCCTACTCATGCTAGTGGGTTTCATCTATTTACTATGGCAATGACAGGTCATGCAGAGGAAAGGGTTCAGCTATCGCAGCATGTAACAGTTGAAGCGTTGTTGTCCTAATGCAGTAAAGGAGAGAAGAAGCGAGAGAGTGGGATTGTATAGGAATGAACAAGGGGGTTTTGCTTGCCTGGCACTTCTGAAGATAGTAATAGCTCTTCATCGGTATCATCGATTTCATCGCCGGAACAACGTCTACTAAGAGGGGACAAACACCGGCAACAGAGAAAGAACACAATCAATGCAATGTAACAATATGATGCATGATCATGACATGGCAACATGCTGTGATTTGAGCTAATGCAACTAGCAGCAATTTAAATGGAGTTGGTTTGAACACAAGATTCAAATTCAAACCCCATATGTGGATATTCAAATGCCATTCATTTGATTTTCCCTAAACAGTAGTCATAAGTTGTTCTAGCATGCATGAAAAGGTTACAAATGGATAGATTGGATTTTTCTGATCATTTTTCATATATAATTTATTTCATTTGGAGTTATAGATTAATTTCTATGAATTTTTGAAGTTCTGGATATTTTCTGAAATAAATAAATCATTTCTTTTTTATTTTAAATCCCAGAAAACATTTACTACGTCAGCTTTGCGTCACTGTGATGTCAGCAGTCAATTGACCGTGCTAGGTCAAACCTGACGTGTGGGTCCCGCATGTCAGCCTCTCCTCTAAGTTGTTAATTAGCACTAATTTAACCCTAAGCCTAAACTAATTCGAGCCTGGCCCACATGTCAGTGGGTCAGGGGGGAGTCAAACCCCTGGTCAACTGGGTCAAACTCGCCGGTGTTTAGCCGCCGGCGAGGTCAGCGGCGCTCTTGTGCATCGGGTTTTCTCTATGGGACACCGTTCGATGCGACGTTGGTCTCTACGGAGAGCTGGCGCGACGGCGCGTGGGATGGTGGTGGTTTCCGGGCCTGGGTTGGCCGGAGTCAATGGCGGCGAGGTCATTCGCGGCGGCCGAAGTTCAGGCAACCACAGAATAGCTGTTGCGGCGTGCAAACGGAAGGCTACTTGCGCTAGGCATGCTCTACGGGGTGCCACGAGCGCGTTGGAGTCGCCGGGGTGACCAAATGGTCATCGGAGCTGCGTCGACGGCAAGCTCGGGCGGCGGCGTGCTATGGTCTGCAAGGGGGCGACGGCTACGGTGAGAAAAAGGCAGCAGGGTTAGGGGGTTAGATGCAGGAGCTCACAACGGGTCGGACAAGGGGGTCGGACAGCTCGGGAAGGCGGAGACGGCGGTGAATCGACGCGTGCAACTTCCAGCGACCGAGGAGGAAGATGGTAAAGCAGCCGGCGAAGCAGGACATTCCAGCACTCGGGGCCAGGGTGGGGCGAAATAGCGGTCATCTTCGGTGGTCTTGGACAGCACGGGGAGGCGAGGGAAGCACGGTAGGCGCGGGGGTTCACGGCGGCGTGACCATGGCGGCTTCGGCCATGGTGGAGGAGAGCGAGGGAGAGAGCGGGGGAGGGATGAGAGGGACCGCTCGATCGGGACGACACCGAGGAGAAGATTAGCGTCGTCGCGCTGTCTCGTGGATGCGAGCAGGCAGCTGGTGGCGTGGTGCTCTCGCCGTGCGCGTGCGTCGGCCACACGCCCAGCCGACTGGCGCCAGGAGGACGATGGATCTGGTGGGCTGGCCCAGCTGGGCCGCACAGTGCTGGGCCGCTGGTAGGTTTCTCTCTCTCTCTCTCTCTCTCTCTCTCTCTTCTATTTCTTTCTCTTTTGTGTTTATTTCTTTCTGTTTTGTTTTAGTTTAGGCACTAAAACATTTTTGATAACTTTGAAACTTTTTTGTGGGCTCACTCTGGAATATTCCAGAAGCCCTCTACAAGTTTCAAAATATTTGTAGCTTTTAAAACATATATATTATTTAAATAGCCCCAATTCAAATATGGTCCGATTTAATTCAATGCCTAGTTTGGTCCTGCAAAATGTGCACTATTTATGGTTAGGGTTTTCACCCTTTTCCGTAAATCATGAACATTTTTGAAGGGCATTTCAGGTTCATTGAAACTAATTTTGGTTGAACCTAGTAATTCAAAGGGGTGCTATGGTTTGTTGAATCCCCATTTCAAGTTTATATAAAATTTAAACGTGATGCAACATGCAAATATAACCCAAGTGCATTACTGAACTAGTGTTGTGACATTTGAATGGTTCCATTTCTGCGGGAAATGCAGTACCTTGCAATCACTTTGGCGTTATTAGCAGGCACAAGTGTAATTCGACCACGACGGGAAATCGATCCAGGAACTGCTACAACGGGCAATTTCTGTCAGAATGTAGAATAAAAACCGATTGTAACATATCGTTGAAGATATATATAGTTTATGAGCAGCAACATTAAAATAAGACTTTTTACCAGTGTTTTGTGCACACTATTGGTCTTGTTCACTGTGTGTACCATAGGTATAATTAATCCCATCCAAAATCCAGCATTCATACGCTGTGCTATCTCTGTCAGATTCTCAAGAAAGTTTATGACATGCTTCAAGTCCTTCCAATGAAATTTGGTACACTTAGTAACATACAGATCATTCACTATGCATGCAACATATCCTGCTTAAAAGGTGGAAAGGTATTATTTATTCAGAACATGGCAGAAGAATATATAGTGCGCGTAAATTGGTAAATAGAATTTGTTACTACCCATGAACAGAGTCAGAAAATGAAATCACAATTGGTTGCTTTAATAGTGATCAATTAGTCAGAACAAATACCCCGATTTTGCTAAGTAATATGACAACATGGATAAAGTTGAAAGGACACTAACCTCGATCAGACTTTGATCGGCTGATGACGTTGGGGAAGTAAACATCCATGTTAATTAGACCAGGTTGTGGTGCATGCACTAGAATTTTATTGCTAGCTTCAAGTTCATAACACTTAGAGATTTTTCTCCAAAGGTCCGCAGTAAAATAGGAGTGACCATCTTTATCAAGTTTTACGCTAACCGTCATTGTAAACCCAAGCTGCGTTGTCAATATGACATCTTGGGAGTCATCAAC
This sequence comes from Aegilops bicornis, assembly GCA_021605145.1. Classification (NCBI taxonomy): domain Eukaryota; kingdom Viridiplantae; phylum Streptophyta; class Magnoliopsida; order Poales; family Poaceae; genus Aegilops; species Aegilops bicornis. The sequence goes on along the minus strand of CM038672.1, from coordinate 435,589,883 downwards.
AAAGTAAAGCCCAAGATTTCCTTCTACTCATGTTCTTGCAAAGCAAGGGATGTACTGCTTGAAATGAAAATTAAGATCGTAAATTCGATATATTGAAATAACATAGCAAGATGCAAATATGGGAGTAACTGATAGAACATATCAATATATATATGAAAGCAAAGTACAAAAATATATAATTAAAAATAGATAATGTAACAAAGATCTAATGCAAATATATAGATAATGTTGCAACAGACGGTATATGTTCACAAATTTAGGCCATGCCAACCATGGTAGGTTGAGATTGAACATACCGAGCGCTCCCTGAAGTCATCCGAATGGTGACCTATGACTTCGTTTCTAAGTGGCCGCGACCACACTTGCCCGATTTGTGCTCGCACTGTGCACACATGAATGAACACCCACGAATCAGCTAGAACAAAAATGATTCCACGATGATTTCTGCCGGTTGATTAACAAGGACAGACGGATCGCGATAAGAGATGAGTGAACATTTTGCTAAGTTGATTACCTTCTCCATGAGAAAAATTGTAGCGATCCGACCTCAAAAGGTCAAATCTCTGTGTTCAGTGTCATCCCTGGATCAGTAATGCTGACACACACGGTGCTCGAATGGATTTATAACAGAGTAGCAATCACACACTTATTACATCAAATGTCTCAAAAGAGAACTTATTACAGTAAATATGGCTTAAGGCCATCTAAATAAGATAACGGCGAAAGGCTTGGAAGATAAAGTGAGTCCATCAACTCCAACGGCATAGTTGAGTGCATGACAAACGACCTAGCGCACCTTACTCCTCGTCTGAAAAGTCTGCAACATGATACGTTGCAGCCCGAAAACGGGTCAGCACATGGAATATGCTGGCAATATAACATAGTAGAGCAATGAACAGATAAATGCTATCACTACATGCATATATGGCTGGTGGAGGCTCTATGCTTATATTGTTTTGCAAAAAGCCAATTTTTTCCCTACAACAAAGGAATATGTTTTATTTAACTATCATGGTAGTTGAAACACTGAGAATGGTACCCCCATCTCAATCCCAATTAAAAAGTGATTATCAACCCAACAAACTAATTTAGAGTGATGAGATCAAACCAATAATTCAAGTACCAGATACGCAAGTTGCCCATAAGTGGGGACATGGCTAACCATGATTAGTTTGTACACTCTGCAGAGGTTTGCGCACTTTTCCCCACAAGACTCGATCTCCTCCATTGGATTTCTCGCACTTCATGGTGTTTGAGAAACGGATGACCGAGACACAGTCTTTCAGAGGCATTAACTCTAACCACAGGTAGACAAGACCAACCTACATCCCCTACATCTCGCTAGCCTACCACCGGAAGAGGTCATGCAACATACTCAACTATGCTAGAGCCCATAATAGCTTGTGGCTGCACACGGAAGTTTCTAGCATGAATAATCTTATGATCCCTTTGAGCTCTGGTGGCGGACCATAGGAGGATCACACGGTATAACCCCGGGATCTCCTAGGACAACACTGGTATATCCCCAGGTGCCCAAACCGACAATCCACCCAGATGTGTATTAAAGTTGTCACCTTAAGTTGAACCATTAATTAACAAACTCAGATCTGTCATGGATACACTCAAATCCAATCCACGTCTACGAGCATAGCATAGCAATATAAGCATAACGTAGAAGTAACTCCCAAGGGTTTGATAATAAAACAGGTAATAGGTTCTACCTCATCATCTACTTCCCAATACCCACAAGTTAATCACATCCTAATCATGCGGTGTTTGAGGATTGTAACTAATGCATAAAAACTTGGTATGAAAAGAGTATGATCAATGTGTTACTTGCATTGCTGACGATCCGCAAAACCTAGTGACTCGTAGTAGCACGCTTCGCACTCCGGGAATTCTATAGCAAACAAACAATAGCATACATAAGCACTCAAGCAAAGATGCACGGGTAAAACTCAAATAAGAAGATCTAACCAGAAAGTTCAACTGAAGAACTCCGGTTTGCAGAAAGAATCAAATCAAACGGAGCAACGAAACTCAAACTACGAAAGAAACAAGGCCCGTTTACTAATCTGGACTAAAGTCAAATTTTACACTACCAAAATCTTGTTCAAGTTCGTTAAACAAAAAGAGGGTTTCGAGACGAAGATCTAGGCGCTTGTTTCACTTGATTTGGATAAACGAGTGAAAAGATATACTAGATCGAAGATTAGGGCAGAAATCGCAATCGGGAATAATCGCGGAAAAACCCCAAAAAATAAAACGAGATGAACAGGCTATCGAACGAACGTTCGCTGTCTGCGACTAACTGACGAATATCGTTCATTAAAATGAACGTACGGACGAACGTCTGCTATTTAACTAAACCAGAGAAAAACCAAACAAAACCGATCTAAAATAAAAAAACCGATCTAGGGTTTCGAAAAATGGCGGTTTTCCCGAGAAAAACCGGACGGCGGCGGCGGCGCGAGCGAGGGCTGGCGGCGGCGGTGCGGCTCACGGATCGAGGCAGGGCGCGGTGCTAGGGTTTGGGGCAGTGGCTGGGCTGGAGGCGGGGGCTGGGCCGCAGCTTATAAAGCCTGGCTGGGCAGTGTCCGGGTCGGGCACGGCCCGGTTAGGTCGGTGCATGTTCTTTTAAATATCCTGACGTGGAAAAACACATAAAAGAAATACTGAAAGGAGTCCAAAAATCCTGAAATAAATTTTCGCGGTCCTCTAATAATATTGCGGACAAAGTGAACGTTTATTTGGGCCTCTAATGCAATTTTGAAAAACGCATATTTTTCCTAATTCAAATAAAATAGCCATAAAAATCAAAAAAAAAACTTATTTGTTTTAATGTTTTTCCTCCAATATTTCCTTTACTTTGGAGAAGTCATATTATCTCCTCTCATATATTTTAATATGAACTATTTTTCGGAGAGAAAAATAATAAAAACCAAAATGATCATTATTTCGATATTTGAGAAAATTCAAATATGAAAATTGTGAAATTCCCAACTCTCTCCGTGGGTCCTTGAGTTGCTTAGAATTTCGAGGATCACAAAACAAAATTCAATAAAATATGATATGCATGAATGACCTATGTATAACATTCCAAATTGAAAATTTGGGATGTTACAAAAATCCCCGGCCCAATTCCGCAGAAAACCCTAGTCGACCAGAGTCTAGAATGTCGGTGCAGATAGGCGGCGGAAAGCGGTAGGGGCGAAATCTCGTGCCGTTTGGAGCGCGACGTTCGCCCACCGACAACAACGGTCGAGCTTAGGGTGGCCGCCACGATAGAAGTTGATGAGGTGCAGAGTTGCGGAGGAGTATGCGGCGAGTGGGCAGGGACGAAGTGGGCGATGATTTTCTTTTTTCCTTTTGCATGTGTGAGTGAACACACACGATTCTCAGAGGTAACGGAGATGAAACGTGTGCGATAGTAAATCACCGAGATTGAATGAGAATCCAAGTTTCCTTTGTCCTTTATCCATGAGTTTTTTCTACGATGAACATAAACCCTGTTAATCACCATGTTAAAATTTGGCACTTTTCCGGGTTCATTTAGAAGATTATGTGCATTTTCTAGGCATTAATGCACATAATTCAAATTCAAACAATCGGTGCTTGAAAAGGTGCATGAGAACGGTCTAGAAAACCATGATCGTGCTATTTAGTAAATTCTCATGCCTTTTACAAGGAATGGGCAGATATTTCAAGAAAATGTGTTTACTGGGTACTATACAAAAATGAAATACATGCTTGGAAAACATGACACTCTGCATGGTGCCATGGTATGGCCTCACCATGCCGTGGTAAAAATTTGAGAATGTTTGTCTTATGTCGTCATGCACGCCATTCATATATCGAACCATCGCTGAGGAAATTCCATGGTTTTGAGGAGGAAATCAACAAGATTGAAGGGGTCGGGAATCCAAATTTCCTTCCTAGCTTGTCATTCAGTTTTTTCTATAATCAACATACCCATGTTCACATTTGGCATTTTCTGGGCTCATTTACCATATTAGGGGATTATGTGCATTTTCTAGGCATTAATCCACATAATTCAAATTTGAACAATCGGTGCATGAAAAGGTGCACAAGAACGGTCTGGAAAAACCATACTCGTGGTATGTAGTAAATTCTCAAGCCTCTTACAAGGAATGGGCAGAGATTTCAAGGGAATGCGTGGCAATAGTCAATCACAAACGTGTCATTTACTGGGTTATCAACTATAGAAAAATGAAATGCGTGCTTGAAAAACATGACGCCTGGCATGGTGCCATGGTATGGCCTCATCGTGCCCTGGTTAAAACCTAAGAAGGTTTGATTTATGTCGTCATGCACGCCCTTCATAGATCGAACCATCACCGAGGAAGTTCCATGCTTTCGAGAGGGAAGTCACCAAGATTGAATTTGTCATTCAGTTTTTTTCCAACGATCAACATACCGCCTCAAATGGAACATGTTCAAATTTGACATTTTAAGGGCTCATTTACCATATTTAGGGGATTATTGGCATTTTCTAGGCATTAATGCACATAATTCAAATTCGAACAATCGGTGCATGAAAAAGTGCACAAGAACGGTCTGGAAAACCATGCTCGTGCTATTTAGTACATTCTCATGCCTTTTACAAGGAATGGGCAGATATTTCAAGGCAATGTGTGGCAATAGTCAACCATAAACGCTGCCATCGGGTTAACAACTATGCAAAAATGAAATACATGCTTGGAAAACATGACGCCAGGCGTGGTGCCATGGTATGGCCTCACCGTGCCCTGGTAAAAATTTGAGAATGTTTTCCTTATGTCTGAAGGAAATATGCCCTAGAGGCAATAATAAAGTTGTTATTTATATTTCCTTATATCATCATAAATGGTTATTATTCATGCTAGAATTGTATTAACTGGAAATTTAGTACATGTGTGAATACATGTAACATCCCAAAATATGAGAGAGGGAATAAAATGACTTTCCCAAAATAAAGAAATAATGAAGATTTAATAAAAAAATCAAATAAGTTTTTATTTGGAGTTTTTCGCTATTTTATTTGAATTTAGGAAAAATGTGCGTTTTTCAAAATTGCATTTTAGGCACCAAATAAATGTTCATCTTGTCCGGCTTGATTTTAGAAGTCGGGGAAAATTTATTTCGGGATTTTTGGAGTCCGTTTAGTATTTCTTTCGTTAGTATATCTGCGCGGAATTATTAAAAAAACGTGAACCAACTCTGGGCAGAATCGCCAGACTCCCGGCCGGGGCTTTATATAGCGCCGCCCGAGGCCCGGGACAGCCCAAGCCGCCTCTGCGCCCCACCTAACCCTAACCCTAGCCCGCTACCATCTGGCCGCCGCCGCCCCTAATTGCCGGAGCCCGACGCCGCCGCACCAAGACCTCACGGACCACTGGCCGAGCTGCCGCTCAAGACCTCCGGACCTCCCGCCTCACGGAGCTCGCTTGACGGCCACGGCCGCCGCCGCCCGTCTCGCCGCCCGAGCCGCCGAGGTTGAACCGCCGCCGGTTTTTCCTAGAAAACCGTTTGGTTTTCGCCGGTTTTTGTTCGCTTTTTTTAGTTTCGTTTTTTTATTTTTTAGATCGGTTTTCTTTTCCGGTTTAGATTAAATAGCGAGCGTTCGCTCGTTCGTTCATTTTAACGAACGCGTTCATTGTTTAGATCCAGGTAACGAGCGTTCGTTCGTTAAGCTGTTCGTCGTTTTTCTTTTTCTCGGATTTATTCCGTGATTTTTCTTATCGCGATTTCTGATCCGATTTTCGATCTAGTATAACTTTTCGCTCGTTTATCGGAATCAGGCGATTCAAGCACCTGGAGTTTCATCTCGAAACCCTCTTTCTGAATTATCAACTCAAACATGTTTTTGCTTCTGTAAAATTTGACTTAGGTCCAGATTAGTAAAATGAAGCCTGTTTCTTTCGCCATTTGACTTTCGTTGCTTCGTCCGAGTTGTTTCTTTTTGCAAACCGGAGTTCTTAAGTTGAACTTTCTGGTTAGATCTTTTATTTGAGTTTTACCTGTGCATTAGTTGAGTACTAATTCTGTGCTTGTTTGTTTGCGATAGAGTACCCGGAGTGCGCCGCTTGCTACTTTGAGTCTCTAGGTTTCACGGATCATCAGCAAGGCAAGTAACACTTTGATCATACCTTTTCATACCCAGTTTTTATGCATTAGATCAATCCTCAAACATTGCATGATTAGGATGTAATTAAATTGTGGATTTTCGGAAGTAGATGAGGTAGTACCTATTACCTGTTTTATTATCAAACCCTTGGGAGTTACTTCTATGTTTGCTTCTTATGCCATGCTATGCTAGTAGACGTGGATTGGGTGAGTGTATCCATGACAGATGTGAGAATGTTAATTAATGTTTTATTTAAGGTGGCAACTTAAACACACATCTGGGTGGATTGAGGTACCTGGGTATTCCAGGATTGCCTGTTTTCTTTTTGGACCGCCACCCAGGCTCAAAGGGATCATGAGATTATTCATGCTAGAAACTTCCGTGTGCAGCCACAAGCTACTATGGGCTCTAGACTAAGTTGTGCGAACTCTTACAGTGGTAGACTAGCAGATGTAGAGGGATGTAGGTGTAACTGTCTACCCGATCGTAAGGTGCTAGCGCTTCTGAAAGACTGTGTCTCGGTCATCCGTTTCTCAAACACCATGTAGTGCGAGAATCCCAACGGTGGAGATCGAGTCTTGTGGGGAAAAGTGCACAAACCTCTGGAGAGTGTAACATACTAATCATGGTTAGCCGTGTCCCCGGTTATGGACATCTTGAGTATCTAGTACTTGGATTATCATGTGAATCTCATCATGTTACTTTAATAAATTTTGTTGGGTTTTAATGATGATGTTTAATTGGGATTGAGAATGCTGTCAACCATTCTCAATATTTAACAACCACCATGATAGTTAAATAAAATTTATTCCTTTGCAGTAGGGAAAAATTGGCTTTACGCAAAATTTGTAACCATAGAGTTTTCCACCAGCCAAATATGCATGTATTATAGCATTACTCTTTCATACTGCTCTCTATGTGTTACATTGCCAAAGATATTCCATGTCTTGACCCGTTTCGGGGCTGCAACGTTCATGTTGCAGACTTTTTCGACGAGTAAGGTGCCTTAGGTCGTGGTTCTATACTCAGTGATGCCGTTGGAGTTGATGGACTCGCTTATCTTCCAAGCCTTCCGCTGTTATCGTTATTAGATGGCCGTAAGCCATATTTATTGTAATAAGTTCTCCTTTGGAGACATTCAATGCAATAAGTGTGTGATTGCTACTCTGTTATAAATCCTTCAAGGCATCAGGCGTCAAGATTATCGATCCAGTGGATGACACTGATGCTCAGAGATCAGAATGTTTGAGGTCTGGTCGCTACAAGATGGTATCAGAGCACACGCTGGCTGTAGGACACGACCACTAAGATAAAGCCCTAGATCACTACTCTTTCTTATGATTTCTGACTCCTCATCTTTTCTATTCTTTTAGGATGGCGGATGCAAGGAACAAGTTCACACAACCGGATGAAGATACACCCTTTGGATGTCACTTGAAGGAAGTCACTAGATACCTGAACATCGGAGTACCAAGCTTCACCGGGACCTACAACGCCACTTTACCTGAAGAGGAGCGCTGGATGATTCAAGTTCAAGTTCCAGGAAGGACATTTGCACCTGTCACGGAGCCCATAGAGTTTTCCTTTGATGCACCAACCTGGAGACTAGGGAAGAGCATGGCAGCCCACATCACCATGTGACGTATTGGAGAAGTTTACCGCAATGATCTCAAGAATACTATCTACCAAATTTGTGGGTGCTGAGATGAGCAATGGGAGATGATAAGCACCAGGAGGGACAGATCAATCACAGCTTATATCCAGGAGTTAAACCAGCACATCCGACGAGGAGAACCAGATGTGCGCAGGCATGGAGGATCTGCAAAAGGCTATGACCAAGATCAAGGAGCTAGAGGAAGAACTCAAGGCTACACGTGAAGATTACATGGAAGAAATCGAAGTGCTAGTGGAGAAGAATGACCACTTAACCAGGAAGCTCGGAGTTTTCATGGGAGACCCTGCGCCAGGAGGAAATAATGACGATTCCACTTGCCCGGATAACTATATCATCATCGACGACATCGACTCGGATCCCGACGACAGTGATGATGACTATGTTGATGAAGCTGGAGCAGATATCATGGAGTCTTCATCGGAGCCGTTTTTCTAGTTGACCACCATAACAGTAGTAGAATTTCCCCCATTGTAATTAGTTTAGTCCAAGCACGTTGTAACGATAGTTAGACCGTTGTATGCCCTTGTTTGAAATTGATTGGAGTGATGTTGTTTGCTTTTGTCTCATGTGCATATGGGTAGTGTTTTCTCACTAGACCTCATTCTATTCTATTTCTCATCTTCTCTAAAACCCTCAGATGCCTCCGAGACGCGACACCGGATTTGTTTTCCCACCGGAGATCACTTAGTTGATTCTGCAGCAGAATGCATTGATTCAAACACTGGTACAGAACCAAGGCAACAACAACAACAACAACAACAAAAACAACAACAACAACAACAACAACCCACCACCACCACCACCTGTTGACCATTTGACTCGTTTCTTGAGGCTAAATCCGCCGGTGTTTTCCAGTAGCACCGAGCCGATTGTTGCAGATGATTGGCTCCGCATGGTTGGAAGGGAGCTGACCACTGCAGGATGCACTGATGCGGAAAGAGTGTGTTTTGCCGCACATCAGCTTGACGGACCCGCAGCATCATGGTGGGAGAATTACACCGCCACACACCCTATTGACACAGTCACGTTGGATCAGCCAGAAGCTTTCCATCGCCCACGTTTCAACAGGAGCTATGGCCATGAAGAAGCGTGAGTTTCGCAACTTACGCCAAGGAGGACGCACTGTAAGCCAGTATGTGGAGGATTTTAGTAAGTTAGCTCGTTATGCCCCAGATGATGTTGCTACAGATGTCGCTAAGGTGAGAAGTTTCTGGAAGGACTGAATGATGAGCTGAGCATGCAGTTGATGGTAGCCACTTTCAATAACTACCAGGAGTTGGTAGATCATGCTCTTATGATTGAAGGGAAGCAGCAGCAGATTGATAACCGCAAGAGGAAGTATGGACAGGGGAAGTACAATTCTGGAGCTCAGCAGAAGCTACGCTTTACCCCGAAACCGGGAGGACAATTTCAGCATACCCATGGAGGAGGCAGCTCGCACAATCATAATGGTTCCAAGAATGGGAATGGGAATGGAGGAAGCAATGGACAAAACCGCACCAACCCGTCCACCCCAGCCAAGAGAGACCTGAGCCAAGTCACTTACTTTAAGTGCCAGAAGACTGGACATTATGCCAATGAATGTCCCAAGCCCGTAATGGCAATGGTAATGGAAGCTCAGGGAAGAAGCCAACCCTTTCAACAGGGGATGTGAACCACGTTAAGCGTGGAGGAGGTTGAAGCCCACCGGATGCAAAGAATAGGTAAGTTTTTGGTTAACTCATTTATCGCAATCGTTTTTTTGATCTTGGTGCATCGCATTCATACATATCACGGGATTTGTGGATAAGTACAAACTGCCCACCAAGGTTCTTAGAACACCTATGCTAGTAAGCTCACCAGGAGCGGAGTATATGGCCAGTCGTGGATGTTTTCAAGTACCTTTGAGCATAGGTAGGCATGTTTTCCCCACGGATTTAATCATTCTAGAATCGCAAGGTTTGGACATGATTCTAGGTATGGATTGGCTATCGATGTATGGAGGGAACATCGATTGCGCTAGTAAGTCGATTTTGCTTACAACACCCGAAGGAAGAAGGATCAAGTATGTATCACGGCATGAGCCGAGGAGGGCATAGGTAAATTCCTTATCAGGAGTTGTGCAGGAGGAAGTACCAGTGGTGAAGGATTACCCGGACGTGTTTCCAGAAGAGTTGCCAGGCATGCCACCAGATAGAGACATTGAGTTTTTGATTGAACTATTGCCAGGCACCGGGCCGATATCTAAGAGACCGTATATGATGCCCGCACAAGATTTGGAAGAAATTAAGAAGCAGATTAAGGAGTTACTGGATAAATGTTTTATTCGCCCAAGTGCTTCGCCTTGGGGATCGCCAGTGCTTCTAGTGGAGAAGAAGGATGGATCATTGAGAATGGTTGTTGATTACCGAGGATTGAATGAAGTGACAATTAAGAACAAGTACCCATTGCCGATGATCAACGACTTGTTTGACCAATTGCAAGGAGCTAAGGTATTTTCCAAGATCAATTTGCGATCGGGATACCATCAGTTGAAGATTCGAGAGCAGGATATACCTAAGACGGCTTTTACAACAAGGTACGGGCTGTATGAGTATACCGTTATGTCATTTGGTCTGACTAACGCACTTGCCTATTTCATGAACATGATGAACAAGGTGTTTATGGAGTTTTTGGATAAGTTTGTCGTGGTTTTCATTGATGATATTTTGGTATATTCAAAGAATGAAGAAGAACATAAGGAGCATTTGCGTTTGGTACTCGAGAATCTCAGAGAACATCAGTTATATGCCAAGTTCAGCAAATGTGAGTTTTGGTTGAAGGAAGTAGGATTTCTCGGACATGTTATATCCGGAGAAGGTATAGCAGTGGATCCCACTAAAGTTGCCACTGTGACAAACTGGGAAGCACCAACGACAGTTGGAGAGATCCGGAGTTTTCTTGGACTGGCAGGATACTACCAGAGATTCATTGAGAATTTCTCGAAGATTGCGAAGCCTATGACGGAGTTGTTGAAGAAAGACACTAAGTTCAATTGGACTGAAAAATGTGAGGCTAGTTTCCAAGAGTTGAAGAAACATTTGGTTACCTCACCAGTTTTAATTCTGCCAGATCAAAGCAAGGATTACGAGGTGTATTGCGACGCTCCACGTCGAGGACTTGGAGCAGTGCTTATGCAGGAGGGAAGATTTGTTCCGTATGCTTCACGACAGCTTAAGCCTCATGAGTTAAATTATGCTACTCATGATTTGGAGTTAGCAGCCGTAGTACACGCACCGAAGACTTGGAGACATTTCCTTATTGGAAACCACTATAAGGTGTACACGGATCACAAGAGTTTGAAGTACATCTTCACGCAGAAGGAGTTAAATCTCAGGCAAAGGAGATGGTTGGAGCTCATTAAGGATTACGATATGAGATTGCATTATCACCCCGGAAAGGCTAACGTAGTAGTAGATGCGTTGAGCCGCAAGAGCCATGTCACCACACTAATGACCGGAGGTTTACCAAAAGAATTACCCGAGGGATTTCGAGAGCTATGTTTGGAGATTGTTCCGAGAGGCTATGTAGCATCATTGGAGATACAGTCTACTGAAAGTGCGTTATATCGACTAGAGGGGGGGTGAATAAGCAATTTTTATGAATTCTTCAATGAGGAATTTTCCGCAGAGGAAATTGCTAAGTGAAGAACTACTTGCAGCGGAATAAGTACTCAGAAGTAAGCATAAGAGAATGCGGGCATGGTCATCATGATGAAATGAAGACAATCAAAGAGTACAGAAAGCGTAAACACATGATAGCACAATGAAGACAAACAGACTTTAGAATTGAACTGAGGAAATTGAGAAAGTCTTCAGTCAAAGTCTTCAAACACAGATATGAACAAACACTCAACACAGTAATGAGGAAATGAAAGAGTTGAGGAAATAGAACCAGTTAGGTTGGTGAAGACAATGATTTGGTAGACCCAAATCAGCTGCCTCGCTTGTACGTCTGGTTGAGCGGCTGAGTATTTAAACTCGAGGACACAAAGGTCGGGACACCCAGTCGCCGAGCACGCAGCTCAGGACACCAAGTCCTCACCGTATTCTCCTTGAACTAAGGTCACACGGACCTCGTCCAATCTCTCGTGGTAAGTCTTCAGCGACTTCCAAACCTTCACAGACTTGGTCACTCGGCGATCCACAATTCCTCTTGGATGCTCTAGACCATGACGCCTAACCGTCTGGAAGAAGCACAATCTTCAAAGGTAACAAGCGCCGGATCCACGCAGGATCAATCTCTTGATGATGCTCAATCACTTTGGGTTTGTAGGGTTTGGTTTTTGGGTTTTCCTCACTCGATGATTTTCGCTCAAAGTCCTCGGAGGATGGGTTGCTCTCAAATGACAAGTGTCAAGCTTTCTCGAGCAGCCAACCAGCTAGTGGTTGTAGGGGGGGCTATTTATAGCCTAGGGAGCAGCCCGACATGATAAGACATAAATGCCCTTCAATGATATGACCATTAGGTGGATAAGATATTTTGGGACAACTTATGCAAGAACACAACAACGGTCGGAAATTTGACTCTCAAATTCCTCGGGGCTATCATGTTCCTCATCGTAGGAAATCCAAGCTGCGAATTCCTAACTCCTCGGTCGAGAACAAATTCCTCAAATGACTAGAAGAACTTCGCCTCTCACATCAAGAAATTGACCGAGCTGTATGAGATTTCCAAAGGCTTCACTCAAGGGATTGGTAGGTGTAGGATTTTGAGTTGAGCATCACATGGAAATTTTTCCTTAGTATTTCCTCGACCCCTTCTTTAACAAAGACGGTGTTTCCTATGACTCAAGAAAGAGAAAGCGAAACTACGAAAACAGAAGTCTTCACGCTTCATGTTCCTCAAATGAATACCAAGTTTTCAAGGTCACACCAATTTCTTCACTTTCAAAGTCTTCGTAAAGTCTTGAATATCAAAGTCTTCATCGAAGAACTTCATTTTTAGGGGTCGACTTTCTCTGTAAATATCAAACTCCTCATAGACTTATAGACCTGTGTACACTCATAAACACATTAGTCCCTTAACCTATAAGTCTTCAATACACCGAAATCACCAAGGGGCACTAGATGCACTTACAATCTCCCCCTTTTCGGTGATTGATGACAATATAGGTTAAGTTTTCAACGGGGATAAACATATGAAGTGTAAATACTGATATTGAGGAATTTGATTGCAAGATATGGAAGAACTCCCCCTGAAGATGTGCATAGTGAGGAATTTGCTTTTGAGGCAATGCATATTTGAAGAGTTGAATCATGGAGATCTCCCCCTATATCTTGTAATTCATACACGCATTTGACATATAATATGAGGAATTTGAAATGGATGATGAAATATGGTGACTGATGTAGTTCAAAGCATGCGTGCATTAACATATAATGAGGAATAAGCATGCAGGAACACATCAAAAGTATCAGAGCACCATCGGGTTTAAGATTACAACTCGATCCAATAAAAGTTTCAGAAGAACGAGAGTTGTAACTTAGCAAAAAATGTTGTATATGGGCGTAAAAATAGAACCGTTTGAAGACTAACTCAAATTTCTCCCCCTTTGTCATCGAATGACCAAAAGGATAGAAACTGAGGACTAACGCCCCTGAAGAATTTCAAGTTGATGAAGGAGCGCCAGCGTTGTCGGGGTCGGTTGTCGTAGTAGGGCCTGCCGCAGTGTCGTCCAAGTCTTCATTTTCATCAGTGTCGCGCGATGAAGAATAGGAGGTGGCCACAAAGGAAGGAACCTTGACCTTCTTGAATTTCTTGGTGGAGGTACAGACCAGTCAAATTCTTCCTTGAGACCCATTGTCTTCAGTTCTTCTGCGCTGTAGACATTAGAAAGAACAGCCCAGGTGCGGTTGAAGGTTTCATGGAGGTAGTATTGGTTTTTCTTCACAGCATTGTGTGTTGAGGTCATGTTGTGAAGAATTGTAACATCCCAAAATTCTAAATTTTGGAATGTTATATTAAATAAATAACTATGCTTGTTGTCTGATTGTTTGTTTGATTGATTGAGTGAAACTGAGTGAAATTTGAAAACTTTTGAAAGTTGAATGAGAGGGAATGAAATGACTTTCCCAAAACTTTCTCCTTTGCCTTTTGGATCTCAATGAATTCAAATTCATTCCAACACCAAAGCCTAGAGTGAAGATGACATGACTTCTTCCATTTTGAAATGAATAGGGTTTTGGAAAAAAGATTTGAAATTCATTTGGGAAGATTTCAAATTCAAAGTTTTATGCAACTCAATGATTTTCATGAGGGAAGATAAAATGACTTCTTCAATTATATGAAATAGGAGTTGGAACTTATAATGAATCAAGTTGAAAATCATTTGAAAGTGCTTTGAAACCCTCTTTCAAATTTTGAGTTTTGAATTTGAATTTCAAACTTTGGCATGTGGGAAACATTTCAAAAAAACTATGCCTGATAAATACTTGATCAAAAGTATGAGAGGAGCAAACATGACACTCCAAAAATATCAGAGGAAACAATGCCAAAAGTTTTGGAATTCAAATCTGAATTTCATTTGAATTAAAAAAAAATGGATTTTTATAAAGTTTGGATTTTGCCTTTGGAAAAATGTTCAAATGAAAGGGAATATTCCCCTGATCATTTTGGTATATATATACCCTATATAAAATATGTATAGATAGTGTTTTATTTTTGTTTTTGTTTATTTAAAAAAAAAAATAATAAAAGAAAACTCTGGGCGCCAAAAGCACCCCTGTGCCCAAACACCCCCCTCCACTGGCCGGCCGGCCCACTGTGGCCAGCCCAATGAGCCACCGACCGCCCAGCTCCCTCTCCCTCCCTCGCCTGAAAGCGCCACGCCACGGCCACCCGCCGCCTCGCCTCTCTCTCTCACCGACATGGGCCCGCACCCATCCCCTACCCCTCGCCCACGCCACACCGTCGCCGCCGCGGATCGCCGGATCCTGAAGGATCCGGGAATCCCCCGATCGCCCCGATCCCCTTCCGGAGCGAGCCCGACCCCCGGGCTATAAGAGCCGAGCCCGCCGCACCCCATTCCCCCCCCCCCGAGACCCCGCCGCACCCCCTCTCCCTCCCGTTTGCGCTCGCCGGAGACCCGAGCTCCCTCCGCCGCCATTGTCGCCGCCGTCGACGCCCCAGCCCTCCCCGAGCACCCCCGACCCCACCAGACCACTCACCGACCTCCCCCGCACCCGCACGGTGACTCCCCCGAGCTCCCCGACGCCCGAAACCCCCGACGCACTTCCGCCGCCGCCGCCGCCGTCGCCGGACTCCGGTACGTCGCCGGAAACCACCTCCCCCGTCCGATCTCAAATGGACGGCCACGATTAGAACCCCCGAAGGGGTACGTTTTTATTAGAAAACCGGCCGGTTCATTCGGGTTATTAGTTAGGTTTTTAGTCAATTAGCCGCCTGCTTTTTAGTTTTAACCCGAGGCCCATTTAGACTAAATTACGACATGTATACAAAGATAGGCCCATTAGGCCTTTTTCTTTTTAATTTGATTTTCTATTTTAGCAGAATAGTTTCTGTTTTAAAAAAAATTCATATCTTTTATTCTGTTTAATACTTTTTGATGATTCTTTTTTTATTGGATTGCAAATTTTGTGTAGTTTCTGTAAATTTTACATTTAGCCATGTTAAAAATAATTAAAAATGCTTTAATATTGTTTTAGCCAGAATAGTAAATCTGCTATAACTTTAGTTAGAAAAATTATTTTTGCATGATTCTTTTTGTCACCACTTTATTTTGACAGTGCCAAACCCTAGAAATTAATTTGGGTATTTTAGGATTAATAAATAATTAGTTCTAAGCAGAATCCTATTAATCCTAATTAATTAACTAGTTCCTGTTTTCCTATTAAATTAATTAGTAAATTAATTTATTTTTAACTTGTGATTAGTTATTCTAGGTTAGTTTCTGTCATTCTAGTAGATGAACTTTTATTTATAATTAATAAAAGTTTTAATTTATTTTTCTTAATAGAAATTGGATTAGGCCTATTATGAGTTTTATAATAGCTTTTAAATTAATTCTTTTTGCTCCTAGTTGCTTAGTGAATCCTTTTCTGTTTAGTTAACTTAAAACCATGATTAGGTTATGTTAGAAAATTTTTATGATATAAAACTATTTTGTTATTTGTTGAAGTAGGAAACTTGAGTGGCCTTTCTTTGAGTTTTTCTTTTGGATTTGGTTTTGGTTGTTTTGTTGTGTTATGTTACTTTTGTTATGTTGTGTTATGTGATCCTATTGCTATGTGCTTATTATAGTTATTGTTTGCCTCGGTAGAATTTCCGAGTGCGAAGATTGCTACCTCTGAAACCCTAGTTTCTTTCGAAGATCGTCAACCGTGCAAGTTCACTTTGACCATGCTTTTCTTACCTATGTTTTATTGCATTTAGTGGCATCCTTGCAACCACCCCTCAGTAGTGATATTGAAATTCTTGTAGTTGAGTAGTATGCATGAGGTAGGAACCCATCACCCTGTTACCAAGCCCGGGACGATATTTTATTTTAATGCTACGCTATAGTAGACGGGGTTTGGTATGAGTGCACGAGAGTGGTGTGAAGAAGGAGGACTCTACGTCAATGGCGACAACTCCATGATGGAATCTGCAAGGACTGCACCTTCAAGACCTCAAGACTTCAAGACTCGAGACAAGAATTCAATACACACTCTTTGGGTGAAGGACGGTTGATGGGCACCTGGAGAAACCAAAGGTGGTTGGTCGGGATGCATGGAGAAGCGCCATGACATCTTGCGGAAAGCTTCACCCAGACTCAAAGAGACGGAAGAATACTTCACGCCTGAAGCTTACGTGCAACCGCAAGTCATTATGGGCTCTGGCTTGGTTGACCTTAGTTGTGACTCTGGCTGGGACGGTACTAGCAGATGTAGAATGACGGTAGGATTGGATGGGTACCGGACCGGTGGTCGAGGAACTCTTTGGAAGACCATGTTTCGGTCATCTTGTTCTCAAACACCCTGAAGTGCGAGAACGATAAAGAGAGGGATCGAATCTTGCGGGTAAAGTGTACAAACCTCTACAGAGGGTTTAAACCTAATCGATTAGCCGTGTCCCCGGTTACGGACAATTTGAGCATCTGGACTTGGATCTATCTCGGAACTCTCAACACCGGATTGATAACTTAATTGTGGGCAACATATGATGAATTTTGAGCTATGCGACATCGGTTGGCGGAACCTTGTCATGATAGAAAACTGCTTAGTGCAGACTTCATTCTATTCCTTTGATGTAGGTAAAATAAAATCAGCTTTTACGCAAACAAAACTCGAATCTGAGCCATAAAGCCATATTGCATATAGTATAGTTTTATCATCTGCTTTATCATATTGTGATCTTGCGGTACATTCAATGTCTTGACCTACACGGCTGCAACGTATCATGTTGCAGATATTTCCTCGACGAGTAAGAGTTACGATCTGAGGTTACGGTCTACACTCAACCTTGCCGATGGCGTTGATGGGACTCCACACCCGCTTGATTGTTTCCGCTGAGTATTATGAGGTATATATCATTTTACGTTATTTATACATGTGATTGCACTTTGATATATACATTGATGTACTGTGTGTGCCAAAGATATTGATCCGTGGATGGCACAAGAATACGTAGGCTTGACCGTCTGAGGTTGGGTCGCTACAAGAATTGAACCAAACTGACGCTTGACCCATTTATGATTGCGATCAACCTTCTGATGAAGACTGAGGAGTAACTCACGATCAGTCATCACCCTGGGTGTTGTGGCTTGAGGATTTTGCTTACCGAGGTATTGGCGGCAGAGTCATGTGTGGCGAGTCATCATTGGTGGAGTAGGATGCAGCTTTGCGAAATTGACCATCCAATGGACGAATGCCTTCATCTATCACAGCAGATTGCCTTGCCCTTGTCATCGGTGAGGAAAATGTCCGCTTGAGGACTTCAATTGGAGGCAAGTATCTGCAGTGGTTCGTAGTATCAGCCTTGTAATTGAGTGAAAACCTTGTCCCGATGAACCTCATAATCCATGGTGCATAAGGCTTCACTCAAAAGGTGACATAGCAAAGATTCGCCAAAGTCCTCATGAAGAAATCATGGAAGTTGACGGGAACGCCATGAATGATATTGAAAAGCATATTCTTCATGATGCCAACGACTTCTTCATCATTTGACTCGTGGCCTTTGATAGGACTCATAGTCTTCGTCAAATTGTGATAGACAGTCCGAGGCACATACAATAATTCCTTGACAAAGAATTTGGTTCGAGGTGCCTGTCCTGGCTTCAAAGGCTTCATCAGCACTTGCATGTAATGATTTGAAAGCTCAGGTTCGTTGTAGATGCAACGAGCACCATCAAGGGGAGGATCGAGTGGGAGGGCACGAAGCAATTCGATTCTTTGGTGCCTTGTAGTGAGTATTTTCTATCATCGGTCCAATACCCATGAGTTCACATCTTCGTAATCTCCGGTGATGTGCAGCGTCGCATAGAATTGAAGAATGAGTTCTTCATTCCAATCACAGATGTCAGTGCAGATATTCAGCAATCCTGCATCATGAAGAACACTGAGGACTGGCTCGAAGCCTGGCAGAGATTCCATGTCCACGTGAGGAATGTTTGCATGTTCGTAGACTTTGTCTTTGTTGATTAGCTCTGAGGAATAGAAGTTGGCTTGACTTGCAGTCCAGTAAACGCCTCTTCCTTATGCGGCAGAGTCATATGGGTTGTAGTCGATGAAGAATACATGCTTGTCAAGAAATCTTCAGCCTTGAACTTTTGCTTCGTTGAGAATGGATTCTTTGGCTTTAGCAGTGGAGTGTCAGTGAGTTGCATCACGACCTCAGGAATCGCAATCTCAGGTTCTTCAGGCTGAGGAATTTCTGGTTCCTCTTCATATGCAGTCTGCGTGTTCATAGGATCAAGAAGCAGGTTCTTCAAAGACTAGTGGCTGGAATTTCTTCATGCACGGATGAGTTGGGATGAGTTTCTTCAGAGCCCATTTGAACCGTTGGTGCAGGGGACTGAGGAATTTGTTGGACTGGGGTGAAGAGTGGAGAATTGGGATGCTGACTGTTCCAAAAGTCATCATTCATCACTGGCGTGGTGCATCCAATATCCATGTCTTCGTCTTCAATTTCCTCAACACCAGCCTCTTCAGCTGTGAACTGAGGCATAGGCGAGGAAATGATTGGTGTTGAAGGGATTGCATCCACTTCAATTTCTTCATCAATCTGCTCTGACGAAGCAGCATAATGATTTTCTTCATCAGATCCGCTTGGGATCTCATACTCTTCACCAAAAGGAACAAGGTCCTTTGATGGAATGGAGGAAATTGGAACAACATCGATTGGTTTTTCAAATGAGCTGGTCATTGGCTTCATTTTCTTCGCAGCCGAAGAATTTGACACAGCTGATGCTTTCCTTTTCTTCACTGCAGCTCGCTCTGCAGCCTTGGTCTTCTTCACATCAGATGCAGATGGAAGGATTGGAGTTGGTGTAGGCGCAGGAGGAGCTGAGGAATCTGGTTGAATTTCCTCAGGCGCAAGAATCGATGCAGCTTGCTCGACTTCTTCGGGCTTTTCAGCGCACCACTAGTGGATGCCCTGTCTGCATTTCTTCGGTAATTTGGAATGGAGTCATCAGCCTGGAACTAGCATTGTCTTCAAAGAGTTGAAAATCATCGGTGATCTTGGCATGTTCTTCAACAGGCTGAGCAGAGGCTCTAGCCTGAGGAATTTCGTGTTGCGTTGGGGCTGCAACATTTGTGAACTTCTCCGCCAGTTTCACAAACCTGACTTTGGCTCCTTTCCAGTCAGCATAGTATGAATCAAATTTGTCGCTGAGGGCTTTGATATCAGCACGCATCTTGACAAGTTCTTCGCTTGTCATCTTGACAACATTTTTCTTCAGATTTCTCTTTTACATCTGCGATTTCTTGATCTCTCTGGCCCTATCATATTTCCATTTCTCCTCTTGGATGAAATGGGTCAGCATGTGACTTTGGCCAGGTGTCAGATGACAATCAGGCATAGGTGTCTCTGGATCCTTGTGCCAGAGATCAATGTACTCGAGGATCGCCCTTGGATCCAAAAGCAGTGGCACAGGTGTGCCTTTGGCTCTAGCGGCCCTTTCTTGTCGGTCTCTGATGATTTACGCAAGTTCGTCATCATCGGCTTCATCATCGAGATGGCACTTGGAAGGCGACTGTTTCTTCTTCGGACTTGGCCGAGGACCTCGTCAAATTAGCTTGCCCTTTTCTTCAGCAGAGTGGGGCCTGATGAAGAATTTGGTGCAGCTAAGGAACTTGCTGAGACACCAGAGGCAATAGAGATGCCTGCAGTCCTTTGGCACGTGGCCAGATGCACAGGTGCTGAGGATTTTGTAGGAGCTGAGGATTTGGGAGGACCAGGAGCAGCATGAGGGACTGATCGTGAGGGCATTGAAGATTCTGGCCGTGAGGGCATTGCTGAGGATTTTGGCCGTGAGGGAACTGTTGGTGAAGCACTTGGCTTGTGCGCTGGCTTCTTTGCCATTGATCTTCTGGGCTAAACAGGGGCCACAGTGGCAACAACAGTAGCAGAGTCTTCATTGAATTTCGTCACTGCTTCTTTGGCTTGTCTCGCCAATTTGGCTTGGCGCTTGGCCCATTCTTCAGGAAAGTCCTCACCACGCTTGATGCTGGTGGGGTCAGCTTCTTGGCCAGGTGCCAATGGAGCTCTTGGGCATGGAGGATTCATCTGAATTTCTTCAGGTACTTTGGAGTAACATATCTGTACTCCCTCCATTCCCTTGCCCATCTCCTTTCAATCCTCTGAATGCGCACCTTTCGCTGATTTTTGTTTTCCTTGCCAAACTTGGCTTCATCAGGTGTGCAATAGTCGGCGTATATGTCCTCAGGTATCTCGAAAGCAGTCATGACCTCAGGCCTCTTTCCTCCTTTCTGTTGCTTCTTTCCTTCTGCCATATTCTTCAGCTGAGGAATTTGAACAATCGAATTCTCTGAAGAAGTATGCAACTTTTCTTCAAGGACGCTGCAAATGAGTTAAGTTGATGAGAACCTAGTGATTCAAAGAATGGACATGAGTACCTGTGAACACAGTATAGTTGCGAGGAATTTGGAGAGGTCATATGCGTTCTCAGAAGGTTTTTCAAAAAGAACTAGTTTGAGGAATTTGACCAGATGAGCCTTGAAGAATTTCACTAAGCGATCTTTGTCTTAGGTTCCAGAAATGTATAGATCGAGGATCCACACAATTGAGGAATCTTGAAGAAAAATCATTGCTTAGAGAAATGAATCAAGAGCATATTTCGTTTGAGGTGTTCATATGTGTGAAGATTTGAAGAATAAACACCTTTGAAGATTTTCAGGAAGGTTTGAGAATCAAAGCGAGTAATAAAAGTAACTTTTAATTACCCAAACTGAAGAACACGACGAACCGAGAGGTGTAGATTAGAAGTTCGTTAGTTCAGATCTCCCACGCCCTAACTCGGCGGAGGAAGACAGCTACGGCGGCGACAGAGTGAAGATTTCCGCGGTCGGCGCGAGTACGACGGCGACGAGGTCGAGGAAGTGAAGCTCTTCCTCACCGGCGACGATGGAGTAGCGGCGGCGCTAGGGTTTGAGAAGCTCGAGCGAGAGAGAGAGCGGTCGAGCGGAGTAAAGGAAGTGAGGAAGGGGAGAGGGGTATATATAGCCATGGTGAAAAACCGTTCGCCCGAAGATTTTGGACGAACGTGCCCCTGACCCTTCTCATTCGCTTGACATGTGTCACCCACGTACTGAAAAGTGGAGATTGTTTTAGATCGTGGATGAATAGATAAGTTTATCGTGGGATGCGGAACGGTTTGAGCGGAAAAGCCGAAAATTTGGATAAGATAAGTTAAAAGTTCCATTCGCAATTTCTTCAGCTGACAAGGACACAGTGAAGATTTTGAACGAGTTTCAAATAGAACGCACATGAAGAATTTGTGAATAGCTTGGGTTGAGTATAGCATAGAGGGGGAAGGGTCCGATCACATTCACTTAGCAGAAAAAGCAACTTGAAGAAATAGCCATAAGTGAATGTTGTAGAGGACATAAACCCATATATATACATACATATACATATATATACATATACATATATATATTCAACGAAGAAAGACAACGGAAACAGTGAAGATTTTGCAAAGTTGAAGAATTTGAAAAACTGAAGAATTTCAAAACAGAGGAAAAACTCAAATTGAAGATTTTCAATTTTGGTGGTGGCGTGACCCACCGTATAAGAATGATGATTTCAGACACCGCGTACAATTGTCGAGGGTTACGAGAGTCAAATTCTTCATTAATTTCTTCACACTTAGAGTTTTATTCTTCATTGATTGAAGAAAACGTTTCTTCATGTGTTGCACATCTAAGTCATCAATTTTGCATAAGTGTCGGATGTGTGTCCTTTTCAAAGAACATTCGAAGATTCTAAGATATTTAGCTCACACCGCAACTTGCTAAATCTCTTCTCATCCAAGGGCTTTGTGAAGATATCTGCTAGCTGTTCTTCAGTCTTCACATGCTCGATGGAGATGTCGCCCTTCAACACATGATCACGAAGAAAATGATGACGAATCTGAATGTGCTTTGTCTTCGAGTGCTGAACTGGGTTGTGAGCAATCTTAATGGCACTCTCATTGTCACAGTAGAGAGGCACATTCTTCACGTTGATGCCGTAGTCCTTGAGAGTTTGCTTCATCCACAGCAATTGAGCACAACAAGAGCCAACAGCAATGTACTCAGCTTCCGCAGATGAAGCGGTGATACGCAGTTCTGTTTCTTCGAGGACCAACAGACCAAAGATCGTCCGAGGAAATGACAAGTACCAAATGTTGAATTGCGGTCCACACGATCACCAGCATAGTCAGAGTCAGAATATCCAATGAGATGAAAAGTAGAGCCCTTGGGGTACCACAATCCTAGTGTTGGTGTGTGAGCTAGATATCGAAGAATATGCTTCACAGCCTTATGGTGTGATTCCTTGATTGTAGCTTGAAATCGGGCACACATGCAAACACTAAGCATTATATCTGGCCTAGATGCACATAAGTACAATAGAGAACCAATCATGGAGCGGTATACCTTGTGATCGAAGTCAATACCATTTTCATCGATGCATAGATGGCCATTTGTGGGCATAGGAATTTTGACGCCTTTGCAATCTTGCATGCGAATTTCTTGAGAACATCTTTGAGGTATTTCTACTGAGATATGAATATGCCATTGTGTTGTTGACGAATTTGAAGACCTAAGAAGAATTTCAATTCTCCCATCATAGACATTTTATATTCTTCACTCATCATATAGGCAAATTCATCACTATAACGTTAACAAGACAGCCAAAGATAATATCATCAACATATATTTGGCACACAAACAGTTCACCATCATATGATTTAGTAAAGAGAGTAGGGTCAAGTGAACCGGGTGTGAAGCCATTCTTCACGAAGAATTCCTTCAATGTATCATACCACGCCCGTGGGGCCTGTTTGAGGCCATAGAGGGCCTTGTTGAGTCTGAAGACTTTGTCGGGATTCGTTGGATCTTCAAAACATGGGGGTTGAGCAACATATACTTCTTCCTCAAGCTTACCATTGAGGAATGCACTTTTCACATCAATTTGATATAAAGTGATATTATGATGGTTAGCATAAGCAAGTAATATGCGAATAGCCTCAAGTCTAGCAACAGTGCAAAAGTTTCATCAAAATCAATTCCTTCAACTTTGTGTAGCCTTGAGCTACAAGTCATGCCTTAGTCCTCACCACAAGGCCATTTTCATCTTGCTTGTTGCGGTAGATCCACTTTGTGCCATTGATATTTTGCTTGCGAGGATCTTGATGTTTGACCAGGTCCCAGACATTGTTGAGCTCGAACTGATGTAATTCTTCTTGCATTGCTGAATCCACTCAGGCTCCAGAAATGCTTCATCTACCTTAGTGGGCTCTGTGATAGAGACAAAAGCATAGTGCCCACAAAAGTTATATAAATGTGAAGCTTTTGAGCGTGTGAGAGGACCTGGCGCTTCAGTGTCATTGATGATCTTGTCAACTTGCACTTCTTTTGCAACGCGAGGATGAGCTGGTTGTCGTCGAGGAATTTGATCAGCATTTTCTTCAGCACCATTTTCTTCAGCATTATCTTCAGGTGCATCAGCTCGACGTTCTTCGCGTTCTGGAATGAATTCTTCAGCAGATTCTTCAGTAGGAATTACATCCTCAGTAGCCTTGAACTTGATAGATTCCTCCGGTCTTGGTTCATCTATCACGGAAGGTAGGTGCTCTCTTTGTGATCCATTAGTTTCATCGAACCGCACATCTACAGTTTCAACAATCTTGGGAAGAGCGATGTTGAAGACTCTGTAGGTGTGCGAGTCCTTTCCATAACTGAGCAAAAAACCTTCATGTGCTTTCGGTGCAAATTTAGCATTGTGATGAGGATCTCTAATCCAGCATTTAGCACCGAAGACTTTGAAATAACTCACATTGGGTTTCTTGTCAGTGAGGAGTTCATAGGCAGTCTTCTTGAAGAATTTGTGAAGATATACTCTGTTGATGATGTGGCACGCGGTATCAATTGCATCAATCCAAAACGACGAGGCGTTTTGTATTCATCAAGAATAGTGCTAGCCATCTCAACAAGAGTTCTGTTCTTGCGATCCACGACGCCATTTCTTTGAGGAGTATAGGGAGTAGATAACTCATGAGTAATACCAAGTTCATCAAGATAGTCATCAAGACCGAATTCTTGAACTCAGTTCCATTGTCACTCTGATGTGCACGATCTTCACACGAAAGTTGGTTGAAGCCCTCGAGGAAAATCGTTTGAAGACTTCCTACACTTCATGTTTGTAAGTAACAATGTGTACCCATGTGTAACGAGAATAATCATCAACAATAACAAAGCCATATAGAGATGCATCATTAGTGACTGCTGAGTAATGATTAGGACCAAAGAGGTCCATGTGAAGCAATTCAAATGGACGAGTAGTGGTCATGATAGTCTTCATTTGGATGCTTGGCCTTGGTCATTTTTCCAGCTTCACAGGCTCCACACAAGTGATCCTTGAGGAATTTGAAATTCTCAATGCCAATGACATGCTTCTTCTTCGCAAGCATGTGCAAATTCCTCATGCCTGCGTGACCAAGTCGTCGATGCCATAGCAAGCCTTCTGAAGCTTTTGCAAGTAGACACACGGCTGGTTGTGGTCCTGTAGAGAAATCAACAATATACAAGTCTCCTCTCCTAAAGCCTTCGAAGACTTTGGAATTGTCAGCTTCCATGATCACAACACAACGATACTTGCCAAACACAACAACCATATCAAGATCACAAAGCATTGAGATCGACATGAGGTTGTATCCTAAGGACTCAACAAGCATGACTTTGTCCATGTGTATGTCCTTAGAGATCGCAACCTTACCAAGACCCAATACCTAACTTTTGCCTTTGTCGGCCAAAGATGATATGCTTCAGATGTGACGGTGATAAGGGAGCATCCATCAATATATTCTTGTCACCAGTCATGTGATTTGTACATCCACTATCGAGGACCCACTCATTGGCTTTGGGTTGATCATCCTGCAGATGAATTAGTGCAACTTACGATCTCATATACTTCATCAGTGAAGAATATGATATCAGTTTCATCAGATGGATTTCATCAGGAAGTATGAGGACGTGTGAAATGAAAGTTCATTTCTTCATGATTAGCCTGCGTCCTTTCAGGCATTTTTGTCAGGCCCCCAGCAAATTCTTCAGACGTTAAAGCACGTCTGGAGACCTGACTCTTGAAGAGATTAGTTCCTTTTCTTCACCACCCACATCTGAAGGGGTGGCAAAGAGTTCATCACTCTACGAGCTCCATATGAGAATGGTGGCATAGAGGCTAATCCATTTCGTTTCTCATAAGAGGGGTTAGGGTAAGCATATGAATAAGCAGAGAAATTCTTCGAGGACTTATGAACATATTGGTTTGAAGAATAATGCACATATTCATAGCTCTTAGCTCTACCCTGCGAAACAGAGTTGTTAGCACGATGATAATCATATGAGGACTTTGATCCATGTGAGGAATTTGATCCATATGAGGACTTGGATCCATATGAAGAGTTTGATCTGGGGTTCTTATTCTTCACAGGTGGTGTCATGAGGACATTCACCTGAAGACTTTCAAGGCACTTCTTGGGAACCCAGATTTTCTTCATAGGAGAACCGTTCCTGCAGTTAGTGCCAACATATCTAGCAAATACTTCACCATTCTGATTTTTGAACAGTTTATAGTTGGAGTCAAATGACTCATCAGAAGAATGAGAAGATTCACATGTAAAGCCAGATAAGTTAGATGGATCAACTGGAGGTCCCTTTGCAGCAACCCATGAGGTTTTGGGGTCTTTCGGGCTTCCAATATGTTCCATCAGCATTGAGTTTCCTCTCAAAGGCAATACCCTCTTTCCTAGGATTCCGATCGAGGATCTGCTTTTTAAGCACATCACAAAGAGTCTGATGCCCTTTGAGGCTTTTGTACATGCCTGTCATGTACAATTCCTTCAGCCCTGCATCGTCGGTGATACTAGCAATGTCCTCAGATGAGGAATTAGTGATAGCAGAGGAAGGTGAAGAATTTGTAACAGTTGAAGCATTTGAACATTTAGGTGAAGAATTAGCAGATTCACGTTCAATGCACTTTAAGCATGGAGGAACAAATTCTTCCTGAGAACCGCTGATTTGTTGAGCAAGTAATGAGTCGCGCTCCTTCTGAAGATCTTCATGACTCACTCTTAGCTTCTCAAGATCTTGCTTTGTTTGAAGAAATTCATAAGAAAGTTTCTCACGATCAGACAAGAGAGTGTTATTATGACCTTGAAGGCTGTCAAACCTAGATCAAGTCTCACGAAGATTTTCGATCGGGGCTTTAGTGCGATCCATTTCTTCACCTAACATATCATCACTTCTATCTAGCATGTTTTGAACCTTTTCAAAAGCCCTTTGTTTTTACAGCAATCTTAGCAAGTTTTGAGTATTTGGGCTTGAGATCTTCATCGATTCATTTTCACTAGATTCAGAGGAGGTATATTTGAGTACCTTGGCACCCTTTGCCATGAAGCAATAGGTGGGAGCGTAGTCATCACTATCTTCATCAGCTTTCTTGGTGAGGTCATTTTCTTGAGTAAAAGATGGACTTCTTGTGAAAGCGATGGCGAGAGTCGGACTTCGCCACACCGGACTCGGATTCTTGATGCCTCCTCTTCCTCATGTTCCTCGATTCAGCTTCAGAGTCCATTTCCTTGCCAATGAATGCCCGAGCCTTCTTGGAGCTGCTCTTCTTGTGAGAAGAAGACTTTGAGGATTTTGATGATGAAGATTTCGACGATTTCTTCTTCTTCTTAGCGTCATCGTAACTGTAATCCTTGTATTTCTTCTTCTTTAATTCCTTTTCCCACCGAGGACAATCTTGAATGTAGTGACCAGGTTTCTTGCATTTGTGGCATAGTCTTCTCTTATAGTCCTTTGGATGAGGAATCACTTTGCTCCTTGAGGATTTTCCAAAGCGACCACGTCTTGAGAACTTGGAATTTCTTCACGAGCGGTGCTAGCTCTAGCTCAATTCTTGAGGATCTCCAAGGCTACTACGAGTCTTCACAATCAGATTGAGACACAGCCATGGCCTCCGTGGCACGTGATTTTCCATAGCTAGAACCATAGAGATCTCTCTTTGAGCAAGTGGAACTCATGAGTATTTAGCCTCTCGAGGATATCAATTTGGATCAAGTGACTTGTAGTCAAGACGCTCTTGTATCATCGGTGCGGAGTATCAAATGAGGAATCAGCGATCTCAACAATTTCTTCACCACCTCATGGTCGGTGATGTCGATGGCACCAAACGGTTGAAGCTCATTTGAGATGTCGGTGAGGCGATCGAAGGTTTGTTGAACATTTTCATTGTCGAGTCTTTTGAAGCGGTTGAAGAGATTCAAGAACATCAACTCGAGTCACGCTGAGTTGAGACTCCTTCATTTACTTTGGACAGCCTATCCCGGATAAGCTTAGCAGTTTCCAAAGCACTCACTCTTCCATACCGTCCTTTACTCGGATGGCCACATATGATATTCTTCGCTTGAGAATCGAGTTGCTTGAATCTCTTCACATCGGCGGCGTTCAGTGAGGGTGAGACGGAGGAACACCATTTTCCACAACATACCGTAGATCGTTGTCAATTGCCTCAAGATGCATTCGCATCTTGTTCTTCCGATAAGGGGTAGTCCGTCCCATCAAAGGTAGGACACCCGGTGATACCTTGATCATACTGCGGTCGACATAACTAAAACTCCGGTGGTTAAACCAAAATCACACGTAACAAGGGAGTACCTTGCTCCGATACCAATTGAAAGTGCGTTATATCGACTAGAGGGGGGTGAATAGGCGATTTTTATGAATTCTTCAATGAGGAATTTTCCGGTGAGGAAATTCCTAAGTGAAGAACTACTTGCAGCGGAATAAGTACTCAGAAGTAAGCATAAGAGAATGCGGGCATGGTCATCATGATGAAATGAAGACAATCAAAGAGTACAGAAAAGCGTAAACACAGGATATCACAAGATGAAGACAAACAGATTGTAGAATTGAACCGAGGAAATTGAGAAAGTCTTGACCAAAGTCTTCAAACACAGATATGAACAAACACTCAACATAGTAATGAGGAAATGAAAGAGTTGAGGAAATAGAACCAGTTAGGTTGGTGAAGACAATGATTTGGTAGACCAGTTCCAAGCTGCTTGGCTCGGTTGTACTTACGGTTGGAGCGGTGAGTATTTAAACTCGAGAACACGATCCGGACACCCGATCGGCTGAGCACGCAGCTCGGGACACCAAGTCCTCGCCAGATTCTCCTTGAACTAAGGTCACACAGACCTCGTCCAATCACTCGTGGTAAGTCTTCAGGCGACTTCCAAACCTTCACAGACTTGGTCACTCGGCGATCCACAAGTCCTCTTGGATGCTCTAGACCATGACGCCTAACCGTCTGGAAGAAGCACAGTCTTCAAAGGTAACAAGCGTCGGATCCATGCAGGATCAATCTCTTCAGTGATGCTCAATCACTTTGGGTTTGTAGGGGTTTGGTTTTGGGTTTTTCCTCACTCGATGATTTTCGCTCAAAGTCCTCGGAGGATGGGTTGCTCTCAAATGACAAGTCTCAAGTTCTCTCGGAGCAGCCAACCAGCTAGTGGTTGTAGGGGGCGGCTATTTATAGCCTAGGGAGCAGCCCGACATGATAAGACATAAGTTCCCTTCAATGATATGACCGTTAAGTGGACAAGATATTTTGGGACAGGTGGCCAAGAAGACAAAGAACTGATCGGAAATTTGACTCTCAAATTCCTCAGGGCTATCATGTTCCTCACTGTGTAGGCAATCCGCACTGGCGAATTCCTAACTCCTCAGTCAGAACAAATTCCTCAGTGACCAGAAGAACTTCGTCTCTGTCACTGAAGAAATTGACTGAACTGTATGAGATTTCCAAAGGCTTCACTCGAAGGGATTGGTAGGTGTAGGATTTTGAGTTGAGCATCACATGGAAATTTTTCCTTAGTATTTCCTCGACCCCCTTTAACAGTACGGTGTTTCCTATGACTCAAGAAAGAGAAAGCGAAACTACGAAAACAAAAGTCTTCACGCTTCATGTTCCTCAAATGAATACCAAGTCTTCAAGGTCACACCAATTTCTTCACTTTCAAAGTCTTGAGAAAGTCTTGAGAATATCAAAGTCTTGATCGAAGAACTTCATTTTTAGGGGTCGACTTTCTCTGTAAATATCAAAGTCCTCATAGACTTATAGACCTGTGTACACTCATAAACACATTAGTCCCTTAACCTATAAGTCTTCAATACACCAAAATCACTAAGGGGCACTAGATGCACTTAGATCTACTTTGATGGATAAGATCAGAGAAGCTCAGAAGACGGATAAGGAGATTGCCGATATTAAGGAGAAAATGAGCAAGGGAAAAGCTAAGGGATTTCGTGAGGATGAGCACGATACCTTATGGTTTGAGGACCGCGTTTATGTGCCTAGTGATCCGGAGATCAGGAAGTTGATTCTGCAAGAGGCCCATGGTTCGCCGTATTCGATTCACCCGGGAAATACCAAGATGTATTTGGATTTGAAGGATACTTTCTGGTGGACCGGAATGAAGAAGGATATTGCGGAGTATGTAGCGGTTTGTGATGTATGCCAGAGAGTGAAGGCAGAACATCAGAAGCCGGTGAGGATTATTCTGACCATTGCCAATACCCGAATGGAAGTGGGAAAAGTTGGGCATGGATTTCATCACGGGATTGCCCAGGACTCGTTTAGGCTATGACTCGATTTGGGTTGTAGTCGATCGTTTGACGAAGTTAGCTCATTTCATCCCAGTAAAGACTACCTATAGCAGTGCTAGGTTGGCTAAGATATACATGACCAGGATCGTATGTCTGCATGGAGTTCCGAGGAGTATCGTATGAGATAGAGGAACCCAATTCACCTCAAAGTTTTGGAATCAGTTGCACGAAACTTTGGGAACCAGACTTGAGTTTAGTACAGCTTTTCACCAACAGACAGATGGACAAACCAAGAGAGTCAACCAGATTTTGGAGGATATGCTAAGAGCATGTGCATTGGGTTTTGGATCAAGTTGGGATGACAACTTGCCGTATGCGGAGTTTTCTTATAACAACAGCTATCAAAACAGTTTGAAGATGGCCCCTTTCGAAGCCTTGTACGGAAGGAGGTGCAGAACCCCGTTGTTGTGGGATGAAGTTGGAGACCGCCAGTTGTTTGGACCAGATTTGATTAAGGAGTCTGAACGGAAGGTGAAGTTGATTCGCGATAGGCTCAAAGTAGCCCGGTCTAGGCAGAAGAGCTATGCGGATTCTAAACGCAAGGAGACGGTATACGAAGTCGGAGATAGAGTCTATCTTCGAGTATCACCACTTCGAGGAGTTAAGCGTTTTGGAGTTAAAGGAAAGTTAGCGCCACGTTTTGTGGGGCCATACAAAGTTTTGGAACGCATGGGAGAAGTTGCTTACAAGTTGGAGTTGCCCGAAGGATTGTCAGGAGTTCACGACGTGTTCCACGTTTCTCAGTTGAAGAAATGCCACACGGAGATGGCTGATATACCACTGAGGGATACTGTGCCACTGGAAGCTATTCAGTTGGGTAATGATTTGACTTACGAGGAGAAACCAGTCAAAATTCTCGAGTATGCCAGTCGAGTCACCCGCAGCAAGGTTATTAAGTTTTGCAAAGTTCAGTGGAGCCACCACTCCGAGGATGAAGCCACCTGGGAGCGAGAGGAAGATCTGCTTAAGGCCCACCCTCACCTATTTTTTCTAGCCAACCCGAATCTCGAGGGTGAGATTCATCTTAAGGGGGGTAGGTTTGTAACATCCCAAATTTTCAATTTGGAATGTTATACATAGATCATCACTTGCATATCATATTTTATTGCATGTTGGCTCGATCCTAGAAATTTCACGCAACTCAAGGACCCACGGAGAGAGTTGGAGATTTCGTTATTTTCATATTTGAGTTTTCTCAAATTTTGAAAATAGGATCATTTGATTTTATTTATTTTATCTTCAGTTATTTCTACTGTCAAAATATGAGAGAGGGAATAAAATGACTTTCCCAAAATAAAGAAATATGAAGATTTAATTAAAAAATCAAATAAGTTTTTATTTGGAGTTTTTTGCTATTTTATTTGAATTTAGGAAAAATGTGTGTTTTTCAAAATTGCATTTTGGGCCCCAAATAAATGTTCATCTTGTCCGGCTTGATTTTAGAAGACGGGGAAAATTTATTTCAGGATTTTTGGAGTCTGTTTAGTATTTCTTTCATTAGTTTTTCTGTGCGGATTTATTTAAAAAAACGCGAACCGACTCTGGGCGGTAACCGGCCAGGACTCCGCCTGGCCGAGGCTTTATATAGCGCCGCCCGAGGCCCGGGACAGCCCAAGCCGCCGCCGCTCCCCACCTAACACTAACCCTAGCCCGCGCCCCGCCGCCCGATCCGTAGCCGCAGCCGCCTTCGCGCGCCACCACCGAACCCGCCCGCCCTCGCCGCCACCGCCGGACCCGCCGCCGAGCCGCCTCGCCGCCCGCACCCGCGAACCCGCCCGCCGCCGCGCCGCCGTTTGAGCCGCCCGTTCGCCAGAGCCACCGCCGCCCGTCTCGGCGCCCGAGCCGCCAAGGTTGAACCGCCGCCGGTTTTTCCTAGAAAACCGTTCTGTTTTCGCCGGTTTTTGTTCGGTTTTTTTAGTTTCGTTTTTATTTTTTTAGATCGGTTTTCTTTTCCGGTTTAGATTAAATAGCGACCGTTCGCTTGTTTGTTCGTTTTAACGAATGCGTTCATCGTTTAGATCCAGGTAACGAACGTTCGTTCGTTAAGTTGTTCGTCATTTTTCTTTTTCTCGGATTTATTCCGCGATTTTTCTGATCGCGATTTCTGATCCGATTTTCGATCTAGTATAACTTTTCGCTCGTTTATCGGAATCAGGCGATTCAAACGCCTGGAGTTTCGACTCGAAACCCTCTTTCCGAATAATCAACTCAAACAAGTTTTTGCTTCTGTAAAATTTGACTTAGGTCCAGATTAGTAAAACGAATCATGTTTCTTTCGCCGTTTGACTTTCGTTGCTTCGTCCGAGTTGTTTGTTTTTGCAAACCGGAGTTCTTAAGTTGAACTTTCTGGTTAGATCTTTTATTTGAGTTTTACCTGTGCATTAGTTTAGTACTTATTATGTGCTTGTTTGTTTGCGATAGAGTACCCGGAGTGTGCCGCTTGCTACTTTGAGTCTCTAGGTTTCACGGATCATCAGCAAGGCAAGTAACACTTTGATCATACCTTTTCATACCCAGTTTTTATGCATTAGATCAATCCTCAAACATTGCATGATTAGGATCTAATTAAATTGTGGGTTTTGAGAAGTAGATGAGGTAGTACCTATTACCTGTTTTATTATCAAACCCTTGGGAGTTACTTCTACGTTTGCTTCTTATGCCATGCTATGCTAGTAGATGTGGATTGGGTGAGTGTATCCATGACAGATGTGAGAATGTTAATTAATGGTTTATTTAAGGTGGCAACTTAAACACACATCTGGGTGGATTGAGGTACCTGGGTATTCCAGGATTGCCGATTTTCTTTTTGGACCGCCACCCAGGCTCTAAGGGATCATGAGATTATTCATGCTACAAACTTCCGTGTGCAGCCACAAGCTACTATGGGCTCTAGCATAGTTGACTAAGTTGTGCGAACTCTCACAGTGATAGACTAGCAGATGTAGAGGGATGTAGGTGTAACTGTCTACCCGATCGTAAGGTGCTAGCGCTTCTAAAAGACTGTGTCTTGGTCATCCGTTTCTCAAACACCATGTAGTGCGAGAATCCCAACGGAGGAGATCAAGTCTTGTGGGGAAAAGTGCACAAACCTCTGCAGAGTGTAACAAACTAATCATGGTTAGCCGTGTCCCCGGTTATGGACATCTTGAGTATCTAATACTTGGATTATCATGTGAATCTCATCATGTTATTTTAATTAATTTTGTTGGGTTTTAATGATGATGTTTAATTGGGATCGAGAATGCTATCAACCATTCTCAATGTTTAACAACCACCATGATAGTTAAATAAAATTTATTCCTTTGCAGTATGGAAAAGTTGGCTTTACGCAAAAGTTGTAACCATAGAGCTTTCCACCAGCTCAATATGCATGTAGTATAGCATTACTCTTTCATATTGCTCTCTATGTGTTACATTGCCAGCATATTCCATGTGCTGACCCGTTTTCGGGCTGCAACGTTCATGTTGCAGACTTTTCAGACGACAGTAAGGTGCCTTAGGTCGTGGTTCTATACTCGATGATGCCGTTGGAGTTGATGGACTCGCTTATCTTCCAAGCCTTCCGCTGTTATCGTTATTAGATGGCCTTAAGCCATATTTATTGTAATAAGTTCTCCTTTGGAGACATTCGATGTAATAAGTTATAAATTCTTCGAGTACTGTGCGTGTCTGCATTGCTGATCCAGGGATGACACTGATGCTCAGAGATCAGACTGTTTGAGGTCTGGTCGCTACAATACATAGAAAAACAGAGTGTCACTAGTATGCCTCTACTTGACTAGCTTGTTGAATCAAAGATGGTTAAGTTTCCTAGCCATAGACATGAGTTGTCATTTGATTAACGGGATCACATCATTAGAGAATGATGTGATTGACTTGACCCATTCCGTTAGCTTAGCACTTGATCATTTAGTATGTTGTTATGCTTTCTTCATGATTTATACATGTTCCTATGACTATGAGATTATGCAACTCCCGAATACCGGAGGAACACTTTGTGTGCTATCAAACGTCACAACGTAACTAGGTGATTATAAAGATGCTCTGCAGGTGTCTCCGATGGTGTTTGTTGAGTTGGCATAGATCGAGATTAGGATTTATCACTCCGATTGTCGGAGAGGTATCTCTGGGCCCTCTCGGTAATGCACATCACTATAAGCCTTGCAAGCAATGTGACTAATGAGTTAGTTACGGGATGATGTATTACGAAACGAGTAAAGAGACTTGCCGGTAAAGAGATTGAACTAGGTATTGAGATACCGACGATCGAATCTCGGGCAAGTAACATACCGATGACAAAGGGAACAACGTACGTTGTTATGCGGTTTGACCGATAAAGATCTTCGTAGAATATGTCAGAACCAATATGAGCATCCAGGTTCCGCTATTGGTTATTGAACGGAGATAAGTCTCGGTCATGTCTACATAGTTCTCGAACCCGTATGGTCCGCACGCTTAACATTCTGTGACAATCGGTATTATGAGTTTATGTGTTTTGATGTACCGAAGGTTGTTCGGAGTCCCGGATGAGATCACGGACATGACGAGGAGTCTCGAAATGGTTGAGACATAAAGATCGATATGTTGGATGGCTATGTTCGGACATCAGAATGGTTCCGGGTGAGTTCGGGCATTTACCGGAGTACCGCGAGGTTACCGGAACCCCCCGGGGAGTCAATGTGCCTTAATGGGCCATAGCGGAAAGGAGGAGGAGGCGGCCAAGGTGGGGCGCGCCCCCCAAGCCCAATCTGAATTAGGAAGGGGGCCGGCCCCTTTCCTTCTCTTCTTCTCCCCCTTCCTTCCCTCTCCTACTCCAACTAGGGAAGCGGGAATCCTACTCCCACCGGGAGTAGGACTCCCCCCTTGGGCGGGCCTAGGAGGCCGGCCCTCTCCCCCTCCTCCACTCCTTTATATACGAGGGAGGGGGGCACCCCATAGACAAAGAAGTTGGTCATTGATCTCTTAGCCGTGTGCGGTGCCCCCCTCCACCATAATCCACCTTGGTCATATCGTTGTAGTGCTTAGGCGAAGCCCTGCGCCGGTAGCTTCATCATCACCGTCATCACGCCCGTCGTCTTGTGAAGCTCTCCCTCGACACTCAGCTGGATTGAGAGTTCGTGGGACGTCACCGAGCCGAACGTGTGTAGATCTCGGAGGTGTCGTACTTTCGGTACTAGGATCGGTCGATCGTGAAGACGTACGACTACATCAACCGCGTTTTCATAATGCTTCTGCTTATGGTCTACGTGGGTACGTGGACTACACTGTCCCCTCTCGTTGCTATGCATCACCATGATCTTGTGTGAGCGTAGGGAATTTTTTTGAAATTATTGCGTTCCCCAACAGTGGCATCTGAGCCAGGTTTATGCGTAGATGTTATATGGACGAGTAGAGCACAAGTGAGTTGTGGGCGATAATAGTCATACTGCTTACGAGCATGTCATACTTTGATTCGGCGGTATTGTTGGATGAAGCGGACCAGACCAACATTACGCGTACGCTTACGCAAGACTGGTTCTACCGACGTGCTTCGCACAATTGGTGGCGGTGTCAGTTTCTCCAACTTTAGTTGAATCGAGTGTGGCTACGCCCGGTCCTTGTTGAAGGTTAGAACAGCACATACTTGACGAAAAATCGTTGTGGTTTTGATGTGTAGGCAAGAATGGTTCTTGCTTAGCCCGTAGTAGCCAAGTAAAACTTGCAACAACAAAGTAGAGGACGTCTAACTTGTTTTTGCAGGGCATGTTGTGATGTGATATGGTTAAGACATGATGCTAAATTTTATTGTATCAGATGATCATGTTTTGTAACAAAGTTATCGGCAATGGCGGGAGCCATATGGTTGTCGCTTTATTGTATGAAATGCAATCGCCATGTAATTGCTTTACTTTATCACTAAGCGGTAGCGATAGTCGTAGAAGCAATAGTTGGCGAGACGACAACGATGCTTCGATGGAGTCAAGGTGTCAAGCCGGTGACGATGGTGATCATGACGGTGCTTTGGAGATGGATATCAAAGGCACAAGATGATGATGGCCATACCATATCACTTATATTGATTGCATGTGATGTTTATCCTTTATGCATCTTATTTTGCTTAGTTCGGTGGTAGCATTATAAGATGATCTCTCACTAAATTTCAACGTACAAGTGTTCTCCCTGAGTATGCACCGTTGCGAAAGTTAAAGTTCGTCGTGTCGAGACACCACGTGATGATCGGGTGTGATAAGCTCTCGTTCACATACAACGGGTGCAAGCCAGTTTTGCACACGCAGAATACTCGGGTTAAACTTGTGAGCCTAGCATATGCAGATATGGCCTCGGAACACTGAGACCGAAAGGTCGAGCGTGAATCATATAGTAGATATGATCAACATAGTTTTGTTCACCTTTGAAAACTACTCCATCTCACGTGATGATCGGACATGGTGTAGTTGATTTGGATCACGTGATCACTTAGATGATTAGAGGGATGTCTATCTAAGTGGGAGTTTTTAAGTAATTTTGATTAATTGAACTTTAATTTATCATGAACTTAGTACCTGATAGTCTTTCGCACGTCTATGTTGTTGTAGATAGATGGCCCGTGCTGTTGTTCCGTTGAATTTTAATGCATTCCTAGAGAAAGCGAAGTTGAAAGATGATGGTAGCAACTACACGGACTAGGTCCGTAACTTGAGGATTATCCTCATTGTTGCACAGAAGAATTACGTCCTGGAACCACCACTAGGTGCCAAACCCACTGCAGGAGCCACACTAGATGTTATGAACGTCTGGCAGAGCAAAGCTGATGACTACTCGATAGTTCAGTGTGCCATGCTTTACGGCTTAGAACCGGGACTTCAACGACGTTTTGAATGTCATGGAGCATATGAGATGTTCGGATATGAAGTCTCCAATAAGTTCTACAACTGCAAGATGGAGGAGAATAGTTCTGTCAGTGAGCATATACTCAAAATGTCTGGGTATAACAATTACTTGATTCAACTGGGAGTTAATCTTCCTGCTGATAGTGTCATTGATAGAATTCTTCAATCACTGCCACAAGCTACAAGAGATTCGTGATGAACTATAACATGCAAGGGATGGATAAGACAATTCCCGAGCTTTTCTCAATGCTAAAGGCTGCGGAGGTAGAAATCAAGAAGGAGCATCAAGTGTTGATGGTCAACAAGACGACCGGTTTCAAGAAAAAGGGTAAAGGGAAGAAGGGGAACTTCAAGAAGAACGGCAAGCAAGTTGCTGCTCAAGTGAAGAAGCCCAAGTCTGGACCTAAGCCTGAGACTGAGTGGTTCTACTGCAAAGGGACTGGTCACTGGAAGCGGAACTGCCCCAAGTATTTGGCGGATAAGAAGGATGGCAAGGTGAACAAAGGTATATGTGATATACATGTTATTGATGTGTACCTTACTAATGCTCGCAGTAGCACCTGGGTATTTGGTACTGGTTCTGTTGCTAATACTTGCAACTCGAAACAGGGACAACGGATTAAGCGAAGATTGGCTAAGGACAAGGCGACGATGCGCGTGGGAAATGGTTCCAAAGTTTATGTGATCGCGGTCGGCACGCTACCTCTACATCTACCTTCGGGATTAGTTTTAGACCTGAATAATTGTTATTTGGTCCCAACGTTGAGCATGAACATTATATCTGGATCTTGTTTGATGCGAGATGGCTATTCATTTAAATCAGAGAATAATGGTTGTTCTATTTATATGAGTAATATCTTTTATGGTCATGCACCCTTGAAGAGTGGTCTATTTTTGTTGATTCTCGATAGTAGTGACACACATATTCAAAATATTGAATGCAAAAGATGCAGAGTTGATAATGATAGTGCAAGTTATTTGTGGCACTGCCGTTTGGGTCATATTGGTGCAAAACGCATGAAGAAACTCCATTCTGATGGACTTTTGGAATCACTTGATTATGAATCATGTGGTACTTGCAAACCATGCCTCATGGGGAAGATGACTAAAACTCCGTTCTCCGGAACAGTGGAGCGAGCAACAGATTTATTGGAAATCATACATACTGATGTATGTGGTCCAATGAATATTGAGGCTCGCGTCGAGTATCGTTATTTTCTCACCTTCACAGATGATTTAAGCAGATATGAGTATATCTACTTGACGAAACATAAGTCTGAAACATTTGAAAAGTTCAAAGAATTTCAGAGTGAAGTGGAAAATCATCGTAACAAGAAAATAAAGTTTCTATGATCTGATCGTGGAGGAGAATATTTGAGTTACGAGTTTGGTCTTCATTTGAAACAATGCGGAATAGTTTCGCAACTCACGCCACCTGAAACACCACAGCGTAATGGTGTGTCCGAACGTCGTAATAGTACTTTATTAGATATGGTGCGATCTATGATGTCTCTTACTGATTTACCGCTATCATTTTGGGGTTATGCTTTAGAGACGGCTGCATTCACGTTAAATAGGGCACCATCTAATTCCGTTGAGACGACACCTTATGAACTGTGGTTTGGCAAGAAACCCAAGTTGTCGTTTCTTAAAGTTTGGGGCTGCGATGCTTATGTGAAAAAGCTTCAACCTGATAAGCTCGAACCCAAAAAGGACAAATGTGTCTTCATAGGATACCCAAAGGAGACTGTTGGGTACACCTTCTATCACAGATCCAAAGGCATGATATTCGTTGCTAAGAATGGATCCTTTCTAGAGAAGGAGTTTCTCTCGAAAGAAGTGAGTGGGAGGAAAGTAGAACTTGATGAGGTAACTGTACCTGCTGCCTTATTGGAAAGTAGTTCATCACAGAAATCTGTTCCTGTGACTCCTACACCAATTAGTGAGGAAGCTAATGATGATGATCATGTAACTTCAGATCAAGTTACTACCGAACCTCGTAGGTCAACCAGAGTAAGATCCGCACCAGTGAATGCGGTAATCCGGTTCTGGACGTCATGTTACTTGACCATGACGAACCTACGAACTATGAGGAAGCGATGATGAGCCTAGATTCCGCGAAATGGCTTGAGGCCATGAAATCTGAGATGGGATCCATGTATGAGAACAAAGTGTGGACTTTGGTTGACTTGCCCGATGAGCGGTAAGCCATCGAGAATAAATGGATCTTCAAGAAGAAGACTGACGCTGACGGTAATGTTATTGTCTACAAAGCTTGACTTGTTGCGAAAGGTTTTTGACAAGATAGAGATGCTGCCCATTTGCTGTTTTTGGTGGATGCTAACCCTGTTGTACTTAACATGCCTGTCCATGTACTTATGCAGGGTCATAACGACCGATGTTGTTGTTTGCCGTCGAGGTTAGCTGCATCCCATGTCTTACAGTATTTCACACCATTTGTGCAATTGCAGTTTAACTTCTACCATTTACTGGTTGCCTGTAGGTACACATGTCAGTGGCACTAATCCATGCTTCGACCCGGAGGAATAGCTCGCTTCCGCCACCACTGACTTTGGGCGGGCTCTGGCCTAGATGAAGTGCCCCAGCAACTACCTCTCAGGACTTACCAAGTATGTACTCACCAGTTCAATCTTACCAATACCAGTTGCAATTAATGGCTATGTTTTTTACGGCCGATGTATTAAGCATGTTGTACTAAACATGCCTAACATGTTTTAGCTATTTT
This sequence comes from Aegilops bicornis, assembly GCA_021605145.1. Classification (NCBI taxonomy): domain Eukaryota; kingdom Viridiplantae; phylum Streptophyta; class Magnoliopsida; order Poales; family Poaceae; genus Aegilops; species Aegilops bicornis. Next base: position 435,550,048 of record CM038672.1, on the reverse strand, counting down.
CCCTACCTTTTTATAGACAACCGTGCCATTATCTGCTCTGGTATCACCTGCCTTGTGATGTTTAACTCTGCCAATTGCATTTTTATCAGTACCGGTTTCAATGGCATTAAGCCTGTTGCAATTAACAGTTGTATCCATTTTTAAACAGTTGTATTTCAATGGCTATAAACTTAGAAAACATGAATTAGGATGATCTTAAGCATGTTCAATTAACAATTGTATCCATTTTTTAATCTGTCCCTTTGCTACCGTGCTACTCTTTCACAATGAAGATATCACTACATATGCTGCCGTTTTATTACCATTTGCTATTTTTGGTGGATGTTAACCCTGTTGTAGTTAACATTGGCTTTCCATGTACTTACACAGGGCTACAATGGGCGATGTTGTTGTTTGCCGTCGAGGTTAGCTGCATCCCATGTCTTATACACCATCTATTCCTAAATATAAGTAATTTTTAGAGATTCCAATATAGACTACATAAGGAGCAAAATGAGTGAATCTAGATTCTAATCTAAACTATATCTATAGTTCTATATACATCCGTATGTAGTTCATATTGAAATCTCTAAAAATACTTGTACTTAGGAACATAGGTAGTTGTATTTTACATCATTTGTGCAATTTCAGTTTAGCTTCTAACATTTACTGGTTGCTTGTAGGTACATATATTAGCGGTACTAATCCACGCTTCGATCCCTTTGGCGTATGGGGCAATGAGATATTCATGAACAAGCGTCAAGTGAGGAAATTAAGAAAGATTGTTAGGCGAAAGAAACAAGTGATGGGAATTAAGCTCTTTATTTACACTTTGTCCAAGACAACAATGAACTTTAGGATGGTAAGTAATGTGTTTCCTTTCCCCCTGCCCACAACAAGTTACTCTATTAGACCTCAGTATCTGATATTTTTCTCTTTTCAGTGATTTCTGAAGCTATTTACTGATGATTACCTTCCAAACTACATGACCGGAGTGGAGATAACTAAGGTTAAAGTATATAACTCATGCTACCATGATAATTCCCTGGAAGTCTTCCTGAAGGCGGTGAAGGATGGGCGGGCAATCGTCACAAGGGGTTGGACAAAAGTTGTTCGTGCCTATGGCATGCAGGAAGGCACATTATGGGCATTCCGCTTCTTGAACACCATCGGCAGTCAAAATGATTTACACTTGTCTCTTCACCTTTACCGCCTGTAAATATTGTGGTTCATCATAGTTAATTGCAGTCTAATCCTATAATTATTGAGCATATTGTACTGAAAATTTTATTTATGGATTCGTTGTTGAACCATTGTGCTGAGAACTTGAATTGCACGTTTCATATTTCAATTCCAATCTGAATAATAAATTACAGGAAAAAAATATACAGGAGCAAATAAAATAATGTGCACACGGTTAGAAAGAAAACAGCTAGTGCGATGAAAAAAAGAGAACAGCCGGTTCTTTGACGTGAAACGTTTGCGATGCCCGGCGGACGCACACACGGTTTCAGCTCATATGCGTGTGCAATTCATGGTAATACGTCAAACGTTTCAAACCAGTGTGCGTTTGTGATAGGAATACCAATCGCACACAGTTATGAAAATGGACACGTTGGCGTTAGTAGAGGCACCGCACACATTTTACATTCTTGAACCATGTGCGATGACGTACCTATCACAAACATATCGGCAGATTAAATGTTGATGTCCACCTTTTTCACATGACTATAACGGCATTATCGTTTGGGATGTCTCTCATATTAGAAACGTAATGTCGAGATGTAACATGTGGGACTGGGGTGGCTTCTCATACGTTTATTCTATGGCGATTGTCAGTAGCCGCTCGCCCATCCGGACAGTTTTTGGGTCGTGTGGGAAGGACCCACTATCGCGCACACTCACTTGGTGACGGTTCCAAATGCCATCGCGGAAAGGGGTTAAAAACCGTTTGTATAGCACCTTACAGTACCAGTGAAAGGTCAGCACGAGCCTTCATCCACATGATTGTGCAGTGCTTTGAGATGTTGTGCTACTTGTAGTGGTACTATTTTAAATAAATGTTGAACCAAAGCTATTGTATTGCTGTCTTTTCCCATTAAGTGAACAAAACTGGGTCCAACCTAGACATGATGCTTGTTGCTTTGTTACAACAAACTCTGCATCACCCGCTTTGTAAGAAGATGGAAGCACATGGTGCTGTTGCGCCAACTCTCCCTGGAACTTTTTATGCTTTGTGTTAATCTAATGCCATTGGTAAAATTAAGCAACGACACTCTTAGAATTAACTGCTGAATCTTAGTTCAAAACTGCAACACTTGTTAAGGACCGACGGCAGTACAATTTCTGTTAGGGATCGGCGGGAATACATGTTTAAGAAATGTATTGTTGGGATAATGTCTCTGTTATTATATATCAGTTACAGTGTTTTACAAATGGTACTATCCTGCTTTGTAGTTCTTTCTACATGTTTAACCAAGGCACTGTTAAGATAATGTTTCTGTTAATATGAATCAGTTGCACTATTTTAGGAATGGTACTTTTCTGCTTTGTCGTTCTTTATACATGTTGAAACAAGGTATTGATAAGATAATGTCTTAGTTAATATGAATGAATCACACTGTCCGAGAATAGCTACTGTCCTGCTTTGTTTCCCATTAAGATAAGGTAGATGTTTTTTCTTGTGGGCGTATAATTCATCAACCGTTATTGGTCAATAATTGTTTGCTTTATACCTATTTGTGCATACAAGGATATCAAAACTTTTGCTCGGTTCTATTTCGACTTTGATTTTAGTTGAACTGCACAAAAGGAGCCAATGTGTTTAAAGCAAATGGTTGCATTATTGGGCCCAGTTGGTCTTTCCACTTTCCAGAAAGAAGCAGTCACTGTCTGCGCTACATTACAGAAGGAATGATCAAGAAGCTTTAGAGTATTAGTAGACGCTGGTGACATGACTAGTCTGCAGACCAAGGAAAACTCAAGTCAACAACACATGGTGGCATGACGAGTCTACGGACAAAGGAAAACTCAACTCAACGGCATGTGGAGTGCAAAATTCACTCCACAAGGAAAGGTATGACCAAGTCAGTGGTCGACGCATCTGTAACAAATGAGGTCAGTATCGGCCTTCATCCACATGATCGTGCTTTGTTATGTTGTGCTAATTATATTATTGTATGATTTTGAATAAATGTTTAATTGAAGCTATTGTATTGCTATCTTTTCCTGTTAAGATAATGAAGATGATTATAGTTGTGAGTGAATGTTTAATCAACTCATACCACTATTATATTCATCACACTTTTTCTATATTTATGCAGATAGGGATGCTCAGCTTGATTTCAGTGGAACTCCACAAAATGTTCAGTTGGTTCATGTCCTCCATAATACTTCATCATGCACAATACATCGAATGGTTCTCTAATCATTCGTCGTCACCTTGAGCCATCGGACTATCTACTTGAATGGAGCTGCCAATGTGTTCAACGCCTTGCAACATATAAATACGAAATCCACCATGCTATGCAAGACATTGTTTGATTTCAGTGGAACTGCACAAAGAGATACGCTGGTTAATCCGGCTCCATGTGCTATTTCAATGTGCAAACTGATGACAATCATAGGCATTACATATTTTGAATGGGAAAAACTTGTCAAAGTTTAATCATTGATGTTAGCAAGAAGACATTCGTTTATGTAGGACCTTGAAGTATGTCTAGAGGGGGGGTGATTAGACTACTTGACCAATTAAAAACTTAGCCTTTTCCCAGTTTTAGAGTTTGGCAGATTTTAGCTATCTTAGGACAAGTCAAGTAATCATCACACAATTCAAGCAAGCATGCAAAGAGTGTATGAGCAGCGGAAATTAAAGCATGCAACTTGCAAGAAAGTAAAGGGAAGGGTTTGGAGGATTCAAACGCAATTGGAGACACGGATGTTTTTGGCGTGGTTCCGATAGGTGGTGCTACTGCACTCCACGTTGATGGAGCCTTCAACCCCCGACCGGTACCGGTGGCGCGAGTCCACGGAGGGCTCCACCCACGAAGGGTCCACGAAGTAGCAACCTTGTCTATCCCACCATGGCCGTCGCCCACGAAGGACTTGCCTCACTAGCGGTAGATCTTCACGAAGTAGGCGATCTCCTTGCCCTTACAAACTCCTTGGTTCAACTCCACAATCTTGTCGGAGGCTCCCAAGTGACACCTAGCCAATCTAGGAGACACCACTCTCCAAGAATTAACAAATCGTGCATTGATGATGAACTCCTTGCTCTTGTGCTTCAAATGATAGTCTCCCCAACACTCAACTCTCTCTCATAGGATTTGGATCTGGTGGAAAGAAGAATTGAGTGGAAAGCAACTTGGGGAAGGCTAGAGATCAAGATTCATATGGTAGGAATGGAATATCTTGGTCTCAATACATGAGTAGGTGGTTCTCTCTCAGAACTGGTAAGTTGGAAGTGTAGGTTTGTTCTGATGGCTCTCTCCACGAATGAAGAGGAGGTGGATGGGTATATATAGCCTCCACACAAAATCTAACCGTTACACACAATTTACCAATCTCGGTGGGCCCGAATCAACAAACTTGGTCAGACCGATTTTAGTAAACCTAGTGACCGTTAGGGTTTTCGGTGGGGCTGACTTGCATCTCGGTAGGACCGATAAGGTTAGGGTTAGGGCATAACGTAATCTCGGTGAGACCGATTACACAAACTCGGTGAGACCGATTTTGGTAATTAGCTAACTAGAGAGTTGGTCAGGTAAACTCGGTGGGACCGATTCGCTCTTCCGGTGAGACTGAAACGTTACGAAGGGAAACAGAAAGTTTACATTGCAATCTCGGTGGGACCGATCCGCTCTTTCGGTGAGACCGAAAAGTTACGAAAAGGAAACAGAGAGATTACGATCCCATCTCGGTGAGACCGAGATCCCTATCGGTAGAACCGATTTGCCTAGGGTTTGTGGCAGTGGCTATGATATTTCGAATCGGTGGCGCCGGATAGGAAGAATCGGTGAGACCGATTTTGGCTTTAGGTTTAGGTCATATGTGGATGTGAGAAAGTAATGAGGGTTTTGGAGCATATCACTAAGCACATGAAGCAAGAGGCTCATTAAGCAACACCTCATCCCTCCTTGATAGTATTGGCTTTTCCTATAGACTCAATGTGATCTTGAATCACTAAAATATAAAAATGAAGAGTCTTGAGCTTTTGAGCTTGAGCCAATCCTTTGTCATTAGCATTTTGAGGGATCCAGTTTCATCATCCATGCCATGCCATTCATTGAGCTTTCCTGAAATGTTCATCTTGGAATAGAATTAGCTAAATGAGCTATATGTTGTTATGAATTACCAAAACCACCTAGGGGTAGTTGCACTTTCAATCTCCCCCTTTTTGGTAATTGATGACAACATATAGATCAAAGCTTCGACAAATGATAATAAGATTGAAAAACATCGTCGCTTTGAGAAGTATGTGATAAGCAAGAGCTCCCCCTAAATTTGTGCATATTTTATGATTTGCTTTGGACTGCAAATGCACAAGGAATTAGGCTCATGGGTTACTCTTCCATGTCACATACATCTTGGTGGAGCGCTCAAAATGATACAGATTGTATACATGCACTCATCACCAAGCATAGTGAATGATCACATAGGATAGATAAGATAATATCATCAAACATGCATAAGTGTAGCTTATGATCAAACACATGATCATCAATGTCTCACAAACATAGTATCTAAAGCAATCAAAAGCAAACAAGTTTAAAAACCACCAAATTAAGAGAGAACAAAAGCAACACTCTCTCTCTCAAAGCCTATGACCTATACATTTTTCTCCCCCTTTGGCAACAAGTTACCAAAAAGTTCATAGAAAATGCATAATGCTAGATTGACTCTCAGGCTTGAACTTCAGGTGGTGGAGTCCGGATAGCGCCGAGGACGAAAGCTTCAGTTGAAGTAGATGGAGCTGGAGCTAGTGTAGGTGCTGGAGCTGGTGGCACTGAGGCTGTAGCTGGTGCAGATGAAGTGGCTCTGGTGTCAAGAACTGGCACAGCAGATGACCTCTGGGCTCTAGGCTGTCTGGCAAATGCATCAGTTGTTGTTTTGCCCTTCCTCTCCTGCATGTCATCCTGTAGTTGCTCCACAGCAGACTGAATCTCAGTTACTTTCACATCAAAGTCATAGAACTTTTGTCCATGATTCTTTCCCAGCTCTCCTGATTTTGAGTGAGGGTGGCCAATCCCTTCTCAATCCTCAGTGTTGATGCTATTAAGTATCCAATCTGCTCCTTCTTGTTCTTCAAGAAATACTCAGATGCCTCCTCTTGAGTTGGCATCCTGGCAGCCTTCTCATTCCTTGCCTTCTCCTTCTTTCTTGTGCTTGAACTGGCGATGGATCATTCTCATTCATGACAACCTCATTGTCCTCAAAGTCTGGATAAATTGGAAAATGTTCTCTATCCAATAGATATTTGCCTGTGCCCATCTTTGAGTTAATCAACTCCTGGATCTGAGGGGCATATCCACAACTTCTCTTCTGGTCTGCTGCAGTCCTCTTGATGGTTTCAACCATAAGGCTCATGACTTTGAATTTCTGTGGCACATCAAACAAATGCAACATGTTGATTGCGTGCCCTCTAATCTTGTTGTGGTCACCAGACTTAGGCAGTAGAGTATGCCTTAAGATGCAGTTGATAGTTGGCAGCCCTGACAGAAGGAAGTGGACTGATCCAAACTTATGTGTCTCAATGGCTGTGTCTGTGATCTCCTTGTACATGTGTGCCATGGAATTGTGGTCCATTTTCTTCTTGGCATATACATCCAGGTCATCTTCATTCTCCTTTGGGGCATTTATCAGCTTTGCCCACTCCTCAACAGTTGACTGGTACCTTGTACCTTCAGACATCCACACTGTGCTATGGAGTAGAACTGCATGATAAGTTCATCATTCCAGTTGGTGAGCTTTTGCCCAACGAAGTCTGCAACTCCAACAGCAACAAAACTGTCTTGCACTCCAAGATAGTGCTCTACATTTTCTTTCATGTAGGTCCAGTCGACCCACCTCATATCACACACTATGGGCTTCTTATCCAGCAGAATAGTCTCATAAAAGTCCTGTTGTTCCTTGGTGTGGAACCTGTAGTCCACAGCAGTTCTTCTCCTTGTGGCATATGGATCTGTCATCCTCCATAGCCTCAACCCATTGTCTCTTCTGATCTTCATGTCCTCAGCCACAGGATGGGCATCATTGTGGTCTGGTATCTTGGGCTTGAGCTTCCTCAGAACTTGTCCTTCTTCATCTTCTTCATCAGCAACCTCAGGCACTGGGGCCTTGTTCTTCTCAGCAGCTGGAATATTCCTGGTATTCCTCTTTAGTGCAGACTTGGCCTTGGGGGCAACTTTGGGTGCTTCCTTGGGCTTAGATGTGGCAGCCCTCGATCTTATAGCATCACCCATAAGCTTTGGTGTCTTGGGTCTTTGGTGCAGCAATCTCTTCTTCCTCTTCCATCATGGAAGGCTTCCCAATAACTCTGACTGTGGTCTTCTTGACCCTTTCTTTCCTTTTCTTTCCTTCAGCAACAGCTGGCTCTTTGGGATCAGGCTTTTCAGGAATTTGAGTTGATGCTCTGACCTTTGGCATAGGTGTCCTCTTGGCAGGAACCTTCCTATTGAGTCCAGGCTTTGTGCTATGTGCTGAGCCATACTCCTTTTTGAGCACTGCCTTCTTGGAGGTTGCCTCATCCTCTTCTGCCCTATAATCCTCCTCTTCAGAATCTGAGGTTTTCTTCTTCCTTTGCCTCGTGGCAGCTTTAGGCAAATTGCTTGGGGTGCTCCTGCTGCCTTCATCTGAAGAGCTGGAGGGACCAGTGCCCTCACTCATGTTCACCTGCTCCTCTGACCTGTTACATTTGTCACTCTGTGCGACATGCTGCAAACACTGCTGACCTGTGAAGAGTTATAGATGAGGTAGAGTGGATGAGCATCACAAAATGCAGAGATTTTTGCAAAAGAATGACTCAAAAATTCAGTTTTAGTTTTCCATAGAAAGCATTTCGGATCAACCGATTTTCAAACTCGGTGATAACGAAGAAGATTTGGAACCTAAACTGATGAACTCGCTCAGACCGAGTCACAGTTCGGTGGCACCGAGACTGCTAGGGTTTCACAAAGTCCTAAAATCGGTCTCACCGATTAGCAATTCTCAGTCAGACCGAGTCTCACTAGTGCAATGGCATAAGCCAAATTGGTGGGACCGAGTTTTTCAACTTGGTGGGTCCAAGATGGTTTCGGCGGAAACCTAACCCTAAATTTTTCGAATCAAAACTATTCTGAGGATTGCATTGATTGGATAGGAGTGTTTCAATCGTGGCAAGAATCAATAAGAACACAATGTGCTGAGAATCGGACGAGGAAAGCACTATGATCGAGTTCATACCCTAGTTCGGCGGAGACTCGCTACGGCGGCAACGGCGGGGTTGAATTACGTTGACGGCGGCGGAGACCAGCAACAGGAGGCGGCTGGCGACAAGGAGACGATCCGGAGACCACGGAGGCAGAGCGAGCTATTGCGCGGGCGAAGAGGTTCGGAGAAATTTCCAAATTTTTGCCCGTGACTATATATAGCCCGACCCTGTCGGTGTGACCGAGTGGAACAACTCGGTGGCACCGAGATGCAAAACTGTGTACAGTTATTGCAACTCGGTGTGACCGAAGAGTTCAAATCGGTTGCACCGAGATTGAAAACCTAGGTCGACTTAGTGATCTCGGTAAGACCGAAATGGAGGAATCGGTCAGACCGAGAATCTCAAAGAAGTTTTGGAAGTTTAAGTCTATGACAAATCGGGGACTCCGAGTGCTCCTCACACAGAGTGGTTCGAATCTGACTTGATCAAATTTTGTGATGTAGCATGAATAGAGTTTGAGACGAGAAAAGTATAGATAGCTAGAGAAGGTTCTTAGGCATTCTTGTCCATCCACTTGGCCAAAGAAAAAGAAGTTGATCAATCAAAACAACAAGTAGATGTCCTCGAATGAGTAAAGTATGCAACCAACATGCTCACACAATAAGATGGCAAATGAAATATGTGGCAAAGCATGCACAACCAATTCTAGCATCTATCAAACAATTGGCGATGACTAGGTCATCTATATATGAGTATATTGACTTAGGAGTCAAATGATAGACATTTGATCATAGGTCATACTCATCGTTTAAGCTCAAGTGGGGTTACCACTTTTACATAAAGCATTTATGTGTTCACATCATTAGAGTTGCTTTGACTCAATTCTTAGAGTTAAGCTTCCCCTAGATGTGATATCCCCCCTTAAGAGGGATGAACTAACCTTGGGTTTTGTCGATGATGACTTCATGTAGGTGTTGAAGATGTGGATGCTCAATGTTGATGTAGATCTTTTGGAGCAATCCTTTGGAGTGAGTTGCACTTTCAATACCTACATGGGTTAGTCCCACAAGGAACAAACAAGTATATCCATAGACATAGAGTGATGCACACACAAAATGATGTCCATGAAATCATTAGGTTACCTTGTCCCTTGCCTTACCAACATGAGGGTTTGTGACTCCTTGATCTAGTGCAAGATATGGAAGTTGATTGCACTTGTCCTTGCCATAATGATGTGAGTGAAATATGTTGGCGGAGTCACCCTCAAGAACTCTCTAGTTCTTCTTCTTCGGGATCCACATCATCTTGATGGGAATCCTTGGAGTTGTAGTTGTACTTGATGAGGTAGAACTTGGCGTAGTCTTGGGAATCCACTTGACCGAGACCTTAGGTGCCTCTTCAAATGCATCAATCTCTTCTTGAAGCTTGTCCTTGCCTTTGTTCTTGTGGTCTTGTGGTGGAAGATCATCTTCTGCTTGTGTTCCCTTGAAGGAAGTAGGATCATACTTCTCTTGTCGAGGAACAAACTTCGTCTTGGGGTATTGATCTTCTTCCCACTCAACTCCATTGGCATTGAACTTCCGTTCAAAACCAACACCTTGATTCTTCCGGTGCCTTCCTTGCTTGCGTACAATTTCCTCGAATTGCTTACTCCCGGCAAGGCTCTTGTATACACCTTTCTCTATAATTCCCTTCAATAAGCTATTTTCTTGCTCAAGTGTAACTTGGCTAAGAGAATCATTAGTGGAATCAAGAGAACTACTAGAGGAAGAATCTTTCTTGATCTTGTTACTAGACTTGACTTGAGGCATGTAAGTAGATAAGAGTAAACGCTTGGCAATGTAAGAAGAACTTTTCTTACGGAGATCATCATTGATTGCTTTTAAGAACTCATGATCTCGCTCAAGATTGAGCTTTTCAAAGCGTAACTTCTCATGAGCCCTTAAAAGTTCTCGATGATGTTTGAAGATAGTTTCATGAGATAACTTAAGAGAGTTTAGTTCTTTAGTTAGACGCTCAATCTTCTCCTTATCATTGTCATTCGTTTTATCTTGATTAGCATGATTAATTGACGTTTCATCATAGTATTCATCACTAGAGTTGTCAACAAGTAAATCATCATCCACAAGCAAGTCATCTTCATCACTATTGAAATCAACATACTCGGGATGTGTTACCTTTGGACCTTTGGCCATGAAGCATCTTCCAATTCCTTCATTTGGTGACTCAAATATGTCATAGGAGTTGGTTGACACAAGTGCTAGACCGGCAACACCTTCATCTTGAGTATATTCGGAGTCGGAGTGATAGCTTCTCTCAGAGTTATTGTCGGAGTCGGAGCCGGATACCCATTCACCACATGAGCTTGATGTCTTCGTTTTATGTAGCTCTTTGATGACTTGTCCTTCCTTTCCGAATCCTTGCTTCTCCGTGAGGATCATCGTTCATAACGATCATCTCTACTCCTCCTCTGTCTTGGTGGTGATTCTTCTCTTCTACTTCTTCTTTTTGGAGAGTCTTCTCTTCTTTTGTAGGGTGCCGTACACTCATTGGAATAGTGTCCGGGTCTCCCACAATTGTAGCAATTTCGCTCTTGACTAGAAGATCTTTTGTCATAGTAAGACCTTGACTTGGAGCTTCTTTCTTTGCTTCTACTCTTGTAGAATTTGTTGAAGTTCTTCACCATTAAGCTCAATTCTTCATTGAAGGTGTGTTTCTCACTTGATGATGTGGGGGCTTCACTTGAGGCTTTGTAAGCACCACTTGACTTGTTGTGAAGTTCCTCCTTATCCTTAAGTGACATCTCATGAGCAACAATTCTTCCAATGACTTCCGTTGGCTTGAGATCTTTGTAGTTTGGCATCATTTGAATCAATATGCACACGATATCATACTTTCCATCCAATTCTCTTAGGATCTTCTTGATGATGAATCTGTCAGTCATCTCTTCACTCCCTAAGCCGGCAATCTCATTTGTGATAAGTGCAAGCCTAGAGTACATTTCAGCGACACCTTCACCATCCTTCATTTTGAACTTGTCAAGTTGACTTTGGAGCACATCCAACTTGGATTCCTTGACGGATTCGGTACCTTCATGCATATCAATCAAAGTATCCCAAATTTCCTTTGCATTCTCAAGACGGCTGATTTTGTTGAATTCTTGGGCACAATCCGTTGAAGATGATATCACAAGCTTGAGCGTTGTATTGCAGCATCTTCAATTCTTCCGCATTAGCTTCACGGTTCGACTCTCTCCCATCAAAAATTCACCTTGCAAGCCAATACAAATAATTGCCCAAACGGGCGGGGTTATGTCCGAGAATATGCATTTTCATCTTATGCTTCCAACTAGCAAAATTAGTACCATCAAAGTAAGGACCTCTACGGTGATAATTTCCCTTGCTAGACGCCATACTCTCCTAGGTTGTGAAACCAAGGCTATGACCACCAAAAGCTATGGAAATCAAAGCAAATGGAGACCAAGCTCTGATACCACCTGTAGGGCCTTGAAGTATGTCTAGAGGGGGGTGATTAGACTACTTGACCAATTAAAAACTTAGCCTTTTCCCAGTTTTAGAGTTTGGCAGATTTTAGCTATCTTAGGACAAGTCAAGTAATCATCACACAATTCAAGCAAGCATGCAAAGAGTGTATGAGCAGCGGAAATTAAAGCATGCAACTTGCAAGAAAGTAAAGGGAAGGGTTTGGAGGATTCAAACGCAATTGGAGACACAGATGTTTTTGGCTCAATGTGATCTTGAATCACTAAAATATAAAATGAAGAGTCTTGAGCTTTTGAGATTGAGCCAATCCTTTGTCATTAGCATTTTGAGGGATCCACTTTCATCATCCATGCCATGCCATTCACTGAGCTTTCCTGAAATGTTCATCTTGGAATAGAATTAGCTCAATGAGCTATATGTTGTTATGAATTACCAAAACCACCTAGGGATAGTTGCACTTTCAGTTTAATATTTTGGAATTGGAAAACCTTGTCAAATTGTGCTCATTGATGATAGCCAGAAGACATGCATTTGATATTTTGGAATGGAACGCCCTTTGTTGTGAGCAGCGTCGATCTTTTTATCCTATTCGTGTGTTCAGTTCAGAAGTAAATATTTACTCTGATGAGATGCATAGTCATGAATGTTGACTTATGTAAGGTATTTTAAGAGTTTGTTCTGAATGTTGTCTATGAAATGCCAAGCCTTGTGAGTTTGATTGCAAAATTGAGCTTGGAATGCTGTGGCATGCGGCATCACGAGCTGTTCACCATGCCTCCTTAGAATAATGCTTCGTATTGTTTTGCACGTTGATCTAATGCAAGTGATTTGCATATTAAGAAGATCATCCTCTTATGTTGTTTCTGTGCTTAAGAAGTTCATCATCTTATGTTTCATACTTTCATTCATAGCATATATGACATCTCGGGTAGGTTAGAGGTGAAACGATATGATCTTCCGACCAACTCATCGTATTAGGCCGTGATTGGATCGTCGTTTTCGAACCAAAACCACTTGTAAAACTGATGCTGGTAAATAAAACCAGATGGTCTTGGGCGAAGCGCTTGGTTGGTCATTTTCGACTGGTAAAATATACATTGGTTTCCCATATTACACACGTAACTCTCTGGTTTTCGTTACAGACCTCGGGTGATCGGTTTCATTACGCATGTATTTTACGCGTTGTTTCCGGTGACGAGTAAATTATACTTCTATCCTTAATACAGGTGTGAAACAATCCAGAGCTCCCAAGCGTGGCCTTACCGTTTCATGCTGGCTCAGTCTCTCGAAGGTGCTCATAGGGGTCTGATGATCCTGGCTTCCAGAACGACAAGCAGGTGATGTATTATACCATCCGTAGGGCCTGCGAGGCCATCTCCGTTGTCCTTCGAGTTTTTGCGCTCGTCGGGGCACCACCGTCTCGCATTGTCAACATGGTCAACAAAAATGAGGAATCAGGAGAGGACTTTACTTGGAGAGGATGATAGTGGGGACCCACTAGGGCCATAGCCGCACGTATGCAAGTGCCTCCCTATTATATACAACTATAATTTTTTGCTTCCTCCTGGTTTCCTGACATCATGGTCCCACACCATTGTCAACCTATATAGTCAATAAACGAGAGAATTGCACAAGGAGCGGCCGATAGCTGGGACCCGGCAGCTCAAGCAGTATTTGTTTTTGGAGGTGTAGGTAGAGTTTTTCTTGAGAGATGTTTTTGTTGTTGTTCAGAGGAGCAAGGTATCAACTGGGCAGGTTGTGGCCCATCTCGCCCAGGCTATTCTTTTATGTCGACCAAATATCCAGCCCAGATATTAATTTTTCAATGTGAAAATGGCTAGCACAACTATACTTTTTTGCGGAATACTCAACCCAGGTTAAATTCTTACTCTCTGCCCCACATTAGACTTGCCAAGAAAATGGGCTTTAAGAAATAATAAATGGGTTGTAATTAAAAAAAATTGGCTGTAAATATAAAAAACATACCGAACAGGTAATTTTTTTAATTTCATTAATTGTTGCGCGCACAAAATTTCGTTAGATTTTTGCCTAATACAAATTTATTTTGAAATTATATTTACTCTGACTTGAAATTTCGGGTTAAAAAATATTTTGGATTCCATCAAAATGTGGGAAATTTTGTTGGAATTTTTTGAGCGGTTGGTTGAAATTATTAACCATTGTCCTGGCTAGAAAATGGGCTGTAATTTTAACAAATAGTAAATGGGATGAGTAAATTTGATTAGAATTAAAAAAGGGTTGTACATTATAACAAACCGCAAATGAGCTATATGTTCTCTGCCACAGATGTGATGGTCACTTGTGGGCCTACTAAGTTGACGCGTACACAAGGATTTGTCAACTTATAGTCAACACACAATTCTAGTAGTAGTGGTCGTTGGATGTCCATCTAACGGTTGTGGTGCTTCTTCAATCTCGGATATTCATGCTTCAGCCGCCCAAACCACATGGCGGTACCGACTACCGCCCCCGTGGCGGCTGCTTGCCTTGCCAGCCTCCTGGCGCACCCTACTCCCATCGCCGTCCAGGCCATTCCTCTACTCACCAACACCTCCTTTTATTCTCCGGCGACGGCAGCCTCACACCGCAGCCGAACCAGTGAACCCTTGTCCTCCCCTCCACGCGGGCATCCATTGTTGTGTCTTCGCCGGCTCCAGGTCGTTCCCTTCCTAGGCCTCGCGATCGTCCACCGCGTTAGTTCTCTCGGTGTGGCGTGGTCAACTTTGTCAACAAACGACAGCCATCGGAAGAGGCATGTACGTGGAGTGGCTGACAGTAGGGACCCGCATGGCCCATGGATGCATGCGAGCAAGTCCCTCCTTATTATGCGAAAAAATGATTTGTCCCCCTGGCAAGTTTGAGCCACCAGCTACATCTTCACACGCAGGGAAGTGTTTGCTTTATTATGCAGAAAAAAAGTTACCTCTCCCTGACAGCTGGGACCCACCAGCTTTATTATCATCCATTTCGTGAAAATATAGATTGTACCAGAGATGCTAAATTGTTTTCTTTTTATTCTAACTCGAAAACAATAAATTAAAAAACCCAGAAAACATCTTCGCATGCAAGGAAGTGCCACCTTATTACGAGAAGAAAAATGATTCCCCTGCTAGCTGGGACCCACCAGATTTGGAGGCTGACTTGTGGGCCAACTAAGTTGACGTGTATGGGCTTTGTCAAATTAGTCAAAACGATTCTAGCTGCACTGACCATAAGATGTTAAATCAATGGCCGTGCTGCGTCTTCAACCTCTGGTCTTCTTGCTCCAGCGGCCCAAACCAGGCCCGCCAGCATCACCGCTTCCAGCCTCCGTGGCGGGTCAGTGTCATTGCAGGCCTCATGGACCGACCATACTATGATTGGTCAGGCCTTCCCTCTACTCACCCACACCCCTGTTATTCTCCGGCGACGGTAGACTTACGCCGCAGCCAAACCAGTGAACCCTCGTACCCCCCTCCGCGTGGGCATCCACCCGCCTCGTCTTCTCTGGAACCTCGTTGTTCCCTTCCCAGGCCTCGCCGTCATCCACCGCCTTGATGCTCTCGGTGCCTCGTGGTCAACGTGGTCAACGAACGACAACCATCGAAAGTGGACTTTAGGCTGTGAGGCTGATAGCTGGACCCACTAGCTACATCTTCAACATAAGGAAGTGCCACCTTATTACTCGCAAAATAAAAATGATTCCTCCCCCTGACAGCAGGGACCCACCAGCTATATCTTCGCACGCAAGGAAGTGCATCCTTATCCTCCCTGACAGCTGGGACCCACCCAGTCGAAGCGTACGTAGCATTGTTGCGAACGTGTATGTACATATTGGTCGATCGGTCTATCTGCAATGATGAACCGTAGCCGAGCAAGCAGCAGCACTTGTAGTAGTAGAGCCCCCGATGTAGAAGTTCAGGCAGTCCCTTCTAAACCGTGTATACGTACGTACATCCACATGCCAAAAAATACGGCCACATACGTACATACGGGTGGGGTCTCAAATGCCTACTCGCACATATGTGCGGCCGGGGCTCGTGTACATGGAGAGGCAACGGATGGCAGGAACGGCGTCATGTTCATCGGGCAGCCAACCGGCTGGGTCGGAACAGAGAAACAGCATCATGTTCATTGAGAGGCAACAAACTAGGTTGGAATGCGTCATGTTCAACGGGAGCCAACCGGCTTGGACGGAACAGCTGAAACGGGGTGTGGCGTACCGTAGTACGGAGGAAAACGGCCTTCTGTTCGACCGGCTATGGTCGAAACATCTGTCCTATTCATCGGGAGGAGTGTGGCATACCGCAAAACGGAGGAAACGGACTTGTGTTGGAGTGCTACGGTCGAAACGGGGGTCCTGTTCATCGAAGGGGTGTGGCGTACCGCAAAACGGGACTCCACGGGCTACTGTTCACCCACCGTCAACTTGCTTCAGCCTCCACCTGCACTGTTCATCCACCGCGTCTTCCTCCTGCCACCACCAGCTACTGTTCATCCAACCCTCCACCGGCTACTATTCAACCAGCCCTCGACGGGGTCCTTTTCATCCACCCCCAACCAGCTCGGTTGTGGCGGCCTCCTCTTGGGGTCATGTTCATCCAGCGGCAACGGCCTATATACTGCTACCACGGGGTCATGTTCATCCAACCCCCATCGGAAATTGTTCATCCAACCCCCAACAATGCTCACTGTTCATCAAGAGGCAGCAAGTTCGATCGGCTTCAGTTAGCAGCAGTAGCGAAGGAATTGCTCGATCGGGTTCAGTTAACAGCCAGGGATTGATCGATCCCTCGGGTTCAGTAACGGGTAGCCTATAGTGCAATCGCTCGGGTTTAGTAAGCGAATGCCTCGCTCGGGTTCTGTTAGAGCCCAACGCCTCGCACACACGTGCGTATGTGTACGAGAGAAACGTGCAATCCCTCTGTGCATTGCTCGGCCCCGACCACCCACCGTAACCGGGAACTCCCCGAAATTTTCCTCGCCCTCACATCTACCATGATTTTTTCCGTCATGGACGGCCCAAAGAATGTCATGCAGGTGCGTCCCTTGACCGCCCAGGATGAAAGTCCCATTTTCTATCATGATTTTTTGTCATAGAAGTAGGAGCCCACCACATCTATGATGCTACCGTGTTTTGTCACAATTATCGTCATAGAAGTGTCATAAGCATGATAGGAAAAAAATTGTTCGGGCCAAAATGTCACGGATGTGTCTTTTTTGTAGTGTTGGAACTTGCCTTTTGAAATTATGTGTGATGCTAGCGATTATGCTGTTGGTGCTATTCTAGGACACATAGTTGATAAGAAATTAAATGTTATCCATTATTCTAGCAAAATTGTCGACAGTGCCCAAAGAAATTATGCTACCACTGAGAAATAATTTTTAGTAGTTGTGTTTGCTTGTGACAAATTCAGATCTTACATTGTTGATTCCAGAGTAATTGTGCACACCGATCATGCTGGTATAAACCTAGACTCATTAGGTGGGTTCTCTTGTTACAATAATTTAATTTGCATATTACTGATAGGAAAGGAGCTGAGAACCCCGTAGCTGATAACTTGTCTAGCTTAGAAAATATTCTTGATGACCCACTACCTATTGATGATAGCTTCCCTGATGAACAACTAGCTGTCGTAAATGCTTCTCATAATACTCCTTGGTATGCTAACTATGCTAATTATATCATTGCTAAATTTATACCACCTAGTTTCACATACCAACAAAAGAAAAAATTCTTCTATGACTTAAGACATTACTTTTGGGATGACCACATCTTTATAAAGAAGGAGCAGATGGTATTATTAGACGTTGTATACATGAGCATGAACAAGAACAAATCCTATGGAAATGTCATTTCGAAGCTTACGGGGGACATCATGTGGGAGATAGAACTGTGCACAAGGTATTACAATCTGGTTTTTATTGGCCTACTCTTTTCAAAGATGCCCGTAAGTTTGTATTATCTTGTGATGAATGTCAAAGAATTGGTAATATTGGTGAGCGTCAGGAAATGCCTATGAATTATTCACTTGTTATTGAACCATTTGATGTTTGGGGCTTTGATTATATGGGACCTTTTCCTTCCTCTAATGGGTATACACATATTTTGGTTGCTATTGATTATGTCACTAAATGGGTAGAAGCTATTCCAACTAGTAGTGTTGATCATAACACCTCCATTAAAATGCTTACCGAAGTTATTTTCCCAAGGTTTGCAATTCCTAGGTATTTAATGACTGATGGCGGTTCACATTTATTCATGGTGATTTTCATAAATTGCCTGCTAAATATGATGTTAACCATAGAATTGCATCACCCTATCACCCTCAATCTAGTGGTCAAGTTGAACTTAGCAATAGAGAAATAAAATTGATATTACAAAAAACTGTCAATAGGTCCCGAAAGAATTGGTCTAAGAAACTTGATGATACACTTTCGGCCCTATAGAACAACTTATAAAAATCCTATGGGTATGTCTCCATATAAAATGGTTTATGGAAAAGCTTTTCATTACCCCTTGAGTTAGAACATAAAGCATATTGGGAAATTAAAGAACTCAATTATGATTTCAAACTTGCTGGTGAAAAGAGGCTATTTTAAATTAGCTCGCTAGATGAACGGAGAACCCAAGCTTATGAAAATGCCAAACTTTTTAAAGAAAATGTAAAAAGGTGGCATGACAAAAGAATCCAAAAGCGGGAATTCAAAGTTGGTGAATATGTTCTATTATACAACTCTCATTTTAGATTCTTTGCAGGAAAACATCTTTCCAAATGGGAAGGACCATATATCATCAAAGAAGTTTATCGCTCTGGAGCTATCAAGATTAATAACACCAAAGGTACCAACCCGAAGGTGGTTAATGGACAAAGAATTAAGCACTACATTTTAGGTATGCCTATTAACGTTGAAACAAACATTATCCAAACCATGACACTGGAGGAACACATAAAAGAAACCTTCTAGAACACTCTAGAACCCTAAAAAGAGGAGGTATGTGATATGGTAAGTAAACGGACTCCGAGAAATCCGCAAAAATATTTTCTGTCAGTTTTGAATATTAGAAAAAATAGGAAAATAAGAAATAACCGGCAAGGCAACCCAGGTGCCCACAAGACACCATGGCAGGCCTGCCCCACCAGGTGCGCCCTGGTGGGTGGTGGGCCCCTCGGGCACCTTCCCGACTCTGTTTTCCTTCTGTATGCTTGTTTCCCAAGATAAAAAAATCTATATATATACCCTCGGACGATTTGACCATCGCATCACAGAGAAATCTTCTGTTCTTGTTTTGTGTTGTTTTTCTAACAGATCTAGATTGCTATGACTACAAGCTCCTCCAAGGACAAGTTCTTCGAGAAGGCCATCAACCCCTACCTATCGGAGGTGCTAAAGCAGCCTCAAGCCATTGAGATGCGTGAGGGGGATCTCCAGATCCGAGACGTCCAGGGCCCATAGATGATGGGAAGCATGGAGGCCAGGCTCAAGGCGGTGGAGCAGGAGATCTTCAAGTGCCAGGGGATGGTGGAGCGTGGACTCAGTGCCAATCACCTCATGATTATGGAATTCACCCGTGATCACAAGGTGGATGGCCGGTCTATGAAGGACATTATCTTAGCCCTCAACGAGCAAATCATTTTTCTGCAGAGCCAAATCTATGGTCTTCAAAATCAAGTTTTCGAGTATGAAGCAAGATTTAAAGGTGTGAGTTTAGCTGCCAGTTGCAGGACTTAGGAGACTCGTGCTTCCTCTTATGATGGTGAGCCGCTACCATGGAAGCCGGAGGATAAGTTTGCTTCTATCTCATCTACACCACCACCTACATCTTCATCACAAAGGAAACTTGAGTACACGGGTATGGGCACTCCCCTTGGCTTGTGCCAAGCTTGCGGGTGATGCCCCGGTATCGTATCACCATCGCTTTTATTACCTTTACCTATCTTAGTGCGATCCTTAGTTATTTTGTGATTTAGTTGAATAAAAGTTAGTATGGTCTATTTTTGAGTGCTAGTTTTGTGATCTATCTATCTATGTAATCGAGTGAGAGTTATATAATAAAGTTTAGTTTGAGTTTTTGCTTCTTTACTTTTCTGTTTCGATCAAAATAAGAGAAAATAAGTGGAAATATCATATGCTAATCTAATGGTAAGTAATTACATCACATAAGGAAAAGTACAAGTGGTAAAATTTGTTGGAAGTTGACAAACATATCACTGGTCAATAATGCAATTAATGAAAGAATTAATAAGGGAAGAGAACATTGACATGCAAATACACTATCTTGGACATCTTTTACGATTGTGAGCCCCCACTAAATATCTTATGTCAAACTATTGATGTGGGACAAGGAAGACAACATAATGATTTATGTTTGTTCATATTCACATAGAAGTTATATTGTCATAGATCTTTCAACATGTGGTGCTTGCTCAATATCTTTTCTAGCCAAAGATCCGCACTAAGTAGAGATACTACTTGTGCATCCAAAACCCCTAAACCCAAACTCATGTTTGAGAGTCCACCACACCTACCTATGGATTGAGTAAGATCCAAGTTGTCATCGGTGCAAAAAGGCAATAAAATTGCTTCTAAATGTGTTTGATCCTTTAGTGTAAGGGAAATTAAGCGTTGTACGAACTTGTGATGGCAAAGTAATAAAAGTGATAGACTGCATAATAAAGGTTGCTATCATAAGGGGCAATATAACGTGATGTTTTTTGCATTAAGAGATTGTGCATACAAAACCAAAAAGCACATGACAACCTCTGCTTCCCTCTGCGACGGGCCTATCTTTTACTTTTATGTATTTACTTTTTATGCAAGAGTTAAAGTATTCTTATCTATTCCTTTTTATTTTTATCTTTGGCAAGCATCATGTGGTGGGGAAAGATCTAGGCACATATATCCAGTTGGATATGAGTGAACATGAGTTATTATTGTTGACATCACCCTTGAGGTGAATAAGTTGGGAGGCAAAACTATAAGCCCTATCTTTCTATGTGTATGGTTGAAACTTTTTGCTCCTATATATGTTGTGAATTAGCAATCATAGAAGATTAAATGATGGTTGAGTATGTGGACTTGCCAAGAGGCTACAATACGAGAACCTACCTGAAAATATGATGAATTGTAGTTGCAAAGTTGACTAAGAACATAGTTTGTTGGTTTTCAATGAAGTTTATGCTTTTTTGCTTCGATGTTGTGATGAATTGTTACTTGTTCATAAGAAGTTATATGATAAAGTTTCATGATAGATTTTGTTGCTGTTATAATAATGAGCATGATGCTACTATGTCCGTATTTTGTTTTTATCGACACCTCTCTCTCAAAACATGTGGAAATGATTTTCTATATCAGCTTTCTCTTGAGGACAAGCGAGGTCTAAGCTTGGGGGAGTTGATACGTCCATTTTGCATCATGTTTTCGTACTGTTATTTATAGTGTTTTTATGCTTTGTAACACTTTTTGGAGTAATTCTAATGCCTTTTCTCTCATAATATGCACGGTTGACACAAAGAAGGAGAATACCGGCAGCTGGAATTATGGACCTAAAAAGCTATGTCTGAGATATCTATTCTGCAATTATCTAAATGAGCTAAAATTTTACGGATAATTATTTTGGAATAAATAAAAAATACTTGAGGAAAGATGTACCAGAGGGGGGCTGCCAGGTGCCCACAAGACACAAGGGCACGCCAGCCCCCCAGGCATGCCCTGGTGGGTGGTGGGCAACCCAGACCACCTCCCGTGCCCATCTTCTGGTATATAAGGTCTTTTGGAAAACTGCCTTCGGTCTCCCAACCTTACTCATGGCAACCTTCCGGCCGCCAAACGACCTATAAAGCTAGTCACTACTTTAAAGTCTTTGAGTAGTCAAATGAGCTAAGCTCCTGCGAATGAAACGCCAGTTCAAATCTTGGTGTCGCCTGACCAAAAAAATACCCGGTGGTTCATTCATTTGGCCATAGACTAGAGCTACCTTTGATTCCTCAATATTCTAAGAGGGCGTTAGGCGGCCTGGGACTCTTATTTATGATCTTGTTTTCTTAGGTTTATTCTGGATGTACAATGCAATTTCGGTAGTCATTTTCCATTTCAGTTGGAAAATGCAGTCGGATGTTTGGCAGCAGCTCCCGCTATAGAAAAAACTCTATGTCATAGAAAAAATAAGGCGAGGACTTTCGGTACGGAGCGCCGCCGTCTCCAGGTGGAACTTGGGCAGGAGCACTTTTGCCCTCTGGCGGAGCAATTCCGCCGGGGAACTTCCCTCCCAGAGGGGGAAATCGAAGCCATCGTCATCACCAACAACCCTCTCATCTTTGGGAGGCCAATATTCATCAACATCTTCAACAGCACCATCTCATCTCCAACCCTAGTTCATCTCTTGTGTTCAATCTTTGTACCAGAACCTCAGATTGGTTCCTGTGGGTGACTAGTAGTGTTGATTACATCTTGTAGTTGATGCTATATGGTTTATTTGGTGGAAGATTATATGTTCAGATCCATTGTGCTATTTAATATCCCTATGATCTTGAGCAAGAATATTATTTGTGAGTAGTTGTCCTTGTTCTTGAGGCCACGAGAGAAGTCATGTTGCAAGTAATTATGTGGATTTGATATTCGTTCGATATTTTGATGATATGTATGTTGTGATTCCCTTAGTGGTGTTATGTGAACGTTGACTACATGGCACTTCACCATCTTTGGGCGTAAGGGAATGCATTGTGGAGTATTTATTAGATGATGGGTTGCTAGAGTGTCAGAAGCTTAA
The DNA here is from genome assembly GCA_021605145.1 of Aegilops bicornis. Lineage (NCBI taxonomy): Eukaryota > Viridiplantae > Streptophyta > Magnoliopsida > Poales > Poaceae > Aegilops > Aegilops bicornis. The sequence goes on along the minus strand of CM038672.1, from coordinate 435,527,388 downwards.
ACCCTAGTTTATGCGCTATTCCGTAAGGGACTCATTTAGATCCATACGTTTAATGCTATGGTTAGATTTTATCTTAATACTTTTCTCACAGTTGCGGATGCTTGCGAGGGGGTTAATCATAAGTGGGAGGCTTGTTCAAGTAAGAACAGCACCCAAGCACCGGTCCACCCACATATCAAATTATCAAAGTAGAGAATGTGAATCAAACAAACATGATGAAAGTGACTAGATGAAATTCCCGTGTGCCCTCAAGAACGCTTTGCTTATTATAAGAGATTGTTTTGGCCTATCCTTTGCTACAAAAAGGATTGGGATACCTTGCTGCAGTTTTTCTACCATTACCGTTACTTGCTTGCTACAAATTATCTTACTATCAAACTACTCGTTACCGACAATTTCAGTCCTTGCAAAAATTACCTTACTGAAAATCGCTTGTCATTTCCTTCTACTCCTTGTTTGGTTTGACACTCTTACTTATTGAAAGGACTATGATTGATCCCCTATACTTGTGGGTCATCACGGGCTCCCCATAGAACTCACATATGGGTCACCTCGAGTGCAAGCTTTTGATGAAGTTGAGCAAGAGCAAATGCGGCATGACGATGTCATGCTCCTCGAGAAAGATCATCTCCAGTCTGTTGTGTGTGCTGCATCTTACCAACAAGCTTTGCGCTGCTACCATAGCCGCAAAGTGCACGCCCGGAGGTTTGAGGAAGGTGACCTTGTTCTTCGTCGGAGTCAATCCACGAAAGGATCAAAGAAGTGTACACCAAAATGGGAAGGCCCTTACCAGGTAGCACGAGTCATCAGACCTGGCGCAGTCTGTCTAGAGACCAAAGATGGCACTCAGGTGCGTAACTCATGGAATATTGAGCATCTTCGCAAGTTCTACCTATAAGGCGCGGTTGCCGGGCCACCCAACAACCTCTTTTGTAAAAGTTTGTCACAAGACATGTTATCCTTTGTACAAAGCCAGGTGCAGACCTTGTGCGAAGTGAAATAAAGATAAGTATTCCATAGCTCTTTGTCAAATACATATATGTTTGTACATGTTGTATGCAGGGTTGGGTTACATGTTGTCTTGCACGAGATGTCTAACAAACCGTCAAGGTTTCTAGCTTCCTCTTTTCTCTTCTTTCTTTTTCTTAAAAGGACAGAAGGGTCCCTCACGTGCTAATTTCCCGGGGGAGAGTGACATTATGGATACCATAGGTGACGTTCAAGTTATCATTCACGACAAGAAGTACAACGTTAACAAAGAAAGATCTAAGTTGAAAAACAATGAAACAAATTCTTTATTGTAGTTGCATTTCTTCCTTGAATGATCTTAGCCTTTGTATGAGAAACCTACACGCTAAGGAACCTTGTCGTGACCAGCTGTGCTCTTACTTCGTTCCGAGTCCGCTCAACAACTTAATTACTTGTGTTGTGACCATCAAGTGTGACCTTGCCAGTAGCGGCACTTCCGGCAGGCTGATAAGTACCTATTCCTCAAGCGCTCGCGGGAGGAGTGTGCGCACCAACAAGTTTCTGGAAAATGTAGGGTACAAAAATCATGCAAAGACATAATAATACAAGGAAGATAGCACATAACCATTCATCAGATAGCAAGTTATATTACATCAGAAGCCAAATGCAGTTGTAACTTAAGATAGATATGTCTTTTACATGAACTAAAATTGCATCCAAATGATACAAGCAAAAGACAAGTTCCTGCACCGGCCCTCAGTCTTGGGGATTTGGGTGACCTTGTTGGCAAATGGCATGATGAGCTCCTCGGCAGCCTTGGTGTCCACTGCCTGCATCAGGCTCTTGAAGGACTTGGAAATGTCGATGTCGGGATTCAGGTACACAAGTTTGACGAGTACCTTAAAGAGGACATCCCGGCAAAGCCTGCGAGACTTGGTGGTAATTTGTGTGGCTCGAGCCTCCTGTTTCTTTTCCAACGCCTCGATTAGACTCTCGATGAATAGACTTAGCCTGGTGCGGGCAGCGAAATTCCGGCAAGCCCATGGTAGATAACTATGCGTGAGATTTTTCGTGGTCACCACAAGATGATCAATCCAAAGTTTGTAGCCGCCCTTGAGCTTGTTGAAGGAATCGACAGCGCTCTTAAGCGAGGCCTTCTCGTTTTGGAGATCTATCAACAAGACCTTCCCCTGCTCCTTGGCACCTTCAAGAGATTTTTCCATGTTGGTCAGCCTCGGCTTGTGGTCATCAGTGACACCATTGGCCTTAGTGAGCTCTTGGTTCTTGATGGATATTGAGGTTTGCAGCTCCGCCAAGGCGTGAGCTATCTTTTCTCTATCCATTTTGAGCATCAGGACGTCCTTGTTAATGGTGGAAAGATCTTCCCCCAGCTTCTTTAAGTTGCCCTCTAGTTTGTTCTTGGCAGCCTCTGCGGCTTCGACAACATTGATGGCTTCTTGTATCTTGCCAGGATGATCTGCAGCTTGAGCTTTGGCTCGAGCTCCTGGGACTCCTATGCAAGGAGGGCTTGGACCTCTTCATCCTGGTCGCAGAGCTTGGTGGCAAGCGCCTCCTTATGAGCGGCAAGCACTTCTTCATGAGCGTCGAGACCGACCTTGCGCTCTCTTAACTTGGCATCTTCTGCCGCTATCCTTTGCATGGCTTCCTCCTATGCCTTGTTGGCTTCGGCCTTCTCCAAGACAAACTTGTTCCACTCGATGGAGAGCTATCTTTCACGGTTCTGCAGGTCTTGGATGCTTTCGGCGTGCCATATTTGCGCCTCCTCCACGCGCTTCTAGAACTACTTCTCTACCTTGCCGATGACAGCCGCCCTGGAGTCCAGGCTCTCCGTTCGGTTGCGGTAGTGTGCTAGAAGCTTCTGGAAGTTCTCGCTCATGGCCATGTGTAGTTTCTGTTCCTTGGATCCACTGCCGCCGGTGCTCGGCTCATTGACAACTTCGAGCCTGGCAGCAATGATGACCTCGTCATCGGAAACTCCTCCTTCAGTGGGCGTGTCAACGCTTGATGTCCCAGGGATGCTGACAAACAAGTCGTCGCCAACCTTCAAATACTTGGTTGGTGGAGGCACTTCAGATGTCGAAGGGTGGTCGTTGATGTCTTCCTTGCCAGCAGTGACCATCTCCATGGCCGAGTCAGCGCTTGGCGCTCCTGGGCCAGAAATGCCGCCTGTGGCCTCGACACTCTTGTTGCCGCCCTCCTCATTGGTATTCTTGGGGCCCCCCTCGTCAGCACCGACTTTGCTAGCCTCACTAGCAGCGTTCTCCCTGATCCCCTCAATGGTGGCGTCTATGTCCATGTCATCGGTTGAGGGAGGATCTAAGAAGACAGAGAAGGGAGGGATTCAAATTCAGGCCAAGTTCAAGAAAACAAAAATCATTAAGGAATGGGATCGCTTGACAGAAGTGACTCTTGGGGAACGTAGTAATTTCAAAAAATTTCCTACGCACACGCAAGATCATGGTGATGCATAGCAACGAGAGGGGAGAGTGTTGTCTACGTACCCTCGTAGACCGAAGCGGAAGCGATCACAACGTAGAGGAAGTAGTCAGACGTTCTCCTCGCGATCCAACCGATCCCAGCCGCTACTCCGGGCGCCCGAGTTCTTGGCACACGTACAGCTCGGTGGCGCTCCTCGAGCTCGATCCAGCAAAGCTCCGGGAGAGAGAGTTCCACAAGACGACGGCGTGGTGACGATCTTGATGTTCTATCGACGCAGGGCTTCGCCTAAGCACCGCCACGATATGACCGAGGTGAAATATGGTGGAGGGGGCACCAGACACGGCTAAGGAACGATCTCAAGGATCAACTTGTGTGTTCTAGGGTGCCCCCTGCCCCGTATATAAAGGAGCAAGGGGAGGGCCGGCCGGCCCTAGGAGGCGCGCCAGGAGGGGGAGTCCTCCTCCTAGTGGGAGTAGGACTCCCTTTCCTAGTCCAACTAGGAAGGAGGAAGGGGAAGGAAAGAGAGGAGAGGGAGAGGGAAGGGGGCCGCGCCTCCTTGTCCAATTCGGACTCCCCATGGGGGCGCGCGCCACCTCTGGTGCGGCCCTCTCTCCCCTTTGGCCCTATAAGGCCCATTACTTCCCAGGGGTTCCGGTAACCCTCCGGCACTCGGTTTTCTCCGGAAACTTAGGAACCTTTCCAGTGTCCGAATATAGCCGTCCAATATATCAATCTTTATGTCTCGATCATTTCGAGACTCCTCGTCATGTCCGTGATCACATCCGGGACTCCGAACTCCTTCGGTACATCAAAATACACAAAACTCATAATATAACCGTCATCGATACCTTAAGCGTGCGGACCCTACGGTTCGAGAACAATGTAGACATGACCGAGACACGTCACCGGTCAATAACCAATAGCGGGACCTGGATGCCCATATTGGCTCCTACATATTCTACGAAGATCTTTATCGGTCAGACCGCATAACAACATACGTTGTTCCCTTTGTCATCGGTATGTTACTTGCCCGAGATTCGATCATCGGTATCCAATACCTAGTTCAATCTCGTTACTGACAAGTCTCTTTACTCGTTCCGTAATACATCATCTCACAGCTAACTCATTAGTTGTAATGCTTGCAAGGCTTAGTGATGTGTATTACCGAGAGGGCCCAGAGATACCTCTCCCAGCAATCGGAGTGACAAATCCTAATCTCGAAAATCGCCAACCCAACATCTGCCTTTGGAGACACCTGTAGTACTCCTTTATAATCACCCGATTCGTTGTGACGTTTGGTAGTACCCAAAGTGTTCCTCCGGTAAACGGAGTTGCATATTCTCATAGTTATAGGAACATGCATAAGCCATGGATAAAAGCAATAGCAACATACTAAGCGATCGGGTGCTAAGCTAATGGAATGGGTCATGTCAATCAGATCATTCAACCAATGATGTGACCTTGTTAATCAAATGACAACTCCTTTGTCTATGGTTAGGAAACATAACCATCTTTGATTAACAAGCTAGTCTAGTAGAGGCATACTAGTGACACTCTGTTTGTCTATGTATTCACACATGTATTATGTTTCCGGTTAATACAATTCTAGCATGAACAATAAACATTTATCATGAAATAAGGAAATAAATAATAACTTTATTATTGCCTCTAGGGCATATTTCCTTCAGTCTCCCACTTGCACTAGAGTCAATAATCTAGATTACATAGTAATGATTCTAACACCCATGGAGTCTTGGTGCTGATCATGTTTTGCTCGTGGAAGAGGCTTAGTCAACGGATTACGCTACATTCAGATCCGTATGTATCTTGCAAATCTCTATGTCTCCCACCGGACTAAGACCCGGATGGAATTGAAGCGTCTCTTGATGTGTTTGGTTCTCTTGTGAAATCTGGATTCCTTTGCTAAAGCAATTGCTCCAAGATTGTCACAAAAGATTTTCATTGGACCCGATGCACTAGGTATGACACCTAGATCGGATATGAACTCCTTCATCGAGACTCCTTCATTAGCTGCTTCCGAAGCTGCTATGTATTCCGCTTCACATGTAGATCCCGCTACAACGCTTTGTTTAGAACTGCACCAACTGACAGCTCCTCCATTTAGTGTAAATACGTATCCGGTTTGTGATTTAGAATCGTCCGGATCAGTGTCAAAGCTTGCATCAACGTAACCGTTTACGATGAGCTCTTTGTCACCTCCATATACAAGAAACATATCCTTAGTCCTTTTCAGGTATTTCAGGATGTTCTTGACCGCTGTCGATGATCCACTCCTGGATTACTTTGGTACCTCCTGCTAAGCTTATAGCAAGGCACACATCAGGTCAGTACACAACATTGCATACATGATAGAGCCTATGGGTGAGGCATAGGGAACATCTTTCATTTTCTCTCTATCTTCTGCGGTGGTCGGGCATTGAGTCTTACTCAACTTCACACCTTGTAACACAGGCAAGAACCCTTTCTTTGCTTGATCCATTTTGAACTTCTTCAAAATTTTGTCAAGGTATGTGCTTTGTGAAAGTCCAATTAAGCGTCTTGATCTATCTCTATAGATTTTGATGCCCAATATGTAAGCAGCTTCACCGAGGTCCTTCATCGAAAAACTCTTATTCAAGTATCCCTTTATGCTATCCAGAAATTCTATATCATTTAATACTAGTAATATGTCATATACATATAATATCGTAAATGCTTCTGAGCTCCCACTCACTTTCTTGTAAATACAAAGGCTTCTCCAAAAGTCTCATATAAACCCAAATGCTTTGATCACACTATCAAAGCGTTTATTCCAACTCCGAGATGCTTGCACCAGTCCATAAATGGATCGCTGGAGCTTGCACACTTTGTTAGCTCCCTTTGGATCGATAAAACCTTCTGGTTGCATCATATACAACTCTTCTTCCATAAATCCATTCAGGAATGCAGTCTTTACATCCATTTGCCAAATTTCATAATCATAAAATGCGGCAATTGCTAACATGATTCGGACAGACTTAAGCATCGCTACGGGTGAGAAGGTCTCATCGTAGTCAATCCCTTGAACTTGTCGAAAACCCTTTGCGACAAGTCGAGCTTTGTAGACGATAATATTACCGCCGAGTCAGTCTTCTTCTTGAAGATCCATTTGTTTTCTATTGCTTGTCGACCCTCGGGCAAGTCAACCAAAGTCCACACTTTGTTTTCATACATGGATCCCATCTCAGATTTCATGGCCTCAAGCCATTTTGCGGAATCTGGGCTCACCATCGCTTCTTCATAGTTCATAGGTTCATCATGATCTAGTAGCATGACTTCCAGAACAGGATTGCCGTACCACTCACAGTGCGGATCTTACTCTGGTTGATCTACGAGGTTCGTAGTAACTTGATCTGAAGTTTCATGATCAACATCATCAACTTCCTCACTATTTGGTGTAGATGTCGCAGAAACCGGTTTACGTGATAAACTACTTTCAAATAAGGGAGAAGGTACGATTACCTCATCAAGTTCTACTTTCCTCCCACTCACTTCTTTCGAGAGAAACTCCTTCTCTAGAAAGGATCCATTCTTAGCAACAAATGTCTTGCCTTCGGATCTGTGATAGAAGGTGTACCCATTGTCTCCTTTGGGTATCCTATGAAGACACATTTCTCGATTTAGGTTCGAGCTTATCAGGTTGAAGCTTTTTCACATAAGCATCGCATCCCCAAACTTTAAGAAACGACAACTTTGGTTTCTTGCTAAACCATAGTTCATAAGGTGTCGTCTCAACGGATTTTGACGGTGTTCTATTCAACGTGAATGCGGCCGTCTCAAGAGCATAACCCCAAAACGATAGCGGTAAATCTATAAGAGACATCATAGATCGCACCATATCTAGTAAAGTGCGACACTGACGTTCGGACACACCATTGCGCTGTGGTGTTCCGGGTGGCGTGAGTTGAAAACTATTCGCATTGTTTCAAATGTAGACCAAACTCGTAACTCAAATATTCACCTCCACGATCAGATCGTAGAAACTTTATTTTCTTATTACGATGATTTTCAACTTCACTCTGAAATTCTTTGAACTTTTCAAATGTTTCAGACTTATGTTTCATTAAGTAGATATACCCATATCTCGCTTAAATCATCTGGGAAGGTGAGAAAATAACGATATACGCCACGAGCCTCAACATTCATTGGACCACATACATGTATGTATGATTTCCAACAAATCTGTTGCTCTCTCCATAGTACCGGAGAAGCGGGGTTTTAGTCATCTTGCCCATGAGGCACGGTTCGCAAGTGCCAAGTGATTCATAATCAAGTGACTCCAAAAGTCCATCAAGATGGAGTTTCTTCATGCGCTTTATACCGATATGACCTAAACGGCGATTACCACAAATAAGTTGCACTATCATTATAACCTCTGCATTTTTGGTTTCAACATTATGAATATGTGTATCACTACTATCGAGATTCATTAAAATAGACCACTCTTCAAGGGTGCATGACCATAAAAGATATTATTCATATAAATAGAACAACCATTATTCTACGATTTAAATGAATAACCGTCTCGCATCAAACAAGATCCAGATATAATGTTCATGCTCAACGCTGGCACCAAATAACAATTATTTAGGTCTAAAACTAATCCGAAGGTAGATGTAGAGGTAGCGTGCCGAATCATGATCATATCGACTTTGGAACCATTTCCCACGCGCATCGTCACCTCGTCCTTTGCCAGTGTTCGCTTAATCCGTAGTCCCTGTTTCGAGTTGCAAATATTAGCAACAGAACCAGTATCAAATACCCAGGTGCTACTGCGAGCTCTAGTAAGGTACACATCAATAACATGTATATCACATATACCTTTGTTCACCTTGCCATCCTTCTTATCCGCCAAATACTTGGGGCAGTTCCGCTTCAAAGGACGATGCGCTTGCGGTAGAAGCACCCGATTCGTGTTTAGGTCCAGACTTGGGTTTCTTCTCTGAGCAGCAACTTGTTTGTTGTTCTTCTTGAAGTTCCCCTTCTTCTTCCCTTTGCCTTTCTTCTTGAAACTAGTGGTCTTATTGACCATCAACACTTGATGCTCCTTCTTGATTTCTACCTCCGCAGCCTTTAGCATTGCGAAGAGCTCAGGCATAGTCTTTACTAACCCTTGCATATTATAGTTCATCACGAAGCCTTTGTAGCTTGGTGGCCGTGATTGAAGAATTACATCAATGACACAATCATCCGGAAGATCAACTCCCGGTTGAGTCAAGTGATTGTAATACCCAGACATTACGAGTATGTGCTCACCGATGCACTCCATTCTCTTCCATCTTGCAGCTATAAAACTTATTGGAGACTTCATATCTCTCAATCCGGCATTCTGTTGAAATATCAACTTCAACTCTGGAACATCTCATATGATCCATGACGTTCAAAACGTCGTTGAAGACCCGGTTCTAAGCCGTAAAAGCACGGGCACAATCGAACTATAGAGTAGTCATCAGCTTTGCTCGCCAGACGCGTTCTTAACGCCGCTGGGCCAGTATCAAGAAGAGTCTGGCACCTAGCGGTGCATCCAGTATGAACTCTTCCGTGCAGCAATGAGGATAATCCTCAAAGTTACGGACCCGATCCGTGTAATTGCTACCATCATCTTTCAACTTTGCTTTCTCAAGGAACGCATTAAAATTCAATGGAACAACAAAGACGAGCCATCTATCTATAAAAAACATAGACAAGCAAGATACTATCAGTACTAAGTTCATGATAAATTTAAGTTCAATTAATCATATTACTTAAGAACTCCCACTTAGACAGACATCTCTCTAGTCATCTAAGTGATCACGTGATCCAAATCAACTAAACCATAACCGATCATCACGTGAGATGGAGTAGTTTTCAATGGTGAACATCTTATGTTGATCATATCTACTATATGATTCACGCTTTCGACCTTCGGTCTCCGTGTTAGAGGCCATATACGCATATGCTAGGCTCGTCAAGTATAACTCGAGTATTCTGCGTGTGCAAAACTGGCTTGCACCCGTTGTAGATGGACGAGAGCTTATCACACCCGATCATCACGTGGTGTCTCTCAAGACGATGAACTTTGGCAACGGTGCATACTCAGGGAGAACACTACTTGATAATTTTAGTGAGAGATCATCTTAAAATGCTACCGTCAATCAAAGCAAAATAAGATGCATAAAGGATAAACATCACATGCAATCAATATAAGTGATATGATATGGCCATCATCATCTTGTGCTTGTGATCTCCATCTCCGAAGCACCGTCGTGATCACCATCGCCACCGGGCGCGACACCTTGATCTCCATCGTAGCATCGTTGTCGCCACGCCATCTATTGCTTCTACGACTATCGCTACCGCTTAGTGATAAAGTAAAGCAATTTGTATGCGTTGCATTTCATACAATAAAGCGACAACCATATGGCTCCAGCCGATTGCCGATAACCGGTTTACAAAACATGATCATCTCATACAATAAAATATAGCATCACGTCTTGACCATATCACATCACAACATGCCCTGCAAAAACAAGTTAGACGTCCTCTACTTTGTTGTTGCAAATTTTACGTGGCTGCTATGGGCTTAAGTAAGAACCAATCTCACCTACGCATCAAGACCACAACGATACTTCGTCAATTAGACTCGCTTTTAACCTTCTCAAGGACCGGGCGTAGCCACACTCAGTTCAACTAAAGTGAGAGAGACAGACATCCGCCAGCCACCTTTAAGCACGAGTGCTCAGAACGGTGAAACCAGTCTCGCCAGAAGCGTGCACGCGTAATGTCGGTCCGGCCGCTTCATCTCACAATACCGCTGAACCAAAGTATGACATGCTTTGGTAGGCGGTATGACTTGTATCGCCCACAACTCACTTGTGTTCTACTGCGTGCAAAACATCAAACCATAAAAACCTAGGCTCGGATGCCCTTGTTGGGGAACGTAGTAATTTCAAAAATTTCCCTACGCACACGCAAGATCATGGTGATGCATAGCAACGAGAGGGAGAGTGTTGTCTACGCCCTCGTGAGACCAGCGGAAGCGATCACAACGTAGAGGAAGTAGTCGACGTTCTCCTCGCGATCCAACCGATCCCAGCGCCGTTACTCCGGCGCCTCGAAGTTCTTGGCACACGTACAGCTTCGGTGACGCTCCTCAGTTCGATCCGGCAAAGCTCCAGGAGAGAGAGTTCCACAAGACGACGGCGTGGTGACGATCTTGATGTTCTACTGACGCAGGGCTTCGCCTAAGCACCGCTACGATATGACCGAGGTGAAATATGGTGGAGGGGGGCACCGCACAAGGCTAAGGAACGATCTCGAGGATCAACTTGTGTGTTCTAGGGTGCCCCCTGCCTCGTATATAAAGGAGCAAGGGGAGGGCCGGCCGCCCTAGGAGGCGCGCCAGGAGGGGGAGTCCTCCTCCTAGTGGGAGTAGGACTCCCTTTCCTAGTCCAACTAGGAAGGAGGAAGGGGAAGGAAAGAGAGGAGAGGGAGAGGAAGGGGCCGCCCCTTCTTGTCCAATTCGGACTCCCCATGGGGGCGCGCCACCTCCTGGTGCGGCCTCTCTCTCCCCTTTGGCCCAATAAGGCCCATTACTTCCCGGGGGTTCGGTAACCCCTCCGGCACTCCGATTTTCTCCGAAACTTCCTAACCTTTCCGTGTCGAATATAGCTGTCCAATATATCAATCTTTATGTCTCGATCATTTCGAGACTCCTCGTCATGTCCGTGATCACATCCGGGACTCGAACTCCTTCGGTACATCAAAATACACAAAACTCATAATATAATCGCCATCGATACCTTAAGCGTGCGGACCCTACGGTTCGAGAACAATGTAGACATGACCGAGACACGCCACCGGTCAATAACCAATAGCGGGACCTGGATGCCCATATTGGCTCCTACATATTCTACGAAGATCTTTATCGGTCGACCGCATAACAACATACGTTGTTCCCTTTGTCATCGGTATGTTACTTGCCCGAGATTCGATCGTCGGTATCCAATACCTAGTTCAATCTCAGCATCGGCAAGTCTCTTTACTCGTTCCGTAATACATCATCTCACAGCTAACTCATTAGTTGTAATGCTTGCAAGGCTTAGTGATGTGTATTACCGAGAGGGCCCAGAGATACCTCTCCGACAATCGGAGTGACAAATCCTAATCTCAAATACGCCAACCCAACATCCGCCTTTGGAGACACCTGTAGTACTCCTTTATAATCACCCGATTACGTTAGGACGCTTTGGTAGTACCCAAAGTGTTCCTCCGTAAACGGGAGTTGCATATTCTCATAGTTATAGGAACATGCATAAGTCATGGATAAAAGCAATAGCAACATACTAAACGATCGGGTGCTAAGCTAATGGAATGGGTCATGTCAATCAGATCATTCAACCAATGATGTGACCTTGTTAATCAAATGACAACTCCTTTGTCTATGGTTAGGAAACATAACCATCTTTGATTAACAAGCTAGTCTAGTAGAGGCATACTAGTGACACTCTGTTTGTCTATGTATTCACACATGTATTATGTTTCGGTTAATACAATTCTAGCATGAACAATAAACATTTATCATGAAATAAGGAAATAAATAATAACTTTATTATTGCCTCTAGGGCATATTTCCTTCAGTGACTTACTAGACTGAGACTGTTGAGGAGGGACAACTTCCCCTCTGACAACTTCAGTTGTCGTCGCCTGGTTGCCGGCAAACCCACTTGCCGGAACATCATCGACGCGGACAGGCTCGTCGGTGGAGGTCCTTGCTGGAGAATTGGGTTCTGCCGCAGTGGATGATGGAGGTGTCACGTTGGGATTCGCCTCCGGGCGCTCCTCTTCTTCGTGGCGCTCTTCTCTTGCTTCCTTGATGATTTTAGCAATGACATCCTCAACACCCATGCTTGCGAAAGGAAAGAAGGTAGTGGACTCACGCTGGGGGCTACGACGGGGGTTGCGCTGGGGGCTGATGATCACCACATCCGCGCCGGGTGGCAAGCTTGTCGTCGACTTATCCCCTGTTTTGGTCCTCGCCCTCTTCACCATCCTTTGCGCCAAGGTTTGCCCGTCACTATTGAATCAGGTCAAGACAGGGAAAATTGGATCAGCAAAAACAAAATATCAAGAATCGATAGAAGCAGTTGGCACGTACTCTTCGTCCTCCTCCTCATCACTAAGGACAGAAAGGTCGCATTCGCCCTTGGGTCCAGTGTCGAAGGAAGGAGTCGGGACGTGAGTCCTGGCTCGCTTGGTTGGCGGGGGTGCGGAAAGTTGAGACGACCTAGTTACTCCGGCAATCGACGCGGTTGGCTGCCCCAAAGGGGCGACCCACATTTGTTGTTGCTAAGGGGCTTGGCGCCAAGATCCTTGCCACTCAATAGCCTTGGCGGCCGCATCCTTTTTAGCCACGTCGTCACCTGAAGATGGAGGGTGGACCAGCTCCCTGGAAGCAGCTCTTTGGAGGGTGCGAGTTCTCCTTCTTGAAGGGGAGGAACAGGGGCTCCTCAGATTCCGCTTCCTCAACAGTTTCTTCACCTTGGTTCCCGGCAAGACGTTTGATACGTCCATTTTGCATCATGCTTTTATATCGATATTTATTGCATTATGGGCTGTTATTACACGTTATGTCACAATACTTATGCCTATTCTCTCTTATTTTACAAGGTTTACATAAGGAGGAGAATGCCAAGAACTGGAATTACGAAATTTGGAAAAGTAGCAAATATTAGAGATCTATTTTGCACAACTCCAAAAGTCCTGAAACTCCACGAAAGTCGTTTTTGGGAATAATAAAAAATATCCAGCGGAAGAAGTTCACCAGAGGGGGCCCACCTGGCCACAAGGGTGGGGCGCGCCTACCCCCTGTGGCGCCCCCCTACCTCGTGGGCCCCCGTTGGCTCTCCGATGGCCATCTTCTGCTATATGAGGTCTTTAGTCGAGGAAAAATCATAAGCAACCTTTCGGGACGAAACTCCGCCGCCACGAGGCGGAACCTTGGCGGAACCAATCTAGGGCTCCGGCAGAGCTGTTCTGCCGGGGACACTTCCCTCCGGGAGGGGCAAATCATCGCCATCGTCATCACCAACACTCCTCTCATCGGGAGAGGGCAATCTCCATCAACATCTTCACCAGCACCATCTCATCTCAAAACCCTAGTTCATCTCTTGTATCCAATTCTTGTCTTCAAGTGCTGGATTGGTACTAGTAGGTTGCTAGTAGTGTTGATTACTCCTTGTAGTTGATGCTAGTTGGTTTATTTGGTGGAAGATCATATGTTCAGATCCTATATGCATATTAATACCCCTCCGATTATGAACATGAATATGCTTTGTGAGTAGTTACGTTTGTTCCTGAGGACATGGGAGAAGTCTTGCTATTAGTAGTCATGTGAATTTGGTATTTGTTCGATATTTTGATGAGATGTATGTTGTCTAGCCTCTAGTGGTGTTATGTGAACGTCGACTACATAACACTTCACCATTATTTGGGCCTAGAGGAAGGCATTAGGAAGTAATAAGTAGATGATGGGTTGCTAGAGTGACAGAATCCTAAACCCTAGTTTATGCGTTGCTTCGTAAGGGGCTGATTTGGATCCATATGTTTCATGCTATGGTTAGGTTTACCTTAATACTTTTGTTGTAGTTGTGGATGCTTGCAATAGAGGTTAATCATAAGTGGGATGCTTGTTCAAGTAAGAACAGCACCCAAGTACCGGTCCACCCACATATCAAATTATCAAAGTACCGAACGCCAATCATACGAACGTGATGAAAACTAGCTTGACGATATTCCCATGTGTCCTCGGGAGCGCTATTCCTTATATAAGAGTTTGTCCAGGCTTGTCCTTTGCTACAAAAGGATTGGGCCACCTTGCTGCACTTTTTCTACTTTTGTTACTTGTTGCTCGTTACAAATTATCTTATCACAAAACTATATGTTACCACTTATTTCAGTACTTGTAGAGAGTGCCTTGCCGAAAACCGCTTATCATTTCCTTCTGCTCCTCGTTGGGTTCGACACTCTTACTTATCGAAAGGACTACGATAGATCCCCTATACTTGTGGGTCATCAAGACTCTTTTCCGCGCCGCTGCCGGGAGTGAAGCGCCTTTGGTATGTGGAATTTGGTAAGGAAAAATTTATATAGTGTGCTGAAATTTCATCGTCACTTGTTACTATGGAAAGTAATCCTCACGAGGGGCTTGTTCGGGTATCTTCACGCCGACCAATAGAGCAAAGAATTTCTCCTCAACCTATTGAACCTACTGAAAATGAAATTATTCCCTTTGAAGTTCCTTCGGTATGTTAGAAAAACTGCTTGATAACCCTTTTACGGTGAGATGGAACAAAGCATCCTGATGAACATCTACTCCATGTGGATGAAGTTTGTGGATTATTTAAGCTTGCAGATATACCCGATGATGTTGTTAAGAAGAAGGTCTTCCCTTTATCTTTGAAGGGAGATGCATCAACATGGTATAGGCTATGTGATGATACGGGATCATGGAACTATAAACGAATGAAGTTGGAATTTCATCAAAAGTATTATCCTATGCATCTTGTTCATTGTGATTGCAATTATATATATAATGTTTGGCCTCGCAAAGGAGAAAGCATCGCTCAAGCTTGGGGGAGGCTTAAATCAATGTTATATTCATGCCCCAATAATGAGCTCTCAAGAGAAATAATTCTTCAAAAAAATTATGCTCGGCTTTCTGAAAACAATCGCATCATGCTCGATACTTCTTGTGCTGGCTCTTTTATGATGAAGACTATTGAATTCAAATGGAATTTATTGGATAGAATTAAACGCAACTCTGAAGATTGGGATCTCGACGACGTATGACACCTAAGTCTGATTGTGTTAAGTCTTTTATGGATACCGATGTTTTCCGTAAATTTAGCACTAAATATGGACTTGACTCTGAGATAGTAGCTTCTTTCTGTGAATCTTTTGCTACTTATGTTGAGTTCCCCAAGGAGAAGTGGTTTAAATATCATCCTCCCATAGAAGTAAAAGTAGCTGCACCTACTAAAGTTGAAGAAAAGACTGTCACTTATAATGATCCTATTGTTCCTACTTCTTATGTTGAGAAACCACCCTTCCTCGTTAGAATAAAGGATCATGCTAAAGCTTCAACTGTTGTTCGTAAAAGTAATATTAGAACTTATACACCTCCTGAGCAAGTTAAAGTTGAACTTAATATTGCTATTGTTAAAGATCTCTTGGCTGATAATATTGATGGGCATGTTATTCATTTATGCGGTGAAACTGCTAGAATTGCTAAACCTTGTGCTAAAGATAAACATAGACCTGTGGTAGGCGTGCCTGTTATTTCTGTTAAAATAGGATATCATTGTTATCATGGCTTATGTGATATGGGTGCTAGTGCTAGTGTTATATCGCATACTTTATACGAAGAAATTAAGCATGAAATTGCACCTGCTGAGTTAGAAGATATTGATGTCACAATTAAGCTTGCTAATAGAGATACTATATCAGCAATGGGAATTGTTAGAGATGTTGAAGTCTTGTATGGGAAAACTAAATATCCTGCTGATTTTCTTGTTCTTGGTTCCCCACAAGATAGCTTTTGTCCCATTATTTTTGGTAGACCCTTCTTGAACACCGTTAATGCTAAGATAGATCATGAAAAGAATGTTGTTACTATTGGCTTGGATGATATGACTCATGAGTTTAATTTCTCTAAATTTAGTAGAAAACACCGTGAATAAGAATTGCCTAGTAAGGATGAAATTATTGGTCTTGCTTCTATTGCCGTACCTCCTAGTGATCCTTTAGAACAATATTTGCTAGACCATGAAAATGATATGTTTATGAATGAAAGAAGGGAAATAGACGAGGCATTGTTTAAACAGGAACCTATTCTAAAACACAATTTGCCTTTTGAAATCCTAGGGGATCCTCCTCCACCCAAGGGTGATCCCGTGTTTGAGCTTAAACCGTTGCCTGATAATCTTCAATATGCTTATCTTGATGAAAAGAAGATATATCATGTTATTATTAGTGCTAACCTTTCAGAGCATGAAGAAGAGAGATTATTGAAAACTCAAGAAGCACCATGTCATATTGGATATACTCTTGATGATCTTAAGGGCATTAGTCCCACTCTGTGTCAACATAAAATAAATTTGGAAGAAGATGCCAAACCAGTTCGTGATCATCAAAGACGGCTGAATCCTAAAGTGAAAGAAGTGGTAAGAAAAGAAATATTAAAGCTTCTGGAGGCAGGTATAATTTATCCCGTTGCTGATAGTCAGTGGGTAAGTCCTGTCCACTGTGTCCCTAAAAAGGGAGGTATTACTGTTGTTCCTAATGATAAAGATGAATTGATTCCGCAAAGAATTATTACAGGTTATAGGATGGTAATTGATTTCCGTAAATTAAATAAGGCTATGAAAAAGGATCATTACCCCTTACCTTCCATCGATCAAATGCTAGAAAGATTATGCAAACATACACATTATTGCTTTCTAGATGGTTATTCTGGTTTCTCTCAAATACCTGTGTCAGCTAAAGATCAATCAAAGACCACTTTTAGTTGCCCTTTTGGTACTTTTGCTTATAGACGTATGCCTTTTGGTTTATGTAATGCACCTGCTACCTTTCAAAGATGCATGATGGCTATAATCTCTGACTTTGTGAAAAGATTTGTGAGGTTTTCATGGACGAATTTTCCGTCTATGGATCTTCTTTTGATGATTGCTTGAGCAATCTTGATTGAGTTTTGCAGAGATGTGAAGAAAATAATCTTGTCTTGAATTGGGAAAAGTGCCACTTTATGGTTAATGAAGGTATTGTCTTGGGGCATAAAGTTTCTGAAAGAGGTATTGAAGTTGATAAATCCAAGGTTGATGCTATTGAAAAGATGCCATGTCCCAAGGACATCAAAGGTATAAGAAGTTTCCTTAGTCACACCGGATTTTATAGGAGGTTCATTAAGGACTTCTCAAAAATTTCTCGGCCTCTGACTAATTTATTACAAAAAGATATATCATTTGTCTTTGATGATGATTGTGTAGAAGCATTTGAAATACTTAAGAAAGCATTGATCTCTGCACCTATTGTTCAGCCACCTGATTGGAATTTACCCTTTGAAATTGTGTGTGATGCTAGCGATTATGCTGTAGGTGTTGTTCTAGGACAGAGAGTTGATAAGAAATTAAATGTTATCCATTATGCTAGTAAGACTCTAGACAATGCTCAAAGAAATTATGCTACTACTGAAAAAGAAGCATTAGCGATTGTATTTGCTTGTGATAAGTTCAGACCTTATATTGTTGATTCTAAAGTAACTATCCACACCGATCATGCCGCTATTAAATACCTTATGGAAAAGAAGGATGCTAAACCTAGACTTATTAGATGGGTTCTCCTGCTACAAGAATTTGATTTGCATATTGTTGATAGAAAGGGAGCCGAGAACCCTGCTTGCATAACTTGTCTACATTAGAAAATGTTCTTGATGACCCACTACCTATTGATGATAGCTTTCCTGATGAACAATTAAATGTTATAAGTACTTCTCGTAGTACTCCATGGTATGCTGATTATGCTAATTATATTCTTGCTAAATTTATACCACCTAGTTTCACATACCAACAAAAGAAAAAGTTCTTCTATGATTTGAGACATTACTTTTGGGATGACCCACATCTCTATAAAGAAGGAGTAGATGGTGTTATTAGATGTTGTGTACCTGAGCATGAACAGGAACATATCCTACGCAAGTGTCACTCCGAAGCTTATGGAGGACACCACGCTGGAGATAGAACTGCACATAAGGTATTGCAATCCGATTTTTATTGGCCTACTCTCTTCAAGGATGCCCGTAAGTTTGTCTTGTCTTGTGATGAATGTCAAAGAATTGGTGATATTAGTAGACGTCAAGAAATGCCTATGAATTATTCACTTGTTATTGAACCGTTTGATGTTTGGGGCTTCAATTATATGGGACCTTTTCCTGCCACTAATGGATATACACATATTTTAGTTGCTGTTGATTACGTTACTAAGTGGGTAGAAGCTATTCCAACTAGTAGTGCTGATCATAACACTTCTATTAAAATGCTTAAATAAGTTCTTTTTCCGAGGTTTGGAGTCCCTAGATATTTAATGACTGATGGTGGTTCACATTTTATTCATGGTGCTTTCCGTAAAATGATTGCTAAGTATGATGTTAATCATAGAATTGCATCTCCTTATCACCCGCAGTCTAGTGGCCAAGTAGAATTGAGTAATAGAGAGCTCCAATTAATTTTGCAAAAGACTGTCAATAGGTCTAGAAAGAATTGGTCCAAGAAACTTGATGATGCATTATGGGCCTCTGAACTGCTTATAAAAATCCTACGGGTATGTCTCCAGATAAAATGGTTTATGGAAAAGCATGTCACTTACCCTCGAATCGAACATAAGACATATTGGGCTATTAAAGAGCTCAACTATGATTTCAAACTTGCCGGTGAGAAGAGTTTATTTGATATAAGCTCACTTGATGAATGGAGAACCCAAGCATATGAAAATGCCAAGTTGTTTAAAGAAAAGGTTAAAAGATGGCATGACAAAAGGATACAAAAGCGTGAGTTTAATGTAGGTGATTATGTATTGCTATACAACTCTCGCTTAAGATTTTTGCAGGAAAACTTCTCTCTAAATGGGAAGTCCCCTATGTTATCGAGGAGGTCTATCGTTCCGTTGCCATAATAATCAACAACTTCGAAGGCACTAATCCGAAGGTGGTAAACAGTCAAAGAATTAAACATTATATCTCAGGTAAACCCATAAATGTTGAAACCAATGTTATTGAAACCGTAACTCGGAGGAATACATAAGGACACTTTCCTAACGCTTTGAGACCAAAAGGAATAGGTATGTGGTACGGCAGGTAAACCCACTCCAAAACAGTTTTTAAGGCAATATTTCTTCGTTTTGGAATAATTAGTAAAATAGAAAAATAAGTAGCAGTCCGGGAAGGACACGAGGGCTCCACGAGGGTGGAGGGTGCGCCATACCCCCCTGGGCGCGCCCCCCTACCTCGTGTGCCTTCCAGACTCCGTTTTCTTGCACGTTACGTATTTTGGTCGGTAAAAATTCATTATATATTCTCCCGAAGGTTTCGACTCCTGTATCACGCAAATATCCTCTGTTCTTGTTTCAAGTTGTTGCTGCTGTAGATTAGAGCAAGATGTCTTCTCAAGAGTCAGCCGGGGAGAGCCAGGTGTCTCATCCAAAGATCGTAACCAAGGGCAAATGACGCTGACCACTTTGGGCCAACAACGGAGGAAGAGATGGAGGCTGACTTGATGAGAGTAGATGCCATGGAGGATCAAGAAGTCACTTCTACGCCGATCCGGGTTCACGATGGGGAACTATAGAGCTCAGCTATTCCAAACTCGGTTATCCTTCCAATGTTAGATTTCTTTCTTATGAAAATATGAAGAGGAGTGTCACTTGTTTTCCGCAGCTATGCAACACCCTTGGGTGCAAGGAGCCTTAGCTGTTACGTGAAAGCTTCAAGAAGGAAATAATGGACCTCAAGCAGCAAGTCAATAAGCTCGAGGAGGAGAATCGTATCCTAAAGGGCATCATCGCCAAGAATATTTCACCAATAACAAAGAAGGAGATATAATCACATGGGTATGGGCACTCCCCTTGGCAACTGCCAAGCTTGGGGGAGGTGCCCCGATATTGTATCACCATCACACTCCTATCTTTACCGTTTTTCTTAGTTTGATCCTATTAGTAGTATCTTGATCTAGTAGAATAAAGTTTATGGCATGATCCAGTTTTAAGTTTTTGCTTTATGATCTCTCTATGTAATCGAGTCCGTGAGCTATATAATAAAGATTAGTGTTGAGTCAAGGGCTTGATTGTTTTGCCATGATCTTGAGTGAATAAAAGAACAGAGAAAAAGAATAAAAAGAAACAAAGAGATCATATTGATCTTATTGAGAGTAATGACTTCACATAGAAATAGTATGATGATTAAAAGTTGTTGGGAGTTGGCAAACATAGCTTTGGTCATCGTTGCAATTAATAGGAAGTAATAAGAAAAGAGAGGTTTCACATATAAATATATTATCATTGACATCTTTTATGATTGGGAGCACTCATTAAAATATGACATGCTAAAGAGTTGATGTTGGACAAGGAAGACAACGTAATGGGTTATGTTTTCTTATATCTGAGATAAAGTATATTGTCATGGATCATCCAACATGTTGAGCTTTCCTTTCCCCTTCATGCTAGCCAAATTCTCAGCACCAAGTAGAAATACTACTTGTGCTTCCAAAAATCCTTAAAACAGTTTTGCCATGAGAGTCCACTATACCTACCTATGGATTGAGTAAGATCCTTCAAGTAAGTTGTCATTGGTGCAAAGCAATAAAAATTGCTCTCTAAATATGTATGACTTATTAGTGTGGGAGAAAATAAGCTTTATACGATCTTGTGATGTGAAAGAAATAAAAGCGACGGACTACATAATAAAGGTTCATATCACAAGGGGCAATATAAAGTGACGTTCTTTCGCATTAAGATTTTGTGCATCCGACCATAAAAGCGCATGGTAACCTCTGCTTCCCTCCGTGAAGGGCCTATCTGTTACTATTATCTTCTACCTTATGCAAGAGTCATGGTGATCTTCACCTTTCCTTTTTACATTTTATCCTTTGGCAAGCACAATATGTTGGAAAGATCCTGATAAATATATCTAATTGGATGTAGGGGAGCATGAGTTATTATTGTTGACATTACCCTTGAGGTAAAATGTTGGGAGGCGAAACTATAAGCCCTATCTTTCTCTCAGGTTCGATTAAAACTCCGTAACCACAAGTATCGCGTGAGTGTTAGCAATTATGAAAGACTAAATGATAGTTGAGTATTTGGACTTGCTATAAAGCTCTGACATAGGCTCTTTCTGATGTTATGATAAATTGCAATTGCTTCAATGACTGAGATTATAGTTTGCTAGTTCTCAATAAAGTTTATAATTCGTACTTTTGCATTGTGAATAGATTATTACTTAAGCACAAGAAATCATATGACAATATCTATATATGTTGCTGTTATGATAATAATCATGATGCCTTCATGTCCGTATTTTATTTTTATCGACACCTCTACCTATAAACATGGGGACATATTTATCGTTATCGGCTTTCGCTTGAGGACAAGCGAGGTCTAAGCTTGGGGGAGTTGATACGTCCATTTTGCATCATGCTTTTATATCGATATTTATTGCATTATGGGCTGTTATTACACGTTATGTCACAATACTTATGTCTATTCTCTTATTTTACAAGGTTTACATAAGGAGGAGAATGTCGGCAATGGAATTCTCAATGGAAAAGGAGCAAATATTAGAGACCTATTCTGCACAACTCCTAAGTCCCGAAACTCCACGAAAGTCATTTTTGGAAATAATAAAAATATCCAGCGGAAGAAGTTCACGGAGGGGGCCCACTGCCACGAGGGTGGGGCGCGCCACCCCTGTGTATGCCTCTACCTTGTGGGCCCCCCGTTGGCTCTCCGATGGCCATCTTCTGCTATATGAGGTCTTTCGTCAAGGAAAAAAAATCATAAGCAACCTTTCAGGACGAAACTCCGCCGCCACGAGGCGGAACCTTGGCGGAACCAATCTAGGGCTCTGGCAGAGCTGTTTTGCCGGGGACACTTCCCTCCGGGAGGTGGAAATCATCGCCACCGTCATCACCAACGCTCCTCTCATCGGGAGAGGGCAATCTCCATCAACATCTTCACCAGCACCATCTCATCTCAAAACCCTAGTTCATCTCTTGTATCCAATTCTTGTCTCCAAGTCCAGGATTGGTACTAGTAGGTTGCTAGTAGTGTTGATTACTCCTTGTAGTTGATGCTAGTTGGTTTATTTGGTGGAAGATCATATGTTCAGATCCTATATGCATATTAATACCCCTCGATTATGAACATGAATATGCTTTGTGAGTAGTTACGCTTGTTCCTCGAGGACATGGGAGAAGTCTTGCGATTAGTAGTCATGTGAATGTGGTATTTGTTTGATATTTTGATGAGATGTATGTTGTCTAGCCTCTAGTGGTGTTATGTGAACGTCGACTACATAACACTTCACCAATATTTGGGCCTAGAGGAAGGCATTGGGAAGTAATAAGTAGATGATGGGTTGCTAGAGTGAAAGAAGCTTAAACCCTAGTTTATGTGTTGCTTCGTAAGGGGCTGATTTGGATCCATATGTTTCATGCTATGGTTAGGTTTACCTTAATACTTTTGTTGTACTTGCAGATGCTTGCAATAGAGGTTAATCATAAGTGGGATGCTTGTTCAAGTAAGAACAACACCCAAGTACCGGTACACCCATATATCAAATTATCAAAGTACCGAACGTGAATCATACGAACGTGATGAAAACTAGCTTGACGATATTCCCATGTGTCCTCGGGAGCGCTTTTCCTTATATAAGGGTTTGTCCAGGCTTGTCCTTTGCTACAAAAAGGATTGGGCCACCTTGCTGCACTTTGTCTACTTTTGTTAATTGTTGCTTGTTACAAATTTTCTTATCACAAAACTATTTGTTACCACTTATTTCAGTACTTGCAGAGAATACCTTGCTGAAAACCGCTTATCATTTCCTTCTGCTCCTCGTTGGGTTCGACACTCTTACTTATCGAAAGGACTACGATAGATCCCCTATACTTGTGGGTCATCAACGTTTCAGCGACTCGTCTACTGGTTCATCTCGATCCTCTTTATCCATATTGGTTGTCGTGATAGCGAGTACACAGATGCGTTTGGCCATTCTTGCCTCCTGTGTCCTCTTGGGAACATGTGTCAGCTCTTCGTCGATGGTGTCGTAGATAAGGTCCTTCCCTTCTCTAACGGCCTTCTCCACAAGGGTGTCAAACCATCCCCTCACCATGTCTTCGAGTGGTTCTTTTCAAGATCCAACAACGTCGTGGACATTGTAGTCGGGCATCATTGCAATGATGGCATCCTTGGCGGAGTTGTTGCCCAAGGGCACCACCTTGGCCGACAACCTAAACTTGCTGGTGTCGCGGAAAAGCGGGTGGCAATGGACTTTGTGTTGCAGTACCGTCAAGTTGGTGCCAAGCCCAACGCTTACCCGCATGATATCGACTGCATTCTTGAAATCCCAGGCTAGTCTTCCCTTGTCCTGAAGGGGAGTGATGCGGCTTGAAGCTACGTTGGTATTTCCCCAAAGAGGTAGGGATGATGCAGCACATCAACGGTAGGTATTTCCCTCAGTGATGAGACCAAGTTTATCGAACCTGTAGGAGAACCAAGAAACTCAATGTAAACAACACCTGCACACAAATAACAAATACTCACAAACCGACGTGTAAAAGGGGTTGTCAATCCCTTTCGAGTAGCAGCGCCTAGAGATAGGCAAACAGACGTGAGAGAGTTGTAAATGTTGATAGATCGAATGCCAAATAAAATAAATTGCAGCAAGGTATTTTTGATTTAATAGAACTGAAAATAAAAGCAAAGAAAAAGTAGATCGCAAAGGCAAATAATACGAGAAAGAGACCCGGGGACAGTAGGTTTCACTAGTGGCTTCTCTTGAGAAAATAGCAAATGGGGGTAAACAAATTACTATTGGGCGATTGATAGAACTTCAAATAATCATGACGATATCCAGGCAATGATCACTATATAGGCATCACATCCAAGATTAGTAGACGGACTCCTGCCTGCATCTACTACTATTACTTCACACATCGACTGCTATCCAGCATGCATCTAGTGTATTAAGTTCATGGAGAAACGGAGTAATGCAATAAGAACGATGACATGATGTAGACAAGATCTATTTATGTAGAAATAGACCCCATCGTTTTATCCTTAGTAGCAATGATACATACGTGCCGGTTCCCTTCTTCACATCGGGATCAAGCACCGTAAGATCGAACCCACTACAAAGCACCTCTTCCCATTGCAAGATAAATAGATCAAGTTGGCCAAACAAAACCCAAATATCGAAGAAGAAATACGAGGCTACAAGCAATCATGCATATAAGAGATCAAAGAAGACTCAAATAACTTTCATGGATGAAAAGATAGATCTGATCATAAACTCAAAGTTCATCTGATCCCAACAAACACACCGCAAAAGGAGTTACATCATATGGATCTCCAAGAGACCATTGTATTGTTAATCAAAAGAGATAGAGGAAGCCATATATCTACTAACTACGGACCTGTAGTTCTACAAAGAACTACTCACGCATCATCGGAGAGGCACCAATGGAAGTGGTGAACCCCTCCGTGATGGTTTCTAGATTGGATCTGGTGGTTCTGGACTCTGCGGCGGCTGGAATTGATTTTCGTCGACACCCATAGGGTTTCTGGAATATTGGGGTATTTATAGAACAAAGAGTCGGTTCAGGGGGCACCCGAGGTGGGCACAACCCACCAGGGCGCGCATGGGCCTCCTCGCGCGCCCCGGAGGGTTGTGCTCCCCTCTGAGCACCCCCTAGGCACTTCTCCGGACCACTAGATGTATTATGGTCCAAAAAAATCCACAAAAAGTTTCGCTGCGTTTGGACTCCGTTTGGTATTGATTTCCTGCGATGTGAAAAACATGCAGAAAACAGCAACTGGCACTTGGCACTATGTCAATAGGTTAGTACCAAAAAATGATATAAAATGTCTATAAAATGATTATAAAACATCCAAGAATGATAATATAAAAGCATGGAACAATCAAAAATTATAGATACGTTGGAGACGTATCAGCATCCCCAAGCTTAACTCCTGCTCGTCCTCGAGTAGGTAAGTGATAAAAACACAATTTTTGTTGTGGAATGCTGCCTAACATGTCATCTCATATTCTTTTCTTTATAGCATGTACATTTGGACTTTTATATGATTCAAAGCAATGGTCTAGTTTTGACATGAGACTTAAATACTCAAGCATATCAACAAGCAACCATGTCTTTCAAAATATCAATGCTAAAATAAGTTATCCCTAGCCCATCATGCTCAATCATTGATCCATTCATGAAACACACTCGCATATTAGCTACACCCAATACTCAAGTATGATCATAGTGCCTCCTAGTTGGTGCTTTTATAAGAAAAGATGGAGACTCAAATTCAAAATAAAAATTGCATAAAGTAAAAAAGAAAGGCCCTTTGTACAGGGAATTAGGGATTTGTAGAGGTGCCAGAGCTCAAAGCAAAAAACTTAGAGATAAAAACATTTTGGGAGGTGTGCCTTTCCCACCAACGAAAATGACTTAGAGCTCCCAACACTTTCCATGCTAGATATATCATAGGCGATTCCCAAGCAGGAAATAAAGTTTATTCCTTTTTCCACCATACTTTCACTTTCCATGGCTAGCCGAATACACGGTTGCCTTCCATACCAACACTTTCTAAGGAATTTATTATTTGACAACAGAAACTAAATTCATTTTTCATTTCAGGACTGGGCATCCCTAATACCTTTGCCTTACTCTCATGCAATGATAAGTGAATAAACACTTATCGTGAGAATAACACATCTAGCATGGAAAATATTGGCCACCCATCACCGCCTCGTGAGCGGTACGAACACACCAAAGAGAAGTTTATTTTGAAAATTAGAGATGGCACACACAAATTTGCTTAGAATGGCAAAAGAATACCACATATAGGTAGGTATAGTGGACTCATGTGGCAAAACTGGTTTAATGGTTTTTGGATGCACAAGTAGTGATCATATTTAGTGCAAAATGAAGGCTAGCAAAAGATTGAGAAGCGACCAACGAAGAAACAAATAATCTCGTAAGTGAGCATTAAGCATAATTAACACCGAATAATGCACCACAAGTAGGATGTAATTTCATTGCATGACTATTGACTTCCGTGCTTGCATAGGGAATCACAAACCTTAACACCAATATTCTTACTAAAGGACAATTACTCAGAAACATGACTCACATATCACATCATCATATCTCCAAACTATTACAAGGAATCAAGTTTAGTTTGTCCAATGATCTTCATGAAAGTTTTATTTATATCCTTCTTGGATATCTATCACTTTGGGACTAATTTTCATGTGTTGATTTTGACAAGCTCAAACAAATATAAGTGAATATCATGAGCATAATATTGTTTTTTCTTTTTCTCAAAATAATTTAAGTGAAGCAAGAGATAATTTCTTAAAAAATTACTAACTCTCAAATAAATCTAAGTGAAGCAAGAGAATATTTCTTCAAAAATATTAAAGCACACCGTGCTCAAAAAGATTTAAGTGAAGCACTAGAGCAAATCCATAGCTCATAAAAATTTAAGTGAAGCATAGAGAGCTATTCTAACAAGTCATGGCATAATTTTGGCTCTCTCAAATAGGTGTGTCCAGCAAGGATTCATGACTCAAAAAGCAATAGAAAACAAGCAAAGACTCATATCATACAAGACGCTCCAAGCAAAACTCATAGTATGTGACGAATAAAAATATAGCTCCAAGTAAAATACCGATGGTCGTTAGAAGAAAGAGGGGATGCCACTCGGGGCATCCCCAAGCGTAGTTGCTTGTTTCTCTTTGGATAATAGCTTGGGATGACATGGGCATCCCCAAGCTTAGGCTCTTCTTACTCCTTATTCCTTCATCCATCGTAAGATAACCCAAAACTTGAAAACTTCAATCACAAAAAACTCAACAAAACCTTCGTGAGATCCGTTAGTATAAGAAAACAAATCACTACTATAAGTACTGTATCAAACCAATTCATATTTTATTCTTGCATTATATCTACTATATACCAACTTTTCTATGGCAAAAACTCATCAAAGACAACCATAGAATGATCAAACCAAGCAACACAACATAAACATCACCTGCACACAAATAACAAATACTCGCAACCCGACGTGTAAAAGGGGTTGTCAATCCCTTTCAGGTAGCGGCGCCTAGAGATAGGCAAACGGACGTGAGAGAGTTGTAAATATTGATAGATCGAACGCCAAATAAAATAAATTGCAGCAAGGTATTTTTGTATTTTTGGTTTAATAGAACTGAAAATAAAAGCAAAGAAAAAGTAGATCGCAAAGGCAAATAATATGAGAAAGAGACCCGGGGGCCGTAGGTTTCACTAGTGGCTTCTCTCGAGAAAATAGCAAATGGTGGGTAAACAAATTACTGTTGGGCAATTGATAGAACTTCAAATAAACAACACGATATCCAAGAAAATATCATTATATAGGCATCACGTCCAAGATTAGTAGACCAACTCCTGCCTGCATCTACTACTATTACTCCACACATTGACCGCTATCGAGCATGCATCTAGTGTATTAAGTTCATGGAGAAACGGAGTAATGCAATAAGAACGATGACATGATGTAGACAAGATCTATTTATGTAGAAATAGACCCCATCATATTATCCTTAGTAGCAACGATACATATGTGTCGGTTCCCCTTCTGTCACTGGGATCAAGCACCGTAAGATCGAGCCCACTACAAAGCAACTCTTCCCATTGCAATATAAATAGATCAAGTTGGCCAAACAAAACCCAAATATCGGAGAAGAAATATGAGGCTACAATCAATCATGCATACAAGAGATCAAAGAAGACTCAAATAACTTTCATGGATGAAAAGATAGATATGATCATAAACTCAAAGTTCATCTGATCCCAACAAACACACCGCAAAAAGAGTTACATCACATGGATCTCCAAGAGACCATTGTATTGATAATCAAAAGAGAGAGAGGAAGCAATCTAGCTACTAACTACGGACCCATAGGTCTACAAAGAACTACTCACGCATCATCGGAGAGGCACCAATGGAAGTGGTGAACCCCTCGGTGATGATGTCTAGATTAGATCTGGTGGTTCTGGACTCTACGGCGGCTGGAATTAATTTTCGTCGACTCCCCTAGGGTTTCTAGAATATTGGGGTATTTATAGAGCAAAGAGTCGGTTCAGGGGGCACCCGAGGTGGGCACAACCCACCAGTAGCGCTGAGCCTCCTCGCCGCATACTGGTTGGTTTTGCTCCCCTGAGCACCCCCAGGCGCTTCTCCGGCCCACTGGATGTCTTCTGGTCCAAAAAATCCACAAAAAGTTTTGCTGCTTTGGACTCCATTTGGTATTGATTTCCTGCAATGTAAAAAACATGCAGAAAACAACAACTGGCACTTGGCACTATTTCAATAGGTTAGTACCAAAGAATGATATAAAATGATTATAAAACATCCAAGAATGATAATATAACAGCATGGAACAATCAAAAATTATAGATACGTTGGAGACGTATCAGGGAGCGATGCAGCGACGGAGGAAATCTGCTCCTACCATCTCAGTGGTAAGGCCAGCAACCCTGAGGCGAAGGATGTGAGTTATAGCGATTGCGAGCTTCTTATCGTTTGCATCAAGAGGGCCCCAATACCCGCTGCGCTCCACCTTCTTCATCATCGGCATGCAGAAGTCTGGGTACTTGGCATCCACTATCCAACACCATTCCGCCCTCCATTCGTTCCACGCCTGGTGTAGTTTCCCATTAAGATAGGTCTCCTTTGTGCACGCCCTAGGGATCCAAGTGATAGACATAGAAGTCATGGCATTTGGTGTGAAGTCGAGAAGATGGAACCCATATGAGTACATGATCTCGGAGAAGAAATCAGAGAAAGGGGGGACAAGCCCACAATAGAAGTATGCAGTGAAGAAGGGATACTTGTCTCCGCTGGATTTGGTGGAGCCGGGAAGAATTTGTGGAGCATTGTTTCACTACCCCACATGATCACATACCGCGCCATCACATCATCCTGCTTTAGCACTGGCGCAAAGTCAACATTCTTCTTCTACAGTGCCCCCATTTCTTGCCTCCTCTCCTCTGCTTTCGAGTCAGCTGCCTTCTTAGCCTTGCCTTGCCCTTTTTGGGTGCCATAATGGCTGTCGAGGAATTGGATTTTGGGGAGAATCTAGGAATGGCGCGGTGGAGCGACGGCAAAAAAGGCAGAATGTTCTGTTCTTGCGCGAGGAAGAAGGCGAAGGAGGCAGCTGCTAGATTGGAAGCGAAAGGGGGTAAATGAGCAGCGCCTCTTGCGGTTTCCTTTTTATGGGGAAGGCACGGAGGCTGGCTCTTTTCTGTCCTATGTGGCTGTGTTTTTCACGCACACTACCCCTAGCAGCCATTTCATTCCACCTCTCCCATGTCTCACTTTTAATGTGCGCCATGGGGGCGTGGTAAAAGAGAATATTACGATAGTTATTCCTCGCCACACGTGCATGTGCATTGTTTGGGCCTAGCCCAACAACGCATCACATGTGTGTATGTCCCGGGCCCGGGGCTCCTGTCGGTGTACTAAATTAGGGATCCCTTAGTACCCCAGAATTGTGCACAGGCAGTTGCAGCCCTCCGGACAGCAAGGCCTTGCCGGAGGATAACTCAACCCAAGCCTCAACACTTGGACAGCAAGACCGTGAAGACCTCCAGGCAGGTGATCGAGAAGTACTAAGTTAGTACTGAAGATCAAAGACCCCAGTTGTTGGCAAGCCCCGCACCGGCAAGCCAAGACCCGACAAGCTCCTTGCCAGAAAGCTTCCTCCCTCTCACTTCTCGACCGCTCCACCTCATTGACCAGTTGATGGCTTGTCAAGATTAAATGTTGAGATGGCGAGCAACTTGGGGAGGATCATCAGGACGCGTGCCAGCATGTCGCCTGCAGATCAACTTTTTTTACACCCGTCTAGTGGACATGTCAAGGAGATAGGCTCATCCACGCAATGGCATAGAAGGAGAGACACCTTTTGCCAAAGGATTGCTACTAGTTCATGGCACATTAAATGCCCTTGTCCTAGTTCGGCAGGATTAGGTTGGATATCATTGAGACCACTATTCACGTACATGTAATGACCATGTTGCCACTGTGGTGGCCCCTTTTTTTCTATAAAAGGAGGTCCGTGGCTACCTTGGGTCGGGTCGACACCCGACTCACTCTTACACAGTAGCCGCACCTTGCTTACACATTTCCGGCAAGTTGTGCTTGTAACTTGAGCCCTAAGTCAATCCACCCAACAGACAGGAGTAGAGTTTTACGCCTCTATGGCGGCCCGAACCTGAGAAATCCTCGCATGTGAGCCTGTTGGATTTGCTCTCCGTGCTCGTCGATCACCCCAGCTGAACTGCAAAGGGGCCACGCTAGTCCCATAGATCATCGTACCCCCACAATTTTGTTTTGCAATTTATCTATCTACCTATACAAGATTTGATCCTTGCAAGCAACGAGTTCAAGGGGATTGACAACCGTCTTGCCCGCGTTAGGTGCAAGTATTTGCATTTGTGTGTGTAGGCACTGTTCACTAGGATTTTGTTGGTGCTCCTTTTGATTCGATAAACCTTGGTTCTCACTGAGGGAAATACTTATCTCTACTGTAATGTTTCACCCTTCCTGTTCGGGGGAAATACCAACACAGCTCACAAGTAGCATCCAACTCCACCTCTCAATTTGGCCTACCCTTGGAGCGCCTTCACTAATGGGCCTTAGGGCCCATCATCTCTCCCTTAATAGGCGTTTTAGTATTTTCTTTAGCCCATTGATATTAAATAAATTCTAAGAGCCTCCTAATCAATATTAGAACCTTTTATCATTTACTTAAAGTCTCCGGAAACATATTTCGCCTATATATCATTTCCAGTATTCCCGAAATGCTTCCAATTTCTCAAAAATATTTATTTTATTCTCGGAACTATTCTCAGAATATTTCCTCATATTAATCACTCCACTAACACTCAGCAGATCGAAATTCCTTAACCGTGTGACCTGTAGGTTCAGTAGAACATAGACATGAACAAAACTTCCTTTTGTTCAATGATCAATATTGGAACCATGAACATCCATATTGACCACTATGATTACACGAATGATATTCTAGTGAACCTTTGGTTATCATCTGCTATTCCCTTTGCTTCATGATATGTTACAAAACCCAAGGTGAGATATATCAGTATGCTCTTGAGTGATTCTCATGCTCATTATACCGCTTTCCTCGTTACCGGATTTGTTCTTATTTCTCATTGACATGTTCAGGCATCCCTGTTACCTAGTCACATGTATGTGGCCAGGTAATGATGGTTGCCGTCATACTGAGAGTGCCCTAAGAATATCCCTCCATTGTCGGAGGAGCAAATCCCACTCTTGAGCTATCTGCCCCTTGTCGCACTTTTCGATGAACCTAAAAGTTGTCATTATGATCACCGTATTAGAGATGACGCTTGAGAAACCCCAAAGTCCATCATCTGGTATGACGTGACCATGATACTCTCATGGTCTAGTGCACTAAAGCATACATTAACTCTTTGTGTTATATCAATAAACTTGTGATGATTACATCTCAAAGTATAACAAACAAGTTGGGTCAATTCAGTATGAGCGCTCTTCTAACATCATACTCTCAATGTTGTTTCGTATCCTCGTTACACTTAACCAAATACCCATGATCAAGAAAACATGATCATCACACAACACTTGAGCTAGTCCTAGAGGCAAGACTAGGAATTAGATTTTATCGTTTATCATTTCTACACGTGCATATGAGTTTTCCTCCGAATCACATATTCAATAATCATAGTAGTTGTAGCATAGAATGTAAACTTTTAATTATAAATGTGCAAATAAATAATACAAATATTATTGCGACTAGGGCATATTTCCAACACTTGGCTATCGGACGGTGTGTGCCAGGTTGGCTATGAACACAATCCACTTACCTCGTTGTGTAGAGGTGCATGTAATTTTTCCTAGGGCTTAATGAAATTTCCTGTTTCAATAGAGAAAAAATGAAATAGTTTTTTGAGCAAGTCCCTCATTACATAAGCATGAGAGTACATTTTGCAACAGATAAGCATGAATGTACTCTAAAAATTACAAACAAGTCCCTGAATAGTACAAAGAGACCTGGAATAAAGAAAGTAGAATGCAATCAGGTCTGGTATGCTCCCAAATGGACCCAGTATTGCCGAGGGCGGAGGCGGCATCACTTAGACCTATGAAACCTCCATGTCACCATGGCATGGATTCCAACATGAAGCAGGAATATCCTGGCATCGTGGCCAGGAGCCAGTAGGAATGAAATTGGTCGCCCTTTGACTTGAAGATACGACAACTTGTTGGAGGTGACTAGACAAAGAGCAAGAATGGAGATGGCTCCTCGAAATCAACCGTTGTGTGAGCTCTCGAACCCCATCCGCGCATATAGCTAATAATCCAACCAAAGACCATTAACAAACATATATGTTCAAAATTAAGTAATAAAATGGTGTATCATCTTGAGGAAGGAGACATACTATCGATAATATCCCTCCAAGCCTCCGAACTCATCATCGAAACAAACAAGTTTACTATGTTTTTAATCTTAGTGGCAATAACAAAATACATGTATTTTCTGGTTGCTGTCGCTAGGGTAGATTAAACATAATATTTAACCTAAATAATGCATACCACTGCCTTTATTGATCATTAAACTAAGCTAGCCTAGAGTAAACAAATAATCAAAGAGAAATATGCAACTATAACTCATGCAAAGGCATCACACATAATTTGTACATAAAGAACAATTCATCACATCGAAAACATTTCTGCTAAAAATACAACAGATGGATCACAATCATTTAGCACAGCTCATGTGATCATTGTATCGAGAAATAAATGATACATTACATTATGACTACTGCTATGAACCCGTTGTCCAGGGAATCGCTGCTCACACATGAGAGCGACAAGGATTGATGTTGGTGAAGATGGCGATGATTCCCCCTCCAACAAAGTAACAAAACATGATTGAAGATGAGACCACATTAGAATGTGAAGTGACGACGGTGAAAAACTACACGATAAATAATGCTGAGTATTTTGATGTATGCATAAGCTAGAGGGCACCGAAGGCTAACGTCGAAGCCCTAGTGGGCCCATGCACCTAGGTTGGCCTCTCTTGGGGCCCACATGGCCCTGAGTTGGCCAGTTTGCTTTATTTGGGTCCAAAAATAATCCTCGTGTTTTTATTTTGTTTCCCCCGTAAGTTCAAATACATGCTTGCCCCAATAACATAAACGCTTACAAACAGGAACCAACTCTGCGCACTTTATTATTATGTTAATCCAAACAAACTTTAAAACTTTAGCATTCAATCCCTATTTGGCTGGTGTACCATCACTCTCCTAACCATCGAACCACTTTTAATTGTCTTCCATGCTAGTTAATTTGCTTGTGCGCCTCTTAATCATATGATTGTACTTAAACTCAGCGTGAATATTGGATTCACCAAAATCATATAAAATGCATACTACTTGCCTACTTACCAATATTTGCTTGAAGGAGGCAACCACTTAGTTGCACAAAAGTAGAGGTCACCGGCGATGTTTCCACTCACCAATGAGGACTATTTTTCTGGAATAAATTTAATAAAACATTGTTCATCTTAAATGTCTTGTCATTAATCACCAAACCAAATAAGGGTATAAGATGCCCTTTCATGTGTTTTGCCTTCTCAAAGCTACGACAATTTTTTACGTATTTTTTGAGCTTGGGAATGTCCTCTAATTAAAGAGACAAAAATATGCAACTTTGCCTTTCTAGCAGTTTTTTAGTAGGTTAGTCCAAATAATGATAAAGAATTGCACGATTAGATAAGAAAATGACATGGATAGTTCAGATGTATGGATACATTTAGGACTTGTCAAGTTGTAGTATACCTATAAGATTGACATTTTGATGTTTTTGAATAGGTTTGGTGGCCTTGACAAAGCATGACCTAGTTATATGTCAAAAAGGCATTGAGGGACGCTTGATCAATGGCGGGAATAGTTTGCAACTACTCGAGGCCAACTCAAAAATTCCCTTCTCTGACAATGATTTGAGTCATGCTCAACTCCTTGGACTCGACATATCCCCCCCCTGCCTTGACATAATTTTGTAGCGCTACTTGCACCCTCCTTGCTTTATTCAAGTGAGAGTGAATGTGAATACATCTCCATTGGGGACTATGCTGGCTAGGGGTCCTTGAAAAAACCAAAGTTGCCCATGGTGGTGGTAGGTGAAAGAGTACATTGGTCAAAATTGGTCTATCGGTCAATGGTGGACTACCTGAGAGAGTGAAAGCCTACGATGGACCAAATCCTCTCATATTCCCACCATGATGGGGTCATTTTATCATGGGCCTTCATTTAATTTTTTTATTTATATATTCTCTCTTCTTTGACTCATTGATTATGTGTAGTTCCTTGAACTTGCTGCTACGCCTTGACAGATTAGCATGTAGACACAATGTATAGGACTGGATGAGACTCCCGGGTAGGATTATTATTTTTACAATAATATGTTTCTCTTTTACCGTCATGTTTAACATCGGCATTATCGAAGGAAATATGCCCTAGAGGCAATAATAAAGTTATTATTTATTTTCTTATATCATGATAAATGTTTATTATTCATGCTAGAATTGTATTAACCGGAAACATAATACTTGTGTGAATACATAGACAAACAGGTTGTCACTAGTATGCCTCTACTTGACTAGCTCGTTAATCAAAGATGGTTATGTTTCCTAGCCATAGACATGAGTTGTCATTTGATTAATGGGATCACATCATTAGGAGAATGATGTGATTCACATGACCCATTCCGTTAGCTTAGCACACGATCGTTTAGTATGTTGCTATTGCTTTCTTCATGACTTATACATGTTCCTATGACTATGAGATTATGCAACTCCTGTTTACCGGAGGAACACTTTGTGTGCTACCAAACGTCACAACGTAACTTGGTGACTATAAAGGTGCTCTACAGGTGTCTCCGAAGGTACTTGTTGGGTTGGCGTATTTCGAGATTAGGATTTGTCACTCAGATTGTCGGAGAGGTATCTCTGGGCCCTCTCGGTAATGCACATCACTTAAGCCTTGCAAGAAATACAACTAATGAGTTAGTTGCGGGATGATGTATTACGGAACCAGTAAAGAGACTTGCCGGTAACGAGATTGAACTAGGTATTGAGATACCGACGATCGAATCTCAGGCAACTAACATACCGATGACAAAGGGAACAACGCATGTTGTTATGCGGTCTAACCGATAAAGATCTTCGTAGAATATGTGGGAGCCAATATGAGCATCCAGGTTCCGCTATTGGTTATTGACCGGAGACATGTCTCGGTCATGTCTACATAGTTCTCGAACCTGTAGAGTCCGCACACTTAACGTTACGATGACAATTATATTATGAGTTCATATGTTTTGATGTACTGAAGGTTGTTCGGAGTCCTGGATGTGATCACGGACATGACGAGGAGTCTCGAAATGGTCGAGACATGAAGATTGATATATTGGACGACTATATTCGGACACCGGAAGTGTTCCGGAGAAGGTTCGGATAAAACCAGGGTGCCGGAGGGTTATCGAAACCCCCGGGGGAACTAATGGGCCTCGATGGGCCTTAGTGGAAAGAGAGAGGGGCGGCCTAGGGCAGGCCGCGCGCCCCTCCCCCTCTGGTCCGAATTGGACTAGGAGAGGGGGGCGGCACCCCCCTTTCCCTTTCCCTCTCCCTCTCCTTCCTTCCCCCTCTCTCCCTTTAGGTGGAAACCTACTAGGACTTGGAGTCCTAGTAGGATTCCCCTCTTGGGGGCGCGCCATAGAGGGCCGGACGGCCTCCCCCTTGCTCTTTTATATACGGGGGCAGGGGGGCACTCCAAAGACACAACAATTGATCTGTTTGATCTCTTAGCCGTGTGCGGTGCCCCCCTCCACCATAGTCCACCTCGATAATACTCTATCGGTGCTTAGGCGAAGCCCTATGTCGGTAGAACATCAACATCGTCACCACGCCGTCGTGCTGACGAAACTCTCCCTCAACACTCAGCTGGATCGGAGTTCGAGGGACGTCATCGGGGGCTGAACGTGTGCTGAACTCAGAGGTGCCGTACGTTTGGTACTTGATCGGTCGGATCGTGAAGACGTACGACTACATCAACCGTGTTGTGCTAACGCTTCCGCTTCCGGTCTACGAGGGTACGTGGACAACACTCTCCCCTCTCGTTGCTATGCATCACCATGATCTTGCGTGTGCGTAGGAATTTTTTTGAAATTACTACGTTCCCTACAAAGGGCATCCGAGCCAGGTTTTATGTGTAGATGTCATATGCACGAGTAGAACACAAGTGAGTTGTGGGCGATATAAGTCATACTGCTTACCAGCTTGTCATACTTTGGTTCGGCGGTATTGTTGGACGAAGCGGCCCGGACCGACATTACGCGTACGCTTACGCGAGACCGGTTCTCACGATGTGCTTTGCATAGAGGTGGCTAGCGGGTGTCAGTTTCTCCAACTTTAGTTGAACCGAGTGTGGCTATGCCCGGTCCTTGCGAAGGTTAAAACAGCACCAACTTGACAAACTATCGTTGTGGTTTTGATGCGTAGGTAAGAACGGTTCTTGCTA
This sequence comes from Aegilops bicornis, assembly GCA_021605145.1. Classification (NCBI taxonomy): domain Eukaryota; kingdom Viridiplantae; phylum Streptophyta; class Magnoliopsida; order Poales; family Poaceae; genus Aegilops; species Aegilops bicornis. The sequence goes on along the minus strand of CM038672.1, from coordinate 435,490,477 downwards.
AGCCCGTAGCAGCCACGTAAAATTTGCAACAACAAAGTAGAGGATGTCTAACTTGTTTTGCAGGGCATGTTGTGATGTGATATGGTCAAGACGTGATGCTATATTTTATTGTATGAGATGATCATGTTTTGTAACCGAGTTATCGGCAACTGGCAGGAGCCATATGGTTGTTGCTTTATTGTATGCAATGCAATCGCCCTGTAATGCTTTACTTTATCACTAAGCGGTAGCGATAGTCGTAGAAGCATAAGATTGGCGAGACAACAACGATGCTACGATGAAGATCAAGGTGCCGCGCCGGTGACGATGGTGATCATGGAGGTGCTTCGGAGATGGAGATCACAAGCACAAGATGATGATGGCCATATCATATCACTTATATTGATTGCATGTGATGTTTATCTTTTATGCATCTTATCTTGCTTTGATTGACGATAGCATTATAAGATGATCTCTCACTAAATTTCAAGATAAAAGTGTTCTCCTGAGTATGCACCGTTGCCAAAGTTCATCGTGCCCGGACACCACGTGATGATCGGGTGTGATAAGCTCTCGTCCATCTACAACGGGTGCAAGCCAGTTTTGCACATGCAGAATACTCGGGTTAAACTTGACGATCCTAGCATATGCGAGATATGGCCTCCGGAACCTTTGAGACCGAAAGGTCGAGCGTGAATCATATAGCAGATATGATCAACATAGTGATGTTCACCATTGAAAACTTCTCCATTTCACGTGATGATCGGTTATGGTTTAGTTGATTTGGATCACGTGATCACTTAGAAGATTAGAGGGATGTCTTTCTAAGTGGGAGTTCTTAAGTAATATGATTAATTGAACATAAATTTATCATGAACTTAGTACCTGATAGTATCTTGCTTGTCTATGTTGATTGTAGATAGATGGCTCGTCTTTGTTGTTCCGTTAAATTTTAATGCGTTCCTTGAGAAAGCAAAGTTTAAAGATGATGGTAGCAATTACACGGATCGGGTCCAGAATTTGAGGATTATCCTCATTGCTGCACAGAAGAATTATGTCCTGGAAGCACCGCTGGGTGCCAGGCCTGCTGCAGGAGCAACACCAGATGTTATGAACGTATGGCAGAGCGAAGCTGATGACTAATCAATAGTTCAGTGTGCCATGCTTTACGGCTTAGAACCGGGACTTCAACGACATTTTGAACGTCATGGAGCATATGAGTTGTTCCAGGAGTTGAAGTTAATATTTCAAGCAAATGCCCCGGATTGAGAGATATGAAGTCTCCAATAAGTTCTATAGCTGCAAGATGGAAGAGAATAGTTACATCGGTGAGAATATACTCAATATATGCGGGTATAATAATCACTTGATTCAACCGGGAGTTAATCTTACGGATGATAGCGTCATTGATGAAATTCTCCAATCATCGCCACCAAGGTACAAGAGCTTCGTGATGAACTATAACATGCAAGGGATGGATAAGACGATTCCCGAGCTCTTTGCAATGCTAAAGGCTGCGGAGGTAGAAATCAAGAAGGAGCATAAAGTGTTGATGGTCAACAAGACCACTAGTTTCAAGAAAAAGGGCAAAGGGAAGAAGAAGGAACTTCAAGAAGAACGACAAGCAAGTTGCTGCTCAGGAGAAGAAACCCAAGTCTGGACCTAAGCCTGAAACTGAGTGCTTCTACTGCAAGCAGACTGGTCACTGGAAGCGGAACTGCCCCAAGTATTTGGCGGATAAGAAGGATGGCAAGGTGAACAAAGGTATATGTGATATACATGTTATTGATGTGTACCTTACTAGAGCTCGCATGATAGCACCTAGGTATTTGATATCTTGGTTACATTGCTAATATTTGCAACTCAAAGCAGGGGACTACGGATTGCTTAACACCGGCAAAGGACGAGGTGACGATGCGCGTGGGAAATGGTTCCAAAGTCGATGTGATCGCGGTCGGCACGCTACCTCTACATCTACCTTCGGGATTAGTATTAGACCTAAACAATTGTTATTTGGTGCCAGCGTTGAGCATGAACATTATATCTGGATCTTGTTTGATGTGAGACGGTTATTCATTTAAATCTGAGAATAATGGTTATTCTATTTATATGAGTAATATCTTTTATGGTCATGCACCCTTAAAGAGTGGTCTATTCTTGATGAGTCCCGATAGTAGTGATACACATATTCATAATGTTGAAGCCAAAAGATGCAGAGTTGATAATGATAGTGCAACTTATTTGTGGCACTGCCGTTTAGGTCATATCGGTGTAAAGCGCATGAAGAAACTCCATCTTGATGGACTTTTGGAACCACTTGATTATGAATCACTTGGTACTTGCGAACCGTGCCTCATGGGCAAGATGACTAAAACGCCGTTCTCCGAAACTATGGAGAGAGCAACAGATTTGTTGGAAATCAAACATACAGATGTATGTGGTCCAATGAATGTTGAGGCTCGTGGCGGATATCGTTCTTTTCTCACCTTCACAGATGATTTAAGCAGATATGAGTATATCTACTTAATGAAGCATAAGTCTGAAACATTTGAAAAGTTTAAAGAATTTCAGAGTGAAGTTGGAAATCATCGTAACAAGAAAATAAAGTTTCTACGATCTGATCGTGGAGGGGAATATTTGAGTTACGAGTTTGGTCTACATTTGAAACAATGCGAAATAGTTTCACAACTCACGCCACCCGGAACACCACAGCGTAATGGTGTGTCCGAACGTCGTAATCGTACTTTACTAGATATGGTGCAATCTATGATGTCTCTTACTAATTTACCGCTATCGTTTTGGGGTTATGCTTTAGAGACGACCACATTCACGTTAAATAGGGCACCATCAAAATCCTTGAGACGACGCCTTATGAACTGTGGTTTGGCAAGGAAACCAAAGTTGTCGTTTCTGAAAGTTAGGGGCTGCGATGCTTATGTGAAAAAACTTCAACCTGATAAGCTCGAACCCAAGTTGGAAAAATGTGTCTTCATAGGATACCCAAAAGAGACTGTTGGCTACACCTTCTATCACAGATCCGAAAGCAAGACATTCGTTGCTAAGAATGGATCCTTTCTAGAGAAGGAGTTTCTCTCGAAAGAAGTGAGTGGGAGGAAAGTAGAACTTGATGAGGTAATCGTATCGCTCCCTTATTGGAAAGTAGTTCATCACAGACACGGTTTCGTGACACCGCACCAATTAGTGAGGAAGTTAATGATGATGATCATGGAACTTCAGATCAAGTTGTTCTTGAACCTCGTAGATCAACCAGAGTAAGATCCGCACTGAGTGGTACGGTAATCCTGCTCGGAAGTCATGCTACTAGATCATGATGAACCTACGAACTATGTAGAAGCGATGGTGAGCCCAGATTCCGCAAAATGGCTTGAAGCCATGAAATCTGAGATGGGATCCATGTATGAGAACAAAGTGTGGACTTTGGTTGACTTGCCCGATGATTGGAAAGCAATTGAGAATAAATGGACCTTCAAGAAGAAGACTGACGCTGACGGTAATGTTACTGTTTATAAAGCTCGACTTGTTGTGAAAGGTTTTCGACAAGTTCAAGGGATTGACTACGATGAGACCTTCTCACCCGTAGCGATGCTTAAGTCTGTCCGAATCATGTTAGCAATTGCCGCATTTTATGATTATGAAATTTGGCAAATGGATGTCAAACTGCATTCTGAATGGATTTACGGAAGAAGAGTTGTATATGATGCAACGGAAGGTTTTATCAATCCAAAGGGAGCTAACAAAGTGTGCAAGCTCCAAATGATCCATTTATGGACTGGTGCAAGCCTCTCGGAGTTGGAATAAACGCTTTGATAGTGTGACCAAAGCATTTGGTTTTGTATGCGGACTTTTGGAGAAGCCTGTATTTACAAGAAAGTGAGTGGGAGCTCTGTAGCATTTCTGATATTATATGTGGATGACATATTGATGATTGGAAATGATATAGAATTTCTAGATAGCATAAAGGGATATTTGAATAAGAGTTTTTCAATGAAAGACCGCGGTGAAGCTGCTTACATATTGGGCATCAAGATCTATAGAGATAGATCAAGACGCTTAATTGGACTTTCACAAAGCACATACCTTGACAAAGTTTTGAAGAAGTTCAAAATGGATCAAGCAAAGAAAGGGTTCTTGCCTGTGTTACAAGGTGCGAAGTTGAGTAAGACTCAAAGCCCGACCACAACAGAAGATAGAGAGAAGATGAAAGATGTTCCCTATGCTTCAGCCATAGGCTCTATCATGTATGCAATGCTGTGTACCAGACCTGATGTGTGCCTTGCTATAAGTCTAGCAGGGAGGTACCAAAGTAATCCAGAGTGGATCACTTTGGACAGCGGTCAAGAACATCCTAAAATACGAAAAGGACTAAGGATATGTTTCTCGTTTATGGAGGTGACAAAGAGCTCATCGTAAATGGTTACGTTGATGCAAGCTTTGACACTGATCAGGACGATTCTAAATCGCAAACCGGATACGTGTTTACATTGAACGGTGGAGCTGTCAGTTGGTGCAGTTCTAAACAAAGCGCCGTGGCGGGATCTACATGTGAAGAGGAGTACATAGTTGCTTCGGAAGCAGCAAATGAAGGAGTCTAGATGAAGGAGTTCATATCCGATCTAGGTGTCATACCTAGTGCATCGGGTCCAATGAAAATCTTTTGTGACAATACTGGTGCAATTGCCTTGGCAAAGAAATCCATATTTCACAAGAGAACCAAGCACATCAAGAGACGCTTCAATTCCATCCGGGTTCTAGTCCAGGTGGGAGACATAGAAATTTGCAAGATACATACGGATCTGAATGTTGCGCACCGTTGACTAAGCCTCTTCCACGAGCAAAACATGATCAGCACCAAGGCTCCATGGGTGTTAGAATCATTCTTGTGTAATCTAGATTATGGACTCTAGTGCAAGTGGGAGACTGAAGGAAATATGCCCTAGAGGCAATAATATAGTTATTATTTGTTTCCTTATATCATGATAAATGTTTATTATTCATGCTAGAATTGATTAACCGGAAACATAATACTTGTGTGAATACATAGACAAACAGATTGTCACTAGTATGCCTCTACTTGACTAGCTCGTTAATCAAAGATGGTTATGTTTCCTAGCCATAGACATGAGTTGTCATTTGATTAATGGGATCACATCATTAGGAGAATGATGTGATTGACATGACCCATTCCGTTAGCTTAGCACACGATCGTTTAGTATGTTGCTATTGCTTTCTTCATGACTTATACATGTTCCTATGACTATGAGATTATGCAACTCCGTTTACGGAAGGAACACTTTGTGTGCTACCAAACGTCACAACGTAATCTGCGTGATTATAAAGGTGCTCTACAGGTGTCTCGAAGGTACTTGTTGGGTTGGCGTATTTCGAGATTAGGATTTGTCACTCCGATTGTCGGAGAGGTATCTCTGGGCCCTCTCGGTAATGCACATCACTTAAGCCTTGCAAGCAATACAACTAATGAGTTAGTTGCGGGATGATGTATTACGGAACGAGTAAAGAGACTTGTCGGTAACGAGATTGAACTAGGTATTGAGATACCGACGATCGAATCTTGGGCAAGTAGCATACCGATGACAAAGGGAACAACGTATGTTCTTATGCGGTCTGACCGATAAAGATCTTCGTAGAATATGTGGGAGCCAATATGAGCATCCAGGTTCCGCTATTGTTTATTGACCGGAGACATGTCTCGGTCATGTCTACATAGTTCTCGAACCCGTAGGGTCCGCACGCTTAACGTTACGATGACAGTTATATTATGAGTTTATATGTTTTGATGTACCGAAGATTGTTCGGAGTCCCGGATGTGATCACGGACATGATGAGGAGTCTCGAAATGGTCGAGACATGAAGATTGATATATTGGACGACTATATCCAGACACCGGAAGTGTTCCAGAGAAGTTTCGGATAAAACTGGAGTGCCGGAGGGTTATCGGAACCCCCGGGGGAACTAATGGGCCTTCATGGGCCTTAGTGGAAAGAGAGAGGGGCGGCCTAGGGCAGGCCGCGCGCCCCTCCCCCTCTGGTTCGAATTGGACTAGGAGAGGGGGGGCGGCGCCCCCCTTTCCCTGTCCCTCTCCCTCTCCTGGCGTCCCCCTCTCTCCCGTTAGGTGGCAACCTACTAGGACTTGGAGTCCTAGTAGGATTCCCCTCTTGGGGGCGCGCCATAGAGGGCAGGCCGGCCTCCCCCTTGCTCCTTTATATACGGGGCAGGGGGGCACCACAAAGACACAACAATTGATATGTTTGATCTCTTAGCCGTGTGCGGTGCCCCCCCCCCCCCACCATAGTCCACATCGATAATAATGTACCGGTGCTTAGGCGAAGCCCTACGTCGGTATTACATCAACATCGTCACCACGCCGTCGTGCTGACGAAACTCTCCCTCAACACTCGGCTGGATCGGAGTTCGAGGGACGTCATCGGGCTGAACGTGTGCTGAACTCGGAGGTGCCGTACGTTCGGTACTTGATCGGTCGGATCGTGAAGACGTACGACTACATCAACTGCGTTGTGCTAACGCTTCCGCTTTCGGTCTACGAGGGTACGTGGACAACACTCTCCCCTCTCGTTGCTATGCATCATCATGATCTTGCGTGTGCGTAGGAATTTTTTTGAAATTACTACGTTCCCCTACAATTATTTACTTTCTTATTTCCACCAAGTGCAAAATCCATATTGACCTTGTGAAAGTATAGTAATTGCTGACATTAGCATCAAACATAGGCTATCCTCATATGCGGATGATGTAGTGTTATTCACATGTCCGATTGAGCGTGATCTGGTAGTAATCAAGGAGGTTTTTGATACATTTGGAGAAACATCTCGGCTGCAAGTAAATCTACAAAAAAGTATGATCATTCCCATCCGATACTCTGTAGATGATCTGGGGGGATTTTTGCCCGCTCTCCCATGCTCGAGTGGGAATTTTTCATTTCGATACCTGGGGATGACTTTGGCCCCACACAACCTCTAAATGGTGGAGCTTCGTCAACTTATTGAACTGATAGCAAATCAGTTGAGCTAGCTATGGAAGGTGTGGTCTGTTGACAGAGGTCGGAAGGATCATTCTAATCACATTCGTGCTGACCACGACAATTTATCATATGCTCTCTATGGATCTATCGCCGTGGAAATTTCATAATCCCAATAGATCTGCAGAAGTTTCTTATGAAAAGGCTTGTTGGATGTAAGAGGCAGTCACTACAAGGTGGCCTGAGAGGTAGTTTGACGGCCAACTGAATTTGGCGGTCTAGGAATTCTCATTCTATGATGGCTCAATGCTGAGTTGCGAGTTCGCTGGAATTGACTCTCCAAGGTTGACCCGGATCAGCATGGCTTTCAAGTGTTAGTTTCCTCTGACGCACAACCATGTTCTTTGTTTCGACTGTCTGCGCTATTGGCATTGGGCGCACCACTGTATTCTGGTTAGATAGATGGATTGCTGGAGCTGGATGGATTGGTGGAGCCACAACGGCAGAGATCACACCTAACATTGTGTGTGTTGAGCCAATCTCCATTCAAGAGAACTGTTCAATGCACGATGGTTTGCTGCTTGACAAGTGAATTGGCCAGATTAAAGCGCAATTTTTTATCGCCATGGTCATTCAATTATGGCTCCTGTGGGCGCATATTCAGGCTCAGGCGCGTGAGTTATCGACATGATTCCTTTTACTGGATTTGGATAAAGGATGGCTCCTACTCAGCGAGGATCGCGTATCGCGCATTCTTCCACAGTCTTATGCTGATGCCTGTTACTCAGGAGGTTTGGAGCTCTCACGCCCCATCAAAGTTGAAGTTTTTTGCTTGGTTGGTGCTTCACAACCACTGCTGGACTTCAGACCACCTCGTAAGTAGGGGCCTGCCTCATCAGCCTTGCTGCCCCTCTTTGTCTGCAAGCCCCTGAAACATTGCATCATCTCCTATTTTTTCGGACAGTGTGGTTCTCTGTGCTTAGAGCTCGGCTCCGGAAGAGCCGCATCCCTATATCCTCAGGCTAATTTGGTTGAGTGATGCCCAGATGCAAGTGGGAGTACACCTCAGCCACGGAGGAGCGAGCCGAGCTCACTCTTCATTCTAACCATACATTTGTTCCGGAAAGGGAGGAACAAGTGGGTATTTGATAACATCTTGGTAGCGGAAAGTGTCGTCGCGGCGAAGATTGACAGCGAATAGAGGATTTGGTCACTTGCATGGCACTTCAAGGCCAATGTGGGTTTATCCGTGGGTGCTCGGAGTAATCAACTTTGATTTCTTCGTGTGTTGGTGGAAGTGGTGTGAGCTACATCAAGGGCCTTTGTCTTTTGTTGTAACCTGTTGTACTAAAACCTTTATCTCTTAATGAAGCAAAGCGCAATTCTCTTGTGCGTTTTGGCAAAAAAAAAGTAATTGAGATGTATTATACCCTTACTTCATACACTACTTCCGCTACCAAGATGTACAAAAAATGTATATGAATATGTAAATCTTGAGATGTATTATACCCTTACTTCATACACGTGTTAACTCTTTTTTTGTACGTTGTACAACTACTATATGAATGTGAATTTTAATTTTGCTAACCACATGTCCCATGCGGTATACATTGTACAACTACTGGTATATAAATTTGTATCATATACATATCTTTCAAAGGGATGAAATTTAGCCGCCGGGAAGAACAAGTCCAGCAATATTCCCGCTCCTGACGCAAGTGGAAGCATCCAATGAATTTCAACTTGGAACTAAACTACACCTACTACTAGTGGATCGATGTATGGAAAAAGCAAAGGCGAGGAACCTGGCAGCAGGTAATTAAGTGACCTGTCAGCATGCAGGCGCGCAAGTTGAGCCACTTGTGTTAGTTAATTAATCATCCACGTCAAATATGCCCCTCTCCTCGCTGTTGCTCTCATTTTTCTATGGCAAGTTGCCGGAGCCAACGATCGGTCGAGAGGCGACGGAGCGCAAGTTGGACGGACGGGCGCGCGGTAGGGAGGAGGCATCCACATCTTAATCAGAGGATCAAACGGAAAAACTAATGCTACTCGAGGGAGCATCGAGACGCGAGGAGAGGGACGTGATTGATTTAATCGCACGCAAGTTGAGCCCCAAGTGGCCTCAACTGCACCTTCCCGCTGAGCACCCCGGGACTATATTTTTCGTCTCACAAACGTCCTTCTCCTATAGAGCGGACAAAATCGCCGTCATGCAAGTGGTCATCACACAAATTTCTTCGTGGATTCATAGCATTCGTTCTATTTTTTATCATCGATGATATAGCTCGCTGCTCTTCTCGACCTCGTCGTTTTGGAAATCAAAAAATGTCTATGCATTGTCGAAGGAGAGATCATGGTTAGCATGGATCATGGTTAGCATAGTATTATAATTTTGGAGCATCTGCCGGCGCATGACAGCTCTGCGCGGCAGATCATAAAATGGAAGTGACCAAAGTTATCGGTCGATTGGTTGGCGATTGTACTGTAATGGCTAGATTAAGATTTCTATGTGAAGCAATAAATTTGGTCATCTGACCACCAGCTAGGACACACATAGAGTACCATACCATGGATCGAAAACTCATCATTATTTGATGTGGTACGGTATGTGCGCAATTTAACAACAAGTTCGATCCGCCACGATAAGACTGTGTTGTTCTTGATTAATTAGCTATGCTCAACAACACAAGGGATCGAGTAAACTTGACAAATGAATGAACATCCGATGTCGATGAATATACTTTGCGTGTACACGAGAACAGATCTATACCACATATATACAGAGAGCAACTCAAAAATGCAGTGAATTTGAAGTCTATCAATGATACTTGTCATTATTGAATCTTTGGACAAGGAGTAGAGGGGCATGCATCTCACAACAAGGAGCGAAAAAGAAGAAGAGGAAACAAGATGGTCAAATGTGACGAAGAGAACCAAGTGGGAGAAAAAATGCTCACGCGCCGAAGAAACACACATCCATCCAGCCCGGGAAAAAAAGGATCGATCGCATCCAGGGAGGTGGAGGAGGCCTCACGACACGGCGGCGACCTTCTCGGCGGTCTTGGCCAGCGACTGGAGGTTGCACTTGACGATGGTGTCGATGAACACGCGGGTGTCCTCGATCGTGTTGCCCGTCGGCACGTCCACGACGTAGGACTCCACGACGACGGTGGCGCTGGACGGCGCGGTCGGGGACGGGTGGACGGTGGTGACGGAGAGGTAGTTCTTGAGCCGGTGCTCGCCGCCGACGACGCGGAAGCTGAGCACGTGGCTCTCGTCGTCCAGGATCTCGAGCCGCTCGCGGCTGGACGCCGCGGGGAGGCCCGACACGACGTGCACCTCGCGGAGCGTGCCCACGCCGCCGTCGCCGGCCACCAGGGCGCAGCTGCGCACGAACCGCTTGTACGCCTGCGGCTGGTCGAACCGGCGCACCACGGACCACACCGCCGCCGCGGGCGCCGCAACGTGCTGCACCACCGCGGAGCAGCACTGGCCGGACCCCGGCTCCGCGTGCTCGTGGTGCCGCGCCACCTCCGCCGGGACCTCGCAGTCGTGCTCCCTGCACCTCATCCCTGCCGTCCCGGCCGCGGCCACGACCGCCTCCGCGCCGCACCCCATGCCGACGCCAACGCCCGCTAGGACTCGGTGGTGGTGGTTGTGGTTGTGGTGCTGGATGCTGGGGCTGGACGCCGGGATGCACGGCATGGTGCGTCGAGTCTCGGTGATCTCCCTGGCGCTCGCCGTCCTTTTCTTGCCGTGTGCTGCCGGCCGGTGGGATATCTTTCGAAGGTAGGGTTGGGGAGGAGGCCGACGGGGTTAGAGGCGTATATATAATAGACCCAGTGAGGCACAAGCAACTTGTTCTTTTTTTAGAACGTGAGCCAACTTGCACAGGTTGCACATATGTATCTCCCACTTGTGTTTTCCAAATGCATACTTGCGTCTGCTCTTTGTTTTGTTAATTGATTGATTGTACACTAAAGGTTTAAATTCCGGAGCAAATTGGCCAACTTGCATGGAGGAGGTTGTCCTTTGATCTGTTCAATTAATCGGTTTCCCTTTTAATTTTGGAGCAAATTGGCCAACTTGCAGGAAGTGACCAGCCGGCCTCTTGCTTGTTTGATCTGCTCTCCATTATTACACTTGCTAATAAAGCGGACCAATCCTCACCCACACAAACACCATGGTTAATGATTACTAAATTCCATTATTTCACCACATCCTACTGGAGTAATATCATTGCTTACTAGCTAGACGGATGTAGGTCAATACTGGGTGTGTCTGTCTCTCGTCTAAATGAGAAATACTTATGTCTCATCTAACTCCTACGCCGGCCGGCCGGGTTGCTCGGATCCGATTAACTTGAGATTTTTTTCTTATTAATTAATGATACGAGTGGCCGGGCATAGAATAGGGAGAGAGGCAAGTAAAGCAAGTTGGTTGCGATGAGGTTATCCCCACTGTGCTGTGCTGTGCTTGCCCTGGATGCTCATTTCTTTCTCTATCGATTGCCCCTCTTGCCCTATCCCGTTGCTTTCCATCGTCGTGATCGCTCTCCTCTTTACGATTATTATTAGGGATCATTAGCAGCGGTATGATAATAGTTAAATGCTACATGGGGGCATGCCGCATGCAAGTTGGCACGGCCGTCGACTCGTGCTCGTGCCCCGCCCCCGGCCCCGCCCTTTTCTTCAGATGAAAGGACCACCGTATCACTTGTACTTCACATAATAATATATACTACTACTAGCCAGTATATACTCATATCAGCATCAACGTACTTTAATTGTTTCTTAAGTGTGGATCACTGCACAAGAGAAAAGAGACATCTGAATTGCTGTTTTCGCGCATCTAAGGGCATCTCTCGCCAACCCTGTCATAGAACTCTCTAAACATTTTCAAACCTTATTAACTCCCCCCTCAAAATAAAATAAAGAACTAACTCGCCAAATACTACGAGTTTAAAATGTTACCGGGGCTAACCAAACCCCTAAATTTAACGTCCTATTTTTTTATTTCTTTCATCTCTCGCCACATATATTTGAAACAAATGCAAGACACTTCATCAATAATTTGAAGATTCAAATGCACCATATGCAATAATTCAACTACAAACATATATATCCAATTCAAATTAAGACATACATATACTTCATCCAAAAGCCACCAAATTGATCAACTTTATCCAAAACAAAACCACCACATAGCAAGTCTTATGTGGTGGACCAACCCCTATAAAGTTCATACTACACCAAATCAAGCACTCCAATGCTCACCATCTCCACGGCCGGCACCTTGGCCGGCACCATCACCGCCACCACCATGACCTTAGCCACCACGGTCACCACCACAAACCGAACATCGATTTGGCCACAATCTCACCACGAGTGAGTTGCCAATATTGCCTCACCATGTCATCCATCATTCTCGTATCCATGAAGATAGCATGCTCTTCGGCCTTCTTCCCTTTTGCGTGCCTCTCCTCCTCGACTGCAATCTTACACTCCTCCATTGCACCTTCCTCGCCTTGGTAGTCACCTTTTCTCTCCACTTCTCATCCTCCATAAACTTGAGCACATTCATCTCGCCATCTTCTCTTCTCCGTTCAGCCGCCGGTGCTTTTTTGGTCTCAGTCATAGAACAACGCTCCTCTTTGTACGCACGGACACCTCCATTCAATTCCTCTCTTCTGTAATATTTTGCACATCCATCCTAGAGTGAGGATTTTTACGCTCCTCATCACCGACATCAACCGATATGCTAATTCTTGTCCTAGGGTGTCAATCAAAATTTCCCCATGCCCACTTCTCATTGCCAACTAGCTCCTTGTAGCAATGGTGCAACATGAACTCCTCTATTGTTGCGCATCTTGTTGCCTTGCTTGTATATGTGTTGGATGATAGGCATGTACTCATAGATTGACACCCTGCTCGGCACTGCAATGTTCGCTTGATCAACAGGACCAAACCATATGTTGCATTGATCTTAGACCACACTCCATGGTGGGCAAGAAACCTTGAGTGCGGTTGGAAGAAATGGTCACATTGCTTGAGTAGTACTCTTCCATCCTTTGCAAAACTTCTTCGTTTGATCAGTACCAACATAGGCATCAAGAGAGACATTCATCCAAGAAAGGCACAATAGCAATGCCTTCTTTCCTATCATAGTTCATTGACCTTGTCTTCTTCGTGCTTGGTTTGTGTCCCACGGGATCCTCAGCCTCCTCCCTCTGATGATCTTCATCCCTCCCATGATCATCGGCCATAGACATTGATGCGTCATCGAGACTAGTTATGTGTGATTCATCCGATTTAGACATGAAACTTGCAATATCATATTCGTCCACAATACAATCATCAATATTAAACACATCACACGATCATCATCACATTGCATCACTAAAATACATGGACAAAATGGGAAATGGTTTTTACCCTTTGGGCCTTGCAACAGACACTTGGTGGGCATGATCCTCGCTGATGGCTATGGTAGCCATAGGTGGAGGAGGTGAGGGGTGGTCCGAGGTGGAGGAGAAGGCGTCGGAGCCGACCGATGTAAAGAAGGCGTCTGAGCCGACAGATGTAAAGAAGGCATTGGATTGGATGAATTGCTTCTTCTTCCTAGTTGCCTCACCGAGGGCCTTGCCCACCGGTGTTGGCTTCTTAGTACGCTTGGAGGCAGCCAGAGCAATCAGAGGGCGGACCTTCATGGATGGCGCGGTTGAAAGGATCAAGATGGACCTAGAGGGGGAGGGTGAATGTGGATAACTAAAAATTTACTTTGATTGTTAGCAAGTTTAGCCTATATGGAATATGAAGGTGTGCCTAAAAATTTGCTATGGTGAGATAAACAACATATATGATGCTTGCAAGGTCAAGTGACCAAAGTAAACTACAAGTAATGAGCTAGGTTAGGGATAACCAAAGATGAGGATGTATCCCAATGTTCATTTCCTTGGAGGGAAAGTAATCACTGTTTGAGGGGTGAGCATTACCACCAAGGTACACCAACACCACCAAGGGACCTTGAGATAGTACCATGATGGTGATTCCCAACCACTAGTGTTAGACCTTGAGGGGATCTCCACACCTTCACAAACTTTTTCGGGTAAATCACAAGTTGATTCCTCACCAAAGACTCCAACTGCCTAGTAATCTCAAACCTCCCACAGTAACAAGAACAAAGTGGAAAAGCTCGAAACTTTACCAAATCATGAATCTTTCGTTGATGCCCTACTACAAATATGTATAGCACTGACCGCACAACTCATATCGCCACTGACACGCCAATGGCCCATGGGTACCTCCATGTCAGTGATGACTTCTTCATCACAAGCGGGTTGTTTGGCCGATTATGACTAGTTACATACACAAGAAGCACATATGAACATTTCATTTTTCATATGTCATCAGATACAAAGACATTCACATCCCTTACTATATCCTTTGCCAATACAAATTGATTCACATAACAGATAAACACATTTAATACATTCATTGGCTTAGTGATACATCTCCAAAGTACCTAATTTTTTTGAAGTATTCATGAGATATCATATATGGTTTTGACACAATTTTATAATATTTTTATTAGACTAACATATTAATCTAGTGCACATGCCAGTTGCTATTTTCTACTATTTTTTACATTCAGATAAATCATTTTTACAGATCTCCAAAAATCCTAAAAAATCTGGAAAAAGTTTTGCACCAGAAGAGATCCAAAGCCAAAAGGGGCCCAGGCGCCCACAAGTTTCCCATGCGGGCAGACCACACATTTGGGGGTGGCCGCATGGTGTGGCTGCGTTGAGCCCACATACCTCCTCTTTACCGCTCCTCGGCGCATATATTTTTCGTTTGCTCTGAAAACCCTAAATATTCAGGAGTCGTACCTTTTTCGTTGTCGCACCTCTCTGTTGGGAAGGGGAGCAGTCTAGCCTTGTTCTGGGGCCCTTCCGGAGGGGGGGGATTGATCTTCAACAACCTCTCCATCACCTTGTGATGCTCCCATGATTATCCGGGAGCAGTCCACCCTCGAGGCTGAGGGATTTGTACCAGTAGCTATGTTATCTCTCTCTCTCTCCCTCTCTCTCTCTCTCTCTCTGTATGTGTGTGCGTGTGGATCATGTTTGTTCTGATGATGATTTTGATCGTGGGCCTTCTTATTGGATTTGAACCTTATGATGTATCCTCCTCTATTCTCTTTTTTGATGAATTGAATCATGCTCATCTATGAAGTGTCTTATGTTGGATTGAATCTTTTGGGAATCATTGAGATCATGATGCATATCTAGTATAACTTGCGGAGACCCATAGTGACATTGGGGAAACTCTATGGATAATAGATTAGAATAATAGCGACCACGTGGTGATTGTTTAGTACAATTTCCGGGGCAACCTAAGGTGAAATTATGGCTACCATATGGACAAGATTATAATCACAAACCTAAGGATGTGCTTAGGTATACCTACACTATATTATTGTTCTTTGATTCGACAGAAGAGGAAACTTTGGAGCAATTATTTAGTGCACTTTTTGAGGACATATCATATTTTATAACCATATTAATGATGTTGAGAGTTGTCTATGGTGAAAGTATAGACCCTAGGCCTTGTTTCCATGCATTGAGACGCCATTTTACGCCCTTTTACTAGTTTTTTCCTTGATGTATATTTTATTCCAAAAATACAAAAATATTGTTTCCATCCAAACTGTCAATCTATCACCCAAATTATCGATCTATCTTTGTCAAACTAGTGCACCTATACAACTAACAATTGTATTGGATGTGTTGGGGAGACAAGATACTACTTGTATTTGTTTGCAGGGTTGTTTGAGGGGGACTACTTTCAACCTACACCTCCTACGGATTGATAAACCTTAGGTCATTCACTTGAGGTGAAATTTCCTAATGTCCTACAACCCTGCGCGCTTGGAGGCCCAACAAGGTCTTCAAGAATAGAAGTGCATAGAAAAAATCAAGTAGAACAAAAGCTACATAATTTTAGTATCTCTTGGGAATCATATCATGGTGTGAGCACTACTAGCTAGGGAGAATAGTGTTGAGTGCGTAAACTCTTGATAATGATATCCATTCTTCGATTAGTGGTCAATAGTCAAAATACGATCACTAGTATATAATCGGGCTTTGCAGATGGTTTTCATACATGGGACGGCAATGGTTGTGCATTCCACCTCAAAGAATGTGTTGCTAATACACTGAAAAACGCATGCGGTTTCTAAAACCGCCTGCGCCGATTCCCCGCATCAAGCGTTTTTGTACACAACCCACCCTCAATGCTGAGATGGCCAGAGGAGGCTCTTCATCTATAACCGCCTCCACTACTATTCCACTACAGGCGGTTCCTATCATAGCCGTTCTTTTTATTCTTGGATTTAATTTCCAACTTTCTCAATACATTCAAGCAACATTCACAATGCACAATCACAATATTTTCATAATGCACATGTACATTCATCTCATAATTGCATTGCATTAGAAAATTACATACATATATGTTGTAATGCCTAGAGGAACAATAAGCAACAAAGTGCAAATGTACAATTTGCCTAAAGGAAACATATGCTACAAAGTGAGTTGGGAGGGCAGTGGGAGGGGTCGGCGACGCTACACAGGCGGCTTGCGGTTCTATTCCAAAATTGCGGTGTCCGATGAGTGTGGTGGTGACATGCAGCCGGGACGGCGAGAATAGGAGGTGTTGCACATGGGAGAGGAGGAGAGGGAATATTTGCTGAGTAGTTGTGGCATCCGCTTAACACTGGGAGAGTGAGGAAATATTTGAGTTTCAACTCCTCGAATTTTTGAGTTGACCGTTTGAGGGTTCTGTTAGTTGTTATGCCTAAAAAACAAAATGATTGCACTTGAAACATCGCATGAGCAAGCGGCTATATGTGATCTTTGAAGAGAGAATTCACATCTACATGCATTGAGCCTAAAGATGGACATAAGGGATTGCAGTGTGTAGCAAGTGGAACAGAGATTATATGGATCATCATCTTCTTAACCCGTCATGTTTGTTAGGGTTTGGAAGAAAGGAGGTGGCAACTAGGTTCTCCCACTCCTACCTGCGCAGGTTCCTCTTCCCTTCATCGCTCACTACAACGACAGGAGGGCGTGGAAGTCTCGGATCTTTGTACATGCCCCGTGTCCTGTAGGATTTTTGAGTTCTTTGTCACCGACGAACTTGGGACAACGCTGATGATGGGAATAATTGTTTCTCGACTTTCCTATGTCCATGGCCTTCTATGAAGGGGCATCGACGAGTCTGGGGTGTTGAAATATATTGTCCACCTCTCTTCATGGAATAAACTTTTAGATCAATTGGCTAGAGCACGAATTCAATATGGTATGAGAGCAAAGAGGTTGCAAATTTAGGACCCTGTCAACATTGTATTAAAATAATAATATGTGCAGTATATATTGATCCCATGTCTAAGGACTAGAAAAAACTGGACCTAGGGGGTTGAAATATATTGCTCCCCTATTTGCCTTGATTCAGACTTTTGAATGAATTAGCTGGAGCATGAATTCAGTACGTAAGAGGTCGATCGTTGGACATTTGGTTCGGCGTGATTACCATTTTTCCAGGATGAGGGTCACCTGTGGAGGGGATGGTGACGTGACGTGTTTTCTCTCTCTTCAATTCCAATGATGTCGACCATATACGACTATCGGGGAAATTGTGAGGTTTGGGTGTCACTCCTTAACTGGCTGGAGTTAGGATTATCCTCTGGTCCTTCTCAGTGCTAGATTCTCTAGGGAGATGATCTGCTCAGATCATAGTCATCGATATCTTCTGGTCTATATCCATGACTTTCTAGCAGCTGCTTTTACAAACTCCTTCGTTTCAACGATGTTGTTCCGGAAAAACAGAGACCTAAAGGCAACAATGAGCTTTTATCACAACATGCTGCTGAGGGATACTGAAGGAAGATGGTGTTTTTTGGTCATGTACTTTACTCGTGTAAGGGAGTTCTTATAGTGCCGATTTTATATAATATATTTGGCCTTGTGAATTTTTCAAAAAAGACATGACTCCCACTAGTGGCTACGATTACAAAATTCAAACATTTAACATACCTCACAGTAAAATATTGTCTCAGTGTGTGTAAGAAGAGAATATCCAGCTGGCATTTCCTTTCCCCCTCGCAAGGTGACTAAGGACTCCTCTCCTCTATCTCTGTCGACGAGCCCGTGGATTCGCCTATACTCTTCCTGCCGCTCCGGCGGCCGATGATGGGAAGGGGAATCCTAGTGCCTCATTCTAGCTAGTAGAAAGGTTAGATTTTTTGTCCTTGCATGGGCGGCGCTTGAGCGGATGGCAAAACTTCATCTTCAAATAGGTTTCTCGGGATCCGATCCTCCTCATATTTGTCCTTTGAAATCAATTAGACAGAGCTCTCGCGTAGATTTCTATCGGTTCCTCGGGGCGGCAAGGTTACGGTTTCTCTTCGTGCGTACGCGACGGCGAGATTTGGTGTGAGGTTCTTCGATTGGTTCAAAGGTTCAACTACAACGACTGCGGCGCGGGGCGCTGGTCCTTAGTGGCACATGCACGAAGACTTACTGGTTGTCATCAACAAGATCAGGCCGGCTTCGGCATGGGAGATGCGACGGCGACGCATCGACGGATCGTTCTTAGTGCAACAATGGTCATTCCGTGGTCTAGAGATCTCAATATAATTTTGATTACGTTTGAAGTACTTTGTACTTCTAGTAAATCTTTATAATACATCTGAGTTCTTTCGAAAAAAATAAAAAGAGAATATCCATGAAGCATCTTGGCTCTGGTCGACCAGGTTTGGAAGGCTGATGAGTAGCTGACAAATACAGGGACCGTGGTAGATATAAGAAACAATTCCTTATTTAACACTATCTTAAATTTCATTACTTTATTTAACACTGAAAAAAAATTCCCCTATCTAACAACGAGTCTAAAATTTTATGCCCTTTATAACACTTTCGTCCATTTTAAGCCCAAATGATACTTGAAAAGACTCTTTTCCCCTCATATAATATATGTGTGTGAGGCAGTAGCATACACACAACATCAGTGGGGCAATAGCGCACACACGCATCAGCAGTAGCAAATACGCACACGCACACACACTATAGCACACACGCATGCAGCATCACACGTGCACGCATCACACACGCACAGCACACACACGAATCCTTGTGGCCCGGGTTGAGATGGTGACGGTCCTGATGGATCCCCTTCCTCCCTCCTCCCCCTCCTCCCCCTCTCGCCCTAGCCGCCCAGCTCCCCTCCCCTGCTCGCCGGCCGGGGTCCGGCCTTCCTCCTCTCCTCTCGCCGGTGCTCACTCCCTCACCTCGCCTGCCTCCTCGCCGGTGGTGCTCTCTCCTCCGTCTTCTCCGCTGCCTGTGCTTGGATCTCGCTTCTGGTCCCTTGCGTTCGATGAGGAAGATTCGCGGTCGGCTGCCTCTTCCCCCCGCTGCCCCGCCTGCCACAGGGGGTGGCGCGATCCTCGTCGCTCCCGCCCCATAAGTTTGCTCCTGGTGGCCGGGGTCGGTCGGTGGAGGTGGCTTCTGCGGCCGCCGGCTGGATCCGGGTGTCTCGTCGACGGCGCAAGTCCGGTAAGTTTGCCGTTGCTTCTGGTCGGGTATCACGGCATTGCTCACGATGGGGAGCTTGAGGCCCCCAATCCCTCTCCCCTGCTTCCTCTTCGGCGGCCTCGTCGCCGGCGGCGGCGACGGCGGGATCGCTGGTGGCGCTGGCATCGTGTGCCCTAGATCTCGATTTCGCCTCGGTGGCCATCGGGTCGCAGGCCGATCCCCTGCGTGGGCCTGTTGGGCCTCTCGTTTAAATCGCTGCCACAGGCCTCCCCTCCACCCCTCTTTCGTCAGTGGCTGATTTCCCCCCTCTTGTCTCTTCTGGCCCAGTTAGGCCCATCGGTCGGGACCTCGCTCCCCATCCCCCTTCAGCCCATCTTGCGCGTCGGGCCCAGGTGGGCACGGCTCGGTCGGGCTATATATGGATTCCCCGCGGCTCATTCCCCCCTCTGCTAGGGTTTTCGGCTTCCTCTTCTGATCTGCGCCGTCACCGTCTCCCCATTCGTCGCCTCGTCAGATCTAGCCCTCCTCCACCCCTTCTCCTTCCTTTTGCTGCGGTGCTCACCATGGATAAGTCGCGAGGCTCTTCCTGCGAGGCGGTCTCGGGCAGCAAGCGCCGCTGTGAGGACTCCCCTACCTCTGCGGTGGATTTGGAGCTCGAGGCTTCGCTCACCGCCCCAAAGGAGGCAGGCGGAGGCGGCCAGTGGCTCGTGGCCTCGTGGCTGACTGGCTTCGGGTCCGGAGTGGTTGCGGCCTTCGGAGAGGAGTGTGTGCTCGATCTGGTCCGCAGGGTTCTGGATCTGGCCCCTCTCTCTCTGGCGCTGGACCCGTGGGAGGCGGCGGTGGCCTCTGGCGGTGGGGTTTCTTCTTCATCTGCCTCCTTGCCTGCTTCGGGCGTGGGGCGTGGTTCGTCTGCTCCGTCGTGTTTCCCCCCTCCTCCTCGCCCAGCTGGGGTCGGTGCTGGATCTCGTCCGCCGCCCCGGTCCTTCGCTAGGCCGGCGCGTCGGCTGCCCGGCCCGGCCTTTGGGGCGCCTCCCTCTCCGGGGATGGGTGATGGGCTCCTTCCCCCTCCTTCGTCGCTTCCGCAATCCCGCCCTTCCTCTGCTTCCCAAAGCAACCCCTCTGCGATCACCTGCTTCGCCTGCCACAGGCCTAGCCATTTCCAATCTCGCTGCTCCAACCCTCCATTCTGCTTGATCTGTCGCTCCGATGGTCACCTCACGGTCAACTACATGAATAGGCAAAAGCCTCCCTCGCTCCTCCAGTTCGGCTCGGGCCTCCCTGGTTGCGCCTTCGTCGCCTTCGATAGTGACCTGCCTATCCTGGAGATGGCTCCCGCTCTGTCCAATGATGCGATTGTCACGGTGAAGGATCAAAAGATTTCGCCCCAAACTCTTCTGGGAGGTCTTCGCATTTGGGATGAAATTTGGGTGGAGTCCGGCAAGTGGTGCAGATTTACGATTATGAGTTCTCGGTGGTGTTTCCCTCCAAAGAGTGTTTACGGATGATTGCCTCGTGTCTGAGTTTCACTTTGCCCCTCAACCAACTGGTGGTTTTACATCAAAGCGGTATCTTGCAATGGTACGACAGTTGGTCCTCTCTCCCAAGTCTGGGTTCTGATTGACGATTTGCCTGCTGGTCTTCGTTCGACTGCCTTTCTCATGGCTTTTGGGGTTTTGATTGGGAAGCCCATGGAGGTGGATGAGGATTCTCTGAACAAGGTTGGCCCTGCAAGGATGAAGGTTTGGTGTGTGAATCCCGAACGTGTGCATGGCTCGATTGATGTCTTCCCCTCTCCCAATGGTATCAGACTTCGGGTTCGGGTAGAGGGGGCGGTTGCTTTTCAGGCTCCACCTCCTCCTCCTCCCCCTTCTAACCCTTCGGACAAGCATGATAAGGAGGGGGACGGATCTTTGGGTGGCCCTAATCAGAGCTATGGGTCTAACCTTCGTTTCACCCAATCTGAATGGGATGGCTTGGCTGAATCTGAACGTGAGTTGTTTCATTCCCAAGCCCCCTCTGGTGTTGCGCCCAGCAGGATGTGACGATCCTTACGCTGCTCCGATAGTCTCTGCTGCTGGTGATGATTCGATGAAGCTCCCTCCATGTTCTGCTACCCCCGTGTCTGGTGCCTGCTCCTACCTTTCGGTCCGACCGCTCTCCCCCACCCGCTCGGGAATTGAGGATCTTCCTGCCTCCCCTGCCCGCGACATGGTGGAATCCCAGTCCCTCCGGAAGAAAAAATCCTCAGTGCGCAAATTCTCGGCTAAAAGCAGGAATTCGTCGGGCTCGAAGCATTCCATGACAGGAGTTTGTCGTTGTCTCGACAAGGACATGGGGTCTATGTCTCGTTCGGGCCCTCCTCCGGCCTCCCTGCTGCGCGGTCGCCTGCTATTCGGTCTCCTGTGTCCACGGCTCGCAAAGGCAGACAGGTGACGAATTCGGGTGGTTCTATCTTGGAGCGGGCTGAGAAGCGGGCTGCGGCGAAGGATCTCCCTCCCCCAGGTACTTCCCCCGTCCCCACTTGTGTTTCTTCTCCGGTTCGGTTGGTTTTACCTTCTCTTTCGGATGATCATCTTTTAAATATTATGTCGGACGTGGGTGTGGTGGTTGATACTTCTGTTGGATCTCCTAGCTCTCTCCTTGCTATTATTCGGGCTAACGAGATGGCTCAGGCGGCCATAGCTAAAGCGTTGCTTCTCAGGTTGGGCCTTCTAGTAGTTGTCAGGGTGAGGTTGCGGGTGCTGGTTGTGGCTAGCCCCAATCCAATCTGTCTAGGAGGGGCACAAATAAACGAGCTAAATCCTGCGTGGCTCCTAGCAGGTCGAGCCTTCGCATCAAAAATTTATCTTATAAATGAGGCGTTATTACGGAATATTAGAGGGTTCGGTGCTAGGGGGCGCCGCGACCAACTCAAAGATCTGATCCGCTCTAGTTCTATTGACTTTGTGGGGTTGGTTGAAACCTTTAAGGAAGCCTTTTCCCCTAATGACCTCTCTGCTATCGTGGGCATGGACAGATTCAATTGGCACTTTTTACCTGCTTCGGGTCACTCCGGTGGGATCTTGATAGGCTCTAATAAAGATATTTTCGATTTTGTTGCATTTGACCATGGGATCTTTTGGGCTAGTTCTGTTCTTTGTCATAAAGCTCTGAATACTCTCTGTGAGTTTATCGTCGTTTATGGGCATGCGGACCATTCTTTGTCCCCTTTATTTCTTAACGGGCTATCTATGAAGATCGAATCCTGCTATCTCCCGATGGTTATCGGGGGAGACTTTAATCTTCTGTGATGTCCTTCTGATAAAAGTAATGATATCTTCTCCTGGCCTCTAGCTAATGCCTTTAACGACTTTATCAGTGTCAACGCTATTCGTGAGCTTCCCCGGTGCGGGGCCTGCTATACCTGGTCCAATCATCAGGCTAACCCTATTAGATCCGTGCTTGATAGAGTCTTCATTTGTCCCAGGTGGGATTCCTTGTTCCCTAGGGCCTCCCTCGGTGCCAAATGCATTGTTGGATCTGACCATACCCCCTTAATTCTTGACGACGGCTCTATCAGCCTTAGGCCTCCGGCTAGATTTCAATTTGATGCCTCTTGGCTGTCTGTGGATGGTTTTATCGAGATGGTGGCCTCGAAGATTTCCCTCCTTCTCTCCTCTAACTCTCGCTCTTTTGGGCCTCTGGATGATTGGCACTCGTGCTCCTACAACCTTCGTAAATTCCTTAGAGGCTGGTCTCGTAACCGTGCGGCGGAGGATCGTCGTTCCAAATCTTTCCTTGAGGATCAGATTGCATCTCTTGATCGCGGCCGACTCTATTGGGCTTTCTGATGATGGATGGGCGGTTCGTTATAACCTTGAGGCCGCCTTATTGCAGTTGCACCACCAGGCTGAGGTTTATTGGCGCCAACGGGGCACTCTCAATTGGACTCTAAAAGGTGACTCCCCTACGGCTTATTTCTTTGCGATCGCGAATGGTAGGAGAAGGCGTTGTGGTATCAACAGTCTGATGTTTAATGGTGTGCGATCTTCGGATCGATCATTATTATGGCTCATGTGGTGGACTTCTTTTCTTCGTTGTTGGGGGCTAAGCCTCATTCGGGCTTCTCCATCTCCCCTTCCCTTTGGAACATAGGACTTAAAATCTCGCCCAAGGAGAATGCCTCCTTGATGATCCCTCTTTCTGATCAGGAAATCTGGGATGTAGTTAATTCCTCTAACCCTAATCGCTTACGGGCAGACGGCTTCTCTATTCCTTTCTTTGGAAATTCTGGCCTCGGTTAAACAGTTGGTTTGTAATGTCATCGAGGGTTTCGTCTTGGTCTTGTCGATATCGCCTACTTTGAATTACACAAAGTGATTTCCACGATTCCCAAGGTTAAGGGTGCCGAATTAATCTCTCAATTCCGTCCTATTGCTTTGATTAATAACTTCGCCAAATTTCCGGCTAAGGGTTTTGCGAATCGACTGTCGCCGGTTGCGCATAGAGTTATTAGCCCCTTCCAATCTGCTTTCATCAAAGGTCGTTTCATTCTAGATGGTATACTTTCCTTGCACGAGATTGTTCACGATCTTCACTCTCGGAGATCTAAAGCGATTATCCTTAAGTTAGATTTTGGGAAAGCTTATGACTCGGTTAGCTGGACTTTCATCAAACAGGTCCTGCTTGCCAAAGGCTTCGACGGAGCTTATGTTCATCGTGTCATGCAGTTGGTCTCGGGTGGTCATACTGTCGTTTCTGTAAATGGGTTCATTAGCAACTTCTTCGCCAATGGTAGGGGCCTCCGCCAAGGATCCTGCCTCCTGATTCTTTTTAATTTTGTGGCCGATGCATTTTCGTGCATGCTCACTAGGGCTGACCCGTTGTGGTCACATTTCTCCGGTGGTATCCCATCTACTCCTGAGGGGTATCCCACTTGCAATATCTTTGATGACACAATTATCTTGGTGGAGCTGGACGACACATGTATTGCCAACCTTAAATTCATCCTGCTTTGTTTCGAAGCTGTTTCTGGTCTTAAGATTATTTCTCTAAAAGTGAAGTCCTGGTGACGGGTGTTGATGAGGCGGAAGCCTTGCGGGTGGCCAGGCTTCTTAACTGTTCCTTGGGTTCCTTCCCCTTTAAATATCTAGGCCTCCCTATTTCTCCTGTCTTGCTCCATGCTAAGGACTTTGCTCCGGTGGTCGCTAAAGTGGGAAACAGGGTGCTTCCTTGGAGGGGTAGATACAATACCAATGCTGGCAAAGTTGCTCTAATTAACTCCTGCTTATCATCTCTCCCTATGTTTCTTATGGGCTTCTATCGTCGGACGGTGGCGTTCATGCTGGCTTCGACAAACATAGGGGAGCCTTTTATTGGAATTCCGCGGATAACAAACGGAAATATAGGCTGGTCAAGTGGCAATATATGTGTAAGCCTAAAAACCTTGGGGGGTTAGGTATTATTAATACTCGGGTGATGAACATATGCTTTCTTATTAAGTGGTGGTGGAAAATTATGACTAGTGGGGCCTATTCCCTTTGGTTTTCGATTCTTAAGGCTAAATACTTCCCACACTCCAGCCCTATGTTTGCCACCGCTCGTCGCGGATCTCAATTCTGGAAATCCCTTGTCAAAGGCAGGCCTACCTTCCTGGAACATGTTAAATTTACCGTTGGTGATGGGACGTCAGTCACAGTTGGATTTGGTGGTGCAGGGATGCCCCCTAGCTGTTAGTTTTCTGATTTTGTTTTCGTATTGCCCTAATCCTGATATCTCCATCGCGGAGGTGGTGGCTAATAACTGGGATCTGGCTTTTCGTCGGTCCCTGTCTCCTGAAGAGTTGGAAGATTGGCAAAGTCTCTCTGCCCTCTTCCCCGTGCTCTCGGAGACGTCGATCTTGTGGTGTGGCCTCATTCGGCCTCTGGCAGATTTTCGGTTAAGTCGTTGTACTCTAGGCTTATCGGTGGTACCCCTTCGAGCAGATTTTCTTGTGTCTGGAAGTCCAAAGTCCCTCCTAAGATTAAAATCTTCCTTTCGTGGCCGCCTCCCGGCGGCTGATCAGATTAAAAAGCGCAATGGGCCGGGCTCGGAGTTTTGTCATCTTTGTGGGGCCTTGGAGAACTCGGATCACATTTTTTTCAATTGCGTGCTGGCTAAGTTGGTTTGGAGTTGTGTCGGATCTTGGTTACAGGTTTCTTGGAACCCTTCCTCATTCTCCGATCTTGAAACCTAGCCAAAGTTTTGGTTGGGGTTACCAAGAGGGTGTTACAGGTCGGCACGGGAGCCTTATGCCTGGCTCTTTGGACTATAAGGAACAAATTTACTATTGAACATATCTTCCCGTCTAAGCCTGCTGACGTTCTTTTCAAATCATGTATACTATTGCAGCAGTGGAGATCATTGACTAAGGATAAAGATCGGGATGCCCTGGACTTGCTCATCGCCAAAATTCGGGCTTTGCATCCCACATCTCCGGGCTGGATCCCGTCGTCTAATCTGGGTGGCGCAGTTTGCGGAGTTTGGTTCTATCTTCTACCTTCCGGCCTGCGCGCCGTGTATGGCAGGCTGCCTGTATCCCCTCTTCGTTTACTGGTCCCAAACTATTTGCTAGATGTCCTGTACTGCGATATTGCGCTAGTTGGCTTCTTTCTTGTTCGGGTTTGTAACCCTGCTATGTGGCTTTATTTATAAAGTCGGGCTATGGTCTTTCCTCAAAAAAAAAGCACACACGGAGCAGCAGCACACAAACACGCACGTACGCGCGGCAGCCGGTACACGAATAACCGAACAAGTATTTCATTGATCCCATTGTAACTTTGTAAGAGCACATAGAGCTAGCTAGCATGAGTACATGGGTATTTAAATATGTATGTCCGTGCAGCAGCCGGTATACAAATACCCAAACAAATATACATACATGGCTATGTGTATTGTGTACGTGCAGCACAGACGTGTGGGTATTCAAAAGTGTATGCGTACACCGGCTAGAGCCATAAGCCATGTACATGCCATTGCCGTGTGCATGGCCTTCGATGCATGCGTGCAATTGTACGTGGCCAATTTTGCCATGCACCATGTACAAAGCTAATGATAGACCATCTAGTGTATGCATCTACTATATCATGTATTTACATGTACATATATTCTCCCGTGGAGATCGTGCACTAAAAAAACTTAGACATTCAAAATAGATTATGTGAGCTCCATATGAAAATCCAATAAATAATAATATAATAATTATTAATAAAGATGATAAAAAAATCATCAAACAGCACGCGGGCACAAACATACCACATGAGAGACAAAATGGTATTTCCAAGCGTCGCTTAGACTTAAAATGAACAGAAATGTCATAAAAGGCATAAAATTTAGACTCCTTGTTATATAGGGAAAAAATTATTTATCAATGTCAAATAAAGCATAAAATCTAAGCACAGTGTTAAATAAGGAGTTCTCTCTAGATATAACGGAAGTTTAGTTTGACCTTCTCCTGTTGATGACAAAAAATATATATTCACGCGGTCCCTCTCCAGCAGCTAGCAGCCATGCTCATCCATGACCACATTTTAGCAAGTCGTCATTTCATTAGCAAGTTCCCTTGATGTTAGTAAAATACCAAAAGAAACAACCACAGCGCGCGCGGATAACTACAGCTCCTATTATTTTCCTTATCCCGTCGACTTAAATTTCCCCATGTGCGCACGATAATGCAGTACTCCCTCTCTCTCAGTTTACAGGGCATGCATGTACCCTTAGATTGTCAATTTGACCAACCTAATACAAATCATATATTACAAAAAATATACCAATATAAACTTTAGGTGTTCTATTTTCAAATGGATTAATTTTTGTGTTATATAATTTATATTAGGTTGATAAAATTGACCTCCTAGGTATACGCGTAGGACTTGTAAACTGAGATGAAGGTAGTACATTTTTTTTTCAAAGTCGACCAACCTGTTGCGAACATTGAACCGAAATTGTAGTTACTCAGTCCAAGTATCACAGCGGTACGTCGCCGAAGGGGTCATAAGTCGTAACAAGAAACCAGCAAGTTCTTGCAAATCGAGAGGCCACTTGCGCATGCAAACAGGCAGCAGCAGCGCGAGGTCGGTGTGGGCAGCAGATAAGCGTGGGGACGAGAGCAAGTGGGCGAGTTCACGGCCTCATAGATGGCCGACCCTGTTTCCCGGGCTGTACTCCTTGGACCAGAAGAAATATTTTCTCTGCCTAGCGCCACAACATGGCCGTGCAACTAATGCAAGTGGGAATTACGAGGCAGGACCGTATCGATGAGCGCTCTATGGATAAAAGTTTCCTGCTACTAGTATGTAGTACTAGCTAGTTTTGGATAAACTGTCGAACAAATTTAACTAACGAGACCGACTGCGGCGGAAGAAAAAATTATATACTTGAAAACTTTCTTTAAATACAAATTCATTGGTATAACTTTTGCTCCCGCCGCAATTAATCTTGTTGGTTAAATTTATGATCAAAGTTGAAGCACAAAAATAAAGTGGTGCAGAAGATAAGTAAATTTGGAATGGAGGGAGTAGTTTTCATTTGCTGGACTTATCTCTATTATTATATCTATATCTATATCTTTCTATATCTATCTATACCTACTAATTAATAAAACAATGTGATATTTTTAGTTTCGTCCTGCTTAGATGGTTTTGTATTCAAAATACTAGAAGAACGCTCGTACGTTGTAACGGGGACACATTAACTTTTAAGAGTTCAATATTAATATTCTTATACATATCAAGTGACATCGATGACCTTTTTTACCATCAAATTCTCACACACACACACACTCTCCCTCCCTCTTCCTCACTCTCTCCCCCCCTCTCCCTCTCTAACACACACATACACACACATATCCATCTTTTGGGTACGGGACCATAATCCATCTATTTCACACACACACACTAGTGCATAACAATATGGATTGTGTGTATTATATTTGCCACCACAATTGAGGGAATTAATTTCATGTAAATCAGCCAACCACAGCTCCAAGAATACGTTGTCCAGGTCGGTGTCGGCGTCGGCGTCGGCGCTGTCCAGCAGACCTGAGCCCGCTTCCAAATCGTCTCTGGCGGCCACCACGCCGGGTCCTTCAAGTGCCACTTCCATCGCACCAACTCGGGGCCACGGCCACGGCGAGGCAAGGAAGCCGCCCTTCTTCGCCCCTTCACGGCGCGGCCAGCGGTGCCTTGACACCGCCGCCGTCCTCGTCCTCCGGCACCGTCGCGACCCAGTGACGCAACCCAAGCATCGGCCTCGAGAATCAAGAACGCTCGACAACGGAGAGGAAAGGGAAGATCATATACATGTCATAAGAAGAGAGTTTATTTACTGCTCCCTCGATGTATTGTTTCCTTTTGTTTGAAGATTGATTTTCATCCGTGAGTTAAGTTAAGGTTAATGTGATTGAGCAATTTTTCTGAAAATCAAATATTTGTTTTCTAATTAATGTGATTAAGTGATTTAAGGTAAGGTTAATTAATTTAGATTTGATCTTTAGAGATTGTTCGTGATTGATTCTATATTACTAAATAACTTGTGCCAGTATAGAAAGTTCTGATCTGTTCAAATTTCTTTCGTTGTGTGAGAGGGTGACGCGAAAATAAACCGATGAAGTAAGGGGAAGGGACGGGAAAAAACCAACAAAGATGGGGCGAAAAGAAAAACCTGAAAGCGAGACTACCAACTGCTGCTTTATTGAAAGTAGAAATATATATGAGAAGGTACTAATTTGAGGTGCTTCGTAACTTCGTATCGGTGCTTTCAGATCGAGGCTGTGTCTTGCTCCACCGGTACTTACTAGGCCAGGAGCCAAGCAAGCAAGTGGGCCTTCCAATAAAAATTTTCTTGTGGGCTAGGAGTATATGGGTGGGCTTTCAGAATATTAAAATATTACTATGGTTGTTCAATCTCACGACCAGCTAACTATACCAAAATTCCCTCAAAAAAAAAAGCTAACTATACCAAACATTTCTAGAGAAAAAACTAACTATACCAAACAAAAAACAACGTAGCCAGAGCTATCTGATGATTATGCTTGTCTAAAAAAAAGCTAATGACTATGTGAGAAAGTGGTCTGTTTGCCAATAAAATAGTCCCACCTTGCTTTTTAACACAAAATCTGACCAATTTATATAATTGCGTGAGGTGCATGGACAAACAACGAGCCGCTTGGAGAAGCAACAAATAAATGGTAATCCGCAAGAATTAACTTGGATTGTGGGTTGCATGAGATAAATAGAGGAGGGCACAAAAATCCTAGGGTTTCCGCTGCCTCCCGCCGCGTAGCAGCCATGCTGCCTTGTCTACTGTGGATTCCGGTCCTTGCCAGCGGAAGGGCTTTGTTTTTAGGTATTTTCTTAGTTTTGGTAGAGTTCATGTCCTACTCAGAAAGACGGGGCGATAGCGGCTTCCTAAAGATCCCGCCATGATGATATTTCTAGCATCATCGAAGGACGTATAGGTTTTTCTTCGACGGATATCGTGGGATTCGGTCGGCGTTTGTCTTTCGTGGATCAACTTGGATCCGCTCTTGGTTTGTCTATGTCAGTGTGTCTACAAGTTGAATTCTTCCGATCTACGATTCTCTTTATTGGCGGCAGTTGTTGTTCCAGTGGTTGTAGTCGATGCTAGATGGTCTATGGACCTGGATATATATAACTTAATTGGGATTGTGGGATGTGTCTGAGATACAAGATTTCATGGGATTGTGAGAAAGAAAAATATTTAAAGATGCCCTCGTGCCACTTTGGTGAACTTTTCGATGGAAACATATTAATTTACTTTTCCGTTCTAACGCACGGGCATTTGTGCTAGTACTTTAAAAAGTGCAGCGCTCATTTTCCTTTCAGACCGCTTCGTGAGCCGGTTCTTTCCCCTATGATCACATCCTTTCATTGATTTTTTTTTCGTCCAACCGGTTTTTTTAGTCCCAACACACCTTTTTGTTGCTTATTCCCCGTACGCTAATCAACCACCATAATTTACTTATCTTCTGCACCACTTTCACTTTAATTTACTTATCAAACATTTATTTACATACTAGAATATTTATATCTGTTGTAACGCACGGTCATTGTCATAGGCAGTTAAAATATGGCTGCTAAACAATCATCGCCGTTATATGTTACGTATACAAGCCACTAGAATTTGTATATGTGATAAGCGTTCAAAACTGATTTGTAGCATTATATTCATCGACAACTTTTTGCTCAAATGCCTATATTCACATTTAACGAGTTCATAGAGAACGGTATGGGAAAGTTGTGAATGTGCACCATGGCTGGTGCACCTTCTATCTAGGTCGTATGTGTTTGTGTTGAGATCCGTGTGTATAACTTTCTTTCTTTTTTGTTTTTTTAGACGAAGAAACATTTGAATATGAAACTTTGCAGGTCAATGCCACATGGGTATTGCAATGTGCATAAATGTTTCCTAATTTTTGGTGCATCGAAAATATCTATAATAATAAATTATAACAATTTAGATATTTTTGTCGCACAAAAAATATTTGTTACCTTTTCTGCAGAGTGTAGTATTTGCGTGTTGTTGAGTTGCTAAGTTTGACTTTCGATGTTGCTCTGTATGGAAGAAACAAATGGTGAAATTCTATAGTGATAGAGCACGTATCTTCATGCAAAGTTGAATGGCCTAGATAGAAGGTGTAGGTACATGGGAGCATAAAAAAATCCACACTCTTATGAGAAATGTAACATCTTGTTTCACACTTTCATTTGAGTTGTCGTCCCGACATTCTTATTGTTAGCGTGCACTATCTTTTGAGTCTGTCATCCCAACATACTTATTGTTAGCTATGAGTTTGAACCTATCTGCACAACGACTTTGGTTAATTGTCTGATGTGTTGAAAAGTGAAATTAGACATTGATTGATATGTGTTTTCTCGATAAAGGGTGGGTTTTATCGACTCAAAATAGAACATCAAGAGTATACAGACACAATGAACACACATCGTTCTTTGCATAGTTAGGATGCAGAACCAACACCAACACGCACACATAAAAACACGTGGATAAATAGCAAAGTTGACGTGGAATTATCACAGCAGATGTTCTAGCGGAAGGACTTAGTCGTGGAGCCATCGCAACTAGGTTAGCTTAAAGGGGTTAACCGGGACAAAGGACATAGGGAGTTTATAGTGGTCCGGCCCCTTGCCGTGAAGGTAAAAGCCTAATCCAGTTTGAGGTGGTATTGCTAGGGTTTCGATCACCAGGGAGCGAATACGCTTGACCTAGTTCTCGATTTGTTGTTTCCTGTCCCTGAACCGCCGCTGGGTCGTCCCTTTATATACACAGGTTGACGCCCAGCGGCTTACAGAGTCCCGGCCGGCTCATATACAACGTGTCCGACTCAGTGACTAACTAATATTTCCTTACAGCACAAGTCATACATACGATGGTTTATCCTCTTGGGCCGTAAATCGCCTCTGAGTATTGAGCCGCCAATGGGCTTGCCATAACCCGTTGTCTTCATTGACAAGTCACCAGTGGTATAACCCGACCCCTCCTGGGCGGTTCATACCCAGTAGTTATATCTTCAACATTAGGCCCAGGTTGATTTGAACTTGTTCATTTCAATCTTCAATACCTGACTTGTCCAAAATCCTGCCTCTCTTTGTTTGATAAACGTTTTTTTGTAAACCGCCAAGACGTCAGCTTGCATAATCTTTTCAAATCGCCGTGACATCATCTCGCATTAATTTCGCACAATGCCTAGTACATCTTAATAGATCCTTATCTTTAATAACCATCCCGAAAATTGAGGCGTCCGAGCTGCTATATAATCATTCTTTGGCCTCCTCGATTCTCGCGCCCACCTGTTATCCATTTCCTTATAAATAGGTCAGGCAGCCTTTTCACTCTCCCCCCTTGCCTTCTCGTCTTCAACCTCTCTCTTTCTCGCGACGCATCTGCATACCTGAGCACCGCCGCCGACCTCGTCAACTTTCTCGACCCCGGCTGCTGCATCGACCTGAACGAAACCAGAGAACTGTGGCGCCTCTCAGTTGCTCAGCAGACCCAGTAAGTACCTCATCCTCCCCACTGAGATAGGAGTTCATCATTGTTCTTAGGAGTTCATCATTGTTCTTCACCATACCTCTGTTTAATCCTTATTTTGATCCGAAGATAGTGTTTAAAACATGCGGAATCTGTTTTTGTACTTTCTCTTAATCACCGAATATGCTTCTCAGATGCAGAAATCTTGCCAATATGCTAGTTCCTTAACTCTAGCGGTACTAGGTTTTGATTTTACTATCTTTTCCGAACAGCGTCAGATCCAAAATTGACTGCACCAATCTGTAAAACCTGTTTATCCAATACTTAGTAGAATTCACCCTTGATAGATCTTAAGTATTAGTACCGTCATGGCGGCTTATATCACCAGATATAACTAGTCATATGACATTAGGCCCCGTTTAGGCTGCCGATGTGAATATATGCTGCAGTGTTCATCTTCGGCTTAACAAATCAACTTAAACCAGCAATATTTCTCTCTTTTTAGGCTTCTCCCTTACGATGCCAAAGACAGTTACCTCACGCAATTGGGTTCCCTCCATTGTCACCGAAAACATGCTCGAGGACTTTGTCAAAATCGGCTTTTTACCAGCAAAAAGCATCATGCACTGGCGCGCTCCCAAACCAGACGAAGAAAGACCTCAGCCGCAGGACGGTGAGGTCATTGTTTTCACTGATCACATGAATCGGGGCTTCTCACCACCCGGATCCAAATTTTTTTGGGATGTACTGCATTTCTTTCAACTTCATCCTCAAGACATCGGACCCAATTCCATGTCAAATATCTGCAATTTTCAAGTCTTCTGCGAAGTATACCTTCAAGAGGAACCTAGTGTTGAATTCTTTAGGGAATATTTTTATCTAAACCGGCAGAACGAGTTTACTAATGGACCCAACTTAGGACTTGGCGGGGTCTCAATTCAACGGAGAAGAGATGCTATCTTCCCCTATGCTCACCTGCCAAGTCACTCCAAAGATTGGAACCAAACATGGTTCTACTGTAAAGACACTTCTCCAGCTGATGAGAATCCACTGCCGGGTTATCGTGTCCAGCGGCTCAACCCGAAACATCATCATCCTGATCGGCTTACCACTGCTGAACACGCAAAACTTGCACCTACCTTTTCAATGGTCAGGGCCCTGCTGGGAAATGGGTTAACTGGTATTGACTTGGTTCGATGCTGGGTAGCTTGGCGGATCATACCCCTGAGCCGTCGGTCCGGCTTAATGTGATACGGGTGATACAAAAGATCCACTGCACTACTGCTCCACGCGTTTAACTGATAACGCAATCAATGAGATGACAAAGACCCTTCTCAACGAGAGCCTGGAAAGCTACAGCAAAGTGGGATTAAACCCTTTCTGCACACTTAACCCGCCACCAGTCGCGAGTCTCCAAATCATTCATTTTACCTTATTATTCACATGTTCTATTAACTTAGCCTTGATAATCTTCACAGGCTGGATCTGCTTTTTGAAAAAATAAGTATGATCACGAAGCTGCCAAGAAGGCCAGGGCCAAAGCAAAAGCCGCCAAGAAAAATAAGAAGAAATCAAGCACTTCCGAGATGTTAGAACTGGATGACAACACTGAGTTGGAGGTAGCCCTTGATTCCCTTGGCTCCTTTTTCAACTATCTTATTGACACTGATTATCATCAGGATGACAGGAGGGCAGTCAAGCGGGCGATGAAGAGGTAACTATTATTTCCTCCGACTCAGAGCCTTTGCCAAGACAGAAAATTCGACGGGTAACCCGGCAAGTAAGCTTTTCTCACCCGTTAGCTTATTTGGATCCCCACTTTCTTTTGGAGCAACAACAGCATGAGAAATGATGACAAACTCGGACCAGCGGAGGTGGAGAATTATCCTCCGGCTTACCAAATACTCCAGCACCGCGGAAACGTCGAAACGAAGTCCCTCCAAATTTAAAATCTTTTTATCTTCTGGCGGGTCTTATTCGTCGGCCACTTAATTCTTCCAATTCAAACTATCAGGGGACTTCTCGTTCCTCTTCTGGCGACTCATCGCAGACCCATCTGCCGGCTTTCAAGACTGCCCCTGGGTAACACTTTTATTTCCTACTGGTTTGCAGGGGACTTCTCGTTCCTCTTCTGGCGACTCATCGCAGACCCATCTGCCGGCTTTCAAGACTGCCCCTGGGTAACACTTTTATTTCCTACTGGTTTGTACTTTTATATTTGTACTAACCTCCCACAATCCTGGCTGTGGAAAGGCAAAGCCTAGTAAGAAAGCAAAGGTGGTCAAGCCGGTTGAAGACCCCAAAGTCCCTGAACTGGAGCAACAGAATCTGGTGTCCTAGGCTTCTGTGCAACACCCAGACGAACGTGTCAATAATCTGCCACCAGAAACTCCTGACCTCTCCACTGATCATATAACCGTCGACCCTTTGAATACTGAGCCGACAAGCCCATTTAAACCGCCGGAAACACATGTTGAAGATGTTGTGATCACTGGCACCAGCTTCCGAGAACCGAGAAATCCTACTGTCTTGGCCAAGCACTCTGCCAAAGAGGAACTCACCGAAAAGCGAAAAGTGAGATTTGACATCACCAACTATTCTCAATTGAGAACCAACGAAGTACTCTCTGGTTATCTCAACCAAGTACACACTAGCCGCGATCTTGAAATTGACATGGTGAAACAAATGCATCAGAAATATGAGGTATGAACTCCTGCTTTATAAGTTATGCATACCCCGTGAGCCCCCAAGTCTACAGAGTATAATAGAATGGAATATGCTATAGACTTAGAATAGCCATGAATATAATGAACATCCTTGGTAGAATCCCTCAAGGTCCGGCTTTCACTGTCAGGGTTAAACCGGGTCTTCAACTTACTACTGATTAACATTGCAGTTGTAGCCCCCAAGGGCCGGTTTAATCAGCAGGAATGAACCGGGAATGCTCATCATTGTTCATAAATCAAAAATCACTTGTGTAGCCCCCATGAACCGGATGTGGTCATCTTTAGCATAGCAGGGTCATCATAGAATTGTACTGAAACGCGAGCAATATGCATTAGCCCCCAAGTGCCAAGTGCTATTGCTTGCAAAGGAGTTGGGACTTATTCATATGTACCGTTGTATAAATAATTTTTCTGTACCCATTAGCCCCCAAGTGCCAAGCGTTGTTGCTTGCAAAAGGCTTGGGAATTTTATTCCTGTGACCCGAATGTGAATATGTATTCAAATCTATTCATATACAGGACGCCACTGCTCAACTTCAATCGCAATTGGCCGATGTGAAAACCCAACTGGAACATCAAGAATCTGAGACCCGGAAGGCCGACTCAAAATTCAAATTTAGCCTGGATGAAAAAGAAAAGCTGAAGACCAGTTTCAACACTAAAAGAACCGCCTGGACTGAAGAGAGAACCGCTCTTATACAACGGGCTGAAAAAGCTGAAGCTTCTCTTCAAGAGATGACCACCGAACTTACTGGCTTAAAACGCCATATATCCCAGATGGTCTCTGCTATCTTTGGTAAGTAACATTGCCAGTATCATAACCGAGTCTTATCTTTCATGTTGCAAACCGTCTCTAATTGACCCTCAATTGTTATACAGGTTCCAGGAGTAGTAACCTTGGTCAAGAGATGCTTGTGAATCTCAAAGCCGTATACACGCTTGTTGAACAGATCTATACTGGAACTCAGTGCACGCTGGCCACTATCTCCCCAACCAATCAAGCGCCTACTCTTATGATTGACGCTTTGAAAAAACTTTCCGTTCTACTCACTAGGATTGAAGAGATAAATCGGTCGGCTGCAAGAGCCGATGCCGTGACGGCTTTGAGCCGGGCCAAGGCATGGCAAGCGCTAGACCCGGCCGAGCTAGCCACTGGGTGCCCAAGCTTTAAAGAAGATGACACGCCCTTTGATAAGAAAGACTTTGCTGCCTGCATGAAGGAGATACGTCCACTGGCCAGTCTGATGGCTGATGAAATGGATCTGTCAAAATACCAGGTGGCTTATAATTTGGAGAACCAGAAGATGCCCACGCCGGCTTACAAAGTGATGGACCTGATTCCTCCAATTCGTAAGCATACTTTCGCCCCTGAAGTTGATCCGTCCGAACTTATAGATGACTAAGCTGAATTCCAAGCCTTGTGTGGCATTGACTGGTCATCCCCAAACTTCCCGACGACGGAGGAGGACGAAGAACCAGCGAGGGATGATCCAGAAGCTTCAAGCCATCAATACCAAGAAAATTGATCCGCTGGGCGGTTCATATTTCATATTTGATCTTCTGAAAAACACTTGATCATCTGGGCTCGCTGAGCCATGTAATAGTTTAGTGAAAACCATGATATGTCGTGCCATTGTGCATGTTTTATGCTTGCTTCTGGAAATAGGACGAGGGCTTATCCTTTTATCAAAAAGATTGTGTGCTAGAAACCATGTCATCTCATAGTATCCTGTGATATTTTTGGTCATACCGCCGGTTCATCATATGCCTGGTGTTTCAAACCGAGCAGGGGTTATATAAGCTATGTTCTGTGAATCAAGGAGCTCCCAAGGTATGTATTTTGAACCGTCAAGGCCGGGTACCTATGTTTGAGTTGTGCTTTGCAGCAGAATCTCTTTGGTCCCTGTAACCCGGGCATTAAACCTCCAAGTAGGTCAGAGCTATGCTCATAGGAAGATAGAATTTTGGCTTGATAGCCGGATTACTAAAGTAATCAGAGCTATGCTCATATAATATTTGGCTTGGTAGCTGGATTACTAAAGTAATCAGAGCTGTGCTCATACGAAGCTACAATATAGGCTTGATAGCCAGATTACCGAGGTAATCAGAGCTATGCTCTTATGATATGGGCTTGATAGCCAGATTACCAAGGGAATCAGAGCTATGCTCTTATGATATGTGCTTGATAGCCGGATTACCGAAGCAATCAGAGCTATGCTCTTATAATATGGGCTTGATAGCCGGATTACCGAAGCAATCAGAGCTATGCTCATAATATGGGCTTGATAGCCGGATTAAAAGCAATCAGAGCTATGCGCTTATAATATGGGCTTGATAGCCGGATTACCGAAGCAATCAAAGCTATGCTCTTATAATATGGGCTTGATAGCCGGATTACTGATACGTCTCCAACGTATCTATAATTTATGAAGTATTCATGCTATTATATTATCTGTTTTGGATGTTTATGGGCATTATTAAACACTTTTATATTATTTTTGGGACTAACCTATTAACCCAGAGCCCAGTGCCAGTTCCTGTTTTTTCCCTTGTTTCAGTGTTTCGCACAAAAGGAATATCAAACGGAGTCCAAACGGAATGAAACCTTCGGGAGAGTTATTTTTGGAACGGAAGCAATTCAGAAGACTTGGAGTTTACGTAAGGGAAGCAACGGGGAAGGCACGAGGCAGGGGGGAGCGCCCACCCCCCTGGGCGCGCCCTCCACCCTCGTGGGCCCCTCGTGGCTCCCCTGACCGACTTCTTTCGCCTATATATATCAATATACCCTAAAACCTTCGGGGAACAGAATAGATTGGGAGTTCCGCCGCCGCAAGCCTCTGTAGCCACCAAAAACCAATTGGGACCCTATTAGGCACCTGCCGAGGCGATCCCTCACCGGTGGCCATCTACATCATCTCGGCGCTCTCCATGTCGAGGAGGGAGTAGTTCACCCTCGGGGCTGAGGGTATGTAACAGTAGCTATGTGTTTGATCTCTCTCTCTCTCTCTCTCTCTCTCTCTCTCTCTCTCTCTCGTGTTCTTGAGGTGGTACGATCTTGATGTATCGCGAGCTTTTCTATTATAGTTGGATCTTATGATGTTTCTCCCCCTCTACTCTCTTGTAATGGATTGAGTTTTCCTTTGAAGTTATCTTATAGGATTGAGTCTTTAAGGATTTGAGAACACTTGATGTATGACTTGCCGCGCGTATCTGTGGTGACAATGGGATATCACGTGATCCACTTGATGTATGTTTTGGTGATCAACTTGCGGGTTCCGCCCATGAACCTATGCATAGGGGTTGGCACACGTTTTCGTCTTGACTCTCCGGTAGAAACTTTGGGGCACTCTTTGAAGTTCTTTGTGTTGGTTTGAATAGATGAATCTGAGATTGTGTGATGCATATCGTATAATTATACCCATGGATACTTGAGGTGACATTGGAGTATCTAGGTGACATTAGGGTTTTGGTTGATTTGTGTCTTAAGGTGTTATTCTAGTACGAACTCTTGAATAGATCGATCCGAAAGAATAACTTTGAGGTGGTTTCATACCCTACAATAATCTCTTCATTTGTTCTCCGCTATTAGTGACTTTGGAGTGACTCTTTGTTGCATGTTGAGGGATAGTTATGTGATCCAATTATGTTATTATTGTTGAGAGAACTTGCACTAGTGAAAGTATGAACCCTAGGCCTTGTTTCAACACATTGCAGTACCGCTTATGCTCACTTTTATCATTAGTTACCTTGCTGTTTTTATATTTTCAGATTACAAAAACCAATATCTACCATCCATATTGCACTTGTATCACCATCTCTTCGCCGAACTAGCGCATCTATACAATTTACCATTGTATTGGGTGTGTTGGAGACACAAGAGACTCTTTGTTATTTGGTTGCATGGTTGTTTTAGAGAGACCATCTTCATCCTATGCCTCCCACGGATTGATAAACCTTAGGTCATCCACTTGAGGGAAATTTGCTACTGTCCTACAAACCTTTGGACTTGGAGGCCCAACAACGTGTACAAGAAGAAGGTTGCGTAGTAGACATCAAGCTCTTTTCTGGCGCCATTGCCGGTGAGGTGAGTGCTTGAAGGTATATCTTTAGATCTTGCAATCGAATCTTTTAGTTTCTTGTTTTATCACTAGTTTAATTTATAAAAGAAAACTACAAAAAAATGGAATTGAGTTTGTCTCATACGCTTCATCTTTTTAATATCTTTCGTGAGAATGATGGAAAGGAAAATTGTGCGCAAGTACTAGAAGAAGAATTACATAGAATTCTTGGCATAAAATATGTGAATGATGAGCATGGTTGCAATGTTGTTAGTATGAATTCCTTGAATATCCATGATGCTAATGATATGCAAAGCCACAAGCTTGGGGAAGCTATGTTTGATGAAGATGATATTTTTTGTCCCCCAAGTTTTGATGAGCAAATTTATTATTATGATAGCATGCCTCCTATTTATGATGATTATATTGATGAAAGTGGGTTTGGAAGAGTGTCAACTTTAGGAAGTAATGATCCCACTATTTTTGGAGGGTGTTGAATCTTATTGTGATAATTATGAAAGTGGATTTGGAGAGGTCATGACTTTATTTAGTAATGATTCCACTATCTTGGAAAAGGTTTCAATCGATTATGATGAGAACAAACTTGCTACTTATGATGATTATTGTGATGAAACTTATGCTATAAAAAGTAGTGATGATTATATTTATAAAACTTGTCATGATTATGATTACCTTTTTCCTGAACATTACTCTTTTAATGTAGAAACAATTTATAGTATTCAAGTCTCTTATGATACTCCCACTATCCCGAATGAGAAGAATTTTGCTTATGTGGAGAGTAGTAAATTTTCTATGCTTGTAGATCATGAAAAGAATGATTTAGGTGCTGGTTATATTGTTGAATTCATTCATGATGCTACTGAAAATTGTTATGAGGGAGGAATATATGCTTGTAGGAATTGCAATAATATCAAGTTTCCTCTCTATGTGCTTAAAGTTTTCAAGTTATGCTTGTTTTGCCTTCCTATGCTAGTTGATTATTGTTCTCATAAGTTGTTTGCTCACAAAATCCCTATGCATAGGAAGTTGGTTAGACTTAAATGTGCTAGTCATATTCTTCATGATGCTTTCCTTATGTTTCAATTCTTATCTTTTATGTGAGCATCATTGGAATCATCATGCCTAGCTAGGGGCGTTAAACATTAGCGCTTGTTGGGAGGCAACCCAATTTTATTTTTGTTCCTTGCTTCTTGTTCCTGTTTAGGAATAAATAATCCATCTAGCTTCTGTTTAGATGTGGTTTTATGTTTTAATTAGTGTTTGTGCCAAGTTAAACCTATAGGATCTTCTGGGATGATAGTTATTTGATCTTGCTGAAAATTCCAGAAACTTTCTGTTCACGAAAACAATTGTTAAAAATCACAAGAACGTGATAAAATATTGATTTAAATTTCAGAAGATCAATAAACAAATTATTTAGGTCTTACTATTTTGGTAGAATTTTTGGAGTTCCAGAAGTTTGCGCTAGTTACAGATTACTACAGACTGTTCTGTTTTTGACAGATTCTGTTTTTCGTGTGTAGTTTGCTTATTTTGATGAATCTATGGCTAGTAAAATAGTTTATAAACCGTAGAGAAGTTGGAATACAGTAGATTTAACATCAATAAAAATAAATAATGAGTTCATTACAGTACCTTGAAGTGGTGTTTTGTTTTCTTTCGCTAACGGAGCTCACGAGATTTTCTGTTAAGTTTTGTGTTGTGAAGTTTTCAAGTTTTGGTGAGGATTCAATGGACTATGGAATAAGGAGTGGCAAGAGCCTAAGCTTGGGGTTTCCCAAGTCACCCCAAGGTAATATTCAAGGATAACCAAGAGCCTAAGCTTGGGGATGCCCCGGAAGGCATCCCCTCTTTCGTCTTCGTTCATCCGTAACTTTACTTAGAGCTATATTTTTATTCACCACATGATATGTGTTTTGCTTGGAGCGTCATTTTATTTTCTTTTGTTTTGCTTGATGCTTGAATAAAATACCAAGATCTGAAATTCTTAAATGTTAGAGAGTCTTCACATAGTTTCATACTTATTCGACTACTCATTGATCTTCGCTTATATCTTTTTGGAGTAGTTTTGTCATTTGCTCTAGTGCTTCACTTATATCCTTTTAGAGCGCGAAGGTAGTTTTATTTTGAATAAATAGATGAACTCTCATGCTTCACTTATATTATTTTGCGAGTCTTAAACAGCATGGTAATTTGCTTTAATTATGAAATTAATCTCCCATATTGAGTCCATTGAATATCATGAGAAGTTAGATACTTGATAAGTGTTTTGAGATATAAAGGTGGTAATATTAGAGTCTGCTAGTTGAATAATTGTGAAATTGATAAATACTTGTGTTAAAGTTGGCAAGTCCTGTAGCATGCACGTATGGTAAAAGTTGTGTAACAATTTTGACACATAGGTGTTCTTTTATTGCTTTCCTTATGAGTGGCGATCAGGGACGAGCGATGGTCTTTTCCTACCATTCTATCCCTCTAGGGGCATGCGTACTAGTACTTTGCTTCGAGGGCTAATAAAATTTTGCAATAAGTATATGAGTTCTTTATGACTAATGTGAGTCCATGGATTATACGCACTCTCAACCTTCCACAATTTTCTAGCCTCTACGGTACCGCGCATTGCCCTTTCTCACATTGAGAGTTGGTGCAAACTTCGCCGGTGCATCCAAACCCCGTGATACGATACGCTCTATCACATATAAACCTCCTTATATCTTCCTCAAAACAGCCACCATACCTACCTATTATGGCATTTCCATAGCCATTCCGAGATATATTGCCATGCAACTTTCCACCGTTCCGTTTATTATGACACGCTCCATCATTGTCATATTGCTTTGCATGATCATGTAGTTGACATCGTATTTGTGGCAAAGCCACCGTTCATAATTCTTTCATACATGTCACTCATGAGTCATTGCACATCCCAAAGACAAAGACCGGAGGCATTCATATAGAGTCATATTTTGTTCTAAGTATCGAGTTGTAATTCTTGAGTTGTAAGTAAATAAAAGTGTGATGATCATCATTATTAGAGCATTGTCCCAGTGAGGAAAGGATGATGGAGACTATGATTCCCCCACAAGTCGGGATGAGACGCCGGACTAAAAAAAGGGAGAATAGGCCAAAAAAAATGAGAGAAAAAGAGAGAAGGGACAATGCTACTATCCTTTTACCACACTTGTGCTTCAAAGTAGCACCATGATCTTCATGATAGAGAGTCTCCTATGTTGTCACTTTCATATACTAGTGGGAATTTTTCATTATAGAACTTGGCTTGTATATTCTAATGATGGGCTTCCTCAAAATGCCCTAGGTCTTCATGAGCAAGCAAGTTGGATGCACACCCACTTAGTTTATTTTGTTGATCTTTCATATATTTATAGCTCTAGTGCATCCGTTGCATGGCAATCCCTACTCCTTGAATTGACATCAATTGATGGGCATCTACATAGCCTATTGATTAGCCGCGTCAATGTGAGACTTTCTACCTTTTTGTCTTCTCTCATAACCCCCATCATTATACTTTACTCCACCCATAGTGCTATATCCATGGCTTGCGCTCATGTATTGCGTAAGAGTTGAAAAGGTCAAGCGTGTTAAAAGTATGAACCAATTGCTCGGCTTGTCATCGGGGTTATGCATGATGAGAACGTTTGTGTGACAATATTGAAACATGGCCTAACTATATGATTTTGTAGGGATAAGCTTTCTTTGGTTATGTTATTTTGATAAGACATAATTGCTTGATTGGCATGCTTGAAGTATTATTGTTTTTATGCAACATTAAACTTTTATCTTGAATCTTTCGGATCTAAATATTCATGCCACAATAAAAAGATTAACATTGAGAATTGTGCACCTGTTAGCATTCACACTTCATAAATTCTTTCTTTTATCATTTACCTACTCGAGGACGAGCAGGAATTAAGCTTGGGGATGCTGATACGTCTCCAAAGAATCTATAATTTATGAAGTATTCATGCTATTATATTATCTGTTTTGGATGTTTATGGGCTTTATTAAACACTTTTATATTATTTTTGGGACTAACCTATTAACCTAGAGCCCAGTGCCAGTTCCTGTTTTTTCCTTATTTCGGTGTTTCGCAGAAAAGGAATATCAAACGGAGTCCAAATGGGATGAAACCTTCGGGAGAGTTATTTTTGGAACGGAATCAATCCAGAAGACTTAGAGTTTACGTAAGGGAAGCAACGAGGAAGGCACGAGCCAGGGGGCGCGCCCTCCACCCTCGTGGGCCCCTCGTGGCTCCCCTGACCGACTTCTTTCGCCTATATATATATCAATATACCCTAAAACCAAAAAAAGGAGAATCGTCCTGTAAAAATTGAAGATGGAGCTCTCCTCTCCCACCTCCACCTCCACCACCCAA
Source organism: Aegilops bicornis (assembly GCA_021605145.1). NCBI lineage: Eukaryota > Viridiplantae > Streptophyta > Magnoliopsida > Poales > Poaceae > Aegilops > Aegilops bicornis. The sequence continues at coordinate 435,446,658 of CM038672.1, read as the reverse complement.
CCAGGGAGATCTCTACCCTAGTTGCTCATGGAAGGCCTTCTACACTGGGATTTCTCGCCCGGCCTTGTGGTTGCGTCTCAGGTGTGTCGTCGTTTTGGATCTCCTGTTCACTTCTCCCCTTCTAGATCGACCAAGGAGTTCTTCTTGGTTGTCTTCTTCTTGTCGGCTTCTTTCTCTCTTTCCGAAGAATCGGTAGCCATTGCACTTCAATGTTGCATTGATGGTCTCCCTTCCGGTCTCAACGTGCACCATCTTCATGGAAGATCCTACCGGTTTTCTGTTGCTTCTAAACGGGTGGGACATTTCATTTACGGGCTTAAAGATCGAGTTTGGCCAGACTTCATATGTCATTTTCAACTCTTTCGTCCGGATGCCACGCGATCAAATCATTTAGACAATTTTTGGCATTCAGATGTTCATAGTCCCGAGGTGGCCTCCCGATCACCGGTTGCTATCAGGTCCAAACTTCCGTTCTTGCAAGGTGAGCTGCATCATACTGATGCCTCTAAGGCAGAACTGCAAAATTTTGGTTTTCTCTCACCGTCAACAATGGCTACCCGGCCGGAACCCTCATCTTAAAAAATTTCTCCGGCCAAGGACCATTCTGCTATCTTGGCTAACCAAAATTCAAACATTATTGGTAAGGAGCCATCTTTGGAGCTGATTACACCATCATTAATGCCGAATATTACTTTTGGGAGCCTTCCATCAACTCATAATGACAGAGTTATGACCAATAAGGCAAGATTTGAAGGTTGTCTGTAACAAACCAAAATTCTAAATTTTTGAATGTTATAAACAAATAGATAGTTTTGATTGATTGTTTGATTGATTGACTGTAAGTGAGTGAATTTTAAACTTTTTGAAAGTTAAATGAGAGGGAATAAAAGGACTTTCCCAAACTTTCAATTTTGCTTTTATGCTCTCCGTGAATTCAAATTCTTTTCACCACAAAACCCTGGAGAGAAGATGACATGACTTCTTCCATTTATTTAAATGACAAGGGGTGTTGAAAATATTTGAATTTCATTTGGAAAATATTTCCAATTCTGAAACTTTATGCAACTCAATGATTTTCACGAACGAAGATAAAATGACTTCTTCAAAACATATGAAATATGAGTTGGGAGTTTCAAAGAATTAAATTCAAAGTTCTTTTGAATTTATTTTCAATTTGGAGTTATTTGAGTTTTATTCAAATTATTTTTCTCCAAAAATAAAATATATGGAAAATAGGGTAACATGATTCCCTACATCAGAAAATTGGAGAGAAATTAATTTGAAGTCATTCTAGTATTTTTAAAATGATTTTAAGTGGATTTTATTAGAGCAGTAGCACTCTTTGAATTATCTGAATTTGTGTGGATTTTATTTGGCATTATAAAAATGTCCAGGTTGTAGAAAATCTTTTTCTGCAAATTTTGATATATTATATGCCTATATAATATTTTTATTTCTTTTGTTTTTATTTTTGTTTGTACATTGTATTAAAAAAGACTTTACAATTTGGGCGGCCCATTGACTAGCCCGGCCACGCCCATTGCCCAGCGCTCGTCCCGAGCTCGGACGAGTCCCGAGCCACGCCGCCGTCGCCGTCGCCGCCCGGCCTCCGCCGCCTCCGCCTCACGCCCCCCGCCCCTGCCCCCCTTAAATCGGAGCCGGGCCCGTTTCTCTCCTTCCGCCGCCGGTGAGATCCGCACCACTTGCGCCGCCGCCGAACTCCAGCTTGCCGCGCCCGCCTCTCCGTCGACCCTCGTCGACACCACCATGCACTTTCGCGGCTCCACGCCGCCCCTCGAGCTACTCACGGGAACCGCCGCCCACCGCCGAGGCACGACTCACGAGCCACCGCCGCCGTGGTAAAACCCTAACCCGATCTGCCGCCGGTTTTTAACAAAAAAACCGTTGCCCCGGTCCGCTGGTTTTCTCGTCTTTGTTAAAAAACGGTTTAGTTTTTTTATCTATTCAACGAACGTTTTCTGTTTAGATCTTTTTAGCGAACGGTTTGCATTAGTTAGCATTCGGCAGCGAACGTTCACTATTTAGTCTTTTTCTTTTTCTGTTTATTTACGTCAGGGACCTATCGGTGAATATAATTATTTATAGATTAGCCCCTGTTTTTCAAACGGTCATAACTTTTTACTCGTTCATCCAAATTAGATGAAACCAACGCCCACTTCTTCGTTATGATCCCCTCTATCCAGTAATCCAACTCAAACATGCTTTTGAAAGTTTAAAATTTAAATTAGATCAGATTTGAATTTGAACTTCGTTTGATCATAACTTGAGTTTCGTAACTCCGATTTAATTGAATCTTTTTGCAAATCGAAGCTCTTGACCTGAACTTTCTGATAAGGCCAAATTCACATAATTTTGGTACTGTTAGAAATTGTTCTATGTTGCAAGAGTTATTTGCTTGGTTTTGATGTTTTCTGAATCGTCTTCTTCGTTCTTTCCGATCTTTTGAGTGATTGCTTATGTGTGGTTACTATTGCTTGCTTACGATAGATTGACCGGAGTGTGACGAGTAGAACTATCAAGAGTTTTGAGTGCGAATCATCTTCATCAACATTGCAGGCAAGTTCACACTTTGATCATATCCTTTTTATACCCAGTTTTTATGCATTAGATCAATCCTCAAACATTGCATTGATTAGGATATAATTAAATTGTGGGTTTGGGAAAGTAGTTTGATGTAGTACCTATTACCTGTTTATTATCAAACCTTTGGGAGTTACTTCTACGTTTGCTTATTATGCCATGCTATGCTAGTAGACGTGGATTGGGTGAGTGTATCCATGACAGATGTGAGATTGTTAATTAATGGTTTACTTAAGGTGGCAACTTAAACACACATCTGGGTGGATTGAGGCACCTGGTTTCCACTAGGACTTGCCTGTTTTTCTTCGGACCGCCACCCAGGCTCAAAGGGATCATGAGATTATTCATGCTAGAAACTTCCGTGTGCAGCCACATGCTACTATGGGCTCTAGCATAGTTGACTAAGTTGTGCGAACTCTTACGGGTGGACTAGCTGATGTAGGGGTTGTAGGTTGGTACGGTCTACCCAAACGTAAGGTGCTAGTGCTTCTGAAAGACTATGTCTCGGTCATCCGTTTCTCAAACACCATGTAGTGCGAGAAATCAAACGGAGGAGATCGAGTCTTCTGGGGAAAAGTGCACAAACCTCTGTCGAGTGTACAAACTCATCATGATTGGCCGTGTCCCCGGTTATGGACATTTTGATTATCTAGTACTTGGATTATCATGTGAATCCCATCATTTTACTCTAATCAATATTGTTGGGTTGTTAATGAGTACTTTTTAATTGGGATTGAGAATGCTGTCAACCATTCTCAATGTTCAACAACCACCATGATAGTTAAATAAATTTATTCCTTTGTAGTAGGGAAAAACTGGCTTTACGCAAAACTGTAACCATAGAGCTTTTCCACCAGCCAAATATGCATGCAGTGATAGCCATATTTCAGCATTGCTCTACAGTGTGAATTTGCCAGTACATTCAATGTACCGACCCTTTGTGGCTGCAACGTTTCATGTTGCAGTATGTTACGACGAGTAAGTGATACGTTAGAGTTACGATTTCTACACTCAACTTTGCCGTTGGTGTTGATGGGAATCCACAACCTTGTTACTTCCGCTATTTTGGATTGAGGTAATAGTATTTACGTTATTTTATACATGTGATTTACCTCTGTTATAAATCCTCGAGTCGGTGTGTCAAAGATACCGATCCGTGGATGACACTTAAGCCACGAGACTTGATCCATTCGGTCGGGTCGCTACAAGATGGTATCAGAGCACATGTTGACTGTAGGACGTGACCCTAGAAACTGACAAGCCCATAGGAAAGATTATTCTCTACAACTTCATTTTCAAAAAGATCTTTTATCTCTCTTCTCTTCTGAGCTTATTCAAATATTCCCTTTTAGTGAGACCATACCCCTTTTCCCTTTTGACCACTCGAAGATTTGACCGATGAGACCACTCTAAGGAGATAAGATATCGGACAACTAAGACCATTTGGAATGAAGAGGATTTTACCGTGTAAATGGAAACTACAACTGTTGAAGACTCCGAAGACTAGGAGATTTTGAAGGCTCTGAAGAATTCCCAGATTTTTATGACCTAGGAAGGTTACACTTATGGAATTTGACAGACTATGGAAGTTATCAATACCCGAGATCAAGGTGTATCGGAGAAAGACCAGAATATGGAGCGTTAGAACTCAAATTTTTTGTCAGGAAACCCTAAGGCAGGAGATATCAACTATGGAATGATAGCTCATGGAAATGACAAGAGCAGAAACACGCTATCCATGATGTTATCGCCCGCTTATGCTATTATCACCGTGAGTTAAGCATGCATATGCATGGAAGGATTGGATGGTAGAAGGCTGATGGAGCACCTATCAGCAAGAGGTGAAGTTTTAACCTTAGCTGATGTAACACCGGGATCTGGAGCATTACATCAAGAAGTTTAGGGTGGATCTGCAGGAAGCCGTATTTGACAAGGAAGCAGTTCGTGAAGAACCCAGGAACCAGAAGATTAAAATAGCCAAGCAGGAGGAGCTAAACCTCGAGATACCGGAGATTTGTCGAACCCGAAGGATGAGGATCATGGTCCATGTCGAGGTTGATGAAACCCAGAAGTTTGGAATGCAACTCCATGAATATTAAAGGACGTCGCGAGAGACTTTGCATCAACAGAGATGATTTGGCAAAAGAACTTGAGTAGGACAAGCATGATCGGAAGAAGCCATCGGAGACATGAACAAGATTTGCAGAGTTTGACGACATTGACCTTTAGAAGACCAAACCCCAGTTATATACCTACGCTAGATGCGACGATTGTGAGCTGTCATTTTGTTTGATGTTTTTTTTCGATAGCCACAATAAAAACTGTCTCTTCAAAACCATTGTTTGTATTGTGTGTATCCCTCTCTATCTCTCTTATCCCACCCCAAAATCCATGGACCCATTAGAGGATGAATGGAGATGAGCTTGTATTATGCGGACCGATGAGTCAATTGGAGATGCACCAATGGATTCGTAACATGGAGGATCACATGAAGAATAACCCTATAGTCGAAAGTATATGACACAAAGATGCTCTTCCGTTCTTTGAAAGAGGTCTTTGTTACCTGGTGGAGGATGTACCAAACCATCAATGGATGGCAAGGAGTAACCGTTTGGGAAGAATTTAAGTTGACTCTGCTAAAGTCTTGGCTTGTGTCCCAGAAGTTGAAGCCTTATGGAAATGATATGGAGAAAGTGCATGCAAGCTTTGTGGAGAAATATGACACAACCATAAAGAACACCAGGATGAATACCCTCATAAGTGGGGGATTACCAAAGGAGTTAGCCGAGGATCTCAAGGAACTTCGGTTGGAGATTGTTCCCAAAGGTCTTGTTGCAGCAATGGAAGTTCAGTCTACATTGCTGGGAAAGATCTGTGAAGCTCAGAAGGGTGACAAAGAGATTGCTGAGGTAAAAAAAAGGATGAGCAAAGGAAAGGCCAAAGGTTTTCGTAAGGATAAGCACGACACCTTATGGTTCGAGGACCGTGTATATGTGCCCAATAATGCAAAGATCAGGAAGTAAATACTTCAGGAGGCTCACGACTCACCATACTCGATTCGCCCTGGAAACACCAAGAAGTATTTGGATTTGAAAGAGTGTTTCTGGTTGACTGGTATGAAGAAGGATATTGCATAGTATGTAGTAGTAAGTGATGTATGCCAGAGGGAGTAAAAGCAGAGCATCAGAAGCCAGCCAGATTACTACAGCCTATGCCGATACCCGAATGGAAGCATGATAAGTTTGGCATGGATTTCATTACCGGATTTCCTAGAACCCGAACGGGACATGATTCTATCTGGGTAGTAGTTGATTCGCTTGACCAAAGTGGCTCACTTTATCCCAGTGAAAACCACCTATACAAGTGAGAAGTTGGCCAATATATATTTGACCAGGATCGTATGTCTGCATGGAGTTCCGAGGACCATTGTATCAGAAAGAGGAACCCGATTTACTTCAAAGTTTTGGAATCGATTATGCGTGAAACTTTGGGAACTGTGCTAGAGTTCAAGACAACCTTTCATCCGCAGACGGATGGATAAATCGAGAGAGTCAATCAGATTACGGAGGACATGTTGAGAGCGTGTGCGCTAGATTATGGATCTAGTAGGGATGATAATCTACCTTACGCTGAGTCCTCATACAACAACAGTTACCAAGCTAGTTTGAAGATGGCCCCTTGTGAAGCGTTGTATGGGATAAGGAGCCAGACACCGTTGATGTGGGATGAAGTTGGAGACTGTCAGTTGTTTGGATTAAATGTGATCAAGGAGTCAGAATAGAATGTTAAGTGGATTCGAGATAGACTGAAGGAAGCTCAGTCCAGGCCGAAGAGTTATGCAGACTCAAAAAAATGCAAGGAGGTAGTCTATGAAATTGGAGACAGAGCATGTCTTCAGGTGTCCCCTCTGTGAGGAGTTAAACGATTTGGAGTTAAGGGAAAGTTAGCCCCGAGATTTGTAGGACCACACCGAGTTTGGAGCGTATGGGAGAAGTGGCCAACAAGTTGGAGTCACCCGAAGGACTGTCAGGAGTTCATGAAGCGTTTCACGTTTACCAGTTGAAGAAGTGCCATGCAGAGATGGCCAATATTCCCTTGTAAGGACGCTTGACCCTGGAAAGGATAATGATGTTCCACGAAGCGGAGTATGGATTTCATAAGTATAAGTTTTTATCTCGGTATGTGGGATATCCCATGAGGATGAAGAGATGAATTACTATTGGATATAAAGGAGGTGTGATGTTGGAAATATGGATCAATGGAAATTCCGTGATGAGTCTGAGTAATCATGTCCTAGTTTGGTGCCAATAGAAGGAAGGAAGACAGTACAATTGGATGGATTTAAGAATGCTAGGAAGCTGGAAGTTGGACGTTGGATTAAGAATCAGTTTCCCCGATGATGAGTTCAAGGTTTACAAGTGATGAGATGGGCCATAACCCACAGGCCCCAGGACCTGCCAAGAAGCAAGCACATTCTTGCTGAAGGAAAAACCCTGGGAGAAGTTACGATTTTATCAACCGACGATTCTATAGGAGTTTACGCAAAACCTGAGAGTTGTGAAGAAACGATAGATGTTTGTTTGGCTTGCAGAATCAAAGGATTTTCCGAACTTGGTTCGTCGACAAGAGAAATTATGCAATGCTTGTGAGGATGACTGAGTGTTAGAATGCGAGATTCGCTAAACCATGTACAAGGTAAAGATTTGGGTGCGGGGTGAATTGATCACCATACCGACTTACTCTTATTATTCGCCTTGCTATATGGGATGGTAAATCTGAGTGACTTCCCTATAGTAGAGAGACGACGATCAAAACCTTGTTTGAACCTTAGAATGGTATAAGTATTTTACCCTTGTATAAGGCAGCTGTTGCCAATCGTAGGATATACGGTGAGGTTCAACCCAGAACCATTTTCTGCAGGAGAAACCATAAATTGATGACCACCATGAGATATCGATAGTTGTTTAGTATTGGCGCCAGACCCGTCAGCTATGAAGACCCAATTTCGGAATAACCTTACCAAGAGGAAAGGACAAAAGAATTGAGGAAAAGGTTATGCCACTACCGGAAGAGCCCAGAGAAGGAATTATCCTTAAGGTCTGAGAAGACCGACACTGTCAACAATAAGGATGGAGTATCTGAGTTTTGATGGAACATTAACCATGTTTTTAAGGGTGGTAGCACCCCAGACCTCCAGAGACGATCGATTGATTTTGAAGACCCCAAACCTAACCTATTTCTTGCTAGCCTCTCCGAATCTCGAGGACGAGATTCATTTTAAGGGTGAAGTTTGTAACATCCCAAAATTCTAAATTTTGGAATGTTATAAACAAATAGATAGTTTTGATTGATTGTTTGATTGATTGACTGTAAGTGAGTGAATTTGAAACTTTTTGAAAGTTAAATGAGAGGGAATAAAAGGACTTTCCCAAACTTTCAATTTTGCTTTTATGCTCTCCGTGAATTCAAATTCTTTTCACCACAAAACCTTGGAGAGAAGATGACATGACTTCTTCCATTTATTTAAATGACAAGGGGTGTTGAAAATATTTGAATTTCATTTGGAAAATATTTCCAATTCTGAAACTTTATGCAACTCAATGATTTTCACGAGCGAAGATAAAATGACTTCTTCAAAACATATGAAATATGAGTTGGGAGTTTCAAATAATTAAATTCAAAGTTCTTTTGAATTTATTTTCAATTTGGAGTTATTTGAGTTTTATTCAAATTATTTTCTCCAAAAATAAAATATATGGAAAATAGGGTAACATGATTCCCTACATCAAAAAATTGGAGAGAAATTAATTTGAAGTCATTTTGGTATTTTTAAAATGATTTTCAGTGGATTTTATTAGAGCAGTAGCACTCTTTGAATTATCTGAATTTGTGTGGATTTTATTTGGCATTATAAAAATGTCCAGGTTGTAGAAAATCTTTTTCTGCAATTTTTGATATATTATATGCCTATATAATATTTTTTATTTCTTTTGTTTTTATTTTTGTTTGTATGTTTTATTAAAAAAAGACTTCCATTGGGCGGCCCTAACCAGCCAGTGCCACCCGGCCAGCCATTGACCAAGGCCGCTCGTCCCCAATCTTGGGACAGAGTCCCGAGCCGCCACGCCGCCGTCGCCGTACACCGCCCGGCCTCCCGCCGCCGCCTCCTTTGCCTCCCTCCGCCACCTTGCCCTGGCCCCCTTAAATAAGCGGAACCCCAGGCCCGTTCTCTCCTCCGCCGCACGGTGAGATCCACCCTTGACCGCCCGCCGCCGAACTCACTGCCGCCCGCCTCTCCGTCGACCCTCGTCGACACCACCACCGCACTCGGCGCTCCACGCCGCCCCTCCCGAGCTACTCCGCCGGAGCCACTTTGCCCCACCGCCGCCGGAGGCACGACTCGCCGGAGCCACCGCCACCGTGGTAAAACCCTAACCCGATCTCGCGGTTTTAACAAAAAACCGTTGCCCGTCATTGGTTTTCGGCTTTGTTAAAAACGGTTTAGTTTTTTTATCTATTCAATGAACGTTTTCTGTTTAGATCTTTTTAGCGAACGGTTTGCATTAGTTAGCGTTCGGCAGCGAACGTTCACTATTTAGTCTTTTTATTTTTCTTTTTATTTACGCCAGGGACCTATCGGTGAATATAATTATTTACAGATTAGCCTCTGTTTTTCAAACGGTCATATCTTTTTACTCGTTCATCCAAATTAGATGAAACCAATGCCCACTTCTTCGTTATGATCCCCTCTATCCAGTAATCCAACTCAAACATGTTTTTGAAAGTTTAAAATTTAAATTAGATCAGATTTGAATTTGAACTTCGTTTGATCATAACTTGATTTTCGTAACTCCGATTTAATTGAATCTTTTTGCAAATCGAAGCTCTTGACCTAAATTTTCTGAAAGGCCAAATTCACATAATTTTGGTACTGTTAGAAATTGTTCTATGTTGCAAGAGTTATTTGCTTGGTTTTGATGTTTTCTGAATCGTCTTCTTCGTTCTTTCTGATCTTTTGAGTGATTGCTTATGTGTGGTTACTATTGCTTGCTTACGATAGATTGACCAGAGTGTGACGAGTAGAAATATCAAGAGTTTTGAGTGTGAATCATCTTCATCAACATTGCAGGCAAGTTCACACTTTGATCATATCCCTTTTCATACCCAGTTTTTATGCATTAGATCAATCCTCAAACATTGCATTGATTAGGATATAATTAAATTGTGGGTTTGGGAAAGTAGTTTGAGGTAGTACCTATTACCTGTTTATTATCAAACCTTTGGGAGTTACTTCTATGTTTGCTTATTATGCCATGCTATGCTAGTAGACGTGGATTGGGTGAGTGTATCCATGACAGATGTGAGATTGTTAATTAATGGTTTACTTAAGGTGGCAACTTCAATGACATCCTGGGAGGATTGAGGCACTGGTTTCCATCAGGACTTGCCTGTTTTTCTTGGACCGCCACCTGTGCTCAAAGGGATCATGAGATTATTCATGCTAGAAACTTCCGTGTGCAGCCACATGCTACTATGGGCTCTAGCATAGTTGACTAAGTTGTGCGAACTCTTACGGGTGGACTAGCTGATGTAGGGGTTGTAGGTTGGTACGGTCTACCCAAACGTAAGGTGCTAGTGCATCTGAAAGACTATGTCTCGGTCATCCGTTTCTCAAACACCATGTAGTGCGAGAAATCAAACGGAGGAGATCGAGTCTTGTGAGGAAAAGTGCACAAACCTCTGCAGAGTGTACAAACTAATCATGATTAGCCGTGTCCCCGGTTATGGACATTTTGAGTATCTAGTACTTGGATTATCATGTGAATCCCATCATGTTACTCTAATCAATATTGTTGGGTTGTTAATGAGTACTTTTTAATTAGGATTGAGAATGCTGTCAACCATTCTCAATGTTCAACAACCACTATGATAGTTAAATAAATTTATTCCTTTGTAGTAGGGAAAAACTGGCTTTACGCAAAACTGTAACCATAGAGCTTTTCCACCAGCCAAATATGCATGTAGTGATAGCCATATTTCAGCATTGCTCTACAGAGTGAATTTGCCAGTACATTCGATGTACTGACCCTTTGTGGCTGCAACGTTTCATGTTGCAGGATCTTACGACGAGTAAGTGATACATTAGGGTTACGATTTCTAAACTCAACTTTGCCGTTGGTGTTGATGGGAATCCACAACCTTGTTACTTCCGCTATTTTGGATTGAGGTAATAGTATTTACGTTACTTTATACATGTGATTTACCTCTGTTATAAATCCTCGAGTAATCGTGTGTGTCAAAGATACCGATCCGTGGATGACACTTAAGCATAGAGACTTGATCCATTCGGTCGGGTCGCTACAAGATGGTATCGAGCACATGTTGGTAGGGACGTGACCCTAGAAGCTGACAAGCCCATAGGAAAGATTATTCTCTACAACTTCATTTTCAAAAGATCTTTTATCTCTCTTCTCTTCTCGAGCTTATTCAAATATTCCCTTTTAGTGAGACCATACCCTTTTCCTTTTGACCACTCGAAGATTTGACCGATGAGACCACTCTAAGGAGATAAGATATCGGACAACTAAGACCATTTGGAATGAAGAGGATTTTACCGTGTAAATGGAAACTACAACTGTTGAAGACTCCGAAGACTAGGAGATTTTGAAGGCTCTGAAGAATTCCCAGATTTTTATGACCTAGGAAGGTTACACTTATGGAATTTGACAGACTATGGAAGTTATCAATACCCGAGATCAAGGTGTATCAGAGAAAGACCGGAATATGGAGCGTTAGAACTCAAAAATTTTGTCAGGAAACCCTAAGGCAGGAGATATCAACTATGGAATGATAGCTCATGGAAATGACAAGAGCAGAAACACGCTATCCATGATGTTATCGCCCGCTTATGCTATTGTCACCGTGCTGAGTTAAGCATGCATATGCATGGAAGGATTGGATGGTAGAAGGCTGATGGAGCACCTATCAGCAAGAGGTGAAGTTTTAACCTTAGCTGATGTAACACCGGGATCTGGAGCATTACATCAAGAAGTTTAGGGTGGATCTGTAGGAAGCCGTATTTGACAAGGAAGCAGTCCGTGAAGAACCCGGGTCACAGAAGATTAAAATAGCCAAGCAAGAGGAGCTAAACTTCGAGATACCGGAGATTTGTCAGGAACTGAAGGACAGTAGGATCATGGTCCATGTCGAGGTTGATGAAACCCAGAAGTTTGGAATGCAACTCCAGAAATATTAAAGGACGTCGCGAGATACTTTGCGTCAACAGAGATGATTTGGCAAAAGAACTTGAGTAGGAGAAGCATGATCGGAAGAAGCCATCGGAGACATGAACAAGATTTGCAGAGTTTGACGACATTGACCTTTAGAAGACCAAACCCCAGTTATATACCTACGCTAGATGCGACGATTGTGAGCTGTCATTTTGTTTGATGTTTTTTTTTCGACAGCCACAATAAAAACCTGTCTCTTCAAAACCATTGTTTGTATAGTGCGAGAAATCAAACGGAGGAGATCGAGTCTTGTGGGGAAAAGTGCACAAACCTCTACAGAGTGTACAAACTAATCATGATTAGCCGTGTCCCCGGTTATGGACATTTTGAGTATCTGGTACTTGGATTATCATGTGAATCCCATCATGTTACTCTAATCAATATTGTTGGGTTGTTAATGAGTACTTTTTAATTGGGATTGAGAATGCTGTCAACCATTCTCAATGTTCAACAACCACCATGATAGTTAAATAAATTTATTCCTTTGCAGTAGGGAAAAACTGGCTTTACGCAAAACTGTAACCATAGAGCTTTTCCACCAGCCAAATATGCATGTAGTGATAGCCATATTTTAGCATTGCTCTACAGTGTGAATTTGCCAGTACATTCAATGTACCGACCCTTTGTGGCTGCAACGTTTCATGTTGCACGATCTTACGACGAGTAAGTGATACGTTAGGGTTACGATTTCTACACTCAACTTTGCCGTTGGTGTTGATGGGGATCCACAACCTTGTTACTTCCGCTATTTTGGATTGAGGTAATAGTATTTACGTTACTTTATACATGTGATTTACCTCTGTTATAAATCCTCGAGTACTGTGTGTGTCAGCATACCGATCCAGGGATGACACTTAAGCACAGAGACTTGATCCATTCGGGCCGGGTCGCTACATTGTCGGATTTTATTCTTCGTTATATCATTGATTACCGGCGTGTGGGCTATTCTGATGAACATATTGCCAACAGTTGGAAGCTGTCCAATGTGCCAAATATGGAATATATTTATGGATGCCTGAATCTCTGCGCTTCATGTAATGATACGGGACACCTTGCTGTTTCCTGCCCTGATATGTATTGCTCCACTTGCTGGGATAGACCGTATACTTGTGAACAGATGGATATTCCAGAATCTTCAAACAACAACCATATTGGCGGGAATCAGGCTCTGGACACAGTTTGTTACATATGTGGATCCTCGGCCCACTTTTCCTTCTACTGTCCCGAGGCCTTTCATTGCAAACAGTGCACATTCTTGGGCCATACTCCCAAACAATGTCATAATCATCAAGTCGACCGTTTTTATTGGAGGCCCAAACAAATTCATGGGTATCTACATGCCTCACATTCAAGGTTGACTATTATTATGGGCAACCATTCGGTTTTTCCGCCGGGTCAGTTGGGCAATGATCGAGCTATTTTTAATAAGGATTATTCTCTACCTTCGGAAACAAATGATCCACCCCCGCCTGGCAAACGATCCGATCCAAATTTGTCTGATACATTGCCACACGAAACAGACTTATCTTTTGGGAAGAATAAATCGCATGCCAATTCAACAGTGCCGCAGAATCATAACCCTGATTTGACTGCACCATTTACTGCTTCTACCAACCTTGACAAGGCAAAACATCAGTACACTACAACCGTTCGATGTAATATCTGCGGCTCTGTGCGGTAAGTGGCGTCATCCTCTGCTACTCGGTGGTGGAGCAAAAGGTGGCGTTGGGTCCCCAAGTTGCCCCCAAGGGACGCCGCTCCGCATTCCGCCTCGACCTCTGAGTCATCCACTGCGCCTCTGCTGCGAGCTCCTGTCATGGCCAACTTTCCCGTCAATGTCATCCCCTACCTCCCACCGGGGATGACCATGGAGCTTGGACCGCCGGATCGCCGGGTGAGGGACGATATGGTGATTGGCCCCGTCCTACCTCTGCGCCATGATTTCCTCGCCATCGCCGAAGCTGACAGAGACATCCCCTTCCACCGCAAGGCAGCTCTCCGTCACATCATCGAAGGTTTGCTTCACGAATCTGAGTTCTTTCCTACTGAATCTGGTGAGCATCCTTTGAGATTGATGAGGATGAGTTTGATGAACATGTTGTGATCTCATTTGTTCCTCATGATGCTGCTCTTAATATGTGGATTACTTCATTTGGGCCGGAGATTTGGTTGCTTTACATAGGATTCCCATATGATTATCAGACGCAACATTACATGCATAAATCAGTCGACAGGTTTGGTCAACTAGTTGAGTGGCACAATCCGCGTGGTGACCGTCGTTTTGTTCTGCTAAAAGTCAGAGTCATCCACCTCAAATTCGTCCCGAAGAGCTTAGTTATGCGGCAGCTTGGAGGAGCGTGGCAGAGCTGGACGGTTGCTGTCACAATGCTTCGCAGCAGTGACTGGAATGCGCACATCCTTGATGTCCCGCCTACTACTGAAGACCCAGCCCCTGAAAATGGTCTTCCTCATCCTCTTTATGGAGATAATCTCACTGCTGAGCAAATCTACCAGATGCAACTCCATAACTGGATCGCTCAAAATGCTGCTGCTAATGTCAATGAGGATGCTGCAAATGATATTGCTGCGCAGGAGGATGCTGCCAATATACAGTTTCAACCTCAGTGGGGAGCTTGGCCTCCTTCTCCTCCGCACTCACCTCCCGCAGTGTTCAACTTTCAGTCTTGGATGGTAGGTGAGGGTCTGCAGGTTTACCATGGTGTTCATCCCACTAACAATTTGCAGGATAGCCCGGCAGCGGCCTGGAATGATTCCATCTCAATCTTCAGTAGCTCTGATTCTAGTGCAACCCTGTCCGATGGATATGGTTTGGTGCCACTGAACATCTTCAATCAACTAATTGCTGTCAATGGTTCTTCTCTTGATGTTTCGGCACTTGGTGCCTCGAGCTCAAATGCCCCTGCTCCCCATAGCACTGCGCGCACTCTGGCAGTACCAACCACAGATATATCTATGACCATTTCAAATGCTGGTTTACATCTTCAGGTGCAGTCACCTGAAAACACATATGCTTCTATTCTGCTCAATGACTGTGTTCCAGTGTTGAGGCTGCACACCTATCTGATAGCGGCTATTAGGCCGATCATTGCTTCTTATGGGCCCTGGAGCTCGGGTTTTGGATTCCGTGATATTACAGTGCAGCTGAATGTTAGTATTTCTGAGCATGAGGGTCTCTTTTCAGTTATATACGCTACACGCCGGCCTCCAAGACTCAAGATTCAGCTCAGGTCACTGATTTGATCCCTGGCAGCAGCACTTGGACCATGTCTTGTTCTGAAGGTCTTAATCAACCAACACATGAATTAGCTATTGTTCCAAACCCTCCTAAATCTCAGGTGGTAATCACAGAAATCTTGGATGAGAATGACACATCTGCTCGGGATGCAGCATTACTTTCTGAAAACTCTTTGAACACCTCCTCTGGTTCTGTGACTACTGGTTCTTCTGGCTCCTCTGGAAATGATATGTCCTCTGTGACAGCAACAAGTAGGCGAAGCAAAGTTAAAGCTCCGGAATCTGTGATTAAGGTACGTCGCAGCAACCGTTCAAACAAGTATGATGGGTTCAAAACACACTCAGTATCTGACAGCAGGGCTAGAACTTCACGAGTCAAACCCAGATGCATCCCTACTGCTGCTGCTCAATCAAGCTATGGTGAGCCTGATTCCTCCAAGAATGACATGATCCCCCCACCAACTCCAGTTCCTCTTTGCAAGAAATCGGAATCTCCAAGTGTGCCATCCCACGGAAGAAATAACATTTGAAGCTCTGCTGGCTGAGCCTGAGGATGGCCCCTCCAACGCCTAAATTATCTGCCTACTTTCTTTCGGTTCCTGCTTTTAATTTCCTTTAGTTTATCATGGCATTTTTAGCAAATTGGAATGTTTTGTGCTGGAATGTAAGAGGATTAAACTCTGAACCTAAGCTTTTGGCCTTGTCGAATGCGATATCCTCCAGTGGTTGCGCAGTAATTTGTCTGCAAGAAACAAAAAAAGCTCACATTGATAACTTGTTCCTCAAGTCTTGTTGCCCGCGACGATTTGATAAATTCGCGTACATACCTTCCCAGGGTGCCTCTGGTGGCATTGTCACCATTTGGGATAGTGCCATTTTCACAGGAACAATGCTCTTCCAAGAAGATTTTGCCCTTGTAATCAAATTTCGCTCCACGCAATCTGCTCAAGAATGGACCCTAGTAAATGTTTATGGCCCATGTCAGGGCGACCCTCATGTGATATATACTCAATGGCTTCACAACCTGCACATTCCCTCCAATGAAGATTGGTTGTTACTTGGAGACTTCAACTATATTCGTAGTCCTGACAACAGAAATAAACCTGGAGGTAATCCTAATGACATGATAGCCTTTAATGACTTCATCCGCTCTCAGCAATTAATTGAACTACCAATCAAGGGACGTGCTTACACATGGAGCAATATGCAAACCGACCCCCTCTTGGAGCAGCTAGACTGGTTCCTCACTTCTATCAACTGGACCGCAACTTATCCTAATACACTTGTTATGCCACTAGGGAAGCCAGTCTCTGACCATATCCCTTGTGTTGTCAAAATTGAAACTTCTAACCCTCGCAGCAAAATACTCAGATTTGAGTCTTATTGGGTGGAGCATCCGGGCTTTTTGGATCTAGTTCAGGCTGTTTGGACAAGACCTATAAAAAATGCCAATGCAAATGCGGCCACTATCATTTGCAGAAAGTTCAAAGCCCTCAGATATGAGTTGAAAAAGTGGAGCAAGCGAATCTCTAAACTCAAGGTGGCAATTGATAACTCTAATCTTGCTCTGGCCAACATTGATGCCCTAGAAAATCTCTGAATGCTATCGACACCAGAACATAATTTCAGGAAGATTTTAAAGAAACACATTCTACGTCTTTTGAACTACCAAAGGCAATATTGGCAGAAGCGGTGCACCATTCGTTGGGTAAAGTTGGGTGATGAAGACCCGAAGTTTTTGAAGGCGATGGTCTCGAAAAGATTCAGACGCAATACGATCCCAACTCTAAAACTATTTGACGGCACACTGGCTGACGACCATGCAAGCAAAGAGGCAATCATATATCAAGCGTTCAAAGAGAGACTTGGTAAATCCGGTGAGTTTCAAATGAAATTTAACCTGCAAAACATAATCAAGAAAGTTGAGGGTCTGGATCAGCTGACAGTCCCGTTCACCACGGATGAAATTGATGCTGTTATCAAGGAAATGCCGGCTGACCGAGCACCTGGCCCGGACGGCTTCACCGCCTATTTACGAAAAAATGCCGCACCTCGTTAAACAAGACTTTTATGAGCTATGTAATCAATTCTACGAGGGTGGTATCAACCTTGAAAGCATTAATGATGGCTTTATTACACTCATACCCAAGGTTCGATCACCCGAGTCTGTGTCTGATTTTCGGCCAATCACTTTACTGAACTGTTGCCTCAAGGTCATCACGAAACTACTCGCAAACCAACTACAAAAGCTCATTCTTAAAATCGTTGATCGCAATCAGTACGGATTCATCAAAGGCAGATCCATACAAGATTGTTTGGCTTTGGCATTCGAGTACATACATCAATGCCAAGCTTCAAAACAAAAAATTGTCTTGCTCAAACTTGATTTTGCTAAAGCTTTCGACACGATCGAACATGATGCCATGATTAAAATTATGGAGCATATGGGGTTTGACGCCAAATGGTTGGATTGGATCAAATGCATCTTCTCTTCGGGAAAATCTTCAGTCCTCCTTAATAGTGTTCCAGGACGACAATTTCTCTGCAAGTGTGGTGTTCGTCAAGGTGACCCCCTATCACCACTCATCTTCGCTCTGGCTGCTGACCTTCTTTAGGCTGCTATTAATGACGCGTCTCGACAAGGCCAAATTCAGCTACCGTTCCAGAGACCAAACCAGAAGGATTATCCTGTGATCCAATATGCTGACGACACGATTATACTACTTCCAGCCTCTGTTGAGCAAGCTACGACAATCAAGGGCATTCTTTCTGATTATGCTGCTTCAATTGGTTTAAAGATAAACTTCCACAAATCCACATTAATCCCGATCAATTGTGAACCTGATTGCTACAAAGTCATCGCCTGTATCTTTGGCTGCAAGGTAGGATCTATGCCCTTCACTTACTTGGGATTGCCTCTAGGAATAACCAAGCCCACAGTCCAAGATCTGATGCCTCTAGTCTGCTCGATGGAAAGAAGAATGACCAGCACTCTTGCTCTAATGTCATATGGTGCAAAGTTATCGCTCCTCAACACAATGATCACTTCACTCACAATATTTGCTCTCTACACCCTCAAATTCCCACCCAAGATTCTAGAGCTGCTTGATAAACTCAGAAGAAAATGTCTTTGGACAAAAAACGGAGCAAGGAGATAAATGCAATTCACTTGCGGCTTGGGACATGGTTTGCCGACCAAAACAAAGTGGTGGCCTCGGTATCATCAATCTCCGTATCCAAAGCGAGGCCCTCCTCCTCAAATATCTGCACAAATTTTACAACCACCACGACCTGCCTTGGGTAGAGCTGATATGGACAACATACTACACACACAAGATCCCACACGCTGGCCGGATCCATGCGGTCGCTTACGGTGGAAGGACGTCTTGAGACTCACACCAAAGATATAGAGGTATATCCAAGGCAATTGTAAATGTTGGGGACACGGTCCTTATGTGGAAAGATCTTTGGTTGGAATCATCTTTGGAAGAATCACACCCTCGGGCCTTCTCTTTTGCATTGAATGAAGACATCTCTGTCAAGGATTTCTTGGGATCCACCTCCCTCCATGAAACGTTTCACCTTCCCCTTTCGGTGCAAGCACATGATGAAGCCCGTGACCTGCAACAGTGTTACACGTTGGTAATCATGAGACTTCATACATGCATGACACATGGGAATATTGTTGGGGCTCGAAGGACTTCAAAGAAAATAGATACTACAAGTTATACTTTCGGGATGTGAAGGCCCACCAATCCTATCATTGGCTTTGGAAGTCCAAAGTCACACTAAAAATCAAGATGTTTGGATGGCTGCTCCTCTCTGATCGACTAAATACTCGCAATATGCTCAAGAGAAGACACTATAACATCGGAGATGACCTCAGCTGCCTCTTATGCAACCAACAAGTTGAAGAGGATGTGGAGCACATGATCTTTCATTGCCCCTTCAGCAAATACTGCTGGTCCAAAATTGGGATATCATGGGAAGCAACTGGATCCAGTCTGCAATGGATAAGTAAAGCCTCTAATGATTGGAATAAACCCATGTTCATGGAAATCTTCTTACAAGCAGCTTGGAGCATATGGAAAGAAAGGAATGACAAACACTTTAGAGGCATCCCTCCAACATATCATAGCTGGCAGGATAGGTTCAAAAAATACTTCACCCTTCTTCAACACAGAACCAAAGTTGATTTGAGAGACTTTATTCTCTCCTTTGTAAACAACCTTCAACCCCATTAGTTAGTATTGGATTTGGTTAGATCACACTCTCTCCCAAAGTGGAGGATGAGCTGCTTGTAAATATGGACTGTACAGTGTACCATACCTTTTGAGTAATACAAACACAGTGGGAGCCTCTCCCACTGTATAACTTCAAAAAAATATACCCTAAGACCTTCGGGGAACAGAATAGATCGGGAGTTCCGCCGCCGCAAGCTTCTGTATCCACCAAAAACCAATCGGGACCCTGTTCCGGCACCCTGACGGAGGGGGGGATCCCTCATCGATGGTCATCTTCATCATCCCGACGCTCTCCATGACAAGGAGGGAGTAGTTCACCCTCGGGGCTGAGGGTATGTACCAGTAGCTATGTGTTTGATCTCTCTCTCTCGTGTTCTTGAGGTGGTACGATCTTGATGTATCGCGAGATTTTCTATTATAGTTGGATCTTATGATCTTTCTCCCCCTTTATTCTCTTGTAATGGATTGAGTTTTCCCTTTGAAGTCATCTTATCGGATTGAGTCTTTAAGGATTTGAGAACACTTGATGTACGTCTTGCCGTGCGTATCTGTGGTGACAATGGGATATCACGTGATCCACTTGATGTATGTTTTGGTGATCAACTTGCGGGTTCCGCCCATGAACCTATGCATAGGGGTTGGCACACGTTTTCTTGACTCCGGTAGAAACTTTGGGGCACTCTTTTAAGTTCTTTGTGTTGGTTTGAATAGATGAATCTGAGATTGTGTGATGCATATCGTATAATCATACCCACAGATACTTGAGGTGACATTGGAGTATCTAGGTGACATTAGGGTTTTGGTTGATTTGTGTCTTAAGGTGTTATTCTAGTATGAACTCTTGAATAGATCGATCCAAAAGAATAATTTTGAGGTGGTTTCATACCCTACAATAATCTCTTCGTTTGTTCTCCGCTATTAGTGACTTTGGAGTGACTCTTTGTTGCATGTTGAGGGATAGTTATGTGATCCAATTATGTTATTATTGTTGAGATAACTTGCACTAGTGAAAGTATGAACCCTAGGCCTTGTTTCAACACATTGCAGTACCGCTTACGCTCACTTTTATCATTAGTTACCTTGCTGTTTTTATATTTTCAGATTACAAAAACCTATATCTACCATCCATATTGCACTTGTATCACCATCTCTTCGCGAACTAGTGCACCTATACAATTTACCATTGTATTGGGTGTGTTGGGGACACAAGAGACTCTTTGTTATTTGGTTGCAGGGTTGTTTGAGAGAGACCATCTTCATCCTACGCCTCCCATGGATTGATAAACTTTAGGTCATCCACTTGAAGGAAATTTGCTACTGTCCTACAAACCTCTGCACTTGAAGGCCCAACAACGTCTAGAAGAAGAAGGTTGCGTAGTAGACATCAATTACGAAGCAATCAGAGCTATGCTCTCATAATATGGGCTTGATAGCCTGATTACCGAAGCAATCAGACCTATGTTCTTATAATATGGGCTTGATAGCTGGATTACCGAGGCAATCAGATCTATGCTCTTATAATATGGGCTTGATAGCCGGATTACCGAGGTAATCAGAGCTATGCTCTTATGAAGTTATATAAAAGACTCATATTCTAGAAGGGAAACGACAGAGGCCCTGAATTATTAGGGGTGCCGGCTTTATTATATTCATCATAATATATACATTGTCAAAATATGTACATCATAAGAGCCGGTGGCTCAGGTGTAGTAAGGCCGAAGATGAGCAATATTCCACGGCCGGCGGGTCTCCTCTCCCGACGTGTGTGAGTCCTTGTGGTCTCGAACATCCATAAGATAGTAGGACCTGTTGTTCAGATTTTTGCTGACCACGAAGGGCCCTTCCCAAGGTGGGGATAGCTTGTGCATATTAGTTTGATCCTGGATAAGTGATATGTCTCCAACGCATCTATAATTTTTGATTGCTCCATGCTATTATATATTCTGTTTTGGATGTTTAATGGGCTTATTTATATACTTTTATTTTATTTTTGGGACTAACCTATTAACCCAAGGCCCAGTGCAAATTGCTGTTTTTTTGCCTATTTCAGTGTTACGTAGAAAAGGAATATCAAACGGAGTCCAAACGGAATGAAACCTTCGGGAGCGTGATTTTTGGAACAAACACGACCCAGAGGACTTGGAGTGGACGTCAAGCAATCAACGAGGAGGCCACGAGGCAGGGGGCGCGCCTACCCCCTGGGCGCGCCCTCCACCCTTGTGGCTCCACCGACCTACTTCGTCCTCCTATATATACCTACGTACCCCGAAACCATCAAGGAGCACCACGAAAACCTAATTCCACCGCCGCAACCTTCTGTACTCGTGAGATCCCACATTGGGGCCTTTTCCGGCACTCTGCCAGAGGATGCATCGATCATCGAGGGCTTCTACATCAACACTATAGCCTCTCCGATGATGTGTGAGTAGTTTACCACAGACCTTCGGGTCCATAGTTATTAGCTAGATGTCTTCTTCTCTCTCTTTGGATCTCAATACAAAGTTCTCCTCGATCTTCTTGGAGATCTATTCGATGTAACTCTTTTTGCGGTGTGTTTGTCGAGATCAGATGAATTGTGGGTTTATGATCAAGGTTATCTATGAACAATATTTGAATCTTCTCTGAATTCTTTTATGTATGATTGGTTATCTTTGGAAGTCTCTTCGAATTATCAGTTTGGTTTGGCCCACTAGATTGATCTTTCTTGCAATGGGAGAAATGCTTAGCTTTGGGTTTAATCATGCGGTGCTCGATCCCAGTGACAGTAGGGGAAACGACATGTATTGTATTGTTGCCATCGAGGATAAAAAGATGGGGTTTATATCATATTGCTTGAGTTTATCCCTCTACATCATGTCATCTTACCTAATGTGTTACTCTGTTCTTATGAACTTAATACTCTAGATGCATGTTGGATAGCTGTCGATGTGTGGAGTAATAGTAGTAGATGCAGGCAGGAGTCGGTCTGCTTTTTGCGGACGTGATGTCTATATACATGATCATGCCTAGATATTCTCTTAATTATCCACTTTTCTATCAATTGCTCGACAATAATTTGTTCACACACCGTAATACTTATGCTATCTTGAGAGAAGCCACTAGTGAAACCTATGGCCCCCAGGTCTATTTTCCATCATATTAATCTTCCATCAACTAGCTATTTCTTTCACCGTTAATTTTGCTATCTTTACTTTTAATATTTATCATAAAAATACCAAAAATATTATTTTATCATCTCTATCAGATCTCACTTTTGCAAGTGGCCGTGAAGGGATTTACAACCCCTTTATCGCGTTGGTTGCAAGGTTCTTATTTGTTTGTGTAGGTACAAGGGACTTGCGTGTGGCCTCCTACTGGATTGATACGTTGGTTCTCAAAAACTGAGGGAAATACTTACGCTACTTTGCTGCATCACCCTTTCCTCTTCAAGGGAAAACCAACGCAGTGCTCAAGAGGTAGCAAGAAGGATTTCCGGTGCCGTTGCCCGGGAGTCTACGCACAAGTCAAGACATACCAAGTACCCATCACAAACTCTTATTCCTTGCATTACATTATTTTCCATTTGTCTCTCGTTTTCCTCTCCCCCACTTCACCCTTGCCGTTTTATTCGCCCTCTCTTTCTGTTCGCATATTTTTAGCTTGCTTCTTGTTTACTTGTGTGTTGGATTGCTTGCTTGTCATGATGGCTCAAGATAATACTAAATTGTGTGACTTTGCCAATACCAACAACAATGATTTTCTTAGCACTCTGATAGCTCGTCTTACCGATGCTGAATCTTGTGAAATTAATGCTGCTTTGCTGAATCTTGTCATGAAAGATCAATTCGCCGGCCTTCCTAGTGAAGATGCCACTACCAATCTAAATAGCTTTGTTGATTTGTGTGATATGCAAAAGAAGAAAGATGTGGACAATCATATTGTTAAATTGAAGCTATTTCCTTTTTCGCTTAGAGATCGTGCTAAAACTTGGTTTTCATCTTTGCCTAAAAATAGTATTGATTCTTGGAATAAATGCAAAGATGCTTTTATCTCCAACTATTTTCCTCCCGCTAAGACCATCTCTCTTAGAAACGATATTATGAACTTTAAGCAACTTGATCATGAACATGTTGCACAAGCTTGGGAGAGAATGAAATTAATGATACGTAATTGCCCTACACATGGTTTGAATTTATGGATGATTATACAAAAATTTTATGCCGGATTGAATTTTGCTTCTAGAAACCTTTTAGGTTCGACCGCGGGAGGCACTTTTATGGAAATCACTTTAGGAGAAGCTAGTAAACTCCTAGATAATATTATGGTTAATTATTCTCAATGGCACATTGAAAGATCTACTAGTAAAAAGGTGCATGCAATTGAAGAAATTAATGTTTTGATTGGAAAGATGGATGAACTTATGAAATTGTTTGCTAATAAGAGTGTTTCTTCTGATCCCAATGATATTCCTTTGTCTACTTTGATTGAGAATAATAATGAACCTATGGATGTGAATTTTGTTGGTAGGAACAATTTTGGCAACAACGCTTATAGAGCAAACTTTAATGCTAGGCCGTATCCTAGTAATCCCTCTAATAATTATGGTAATTCCTACAACAACTCTTATGGAAATTTTAATAAGATGCTCTCTGATTTTGAGACTAGTGTTAAAGAACTTATGATTTCTCAAAAAGAATTTCAATGCTTTGCTTGAAGAAAAATTGCCTAAGATTGATGAATTGGCTAGGAACGTGGATATAATTTCTCTTGATGTTGATTCTTTGAAACTTAGATCTATTCCACCTAAGCATTATATCAATGAGTCTCTCAAAGGCATGATAATTTCCATTGATGAGTGCAAAGAAAGAACCGCTAGGATGCGTGCTAAGAAAGATTGCTTTGTAAAAGCGTGTTCTTCTAGTTTTCATGATAATAAGGATGAAGATCTAAAAGTAATTGATGTGTCCCATATTAAATCTCTGTTTCGCAATATGAATCTTGATAATGATGGGACTGGAGATGAGTCAACTTTAGTTAAAAGGCGTCCCAATGATTCAGAGTTTTTAGATCTTGATGCAAAATTTGGTAAAAGTGGGATGGAAGAGGTCAAAACTTTAGATAGCAATGAACCCACTATCTTGGATTTCAAGGAATTTAATTATGATAATTGTTCTTTAATAGATTGTATTTCCTTGTTGCAATCCGTGCTAAATTCTCCGCATGCTTATAGTCAAAATAAGGCTTTTACTAAACATATCATTGATGCTTTAATGCAATCTTACGAAGAAAAGCTTGAATTGGAAGTTTCTATCCCTAGAAAACTTTATGATGAGTGGGAACCTATTATTAAAATTAAAATTAAGGATCATGAATGCTATGCTTTGTGTGATTTGGGTGCTAGTGTTTCCACAATTGCAAAAACTTTGTGTGATTTGCTAGGTTTCCGTGAATTTGATGATTGTTCTTTAAACTTGCACCTTGCGGATTCCACCATTAAGAAACCCATGGAAAGAATTAATGATGTTCTTATTGTTGCAAATAGGAATTATGTGCCCGTAGATTTCATTGTTCTTGATATAGATTACAATCCTTCATGTCCTATTATTCTTGGTAGACCTTTCCTTAGAACGATTGGTGCAATTATTGATATGAAGGAAGTAACATTAGATTCCAATTTCTGTTAAGGAAAGGCATGGAACAATTTCCTAGAAAGAAAATAAAATTACCTTATGAATCTATCATGAGAGCCACTTATGGATTGCATCCCAAAGATGGCCTATCCTTGCCTTTATGCCTAGCTAGGGGCGTTAAACGATAGGGCTTGTTGGGAGGCAACCCAATTTTTTTGCTTTTTGGTTCTGTTTAGGAATAAATAATCCATCTAGCTTCTGTTTGGATGTGGTTTTGTGTTTTAATTAGTGTTTGTGCCAAGTAGAACCTTTGGGAAGACTTGGGGAAAGTCTTTGCGATCTTGTTGTAAAAAACAGAAACTTTAGCGCTCGATTAGCTACATCTTTTTACTGGAGAGTGATATTTAGTTGATTCTTTTTGCAGATGATTAATAGGTAAATTCCTCACGTCCAGAAATTTATTTTAGAACTTTTGGAGTTCCATAAGTTTGCGTTAGTTACAGATTACTACAGACTATTCTGTGTTTGACAGATTCTGTTTTTCGCGTGTTGTTTGCTTATTTTGATGAATCTATGGCTAGTAATGGAGTTTATGAACCATAGAAAAGTTGGAATACAGTAGGTTTAACACCAATATAAATAAAGAATGAGTTCGTTACAGTACCTTGAAGTGGTGTTTTGTTTTCTTTCGCCAACGGAGCTCACGAGATTTTCTGTTAAGTTTTGTGTTGTGAAGTTTTCAAGTTTTGGGTAAATATTTGATGGATTATGGAACAAAGAGTGTCAAGAGCCTAAGCTTGGGCATTCCCAAGGCACCCCAAGGTAAAATCTAAGGACAACCCAAAAAGCCTAAGCTTGGGGATGCCCCTGAAGGCATCCCCTCTTTTGTCTTCGTCCATCGGTAACTTTACTTGGAGCTATATTTTTATTCACCACATGATATGTGTTTTGCTTGGAGCGTCTTGTATGATTTGAGTATTTTCTTTTCAGTTCACCACAATCATCCTTGCTGTACACAACTTTTGAGAGAGACACACATTATTCGGAATTTATTAGAATACTCTATGTGCCTCACTTATATCTTTTGAGTTAAACAATTTTGCTCTAGCGCTTCACTTATATCTTTTAGAGCATTGTGGTGGTTATATTTTATAGAAATTATTTATCTCCCATGCTTCACTTATATTATTTTGAGAGTCCTTTAGAACAGCATGGTAATTTGCTTTGGTTATAAAATTAGTCCTAATATGATAGGCATCCAAGATAAAAACTTCTAAGTGCATTGAATACTAAGAGAAGTTTGATACTTGATAGTTGTTTTGAGATATAAAGGTGGTAATATTAAAGTTGTGCTAGTTGAGTAGTTGTGAATTTGAGAAATACTTGTGTTGAAGTTTGCAAGTCCCGTAGCATGCACGTACGGTAAATGTTGTGTGACAAATTTGAAACATGAGGTGTTCTTTGATTGTCATCCTTATGAGTGGCAGTCGGGGATGAGCGATGGTCTTTTCCTACCAATCTATCCCCCTAGGAGCATGCTTGTAGTGCTTGATTTTTGATGACTTGTAGATTTTTGCAATAAGTATGTGAGTTCTTTGTGACTAATGTTGAGTCCATGGATTATACGCACTCTCAACCTACCATCACTAGTAGAGTGCCCGTGCGTTGCCACGTGCTCTTGAAAAAGTTACAAGAGTTACATGTTAAATTGGTCTTACACCATCGTGTAAGAACATATCACCTGCTACAAGCTACAATGCATATAAATAAATTAAATAAATTATTAAGGTCATCTTCAAAATCGAAGCTCATTTCTCCCTCATATGTCCGTGCATTTTTGAGATCAAACTGGTGGATCAAGAGGCTTCAACTTTTGTGCAAAGCATAATAAATATCTTTTCATCAAGAGCAATCAGTAGTTAAGGCTTCACGACAATTGATGAGCTCCCTCCTCCCTCTCTCCTTTACCAAGAAAACGAATAGAATCGTAAACAACACCGTTGGAGTGAAGAATCCCATCTTGTCTCTGTTACTCTTTTTTTGCCAAACATCTCTCAGCCACTGGGATCTCTTTGTCATTCCCTGCTCTATGTATTTAAAAACAAGAATATCTGATATCTTCATCAGTAAATAAATAGTAAAAAAGCCAAGGGCCAAACCCAAATATTTTGGAATGAATATCTGTTGCCACTTCCAAAAGATTAACACCAATTCTTAACTCCACCAGCATGCAGTAGAATTTTTACTATAGGATACTGGATACAAATGGCTTTGTAAATGGTCTCATGCACTCTTCTTGATGTGTAAGTACATCAAACATGTTCGAACAAGCAGAAATTAATTTTCCAAAAAAAGTTGTACTTCAAAGAAGCCTATAGAAATCCACACGTAAAAACAAATAAGTTTACTTCAAGAAGTCGACAGGATCGACGCACTTGGAGACATAACCACACAACAATATAGGATCTGCAGAAATAGAAAACAAACACTCCATCCGTCCTAAAATAAGTGGCTCGACCTTAGTACAACTTTGTACTAAATTTGGTACAGAGTTAAGAAACTTATTTTGGGACGGAGGGAGTATCAGGTACGTACCTTGATGTAACCACAAACAACATCAATCTACATTTAAAATAACACCATATGATACCCCCAAAAAAACCTGAGCAGATGATAATAACACCAGTTTCCCATCTAGCATCTCAATCTAAACCCAAGGATCATGCATCATTTGTAGAAAGGGAAGAACAACTCAAATGTAGAGATATATTAAAAGTTTCTGTAATGCAACTGCTTGGAACCTCCGTGCGTGTGTGTGTGTGTTTGGACATGTGTGGAACCTTGTGGGATGCTTGATGTGGGAAATAGTAACCTTGTGGGATGTTTGGACACGCAACAACCACGAGGGCGCATTTCTGGGAAATTCAAACTCAGGAGCGTAAAACAAAATCAAGAAATTCAACAACTTGCACAAGATCTCAAAGATTAAAGCAACAAGAATATCTGACACAAATAACCTCGCGGAAATAAAGGATCAGTCACCCCATGGTTGACTTGAACCTGAACTCCAGAAACAGCCAGAAGCACCCAGATACAAACTGAAATCACAAAAATGAACATAATTTTGAGAGTTCAGGTACGTACCTTGATGTAACCACAAACAACATCAATCTACATTTAAAATAACACCATATGATACCCCCAAAAAAACCTGAGCAGATGATAATAACACCAGTTTCCCATCTAGCATCTCAATCTAAACCCAAGGATCATGCATCATTTGTAGAAAGGGAAGAACAACTCAAATGTAGAGATATATTAAAAGTTTCTGTAATGCAACTGCTTGGAACCTCCGTGCGTGTGTGTGTGTGTTTGGACATGTGTGGAACCTTGTGGGATGCTTGATGTGGGAAATAATAACCTTGTGGGATGTTTGGACACGCAACAACCACGGGGGCGCATTTCTGGGAAATTCAAACTCAGGAGCAGAAAACAAAATCAAGAAATTCAACAACTTGCACAGTATCTTAAAGATTAAAGCAACAGTAACATCTGACACAAATAACCTCGCGGAAATAAAGGATCAGTCACCCCATGGTTGACTTGAACCTGAACTCCGTAAACAGCCGAAGCACCCAGATACAAACTGAAATCACAAAATGAACATAATTTTGAGAGTTTGCAGAACTGTGCAAAAATGGTAGAACCGTGCCTAGATTCATTTATTAATTAGTTGCTTATAAGCAGAAAAAGGAAGCCTATCTTCATGGCCTACATTATGAGCTAAACCATATCCAATAGAGGATTAACATGCATGAACATCTGGATGCAAGTGATTCAAGCTGAGCTCCTGCCCACAAAGAAAAAAAATACATATGCAAGTGAATCAAGCCGAGCTCCTGCCCACGTGGTCCAACCTCTGGATGCCTGCGTTAATGGAGCAGCAGTTGTGCTCTCATCTGAAGGCTGCTGGAGGGTCTCGATGGGATTGGCAGCTTCCAGAACCAGAGCTCGGCAGGTCCAAAACTCAAGAGGCCAACATCGGCGATGCCGATGACACCGCCACCTCGCCCCGAGTTGTGGTCACGGTCTCTGGCGCCCGGCGCGGACATCGGCATCTCACCCTCATTACAGTTCACTATCGTGGTGCGATGCCCCATCCTTGGCTGTCAGAGAACTGAATAAATTACATGTAATTTTTTGAGTGATTTTTTTGTGTGTTTCTACTGCAGTATATTTTCCACTTGAAAGAAATTGTAGGACTCTAGGGACCAACACTACCATTGTTGCTTCATGTACTACTAATTTCTTAATAGACAAATATAATTTTCAAAGGAAAATGAATATAAGCTCCGAAGGCAATCATAAGTATTCATTTGCCCATTGAAATAGTTAATTACTACATTCAAAACAAAATTGCCCAATCAATTAAGAAACTATAGGAATCAAGGCAAATTGGTATATCACTAAATTTCAAATATAACCTAAATGGCACATACACGTGGAACCGTCATTAAATACTCACCCCTCCTGGTGTTACCTGATTTCAACGTGGAAACATAGTTGTCGCTTCACCAGAGAAAACATTTAATGTAAAAGGCGGGAGCCCTACTAGAAAGATATAAAAATTAGTGATTAACACAGACCATCATCAAAATTCTTTTTAAATTAACACAAGCATGGCAGTTTTTTCTTCATCCAAAATAAATCTTCTTACTGGTACGATTTGAGAAAAGAAACAAAAGCATGTGTTGGCTTTCCTTCCTATTTTAAATAGTATACACCAAATAATAACAAGAATGCAATTGCCTTGGCACGGTTTCAAAGAGAAGCATGTTTCCGCTTTTGTTACCTGAGCACCACCTTCCATTATGCCTAGCACAATCTGTGTCGCTACATACCGTTGAACAAACAAAACAAAAAAACATCATCAGGTAGAGCATCTCGACAAGTTTCTCCGAGCATCACCTTCCATCACGCCTAGCACAATCTGTGTTGCTGCATACTATTGAACAAACAAACAAAAAGATTATCATCGGTAGAGAACCTTCAACGAAAGTGAACAACTACAACAATTAGGAGTCATCTTTTCCCGATTGGAAGATATTTTGTGTTAAGGTTCATGCAAAATAGCACAAAAACATACACAGAAACTTGATAAGTTCAAAGACGAAAACACGTCGGTTTACAACATTATTTGAAGACGGAAATCTAATGTAGTTTCTTTAAGATTCAATATACTAACAACCTGTTCAAGAATGTTTACGCACAAATGTGATGAATATTTATATTTCTATACTAAGGGAATACACCCAAATAGCTATATAATTTTCCTGATTTCCATACTATTTAGATTTTGAAGGGGAATAAAGGAATTGCTTACAGTACAAAATATATGTGCAGACGTGCTTTATGGAGCAAACAGGCTAGGTGCTCGCTAGCTAGAGATTATCCCATGCCAATAATTCATCAGTGTGTGTGACATGACCTTGTATAAAATAACTCAAGCCATGAAATTAATTTCAAAGGTAACAAGGTGTTCAGGATCTAGGCACCACGAGTTTTATGTGCAACTCATGATTTGTCTGTGCCCTTCAATGTAATGTACATCGGCATGCAAGAAAAGAAGTAAAAAATACGAATAATGAGAAGTTGATTAGCTTAATCTAATTCATGTCATTTGTTTTTTTCAAAGTTAATACAAATGTATCTAGAGCAGAAGATTAAAGGCAAAAAGGGAGAATAGGTACTTGGTATCAATTAATAACAGACCACTACGGCGAAAAAGATGTTTGATCTAGCATATACATGAATAGATGCAGGTAAAAAATAGTAGGAAAGAAGTCTTTGTTATAGTTACTTGCCTGTAGGTGATTCTTAACATGAGGGAGTGTAAGATCCTTAATGTTCATCAGGCCCGATCTTGAGTTGGGTGCTGCTCATAGAAGATGTTGTATCGAATGCAAAAGGAAGTGAATTTTAAAGAACAAAGAAGGGTTAATCTTAAATATGCACAAATGAAATTTAAATTTAGTACAAACACAATGTTTGGATACATTTGTATGGTTTTCTATTCTTTTAATGATAGGGGAAAAGGGCATCAAAGAAACACCATGCAGCCTCCCCAAAAGCAATTTGCAAGAGACCATCTGATTTTATCAGTTACTACTTATAATTACCCGTTCAGGCTCAAGAACCCACGCTGAGATACCAATTGGCAAACAAAACCATCACATTGCTTATTTGCGGCCGCCTCGTGGAGCCCCAGCCGCACCTCTCCTTTGTCATCCACTGGCGACAGAGGGCTGATGTGAAGGGAAAGATCAGGAGCAATTGGCGATGGATCAACAGAAAGGCCGCGTCGCTCTTTACCATCCACCATACATCAAGAATACATATCAGGCAAAATTCACTGCACTCAAAAGCACATTTTCATCAGGCAAATATCCTTTATGTCCATCTACGGGGCCGATTGTAGTGTAAAAAGTAGAAACATGTCACCTTCTATAGAAACAAATACGTGGTACCCATTGACTACAATGAATCACAAAATTGAGAACCGTTTTAGTATCATGGTTGAAGCCACAAAACCATCAATGGCTAACTACAGTATGTGTGCACCTTTGAGGCAAAGAAAACCTGCAATTCCTCACGAATACATTGATCATGTAATAGTCAAGAGATGTTACTGTGGGTAGAAGAAAAAGCGTGAAGTGCAGCATATCCACAAATCAATTCGAGACAAGCACGATATATGACCCATTAGTGCACATGCGTGAAAATTCATTAGTGCACAGCGTGAAAATTCAGATTTGACGCCGATATATGATCCATTAGTTTCAGATATCTACTAATCATATCAGCTCATCATCAAGAATCATTTAAGCACAAACACATCAGATCTCATTAAGTTAGAAGAGAAGAGGCAAACCAGCATCTAGTACCATGGTTGCCTTTGCAGCTCCACTAAAATGCTCAATCAAACAAAGATGTAATTTCTCAATATCAATATACAAATAATTCTTACCCGTTGTTGGATGTTCTCCCTATTTTTCAAACCCTCTTCTATCTTTCCATTCGCTTCAACTTCTGAAATCTTCATGTTGCACAAGTAAAATGCAGATACACCTTCAATCCGATCTGATTGCCATAAGAAAAAAACTAAGTAAATAAGAAAAAAACTAAGTAAATAAGAAAAAAAACTAAGTAAATAAGCAATTGCACATGAATCAACAGCCTTAGCTTCCACGATCTTGCTCAACAGCCCAAAATTACTAAATCCCATCAAAAACTACATGTTGAACTGTTCCAAAGCACCATTAATCAGAACATGTACAAAGAAACAAAGGAGTGATCAACAGCCAAAAATAGGCTAAATTATGAACCTGAGAATCAGGTCATGGGGTTCAAGGGGAAACTCCTTCGCGCCCTCCTGGCGGGAGTTGAGCACGACCGTGAACTCACCAGGGTCATCGAAGCTCCAGAACCTGCTGCTGCTGCTTGACATCGTCTTTGTTGTCCCTTGCAAAGTATTATTCTGAATACTGCTAAACGCCTGCTTGAATTTCCATGATGGAATGAAACTAAATGTAAGTAATATTGCTCTAGGAAATACAGGAGTACTCCAAGAGTGCTATGTTCATCCGATGGATTGTGCGTGTGCCAAGAGCCGTGCCAAGATGCACATTTAGTATGCATAGGACCCAGATTTGTCACAGGTGACAAAGACTGCAAGCTGCATATATATATATATATATATATATATATATATATATATATATATTACATTGTTCTGTCCAAGATTGGAGTCAAGACACGGATCAAAATTACATTGTCATATTTTTCTCTAACTGAAGGTAGATCAAGTACACTACTTGCTACCACAGAAAATTCAAAAGGGGGAATCAAGCAGAGGAGAGGGAGCCATTCAACCTTGACGGAGGATGAGGTCGGCCTCTCTGCGTGGCCTTGCGCAGCTAGAGCAGGTGATTGTCTCCTCATCCTCGCACAGCTCTATCAAGGCCATCGGGGGAACTCGGTCCTGTCCGGACCAGATCTAATGAAAGAGGGAGGGTGCAGCCTTGGGGATCAGCCGGGAGTGGGGAAGGGGTAAGGTCGCCGCACCTTGTGCCATTGGCCATGGAGGGGGACGGCGGGGGAGAAGGACCACCCCGATCCAAGCCCGCAACCGCCGCCTTGGGAGAGCCAAGGCTCGATCCGTGGAACCAGCCCGCACCAAGCCCGCCGCGCATCAACAGGAGCTCGTCTCCCTACCGTCGGCCGGTCACGGAGCCGCCACCGCCCGGCCGCCTTCCTTGCCTTGTGCCCTTCTCCTTCTCCTTTCTTCCTCTCTTTCCTCTCTCCCTACGCCCTGCCTCTCCCTTTCCTGGATCAGCAGGATGTCATCGCCATCGGAGCAAGACGCTGCACCCACCGCCAGATCGGGCGTGACACCGGATCGAGCATCGCTGGGTGGGGTGCCTCTGGCGGCCGGGATCGGGAGGCTGTGGAGAGAGAGGCGTTGGATGGTGGAGGGTGGATTGAACAGAGGAGGCTGCGGTCGGTGGAGGCGCGGATCGAAGTCGATCCACGGTGCTTCCTCGCCGCGAGCCCTCGCCTTACCGCCACGACGTCCGTGACTTCGACGTGGGCGGCTGCGATGATGGAGAGGATGACGAGGCCGGGCGGAGTTGAGTCTGCAGGCGAGATCGATGTCCGTGAGGCGTCGTGCGGAGGGGCGGTGGGAGGCCGAGGAGGTGACGGGGCGGAGCAGAGGCGGCGGCACGGATCTGCACGGATCCAGGAGGATGGCGGCGCCGGACGCAGCGGCGGGGCGAGGAGGAGGCCGGCTGTCGGGGAGGCAGGAGCTGCTAGTTTCGTCGATCCGATCGGGATCGAGGAGGGAGCAACAGGGGCGCGAGCTATCAATTTTTTTTGTCGGTCTCGAGGGCAGAAGGGGGGAA
This sequence comes from Aegilops bicornis, assembly GCA_021605145.1. NCBI lineage: Eukaryota > Viridiplantae > Streptophyta > Magnoliopsida > Poales > Poaceae > Aegilops > Aegilops bicornis. Next base: position 435,412,696 of record CM038672.1, on the reverse strand, counting down.
TCGCTTGGTTGCGGGAGGTGGGATCGAGGACGAAAATTAACCGCCTCTGATGGGACGAAAATTAACCGTCTCTGGTGGGACGAAAATTGACCGGCGGAGACTACCAACTGCTCCATTAGGAGTAGAGATTGCTAGCCTCTTCGGTACCGTGCATTGCCCTTTATCACCTTGAGAGTTGGTGCAAACTTCGCCGGTGCATCCAAAACCCGTTGTCGTGCATATGGGACACGGGTATCCTGATGGAGGTAGGCCACGGCCCATCATGGGAGGTGCCCCAGCATGCCGACTTAAACAGTTTGAATAAGACCTGGATTGCTATCCGTCTTGTAATAGAAAAGAGACTAGTCCTAATCCTACTAGGACAAGTCATGTAACCCGCCCCTTCAACTTATATAAGGAGGGGCAGGGCTCCCCAAAGAGGGACAAGCAAGAAGAAACAATCTCTAGGGTTAGACACAAAGAGCCGGCTTACTGGCGACTCCATGATGATCATAATGAAACATAGCCACAAACAGCATGTAGGGCTATCACCGGATGATGTTTCCCGGCGTCCGAAGCTGTCTAAATCCTTGTCTTGTGTTGCGTCTCTCGATTCCGCTCAATCCCTCTCAAGCTACACATAGATGCGTTGGCCTCGCGACTAAGTCCTGACACTAAGGACATCTGTCGTGACGATTCCACGACAATTGGCGCCCACCGTGGGGCTATCGCACAGCGGTGTTGAGTTCTTGAAGGGATCTCTTTTAGGGATCGAGAATTTCACAACTGGAAAGATGAAAGATCCAGTGCAAAGGATTTATATGACGAGCAAAACTGAATAGCATATCCATGATTGAGGTACAACAATTAGGTTTTGACGCTCAGTACGTCACCGGCGCGACGCGATTCGTCGAAACCGACGGGGATTGATTCCGTTTGTATGCCGAATCTTGCAATCTGTCAAATAGCAGTTTCCGTCGAGATGGATAAAAGAAAGTCTCCGATGTTAATCCGCCGGGTTCTATCAATCGGTGAGAAGATTACTAGTAAAAGCTGGATCAAAGTAAATAGTCAAAGAAAAGGAAAAACACGAGCTCGGACTCCTCCCGCGACTCGCTTCGTCGAACCACCGTGCCTCCGCGGTTACGGCCTTGTCTCAGCCGCGAGGCCGTCCTGTGTGAATCACCCCATCGCCGCAATCGCTGGAGTCGCGTCGTCTTGCCCTGGATTTGAAGCCGCTGCCTTCACGGACGTACAGCCGTAATCTGGATTTTCTCCACCGCTACGACCCGGACTCTGCTTCATTGCCGGGTCTCCAGCGCCGCAAGCTGCTCGAACTTCGCGTCGCCGGCTGTCATCTCGGACTCGTGCCGTCTTAGTCTGTGGGCCATCGTCCCGTCAGGCTTTTGCAGAGAGTCGCCCTTGCTGGCCGCGCCACAGGCCGCCGGCGCCTTACTCCTCCTTCCTCGTCCTATGCCTAGTCGCCCCCGGCCTCGTCCCCGCGGCTCTGTTCCAAAATTGCCCTCACCTCAACCAGCCGGCCGCCACTTTGTGGCGGGCCCGCCTGCGCAGAACCACCGCCATGGCCTCGCCACGTGTCGAGCTGCTCCGTCTTCGTGGTTCTGCTTACCGCCGCCTTCAAGTTTCCGGCGATGTGCCTCTACCTCGTGCCGTTCAAGCCGCCGTCTTTGAGCCGGGCCCTGCCTGCCGTAGCCTCGTCGACCCGTCGTTTCCGCGAGCCTGCGGCGTCCTGACCTGCCTCGCTTTCTCACCTGCAGCTGCGCCTAGCCACTGCTGCCGTGGATTCAGCCGCTGCTCTGGCTTGTTTTTTCGCCCAGGGCATCGGCAAGTCGCCGTGGCGCCTGATTTCCTCCGCGACGGGTGACCAAACCAGCCCCAGCCCCAACAGTGGAGTTGATCAAAAGGAGTATAGTACATGGACATGTATTACAAAATCAATACAAGTGGTTTTTCCCTTCCTGATCTGCTAGCAACAAGAACGTGAGGAGTCAGACTATGAGAAACAAGCACTGTGGCGTGGCTCCCTATGTCTGATGGGAAGCTACTACCATTGGAAAACAAGGAAATTACTATCGCCAGCAGTCAATACATGGGAAGATTGCTTCAGTGGTATGTCGTTTCAGCGGTTGTTATGAGCAAGGCTGGCTGTTGCGCATAGAGTTTGTGAGTTTATACGTAGACATGCTGGAGGAAACATCAAGTGGTTTCAGGGCTTTCTTTGCGCTACTGATTATTATTCAGAAATTGGGAGATATGGAGTCAACAAGGTTTGACTGTTTACAATATACAGATCAGAGGATGAATCTGTTTTTTTGAGAATCTTTGCTCATCAAAACACCACAGTACGGGGGGCTTTGCTTGCTGTAAGAACACTTGCATATACAGCCGGTTTTAACCTTGCGCAGTTCCTGCATCATAACCCAGTTCCTGAAGGATCTATCCAGCAGTCAGTTGAGAAGATATGTAAGACTATTAACATTCTCAGACTTCGGTGATATTGCACCCGCAAATTAGAGAGTACTTAGTCTGTGCCATGCCCATGATACTAAGGGCGGCAGATTTGTCAGCACTCGCGACTACAACCGGTGATGAAGTGCTTAACTACACCAATCAATTAAGGAATGGCATCTTGGAGGCCTACTCTAGACAAAGTGGCTTAAACTGCCATTTAAATTACTAGAGGATATATATAGACGTTATATATGGATCATCTATCATCCAGGCGAATAAGGGTTATTACTCACTTTAAAGTGGTGTTATACCGCGGTGTCATGCTGCTCAATGGAAACAACCACAGTTGCAGCCAGCGAGACGCTATGACTTCAAACCGTTGTGCTGACCCGTCTCCGCCTCACATAGCCAGTATAGTTCCGCTGCTGCTATGGTCGTGCCTGCCGCTTATTCTGACGAAACTGAAGAAACAACGAACACCTAGCTAACTGAAGGAATGTGCAACAGGATTCAGTGTTCAATAATGGCCAAATTGCTGCTCCCAGCGCTCCCTGGCAGCAGAGCTTAATCAACATCAACCAAGCTGGCTTGCACTGCGCCATCTATTCTCCTGTTCGACGGTTTTTTCGGCTACACGTCTTCAAAAATTCCAGCTTTCGCCGCCGGCTCGAACCGTCAGCTGGGTTACCGATTTGTGACTCCTACGCGGGATCGTCTATTGCCTCGTTGTGGTTGACCCCAACTGTCCGCTGGCTTATGCCACATCATAAAAACAAGCTAAGTCACTTTTATATTTAAATTTTTTTTCCAGTCAATTAAATATATCCAGCATCTTTGAGTTAATCTCGGGGGCTATTGTTTCTTCTCATAAAGTTGACTCGTAAGGTTACCAAAGAGGCTACTTGCCACGATGCATAGTTCAAACATGGGTGCCCTACATATCAGCGAAATAATTTTATGTTCGTTCTTTACTAAGTCAGGTGCAACTCGTAACCGACCAAGGAGTGGGTATGGTATTGTCAATCGACTCTGATGCCTATCATGGACTTTGTCGACCCTGAACATATCATATTCCATGAAAAAAGTCCACGCGAAAGCCTACTTAGTCAAGTCGAACGGTTAACAACTTGAACATAAGTTGACAAAGTCATCGAAATTATTATTTAATTTTGTTTTATACATCACGAACGGTGTAATGCATTCATGTGTTTTATTTCAGGAACAAAGAGCTTGAAGACGACTCCTCGAGTCGCCTTGAGCCTCGGGGGCTATCAAGCCAGAATTTGTGAAAAAACGGACTTTGTTCGTTACCAAAACACAAGTTCACAGGCCCCCGGGTTGTTAAAGGCCTAAACAAACCCGGTGCTCGGGGGCTACAGATGATATACATGCTATTGGGGTTGGAAAAAATTCGGAAAGACCCGGCTTGGAGACAGAATCCAGCGTGGGGGGACAACCCGGCAACATCAACGTCGACGCTTCATGACCCGGCAATCTCTTCATCCACATTTCGTCATCCATTACGTCAACGACCCGAAAAAAGCTCCGCGTTCAAGGAAGACAAAAGCATCAATAAAATCAAGACCTTCCGCCCGACTCTTCGAGTCACCCGAAAGCTCGGGGGCTACTGTCGTGCATATGGGACACGGGTATCCTGATGGAGGTAGGCCACGGCCCATCATGGGAGGTGCCCCAGCATGCCGACTTAAACAGTTTGAATAAGACCCGGATTGCTATCCGTCTTGTAATAGAAAAGAGACTAGTCCTAATCCTACTAGGACTAGTCATGTAACCCGCCCCTTCAACTTATACAAGGAGGGGTAGGGCTCCCCAAAGAGGGACAAGCAAGAAGAAACAATCTCTAGGGTTAGACACAAAAAGCCGGCTTACTGGTGACTCCCTGATGATTATAATGAGACATAGCCACAAATAGCATGTAGGACTATTACAAGATGATGTTTCCCGGGGCCCGAAGCTGTCTAAATCCTTGTCTTGTGTTGCGTCTCTCGATTCTGCTCAACCCCTCTCAAGCTACACATAGATGCGTTGGCCTCGCGACTAAGTCCTGACACTAAGGACATCTGCCGTGACGATTCCACGACACCCGTGATACGATACGCTCTATCATACATAAACCTCCTTATATCTTCCTCAAAACAGCCACCATACCTACCTATTATGGCATTTCCATAGCCATTCCGATATATATTGCCATGCAACTTTCCACCGTTCCGTTTATTATGACACGTATTATCATTGTCATATTGCCTTGCATGATCATGTAGTTGACATCGTATTTGTGGCAAAGCCGCCATGCATATTATTTCATACATGTCACTCTTGATTCGTTGCCCTTCCGGGTACACCGCCGGAGGCATTCATATAAAGTCATATTTTGTTCTAAGTATCGATTTGTAATCATCGAGTTGTAAATAAATAGAAGTGTGATGATCATCATTAATAGAGCATTGTCCCAAAAAAAGGCCCAAAAAAATAGAAATAAAAAGGGACAATGCTACTATCCTTTTTCCATACTTGTGCTTCAAAGTAGCACCATGATCTTCATGATAGAGAGTCTCTTGTTTTGTCACTTACATTTACTAGTGGGAATTTTTCATTATAGAACTTGGCTTGTATATTCTAACGATGGGCTTCCTCAAATGCCCTAGGTCTTCGTGAGCAAGCAAGTTGGATGCAAACCCACTTAGTTTCTTTTGTTGAGCTTTCATACATTTATATCTCTAGTGCATCCATTGCATGGAAATCCCTACTCCTTGCATTGACATCAATTGATGGGCATCTCCCTAACCCGTTGATTAGCCGCGTCAATGTGAGACTTTCTCCTTTTTTGTCTTCTCCACACAACCCACATCATCATCTTCTATTCCACCCATAGTGCTATATCCATGGCTCACGCTCATGTATTGCGTGAAAGTTGAAAAAAGTTTGAGATTACTAAAGTATGAAACAATTGCTTGGCTTGTCATCGGGGTTGTGCAAGATGAGAGCATCTTGTGTGACGAAAATGAAGCATGACCAACTATATGATTTTGTAGGGATGAGCTTTCTTTGGCTATGTTATTTTGAGAAGACATAATTGCTTTTTTAGTATGCTTGAAGTATTATTAATTTTATGTCAATGTTAAACTTTTATATTGAATCTTTCGGATCTGAACATTCATGACACAATAAAGATAAATACATTGAAGAATATGCTAAGTAGCATTCCACACCAAAACTTCTATTTTTATTATTTACCTACTCAAGGACGAGCAGGAATTAAGCTTGGGGATGCTTGATATGTCTCCAACGTTTCTATAATTTTTGATTGCTCCATGTTATTATATATTTTGTTTTGGATGTTTAATGGGCTTATTTATACACTTTTAAATTATCTTTGGGACTAACTATTAACCCAAGGCCCAGTGCAAATTGCTGTTCTTTTGCCTATTTCAGTGTTTCACAGAAAAGGAATATCAAACGGAGTCCAAACGGAATGAAACCTTCGAGAGCGTGATTTTTGGAACAAACATGATCCAGAGGACTCGGAGTGGTCGTCAAGCAATCAACGAGGAGGCCACGAGGCAGGGGGGCGCGCCCTCCACCCTCGTGGGCCCCTCGTGGCTCCACCGACCTACTTCTTCCTCCTATATATACCTACGTACCCCGAAACCATCAAGGAGCACAACGAAAACCTAATTCCACCACCATAACCTTCTGTACCCGTGAGATCCCATATTGGGGCCTTTTCCGGCCCTCTATCGGAGGGGGCATCGATCACGGAGGGCTTCTACATCAACACCATAGCCTCTCCGATGATGTGTGAGTAGTTTACCACAGTCCTTCGGGTCCATAGTTATTAGCTAGATGGCTTCTTCTCTCTCTTTGGATCTCAATACAAAGTTCTCCTCGATCTTCTTGGAGATCTATTTGATGTAACTCTTTTTGCGGTATGTTGGTCGAGATCCGATGAATTGTGGGTTTATGATCAAGATTATCTATGAACAATATTTGAATCTTCTCTAAATTCTTTTATGTATAATTGGTTATCTTTGCAAGTCTCTTCGAATTATCAATTTGGTTTGGCCTACTGGATTGATCTTTCTTACAATGGGAGAAGTGCTTAGCTTTGGGTTCAATCATGCGGTGCTCGATCCCACTGATAGTAGGGGAAATGACACGTATTGTTGCCTTGGCATCGAGGATAAAAAGATGGTGTTTATATCATATTGCTTGAGTTTATCCCTCTACATCATGTCATCTTACCTAATGCGTTACTCTGTTCTTATGAACTTAATACTCTAGATGCATGCTGTATAGCGGTCGATCTGTGGAGTAACAGTAGTAGATGCAGGTAGAAGTCGGTCTACTTGTCGCGGACGTGATGCCTATATACATGATCATGCCTAGATATTCTCATAATTATGCACTTTTCTATCAATTGCTCGACAGTAATTTGTTCACCCACCGTAACATTTATGCTATCTTGAGAGAAGCCACTAGTGAAACCTATGGCCCCCGGGTCTATTTTCCATCATATTAATCTTTCGTCAACTAGCTATTTCTGTCAACGTTTATTTTGCTATCTTTACTTTTAGTCTTTATCATAAAAATACCAAAAATATTATTTTATCATCTCTACCAGATCTCACTTCTGCAAGTGGCCGTGAAGGGATTGACAACCGCTTTATCGCGTTGGTTGCAAGGTTCTTATTTGTTTGTGTAGGTACGAGTGACTTGCGTGTGGCCTCCTACTGGATTGATACCTTGGTTCTAAAAAACTGAGGGAAATACTTACGCTACTTTGCTACATCACCCTTTCCTCTTCAAGGGAAAACCAACGCAGTGCTCAAGAGGTAGCAATAAGCCGGAGCACCAAGTCACCCTCTTGAAAGGTCCTGGTTCTAACCCGACGGCTGTAATAACATCACAGATCTTGCTGGTAAATCGCCGAACGAGCCGTCGCAAAATCACGCTCCTCATCTAACAGGTCAATAGCATCCTGACGGGCTTTTCCATTATCAGCTTCAACATAAGCCGCCACACGGGGCGAGTCGTGACGGATGTCACTAGGGAGAACCGCCTCTACTCCGTATACCATGAAGAAAGGCATGTAACCCGTAGATATATTGGGGTGGTATTGATGCTCCATAACACTGAGGGTAACTTTTCCACCCAACAACCCGGTGTCCTCTGCAAAGGGGCCATAAGCCGGGGCTTGATGCCTTTCAAGATTTCTTGATTGGCCCTCTCAGCTTGACCATTGGACTGAGGGTGAGCCACAGATGATACATCAAGTCGAATATGCTCTCGTTGACAAAACTCTTTCATAGCACCCTTGGACAAATTAGTGCCATTGTCAGTTATAATGCTGCGGGGAAAACCGAAACGGAAAATCACCTTTTTGATGAATTGAACCACAGTTCACTACTAGGGAAAACCTTATACACAGAATCTTAGTAGCAGCGCGGCATAAAAAAAGGCGCTACTGCTAATTAGCAGTAGCGCGGGTTAGAAACCCGCGCTACTACTAAGTGGTCTCCACCGTGCTCACCAGGACAAGCAGTAGTAGTAGCGCAGGGTATAAACCCACGCTACTACTAAGTTGATACTAGTAGCGCGGTGTATAAACCCCATGCTACTACTATATGATCTCTATCGTGCCTCCCGCCACAGGCCGTAGTAGCAGCTTAAGGTATAAACCCAACGCTACTACTATAGAACCGTACACATGTATACGCACATTAGCTCGCGGAGGCCAAGCCCAAATTCCCCTCCGCCTCGCCTGACCACGTCCCCGGCGCCCGCTCTTCCTCACCTTTTTCCCAAGTCCCCGGCGCCGCCGCCCGCCGTCCCCACCAAGCACCACCCGTCCGCGACCGCCACCGCCTCCCTCTCCCTCTCCACCCGCGCGCCGCCTCCCCCAGCGCCCCGTACCCCTCTCCGTCTCCTCCGGAGGACGGGGTTGGCCCCACGGCGCCGACGTGAGGCGACGTATACCTGGGGCGGCAGCTCGCGGCCGCGGCCTTGGCGGGCGCCCGCACGCGCGCGCCGGAGGAGACCAAGAGCGGCAGAGGAGGGAGCTCGCCTCTCCCTGGAAGCCGCCATGGAGCGCCTCTGCAGCTCTCCCGAAACCCTTGACGCCGTTTGCCGCGACCAAGCAGCGCCAAAGGAGGGAGCGAGCGCCGCTGCAGCTCTCCCGAAACCCTAGCCGGAGGTCAGGTCAGGTCAGGCCCCCTCCCCTCCCCTTGCCTTGTTCCTCTTCCTCCCTCTACTTTCCTTCCTCCCCACATCTGATCTGATCCGATTCCTTGGATTTGTGCAGGCCGGCTTCAATCTGGTCGCCCTGGCCAAGAAGACGCCCTCCGGCGTCGCCTACTGCTATGGCTGCGGCGCCCCGCTGCACACCAGCGAGGAGGGGTCCCCCGGCCACGCCGAGCCGGCCACCTACGACCTGGTAAGCAGGCGCATCCACGGGCTCAGCTCGCTGCCATTTTTAGTGTGTTCATCGGCTGTACTGAGAAAAATGAGATAAAATGTTGGGATTGAATCACATAAAAGATATCTTTGTACAATGATGCCAGCACAACGGGAGTCATCCAGCCTTTCAACACTGAATACAGGGTCAGTTGATGCCAAAGTGATTAAACAGTTAGAATACAGCTGCATTGTAGTGAAAACACACTAATTTGATATGCAGATCATGTTTTTTGCATTACACAACTTTAAGATTTTAATTCAGAAGTAAAAGTCAGTTTCAATTACAGGAAGTATCACACAAGGACGTGCATCATTGTCCACGACACCATACATCTGAAAATAAGCAATAGGTCAGTAAAAGAATACAAGGCCGCAGTCTAGTCAATTACAGACAAAACAAGAAGCAAATCTAATTTTAACACTGTTGGTACAGGAGAGAGAGAAAGAGATGTTTCCTATGGATCAAGAGCTGCTTAGAATACCCATGTAGCAATTTCCTTCCCAATGATACTCACGAAGCCTACTGCCTTTTGGGTTGCGAGCATATTTTGGGTAAGCAGCAGCAGAATAGCAGATTCAACAGAACAACATATTTTCTTGAGTTACTCGACAAAATGTTTTAACCTGTATGTTATATGCCCAAATCTGCATAACGTAAACTGTTTCTCCGAGCCACACATTTACCTTCTGTTTAAAATATTTTCGGCTACTTTATCTCCATTTTGAAATTATAAGTACATAAATTGTATCCACATCATGTTGTCGTGCGCTTGCCTTCTCTAGACTACCACAGTGTTATTTGGTACTAATTTCGATTTATGAAGGTCATTACTGCACTGAGAGAAGCTGGGCTTGAATCATCAAATCTGATTTTTGGCATTGACTTCACCAAAAGCAACGATTGGTCAGGTAATGTTACTTCTGTATCACTGTCACCGTCAGATCTGCTGTTTTACCCAACAGGGTCCCTGTCGTTTAATTGAATAAGTATCCTGCTGGATTTCTGTAGGTAAGCATTCCTTCGGAGGAGAATCTCTGCATGCCATTAGTCGCACCCCAAATCCATATGAGCAAGCCATTTCTATTATTGGGTGAACACTATCACCTTTAGATGATGATAACTTGATACCATGCTTTGGATTTGGTGATGGTAAGTATTCGCTCACTGTTTTTTCCTTTTCTATTTTAACTTTCTTTCAAGGAAATTTTGTACTTCTTCTGTGACTTGATGAAATGTAATTCAAACCTGTAGTTTCTACATGTGATCATTCCATCTTCAGCTTTTACATCTTTGGTGTAGAGATTCTGGGATTGTAAAACCATAACAAATCTGAGTTTTATCTGTCTCAGTAACTTTGACAGTGGAGACAGTCTTTTTCTAATCGATGAACTGTTTCTAGGATGAGTTATGTTTTTAGGTAGCCATATGTTGATGTGCTCTGTTTCCTTGCTTCAACTTATTTGATGGCGTGCATGCCAAACCTCCTGACCCCTCCCTGCATTGATGGATAGCTAGCCGTACAGTTTTCTGTTTTTTGTTTCATTTACTCCAGGCCTCCTTTTGTTTAATTTTGTTGTCTTTGCCTTGCTTTGTTTTCATTTGGTTGCCTGTACAGGTTGTGTCATCTTGATACTTCCTCCTAATACAAAATAACGCGCATTTTGGTGCTTATTTGAGAAAAAGAACTTATTTGATAATGTTCACACAGCAAATAGTTCTATTTAGTGCATCTTTTAAGTTTCTGACATCACTTGTTGATAAGGTTTATATCCTTGCGATCGTTGCATCATGATTACACACATTTTTTTGACAAAGACAAAGGTATTTGCAGTATAACTCATGTATTGTGTTTTGACTGAATAATTTTGTATCTATGACGCCGTCTCTGTTTAGGGGCAGCTGAGTACTTCACCAGAAATACTTAAATCTTTCGTTTCATCCATAATTTGGTTGAGCTGGTCACTGTAGGACCAACTTCTTTTGCACCTCTTATCTACGCGGCGATTTCAGTTGTTGAAAACAGTAACTACCAACATCATGTCCTTGTCATCATAGCTGATGGACAGGTAATATGTTCATTGTAGCAGTAAATTCTTCAATGGAACTTCATCCCTTTAGCATGAGTCTCACTTGAGGAAAAATGAAACCTTCATTTTGGAAATACTGATTTCAGTTCTGTTATATTGAGTAAAGTGAAGACCATCGAGGGTTTATATTATCTATCTACAATAATTTTAGTTTTTGTGTGACATAACTAATTCCAGTACACTATTATTCCTGTTCAGATGCCATTCAGGCTTTGATTGAACACTTGAAGGATGAATACCATCAGTATATGCTCCAAGCTGCCATATTTGATGAGGCTTTGACCTGTTTATCTATTCCAGGTACATACATTTAGACCTTTGTAGCATCCAGTGCTATAAGTGACACTTTCAAATTCATTCCAAAGTACTCCAGACTCCAAAGCATGTCCCTTTCATCCATTCAGGTTAGCAGCGAGCAAGGCCATGGCATCTTTCTTTCCCTTAGAAGTTTAAAGAACCCAATTAGTCATTGGCAAATACTTTATTACAAATAGTTGATATATGTGTAACACGTGGAGAATAACAATATAAGACATGATATGAGTTGGTGTACGTAGCAGGTTCATTTGTTTGTAGATATTACATAGGCGATCTCTTGTTAATAGAAATCACTTTCTTTTTCGTTTTCGTATATTTATTCCCGTAGCTACTGCACAACATGCAAGGAAATATATGTCTGTTGAAATTTAATTTTATTTGTTCTTTGCTTTGTACAGAAATCTTGGATTCATAAATGGGAGAAGCACATAAGGGAGAAGAAGATGATTGCAAGGATGGAGAGGGAGCACATCATTTGGAGGGATAGAATGCCACTGTTTGATGTTTTAATGCATTTTTGTTTGCTTTCGACTGTGTTTGCACTAGCTCCTGGTTTACTATAAATCTTGATTTGTAATGATGTGTAATGCTGCTAGTTTATTACAAATCTGGGCTTGTTTTAGTATTTAGAATTGTATGCATAAAATGGAATTGATGGATTTTTTTAAATTCCTAATTAGTTAGTAGTAGCGTGGGGTGAAAAGAGCGCTACTAGTATTTAGGATACTAGTAGCGTGTAGTATTATAGACACGCTACTACTATTAGTAGTAGCGTGGGTTTACCCCGCGCTACTGCTAACTTTTAGCTGTAGCACTATACTAGTAGCGGGTACCCGCGCTACTAGTAGCCATTTTACCCGCGCTGCTAGTAGCCTTTTTCCTAGTAGTGGTTGCTGCGTCACACTTACTAACCGGCTCTGCTTCAACCCACTTTGTGAATTTGTCAACCGCCATCAAAAGGTGAGTCTTTTTTATCCTTGGATCTTTTGAAAGGCCCAACCATATCAAGCCCCCAGACTGCAAATGGCCAAGCAATCGGGATTATCCTCAATTCTTGAGCTGGCACATGAGCTCGTTTTGAAAATTTCTGGCAACCATCACATTTACTGACCAAATCCTCAGCATCAGCATGAGCCGTCAACCAATAAAATGCATGACGAAAAGCCTTGGTCACCAGAGATTTAGAACCAACATGATGACCACAAGTTCCTTCATGAATCTCTCGTAGGATCTCACAACCTTCGTCTTGAGAAACACAATGTTGAAATGCCCCTGTAACACTGTGATGACGCAACTCCCCATTGACAATAGTCATTGACTTAGACCGCCAGGTTATCTGTCTGGCCAAAGTTCCATCTTCAGGTAACTCGCCCCAGGTCATATCAGCCAAATATGGAACTGTCCAATCAGGAATAGCATGAAGAGCCGCCGCCAATTGCGCTTCTGGGTCAGGAATAGCTAGATCTTCTTCTGTAGGTAATTTGACTGAAGGGTTATGCAAGATATCCAAGAAAGTGTTAGGTGGCACTGGCTTACGCTGGGACCCTAACTGGCTCAAAGCATCAGCCGCCTCATTTTTCCTGTGATCAACATGTTCAACTTGATAACCTTTGAAGTGACCGGCAATAGCATCAACCTCTCGGCGATAAGCCGCCATGAGTGGGTCCTTAGAATCCCAAGTGACAGAAACTTGCCGAGCTACCAAATCTGAGTCGCCAAAACACCTCATCCGGCTTAAGTTCATCTCCTTAGCCATCGGAAGACCGTGGAGCAAGGCCTCATACTCAGCTGCATTGTTAGTACAAGGGAACATCAACCTAAGAAGATAACAAAATTTATCACCTCGTGGGGAAGTCAAGACAACTCCAGCCCCCGAGCCCTCCAACTGCCTGGATCCATCAAAGTGAATAGTCCAATATGTGCTATCCAGCTTCTCCTCAGGCATCTGCAACTCTGTCCAATCATTTATAAAAATCCACAAGTCGTTGAGACTTGATGATTGTGCGAGGCATATACTTCAAACCATGGGGTCCAAGCTCAATAGCCCACTTGGCTACCTGACCTGTGGCTTCTCTGTTCTGAATAATATCCCCTAAAGGAGCAGAACTAACCACAGTGATGGGATGACCCAGAAAATATTGCTTGAGCTTGCGACCAGGTTTAAACTTTGGATCAATATTGAGAGTGTGCTCAGTGTGTTCCCTCGGTACACCCGGCATGTCTGAAGGTTTCCATGCAAAGATGTCCCGGTTCTCATGGATGAACTCGATGAGCGCGCTTTCCAATTTTGGATCTAGATTAGCACTGATGCTGAACTACTTGGATGAATCGCCAGGAACAAAATCAACTAGCTTAGTGTCATCTGCCGACTTAAATTTCAACAGGGGGTCATGCTCTGTGGTTGGCTTCTTCAAAGATGTCATATCCGTCGAGTCAACATTATCCTTATAAAATTTCAATTCCTCTGTTGCGCAGTCAGACTCAACATAAGCAGCATCGCCTTCTTCGCACTCCAGGGCTATCTTGCGACTTCCATGCACTGTGATGGTGCCCTTGTGACCCGGCATTTTAAGCTACAAATAAACATAACAAGGCCTTGCCATGAACTTAGAATAAGCCGGCCGCCCAAATAGAGCATGATAAGGGTTCTTAATTTTAACCACTTCGAAAGTTAACGTCTCAGATCTGGAATCATACTCATCTCCAAAACAAACCTCCAAAGATATTTTTCCCACCGGATACGCCGACTTACCAGGCACCACGCCGTGAAAAACAGTGTTCGACGGCTTAAGATTCTTATCAGTTAACCCCATGCGACGGAAAGTATCATAATAAAGGATATTGATGCTGCTGCCTCCATCCATGAGCACTTTAGTGAATTTGTAGCCTCCAACCTGAGGTGCCACCACCAAAGCCAAGTGACGCAGATTATCAACTCGGGGTGGGTGATCCTCACGACTCCAGAGAATAGGGTGTTCGGACCATCTCAAATAACAGGGAATCACCGGCTCAACTGCATTCACCGCCCTTTTATGAAGCTTTTGATCCCGCTTGCATAAACTTGTGGTGAAAACGTGGTACTATCCACTATTCAACTGCTTCAAATTACTCTGATAACCAGGCTGCTGCTGATTCCCTTGTCTAGACTGTTGACTATAACCACCCTGATTGCCTTGGCCTTGGAAACCGGTATTAGAACCGCCACAACCATAACCCGGACCGTGAAAGCCGGATCCTGAGCCGCCGTTCGGGCAATGGTTGTACTGAAAGAGATTGGAGGCTTTGAACTCCTTCATGATAGAGCAATCCTTCCATAAATGAGTGGCCGGCTTCTCACGTGTACCGTGCCTCGGACAAGGCTGATTCATTATCACTTCGAGGTTGAGTCTCGATCCTCCAGGCCGAGCCGGCCTTCCGTTGAGATGTTGATTATTATTCTGCGCACTGGTGTTAGCCACAAAGTCTAAACTACCATCGGCCTTACGCTTACCATTACCACCTTGTCTTGCCAGATTATACTGCTGCCCTTTCATGCTTCCGCTCTTCTTTCCCTTTCCCGGCTTTTCATCATCAGATTCTGGGTCTTTGATACTATCCGATTCGGCATACTTGACAAGAGCTACCATGAGCTCCCCCATGTCATTGCAGTGGCGCTTAAGTCGTCCAAGCTTCTGCTTAAGGGGGAGAAAACGACATTTTTCTCCAACATCAAAATCGCTGAGGCAACATTGATGTTTTCTGATGAATGTATAATAGTTGAGATCCGACGCACCCAGTGGGTTGTTGACTCACCCTCACCTTGGACACAAGAAACCAAATCCATGATTGACATAGGCTGCTTGCACGTGTCTTTGGAATTTTGAATAAAATGGGCCTTCAGCTCCGCCCATGACCCAATGGAGTTGGCAGGCAGCCCTGTTGGGGAACGCAGTAATTTCAAAAAATTTCCTACGCACACACAGGACCATGGTGATGGCATAGCAACGAGAGGGGAGAGTGTCTGTCCACGTACCCTCGTAGACCGAAAGCGGAAGCGTTATAACAACGCGGTTGATGTAGTAAATGCGTCTTCACGATCCGACCGATCCAAGCACCGAACGACGGCACCTCCGAGTTACGCACACGTTCAGCTCGATGGCGATCCCGGGCTCCGATCCAAAGAAAGCGTCGGGGATGAGTTCCGTCGACGACGGCGTGGTGGCGATGATGATGCTCCACCGACGCAGGCTTCGCCTAAGCTCCGCGACGATATGACTTCTCCGGCGCAGGCTTCGCCTAAGCTCATGACGATATGACCGAAGTGGAATATGGTGGAGGGGGCACCGCACACGGCTAAGGAACGATCCGTAGATCAACTTGTGTGTCATGGGGTGCCCCCGCCTATATATAAAGGAGCAACGGGGGGGGGGCGGCCCGCCCACGGGGGGCGCGCCTGGCGGCGCCCCACCCCCACCGGGTGTAGGACTCCCCCCCCTTTCCTAGTTGGATTAGGATTGGGGAAGGGGGAAGAGGGAAGGGGGGCGCCGCCCCCCCTCTCCTTGTCCTATTCGGACTAGAGGGGGAGGGGGCGCGCGGCCTGCCTGGCCGGCCCTTTCCTCTTCTCCCTATGGCCCATCAAGGCCCATAGACCCCCCGGGGGGTTCCGGTAACTTCCTGTTTTCATCCGGAACCTTTCCGAAGTCCAAACATAGGCTTCCAATATATCAATCTTTATGTCTCGATCATTTTGAGACTCCTCTTCATGTCCGTGATCACATCCGGGACTCCGAACAACCTTCGGTACATCAATACTTATAAACTCATAATGAACTGTCATCGAAACGTTAAGCGTGCGGACCCTACGGGTTCGAGAACTATGTAGACATGACCTAGAACCATTCTCGGTCAATAACCAATAAGCGGAACCTGGATGCCCATATTGGTTCCTACATATTCTCTGAAGATCTTTATCGGTCAAACCGCATAACGATATCGTTGTTCCCTTTGTCATCGGTATGTTACTTACCCGAGATTCGATCGTCGGTATCCAATACCTAGTTCAGTCTCGTTATTGGTAAGTCTCTTTACTCGTTCCGTAATACATCATCTCACAACTAACTCATTAGTTGTAATGCTTGCAAGGCTTATGTGATGTGTATTACCGAGAAGGCCCAGAGATACCTCTCCGACAATCGGAGTGACAAAACCTAATCTCGAAATACGCCAACCCAACAAGTACCTTTGGAGACACTGTAGTACTCCTTTATAATCACCCGATTCACGTTGTGACGTTTGGTAGTACCCAAAGTGTTCCTCCGGTAAACAGGAGTTGCATAATCTCATAGTTTACAGGAACATGTATAGGTCATGAAGAAAGCAATAGCAATATACTAAACGATCAAGTGCTAAGCTAACGGAATGGGTCATGTCAATCACATCATTCTCCTAATGAGGTGATCCCATTAATAAAATGACAACACATGTCTATGGTTAGGAAACACAACCATCTTTGATTAATGAGCTAGTCTAGTAGAGGCATACTAGTGACTATCTGTTTGTCTATGTATTCACACATGTATTATGTTTCCGGTTAATACAATTCTAGCATGAATAATAAACATTTATCATGATATAAGGAAATAAATAATAACTTTATTATTGCCTCTAGGGCATATTTCCTTGATCTCCCACTTGCACTAGAGTCAATAATCTAGATTACACAAGAATGATTCTAACACCCATGGAGTCTTGGTGCTGATCATGTTTTGCTCGTGGAAGAGGCTTAGTCAACGGGTGCAACATTCAGATCCGTATGTATTTTGCAAATCTCTATGTCTCCCACTT
Source organism: Aegilops bicornis (assembly GCA_021605145.1). Classification (NCBI taxonomy): domain Eukaryota; kingdom Viridiplantae; phylum Streptophyta; class Magnoliopsida; order Poales; family Poaceae; genus Aegilops; species Aegilops bicornis. The sequence continues at coordinate 435,395,536 of CM038672.1, read as the reverse complement.
GGACTTGGTCCCGAATGGAATTGAAGCGTCTCTTGATATGCTTGGTCCTCTTGTGAAATCTGGATTCCTTTGCCAAGGCAATTGCACGATATTGTCACTGAAGATCTTCATTGGTCCCGATGCACTAGGTATGACACCTAGATCGGAAATGAACTCTTTCATCCAGACTCCTTCATTTGCTGCTTCGAAGCAGCTATGTACTCCGCTTCACATGTAGATCCCGCCACGACACTTTGTTTAGAAGCGCACCAACCGACAGCTCCACCGTTTAATAAAAACACGTATCCGGTTTGCGATTTAGAATCGTCCGGATCAGTGTCAAAGCTTACATCGGCGTAACCATTTACGACTAGCTCTTTGTCACCTCCATATACGAGAAACATATCCGTAGTCCTTTTCGGGTATTTCAGGATGTTCTTGACCGCGGTCGATGATCCACTCTGGATTACTTTGGTACCTTCCTGCCAAGCTTACAGCTAAGCATACGTCAGTGCGGTACATGACATTGCATACATGATAGAGCCTATGGCTGAAGCATAGGGAACATCTTTCATTTTCTCTCTATCTTCTGCTTTGTGGTCGGGCATTGAGTCGACTCAATCTTACACCTTATGTCTGAGGTAAAAAACCTTTCTTTGCCTGATCCATTTTGAACTTATTCAAAACTTTATCAAGGTATGTGCTTTGTGAAAGTCCAATTAAGCGTCTTGATCTATCTCTATAGATCTTGATGCCCAATATGTAAGCAGCTTCACGGAGGTCTTTCATTGAAAAACTTTTATTCAAGTATCCTTTTATGCTATCCAGAAATTCTATATCATTTCCAATCAATAATATGTCGTCCACATATAATATCGAAATGCTGCTGAGCTCCCACTCACTTTCTTGTAAATACGAGGCTTCTCCAAAAGTGCATATAAAACCATATGCTTTGATCACACTATCAAAGCGTTTATTCCAACTCCGAGAGGCTTGCACGGACCATAAATTGATCGCTGGAGTTTGCACACTTTGTTAGCACCTTTTGGATCAACAAAACCTTACGGTTGCATCATATACAACTCTTCTTCTAGAAATCCATTCAAGAATGCAGTTTTTACATCCATTTGCCAAATTTCATAATCATAAAATGCGGCAATTGCTAACATGATTCGGACAGACTTAAGCATCGCTTCTGGTGAGAAAGTCTCATCGTAGTCAACCCCACGAACTTGTCGAAAACCTTTACGCAACAAGTCAAGCTTTGTAAGCAGTTATATTACCATCGGTCGGTCTTCTTCTTAAAGATCCATTTATTCTCAATGGCTTGCCGATCATCGGGCAAGTCAACCAAAGTCCATACTTTGTTCTCATACATGGATCCCATCTCGGATTTCATGGCTTCCACCATTTTCGGAATCTGGGCTCACCATCGCTTCTTCATAGTTTGTAGGTTCGCCATGGTCAAGTAACATGACTTCCAGAATAGGATTACCGTACCACTCTGGTGCGTATTTTATTCTGGTTGACCCTACGAAGTTCAGTAGCAACTTGATCTGAAGTTTCATGATCAACATCATTAGTTTCCTCACCAATTGGTGTAGTTGTCACAGGAACCGTTTCTTGTGATGAACTACTTTCCAATAAGGGAGCGGAATCTGATTATCTCATCAAGTTCTACTTTCCTCCCACTCACTTCTTCGAGAGAAACTCCTTCTCTAGAAAGGATCCGAATTTAGCAACGGAAATCTTGCCTTCAGATCTGTGATAGAAGGTGTACCCATGATCTCCTTTGGGTATCCTATGAAGACACATTTCTCCGATTTGGGTTCGAGCTTATCTGGTTGAAGTTTCTTCACATAAGCATCGCAGCCCCAAACTTTAAGAAACGACAACTTTGGTTTCTTGCCAAACCACAGTTCATACGGTGTCGTCTCAACGGATTTAGATGGTGCCCTATTTAACGTGAATGCGGCCGTCTCTAAAGCATATCCCCAAAATGATAGCGGTAAATCGGTAAGAGACATCATAGATCGTACCATATCAAGTAAAGTACGATACGACGTTCGGACACACCATTTCTACGTGGTGTTCCGGGTGGCGTGAAGTTGCTTGAAACTATTCCACATTGTTTCAAATGTAAACCAAACTCGTAACTCAAATATTCTCCTCCACGATCAGATCGTAGAAACTTTATTTTCTTGTTACGATGATTTTCCACTTCACTCTGAAATTCTTTGAACTTTTCAAATGTTTCAGATTTGTGTTTCATTAAGTAGATATACCCATATCTGCTCAAATCATCTGTGAAGGTGAGAAAATAACGATACCAGCCGCGTGCCTCAACATTCATTGGACCACAAACATCAGTATGTATGATTTCCAACAAATCAGTTGCTCGCTCCATAGTTCCGGAGAACTGCGATTTAGTCATCTAGCCCATGAGGTATGGTTACTTAAGTACCAAATGATTCATAATCAAGTGATTCCGAAGCCCATCGGTATGGAGTTTCTTCATGCGTTTTACACCGATATGACCCAAGCGGCGATTACCACAAATAACTTGCATTATCATTATCAACTCTGCATCTTTTGGTTTCAACACTATGAATATGTGTATTACTACTATCGAGATTCAATAAAAATAGACCACTCTTCAAGGGTGCATGACCATAAAAGATATTATTCATATAAATAGAACAACCATTATTACGTGTCTTAAATGAATAACCGTCTACGCATTAAACAAGATCCAGATATAATGTTCATGCTCAACGCCGGCACCAAATAACAATTATTTAGGTCTAAAACTAATCCCGATGGTAGATGTAGAGGTAGCGTGCCGACCGCGATCACATCGACTTTGGAACCATTTCCCACGCGCATCGTCACCTCGTCCTTAGCCAATCTTCGCTTAATCCGTAGTTCTGTTTGAGTTGCAAATATTAGCAGAACCGGTATCAAATACCGGTACTCTGCGAGTATTAGTAAGGTACACATCAATAACATGTATATCACATATACCTTTGATCACCTTGCCATCCTTCTTATCCGCCAAATACTTGGGGCAGTTCCGCTTCCGGTGTCGGTTTGCTTGCGGTAAAAACACTCGGTTTCAGGCTTAGGTCCAGACTTGGGTTTCTTCTCTTGAGTAGCAACTTTCTTGCTGTTCTTTTTGAAGTTCCCCTTCTTCTTTCCTTTGCCCTTTTTCTTGAAACTAGTGGTCTTGTTGACCATCAACACTTGATGCTCTTTCTTGATTTCTACCTCCGCGGCTTTTAGCATTGCGAAGAGCTCGGGAATTGTTTTGGTCATCCCTTGCATATTATAGTTCATCACGAAGCTCTTGTAGCTTGGTGGCGATGATTGGAGAATTACATCAATGACACTATCATACGGAAGAGTAACTCCCGGTTGAATCAAGTGATTATTATACCCGGACATTTTGAGTATATGTTCAACGATGTAACTATTCTCCTCCATCTTGCAGCTATAGAACTTATTGGAGACTTCATATCTCTCAATCCGGGCATTTGCTTGAAATATTAACTTCAACTCTGGAACATCTCATATGCTCCATGACGTTCAAAACGTCGTTGAAGACCCGGTTCTAAGCCGTAAAGCATGGCACATCGAACTATCGAGTAGTCATCAGCTTTGCTCGCCAGACGTTCACAACTTGGCGTTGCTCTGCTGCAGTGCGGCACCCAGCGGTGCTTCGGGGCGTAATTCTTACGTGCAGCAATGAGGATAATCCTCAAATTCTGAACCCAGTCCGTGTAATTGCTACCATCATCTTTCAACTTTGCTTTCTCAAGGCAGCATTAAAATTCAACGGAACAACAAAGACGAGCCATCTATCTACAGTAAACATAGACAAGCAAAATACTATCAGGTACTAAGTTCATGATAAATTTAAGTTTAATTAATCATATTAAAAACTCCCACTTAGGCGGACATCTCACTAGTCATCTAAGTGATTACGTGATCCAAATCAACTAAACCATGTCCGATCATCACGTGAGATGGAGTAGTTTCAATGGTGAACATCACTATGTTGATCATATCTACTATATGATTCACGTTCGACCTTTCGGTCTCCGTGTTCGAGGCCATATCATTATATGCTAGGCTCGTCAAGTTTAACTTGAGTATTCTGCGTGCGCAACTGTTTTGCACCCGTTGTATTTGAGCGTAGAGCCTATCACACCCGATCATCACGTGGTGTCTCAAAGACGAAGAACTTTATAGCGGTGCATACTCGGGAGAACACTTCTTGATAATTTTAGTGAGAGATCATCTTATAATGCTACCGTCAATCAAAGCAAGATAAGATGCATTAAGGATAAACATCACATGCAATCAATATAAGTGATATGATATGGTCATCATCATCTTGTGCTTGTGATCTCCATCGCCGAAGCACCGTCATGATCACCATCGTTACCGGTAGCGACACCTTGATCTCCATCGTAGCATCGTTGTCGTCTTGCCAACTATTGCTTCTCGACTATCGCTACTGCTTAGTGATAAAGTAAAAGCAATTACATGGCTTTGCATTTCATACAATAAAGCGACAACCATATGGCTCCTGCCGATTGCCGATAACTTCGGTTACAAAACATGATCATCTCATACAATAAAATATAGCATCACGTCTTGACCACATCACATCACAACATGCCCTGCAAAAACAAGTTAGGCGTCCTCTACTTTGTTGTTGCAAGTTTTACGTGGCTGCTACGGGCTGAGCAAGAACCGTTCTTACCTACGCATCAAAACCACAGCGATAGTTTGTCAAGTTGGTGCTGTTTTAACCTTCGCAGGACCGGGCGTAGCCACTCAGTTCAACTAAAGTGAGAGAAAGCTGACACCCGCGGTCACCTTTAAGCAACTAGTGCTCGAATCGGTGAAACCAGTCTCGCGTAAGCGTCTGGCGTAATGTCGGTCCGGGCGCTTCATCTCACAATACCGCCGAACCAAAGTATGACATGCTGGTAAGCAGTATGACTTATATCGCCCACAACTCACTTGTGTTCTACTCATGCATATGACATCAACGCATAAAACCTGGCTCGGATGCCACTGTTGGGGAACGCAGTAATTTCAAAAATTTTCCTACGCACACACAGGACCATGGTGATGGCATAGCAACGAGAGGGAGAGTGTACGTCCACGTACCCTCGAGACTGAAAGCGGAAGCGTTATAACAACAGCGGTTGATGTAGTCGTGCGTCTTCACGATCCGACCGATCCAAGCACCGAGCGTCACGGCACCTCCGAGTTACGCACACGTTCAGCTCGATGGCGATCCCGGGCTCCGATCCAGCAAAGCGTCGGGGATGAGTTCCGTCGACCTGACGGCGTGGTGGCGATGATGATGCTCCACCGGCGGGGCTTCGCCTAAGCTCCGTGACGATATGACTTCTCCGTGCGAGGGCTTCGCCTAAGCTCATGACGATATGACCGAAGTGGAATATGGTGGAGGGCACCGCTGCACGGCTAAGGAACGATCCGTAGATCAACTTGTGTGTCATGGGGTGCCCCCCTGCACCCGTATATAAAGGAGCAAGGGGGGTGCGGCCAGCCCAAGGGGGACGCGCCTGGAGGAGTCCTACTCCCACCAGGAGTAGGACTCCCCCCCCTTTCCTAGTTGGATTAGGATTGGGGAAGGGGAAAGAGGGAAGGCGCGCCCCTCTCCTTGTCCTATTAGGACTAGAGGGGAGGCGCGCGCCTGCTGGCCGGCCCTTTCCTCTTCTCCCTATGGCCCATCAAGGCCCATAGACCCCGGGGTTCCGTAACCCGGTGTTCCGGTAACTTTCTGTTTTCATCCGGAACCTTTCGAAGTCCAAACATAGGCTTCCAATATATCAATCTTTATGTCTCGATCATTTCGAGACTCCTCGTCATGTCCGTGATCACATCCGGGACTCGAACAACCTTGGTACATCAATACTTATAAACTCATTAATGAACTGTCATCGAAACGTTAAGCGTGCGGACCCTACGGGTTCGAGAACTATGCAGACATGACCTAGAACCATTCTCGGTCAATAACCAATAGCGGAACATGGATGCCCATATTGGTTCCTACATATTCTACGAAGATCTTTATCGGTCAAACCGCATAACGATATACGTTGTTCCCTTTGTCATCGGTATGTTACTTACACGAGATTCGATCGTCGGTATCCAATACCTAGTTCGGTCTCGTTATTGGTAAGTCTCTTTACTCGTTCCGTAATACATCATCTCACAACTAACTCATTAGTTGTAATGCTTGCAAGGCTTATGTGATGTGTATTACCGAGAAGGCCAGAAGATACCTCTCCGACAATCGGAGTGACAAAACCTAATCTCGAAATACGCCAACCCAACAAGTACCTTTGGAGACACCTGTAGTACTCCTTTATAATCACCCGATTACGTTGTGGCGTTTGGTAGTACCCAAAGTGTTCCTCCGATGGCGGGAGTTGCATAATCTCATAGTTTACGGGAACATGTATAGGTCATGAAGAAAGCAATAGCAATATACTAACCGATCAAGTGCTAAGCTAACGGAATGGGTCATGTCAATCACATCATTCTCCTAATGAGGTGATCCCATTAATCAAATGACAACACATGTCTATGGTTAGGAAACACAACCATCTTTGATTAATGAGCTAGTCTAGTAGAGGCATACTAGTGACTATCTGTTTGTCTATGTATTCACACATGTATTATGTTTCCGGTTAATACAATTCTAGCATGAATAATAAACATTTATCATGATATAAGGAAATAAATAATAACTTTATTATTGCCTCTAGGGCATATTTCCTTCAAGCCCCTTCAGCCAAGTACGAGCCGGCCCTTCCAACATCATGGAGAAATACTTAGCACACGCAGCATCACTAACATCCAACATCTCCATGGCCATCTCATAACTTTCAACCCAAGCCTTAGGGGGTTGATCTGCTGTGTAATTAGGCACTTTGCGAGGACGCTTGAAATCCTTGGGCAAACGCTCGTTACGTAGAGCCGGCACTAAACATGGAACACCCAGGGTTCTGGAGGTTGCGCCTGCCTCCACTGAAGCCGATGGATAAACTGGAGAGTGTTGATGAGCCGCCAGCTCAGCCTCCCGACACGCTCTACCCTGATCCACCAGAGTCTGAGCATTGGCACCACCACACGTTGGGTCATGTCCACGAAGCTAGTTACGACGCTGCTCACTGCTTGAAACCGCCGCTGAGTCAATGTGCCTGCTGTAGCTTTGTCTTGGACGAGGGGTTGAGTGAACTCGCTCGCGACTGTAAGAATAAGCCGCCTGCTGAGCCACAACTGTTTGAAGAAGTTCTCTGGCCCTTCGTGTCTCTATCATCATCGGAGACTCGCCTTCAACCAGCAGAGCCGCCAGTCGCGTTGCCGCAACAATCATATTATCCAATGGGTTAGAATAATGACCCGGAGGTGTTGGAATATGCTGAGGCGGTGTATTATTGAAACATGGCAGGTCCATGGCCCGTGGCTGAACTGGTGCTCCAGTTCCTGGTTCTTCGACCGCCCGGTTCACCACCGACGGGTCACTAGTCCCTGCTCCAGGCGTGTTGAAGAGGTTTCTCAGCTCATAAAACGGGGGCTGGTGACTCCGGTGCCTCCTCCTCATGACTTCATTTGAAGCGTTCTGATCTAACATGAGCCGGAAGGAATCTGCTTGTATCCGCTGTGCCTGGGAATCCAAAAGAGCCTGCTCTGCGGCCATCCTGGCGTTCTCAACCGCCAGCTCTTCCTTGGCTTGAGCTATCTCATCTCGCAACTTCACCAGATCCACCTTATGTTGTTCCTAGTTGTCCAGGGTTACCTCCACCCCCATCAGAGTTGCCAGAGCTTCTAACAATTCTGTCAAAGCTTGAGTCAGTGGGCATGTAGTGCCACTAGCACCAGTCGTCGCCGCAGTAGTCGAGCTAGAGATCATAGCCGCGACGGTTGATGAACCGAGCGCCGACTGTGTACCGGCCATGAAAATCGCAACCCTGTTTGGCGGTGCATAGGGGTCTGTAATACTGTCACCATCGGAACAGCCCCCAAGCAGGCCATCTTGTAGCTGATACAACGAATTAGTCTCTCTCGTGGATGACTCACCATCAGAGTAGATGGCCATCTCATTGCCAGACACAAATCCTTCTTCAATTTCCGCTCCAAGGTTGAAACCAACAAAGGCACACTTCCTGGCGGGTTGAACTCGGGCGGGTCGCGCACGCTGAGCCGTCTCGAGGATGTCGGTGCAGATGTCCGGCTCAGGGCCCGGTTCGCCAATCTTGCCGATGAAGACATGGATTCCGCCGAAGGGGACCTGGTACCCGTACTCGATTGAGCCGGTGCTACCTCTTGATCACTGCATTGGTTTTCCCTTGAAGAGGAAAGGGTGATGCAGCAAAGTAGCGTAAGTATTTCCCTCAGTATTTGAGAACCAAGGTATCAATCCAGTAGGAGACCACACACAGGTCGCCTCGTACCTACACAAACAAATAAGAACCTTGCAACCAACGCGAAAAGGGTTTGTCAATCCCTTCAGGGCCACTTGCAAAAGTGAGATCTGATAGAGATAATAAGATAAATATTTTTGGTATTTTTATGATATAAATTGAAAGTAAAGATTGCAAAGTAAAATAGATTGGAAACTTATATGATGGAAAATAGACCCGGGGGCCATAGGTTTCACTAGTGGCTTCTCTCAAGATAGCATAAGTACTATGGTGGGTGAACAAATTACTGTCGAGCAATTGATAGAAAAGTGCATAGTTATGAGAATATCTAGGCATGATCATGTATATAGGCATCACGTCCGCGACAAGTAGACCGAAGCGATTCTGCATCTACTACTATTACTCCACACATCGACCGCTATCCAGCATGCATCTAGAGTACTAAGTTCATAAGAGCGAGTAGCATTAGGCAAGATGACATGATGTAGAGGGATAAACTCAAGCAATATGATATAAACCCCATCTTTTTATCCTCGATGGCAACAATACAATGCGTGCCTTGCTGCCCTAACATCCTTTGGGAAAGGACACCGCAAGATTGAACCCAAAGCTAAGCACTTCTCCCATTGCAAGAAAGATCAATCTAGTAGGCCAAACCAAACTGATCATTCGAAGAGACTTGCAAAGATAACAAATCATACATAAAAGAATTCAGAGGAGATTCAAATATTGTTCATAGATAATCTTGATCATAAACCCACAATTCATCGGCTCTCGACAAACACACCACAAAAAGAATTACATCGAATAGATCTCCAAGAAGATCGAGGAGAACTTTGTATTGAGATCCAAAGAGAGAGAAGAAGCCATCTATCTAATAACTATGGACCCGAAGGTCCGTGTTAAACTACTCACACATCATCAGAGAGGCTATGGTGTTGATGTAGGAGGCCTCCGTGATCGATTCCCCCTCTGGCGGAGCGCCAGAAAAGGCCCCAAGATGGGATCTCACAGGTACAGAAGGTTGCGGCCGTGGAAATAGGGTTTCATGGTGTTCCTGGATGTTTTTGGGGTATATGGATATATATAGGAGGAAGAAGTAGGTCGGTGGAGCTGCGAGCGGCCCACGAGGGTGGGGGGCGCGCCTCCCTGCCTGGTGGCCTCCTCGCCTCTTTCTTGACGTCCACTCCAAGTCTCCTGGATCATGTTTGTTCCAAAAATAACTCTCCCGAAGGTTTCATTCCGTTTGGATTCCGTTTGATATTCCTTTTCTGCAAAACACTGAAGTAGGCAAAAAAAATATCAATTTGCACCGGGCCTTTGGTTAGTAGGTTAGTCCCAAAAATAATATAAAAGTGTATAATAAATCCCATTAAACATCCAAAATAGATGATATAATAGCATGGAACAATCAAAAATTATAGATACGTTGGAGACGTATCAAGCATCCCCAAGCTTAATTCCTGCTCGTCCTCGAGTAGGTAAACGATAAAAACAGATTTTTTGATGTGGAATGCTACCTAGCATAATTTTCTATGTATTTTTCTTTATTGTGGCATGAATGTTCAGATCTGAAAGATTCAAGATAATTTTTTAATGTTGATATAAAAATAATAATACTTCAAGCATACTAACTAAGCAATCATGTCTTCTCAAAATAACATGGCCAAAGAAAGTTCATCCCTACAAAATCATATAGTTTGGTCATGCTCCATTTTCGTCACACAAGAATGCTCTCATCATGCACAACCCCGATGACAAGCCAAGCAATTGTTTCATACGTTAGTAATCTCAAACTTTTTTCAACTTTCACGCAATACATGAGCGTGAGCCATGGAAATAGCACTATGGGTGGAATAGAGTATGATGATGGGGGTTATGTGGAGAAGACAAAAAGGAGAAACGCTCACATTGATGCGGCTATCAACGGGCTAGGGAGATGCCCATCAATTGATGTCAATGCAAGGAGTAGGGATTGACATGCAACGGATGCACTAGAGCTATAAATGTATGATGGCTCAACAAAAGGAACTAAGTGGGTGTGCATCCAACCTGCTTGATCACGAAGACCTAGGTCATTTGAGAAAGCCCATTGTTGGAATATACAAGCCAAGTTCTATAATGAAAAATTCCCACTAGTATATGAAAGTGATAAAACAAGAGACTCTCTATCATAAAGATCATGGTGCTACTTTGAAGCACAAGTGTGGAAAAAAAGATAGTAGCATTGTCCCTTTTTATTTGTTTTTTTGGGCCTTCCTTTTTTTGGCCTTTCCCTTTTTTATTTGGCCTTTCTTTTTTTATGGGACAATGCTCTATTAATGATGATCATCACACTTCTATTTATTTACAACTCAATGATTACAACTCGATACTAGAACAAAATATGACTCTATATGAATGCCTACGGCGGTGTACCGGGATGGGCAATGAATCAAGAGTGACATGTATGATAAATTATGCATGGTGGCTTTGCCACAAATACGATGTCAACTACATGATCATGCAAGGCAATATGACAATGATGAAGCGTGTCATAATAAATGAAACGGTGGAAAGTTGCATGGCAGTATATCTCAGAATGGCTATGGAAATGCCATAATAGGTAGATATGGTGGCTGTTTTGAGGAAGATATAAGGAGGTTTATGTGTGATAGAGCGTATCATATCATGGGGTTTGGATGCATCGGCGAAGTTTGCACCAACTCTCAAAGTGAGAAAGGGCACTGCACGGTACCGTAGAGGCTAGCAATGATGGAAAGGTGAGAGTGCGTATAATCCATGGACTCAACATTAGTCATAAGGAACTCACATAATTATTGCAAAAATCTACAAGTCATCAAAAACCAAGCATTACGCGCATGCTCCTAGGGGGATAGATTGGTAGTAAAAGACCATCGCTCGTCCCCGACCGCCACTCATAAGGATGACAATCAAAGAACACCTCATGCTTCAAATTTGTTACATAACGGTTACCATACGTGCATGCTGCGGGACTTGCAAATTTCAACAGAAGTATTTCTCAAATTCACAACTACTCAACTAGCACGACTCTAATATTACCATCTTCATATGTCAAAACAATCATCAAGTATCAAACTTCTCATAGTATTCAATGCACTTTATATGATAGTTATTATACCAATCTTGGATGCCTATCATATTAGGACTAATTTTATAGCCAAATCAAATTACCATGCTGTTCTAAAGGACTCTCAAAATGATATAAGTGAAGCATGAGAGATCAATAATTTCTATAAAATAAAACCACCACCGTGCTCTAAAAGATATAAGTGAAGCACTAGAGCAAAATTATCTAGCTCAAAAATATAAGTGAAGCACATAGAGTATTCTAATAAATTCCGATTCATGTGTGTATCTCCAAAAGGTGTGTACAGAAAGGATGATTGTGGTAAACTAAAAAGCAAAGACTCAAATCATACAAGATGCTCCAAGCAAAAGACATATCATGTGGTGAATAAAAAATATAGCCTCAAGTAAAGTTACTGATAGATGAAGACGAAAGAGGGGATGCCTTTCGGGTCATCCCCAAGCTTAGACTTTTGTTTGTCCTTGAATTTTACCTTGGGGTGCCTTGGGAATACCCAAGCTTAGGCTCTTGCCAGTCCTTATTCCACAATCCATCAAATCTTTACCCAAAACTTGAAAACTTCACAACACAAAACTCGACAGAAAATCTTATGAGCTCCGTTAGTATAAGAAAACAAATCACCACTTCAAGGTACTGTAATTAACTCATTATTTATTTATATTGGTATTAAACCTACCGTATTCCAACTTCTCTATGGTTCATACCCTCTGATACTAGCCATAGATTCATCAAAATAAGCAAACAACACACGAAAAACAGAATCTGTCAAAAACAGAATAGTCTGTAGTAATCTGGATCAAAAGTATACTTATATAACTCCAAAAATCCTGAAATAAATTGGTGGACTGGAGGACTGTATCTATTAATCATATTAAAAAAGAAATAACCTAAAAGCACTCTCCAGTAAAAAATGGAAGTTAATCTCGTGAGCGCTAAAGTTTCTGTTTTTTACAACAAGATCATAAAGACTTCACCCAAGTCTTCCCAAAGGTTCTACTTGGCACAAACACTAATTAAAACATAAAAACACATCTAAACAGAAGTTATAAGAATTATTTATTACTAAACATAACCAAAAAGCAAGAAATGAAATAAAATCCGGTTTCCTCCCAACAAACGCTATCGTTTAACGCCCCTAGCTAGGCATAAAGGCAAGAATAGATCTAGGTATTATCATCTTTGGTAAGCAATTCATAAGTGGCTCTCATAATAGATTCATAAGGTAATTTGATTTTATTCTAGGAAAGTTTTCCATGCCTTTCCTTAACGTAAATTGAAATCTAATATTTGCTTCTTTTATATCAATAATTGCACCAATTGTTCTAAGGAAAGGTCAACCAAGAATAATAGGACATGTAGGATTGCAATCTATGTCAAGAACAATGAAATCTACGGGCACATAATTCCTATTGGAAACAATAAGAACATCATTAATTCTTCCCATAGGTTTCTTAATGGTGGAATCCGCAAGATGCAAATTGAAAGAACAATCATCAAATTCACAGAAACCTAATACATCAGACAAAGTTTTTGGAATCGTGGAAACACTAGCACCCAAATCACATAAAGCGTAGCATTCATGATATTTAATCTTAATATTAATAGTAGGTTCCCACTCATCATAAAGTTTTCTAGGGATAGAAACATCCAATTCAAGCTTTTCTTCATAGGATTGCATTAAAGCATCAACAATATGTTTGGTAAAAGCTTTATTTTGACTATAAGTATGAGGAGAATTTAACACGGATTGCAACAAGGAAATACAATCTATTAAAGAACAATTATCATAATTAAATTCCTTGAAATCCAAAATAGTGGGTTCATTGCAATGTAAAGTTTTGACCTCTTCAATGCCACTTTTACCAATTTTTGCATCAAGATCTAAAAACTCCGAATCATTGGGACGCCTTTTAACTAAAGTTGACTCATCTCCATTCCCATCATTATCAAGATTCATATTTCAAAACAAATATTCAATAGGAGACACATCAATCACTTTTAGATCTTCATCCCTATTATCATGAAAACTAGAAGAACACGCTTTTACAAAGCAATCTTTCTTAGCACGCATCCTAGCAGTTCTTTCTTTGCACTCATCAATGGAAATTCTCATGGATTTGAGAGACTCATTGATATCATGCTTAGGTGGAATAGATCTAAGTTTGAAAGAATCAACATCAAGAGAAATTCTATCCACGTTCCTAGCCAACTCATCAATCTTGGGCAGTTTTTCTTCAAGCAAGGCACTGAAATTCTTTTGAGAAATCATAAATTCTTTAACACTAGTCTCAAAATCAGAGGGCATCTTATTAAAATTCGCATAAGAGTTGTTGTAGGAATTACCATAGTTATTAGAGGAATTACTAGGAAACGGCCTAGGATTAAAGTTTCCTCTATAAGCGTTGTTACCAAAATTGTTCCTACCAACAAAATTCACATCCATAGATTCATTATTATTCTCAATCAAAGTGGACAAAGGCATATCATTAGGATCAGAATAAACACTCTTATTAGCAAACAACTTCATAAGTTCATCCATCTTTCCACTCAAAACATTAGTCTCTTCTATCGCGTGAACCTTTTCACAAGTAGATCTTTCGGTGTGCCATTGAGAATAATTAACCATAATATTATCTAGGAGTTTAGTAGCTTCTCCTAAAGTGATTTCCATAAAAGTGCCTCCTGCGGCCGAATCTAAAAGATTTCTAGAAGCGAAATTCAATCCGGCATAATTTTTTGTATAATCATCCATAAATTCAAACCATGTGTAGGGCAATTACGTATCATTAATTTCATACTCTACCTAGCTTATCGTTTCTAAGAGAGATGATCTTAGCGGGAGGAAAATACTTAGAGATAAAAGCATCTTCGCACTTATTCCATGAATCAATACTATTTTTAGGCAAAGACGAAAACCAAGTGTTAGCACGATCTCTAAGAGAAAACGGAAATAGCTTCAATTTAACAATATCATTATCCACGTCTTTATTCTTTTTCATATCACACAAATCAACAAAGTTGTTTAGATGGGTAGCGGCATCTTCTCTAGGAAGGCCAGAAAATTGATCTTTCATGACAAGATTCAACAAAGCAGCATTAATTTCACAAGATTCGGCATCAGTAATAGGAGCAATCGGAGTGCTAAGAAAATCATTGTTGTTGGTATTGGAAAATTCACACAATTTAATATTGACGTGAGCCATCGTGACAAACAATCCAACACACAAGCACACAAGAAGCAAGCGAAAAGAGACGAACGGAAAAAGGGCGAATAAAATGGCAAAGGTGAAGTGGGGGAGAGGAAAACGAGATGCAAATGGCAAATAATGTAATGCGAGGGATAAGAGTTGTGATGGGTACTTGGTATGTCTTGACTTGACTTGACTTGGCGTAGATCTCCCCAGCAACGGCGCCAGAAATCCTTCTTGCTACCTCTTGAGCACTGCGTTGGTTTTCCCTTGAAGAGGAAAGGGTGATGCATCAAAGTAGCGTAAGTATTTCCCTCAATTTTTGAGAACCAAGGTATCAATCCAGTAGGAGACCACACACAAGTCATCTCGTACCTACACACAAGTCATCTCATACCTACACAGTACCTACACAAACAAATTAGAACCTTGCAACCAACGCGATAAAGGGGTTGTCAATCCCTTCACGACCACTTGCAAAAGTGAGATCTGATAGAGATAATAAGATAAATATTTTTGGTATTTTTATGATATACATTGAAAGTAAAGATTGCAAAGTAAAATAGATTGGAAACTTATATGATGGAAAATAGACACGAGGGCCATTGGTTTCACTAGTGGCTTCTCTCAAGATAGCATAAGTATTACGGTGGGTGAATAAATTACCGTCGAGTAATTGATAGAAAAGTGCATAGTTATGAGAATATCTAGGCATGATCATGTATATAGGCATCACGTCCGCGACAAGTAGACCGAGACGATTCTGCATCTACTACTATTACTCCACACATCGACCGCTATCAAACATGCATCTAGAGTATTAAGTTCATAAGAACAGAGTAACACATTAGGCAAGATGACATGATGTAGAGGGATAAACTCAAGCAATATGATATAAACCCCATATTTTTATCCTCGATGGTAACAATACAATGCGTGCCTTGCTGCCCCTGCTGTCACTGGGAAAGGACACCACAATATTGAACCCAAAGCTAAGCACTTATCCCATTGCAAGAAAGATCAATCTAGTAGGCCAAACCAAACTAATAATTCGAAGAGACTTGCAAAGATAACAAATCATACATAAAATATTGTTCATAGATAATCTTGATCATAAACACACAATTCATTGGATCTCGACAAACACACCGCAAAAATAATTACATCGAATAGATCTCCAAGAAGATTGAGGAGAACTTTGTATTGAGATCCAAAGAGAGAGAAGAAGCCATCTAGCTAATAACTATTGACCCGAACGTCTCTGGTGAACTACTCACACATCATCGGAGAGGCTATGGTGTTGATGTACAAGCCCTCCGTGATTGATTCCCCCTCCGGCAGAGTGTCGGAAAAGGCCCCAAGATGGGATCTCATGGGTACAGAAGGTTGCGGCGGTGGAAATAGGGTTTCATGGCGTTCCTGGATGTTTTTGGGGTATATGGATATATATAGGAGGAATAAGTAGGTCGGTGGAGCTGCGAGGGGCCCACGAGGGTGTGGGACGCGCCCAGAGGGCAGGTGCGCCTCCCTGCTTCATGGCCTCCTCGCTTATTTCTTGACATCCACTCCAAGTCCCCTGGATCATGTTTGTTCCAAAAATAACTCTCCCGAAGGTTTCATTCCATTTGGATTCCGTTTGATATTCCTTTTCTGCGGAACACTGAAATAGGCAAAAAAGACAACAATTTGCACTTGGCCTTTGGTTAGTAGGTTAGTCCCAAAAATAATATAAAAGTGTATAATAAAGCCCATTAAACAACCAAAACAGATAATATAATAGCATGGAACAATCGAAAATTGTAGATACGTTGGAGACGTATGAGCCGGCCTCGGGGCCCCAGCCTGCATCGTCCATGTAGAGCTTCCCGCGATGACTCTTGGTCATCCGGCCCACAGCGTATCCCTTGATCCCTTTGGAGCTGCCCTGTAAGAACTCAAAACCACCATGCGCTGGCCCCATGGTGGGCGCCAACTGTCGTGGTATTGTCACGACAGATGTCCTAGCGGAAGGACTTAGTCATGGAGCCATCGCAACTAGGTTAGCTTAAAGGGGTTAAACAAGACAAAGGACACATGGAGTTTATACTAGTTCGGCCCCTTGCGGTGAAGGTAAAAGCCTAATCCAGTTTGAGGTGGTATTGCTAGGGTTTTGATCACCAGGGAGCGAATACGCTTGACCTAGTTCCCGATTTGTTGTTTCCTGTCCCTGAACCGCCACCGGGTCGTCCCTTTATATACACAGGTTGACGCCCAGCGGCTTACAAAGTCCCGACCGGCTCATATACAACGTGTCCGGCTCGGTGACTAACTAATCTTTCCTTACAACACAAGTCATACATACGGCGGTTTATCCTCTTGGGCCTTAAATCACCTCTGAGTATTGGGCCACCAATGGGCTTGCTATAACCCTCGTCTTCATTGACAAGTCGCCAGTGGTATAACCCGGCCCCTCCTGGGCGGTTCATATCCAGTAGTTATATCTCCAACAAAAGTCATATAAGACCAAAACTATGCTTAGGTAAGGAGATTTCGTGCTTCATTTCTTCAGACAGAAATGCATGCATCTTGTACTAAGTCATAAAATTCTCTAAAAATACAGAGAAAGTTTAAATAATAAAGAAAAAAGTGAATCGAAATAGTAGAAAGGTACCTATGTGATTCGAATCAATGGCTTACGTCTTAGCATGAGATTAACCAAACGATCAGATCCACGATCGACAAACTACAACAGTGACCATATCCGCACCAAACCATGACATGACACTAGTATCTAGGTTTTAATCATGAAGAACTAGTTTGAAGCATTCGTGCAATGCCTTGAACAAGGTAACGACATGAATATATCACCATTACCAGGCATAACCAACTTAGTTGTTGGCCTGGGGGTGCCGCTCGAGTTGCCGATCCTATTTTCTTTGCAGACCATGCCACCGCGAAGAACCACCCCCACCCATGCCCGTTGCACCGAGCCCATGCTCAGCGCCTTGCTAACAATGAAGCGGCAAGCCAGAGTTGTCCATGCCAAGACCTACGTCGATGTGCCACCGCCGTTGTCCACGAAAGCTCGCCATCGTGCCCGAGAGCCACCCGTATAGCGGGCAAGGTCCCTACCACAGCCAGCCACACGGCTTCGCATGCGGCGTCCTCCAACGGCGGCCGAGAGGGGGAAGGGAAGAATTGTTGTGGACGCTAGGTTTCAGGTTGCCTCTTGAGTCGCCCAAACAAGAGTGTGTTAGTAATCCGAAAAGATTGGTGGCTACTTCAAATTTCTTTCAGATTCTTATGTCCTGGCTAGGCACATATTCTAACAAAAGGAAATGGGAGATACGTTCTTTAACTTTTGTATGTTGTACGGGAATAGTTTTGCTCAATGTGAAGACCAAAATATTAGCCCTTGGAGTTTTTAGAACGAAGGCTCACGGATAGCCCGACTTTGAATTATTAAAGCCATTAACCAGCCAGGGATTACATAAGGCCACCATTACAACCACAGAAAACCAATGAAAAATCGCTAACAGGAAATAGAAAAGAAAAATATCATATACATAGTGTTGCCGAAGTAGATTATCAGCACCAAAGACTACAATCCCTATAGAGGTAAGCAAACAAAGTGCTAACTTGTAGTCGTTGGAGTCCTCCAAGGAGTCCTCCAAGTGAAATTAACCCTCCAAAGACACCAGAGAGGCTCTTTAGACAGAGACAAAGGCAAATGACGATGAATGATACGTCTCCAACGTATCTATAGTTTTTTATTATTCCATGCTATTATATTACCCGTTTTGGATGTTTATGGGCTTTATTATACACTTCTATATTATTTTTGGGACTAACCTATTAACCGGAGGCCCAGCCCAAAATGTTGTTTTCTTGCCTATTTCAGTGTTTCGAAGAAAAGGAATATCAAATGAGTCCAAACGGAATGAAACCTTCGGGAGAGTTATTTTTGGAACAGAAGCAATCCAGGAGACTTGGAGTAGATTTCAGGGACGCTTCGAGGAAGCCACGTGGAAGGGAGGCGTGCCCTACCCCCTGGGCATGCCCCCCACCCTCGTGGGCCCCTCGTGGTTCCCTTGACCGACTTATTTCACCAATATATATCCATATACCCTAAAAACATCCGAGAGCAGAATAGATCGGGAGTTCCGCCGCCGCAAGCCTCTGTAGCCACGAAAAACCAATCGGGACCCTGTTTCGGCACCCGGCCGGAGGGGGGGGGGACCCTCACCGGTGTCCATCTTCATCATTCCGGCGCTCTCCATGACGAGAAGGGAGTAGTTCACCCTCGGGGCTGAGGGTATGTACCAGTAGCTATGTGTTTGATCTCTCTCTCTCTCTCTCTCTCGTGTTCTTGAGGTGGTACGATCTTGATATATCGCGAGCTTTGCTATTATAGTTGGATCTTATGATGTTTCTCCCCCTCTACTCTCTTGTAATGGATTGAGATTTCCCTTTGAAGTTATCTTATCGGATTGAGTCTTTAAGGATTTGAGAACACTTGATGTATGTCTTGCATGTGCTTATCTGTGGTGACAATGGGATATCACATGATTCACTTGATGTATGTTTTGGTGATCAACTTGCGGGTTCCGTGACCTCGTGAACTTATGCATAGGGGTTGGCACACGTTTTCGTCTTGACTTTCTGGTAGAAACTTTGGGGCACTCTTTGAAGTACTTCGTTTTGGTTTGAGTAGATGAATCTGAGATTGTGTGATGCATATCGTATAATCATACCCGCAGATACTTCAGGTGACATTGGAGTATCTAGGTGACATTAGGGATTTGGCTGATTTGTGTCTTAAGGTGTTATTCTAGTACGAACTCTATGATAGATCGAACGGAAAGAATAGCTTCGTGTTATTTTACTACGGACTCTTGAATAGATCGATCAGAAAGGATAACTTTGAGGTGGTTTCGTACCCTACCATAATCTCTTCGTTTGTTCTCCGCTATTAGTGACTTTGGAGTGACTCTTTTGTTGCATGTTGAGGGATAGTTATATGATCCTATTATTATATTATTGTTGAGAGAACTTGCACTAGTGAAAGTATGAACCCTAGGCCTTGTTTTAACGCATTGCAATACCGTTTGTGCTCACTTTTATCATTAGTTACCTCACTGTCTTTGTCGGCGTTCTGGGAACGGGGGTTCCCAGACTTGCCTGTCTGCGGCCTGCGGCGTGGCTCAAAGGAGGCCCAGGACAGCCCATCTTCATCAACGCAACCTCAAGACCCTCGCGAGGGGCCAAGCCTCGCGGGGCGGACGACAAGGAGCTTCCTCAGGCACGGCCTCGTCAGGCTAGCTCATGAGGAGGCGGAGAGTTCAAGGCAGGGTACCTCGCAAGGTGCCCATGATGCAAGCCATGATGACCAAGGGCGCCAGCCGGGCGCCAGCCCGCGCAGTGTCCTCCTTTCCTCTTTGGTGCAAAGGGATCAAGCGCAGGCGAGAGCATCAAGCAAAGGCATCCGTTTCGGTGCAACAAGACCAAGAACAGCCCCAACGGCTGGAAGGAGTCATCGTGGAGCCCAAGCGGCGTCATCACGAGAGCCTTTGGCGGCGAGGACCAACTTTAGTCGGGATAAGTGTACCTTTGTTCCCCTTCAAAATGGCCAATTGTTGGCGCCCTTCCCGCTCAATATTTGGGAAGAGGCCGGGGCCTTCGCCTATAAATAGGAGTAGCCACCCCCAGGGTAGAGAGATCGGCCCCCCGGTATGAGATCGGAATCCTCACCAAGGAACCAGTAGCTAGAGCAACTGAACACCACCTAGCAGTTCATCGCACCCGCCAAGAACAGACCCTCGCGAGGCTGTTCTTCCCTGTACTGTTCCTCATCAGCCCAAGAGGCAAGCCACCACACCACAAACTAGAGTAGGGTATTACACCACAACGGTGGCCCGAACTAGTATAAATCTCGTGTCTCTTGTGCTGTTCTGTTTAGTAGTTTAGGTCCCTGCGATTCGGCGAGTGCGAGGCGGTGGAGGTTGGATCTCCGAGCAAACCCCAGTGTTCGAACCTCAAGGGTCTGCCGGAACCCGAAATCCGACATTTGGCGCGCCAGGTAGGGGTGCGCCGGAATCTGCCTTTCGTCGCCTCGTTCTTCCCCGACCACCGCAACCATGTCTGACGCCCGTCGGGCCCGCGCCGAGCGCCGAGCCGCCCTCGCCTCCCATGTCGCCCAGACAGCTCCCGTCGGCGGGCGCCCTCGTCGTTCCCCGTCACCTGCCGTCAACGCCGCCACCGGCCCGGCGGGGAACGAGCAGCAAGCATCGTCCCGGCACCCGTCCATGAGGCGGGACGGCCGCACCGCCACACCTTCGCTCACCCCGCTAGTTCTTCGTCACGCGCGCCCCGCGCGGCCATGGAGGCCCGAGCTACACTCATTGCGGCTAACGAGCTCCTGCGCTACCGCCCGTCGGCAGCGTCTACGAAGAATGGCTCGACCGAAGTCGCCGAGCCCGTCCAGCGCTGCGAGGAGGCGACCCCGCGCCCGTCCGTCTCGCTGCACCGCACCCGCCCAGCTGGCGATAAACTCCGGGCGCCTCGGCCGCCTCCTCCCAAAGACGGCGCCACAGCCCCAAAGCGCGCGGCCTGGCGGAACCCGTTCCTCCGGTGCCGTGGCAAGCAAGCAGAGCTGTCAAGAAGTTCCTCGCCCGCAAGAAGCTGCCCGGCGCTCCCGCTCCAGCACGTCAAGACCCTGCGCTGCCCCCAGCCGCGGCGCAGGAAGGCCCACAAGACCAAGCCCTCTGCCGTCCGAGGCCCCCCGCGGCCACGGCGGGCTGTCGCGCCTTCACCTCCAAGCTGCGCAGCGTCGCGTGGCCCGCCAAGTTCAAGCGGACCTGCCTCCTCGCTACGATGGCTGGCTGACCCTACGGAGTTCCTCCGGCTCTGAGCTGGGCATCGAGGCTGCCAACGGGGATGAAAAGGTCATGGCGAACTGGTTTCCCATGGCGCTCAGGGCGGAGCCCACACACGGCTCTGAATCGGCCCCGAGCACGATCTCTTCTGGATCGAGATGCGTACCCGCTTCGCCGCCAACTTCTGTGGTACTCGCGACCGGCCACCCGCCGTAGCGACATGCGCCCGAATCAAGCGGCATGGGAAACCCCGCAAAAGTACATCCAGCGCTTCAACAACGCGCGCCTCAAGATCCCAGGTAACGGAGGAGGCCATCATCTCGCCTTCTCCGACGGCGTCTTGACGTCAAGATGAAGGAGGAGCTGGCGATGCATGAAGATCTTTGCACCTCCTTGGAGCTGTTCAACTTGGCGACCAAGTGCGCCCGAGGCTGAGGAGGCGCCTCTCCCTCCTCGAGCTGCTGCCGCGGATCCCGAAGAGAAGAAGTCCAAGGCCAAGGACGTGAAGCGCAAGGGGGCTGCCGTACTCGCGGCCGAACCAGACACCAAGCGAGGCAGAGATCAGCCCGAGTCCTCCAGGGGCAGCCGGTACTACGTGTACCACGACCTCCACACCCACAAAACCAATGAATGTCAAGAGCTCCAGGCCGTACGCGAAGGAAGGGTCGGCAGACTCCCCGAGCGCAGCGACCGGGGCTACGGCCGAGGAGGAAGGAATGCAGGACGCTGGGAAGACCGCGGCCCGCGCCAAGGGTGGCGCGACCAACCTCGCGAGGACCGCTGGCAAGACCCACCTCGCGAGGGAGGCTGGAGGGATCAGCCTCGCGAGGATCGCCCTTGAGGCATGAGCCTCCCTGGCTGCCGCCGCCACCAAGGAGAATCAAGACCGTCATCGGGGCGAGGGGCTGGGGCTTCGAGGCGCGTGCGATCGCTTTGCATCTGGCGGAGCTCGAGCCCCAGCCTCTCAGCGCATCTTCAAGCAGTTCGCCCGCGAAGTGAATGCAGTCCTCCCCAAGCTCGAAGCAACGCGCCCCCTCAGGTGGTCAGCGTGCGCCATCACATTCAACTCGGCGGATCAGCTCAAGTGCGCGGCCATAGCCGTAGTCCTCCCAATGCTTTGTTCCCCAATCATCAAGCGTGCTGGTCACCAAGACCCTCGCCGATGGTGGAGCAGGGCTCAACGTCCTGTCCATGGAGACATTCAACAATCTTCAAGTGCCTTACGATCGGCTTGACCAACCAAGCCTTTCTCTCGAGTCACCAACGGCTCCACGGTCCCGATCGGGCAGGTCCGCCTTCCTGTCACCTTCGGGGCTCGCGACAACTACCACACCGAGCTCATCGACTTCGACGTCGCCCACATTACTTTGCCGTACGCGCCATCCTCGGGTACCCAGCGTTGGCCAAATTCATGGTCGTAACCCACCACGGCTACTACGTCCTCAAGATGCCGAGAAGCGGCAGGGATCATCACGGTGCCTGTGAAGAGAGAGACGCGGTGTGCTCCACAGGCGAGCCTTTCAGGCCGCATCACTAGAAGACCCAGACCACGGCAGCAGGAGGCCTCCCGAGGCCGCACCCAAGAAGAAGAAGACATCGACCAACCCGGCTCTTCAAGAGACAGGCCCCTTAGGGCCCACACTGGGCCAGGGGGAGCCTCCTTCTGTCGCATAGGAAAGCGCGCCCGGCGCCCTCCTCAGGCAGGGCTCGGGGGCTCTCCCCTGGAGGGCCGCCGACCTCGCCAAGGTATCGAGGGAGGCGCTTGGGCACCACGTGGAGGCGTGTTTGAAGCACGTTTCCATAGCGTGAGCAAGACCAGGAGGGCAGAACCCTCAAGAGTTCGTCAGCAAGGCAATTCAGGAGCTACAAGAGTCAAGGGTCATGAGGGGCAGCCGCCTCCTACCCGCTGTGGCCCCCCATCCAGGCGAGGATGGTGGGTTGCGCGTCTGCATCGACATACCAGGGCTCAAACGAGCCGCATCTCAAGAGCGCCTCTGGCCCTCCTGAGTGGGACGTTGCGAGGGTCCGCCCCACGGCTACGTACGCATGCCTTATGGCCTGCCAAACGTGGCTGCTGCGCACCAGCGTCTCATGAGGACCGTCCTGGAGGCTCAAGAGGTCAGGCACGCTGCAGCCCTGGCAGAGATGGAGATGGCCCGCGAGGAGCCGCCAGCGCCTCCGGAGCCTCCCGAGGCCCCAGGCACTGGGGCTCGTGAGGATCGGCTCCCGCAGCCCACCGAGTCTGCTACACCAACACCCCTTTATCCCCAACATCACCGGGTGACATCTTTAAGTTTTACTTCATGGGGCGCCTTGAGGGCGCATTATTCCCAGGCCGCGTGTGTCCGTCCCTGCGGCATGTATCCTTTTATTTCATGTCGTTAGCCTATCCTGTTGGGGCGCCCCTCGGGCTACATCATCCCAAGCCGCTCGGGCCAGTCCCGGTGCATGTATCACTCCTACTTTTTCCTTAGGATTATGCTCTCGCTCCACCGTGATTGTTATTTGGTGCCTTTTCCTGGGTGGCGGAATCTTGCACGTTAAAGGGGGGGGGGTGCCTGAGCATCGCGACTCAGGGCTCCTACTGGCTCTCCGACCCTCACCCTCTGGTCTTGTCCATGGCATCGCGACCTGGCTTGCCAATGACGGCTTGAGACCAGCCCGAGAGCCGGGACCGAGGGCGTAGAGTTTCGTCATCTAACCCGGCTTGCGCATTAAAGGGGGTGCACGAGCATCGCGACTCGTGGCTCCTACCGGCTCTCCGGCCCTCACCCTCTGGTCTTGTCCATGGCATCGCGACTGGCTTGCCAGTGATGGCTGAGACCAACCCGAGAGCAGGACCCGAGGGCGTAGAGTTTCGTCATCTAACCCGACTTGCGAGTTAAAGGGGGGTTCTGAGCATCACGACTCAGGGCTCCTACGGCTCTCCGCCCTCACCCTCTGGTCTTGTCCATGGCATCGCGACACGGCTTCTGGCGGCAGGTGAGACCAGCCCGAGAGCCGGGACCCGAGGGCGAGAGTTCTTTGCATCGACCCGGCTTGCGCGTTAAAGGGGGGCACGAGCATCGTGACTCGGGGCTCCTACCGGCTCTCCGGCCCTCACCCTACGGTCTTGTCCATGGCATCGCGACACAGCTTTCGGCGACGGCCGAGACCAGCCCGAGAGCCGGGACCCGAGGACGAGAGTTGCGTCATCTAACCTAGCTTATGCAGCGTTAAAGGGGGGTGCCTGAGCAACACGACACAGGGCTCCAACCGGCACACCGGCCCACACCCACTGGACTTGTCCATGCCAACCCGACCTGGCTTGCCACCGACGGCTGAGACCAGCCCGAGAGCCGGGCCCCGAACACGTAGAGCACCAGCATCCGCCAAATTTGCAGGGAACACACTCGAAGATAAGGCCCAGAGCCAGGCGCAACCCGCCTTGAGGTAGGGCCTCGTGAGTCCCGCGCTGGCTCACGGGTGCCCAGATACATCTTGTCCAGCCCTACCGTGCCAGCCACGCATCAGGGTGGGACTGTATACGCCCCGGGGGCTCCTCCCGGAGGGGAGCCCCCTCCCACGTTCCAGTGGAAGCACCATGCTCCGCGCTGGCTGACGACACTGCCGAGGAGCGGCTATGCCCGTACGTATGCGGAAGCGCTATGCTCCGCGCTGGTGATAAACTACTTAGGGTGGCCTCCGAGTCGCATCAACCCCAGGGAGACCAGAGCTCAGTGTCTGGCCTCGTCATAGCGCCTCCCCTCGGGAGGCGCCCAGCGAGGGCTGGGCTGCTGCGCTGGAGTCACGCCCAGACGCACGCCACCCAGCCAGGCCCCTCAGGCCTGGTTCGTCGCACGTCACTCCCCGAGCGGAGCCAAGGTTCGAATGCCGTTTGAGCGTCAAGGGGGACTCCTGAGCATCGCGACTCAGGAGCCTAACTGGTCACGTAGCCCCTCACCCCTTAGTTCCGAAAGGCTAACGGCGGTTGAGGTATGCGCGGGGCCGGGCTCTGCAGGCGTAGAACGGCGAATCCGTCCGTGCCTCACCTCCCTACTTGATGTTCGTGCGCCAAGGGGACTCTGAGCATCGCGACTCAGGAGCCTAACTTGTCACGTAGCCCCTCACTCCTTGGTCCCGTCCTGGTTTCCGGTCGGGGCTAACGGCGGCTGAGGTATGCGCGGGGTCGGGCTCTGCCGGCGTAGAACATAAGCAAGTAGGAAGCAAAAATTTCAAGGAATTCAAAAGCAAATATTACAGTCCACACTGTTATCGCAATACCAAACGCAAGTTCGCGCCTCCCGAGGCCTGATACATGTGCAGGAATTAAAAGCAGGACAGGAGCCACAACGGAGTCACTTGTCGGCGGTGGAGCGGCGCGGAGTGGGCTCACCTCGTGGAGCAGCAGGGCCGGCAGCGCCTCGCCCGGCTTGGTCTTTGAGGCCCGTAACTTCCCCAGCAGAGCCTCCGCGCGACCCTTCACAGACCTCGGCTGCGGTAGCTGCGTGCTCGCCGCTTGCCGGCTCCAGCAGGCTGTCATTGTCGTATCTGGGATCTAGAAGATATATGTGGGTGAGGATCCGCGTCTGTGCCGCAGAAGTCAAGACACGCTCATCGGCCTCAGCCGTGTGGCCAAGACGAAGGAGACATCTTCAAGAGCGCGAACCAGGAAGGGAAGCAGCTTGGCGGGGCCGTCCTCTGCGCGGCCGGTGGGCTCTCGGGCCGCTATCATAAAGCTCCCTCAGCAGGGCGCGAGCCTTCACCTCCATATCCATGAAGGCCACGCGATCTTCTGCAAGAACTCGCGCCTTGTCGTCCAGCTCAACCTTCCTCGCCTCTAGCTCCTGCTCCAGCGCGCCTAGGCGGTCGCGGCGCTTCTTCAGCTTGGCCTCCCGGTCCTTGACGGCCGCCTCGCGAGCCTTCATGCTTTCCTCCTGCTCCTGGCGGAGGCGGGCCTCCTCGGCGAGCTGATTCTGCAGGCCCTCCAGCTCGCCCTCCAGCGTCTCACAGCGACCTTGGATGCTGGCTGCCTCCCCCAGGGCAGCGTCGCGGGCAATCTTCGCCTCACGAACAGCTTGCTTCTCCTCGTCGCAAGCCGTCGAGGCCTGGACCAGCGCCGCCCGAATCGAAGCATCGGAGCGAATCCAGCCAGAAGCCAGCTCCAAGCGCCCAGCCATCAGACGGGGTGGCGCCAGAAGATCCTGCATGAGCGGTCCAGTCCGGCAACGGCGCGATCCAGAACAGCATTCGGAGGAGCAGCGGTCGGTGGAGTAGGAGGAGAAGACGGCTGTGTGACCACTGCGCCCTGAGGCGGAACCAGCGGCGCCACGACAACAGTGGAGGCAGCGCCAAGCAAGGGCACCTCGGGAGTCGCCTGGGTCAAGGGGGCTGAGCTCGCCCGGTGAGCTCGGCCCGGCTCTGAGGATGCCCGGGCAGGAGTGGCCTGGGCGTCAGGATCACCTTCTTTTTCTGGCAGAGGCACCGCCACGGATGGGGCCTCAGGAGCCCCCTTCAGCTTCTTCGTCGCGGGCGCCAGCCTGGCCAAAGGACATGGACATCAGATCTTGTCGACGGAGCAATAATCAAGACGGGAAGCAGGCACTTACAGGTCGTCGCCGGTGGACTCGAGCAGCCTCCGGCCATACTTGAAGCCCGAGAGCCGGCTGCAGGGATCAACTTCAAGGGGATCGGGAGCAGGAGGCGTGTCTGCGGATCGCCCGGGGCAGGCAGACCTGAGGACCAGCCCAGTCCGGTCCTTCTTCGGGATCGGGGGCAGGCTCCTGCCTCCATGCTCATCCTCATCCTCGTCGTCGTCACTCTGGGGGAGGCGGAAAACGCGGGACTTGCGCCGCAGGGGAGGAGCCCTTGACTCCGCTCCCGAATCAACCCCCTCTCCCGCCTCTCCTTCCTCCACCTCTTCGCTGGAGTTGGAAGAGGACACGTCCACGAGGTCCTCCGGAGCCTCCACGGGCACGGGCCCGTCCCCATTGAAGACATGCATGGGCCCCACTACCTGCTCCCAATCCTCACGAAGGAACAAGGGCGGAGGGCGCCTCCGATCGCCACATCGCCCCCAACGAAAGACTGGAGGACCGTCACCAGATCCTCGCTGGCCAGGACCACGGGGCTCGGGTGAGGCCTCCACATCAGAAGCGAGTACTGGCGAAGCGGAGCCAGTTGGTGCTCCAGGAACTCCCTCAGCAACGACGCACCAGTCAGCTTCGCTGCTGCCGCGTTGGCCGGCTTCAGATCTGCATCCATCTTCTCCAGCACCAGCTTCGCGCGCGGATCCCGAAGCTCCGCTCGGGACCAGTCGTCGGAGCTCTCGGCGGGCTCCGTGGGCAGGATCTGCCGAGGGTGGATGCGCCCAGCATCCACCAAGACCCACTTGCTCCTGAAGCCCTCAATCCGCTTCCCAGGGTTTGAAATGGCGATGGCTCCGCCGTATGCGATGAAGCTCGCGCACGCGGAGGCGGAACCACGGGAGGTTCGGAGGAAAAAGTAGTGGCGCAGCAAGGCCACCGAGGGCTTCACCCCAACATGGGCCTCACAATAGTAGGCGAAGATTGCCAGAAGAAGGTCGGAGTTGGGATGGAGGTGCAGAGCTTGAATGTTGTAATGACGGAGGACGGAGAAGAAGAACTCAAAAAAGGGAGACACCAGACCAGCAATGATGGCGCTCACGAAGAACGGGTAGAAGGTACTTCCCCTACCCTCAGGGGCGGCGGAGCCGGCGTTGAATGCTCCCGCTCCGTTGACGCCCTGCGCCTCCGCCATCCGGCGCACCAGGGCGAGGCTCGCCCTTGACACATTTGGCGGGTCCAAGGCAGGAGAGTACCAGGCTCCGGCCGGGGTTTGGCGAGGAGCCATGACTGGCTAGAACGCAGGCGGAGTGGATCTAAAGATCTTGGAAGCAGAGAGGAGAGGCGCAAGAAAGGGGATCTGAGCAGCAACTAGCGAAAGTAAAGGAGGCGAGGAAGATGCCGCTCTATTATCAACCCACGCGGTTGCAGAGGCGCACGCGTCCAATCAACCGCCACGCGGCGCCCAAGGCCGCAGGCTGTTAGGGCCCGTGACGCTTCACACTTGCCCTTTCGCCTCTCTGCTCGGCCAAGTTCGGGCGCGCCGTGGGCCCGGGGCTCTTGTCGGCCTTACGGGAGCAGGGGTTCCCAGACTTGCTTGCCTGCGACTGCGGCGTGGCTCAAAGGAGGCCAGGACAGCCCATCTTCATCAACGCCAGACTCAAGACCCTCGCGAGGCCAAGCCTCATGAGGCGGACGACAAGGAGCTTCCTCGAGCACGGCCTCGTCGAGGCTGGCTCATGAGGAGGCGGAGAGTTCAAGGCAGGGTACCTCGCGAGGTGCCCATGACGCATAAGCCATGACAACCAAGAGGCGCCCGGCCGGCGCCCGACCAGCATGATGTCCTCCTTTCCTCTTTGGTGCAAAGGAGCAAGCGCGGCGAGAGCATCAAGCAAAGGCATCCGTTTGATTGCAACAAGACCAAGACCAGCCCCAGCGGCTGGAAGGAGTCATCGTGGAGCCCAAGCAAAGGCGTCATCACGAGCCTTTGGCGGCGAGGACCAACTTTAGTCAGGATAAGTGTTCCCGCTGTTCCCCTTCAAAATGGCCAATTGTTGGCGACCTTCCCGCTCAATATTTGGGTAGAGGCCCGGGGCCTTCGCCTATAAATAGGAGTAGCCACCCCCAGGGTAGAGGGATCGGCCCCCCGGTATGAGATCGGAATCCTCACCAAGGAACCAGTAGCTAGAGCAACTGAACACCACCTAGCAGTTCATCGCACCCGCCAAGAACAGACCCTCACGAGGCTGTTCTTCCTTGTACTGTTCCTCATCAGCCCAAGAGGCAATCCACCAAACCACAAACTAGAGTAGGGTATTACACCACAACGGTTGCCCGAACTAGTATAAATCTCGTGTCTCTTGTGCTGTTCTGTTTAGTAGTTTAGGTCCCTGCGATTCGGCGAGGTACGAGACAGTGGAGGGTTGGATCTCCGCGCGCACCCCAGTGTTCGAACCTCAAGGGTCTGCCGGAACCCGAAATCCGACAGTCTTTATATTTTCATATTACAAAAACCTATATCTATCATCCATATTACACTTGTATCACCATCTCTTCGCCGAACTAGTGCACCTATACAATTTACCATTGTATTGGGTGTGCACAAGAGACTTTTTGTTATTTGGTTGCAGGGTTGTTTGAGAGAGACCATCTTCATCCTACGCCTCCCATGGATTGATAAACCGTAGGTGATCCACTTGAGGGAAATTTGCTACTGTCCTACAAACCTCTGCACTTGGAGGCCCAACAACGTCTACAAGAAGAAGGTTGCGTAGTAGACATCAAGCAATTTATGGCGCCGTTGCCGGGGAGGTGAGTGCTTGAAGGTATATCTTTAGATCTTGCAATTGAATCTTTTAGTTTCTTGTTTTATCACTAGTTTAGTTTATAAAAGAAAACTACAAAAAATGGGCCGAGGGTGCCTCATATGCTTCATCTTTTTAATGTCTTTCGTGAAAATAAGTATTCCGATAATTGTGCCAAAGTGTTAGAAGAAGAATGCATTAAAATGTTTGGCACTAAATATTCGAATGATGAGCATGATTGCAATGTTGTTAGTACGAATTCCTTGAATATCCACGATGCTAATGATATGCGAAGCCACAAGCTTGGGGATGCTATGTTTGACGAAGATGATATTTTTTGTCCCCCAAGTTTTGATGAGAATATTTTTTTTGATGATAGCATGCCTCCTATTTATGATTATACTGATGAAAGTGGGTTTGTAAGTGCAACTTTAGGAAGTAATACGCTTGCTTCTTCCTCAACCCTTACTACCTCGAGATGTCCTAATTAACGAGGATGGCTCTCTCCTCTCCTCTCCCACCTCTCCTCTCCCGCCTGCTCTCCACCACCAACCATGGATCTCAGTAGTTGCTCCCAGCATGGAAGGATTACTACACTGGGATTTTGCCCCTGGCCTTGCTTTGGCCGATCAGGTGAGAAGGAAGTTTGGATCAACAGTCCATTTTTCTCCCTCTCGAGACACCAAGGAGTTCTTTTTGGTTGTTTCATTCTCTTCGGCATCCTTTCCCCTCACGGTGGATTCTGTTGGAATTGCTTTGCAATGTTGCATTGGAGGCATTTGTTCTGGTTTTCGAGTGACTCCCATCTCTACTAGATCTTTCCGGTTTTCTGTGGCCAACAACAAGGTGGGAGATTTCATATATGGGCTCAAGGATCGTATTTGGCCTGACTTTGTCTGCCATTTTCACTTGTTTAATGGTCATTTCTCCAAAGCCCTTCCTGTTGATTCTCATTGGCATGCGGATACACAACTTGGGAAATTCTAGTCCGTAAACCGGTGGCGATTAAAGCTCCGTCCAACCTTTCAAATTTGGGCCAACCTTTGGATCATTCATCTGCCACGGAGCTAGCCAAATTTGGTTTGGTTAATTTGACTGCTTGGAACTTTTCTGATAAAAATGCACATGAAGCTTCATCATCTTCCAATGTTCCTCACGCTGCTCCTAATCGAAATATTCAAATTCAATTTGGATCGTTGGCGCCAGTAACTCAGCTAGGCTTGATCAACGCTACGTGTAATGATCGTTTATCCTTAATGAAGGATTTTAATGCTCAGGAGGAATCTGAGGTCATTCAGTCTCGTCAATGCCTGCGTTTAGGGACATTTAATTGCCCTATTAATTTGATGTACCCTCCTTTGCCACTCTGCTTCCTCAATTCGGCGTTCAAATATGCACCGCCCCATGAGTCCTGGCCACCTTTCCTCTCGGCTCAGCATAAAGCAGATTTGGCTCAGGCGGCATATTCTTTATTTGATATCAATAATCTGGCCACAAATTGGGCGGCTCTCTGTAGTAGATGCCTTCAATGGGGACCTGACAGGATTAAGCTTAAGCTCGCCTCATTTGTATTAACTTGCTCCGGCCCAGACCATAAGGCAATTGCATGCCCCAAACACGCCACGCTTTGCATCTTTATCTGCAATCGAATCAATTTACGCGAGCATATCAATCTCCCAAACTTGGCGCTTCCCAAAAAGGCTACAGCCCCGGTCAAACATTGCAGCACAACCGTCCGATGTGCAACTTGCGGTGCCTACAGCCACGTGGATGCATCCTGCTGGAAACGTCGCTTCAGCCTGAAATGGAAATGGGTACCTAAGGTAACCCACACACACTCCGCCTCCGTTCTCGCTTTGTCTTCCACCTCGAAAACCCAAAAGCCCCAGCTCTGCTCCGTCCCATCGACAGTACCTGCCCTTGCCCTGTCCTAGAGCCCCCCACCCATGGCGAACTACCCCTTCAACCCAGTCCCCTTCCTCCCACCCGGGTTTGCTGTTGAGCCCGGTCCGGCGGACCGCGTGGTGCGTAGCGGCATGGTGGTAGGCACCATTGCTCCTCTCAGCCATGAGTTCTTGGCGATCGCTGAGACAAGCCATTATGTCCCTCTGCATCGACGTGCTCTGATTCGCAACCAGATCGTGGTCCTCCTGCACGAAGCGCAACTCTTCACTACTGAGGTCAGTGACCATCCTTTTGGGATTGGGGTCTTTGGATTTATCGACTCGTTCTTGAGAGATACTGCTGTCGCCACGACATTTGAGCTTGAAGAGGAAGATCTGCTTGTCACTTTCGTTCCCCATAATGAAGCTCTTAACCGTCGTACTACCTCCTTGGATCCTCAAGTTTGGTTGATGTTCTTCGGCTTCCCCTATGACTATCAAACTGATTATTACATTACTAAGGCTTTGGGTAGTTTTGGCTCCCTTGTTTCCTGGTACAACCCAAGACAAGATCGCAGATTCATGTTGCTCAAAGTTAGAGTGCTCCGCATGCGTTTGATCCCGAAAAGTTTTGTTGTGTGGCAACTCGGAGGTGCCAGGGACTGTTGGACAGTTCAGATCACAATCCTTCGAAGCATTGATGGCCATGGATTGCTACCTGAAGTTCCGCCCGCTGATGAAGAATTACCACCCCCTGACGGTGAGCCTCACCCTTTGTTTGGCCCGGACCTGACTGCAGAACAACTTTATCAGCAGCAAGTGCACAACTGGCTGGTGCAGAATGGTGCTCCTCCCCCCGGCAATGGTGGTGATCAGGACAATGCACACAATGCTCACAATGCTCATGGTAATGTCAATGTTGTCTGGGATGCGTGGCCTGCTCCCCCGCCCCTTGTCATGCCCCCGCAACTTGTTAATTACCAAGCATGGCTTAATGCTCAAGGCCTTACATTTCAAGATGGTATAGTTCTGGACAACAACATCACTGACAATGCATTTCAAGCCTGGAATGATTCAATCACAGTGACTGACAGTTCAAGCTCCGAGTCTTCTGATCTTGCTTTCGAGCATCACGCACTGATTGTGCCACCCGCTCCTCCTGTGCCTTCTGCTACCCTGACCATCTCAGTGTCTCTGCATAATAAAGGGATCTCGTTTGGCCTCTCTGCACAAGGATATGAGCTTCTTGTTGTGCTGCTGGATGACCCAATCCCGCGTCGCAACCTGAACACCTTCATTTTCCAGGCGCTTCGTCCGATGATTGCAACATTTGGCCCCTGGAGCTCTGGTTATGGTCTGCGTTCACCGCGCTCGGAACTTTCAGTTCTTGTCACAGCGGATTCCTCTGGCCTTAGATTCATGCAACAGCCTTTTTCTGTGCTGCCTGCACCCCCATCAGTGCATCTGGAAGAGATCCATCATGTCCCAGAGGTTTTGGACGGTTCTGAGGATGCTGCTGTCGAGGAAAATTCTCTCCCTTTGGAACCTGCTACTTTGGACAGCCTTACAACCCTGCCTGTGTCTGAAAGTGCCACTTTTCTGCATGCTGAAACTGTCAACACGCTCCAGCCAGCTTCTGATGACAGCCTTTCTGAGATACCTGATGCATCTGATCCTACCCTTGGTACCTTGGATGCCCCTCCAACTCAGCCACGGGCCTGCACCAGGCGCTCGAGACCTGCTGCTCCTCTCTCCATGGTGGATGTTGGGCGTAGCTCACGCTCGAACAAATATGATGGCTTCAAGGTTCCACCGCTTACTGACACCCGTGTGTACACCTCCAAGGTCAAACCCAGGTTGGCTTCTTCCATTGGATCTTCAAGCTCTGCTCCTTCTGCGGATGACGGCATCCCCCCTCCAACACCGGTTTCAACCCTGCAACAAATTGGCATCAACAGGTGCGCCATCCCAGAAGCTGAGCTCACTGCTGAAGCTCTTCTCTCCCTGCCGGATGCTTCTGCTCCAACAACTTCAGGTACTCCTGTAGTTCAAGATCAGGAGGAGGGCACCTCTGCTCCTCTTCAGTAACTACTTTTCAGTGCCATGTCCTCAATACGCTGCTGGAATGTCCTCTCATGGAATATCAGAGGCTTAAATCCTGAGAAGAAACGTTTAGCTCTTAATAATGCGATCCTCTCAAGTGGTTGCGCCGTAGTTTGTCTTCAGGAGACCAAGTTGTCTGACGTTACTCCTGCTTTTGTTAAAACTTGATGTCCTCGTCAGTTTGATCATTTTGCTTTTGTTCCTTCGCGTGGTGCCTCGGGTGGGATTCTCACCATATGGAAAAGCTCTGTTTTCACCGGCACAGTAGTTTCCATTGACACGCATGCGTTAGTTACCTCTTTCGTCGATCGCATAAACCTCTCAAACCTGGACACTCGTGAATGTTTATGGCCCATCTTGTTGGCGAAGATCGTGATATTTTTACTAATTGGCTCTATGATGTGAACATTCCTAATGGTCGACTGGCTACTCCTCGGTGATTTTAACTATATCGTGCACGACAATCGTAACAAGCACGGGGAAACATGCAAGACATGCTCACCTTTAACGACATTATACATAAACAACAACTTATTGAGCTGCCGATGCAGGCCGTGCTTACACAGAGTAATATGCAAACTGATCCCCTCCTCGAGCAAATTGACTGGTTTTTTACATCGCTTAACTGGACCACGGTGTACCCTAAAACCTTGGTGAAACCTCCATGTAAACCGGTTTCAGATCATATCCCTTGTGTTGTCAGTATTGAGACCACGATTCCCCGCAGTAAGATCTTCCGTTTTGAGTCTTATTGGATCCTTCACCCAGGATTTATGGATGTTGTGCAAAATGTTTGGGAAAGGCCTGTTAAGTCAGAAAATGCTGCCACTAAGCTTTGCCGCAAGTTCAAAGCCCTGAGATATGCATTGAAACGCTGGAGTAAGAACATCTCCCGCCTCTCTATTGCTATTTCTAACTGCAACTGTGTACTGGCTGACCTTGACGAGCTTGAGAATAAACGCACACTCACTATACCAGAGGCTAATTTCAGAACAATTCTAAAAACTCACTTGCTCAGGCTCCTCCATTACCAAAAGCTTTATTGGAAAAAACGCTGCACTATTAGGTGGATCAAATTTGGCGACGAAAACACTAAGTTCTTTCAAGCCATTGCTTTCTGAAAGATACGAGACGAATAACATTGCAAGCCTGCGTGATGATAGTGGCACTATATTTGAAGATCATACTAGTAAAGAGGCCCTCTTGTTCCTCAATTATAAAGATCGTCTAGGCTCCACTTCAGCCTCTGAGATGAAATTCTCTCTGCCCGATCTCATCAGAAGATCTGATAATCTTGATGCTCTGACCGAGCCGTTCACACACGAAGAAATTGACCAAGTTGTTAATGACATGCCTCCAGACCGTGCACCTGGGCCTGATGGTTTCAGTGGTGCTTTTCTCAAAGCCTGTTGGCCTATCATCAAGCACGATTTTTATGACCTTTGCGCTCAATTTTATGATGGCACCCTGGACATTAACATCATCAATGATGGGCTCATCACGCTGATCCCTAAAGTCAACTGCCCGGAAACTGTAAATGATTACAGACCGATCACGCTTTTGAACTGCTGCCTCAAGCTGATCACAAAACTTCTAGCAGACCGGCTACAATCTTCTATTTTGGATTTAGTTCATCGCAGTCAATATGGCTTCATTAAGGGGAGGACTATCCAGGATTGCCTTGCCTGGGATTACCAGTATTTGCACCAATGCCAAAGCTCGGGCAGACAGATCATTTTGCTCAAACTTGATTTTGCAAAGGCCTTTGACACAATTGCTCATGACCCGATGATCAAGATTATGCGTCATATGGGTTTCAACGACAAATGGATTTCTTGGATCCAATGCTTATTCTCCTCTGGCTGCTCTTCTATCCTTCTCAACGGGGTGCCGGGCAGACAATTCCAATGCCGATGTGGTGTCCGACAGGGCGATCCCTTGTCCCCCCTCATCTTTGTGCTCGCTGGGGATTTATTACAGTTTGCCATAAATGATGCATTCAGACAAGGCAAAATCGAGCTCCCCTTTCCTTGTGTTGGACAATCTGACTACCCCGTTATCCAATACGCCGATGACACTTTGATAGTCCTACTGCATGCACCCGTCAAGCTTCCTTGGTCAAGGAGATCCTATCGGATTCGCCACCTCTATTGGCTTGAAAATCAATTTTCACAAGTCCACATTGATTCCGATCAACCTCGACCCCTCCTCTGCGGATGCTCTTGCAAGGATTTTTGGGCTGTAAGGTTGTACGCTGCCTTTCACCTATCTTGGCCTACCTCTGGGTACCACTCGGCCTACGGTCCGGACCTCATGCCTCTTGTTTGCAGATTGGAAAGGCGCCTAACGTCAACCATTGCTATGATGACCTATGGTGGCAGATTATCTGGCTGAGCAGCTTGATCACGTCTCTTCTTATTTTTGCCATGTGTACACTCAAATTCCCGTCCAAGCTTCTTGACATCCTAGACAAAATCAGGAGACGTTGTCTATGGACTAAGAAAACCGAGCAAGGTGACAAATGTTCCTCTCTCGCTGCCTGGGACATGGTCTGTCGTCCCAAAGACAAAGTTGGGCTTGGAGTGATCAATCTCAAAATCCATAATGAAGCCCTGCTCCTAAAATTCCTTCATAAATTATACAATAAAATGGATGTGCCCTGGGTCCACCTGATATGGGACAATCTCTACGTCGACAAAATACCACATGCAGTAGACCCGGTCGGCTCTTTCTAGTGGCGCGATATTTTAAAACTGACACCAACCTTCAGGGGCATATCTCGTGTTCAGTTGGTAGATGGAAGGACCACCTTGCTATGGAAAGATCTTTGGTAGCGTGATGTCTTGCGACTCCCACCCACGTGCCTTCTCTTTTGCACTACATGAAGATATCTCGGTTGCTGACTTCTAGGCCTCCAATGATCTGCATGAAACTTTTCACCTCCCTGTATCCCCTACCGCGCTGGACGAAATCCGAGACATGCAGCTAACGTCAAACAAGATTTGTCCTTCCACGTCAAATAATGATGTTTGGCACTACACGTGGGGCGCGGCCGATTTTCGTCCTAAGGACTTCTATTCTTTCTTCTTTAGAGATGCTCAAGCCGATCCCATGTTCAAGCACCTGTGGAAATCGAAATGTACAATGAAGTTGAAGGTGTTTGGGTGGCTCCTTTTCTTGGACAGGCTCAACACATGTAATATGTTGAAACGGAGGCACTACCACATTGGAGACGACTTTGATTGCCTTCTTTGCGGGCTGCCAATTGAAGAAACGGTGGACCACATGATCTTCACCTGTGATTTTAGCAGGACCTGCTGGGCCAAGCTTGGCATTCATTGTCCCCCTTTTGATAGCCGTCTCACTGCCATCGATTTAAACAGAGACTCCTGGCCTGGCCCATTCTTCATGGAAGTTTTTCTCACTGCTGCTTGGAGCATATGGAAGGAGAGGAATAACAAGCACTTCCGGGGAGTTGACCCTACTATTAGGTCCTAGTTATCACGCTTAAAAAACGACCTAGGTCAGCTCCAATATAGAATCAAGGAGGCCCATCGAGGCTCATTTGTAAACCTCTGTAATACTCTAGGTTGGTCCTTGTTGACTCTTTTAGCTTGGCTCCTCCTATGGAGGGTTGGTAGTTTGCCTCTTCTCTAAGCCATGGGGAGGGGGTGGTAGTTTGTTGGTTGTGTTTGGTGTTGTATATATCTATGTAAACACCCCATTTATATAGATATATATAAATCACAGTGGGAGTGCTCTCCCACTGTCAATTCTTTCAAAAAACTTTAGGAAGTAATGATCCACTATTTTGGAGGGTGTCGAATCTTATTGTGATAATTATGAAAGTGGATTTGGAGAGGTCATGACTTTATTTAGTGATGATTCCACTATTTCGGAAGAGGTTCCAATTGGTTATGAGAACAAAGTTGCTATCTATGATGATTATTGTGATGACTTGTGTGCTATTATGAATAATGATAACCATGAAACTTGTCATCATGATTTTAGTTTTCAATTGGATTATGCCTCACATGATAATTATTTTGTTGAGTTTGCTCCCACTACTATTCATGAGAAGAAATTTGCTTATGTGGAGAGTAGTAAATTTTCTATGCTTGTAGATCATGAAAAGAATACTTTATGCGATGGTTATATTGTTGAATTCATTCATGATGCTACTTAAAACTATTATGAGGGAGGAACATATGCTTGTAAGAATTGCAATAATATCAAGTTTCCTCTCTATGTGTTGAAAATCTTGAAGTTATGCTTGTTTTGTCTTCCTATGCTAGTTGATTATTGTTCCCATAAGTTGTTTGCTCGCAAAATCTGTATGAATAGGAAGTGGGTTAGACTTAAATGTGCTAGTCATATTCTTCATGATGCTCCCGTTATGTTTCAATTCTTATCTTTTATGTGAGCATCATTGTCATCATCATGCCTAGCTAGGGGCGTTAAACGGTAGCGCTTGTTGGGAGGCAACCCAATTTTATTTTAGTTTCTTGCTTTTTGGTTATATTAGGAATAAATAATCTATCTAGCCTCTGGTATGTGGTTTTGTGTTTTAATTAGTGTTTGTGCCAAGTAGAACCTTTGGGAAGACTTGGGTGAAGTCTTTATGATCTTGCTGTAAAACCAGAAACTTTAGCGCTCACGAGATTAGCTAAAACTTTTTACTGGAGAGTGCTATTTAGTTGATTATTTTTGCAGATGATTACTAGACAAATTACTCAGGTCCAAAAATTTATATCAGAATTTTTGGAGTTACATAAGTATTCAAATGATATAGATTACTACAGACTGTTCTGTTTTTGACAGATTCTGTTTTCTATGTGATGTTTGCTTATTTTGATGAATCCATGAGTATTATCGGAGGGTATGAACCATAGAGAAGTTGGAATACAGTATATATTACACAAATATGAATTTAGAATGAGTTCACAACAGTACCTAAGTGGTGATTTATTTTCTTATACTAACGGAGCTTATGAGTTTTCTGTTAAGTTTTGTGTTGTGAAGTTCTCAAGTTTTGGGTAAAGATTCGATGGACTATGAAATAAGGAGTGGCAAGAGCGTAATCTTGGGGATGCCCAAGGCACCCCAAGGTAATATTCAAGGATAACCAAGAGCCTAAGCTTGGGGATGCCCCGGAGTGCATCCCTCTTTAAATCTTCGTTCATCGGTAACTTTACTTGGAGCTATATTTTTATTCACCACATGATATGTGTTTTGCTTGGAGCGTCATTTTATTTTCTTTTTTTTTGCTTGCTGTTTGAATAAAATACCAAGATCTTAAATTCTTAAATGTTAGAGAGTCTTCACATAGTTGCATAATTATTCAACTACTCATTGATCTTCACTTATATCTTTTGGAGTAGTTTGTCATTTGCTCTAGTGCTTCACTTATATGTTTTAGAGCACGACGGTGGTTTTATTTTGAAGAAATAGATGAACTATCATACTTCACTTATATTATTTTGAGAGTCTTTAGAACAGCATGGTAATTTTCTTTGGTTATGAATTTAGTCCTAATATGATGGGCATCCAAGAGGGATATAATAAAAACTTTCATATAAAGTGCATTGAAT
The DNA here is from genome assembly GCA_021605145.1 of Aegilops bicornis. NCBI lineage: Eukaryota > Viridiplantae > Streptophyta > Magnoliopsida > Poales > Poaceae > Aegilops > Aegilops bicornis. The sequence goes on along the minus strand of CM038672.1, from coordinate 435,355,987 downwards.
ACTAGGAGAAGTTTGATTCCTCATGATTGTTTTGAGATATGAAGATGGTGATATTAGAGTCATCCTAGTTGAGTAGTTGTGAATTTGAGAGATACTTATGTTAAAGTTTGTGATTCCCGTAGCATGCACGTATGGTGAACCGTTATTTGATGAAGTCGGAGCATGATTTATTTTTTGATTGTCTTCCTTATGAGTGGCGGTCGGGGACGAGGGATGGTCTTTTCCTACAAATCTATCCCCCCAGGAGCATACGCGTAGTACTTCATTTTGATAACTAATAGATTTTTGCAACAAGTATGTGAGTTCTTTATGACTAATGTTGAGTCCATGGATTATACGCACTCTCACCCTTCCACCATTGCTAGCCTCTCTAATACCGCGCACCTTTTGCCGGTATCATACACCCACCATATATCTTCCTCAAAACAGCCACCATAACCTACCTATCGTGGCATTTCCATAGCCATTCTGAGATATACTGCCATGCAACTTTCTACCGTTCCGTTTATTATGACACGCTCCATCATTGTCATATTGCTTTGCATGATCATGTAGTTGACATCGTATTTGTGGCAAAGCCACCTTCATAATTCTTTCATACATGTTACTCTTGATTCATTGCACATCCCGGTACACCGCCAGAGGCATTCATATAGAGTCATATTTTTTTCTAAGTATCGAGTTGTAATTCTTGAGTTGTAAGTAAATAAAAGTGTGATCATCATCATTATTAGAGCATTGTCCCATGTGAGGAAAGGATGATGGAGACTATGATTCCCCCATAAGTCAGGATGAGACTCCGGACAAAAGAAAAAAAAGAAAAAAAGGAGGCCAAAAGAAAAAAAGAGAAGGCCCAAATAAAAAACACAAAAAATGAGAGAAAAAGAGAGAAGGGGCAATGCTACTATCCTTTTACCACACTTGTGCTTCAAAGTAACACCATGATCTTCATGATAGAGAGTCTCCTATGTTGTCACTTTCATATACTAGTGGGAATATTTCATTATAGAACTTGGCTTGTATATTCCAATGATGGGCTTCCTCAAATTGCCCTAGGTCTTCGTGAGCAAGCAAGTTGGATGCACACCCACTTAGTTTCTTTTATTGAGCTTTCATACACTTATAGCTCTAGTGCATCCGTTGCATGGAAATCCCTACTCACTCACATTCATATCTATTGATGGGCATCTCCATAGCCTGTTGATATGCCTAGTTGATGTGAGACTCATGTATTGCGTGAAGATTGAAAAAGTTTGAGAACATCAAAAGTATGAAACAATTGCTTGGCTTGTCATCGGGGCTGTGCACGATTTAAATATTTTATGTGATGAAGATAGAGCATAGCCAGACTATATGATTTTGTAGGGATAACTTTCTTTGGCCATGTTATTTTGAGAAGACATGATTGCTTTGTTAGTATGCTTGGAAGTATTATTGTTTTCATGTCAATTTAAACTTTTGTTTTGAGTCTTATGGATCTGAATATTCTTGCCACAATAAAGAAAATTTGAGAAATATGTTAGGTAGCATCCAACATCAAAAATTCTGTTTTTATCATTTAGCTACTCGAGGACGAGCAGGAATTAAGCTTGGGATGCTGATACATCTCCAACGTATCTATAATTTTTGATTGTTCCATGCTATTATATTACCCGTTTTGGATGTTTATGGGCTTTATTATACACTTTTATATTATTTTTGGGACTAAACTATTAACCGGAGGCCCAGCCCAAAATGTTGTTTTCTTGCCCATTTCGGTGTTTCTAAGAAAAGGAATATCAAATGGAGTCCAAACGGAATGAAACCTTCGCGAGAGTTATTTTTGGAACAGAAGCAATCCAGGAGACTTGGAGTAGACGTCAGGGAAGCTTCGAGGAAGCCATCAGGCAGGGAGGCATGCCCTACCCCCCTGGGCGCGCCCCCACCCTCGTGGGCCCCTCATGGCTCCCTTGACCGACTTCTTTCGCCTATATATATCCATATACCCTAAAAACATCCGAGAGCAGAATAGATCGGGAGTTCCGCCGCAGCAAGCCTCTGTAGCCACAAAAAACCAATCGGGACCCTTTTAGGCACCTGCTTGGGGGGGAACCCTCACGGTGGCCATCTTCATCATCCCGACGGTCTCCATGACGAGGAGGGAGTAGTTCCTGCCAGGGCTGAGGGTATGTACCAGTAGCTATGTGTTTGATCTCTCTCTCTCTCTCTCTCTCTCTCTCTCTCCTGTTCTTGAGGTGGTACGATCTTGATGTGTCGTGTGCTTTGCTATTATAGTTGGATCTTATGATGTTTCTCCCCCTCTACTCTCTTGTAATGGATTGAGTTTTCCATTTGAAGTTATATTATCGGATTGAGTCTTTAAGGATTTGAGAACACTTGATGTATGTCTTGCATGTGCTTATCTGTGGTGACAATGGGATATCACGTGATTCACTTGATGTATGTTTTGGTGATCAACTTGCGGGTTCCGTGACCTCGTGGACTTATGCACAGGGGTTGGCACGTTTCGTCTTGACTCTCCGGTAGAAACTTTGGGGCACTCTTTGAAGTACTTTGTGTTGGGTTGAGTAGATGAATCTGAGATTGTGTGATGCATATCGTATAATCATACCCGCGGATACTTGAGGTGACATTGGAGTATCTAGGTGACATTAGGGGTGTTATTCTAGTACGAACTCTATGATAGATTGAAGGGAAAGAATAGCTTCGTGTTATTTTACTACGGACTCTTGAATAGATCGATCAGAAAGGATAACTTTGAGGTGGTTTTGTAACCTACCATAATATCTTCATTTGTTCTCTGCTATTAGTGACTTTGGAGTGACTCTTTTGTTGTATGTTGAGGGATAGTTATATGACCCAATTATGTTATTATTGTTGAGAGAACTTGCACTAGTGAAAGTATGAACCCTAGGCCTTGTTTCAATGCATTGCAATACCATTTGTGCTCACTTTTATCATTAGTTACCTTGCTGTTTTTATATTTTCATATTACAAAAACCTATGTCTATCATCCATATTACACTTGTATCACCATCTCACTACTAGGGAAAAGCCTAGCAGCAGCGCGGGTTTTAGGCCTATTAGTAGCACGGGCAGGAGCGCTACTGATAAGGTGCTACAGCTAAAGCTTAGCGATGGCGGCGCTGGACCAGCTCTCGCTAAAATGATCTAGTAGTAGCGCTTCTCTGAGCAGCGCTTTGGTAATTAGTAGTAGCGCTCCTCCTTGCCCGCGCTACTACTATTATTTAGTATTTTATTTCTTTTATATTTCATGTTGTATTTCATACACCTTTACACAATTTTTCATACAACAGGAATTTAGAGACTGTTTTTACATCATAATGAGTAGGTGAAACAACCGTGGACTAGTTTCAAGTGGATGGACATCCACTTGAAACTAATCATGATTCTTTCACTCAATGATATAATAAATATCATATCATATCATTAACAACTTATCATCATAATACATCATTGTCATATAACACCTCAAGATCATCGTTTTCATCAATGAGACATCACATAACAAAGTTGGTCACTAGTCGTAATCACAAGTACTCCTCATCATCAACTCTAACACATTGTATCACATAATAAACATATTGTACCTCATAGGACCTACTACATTCTCTTAGGAGCTACTATATTCTCTAAGGTAAAATAGCAAAAAACAAGATAGCCTGACTCTCCATTATGGAGAATGGAGATTATCTGTTTCAGTTCTTGCCTTTAAGCTTAATGTTACTTCCACGAACCTCCTTGCGAATGTCCAAACATTTTTTCCATTCTTTGATTAGCATGTGTTCACGGTTTTAGAAATCCGATATGCACGGTGAGATCCGTAGGATGACACGGCTGTATGTTCGAGAACTTCAAGGCGACCATTGTAATACATCGGATGAGGCACACAATCCATCGGGATTTTCTGTTGAAAAACATAGTAATAACCGTAGTTAGCAATGATGTACTAGTTTTGGAAGTATGCAAAAGATGCACGGATGTCGTAATAGTAAAAAATCTTACCAGGGTATCTCCATAGAAGTTATCATGGTTCAACACGTGCACTAGTGGCACGTATTCACCATAATTTGGAGGAGTTCGATAATAGGTATTGTAATTCTCAAAGAAAGTACAATAAGCAATCAGATGATTTTTCTCCTTATCGTTAATTGAACCATCGGTGTATTGGGTTACATCTACCATCTTACGCACATTCTTTGAAGATTCAAAATAAGCTGTCAATGGAAATAAGCTATCAACAATTTTGAAATAAACAATATAAATTAGTTAATAACTATGTTTGAGAAACTCACATTGTGGTAGAATCGGAAGCGTATCAACAAGGACCCAAATGTCCATATTGTCTTGCTCGATGTCAGGATCACCAAGATCCATGGTGACAATCATACCCTCATAAAAACCATACATTTTGCAAAGTGCTTCCCAATTTTGCCAACCAAAATGGGTTACGCTCTGAGCATTGCACATTTTTACTTCAAAATCCATATCATGATGGGTCCTTAGGTGTATTTTCTTTGTTTCAAAATTTTCATGGTCTTCAAAACCCATCCTCTCCAAGACATAGCGTCTTGCATGGCATGGGATAAGCTAGTCGAATTGTAAAAGATAAAAATTAGACGTTGAAATAGTTGAAGTCATGCTTAATTACGAAAAAAACACTTGTCGTTGTTGCGTACCGTTTCACAATCGAAGGTCTCCTCGAGCTTAATCTTTGAAGCACCGATCTTTGTCGGTGAGCGAACGAACTCGTCGCGATACCTCGATCGTCGTGGCACCAGCTACACTCCCGAGGCGTAAATCGTCCGAAAGTACGACATTTTCTCGTTCATAATTCAAAGATTAAACTTGTACATATTCTAGCACAAGTCATGCCAGAATTCACGAAAAAATCCGGCATGACCTTTGCTAAAAAGGACATATCGGCGCCTGAAATTTGCGGAACGGAAATTAATCAACACTCCGCAAAACATAGGCCACTCGGAGATTTAAACTGAACATAACCGGCCAGTTGGGCAACCACATATCCTATTTGAGCAACAACACAAGATATACAAGGATATTTGGCTGGTCTCACCTCGATGTCGGAGGGGGTCGGTGACTGGGACAACGGCGGGGATGTCGGAGGGGGTCGGTGACGGGGACGACGGCGGGGATGTCGGAGGGGGTCGGTGACGGGGACGACGGTGGTGAGAAACCATATAAGTTATCACTAATACATCCCGAATAATTGCTTAAACTAAAAAATAACAACAAATATGACACGTTCAACTAGTTTTATTAATTCAACTAGTTCTTACTAAATATAAACTTACTATAAATAGAAAAAAACTAGTTCTTTCTAAAAATAAAGTAGGTCAACTAGTTATATTAATTTACTTAGTAAACTAGTTCAACTACAACTAAAAATCTAGTACTAACTAAGCAACATCTGGTTAACTAGTACCATCACTACTAGTAATTAACATCTACTACTACTAAAAATCTAGTACTAACTAAGCAACATCTAGTACTAGCTATGAACCCTAAATTAACATCTACAACTACTAAATCTAGTACTAACTAGTGGCAGGGGTGGGGCGACGAGAGGTAGCTAGGGGCGAGGTCGAGGCAGTGGGAGGAGGGCTGCCGCGGAGGAGGAGGAGGGCGGCCAGGCGGAGGGAGGAGGAGGCGGTGAGGAGGGAGGGCGGCCAGCAGCGGAGGGAGGATGTCGAGGAGGAGGAGGAGGAGGACGGAAGGAGGAGTACCTCGGCCGGAGACAGACGAAAGGCGGCGGCGGCGGCAACGACCGACGGCAGTTATCGGCATGAGGCGAGATTGAGAGTGTGAGTGAGGGCGGTCGATGCGGCGTGGGGATAAGGTAGGGATAGTTGCGGTAGCGTTTGACAAAAAGCGCTTCTGACTAATCTGAATAGCGATGGCGCTTTGCACATAAACCGCTCTTCGCTGAGTGTAACTATACAAAAAATACGTCAATGCAAAATACATTGGCCATCAATGATCTTTTGTGTACAATCTGAATTGTCAATATGAGTCCTATCCGGTAGGAACCGGAGAGGACTCATATTCTGACCTAAATTTAACACATAGAGTTCGGTGAAGACCAACTGGTTGTGGTAGTTTGAAGTAACATATTTAAGGTGGTAAACACCTGTTCACGGAGCGAGGTGGGACTAAACTTGTGGGATGATCGTATGATGGCGGTTTTTTCTATAAGCGCTGCTGCTAACTTCTATAGTAGTAGCACGGTTTAGTATAGAGCGCTACTGCTATAACTAGCGGGGGGGGGGGAGGTCATGGTAATTATAGCGATGGCGCTGTTTGTGGTGGACGCTCATCGCTATTTTCTGTCGGCCAGCGTTTCTCTAACACGCGCTGCTGCTAAGTAGCAGCAGCGTGATATTTTGTGGTGCGCTGCTGGTAAGATTCTGTGTATAGGCTTTTCCCTAGTAGTGTCTCTTCGCCGAACTAGTGCACCTATACAATTTACCATTGTATTGGGTGTGTTGGGGACACAAGAGACTCTTTGTTATTTGGTTGCAGGGTTGTTTGAGAGAGACCATCTTCTTCCTATGCCTCCCACGGATTGATAAACCTTAGGTCATCCACTTGACGGAAATTTTCTACTGTCCTACAAACCTCTGCACTTGGAGGCCCAACAACGTCTACAAGAAGAAGGTTGCGTAGTAGACATCAATGAACCATACCCTCATCTACACCGACAGGTGGACACCTTATTCGTGTCACTCCTCTCCAAATCCAGAGGGGACCCCTACCCTCGCCTTGGCTAGAAAGGCGTTGTACCCCTGGAAGATGGAAAACAACACCCTCGAGCAAGGATTGCGAACAATTCCGAGCACCATGGGAGATTCTCAGCCCAACACACTAGTATAGGGGATCACAACAGTTTTCGAGGGTAGAGTATTCATCCCAAATTTATTGATTCGACTGAAGGGGAGCCAAAGAATATTTGCAAGTACTAGCAACTGAGTTGTCAATTCAACCACATCTGGAGATTAATTATCTACATCAAAGTGATCAGTAGCAAAGTAGTATGATAGTTTTGATAATAGTAGAAACAACAATAGTAACAGTAACAGTGATAGTAATGATTTTGTAGCAAGTGTAATAGTAACAACAGTAGTAGTAACTTAGTAGAAACAATATAAGAGAGATTCGTAGGTGTTGGATCGGTGAATTCGTCGGATGATATTCATCATATAACAGTCGTAACCTAGGGCGATACGACACTAGCTCTAGTTCATAAATATAATGTAGGCATGTATTCCATAAATAGTCATACGTGCAAAGAATATGCATGACATCTTTTATCTTACCCTCCCGTGGCAGCGGGGTCCTATCGGAAACTAAGGGATATTAAGGCCTACTTTTAATAGAGAATCGGAACAAAGCATTAACACATAGTGAATACATGAACTCCTCAAACTATGGTCATCACCGGGAAGTGTCCCGACCATCATCACTCCGGGGTTGCCGTATCATAACACGTAGTAGGTGACTATAACTTGCAAGATCAGATCTAGAACATGGATATAATGGTGATAACATAAATGGTTCAGATCTGAAATCATGGCACCCGGGCCCAAAGTGACAAGCATTAAGCATGGCAAAGTCATAGCAACATCAATCTCAGAACATAATGGATAATAGGGATCAAGCCCTAACAAAACTAACTCGATTACATGATGAATCTCATCCAACTCCTCACTGACCAGCGAGCCTACGAAGGAATTACTCACTCCCGGTGGGGAGCATCATGGAATTGGCGATGGAGAAGGGTTGGTGATGATGAAGATCGAAGATCCCCCTCTTCGGAGCCCCAAACGGACTCCAGATTTGGCCTCCGTATGAAGAAGAGGAGGTGGCGGCGGCTCCATCTCGTGAAACGTCATAATTCTTTCTCCTCGATTTTTTTCTCCAAATATGTGATTTTACAGTATTAGGGTTGGAGTCTGCGGGGCCACCAGGTGGGGACAACCCACACAGGCTCGCTTTGGAAGGGGCGCCACAGTGGGTTGTGCCCACCAGGCCCCTCCGTGGTTCTTGGCTCTAGAAATTCTTATTTATTGAGTAAAAAATCCTCGCAAAGTTTTGTTCCAATCCGAGAACTTTTATTTCTGCACAAAAAAAACACCATGGTAGTTCTCCCTAAAACAACATTACTCTGGGTTAGTTTCATTCAAATCATGCAAATTAGAGTCCAAAACAATAGTAAAAGTGTTAGGAAAAGTAGATGTGACGGGGACATATCAACTCCTCCAAGCTTAAACCTTTGCTTGTCCTCAAGCAATTCAGTTGATAAACTGAAAGTGAAAGAGAAAAACTTTTATGAACAATTTTGCTCTTGTTTTCATAAATAAGCTTAAGTAGCACCTAGGTTTTCAGCCAAGATTATAGCTAACCATGTCAACAATAACTCCTAAAAATTATATTAACTCATATCAATGACATAACCAGCTAGCGAGCAATAATAAGATATCTCAAACAACAACACGTTGTCAAAACAACCATGATATAATATGACAATAGTGGTATCTCGCTAGCCCTTTCTGAGACTGCAAAAAATAAATGCAGAGCACCTCCAAAGTTCAAGCTGCGACTAAACATTGTAATTCATGGTAGAAAAGATCCAGGCACGATGCACCCAACATTAGCTACACACAATGCATGAGGATGACAATAGTGCTCTCAGGTTCTGGTGCTTATTTGAGAAGGTGATGGCACGACATAAAAGTAAATAGATAGTCCTTTCGCAGAGGGAAGTAGTGATTTGCAGCGGTGCCAAAGCTCAAGTTTTTAAAACAGAAGTGAATGAAATTTTGAGAAATGCACCCTTCTTGTTTACTTCGTGACCATTAGTTATTGGTATCTTCCATGCTAAACACATTAGTGGCGGTTCCCAAGCGATAAAAGTAAAGGTTTACACCCCCTCCACCAACAATCACACTCCACAGCTTGTCTGAAACAACGGTTGCCGTCCATACCAACAACAGTCCCGGGGGAGTTTTGTTTAATTACTTGCAATTTGAGTTCGGGACTGGGAATCCCTATTACCGCCCCTCTTGTGCAAGGACAAGTGAATAAACACTCATCATGAGAATAACCCGCTTAGCATGGAAGATACTGAGTACCTCCTATCACTCTATGAACAATCCAGGACCACAAAAAGGGATATTTATTTGAATTTTTTAGAGGTGGCACATGCAAATTTACTTAGGACGGCAGGGTAATACCGTATATAGGTAGGTATGGTGGACTCATCTGGAATAACTTGGGTTTCAGTTTTTTGATGCACAAGCAGAATTCCCGCTTAGTACAGGTGAAGGCTAGCAAATAGGTTGAGAAGCGGCCAGCTAGAGAGCGAAAACGGTCATGAACATGCATTATGCATAAGTAACATTGGATACTAGCATGAGTAGGATATGAACACCACGAACATAAATATCATAGACACGATGTTGGTTTTGATTCAACTACATGGATGAACATGTGCCAAGTCAAGCCACTCGAACATTTAGAGGAGGATACCATATCATCATACTACATCACAATCATTTTAGTGTATTGTTTACATCCAAGATAAATCATTATCCACTCCTAGCTAATTAAGCATGGAATGAGAAACTATAATCTCTAACTGGCATTGCAAACATGTTTGATCATAATAGGCTGAATCATGGATACTAGGTTAAAGATATTTACAAAAACAGAACAAGTCGAGTTCATACCCGTTTCTCTCTGTCGCAGCCAGTTCATCAAATATTGTCATTATTGCCTTTCACTTGCACAATCGAACAATTTGAAAATAATAATAGTGCGAGAGTGCCGTGGACTAAGCTGGAACCTACAAACATTTTATTCGAAAGGAGAAGACAATGTAATATGGGCTCTTTGTTAGATCAACAATAATGGATGAGAGAGGCACTCAACATTTTCATCGTGGTCTTCTCCTTGGTATGACTCAGAAAAAAGGAAAAGAAATTCAGAGAAACACACTGAAATATTTTTGGAGTTTTTGTTTTTCTTTCACAAGCAAATAAAAGGGAAAAACAAAAACGAGAAAAACTATTTACACGGGAAAGCTCCCAACAAGTAAAAGAAGAACAAGGAAATCTTTTTGGGTTTTCGTTTTAGTACTACAACAATTTAAACTAGGAAGAAAACCCAGAAAGAAGCAGGAAATATATTTTTGGATTTTCTCAAAGTCTTTCGAACACAAAAGAAGAAAGCGAAAAAATAAATTTAGCATGGATAATACAATGAAAGAGTGTGGACACCGACAACTGGAATGAAATGTGTGAACATGAATGTAATGACGGTGGAAATAAGTACTCACCCAAGCTCAGGCTTTTGGCCTAACTTGGTAATCACCACTCGAAGAAGCCATCAGGTCCCATGTTGAAGTGCTGGGGAGCGGGCACCTGAGGATCCCACTGCTGAGGCTCCGCCTACGCTGCAGCTAGGTTGTTCTAGTAGGCGACGATGTCCTCAGGCATAATCCTGTATCCGCCCCTGGCAATAGGATCAAACAAAGTAGGTGCATGCAAAGGAATAACATCACGGGTGATACGTTTTGAACGTATCAATAATTTTTTATTGTTCCATGCTATTATATTATCTGTTTTGGATGTTTTATATGCATTAATATGTTATTTTCTATTATTTTAGGGACTAACCTATTAACCTAGAGCCCAGTGCCAGTTCTTGTTTTTTCTTTGTTTTTGAGTTTCGCAGAAAAGGAATACCAAACGGAATAAAACCTTCGCGATGATTTTTCTTGGACCAGAAGACACACAGAAGACTTGGAGATGGAGTCAGAAGAGCCACGAGGCGGCCAGAACGATGGAGGGTGCGCCCAGGGGGTAGTGTCGTCGGAGTAAGTCTGAAAGTAGAATAGGGGGTACGTAGGAGGAGGCAAGATCCTAGCTACGGTGAGATTGTGCACGCAAGGTTTACGAGTTCGGGCCCTTCGCGGAGGAAGTAACAGCCCTACATCTCGGTGCTCGGAGGCTTGGTCGACTGGATTATGCGTGAGAGTTACAGGGGGTGCGAAACCTTGTGCCAGAGGAGGGGGGTGGCTTATATAGAGTGCGCCAGGACCCCAACCATCCCACGTTACACAGGGTTCAATGTACATTAAGACATGGCGTTACTGGTAACGTCAGATATAAAGAGATATAAATGATCTTAAAGACTACGGAGTGAATTCCGGACCGTTGCCATCGTGAGTGACTCTAGGTCTTCTGTACTCCGAGTGGTTTCTTGTATGGTCGAGTGACTTCATCTTGGTCGAATGGAATTGGGGTATCTGAGTGATTAGGTAGGTCGAGTGGATTGCACTCCTTGGTGAATTCCGTCGGTTTCTTATGTTGTATTTTGAATGTCTTTGACTCTAGGGAAGTGTCCTTGGGTTGGGTGTCTAGGTCAGGCCTATGACCCTACCCTAGGTGCATGTCATCGTCATTAGCCCCTGAATGGATTGAGATCCGAGTGAAGAAAGAGCTGAAGTTGGTTCCGACTCGATTCCACACTTCGGAGGTATTTCATCTGAGTTTGTGAATCATGTTGAAGCTTCGATCTTGTTTCAGTCGCCTTGATCGATTCAGAGGTCATTGAGTGAACTAAACTGATAATCTTCGAGTGTTGATATGGTATGAAATCTCAAGCGCGATTGGTTACTCTGCGGTTTCCGGATCCCACGGGATTCAAAATTTCCGGGAAGTGCGCGGGACGGAGCGCGCCGTAGTAAACGGAGTGGATAGACAGGGGTGCCTCAAATCTCGCGCCACCTTTTTCGCCATGTATCAGGCGCGCGACTTTTGCGGGATTTGACAGGATCACTTGGGTCCACGAGTCAGCCACTCGGAAGCAGGCCCATTAAAGGCGTCGAGGCCGAGGTGTTTGCATATTGCACCTTATTCCCCTTCTTCCTCCTCTGCTCCTCCACCGCGTCCTTCTCCACTCTCGACGCCGCCGCCCCGCCCATGTGCAATCTGCCGCAATGGGAAAGGACAAGACGGCGGCCCTGGAGCACGTGAAGAAGGCGACGGTGATGGCGAGGGGAAAGAAGACGAGTCGGGGGTTGTCATCGAGGTCCGGATTGCCGCCTGGTTGGATCTAGGGGGATTGGATTCGGTCCATGATCCATAAGGAAGATATGGAGGACCTGGCCGGCGCGAGCTTGATTGCCCACGAGTCCTGGAGATTGCCGGGGAACGAGACCGAGCCCCAGCCGTAAGAGGGTGAGTGCGTTCTCCTTGTGACTCATGTCGACCGTGGTTTCACTCTACCTCCGCATCCTTTCTTCCATGGTTTCTTGAAATAATTTGGTGCCCAACTTCATCATTTCTCCCCCAACACAATCACATATCTTGTTGTGTATGTTTCTCTGTGCGAAAACTTCTTGGGTTGTCGACCGCATTGGGGTCTTTTCAAACCCATCTTTACCCGCCGCTCCCAAACTGTGAAGAAGGCTAGCCCGACTGACCAAAAGACGTGTGTGATCCAGATGTGTGGGGGTTTAGGGATTCAGATGAGGTGTAGGATTACCTTTCCCTCTATGACCCTTCCTGAGTCGGTTAGAGGATGGCAATCGACTTGGTTCTACTGCCAGGATGTTCTGACCCCTGGTCAGTCGACCGGTCCTCCCCCCTTCACCATGGATCGAGTCCGCCAATCCTCTTCATTGACCGTGACTCCAGCAGAGAAAGTAGAGGTGTCCAAGCTAGTTAACTGGGTAGTTCAATTGGTTCGCGATGGTGTGACCGACATGGATTTGTTGGAAGTGTTTCTTAGTCAACGCATCCAGCCCCTCCAAGCTCGCGATCATCCAATGTGGATGTACTCGGGCACCAATGACACCGCTCAGGTCCACCCAGAGGAGGTCATCAAGGAGATGGTGGCACAGTGGTTACAGAGCATCACTAGAAACAAAGACAACCCCAGGGGGTCCAAGAGAGTTGCACCACTCGAGGCCAACAATGAGCCTGACAAGGTCTGGCCTTTGTTACCGAGTGTTTTCTTATTCTGATTGGAAACTATCCTTGAATATGATTGATGCTTGTTCGACTCCTTGCCTTGCAGATTGATACTGAGATGTACTCGATGCCAAATGGAGAGCAAGTCTAGGAGGGAGCGGAGAGCGGAGGCAAGAGTGCCGACTGGAGATCTGATGATGAAAGTGATGAAGAAAATGAGGACTCAAGCAGCAACGAGGAAGTCGACTCACCACGTCGTTCTGAAAGACGCTCCAAGCAGACACACAACCTAGCAGGTGGACCTGGTAAAGCGGTTGCGTCAAATACGCAGGCATCAAAGTGCACTCGGACATCCACTCCCGATCTGACAGAGAAGGCCCCGAAGCAGCCCAAGGTTGCGCCTACAAAGCCTCAGAAGGCGCCTAAGACCAAGGTGGACGTTCCCGTTGCCTCTGCATAAGTGCTTCTCCTCCTTGCTTTTCTTTTGATCGAGAGTTCTTATGTTTGTTGCCGACCCACTCGTCTGTTTGACCGAGTGAATTCTGAAACTTTCAGTGCTGCTACTTCTGGGACCTCCATGGACATTTACAAGAATGAAGATGATGAGGAAACTAAAGATGCGGCCACCTCCAAAGCGGGTACGACTCTGAAATCTTGCCTTCATTTTGCCAATTGAACTTTCGGTCGACCGAACTCTTACGGTCGAGTCTTTTGCAGCGCCGCAAAATGTCATTGAACTTCCAGAAGACGATGAAGACATGCCTTAGAAGACCACGGGAAGAAAGGGCAAGACTTCAAGCAGAAGGGCGCCAGCCAGCAAGGTACCTCAGTTGACACCAGTGCCAGAACCAGTGATCGAGCAATCCGGAGATCTAGTTCGGGCTTCTGTTTCTTTTGCCGCTCCTGTGTCGACTGATCGTCCTTCGGCGTCGACTGCCCAAGTCCCTGCTCCGTCCGTGCAACTCCATGCCTCAGATCCCTTGGTTGCTCCGACTGTTCCACCAACTCCGCTCTTTGTCACCCATCACGTCCCACAGGACCAAGTGGGCGCTGCTAAGGAAGCTATACGCTAAGCAGGCCTTATGATGGAGCAAATGAAGGTGGTGCATGAAGCTAGCAAGGCTGCCTACGATTCCAGCTCTGCTCTTCAAACCAATGTCCAGGTGAGTTGATTTCCGACTGATCTTTGCTCTATTAGGATATGGTACTTGAGAAATGCTGCTTTATTTTTTGTAAGATGTTTGTGGATGAGCGTTTTGAAACCTTTAATGTGCATCTATCATGAGTCTGCATCTTGCATCTGTTCACCCACTGGGTGCTTCAACTTTTGCTGAATAGTTTTTTCACTTGAGTCAACTAGATCGTGTCGAGTGTATCTTTGAATCTGTGGGGGAATGCAGAGTGCACCCACTGGGTGTAGTCCCCGAGACCGCCATCGAATGTTCGGTTCGGTGGCGGTCTTTGTCAAATGTCTCTTTACAATTCTTCCACTCGCTCAATACAGGTCGTGCTGAGTGGGATCCAGACTAGTGGGGGCACGCCGGCTGCACCCACTGGGTGTAGTCCTCGAGACCGCGGTCAACTGCAGGCAGTCGGCGGTGGTTTGAGAATAAGTGTTGCCGAGTCTTCCTTTTTTTACTCCTTCCACTCGTACTGGGCAGACCATGTCGAGTGGGAAATCGAACCAGCGGGGGCACGCCAAGTGCACCCACTGGGTGTAGTTCCCGAGACTACTGTTGAATGATTTGATTCAGTAGTGGTCTTAGAACTCTCTTTGCCGTAAGGACTTGAACTTGTATCTTATCGCTCGGAAGCAATCGGTTTTTGTTCCTGTCGACTGACGTGTCTAATTCGTCGATTGCAGAAATCTTGTGAACTTGGTGCTCAGTTCGCTGAATTGGAGAAGAAGCAAATTCAGTTCAACCTTGATCTGGAACTGGCCAAGCAAAATTTGCAGAAAGCCAAGGATGAAGCAGCTGCCATGGGAGGTAATAACTTGTCGACTGTTTGCTTTTCCATCTTTACTTTTCGCCTTTTGAACCGAGTGACTCCACTCGAACAGATGTGCGTAGTGACAGACAACTCCAAGCTCGTCTGAAGAATGTTATTTCTTTAGACAAAATGAAGCAGGCTCTGGAGCAGAAGGACCTCGACCTTGCCGCGGCGCAAAGGACGACGTGGGAAAGAACTGAACTTGCCGACAAGAAGCTGGCTTCAGTCGGCAAGTTAGAAGAAGAGAACGCCAAATTGAAGACTGCCATCAACGAAGCCAACAAAGAAGTCGTGCAGCTGAAGAAGGACAAGGTGGCCCTGACCGACAAGGTTGGAGATCTCACTCGGAAGAGGGACGAACTGGAGGCTTATCTGGGAGGAATCACCAAGAAGATGTTCCTTATGCTTGAAGGTACTTTCTCTAGTCCGATTGATTTGCCACTGTCGACTCATCATGCAACTATCAACTCATCATTTTTCTGTGTGTGCTGAATTCTGTCAAAACTTCGAGGAAGAGACCGGGCGGATTGAGATGGATCTGGACCCCATAAACTCCCCCATCAAGAACGAAGCTGCGATGAATGTGCTGCGACTGGAGTCCCGCCTCGCTAGCGTCACCAATTATCTTGCTCGACTGAAGATGGTGGTATCGCGGATCGACGGAGAGCTCTGGCCAGGTGTGACATTCCAGAATGACCTCGAGTCTTTGATGACTCGACTCAATGAAATCCCTGGTCGAGTGCAGGCGTGGAAGAAGTCCTCTGCTCGGTGCGGCGCAGACGTGGCCTTCTCTCTGGTCCGTGTCCATTGCAAAGAAGTTAGAGAAGAGAAGCTGGCGGCAATCAAGGTCGCCAATACCAAGAAACTTCAATTCCAGTCCTTCATGGAGAGACCTTCATCGACGCTGCCACTCGCATTGCTGATGGAATCGACCTGGACGAGTTCGTCGAGCCAGCTAGCCCTCCTCCTGCCGAGTGAACAAACTTTATGCCTCACTTTTATTTGCCTCGGGATGCCGAGTGATTTTGTAACCATTAAACTCCTTCGGTCCTGATGCCCGAGTACTTCCTTTCGTGCTTCTGAACCTCGCTGGATTTATCCGTACTTGGTTTTTCTTTGAATATGATTGCTTTGTCTTTACTACTTTCAGATCTCTTAACTCCGAGTGAAGCTTGATTCTTCACTCGGAATAGACATTGTACTTGTGGCGTAGCTCCAACGAGAGGATCGTGGTCATGAGCACTAGGTGCTGCACACGACCTGCGCCTCGTCGTCCTTGCGGATCGGGATGGAGCAGACGACTTGTGACTCAGCTCCGTCGAGAGGGCGTGGACATGAGCACTATGTGCTGCACACGACCTGCACCTCGTCGTCCTTGCGGATCGGGATGGAGCGGACATTGTACTTGTGACTCAGCTCCGTCGAGAGGGCCGTGGACATGAGCACTAGGTGCTGCACATGACCTGCACCTCGTCGTCCTTGCGGATCAGGATGGAGCGGATGTTGCACTTGCGACTCAGCCACTCGGAGTGGTTTTTTAACTTAGGCGAGTACGGGGTCGCAGCTAAGTCCCAGGGTGAGAGGGTTGCTCTTCACTCAGAGTGGTTTTTTAACTTAGGCGACTACGGGGTCGCAGCTAAGTCCCTGGGTGAGAGGGTTGCTCTTCACTCAGAGTGGTTTTTTAACTTAGGCGAGAACGGGGTCACAGCTAAGTCCTCGAGTGGGAGGATTAACTTGGAGTGGTTTTTAACTTAGGTGAGTACGAGGTCGCACCTAAGCCCCCGAGTGATAGGTTGCTCTTCACTCGGAGTGGTTTTTTAACTTAGGCGAGTGCGTGGTCGCAGCTAAGCCCCCGAGTGAGAGGCTTGATCTTCACTCAGAGTGGTTTTTTAACTTAGGTGAGTACGGGGTCGCAACTAAGCCCCCGAGTGAGAGGGTTGCTCTTCACTCGGAGTGGTTTTTAACTTAGGCGAGTACGAGGTCGCAGCTAAGTCCTCGAGTGAGAGGGTTGCTCTTCACTCGGGGTGGTTTTTTAAGTTAGGCGAGTACGGGGTCGCAGCTAAGCCCCCGAGTGAGAGGGTTGCTGTTCACTCGGAGTGTTTTTTTAACTTAGGCGAGTACGGGGTCGCAGCTAAGTCCCCGAGTGAAAGGGTTGCTCTTCACTCGGAGTGGTTTTTTTTAACTTAGGCGAGTACGGGGTCGCAGCTAAGCCCCTGAGTGAGAGGGTTGCTCTTCACTTGGAGTGGTTTTTGAAACTTAGGCGAATCGGATTCGTAGCTAAGCCACCTACTGGGGGATTTGAACACATGTGTTTACAGGATAACATACATTAAGATACTGCATAAATCTTGTCTTTGATAAGCAAACTGGAGGATTCTTATTACAACTCATTGATCCGAGTGTTTAGGTATAGAAATGGCGGAGTATCTCCGCATTCCACGAGCGTGGCTCGTCTTCTTTCTTGACTATGTTGTAGAGGTGATACACCCCGTTGTGGAGAACCATGGTGATGATGAAGGGACCTTCCCAGGCCGAAGCGAGCTTGTGAGGTCATTTCTGATGCACTCGGAGCACAAGGTCTCCTTCTTGGAACACTCGACCTCTGACATTACCGGCATGGAATCGACGCAAGTCTTGCTGATAGATGGTCGACCTGATCAGAGCCATCTCACGTTCTTCCTCCAAGAGATCAATTGCATCTTGGCGTGCCTGTTCAGCTTCAGCTTCTAAGAAAAGTTCCACTCGGGGAGCGTTGTGCAGCAAGTCACTCGGAAGCACAGCTTCAGCGCCATATACCATGAAGAAAGGGGTTCGGTCAGTCAACCGGTTTGGAGTTGTTCTCAGTCCCCATAAGATAGATGGCAATTTAGTCACCCAAGCTCCAGCAGCATGCTTGACATCTCGCATCTGTCGGGGTTTCAGGCCTTGAAGGATCAAACCATTCGCCCTTTCTGCCTGCCCATTCGACTGCGGGTGCGCAACAGATGCGTAATTGGCCCGAGTACCTTGGGAAGCACAGAATGCCCTGAACTCATCAGAATCAAAGTTGGAGCCGTTATCTGTGATAATACTGTGAGGGACTCCATATCTGAATATCAGCTCTCTGATGAAACTGATGGCGGTGCTTGAATCAAGATTCTTGATAGGCTTGGTTTCGATCCATTTAGTGAATTTCTTGACTGCCACAAGCAAATGAGTGAAACCACTTCTGCCGGTCTTGAAGGGTCCAACCACATCCAACCCCCAAATAGCAAACGGCCAGACGAGTGGAATAGTCTTCAAGGCAGAAGCAGGCTTGTGAGACATGTTTGAGTAGAACTGGCAGCCTTCGCACTTGTCGACTGTATCTTTTGCCATCTCATTTGCACGTGGCCAGTAGAATCCCGCTTGGTATGCTTTGTCTATGATGGTCCGAGAGGACGCATGGTGACCAGAGGTCCCCGAGTGGATATCATTTAGAATCATTCGACCTTCTTCTGGTGTGATACATCGCTGAGCGACTCCAGTAACACTCTCTCTGTAAAGTTGTCCACCTATCACTGTAAAGGCTTCGAATCGACGGACAATCTGACGGGCCTCATCTTCATCCTCCGGAAGCTACTTTCTGAGCAGATACGCAATATATGGTGCTTGTCGATCGGGGTAATCACCAAAACTTCCATAATTAGGTCGACCATGGCCGGGACTTCAATCTCAGTCGGATCGGTTGAACTTTTCGGTTGCGGGGGCTCCTCTGTGAAAGGATCCTCTTGGACTGATGGGGTATGAAGATGCTCCAAGAACACATTGCTGGGTATAGGCTTCCGAGTGGAACCTAACTTCGTCAGGTCATCAGCTACTTGATTCTTGATCCGGGGTATGTGGTGAAGCTCTAACCCCTCAAACTTCTTTTCCAACTTTCTTACTGCATTGCAATAACCGGTCATAGCTGGGCTCCTGATATCCCAATCCTTCATCACTGATTGACCACTAAATCTGAGTCGCCGTAAACCATCAGACGTGGGAGCCCAGTGATATGGCCATACACAACCCATATAGAAGTGCCTCATATTCAGCTTCATTGTTGGAAGAATCAAAGTGAATCAGGAGAACATAACTGAGTTTATGACCTCTGGGGGATATCAGGACTACCCCAACACTAGAGCCATTCAACATCTTGGATCCATCAAAGAACATTGTCCAATGTTCCGAGTGAACCTGAGTCGGTTGCTGCTGTTCAATCCACTCGGCGAGGAAATCTGCTATCGCTTGGGACTTATTGCTTTCTTTGCCTCGAACTTGATATCCAATGGAAGGAGTTCAATCGCCCACTTTGCCACTCGACCAGTTGCATCCCTCTTTTTCAGAATTTCTGATAATGAAGCGTCGCTGATGACTGAAACCGAGTGGTCCGAGAAGTAGTGTGCAACTTTCTTCGTGGTCAAGTAAATTCCATAAATAAGCTTCTGATAATGTGGATATCTCTGCTTGGACGGAGTCAAGACTTCAGAAATATAGTACACTGGGCGTTGAACTTTGTAGGCTTTCCTTCTTCTTCCCGCTCGACCGTGAGCACTGTGCTGACAACTTGTCCAGTGGTAGCTATATACAATAGTAGAGGCACCTTGCTGATTGGGGCAGCAAGCACCGGTTGGGTGGAAAGCAGGGTTTTGAGCTCTACAAATGCTGCTTCAGCTTTAGGAGTCCACTCGAACTTGTCATACTTCTTCATCAGTCGGTAAAGAGGTGCTACCTCTTGAGCACTGCGTTGGTTTTCCCTTGAAGAGGAAAGGGTGATGCAGTAATGTAGCGTAAGTATTTCCCTCAGTTTTTGAGAACCAAGGTATCAATCCAGTAGGAGGTCACGCGCAAGTCCCTTGCACCTACACAAACAAATAAGAACCTCGCAACCAACGTGATAAAGGGGTTGTCAATCCCTTCACGGTCACTTACAAGAGTGAGATCTGATAGAGATGATAAGATAATATTTTTGGTATTTTTTATGATAAAGAGTAAAAGTAAAGAAAGCAAAGTAAACAGTAATGGAAATAACGGGAGATTAATATGATGGAAAATAGACCCGGGTGAAGGAAATATGCCCTAGAGGCAATAATAAAGTTATTATTTATTTCCTTATATCATGATAAATGTTTATTATTCATGCTAGAATTGTATTAACCGGAAACATAATACATGTGTGAATACATAGACAAG
Source organism: Aegilops bicornis (assembly GCA_021605145.1). Classification (NCBI taxonomy): domain Eukaryota; kingdom Viridiplantae; phylum Streptophyta; class Magnoliopsida; order Poales; family Poaceae; genus Aegilops; species Aegilops bicornis. Next base: position 435,335,783 of record CM038672.1, on the reverse strand, counting down.
CAGATAGTCACTAGTATGCCTCTACTAGACTAGCTCATTAATCAAAGATGGTTGTGTTTCCTAACCATAGACATGTGTTGTCATTTGATTAATGGGATCACCTCATTAGGAGAATGATGTGATTGACATGACCCATTCCGTTAGCTTAGCACTTGATCGTTTAGTATATTGCTATGGCTTTCTTCATGACCTATACATGTTCCTGTAAACTATGAGATTATGCAACTCCCGTTCTGGGAGGAACACTTTGGTACTACCAAGCGTCACAACGAATCGGGTAATTATAAAGGAGTACTACAGGTGTCTCCAAAGGTACTTGTTGGGTTGGCGTATTTCGAGATTAGGTTTTGTCACTCCGATTGCTCGGAGAGGTATCTCTGGGCCTTCTCGGTAATACACATCACATAAGCCTTGCAAGCATTACAACTAATGAGTTTGTTGTGAGATGATGTATTACTGATCTAGTAAAGAGACTTACCAATAACGAGACTGAACTAGGTATTGGATACCGACGATCGAATCTCGGGTAAGTAACATACCGATGACAAAGGGAACAACGTATATCGTTATGCGGTTTGACCGATAAAGATCTTCGTAGAATATGTAGGAACCAATATGGGCATCCAGGTTCCGCTATTGGTTATTGACCGAGAATGGTTCTAGGTCATGTCTACATAGTTCTTGAACCCGTAGGGTCCATGACGCTTAACGTTTCGATGACAGTTCATTATGAGTTTATAAGTATTGATGTACCGAAGGTTGTTCGGAGTCCCGGATGTGATCACGGACATGACGAGGAGTCTCGAAATGATCAAGACATAAAGATTGATATATTGGAAGCCTATGTTTGGACTTGGAAAGGTTCGGATGAAAGCAGGAAAGTTCTGGAACACCGGGGTTACGGAACCCCGGGGATCTATGGGCCTTGATGGGCCATAGGGAGAAGAGGAAAGGGCGGCCAGGCAGGCGCGCCCCCTCCCCTCTAGTCCGAATAGGACAAGGAGAGGGGGGCGGCGCCTTCCCTCTTCCCTTCCCCAATCCTAATCCAACTAGGAAAGGGGAGTCCTACTCGGTGGGAGTAGGACTCCTCCAGCGCCGCCTTGGGCTGGCCGCACCCCTTGCTCCTTTATATCTGAGGCAGGGGCACCCAAGACACACAAGTTGATCTTCGGATCGTTACTTAGCCGTGTGCGGTGCCCCCCTCCACCATATTCCACTTCGGTCATATCGTCGCGGAGCTTAGGCGAAGCCCTGCGCCGGAGAAGTCATATCGTTGCGGAGCTTAGGCGAAGCCCTGCGTCGGTGGAGCATCATCATCGTCACCACGCCGTCGTGCTGACGGAACTCATCCCCGACACTTTGCTGGATCGGAGTCCGGGGATCGTCATCGAGCTGAACGTGTGCAGAACTCGGAGGTGCCGTCGTTCGGTGCTTGGATCGGTCGGATCGTGAAGGCGACGACTACATCAACAGCGTTGTTATAACGCGCTTCGCTTCGGTCTCACGAGTGCGTGGACAGACACTCTCCCCTCTCGTTGCTATGCCATCACCATGGTCCTATGTGTGCGTAGGAATTTTTTTGAAATTACTGCGTTCCCCAACACCGGGGGCCATAGGTTTCACTAGTGGCTTCTCTCAAGATAGCATAAGTATTACGGTGGGTGAACGAATTACTGTCGAGCAATTGATAGAATTGAGCATAGTTATAACTAGTGGCTTCTCCATCTACTACTATTACTCCACATATCGACCGCTATCCAGCATGCATCTAGAGTATTAAGTTCATAAGAACGGAGTAACGCTTTAAGCAAGATAACATGATGTAGAGGGATAAACTCATGCAATATGATATAAACCCCATCTTTTTATCCTCGATGGCAACAATACAATACGTGTCGTTTCCCCTCACATCCGGGATCGAGCACCGCAAAGATTGAACCCAAAGCTAAGCACTTCTCCCATTGCAAGAAAGATCAGTCTAGTAGGCCAAACCAAAATGATAATTCAAAGAGACTTGCAAAGATAACCAATCATACATAAAAGAATTCAGAGAAGATTCAAATATTGTTCATAGATAATCTTGATCATAAACCCACAATTCATTGGATCTCGACAAACACGCCACAAAAGAAGATTACATCGAATAGATCTCCAAGAGAATCGAGGAGAACTTTGTATTGGGATCCAAAGAGAGAGAAGAAGCCATCTAGCTAATAACTATGGACCCGAAGGTCTGAGGTAAACTACTCACACATCATTGGAGAGGCTATGGTGTTGATGGACAAGCCCTCCGTGATCGATGCCCCCTCCGGCAGGATGCCGGAAAAGGCCCCAAGATGGGATCTCAAGGGTACAGAAGGTTGCGGTGGTGGAATTAGGTTTTCGTGGTGCTCTTCAATGGTTTGGGAGTACTTAGGTACATATAGGAGGAAGAAGTAGGTCGGTGGAGCCACGAGGGGCCCACATGGGTGGAGGGCGCGCCTGGGGGGGTAGGCGCGCCCCCTGCCTCGTGGCCACCTCGTTGGTTGCTTGACGTCCACTCCAAGTTCTCTGGATCACGTTTGTTCCAAAAATCACGCTCCCAAAGGTTTCATTCCGTTTGGACTCCGTTTGATATCCTTTTTCTGCGAAACACTGAAATAGGCAAAAAAAACAACAATCTGGGTTGGGCCTCCGGTTAATAGGTTAGTCCCAAAAATAATATAAAAGTGTATAAATAAGCACATTAAACATCCAAAACAGAATATATAATAGCATGGAACAATAAAAAAATATAGATATGTTGGAGACGTATCAAGAGGCCATGCCTTTTCACCGAGACGAGAAATGAATCGACTCAACGTGGCCAAACAACCAATAAGCTTCTGAACATCGTGCACACGCACAAGGCGTTTCATTCGAAGGATTGCTCCAACCTTTTCCGGATTTGCATCGAGCCCTCGTTGGGAAATGAGGAAACTGAGTAACTTTCCACCTGGGACTGTGAATGTGCACTTTGACGGGTTGAGCTTGATATCATATCTTCTTAAGTTGACAAAGGTTTCAGCGAGGTCAGTCAGTAGGTCAGAACCTTTACGTGACTTGACCATGATGTCATTCATGTATGCTTCCACATTCCGACTTATTTGAGTGAGCAGGCACTTCTGAATCATGCGCATGAATGTGGCGCCAGCATTTTTGAGACCAAAGGCATGGTAACATAGCAAAAACACCCGAACGGGGTGATGAAGGCTGTTTTTATTTCATCGGGCCCATACAGTCGGATCTGATGGTACCCGGAATATGCATCCAAAAAGGACAAACGATCACATCCCGCAGTCGAGTCAACAATTTGGTCGATGCGGGGTAGAGGGAAATGATCTTTTTGGCAGGCCCGATTGATATGCTTGAAATCAATACACATACAAAGTGAATCATCTTTCTTGGGGACCATGACAACATTGGCGAGCCACTCAGAGTGGTATATCTCGCGGATGAACTCAGCTGCCAGAAGCTGAGCCACCTCTTCGCCAATTGCCTTACTCTTCTCCACGATGAACAGACGGAGATGCTCTTTAACGGCTTTTGCTTTTGGGTCGACTCGCAAACGGTGCTCAGCCAGTCCCCTTGGTACACCCGGCGTGTCAGATGGTTTCCATGCGAAGATGTCCCAGTTCTCACAGAGGAACTGGATGAGCGCTTCTTCCTATTTGCTGTTGAGTTTTGTTGAGATATGAGTCGGAGCAGCATTGGGGTCGGTCAGGTGAATGTGAACTGGCTTTGTTTCCCCGGACGACTGAAATCCGGACTCTGAAGCAGACTTCTTAGCACGCAACGAATCACTCAGATCTGCATTCTTCTGGTACTCTTGCATCTCTACTGCTGCCATCTATTCATTGGCGATCTTTCAGCCTTTCTGGAGGCACTCTTCTGCTCTCTGCCGATTTCCAGTAACTATGATCACACCTCTGGGACCAGGCATCTTCAACTTGAGGTATACGTAACACGGTCGAGCCATGAAACGAGCATATGGAAGCCTGCCTAGAATAGCATGGTAGGCACTGTGAAAATCCACGACTTCAAATGTCAACCTTTCCTTGCGGTAATTCTTGGAATCACCGAAACCACATCAAGAGTGATCTGACCGAGTGAATCGGCCTTCTTCCATGGGATGACTCCGTGGAATCGCATATTGCTTTCACTGAGCTTGGGCATCGGAGTGCCCATCCCTCAGAGCGTCTCAGCGTACAAAATGTTCAAGCCACTGCCACCGTCCATCAAGACCTTGGTCAGTCGAGTGCCCCCAACGACTGGGTCGACCACCAACACTTGCCGCCCGGGGGTGGCAACATTCGCTGGGTGATCGGACTGGTCGAATGTAATGGGAGTTTTTGACCATTTCAGATATGTCGTCGTTGCTGGAGCAACCATGTTTACTTCTCTGTTAATAACTTTCAGTCGACTTTTTCTCTCAATGTTAGCAAAAATCACTAAAGTGGCATTGACATTGGGGTAAACATCCTTATCCTCTTTGTCCTCATCCTTATCAGATTCCTTTTCCTTTTCACTAGGCTGGCCCTCTCGGAAGCTCTGAATTAGGAGTCGACACTGTCGAGTGGTATGCTTGGTGTAAATCAGGTTTCCCTCTTCATCTTTCTTGGTGTGTATATGACACGGTAAATCAAGCACGTCATTTCCCGCTTGATCTTTCACTTTCTTGGGAATCCATGGCCCCTTAGGCTTTCCTTTGAACTTCCCTTGGTTCACTGCTGGGGCCTCACCAGGACCTGCGGGTTCGTCTTTGTGCTTCTGCTTCCGACTGGAATTTCCTCCTCCGGTGTGTCCTGGGCGACTGGTTTGTTCTTGCCACTGCGGAGTCGGTCTTCTTCCTCCCCGTTAGCGTATTGAGTGGCTATTTCCATCATCCGGGCCAGGGTCATGTCTCCTGTCCGACCAAACTTCAGGTCAAGCTCTCTGTACCAAACACCCTCTTTGAAGGCGCAAACTGCTTGGTGCTGCGACACATTTTCCACTTTATGATGAATGGTGGTCCATCTCTGGATGTAATCCCTCAAAGTTTCATTCGGTTTTTGCATGCAATGCTGCAACCCAGTCAGCCCAGCTGGTCGTTTGCAAGTGCCCTCGAACGTTCTGACAAACACTCGGGCCAACTCTTCCCAACTGAAAATACTTCCAGGAGCCAACTGATTCAACCAAGCTCTGGCCGAGCCTTCCAGCATCAAGGGGAGGTGCTTCATGACTACATCATCATTGCCACTGCCAATCTGCACAGCCACTCGGTAATCCTCTAGCCAAGTGTCGGGCTTCGACTCACCGGTGAACTTGCTTACTCCCTTCGCCAACCTGAAGTTGGGTGGAATCTGAGCAGCTCTGATGGCTCTGCTGGAACATTCAGGCCCAGACACGTGAACTCTGCCTCCACTCGAGTGATTCTTATCTTGTCCTCTTTGTGCCCGCTTTCTGTCGACTAGACCTTGTACAAGATTTGATCTTGCATCGAACCCGTACTCTCTTGGGTCGACTGGGACACTTCGCTCATTGCCATAGGGGCGTTTGTCATCGTACTGCTGGGGCCCATACGGTCCGCCCCTTGGAGGGGGCGTTGGCACTCGACGACGGTCATCACGACCGAGTCGATGATCATACTGCTCGTGGTTCCGACCCAGGTACTGCTCTTGGCGGTGCCCACGACCCTCACGCCGCGGAGGCGATCTTGGGCAGTGAGCCGACTGGACTGTGTCCGCCACCACGGACCTGCTGTGGATCCTGTCGCGCGACTGAGAAACGGCTGTGTTTTGCTCACCTGCCGCCCGAAGCAGCGCTCGAATCTGCATCAAACCTCTTCCAGCCCTGATTGGGACGGCTGAATCGACTTTGCTATACGGGCTGCAGCTGTAAGATTCTGGATCGGAGTGTAGTATACCTGAGGTTCAGGCGGAAACAACTGTCGGTGTTGTCGACTGGATTCGGGGATCTGTCGTAGAGCGCGCTTGTCGAGTGAATGTTGAAGGTTCTCCAGACGCGCGCGCTCAGCCAAAGTGGCCAAGCGCGCTGATACGTCCATTTTGCATCATGCTTTTATATCGATATTTATTGCATTATGGGCTGTTATTACACATTATGTCACAATACTTATGCCTATTCTCTCTTATTTTACAAGGTTTACATAAGGAGGGAGAATGCTAGCAATTTGGAATTCGGGCTAGAAAAGGAGCAAATATTAGAGACCTATTCTGCACAACTTCAAAAGTCCTGAAACTCCACGGAAGTTATTTTTGGAAATAATAAAAAATACTGAGCGAAGAAAATACCAGAGGGGACCCACACCCTGGGCACGAGGGTGGGGGGCGCGCCCTACCCCCTGGGCGCGCCCCCTGCCTCGTGGGCCCCCTGGTGGCCCTCCGGTGGCCATCTTCTGCTATATGAAGTCTTTCGTCCGAAGAAAAATCATAAGCAAGCTTTCGGGACGAGACTCCGCCGCCACGAGGCGGAACCTTGGCGGAACCAATCTAGGGCTCTGGCGGAGCTGTTCTGCCGGGGACACTTCCCTCCGGGAGGGGGAAATCATCGCCATCGTCATCACCAACGCTCCTCTCATTGGGAGGGGGCCCATCTCCATCAACATCTTCACCAGCACCATCTCCTCTCAAACCCTAGTTCATCTCTTGTATCCAATTCTTGTCTCCAAGTCCAGGATTGGTACCTGTAGGTTGCTAGTAGTGTTGATTACTCCTTGTAGTTGATGCTAGTTGGTTTATTTGGTGGAAGATCATATTTTCAGATCCATTATGCATATTAAAACCCCTCTGATTATGAACATGAATATGCTTTGTGAGTAGTTACGTTTGTTCCTGAGGACATGGGAGAAGTCTTGCTATTAGTAGCCATGTGAATTTGGTATTCGTTTGATATTTTGATGAGATGTATGTTGTCTTTCCTCTAGTGGTGTTATGTGAACGTCGACTACATGACACTTCACCATTGTTTGGGCCTAGAGGAAGGCATTGGGAAGTAATAAGTAGATGATGGGCATCCCCAAGCTTTGACTTTTTGGTGTCTTTGGATTATCTTGGGGGTGCCATGGGCATCCCCAAGCTTAGGCTCTTGCCACTCCTTGTTCCATAATCCATCAAAAAAAAATCACCCAAAACTTGAAAACTTCACAACACAAAACTCAACAGAAATCTCATAAGCTCCGTTAGCGAAAGAAAACAAAAGACCACTTCAAGGTACTGTAATGTACCCATTCTTTATTTGTTTTGGTGTTAAACCTACTGCATTCCAACTTCTCTATGGATTATAAACTATTTTACTAGACATAGATTCATCAAAATAAGCAAACAACACACGAAAAACAGAATCTGTCAAAAACAGAACAGTCTGTAGTAATCTGTAACTAACGCAAACTTCTGGAACTCTAAAAATTCAGCCAAAATAGGACGACCTAGGCAGTTTGTTTATTGATCATCAGCAATTGGAATCAATATTTTATCACGTTCTGGTGATTTTTAACAATTGTTTTTGTGAACAGAAAGTTTCTGGAAATTACAGCAAGATCAAATAACTATTATCCAAGAAGATCCTATAGGTTTAACTTGGCATAAACACTAATTAAAACATAAAACCACATATAAACAGAAGGTAGATGGATTATTTATTCCTCAACATAAACAAAAAAAAACTAAAAATAAATTTGGGTTGCCTCCCAACAAGCGCTATCGTTTAATGCCCCTAGCTAGGCATAAAGCAAGGATAGATCTAGGTATTGCCATCTTTGGTGGGCAATCCATAGGTGGCTCTCATAATAGATTCACATGGTAATTTTATCTTCTTCCTAGGGAAGTGTTCCATGCCTTTATTTAATGGGAATTGGAATCTAATATTCCCTTCCTTCATATCAATAATTGCACCAATCATTCTAAGGAAAGGTCTACTAAGAATAATAGGACATGAAGGATTGCAATCTATATCAAGAACGATAAAGTCTACGGACACATAATTCCTATTTGCAACAATAATAACATCATTAATTCTTCCCATAGGTTTCTTAATAGTGGAGTCCGCAAGTTGCAAGTTTAGAGAGCATTCATCAAAATCACGGAAATCTAGCAAATCACACAAAGTTTTGGGGATAGTGGAAACACTAGCACCCAAATCACATAAAGCATAGAACTCATGATCCTTAATCTTAATTTTAATAGTTGGTTCCCACTCATCATAAAGTTTTCTAGGGATGGAGACTTCCAACTCAAGTTTTTCCTCATAAGATTGCATCAAGGCATCAACGGTATGTTTGGTAAATGCTTTATTTTGACTATAAGCATGCGGAGAATTTAGCACGGATTGTAACAAGGAAATACAATCAATTAAAGAGCAACTTTCATAATTAAATTACTTGAAATCCAAAATAGTGGGTTTAGCAACATCTAAGGTTTTACTTTCTTCAATCCCACTTTTATCAATTTTAGCATCATACTCTAAAAGCTCCGAATTTTTAGAACGCCTTCTAGGTAAAGGTGTCTCTGTCGGGGAAGCTGATCTGGCCCACGAACACCTATGGGACCGGCGGACCGAGCCCCTTTCGGTTCGGCGGGGGGCGGAGGTCGCACGAAGAGCAGATCGAGGCGAAGCACACGAGCAGTTTACCCACTTGGAGCTCTCCGGAGAGATAACACTCCCTCTGCTGCATGTCCGAGTGTATTGAGTTCTTGCTCAGGGCGCTGAGTGCTCTGATCTGAGACAAGCTGCTAACGAGACCGAGCGTGAGTGTTCTCTGGCTTCGAACCTTTCGACCCTCCCCTACGTTGCGCATGGGCCTCCTTTTATATGCTAAAGGGGTCTCCGACAGGTGGCAACATAGACAAAGGTAAAAATGGAAAAGGAGTGGTTGGTACAGCTACTTGTACGATGTATCATACCTAACCACGGCGGCAGGGGACAAAAGCATTAAATGCCCGTCTCGTCGCCTCTAACGGTGCGAAAAGGGACTGTCGGGCGCCACCGATTGCGACGAGGGCAATCTCGTCAGTGCCGCTTGCCACCCGCTCCGTGGCCGCCAAGACGGCCTCTTGCCACGCAGCGCTGGAAAGGTCGAGGCGACACGTTAGTGGATGTCTTTGGAAGCGCAGTCTGAGTGGTGGTCTGCCGCAAGCGCCTTGCCACGGTTGTTGTCTTGTTGCGTCCGGAAGCTTGTCGCTCATCAGGCCTTCCGGCAAGCTCCTCTTGCCGGGGCCTTGTCTCCTAGGTGCCTTGGGTGGCCTTCCCGGCAAGCTCCTCTTGCCGGGGCCTTGTCTCCTTGGCTTGAATACTTTGTTCTTCAATGGCTCCAAAGGAACCACGGAGGACCTTGGCGGTCACCCGGTAAGCCTTGCCGCGGAGGGCTGCAACTGCCCGTGCACAAGTTCGGGATACTAGGGTACCCCTACTCTAGTACACCGACAGGAGCCCCCGGGACTGGGCCACACACGGTGCCGAGCGCTGTTGGGCCAGGCCCAAAACAGGGCACGGGCACGCGCGGCCTGGGTTACGCTGTAATTCACCCCGGACCCACCACACCCTCCACGAACGGCACACGTCGAATGCGGCGTCGTGTGAGAGATCGTGGGCCGTTTCTTTATTCGGAAAGACGGAACGTCCGCCCCCTCCCTCTTTATAAGCAGGGGAAACAGGGGCAGTTCGCCCATCTCGCCAGTTGCTGTCCAATCTCGAAAAACCCCCGCTGCTTCCCCCTTCTTCCCAAGGCTGAAGAGAGAGCAGCGCTCCGCCCCCCATTGCCACCAGCATCACCAACGCCGTCGATCTCCCTCACCACCTCCGCCATGGCTCCGAAAGCCGACAAGGGGAAGGCCGTGAAGTCGGCCGAGGCGCAGCGGCTTGCGGCGCTGCGGAAGGAGCGGGCAATCTCCCCCCCCCCCCAGCTCGCCGCGAGGGAGCTGAGGGAGTACTACTACCTCTTCTGGTAGACGGAGGCGCGCGCATCCAGCGGAAGGTACTCCCAACTGCTGCTTGGGCGGCTCGAATGGGTACCCTTTCTTCGCTGTTCTTCTACTGCGGGCTCTGCCCGCCTTTCTCTGAATTTTTCTGCGATATCATGAACACCTACGGGTTGTGCCTCCTTGACTTCACCCCCAATGCTGTTCTGACCATGGCAGTTTTCGCACATCTCTGCGAAAACTTTGTCGGAGTCCATCCAAACGTAGCCCTTTTCCGCCACTTCTTTATGCCCCGATTTGAGAGAGGGGAGCCTCTTTCCGGTGGGATCGCCTGGATCTCGAGGACCAGCAAGAAGGAAGCTTATCTGGAGGGAGAGCTCCGCAGCAAATGGGATGAGTGGAGAGCAGACTGGTGCTGGATTGTCGAGGATAACCAGCAGCCGTTTACCGCCCAACGCCAAACCTCAGTAGTGTGCGGCAACGATTGGAGCAGTCTGGCCCCGGAAGATGCTAGGCTGAAGATTGCCGTCATCCGGATCCTACACCTGAGGCTTGCCGGACTCACTGTAGGCGCCGTTGGCGCAGATTTCCTTCGCCGCCGCATCGCCCCCCTGCAGGAGAGGAGGAGACCCGCCAGGGAGTTCCAGAATGCGGCGGATATCATGAGGCTGCGCCGGGCCTCAACTTCAATTTCAACATCACGAACTGGGCGCGATGCTCTTGGAGCTGTTCAAGCACGATCTGAGCATCCGGGCGTTCAGTTGCCGAAGAATGTCGTCCCGCTGTGCAACAATTTCTCGCTCGACCGCATCCGTGCAATGATGCTGTTGTGCGACTCGCATGGAATCGTTCCAACCTGGCAAGAGCCTGCAGATGACGTCGCGAGTGTTCTTTGACAACCTGGTAGAAGTGCCGGTCCGCCCCGATGAACAGAAGAGCCTCACCCGCGACACCACCGATGATGAGATGCAGCGCATCGCCACCAGGCTGGAAGAGGCGGCAGCAGCAGCTGCCGTGGCGCAGTTCGGATTCACCGTGGAGGAGGCGAGAGGCAGCAGAGGCGGCAAGCCTTGTCGAGCGAGGGGAGTTTGCCGGTGAGGAAGAGCTTGTCGGGCTTGAAGCTGAGTCGAGCGAGCCCGCCGAGGGCGCCTCCTCCCCTCCTTCAGACAGCTTGCCGTGGGCGGAGCCCCCAGCTCCACCAAGAAGGCGTCTCCACAAGGCCGGAGACGTAGCGGGGCGGCAGACGGGTTAACAGCCGCCGCGCCGCGCGACGCGCTCCACTGCGGCAAGCACTGTTGCCGCGAGAGCACCTCACGCCGCTGCGACAACTGGAGAAGGGGCCCTCGCAGACCACCGCTTCTGCTCCCGCCAAGCGGCCAAGGGAACCTACTCCTCCGCCTCATCGTACTGGAGGCGAGCCATAATTTGATCTCTCCGCGCTCAGCTCCGACGAGGAAGAAGAAGAGTAAGATTCTTTGCAGCATTTGTAGTTCTTCGGCTTGTTGCTTTGTCTTGTATCTGATTTGCTTCACTCTGAACCCATTCCTTTTCGTGACGTTGGCCCGTAGAGCGTCGAAGAGAGCCAAGGCCCGGTGATTGTCATCGAGGGCGAACCCACCATGACAGCAGGAGGCGCGTCCGAGACCACCTTGCCGGACGCTGCAACTCTTCCTCAAAGCAGCCCCAGCGCAGCCCCCAACAGAAGTTTATGGTTTACTTCCTGCTTTGTTAGGCGTGCATGGGTGCCCTTTCTTCTTGATATCTGATCGCTGATTTGTGTAGGAGCAGAGCAGCCTTACCAAGAGTGCCTTGAAGCCGCTCTGACATGCCTTCGCCCGACTACACCGCCAAGGGAGGATTCCCGGCAAGGGAGCGTTCTCCGGCAAGGGGACTTCTTGACAAGGGGCGGCACCAGCGATCCCCGGTGGCGGAGACCATGACTGCAGACCCTAGCACAGGTAATCCTCTTGCTTGAAAACTTTCCTTGTGTTCTTCTTCTTCTGATTTTCTTTTGAATATTTGCTTGACTTTTCTTCATTTTCCGGTCGTCGAGATCCATCCGCCCTGAGCCAATGGAGACCGAGGCCGCCGGCGAGGAGGACGCTGGCAATATCGACGACGCCATCGCCATTGGAGAAGAAGCTGGCGCCGACGAGCCCGCCGGCGAAGAGGCCGCCAAAGCTGCCGCCGCAGAAGCTGGCGAGGGGTCCGGCGATCGCACTGACGGCCCTGAGGCCGCAGGAGCGCCAGGCGCTACGCCAACCGCCGATCCCTCCGCCGCTGCGGCAGCGTCGGGCTCCGAAGAGCCCCAGCCCAGCGCCTATTTGAAGGCCGGCGATGGCGTCTTCATTAAGCTCCCATGGGCGTCGAGCTCGAGCGCCGACCGAAGGAGAAACTTTTGATGAAGAGCTGCTCGCCTCCGCTGGATCGACGCTGGTCGACGCGGCCAAACAGCAGCGGCGAAGTCTCGAGGAGGAGCAGCTGCTGCGGAAGCTGCTGTCGCTCTACCGCGCCCGACAAGCCAAGCTGGAATCCCGAGAAGCGCTTGTCGCGAAGGCGGGAGCAGACATCGAGAAGCGCGCGGAGGAGCACCGGGGCCTCAACCAGGAAGCTCTCCGGTCCTTGGCAGAGGAGCGGGAGCGACTCGCCGAGGAGCGCAAAGCCTTCCTCTGGAGAAGGCCAAGCTGAGGAGCAACAGCGGCTTGCCGCCGAGAAGCTATCTGCGCAGGAAGGCGAGTTGGCGCAGAGGAAGGTTAATCTTGACAGCCATGAGGAGGATCTAGCCACGCGCGAGCAAACATTTGGCGGGGCTCTCAAGGAAGCAAAGGATGCTGCCACAGCTGCCGAGGCCGCCAAGAAGGAGCTGGAGACGAATGTGATGCAGCTGGAGGCCAATCTCAAGGAGAGCGACGAGGAGCTTGTTGTACTCAAGCATGAGCGCGAGAAGGACGCCTACACTCTTGGCGAGCTGCAGGGCCGTCTCGCCGAGAGGAGCAAGGAGCTCAGCGCCGCTAAGGACTCCAACGCAGATCTTGAGTTGAAGCTGACCACCTTGACTCAGGCGCTGGACGGCGCCAGGGAACAGGAGGTGGCCTTGAAGGAGAAGATCAAGGCCGGCCAGGCGCCTGGCGAGTCTTCTTGCCGCCCAGAATACCTTTAGGGAGAATGTGGAGCACTGGACCGAGGGTCTCGTGGATGTTGCTGCAGCCATCGACAGGGAGCTGGCGCAGCTGGGGATGGAGGATCTTGGATATTCCTCCGATGAGCACCTCCGACCCAGCGCCAAGCTCAGCTTGTTCTTCAAGGGCGTGGTGACGGCCCTCCAGCGACTCCGGGAAGAAATCCCAAAGCAGCTGGCCGAGGAGTCGCGCCAGATCTGCGCGGGAGCTCTTCAAAAGGTGCTGATGAAGGTGGCCTTCCGCAACCCAGGCCTCAACCTCACCAACGTCCTCAAGTCCTTGCCGCCGGATGCTGATGTGGAAGCGCTCAAGACCCTTGTCGCACCCATCGTGGACATGGTGAGCGGGATCAAGAGGGTTGAGGACGATCGCGTAGATTAGGCCGCCCGCTTTCTCTTTTTCTTGCCGCTGCTGGTCATGTTATGAGAACAATTTATTAGAGCTGCGACAAGCTATCTTGTAATATAACTCTATTTGGTAGCAATTGCTATGTTATTTCCTTTACTTGGTTCCTTCCTTTGTATGTTTTTGCCCTACGCTTTTAGGGGAACTTGTCATTGAGGCACACAGGCATGGCTTGAGTCTTGAGACGTCGACAACTTCTTTGGCGGTGCTGCTACCGACAAGAAACCTTGTCGCAACTAGTCGCAGCTCACTTAAGTTGTTGAGCGGACTCGAAACAAAGTAAGGCGCAACTAGCTACTGAGTTGGTTCCTCCGCACAGGTTTTCCATACAAAGTACGGTCGTTCGAGGAAGATAACTTAAAAATTTTAAAACTGATTGCTCAAATTTTAGCAACTTAGCTTTTCTCGCTGCTTGCTTCGGGTAAGGCTAGACTTCCTTGAGCGACGCTCGGTCCACACCATTATCTTCTCCTTTCCGCCCGGCAAACTTGTGGGCGAGGGAACCTTCGTTTCTTTGAGAAGGAGAAAGAAGAGAAAATAAAGATATGGAGCCTTATGGCTCGTTATTGCTTACCGGGGGTAGGTGCTGCACAAAGTGTCAGATAACGCATGCAAAAATAGAAGTAGAAAGCATGAAATTGACAAGATGTGCAAAGCACATTAGCTTTACTTATGCACGGGGTCTGCGCCCGGCTTTGTACAAAGGATTACATGCAACATCGGCAAGACTTGTACAAAAGGTGGTTGCCGGAACAGGTTAAGCAACCGCGCATCTCTGAGTAAAACTTACGAAGATGCTCAATGTTCCAGGAGTTGCTCACGGAATGCTATCTTTGGTCTCAAAGGCGGACAGCGCCAGTCTAGTGACTCGTTTCACCCGGTAAGGGCCTTCCCACTTGGTCAACTTGTTGGAATTCTTGGCGGACTGAACGCGCCGAAGAACAAGGTCGCCTTCCTCGAGACTTCTGGCATTAACTTTGCGGCAATGGTAGCGGCACAAAGCTTGCTGGTATCGAGCAGCTCGTACAGCAGCCTGAAGACGATCCTCCTCAAGGAGCAGCGTGTCATCTTGTCGCAACTGCTCTTGCTCAAGCTCATCATAAGCGAGCACTCGTGGTGATCCGTATACGAGTTCCGTGGGGAGAACTGCCTCTGCTCCATAGACTAGAGCGAAAGGTGTCTGGCCAGTGGCTCGATTTGGCGTCGTCCTGATCGACCAAAGAACCACCGACAGCTCCTCAATCTAGTTCTTTCTGCACTTGTGCAGCCTGTCGAAAGTTCTGGTCTTGAGCCCGTGCAGCACTTCAGCATTCGCCCTCTCTGCTTGACCGTTACTTCTCGGATGAGCAACAGAAGCGAAGCGGAACCTTGGCGCCAAGATCTTGGACGTCTTGCATGAAGGTGCGGCTCGTGAATTGCGTGCCGTTGTCGGTGATGATCCTGTTAGGGATTCGAAGCGGCAAACAATCGACCTAAAGAACTTGATCGCTTGTTGTCTTGTCACCTTCCTCATCGCTTCCACTTCCGGCCACTTTGTGAACTTGTCGATTACAGCGTACAAGTACTCAAAGCCCCGACAACTTCGGGGAAAGGGGCCGAGGATGTCGAGCCCCCAGACCGAAAATGGCCAGGATAAAGGGATCGTCTGGAGAGCTTGAGCTGGCTGGTGTATCTTCTTGGAATGGAACTGGCACGCTTCACACTTGGTTACTTATGTAGTTGCGTCCTGGAGGGCTGTCGGCCAAAAGAAACCTCGCCGGAACACTTTGCCGGCAAGTGCTCTGGCGCCAATGTGGTGACCACATATGCCTCCATGTATCTCTGCCAACAGCTTTTGTCCGTCTTCCCGGTGAATACACTTCAATTTCACACCGTTGAGTCTTCTTCTGTACAATGTGTTGTCGACAAACTGGTACATACTTGACTGCCGGGCTACTCTTTCCGCTTCTTCTTGCTCTTCGGGAAGTTCTCTGTCTGAAGGAAGCGGACAATCTGCTGTGCCCATCTTTGGAGCTTGCGGCTCGACAACAAGGACTAAAGGCACATCTGCTGCTGCGGGAACATCTCGCTTCCACGGCGAGAACTCGCGGCTCAGCCGAGCTTGGCGTTCCCGGCAAGTTTGGGAGCAAAACTTGTCGGGAGCGCTCGCTTCAACGAAACAAACCCTAGGGCTTGCCGGAGCAGATCGCTCCTCGGCACCCTTGGTGTTGATCTTGAGGACCTTCTTGACAGCGACTTGGAAGCTCTGCGGGAAAATAGTCACGGAGATCAACTTCCTCTTCTTGCTCTGTCCGAGTTGATGGCGTTATGACGGTTGAGTCAGCTTGAGCACAAAAATCCCTGGTTCCACAGGTAACTTAAGTGCAGCGCACTTCGACATGCCATCGGCAATGTCGTTCTGAGCTCTTGGAACATGTTCCATTTGTAGGCCGTCAAAGTGCTCTTCTAGCTTTCTCACTTCATCAATATAAGTTTCCATCAACGGACTCTGATAACTCTTGTTCACTTGGAGGATGACAAGCTGTGAGTCACCCCTGACAATGAGCTTCTTGATCCCAAGGTCTACTGTGATCCTGAGACCGGCAAGCAAACCTTCATACTCTGCAGTATTGTTTGTTGCTTGCTCCTTGGGAAAGTGCATCTGGACTACGTACTTGAGGTGCTCTCCGGTGGGTGCAACAAGTAGCACGCCCGTACCGGCGCCTTGCAGCGAGAAGGCACCATCAAAGTACATCAGCCACTCTTTGCTTGCTTCCTTGACGGGGTGCTCGTTTGGAATTTCTTCATTTTGTGTTGGCGTCCATTCTGCTATGTACTCGGCCAATGCTATGATTTGGATAGTTTAAGTGCTCTCAAACTTGAGGCCTTAGCTTGACAGTTCCCAAAGTGCTCCACTCGACAATCCTGCCTGTTGCCTCTGGATTTTGCATTATCCTCTTGCCGGAAAGCAGTGGACGACTGTGATCTCATGTGCACGGAAGTAATGGCGCAGCTTTCGAGGCCATGAGGAGGCCGAAAGCAATTTCTGCACACCAGAGTACCTTGACCTAGCCCCTGCAGAAGGGAACCGACAAAAGTAAACTGGCGCTGCAGCATTCTTTTCTGCATCTTCTCATGCGTCTGCATAGATCCATCCTTGTCGGGACCAGAGCTTGCCGGTGAAGCCCCCTTTCGTCATTTGGATGCATCTGCCATGGTTGCTAGCTCATCATCCGCCTCCCTCTCCGCTACTAACACAGCACTAACCACTTGATTGGTTACCGCTATATATAGCAGCAACTTCTCTTGTGGCTTAGGTGCGACAAGTGTTGGAGTGGAGGACAGGTATCTCTTCAAGTCCTACAGCGCAGCCTCCGCTTCCGGAGTCCATTTCATCGGACCTGCCTTTTTCATAATTTTTAAAAATGGCAGGGTGCGCTCAGCAGACCTAGAGATAAACCTGCTGAGAGCAGCTACGCAACCGGCAAGTCTTCGTACATCCTTGACGCGCTTTGGTGCTTCAATCTGCTCAATGGCCTTGATCTTGTCGTGATTGGCTTCAATTCCCCGCTGAGACACGAAGAACACGAGAAGCTTGCCGAAGGGACTCCAAACACACACTTCTCGGGGTTGAGCTTGAGGTTGATCTTGCGCAGATTTGCAAAGGTTTCGTCTAAATCTTGAATCAGAGTCGCCTTGTCCTTGCTTTTGACCACTATGTCATCCATGTAGGCTTCCACATTTCTGTGCATTTGCGGCTCAAAAGCGTCATGGACTACTCTTGCAAATGTTGAACCAGCATTCTTTAATCCGAATGGCATCCGTGCAAGCGATTATGTGCCACATGGGGTGATGAATGCGGTCTTCTCCTCATCCTCTTCTGCCACGAAGATCTGATGATATCCTGAGTATGCATCCATAAATGAAAGCAAATCACATCCGGCCGTGGAGTCAACAATCTGGTCGATGCGCGGCAAGGGAAATGGGTCTTTGGGACAAGCTTTATTGACATCGGTAAAGTCGATACAAAGCCTCCATTTCCCGTTTGCCTTCTTGATACAACTACTGGATTGGCCAACCACGTGGGATGGAGCACTCCTCGACAAGGCCTGCTGCTTCCAATTTCTTGATTTCTTCTGCGATGAATTCTTGGCACTCCGCACGCTTCGACTTTACGCTTGACGGGCGCGCGCATGAGGACAAGCGGCAAGATGGTGCTCAATTACTTTCACAGGAACACCGGGGATGTCGACGGTTGCCACGCAAACATCGCCGATGTTAGCCCGCAGGAAAGCAACGAGCCGCCTTCCTATTTAGGGTCGAGAGTGGCAGCGATGGTGAAGGTACCACCGGTGCCGTCCTCCTTGGCGGACACCTTCTTGGTCTCTGGTGGAGCTGCCATCGTCTTCTTACACTTGCCGGTGGAGCTCGATGGCGCGTCCTCGACGGTAGCGCAGCACTCCGAAGAGGTGCGCTTGCCGGAGTGGGCATCAGAGCTCTTGCCGGACTTGGTCTTCTTCTTCTTCGCCCGGAGCTTCAGCGGCAAGTGGCTTGCAATTTGCTGCAGCTGCTGCTTCCGGTAGATCTTGTCGGCGCAGATAAGAGCATCCTTCTTGTCGCCAGGGGCAGAGATGACACTTATCGGGCTGGCATCTTCAAAGATGTTGTATGCATAGTGAGAGGCTGCCATGAATTTGGCGAGTCTTTGGGCGGCCAAGTATCCCATTGTAAGGCAATGGAAAGTCAACAACGTCAAAAGTGACCCTCTCGGTCCTGAAGTTCAACTTGCTGCCAAATGTCACCGACAACGTGATCTTTCCCTTTGGCTTGCTCCTTCCGGATTGATTCCTTGGAATGTGCGGTCTCTTCGAGCTTCGCCATCGAGGATCCGGAGTTTCTGGAGCACCGCGGAGGAGATCAGGTTCAAGCCGGCCCGCCGTCAACTAGCATCTTAGTGACCTTGAGGTTGCGGATAGTTGGTGAAACCAACATCGGCAAGCACCGACCGCAGATTCTGGCGATGAGGGTGGTCCTCAATATCAAAGATGATAGGCGTCTTTGGACCATTTCGGAGGCTTGCGTGACTCGGCGGATGGTTACGCCAAGCACCGACTTCGCATCCTTCGCTTGAGCTGGCGGTGTGAAGTATGCAGAGAAGCACCGCCGTCAACGCACAGGACTTCTGTGGCTTTCTGGAACTCCTACTCATCAGTCTCGTCATCATCCATGTCTTCATCATCGCCGTCGTCTTCATCCTTGTCGCGGCCGCGGGGAGGTCTGTCTCCTTGCCGCTGCTTGGCCTTGCCGCGGCGTCCTCCTCGGCCGGGATGTTTCTTGCTAGCTCCTCCAGCACCTTCTGGGCCTTCTCCTTGTCGCGTCGTTCGTATTCAGCCTTACGCTGCTCGACAAGCTGCTCGACCTTTTGCAGCTCACGGAGGTCATGGCCCTTGGTGCGGTGGATCTTGCAGTACTGTTTGTTGGAGCCGTCCTGCTTGTCGGCGACCGGCACAGCCTGGCAGTTGGTGCCCGCGGCAACCTCCTTGGCGGAGCTACCAGCTTTGGCTTTCTTGGCGCCACCTCCGTTGCCGGACTGCTCAACAACTAGCACATCTTTGCCTTTCTTCTTCCTGTTGCTCCGCCGCCGGTTTTTCTTTGCCGGGGCGGTCTCCTCACTATCAGATCCTCCTGATTCAGTATTCTCTCCGGGGAGTCTCCTCCCTTCCTCAGCACGTGCACACTTGTCGGCCAGGGCATATAGCTCACTGACGTCTCTGATCTTGCACATCGCCATCTCCTCCCGCATCCTGCGGTTTCGCATGTTACGATGGAACACGCTGATTACATGCGGCAGGGTGGACATCTGAGATGTTGTCTTTGTCTGTGGCTGAATCTCTGAATGTACTTGCAGGGGGCTCTCCTTCCTTCCGGGCGGCGAGATGAAGGTCGCTTTCTTGGCCATGGGGCTTGTGGCCGCTGTAAAAGGCGCCGACAAACTGATGGCATAGATCTGCCAAGAGGATACTGAGTTGTCCGGCAAGTGCATGAGCCAGGATCGACATTGGGCTTGAGCACCGGTGAAGTAGTTGGCGAGGATCTTGTCGTCTCGCCTCCGGCAGCTTGCACCGCGATGGTGTAGATCTTTGAGGAACTCCGACGGATGCGTCTTGCCGTCGTACTTCTACGATGCGTCGGCTTGAAATTCTTCTTCTTTGGGCCCTTTGGACTTGTCGCAGCTCACGAGTGAGCGCATGGCAACCTACCGCGTCACGGCAAGTCGCTGGTTCCCGGGCGCATGCATGTCGACAATGGGCCCAGCGCTGGTCGGATTGACGCCGCGCTTCTCTCGGTGCTCGGCGCGAGTTCGGCGTCTTCTTCTTGTCGTTCGTGAAGAACTTGGCACCGATCGCGACGAGCTCGTGGATCCGATGATGCGGTGGAGTCGCTGTCGAGGTGGATCCGCGAGTCGGCGATCTTGGCCTTCGGGCGGAGAAGTGCATGGTGGTTGCACCTCCACGGTTTCGTCGCCACCGGCTCGTGTTTGGCAGTCTGCCGCGGCAGCCATGCACTCGGCTGCCGCGAGCGTCGCCGTTGGCAAAGCCGATGAGACTACGAATGGTGGCCCTCCATTCATCGACCTTGTCGGCTGTTGGAGGGTAATCCAGAGCGATTGAGCTCTCGCCAAAGCTTCGCTGGAGTGGTGGGTGGCGATGGCGAGCGGCGCGAGGCGGGATATGCTCGACTTCTAACTATGTTAGAAGGAGCGATATCCCGCCCAGCGACCGATGCCTCGCTTCGCGCCGACATGTTGGCGTGCATGCTGGTCTTGAGCATCCCGAGATCCACCAGCTCGATCTTGGTCCAACGAGCGTATGGCGTTGTGAATACCATGACGCTGTCGGTCCCGCGCCTCCTGAGACGGGCGCGGTGCATGTACGGACGCCGAGGTCTGCGCAGCCTTGTCCCTTCTTCTTCGGTGGCATGTCGATGAAGATGATGAAGATCTAGCTCGTGTGGACGCCGGATCAGGTTGACACAATCTCGACGCCCCCTACCTGGCGCGCCAAAGATGTCGGGGAAGCTGATCTGGCCCACGAACACCTATGGGACGGCGGACCGAGCCCCTTCGGTTCGGCGAAGCGGAGGTCGCCTGAAGAGCGGATCGAGGCGAAGCACACGGCAGTTTACCCAGCCGGAGCTCTCGGGAGATAACACTCCTACTGCTGCATGTCTGAGTGTATTGAGTTCTTGCTCAGGAGCGCTGAGTGCTACAATACACACAAGCTGCTAACGAGACCGAGTGTGAGTGTTCTCTGGCTTCGAACCTTTCGACCCCCCCCCCCCCTACGTGGCGCGCCAAAGATGTCGAGGAAGCTGATCTGGCCCACGAACACCTATGGGACCGGCGGACCGAGCCCGGAGGGCCAAAAGATGTCGGGGAAGCTGATCTGGCCCACGAACACCTATGCAACCGGCGGACCGAGCCCCTTTCGGTTCGGCGGGGGGCGGAGGTCGCACGAAGAGCAGATCGAGGCGAAGCACACGAGCAGTTTACCCAGCTTCGGAGCTCTCCTGAGAGATAACACTCCTCTTGCTGCATGTCTGAGTGTATTGAGTTCTTGCTCGGGGAATGAGTGCTCTGAAGACACACAAGCTGCTAACGAGACCGGCGTGAGTGTTCTGCGGCTTCGAACCTTTCGGCGCTCCCCTACGTTGCGCATGGGCGTCGTTTTATATGCTAAAGGGGTCTCCGACAGGTGGCAACGTAGACAAGGGTAAAAATGGAAAAGGAGTGGTTGGTACAACTACTTGTACAGTGTATCATACCTAACCCTGACAGTAGGGGACAAAGGCATTAAATGCCCGTCTACGTCGCCCTAACAATGCAGAAAGGGACCGTCAGGGGCGCCACCGCTTGCCACGATGGCAATCTTGTCAGCGCCGCTTGCCACAGCTCCGGCTGGCCGCCTGACCTCTTGCCACTGTGGCGCTGGAAAGGTCCTGGCGACACGTTAGTGGATGTCTTTGGGCCTTGGTCTGAGTGGTGGTCTGCGGCGGCAAGCGCCTAGCCATGATTTGTTGTCTTGTCGCGTCCGGAAGCTTGTCTCTCACGGGCCTTCCGGCAAGCTCCTCTTGCGGGGCCTTGTCTCCTAGGTGCCTTGGGTGGCCTTCCAGCAAGCTCCTCTTGCGGGGCCTTGTCTCCTTGGCTTGCATACTTTGTTCTTGAATGGCTCCAAAGGAACCACGGAGGACCTTGGCGGTCACCCGGTAAGCCT
Organism: Aegilops bicornis; assembly: GCA_021605145.1. Classification (NCBI taxonomy): domain Eukaryota; kingdom Viridiplantae; phylum Streptophyta; class Magnoliopsida; order Poales; family Poaceae; genus Aegilops; species Aegilops bicornis. The sequence continues at coordinate 435,314,015 of CM038672.1, read as the reverse complement.
TGCCGCGGAGGGCTGCAACTGCCCGTGCACAAGTTCGGGATACTAGGGTACCCCTACTCTAGTACACCGACAGTCTCATATTCAATCTCATCATTATCAAGATTCATATTGCAAAACAAGGATTTGATAGGGGACACATCAATAACTTTTAGATCTTCATCTTGATTTTTATGGAAATTGGAAGAACACGCTTTAATAAAGGCATCTTTCATAGCACGCATCCTAGCGGTTCTTTCCTTGCACTCATCAATGGAAATTCTCATGGCTTTGAGAGACTCATTGATATAATGCTTAGGAGGAATAGATCTAAGCTTTAAAGAATCAACGTCAAGAGAAATTCTATCAACGTTCCTAGCCAATTCATCAACCTTAAGCAATTTCTCTTCAAGCAAAGCACTAAAATTCTTTCGAGAATTCATAAACTCTTTAACACTAGTCTCAGATTCAGAGGGCATCTTATTAAAATTTCCATAAGAATTGCTGTAGGAATTTCCATAATTATTAGAGGAATTACTAGGATAAGGCCTAGGATTAAAGTTTCCTCTATACGCATTGTTACCAAAATTATTCCTACCAATAAAATTCACATCCATAGATTCATTATTATTCTCAATCAAAGTGGACGAAGGCATATCATTAGGATTAGAAGAAACACTCTTATTAGCAAATAATTTCATAAGTTCATCCATCTTTCCACTCAAAACATTAATTTCTTCTATCGCATGCACATTTTTATTAGTAGATCTTTCAGTATGCCATTGAGAATAATTAACCATAATATTATCTAGGAGTTTAGTAGCATCTCCTAAAGTGATTTCCATAAAAGTGCCTCCCGCGGCCGAATCTAAAAGGTTTCTAGAAGCAAAATTCAATCCGGCATAATTTTTTGTATAATCATCCACAAATTTAAACCATGAGTAGGGCAATTACGTATCATTAATTTCATCCTCTCCCAAGATTGTGCAACATGTTCATGATCAAGTTGCTTAAAATTCATAATATCATTCCTAAGGGAGATGGTCTTAGCGGGAGTAAAATACTTAGAGATAAAAGCATCATTGCACTTGTTCCAAGAATCAATACTATTTTTAGGCAAGGACGAAAACCAAGCTTTAGCACGATCTCTAAGCGAAAAAGGAAATAGCTTCAATTTAACAACATCATTGTCAACATCTTTATTCTTTTGCATATCACACAAATCCACGAAGCTATTTAAATGAGTAGCGGCATCTTCACTAGGAAGGCCGACGAATTGATCTTTCATAACGAGGTTCAATAAAGCAGCATTGATTTCACAAGATTCAGTATTGGAAAGAGGAGCAATCAGAGTGCTAAGGAAATCATTATTGTTGGTATTGGTAAAGTCACACAATTTTGTATTATCTTGAGCCATAGTGACAAGCAAGCAATCCAACACACGAGCAAACAAGCGAACGAGAAAAAAGGCAAACGGAAAAGAGAGGGCGAATAAAACGGCAATGGTGAAGTGGGGGAGAGGAAAACGAGAGGAAAATGGCAAATAATGTAATGCGAGAGATAAGGGATTGTGATGGGTACTTGGTATGTTGACTTTTGCGTAGACTCCCCGGCAACGGCGCCATAAATCCTTCTTGCTACGTCCTGAGCTTGCGTTGGTTTTCCCCGAAGAGGAGAGGATGATGCATCAGAGTAGCGTAAGTATTTCCCTCATTTTTTGAGAAGCAAGGTATCAATCCAGTAGGTGACCACGCGCAAGTCCCTCGTACCTACACAAAGCAAATAACTCCTCGCAACCAACGCGAATAGGGGTTGTCAATCCCTTCATGGTCACTTACAAGAGTGAGATCTGATAGAGATGATAGATAATATTTTTGGTATTTTTGGTATAAAGATGCAAAGTAAAATAAAAGGCAAAGTAAAAAGCAAAGCAATAATAAAGCGTAGGAAGATTAATATGATGAAAATAGACCCGGGGGCCATAGATTTCACTAGTGGCTTCTCTCAAGAGCATAAGTATTTTGCGATGGGTAAACGAATTACTGTTGAGCAATTGACAGAATTGAGCATAGTTATGAGAATATCTAGGTATGATCATGTATATAGGCATCACGTCCGAGACAAGTAGACCGACTCCTTCATGCATCTACTACTATTACTCCACTCATCGACCTCTATCCAACATGCATCTAGCGTATTAAGTTAATGAAAACAGAGTAACGCCTTAAGCAAGATGACATGATGTAGAGGAATAAATTCATGCAATATGATAAATACCCCATCTTGTTATCCTCTATGGCAACAATACAATACGTGCCTTTACGCCCTTCATCCTTTGGGAAAGGACACTGCAAGATTGAACCCAAAGCTAAGCACTTCTCCCATTGCAAGAACTACCAATCTAGTTGGCCAAACCAAACGGATAATTCTAAGAGACTTGTAAAGATAACCAATCATACATAAAAGAATTCAGAGAAGATTCAAATATTGCTCATAGATAATCTTGATCATAAACCCACAATTCATCGGTCTCAACAAACACACCGCAAAAAGAAGATTACATCGAATAGATCTCCACGAGATAGGGGGAGAACATTGTATTGAGATCCAAAAAGAGAGAAGAAGCCATCTAGCTACTAACTATGGACCCGAAGGTCTGAAGTAAACTACTCACACTTCATCGGAGAGGCTATGATGATGATGTAGAAGCCCTCCATGGTGGATTCCCCTTCCGGCGGAGCTCCGGAACAGGCCCCAAGATGGGATCTCGTGGATACAGAAAGTTGCGGCGGTGGAATTAGGTTTTTGGCTCCGTATCTGATCTGTTGGGGGTACGTAGGTATATATAGGAGGAAAGAGTACGTCGGTGGAGCTTCGGGGGGCCCACGAGGCAGGGGGCGCGCCCTAGGGGGGGGCGCCCTCCATTCTCGTGGCCGCCTCCCTCCTTTCTTGACCGAGGGTCCAAGTTTCCTGAATCTTATCTGATGAGAAAATCACGTTCCCGAAGATTTCATTCCGTTTGGACTCCGTTTGATATTCCGTTTCTTCGAAATACTGAAATAGGCAAAAAACATCAATTCTGGGCTGGGCCTCCGGTTAATAGGTTAGTCCCAAAAGTAATATAAAAGTGGAAAATAAAGCCCAATATAGTCCAAAACAATAGATAATATAGCATGGAGCAATCAAAAATTATAGATACGTTGGAGACATATCAGTAGGTATGCCCGATGATGTTATCAAGAAGAAGGTCTTCCCTTTATCTTTGAAGGGAGCTGCATTGACATGGTACAGGCTATGTGATGATATGGGATCATGGAACTACAAGCGATTGAAATTGGAATTTCATCAAAAGTTTTATCCTATGCATCTTGTTCATCGTGATCGTAATTATATATATAATTTTTGGCCTCGCGAAGAAGAAAGCATCGCTCAAGCTTGGGGGAGGCTTAAATCAATGTTATATTCATGCCCCAATCATGAGTTCTCAAGATAAATGATTATTCAAAAAAATTATGCTCGCCTTTCCGACAATCGCACCATGCTCGATACTTCTTGTACTGGTTCTTTTATGATGAAGGCTATTGAATTCAAATGGGATTTATTGGAAGAACTAAACGCTACTCTGAAGATTGGGACCTCGACGAAGGTAAGGAGTCAGGTATGACACCTAAGTTTGATTGTGTTAAATCTTTTATGGATACTGATGTTTTCCGTAAATTTAGCACTAAATATGGACTTGACTCTAAGATAGTAGCTTCTTTCTGTGAATCTTTTGCTACTCATGTTGATCTCCCTAAGGAGAAGTGGTTTAAATATCATCCTCCCATAGAAGTAAAAGTAGTCGCACCTATTAAATTTGAAGAAAAGACTATCACTTATAATGATCCTATTGTTCCTACTGCTTATGTTGAGAAACCACCTTTCCCTGTTAGAATAAAGGATCATGCTAAATCTTCAACTGTGGTTCGTAAAAGCTATATTAGAACTTATACACCTCCTGAGCAAGTTAAAGTTGAACCTAATATTGCTATTGTTAAAGATCTGTTGGCTGATAATATTGATGGGCATGTTATTTATATCTGTGATGACACTGCTAGAATTGCTAAACCTTGTGCTAAAGATAAACATAGACCTGTAGCAGGCATGCCTGTTATTTCTATTAAAATAGGAGATCATTGTTATCATGGCTAATGTGACATGGGTGCTAGTGCTAGTGCAATACCTATCTATTTATACAAAGAAATTATGCATGATATTGCACCTACTGAGTTAGAAGAAATTGATGTTACAATTACTTGCCAATAGAGATACTATTTCACCGATTGGAATTGCCAGAGGTGTTGAAGTCTTGTGTGGGAAAACTAAATATCCTGCTGATTTTCTTGTTCTTGGCTCCCCACAAGATAGCTTTTGTCCCATTATATTTCGTAGACCCTTCTTAAACATTGTTAATGCTAAGATAGACTGCAAAAAGGATGTTGTTACTATTGGTTTGGGTGATATGTCTCATGAGTTTAATTTCTCTAAATTTCGTAGACAACACCGTGAAGAGGAATTGCCTAGTAAGGATGAAATTATTGGTCTTGCTTCTATTGCCATACCTCCTAGTGATCCTTTAGAACAATATTTGCTAGACCATGAAAATGATATGTTTATGAATGAAAGAAGGGAAATAGATGAAGTGTTATTTAAACAGGTACCTATTCTGAAACACAACTTGCCTGTTGAAATCCTAGGAGATCCTTCTCCACCCAAGGGTGATCCCGTGTTTGAGCTTAAACCATTGCCTGATACTCTTAAATATGCTTATCTTGATGAAAAGAAGATATATCCTGTTATTATTAGTGCTAACCTTTCAGAGAAGGAGGAAGAAAAATTATTGAAAACTCTGAAGAAGCACCGTGCTGCTATTGGATATACTCTTGATGATCTTAAGGGCATTAGTCCCACTCTATGTCAACACAAAATAAATTTGGAGAAAGATGCCAAACTAGTTATTGATCACCAACGACAGCTGAATCCTAAGATGAAAGAAGTGGTAAGAAAGGAAATACTAAAGCTCCTTGAGGCAGGTATAATTTATCCCATTGCTGATAGTCAGTGGGTAAGTCCTATCCATTGTGTCCCTAAGAAAGCAGGTATTACTGTCGTTCCTAATGATAAAGACGAATTGATTCCTCAAAGAATTATTACCGGTTATAGGATGGTAATTGATTTCCGCAAATTAAACAAGGCTAGTAAAAAAGATCATTACCCCTTAACTTTTATTGATCAAATGCTATAAAGATTATCCAAACATACACATTTTTGCTTTCTAGATGGTTATTCTGGTTTCTCTCAAATACCTGTGTCAGCTGATGATCAAGCTAAGACCACTTTTACTTGCCCTTCGGTACTTTTGCTTATAGGCGTATGCCTTTTGGTTTATGTAATGCACCTGCTACCTTTCAAAGATGCATGATGGCTATATTCTCTGACTTTTGTGAAAAGATTTGTGAGGTTTTCATGGACGATTTCTCCATTTATGGATCCTCTTTTGATGATTGCTTGAGCAAGCTTGATCGAGTTTTGCAGAGATTTGAAGAAACTAATCTTGTTTTGAATTGGGAAAAGTGCCACTTTATGGTTAATGAAGGTATTGTCTTGGGGCATAATTTTTTTGAAAGAGGTATCGAAGTTGATAAAGCTAAAGTTGATGCTATTGAAAAGATGCCGTGTCCCAAGGACATCAAAGGTATAAGAAGTTTCCATGGTCATGCTGGTTTTTATAGGAGGTTCATTAAGGACTTTTCCAAAACTTCTTGGCCTCCTACTAATCTATTACAAAAAGATATACCATTTGTCTTTGATAATGACTGTGTAGAAGCATTTGAAATACTTAAGAAAACATTGATTTCTGCACCTATAGTTCAACCACCTGATTGGAATTTACCCTTCAAAATTATGTGTGATGCTAGTGATTATGCTGTAGGTGCTGTTCTAGGGAAAAGAGTTGATAATAAATTAAATGTTATTCAATATGCTAGTAAAACTCTAGACAATGCCGGAGAAATTATGCTACTCTTGAAAAAGAATTCTTAGCAGTTGTATTTGCTTGTGATAAGTTCAGACCTTATATTGTTGATTCTAAAGTAACTATTCACACTGATCATGCTGCTATTAAATATCTTATGGAAAAGAAAGATGCTAAACCTAGACTTATTAGATGGGTTCTCTTGTTACAAGAATTTGATTTGCATATTATTGATAGCAAGGGAGCTGAGAACCCCGTTGCAGACAACTTGTCTAGGTTAGAAAATGTTCTTGATGTCCCACTACCTATTGATGATAGCTTTCCTAATGAACAATTAAATGTCATAAATGCTTCTCGTACCGCTCCATGGTATGCTGATTATGCTAATTACATTGTTGCTAAATTTATACCACCTAGTTTCACATACCAGCAAAAGAAAAAGTTTTTCTATGATTTAAGACATTACTTCTGGGATGACCCACATCTTTATAAAGAAGGAGTAGATGGTGTTATTAGACATTGTGTACCTGAGCATGAACAGGAACAAATCCTACGCAAGTGTCACTCTGATGCTTATGGAGGACACCACGCTGGAGATAGAACTGCACATAAGGTATTGCAATTCGGTTTTTATTGGCCTACTCTCTTCAAGGATGCTCGTAAGTTTGTCTTATCTTGCGATGAATGTCAAAGAATTGGTAATATTAGTAGACGTCAAGAAATGCCTATGAATTATTCACTTGTTATTGAACCATTCGATGTTTGGGGCATTGATTATATGGGACCGTTTCATGCCTCTAATGGATATACACATATTTTAGTTGCTGTGGATTACGTTACTAACTGGGTAGAAGCTATTCCAACTAGTAGTGCTGATCATAACACCTCTATTAAGATGCTTAAAGAAGTTATTTTTCCGAGGATTGGCGTCCCTAGATATTTAATGACTAATGGTGGTTCACATTTTATTCATGGTGCTTTTCGTAAAATGCTTGCTAAGTATGATGTTAATCATAGAATTGCATCTCCTTATCACCCACAGTCTAGTGGTCAAGTAGAATTGAGTAATAGAGAACTCAAATTAATTTTGCAAAAGACTGTTAATAGATCTAGAAAGAATTGGTCCAAGAAACTTGATGATGCATTATGGGCCTATAGAACTGCATATAAAAATTCTATGGGTATGTCTCTGTATAAAATGGTTTATGGAAAAGCATGTCACTTACCTCTCGAACTAGAACATAAGGCTTATTGCGCTATTAAAGAGCTCAATTATGATTTCAAACTTGCCGGTGAGAAGAGGCTATTTGACATTAGCTCACTTGATGAATGGAGAACCCAAGCCTATGAGAATGCTAAGTTGTTTAAAGAAAAAGTTAGAAGATGGCATGACAAAAGAATACAAAAGCATGAGTTTAATGTAGGTGATTATGTATTATTATACAACTCCCGTTTAAGATTTTTTGCAGGGAAACTTCTCTCTAAATGGGAAGGTCCTTACGTTATCGAGGAGGTCTACCGTTCTGGTGCCATAAAAATCAACAACTTCGAAGGCCCAAATCCGAAGGTGGTGAACGGTTAAAGAATCAAACATTATATCTCAGGTAACACTATAAATGTTGTAACTAATGTTATTGAAACCGTAACTCCGGAGGAATACTTAAGGGACACTTTACAGAACGTTTCAGACTCCCAAAAGGAATAGGTATGTGGTACGGTAAGTAAACCGACTCCAAAACAATTCTAATGGCAAATTTTCTCCGTTTTGGAATATTTAGAAAAATAGAAAAATAAGAATCAGTCCGGGAAGGACACGAGGGCTCCACGAGGGTGGAGGGCGCGCCCCCTGCCTCGTGGGCACCTCGTGCGCTCTCCGGACTCCGTTTTATTGCACGTTACTTATTTTGGTCGGTAAAAATTCATTATATAATCTCCCGGAGGTTTTGACTCTTGTACCATGCAAATATCCTCTGTTTTCGTTTTGAGCTGTTTCTGTAGCAGATTTGGAGCAAGATGTCATCTCAGGATTCCGACGGAGAGAGCTATGTCTCACACCTCATTGCTGACCCAAAGACCTATGGGGATCTATCTCCTTGTGGTCGAACTACGGATGAGGAGGAGGATGCTCATTTGATGAGGATCAATTATTCAAGTTCGGAGGAGGAGGAGGATGTCCCTCTACCTCAACCTAGGGATATGTACGTGAAGTTCAAGAAATCTAGTCTCCCTAAGAGGGCTAAAGTATCTAACAACCGATCTATTCCTTCTCGTTTTCGGCAAAAAAGCAAAGGAGATTTATGTGACAAGATCTTGAAGCTGGAATCGGAGGTCGATGATTTAAAGGAGGAAATTGCCCTTCTCAATTACAATATGAAGAAGCTAAATGCACAACTGTCATCATCAACAACTCCATCATCACCACCTCCGAAGAAGGAGACATAATCACATGGGTATCGGCACTCCCCTTGGCAACTGCCAAGCTTGGGGGAGGTGCCCCGGTATCGTATCACCATCAAACTCCTATCTTTACTGTTTTTCTTAGTTCGATCCTTTTAGTAATATCTTGATCTAGTAGAATAAAGTTTTTGGTATGATATAGTTTTGAGTTTTGTCTTATGATCCCTTTATGTAATCGAGTCTGTGAGCTATATAATAAACATTAGTGTTGAGTCAAGGGCTTGATTATCTTGCTATGATGTTGAGTGAATAAAATAAAAGAGAAAAGAATAAAAAGAAACCAAGAGATCATATTAATCTTATGGGGAGTAATGACTTCACATAGAAAGAATATGATGATTAAAAGTTGTTGAGAGCTGACAAACATAGCTTTGGTCATCGTTGCAATTAATAGGAAGTAATAAAGAAAGAGAGGTTTCACATATAAATATACTATCTTGGACATCTTTTATGATTGGGAGCACTCATTAAAATATGACATGCTAAAGAGTTGATGTTGGACAAGGAAGACAACGTAATGGGTTATGTTTTCTGATATCTGAAATAAAATATATTGTCATGGATCATCCAGCAGATTGAGCTTGCCTTTCTCCGTCATGCTAGCCAAATTCTTTGCACCAAGTAGAGATACTACTTGTGCTTCCAAATATCCTTAAACCTAGTTTTGCCATGAGAGTCCACCATACCTACCTATGGATTGAGTAAGATCCTTCAAGTAAGTTGTCATCGGTGCAAGCAATAAAAATTGCTATCTAAATATGTATGATTGATTAGTGTGGAGGAAATAAGCTTTATACGATCTTGTGATGTGGAAGAAATAAAAGCGACGGACTGCATAATAAAGGTCCATATCACAAGTGGCAATATAAAGTGACGTTCTTTCGCATTAAGATGTTGTGCATCCAACCCTGAAAGCGCATGACAACCTCTCCTTCCCTCTGTGAAGGGCCTATCTTTTACTTTTATCTCCTATCTTATGCAAGAGTCATGGTGATCTTCACCTTTCCTTTTTACATTTTATCCTTTGGCAAGCACAGTGTGTTGGAAAGATCCTGATATATATATATATATATATATATATATATATATATATATATATATCTAATTGGATGTAAGTTAGCATGAGCTATTATTGTTGACATTACCCTTGAGGTAAAAGGTTGGGAGGCGAAACTATAAGCCCCTATCATTCTCTGTGTTTGATTAAAACTCCGTAACCAAAAGTATTGCGTGAGTGTTAGCAATTGTGAAAGACTAAGTGATAGTTGAGTATGTGGACTTGCTAAAAAGCTCTGACATAGACTCTTTCTGATGTTATGATAAATTGCAATTGGTTCAATGACTGAGATTATAGTTTGTTGGTTCTCAATGAAGTTTCTGATTCATACTTGACGTTGTGAATAGATTATTACTTGAGCATAAGAAATCATATGACAATATCCATATATGTTTCTGTTTTAAGAATAATCATGATCCCACATGTCTGTATTTTATTTTATAGACACATCTACCTCTAAACAAGTGGACATATTTATCGTGATCGGCTTCCGCTTGAGGACAAGCGAGGTCTAAGCTTGGGGGAGTTGATACGTCCATTTTGCATCATGCTTTTATATCGATATTTATTGCATTATGGGCTGTTATTACACATTATGTCACAATACTTATGCCTATTCTCTCTTATTTTACAAGGTTTACATAAGGAGGAGAATGCTTAGAAATTTGGAATTACGAAATTTGGAAAAGAAGCAAATATTAGAGACCTATTCTGCACAACTCCAAAAGTCCTAAAACTCCACGGAAGTTATTTTTGGAAATAATAAAAAATACTGAGCGAAGAAAATACCAGAGGGGACCCCTGCCTCGTGCGCCCCTGGGCGCGCCCCCTGCCTCGTGGGCCCCCAGGTGGCCCTCCGGTGGCCATCTTCTGCTATATGAAGTCTCTCGTCCGAAGAAAAATCGTAAGCAAGCTTTCGGGACGAGACTCCGCCGCCACGAGGCGGAACCTTGGCAGAACCAATCTAGGGCTCTAGCGGAGCTGTTCTGCCGGGGACACTTCCCTCCGGGAGGGGGAAAACATCGCCATCGTCATCACCAACACTCCTATCATCGGGAGGGGGCCCATCTCCATCAACATCTTCACTAGCACCATCTCCTCTCAAACCCTAGTTCATCTCTTGTATCCAATTCTTGTCTTCAAGTCTGGGATTGGTACCTGTAGGTTGCTAGTAGTGTTGATTTCTCCTTGTAGTTGATGCTAGTTGGTTTTTTTGGTGGAAGATCATATGTTCAGATCCTTTATGCATATTAATACCCCTCTGATTATGAACATGAATATGCTTTGTGAGTGGTTACGTTTGTTCCTAAGGACATGGGAGAAGTCTTGCTATTAGTAGTCATGTGAATTTGGTATTAGATTCGATATTTTGATGAGATGTATGTTGTCTTTCCTCTAGTGGTGTTATGTGAGCGTTGACTACATGACACTTCACCATTGTTTGGGCCTAGAGGAAGGCATTGGGAAGTAATAAGTAGATGATGGGTTGCTAGAGTGACAGAAGCTTAAACCCTAGTTTATGCGTTGCTTCGTAAGGGGCTGATTTGGATCCATATGTTTCATGCTATGGTTAGGTTTACCTTAATACTTATTTTGTAGTTGCGGATGCTTGCAATAGGAGTTAATCATAAGTGGGATGCTTGTCCAAGTAAGGACAGCACCCAAGCACCGGTCCACCCACATATCAAATTATCAAAGTACCAAACACGAATCATATGAACGTGATGAAAACTAGCTTGATGATAATTCCCATGTGTCCTCGGGAGCACTTTTGTCTATATAAGAGTTTGTCCAGGCTTGTCCTCTGCTACAAAAAGGATTGGGCCACCTTGCTTCACTTTATTTAGTTTCGTTACTTGTTGCTCGTTACAAATTATCTTATCACAAAACTATCTGTTACCTATAATTTCAGTGCTTGCAGAGAATACCTTGCTGAAAACCACTTATCATTTCCTTCTGCTCCTCATTGGGTTCGACACTCTTACTTATTGAAAGGACTAGATAGATCCCCTATACTTGTGGGTCATCATGCGCAGTCTCCAAGGCCCGAGCCTCAGAGGTCTCTCCGATGATAGGGGTGTGGAGTGCCTCCACGTTGCGACGATGCAGGTCATCCCTCTGCTCCGAAGTGAGGGCTTCGGGTGATTCTCGTCATGACCGCGCGATGGACCGCCTCCACCATCGCCGCCGCCACTGCGATAGAAACTAGGCGGGCTGTGCAGCGTGTCGGCCATCAGGACCTCCACCGCTAGGTCGCTACTCCCGCAATCGGACACAGACTCAGTGGCTCGAACAGTCCATAGAGAGATTCGTTGGCCTCGATTGCCGCGACTTGACGGGTGGCCGACTGGCGTGCCCCCGCATGCTTCACCCACCGCTGAAGCCACGCCCGACCGGACTGCTTGCGGCGGTGCATAGCCGGAAGGGTGGATGATACGGGAGCCGACCGATACTGGGCCGACGAGTGTTGTAGGAGGACGCCGCCCCAAGGATGATAAGGGCCTTGATGTCGAGGGGGGCCTCTTGGAGCCAGACGGAGTCTTCGGCGATGAAAACGAGCACGCCAAGACGGATCTCGCGGCCTAGATCCAACCCACGGCTAGAAACCGTATCGATGGAGATCGGAAAAAATTCAACCTCACCGGAAGTCGCTATGACACCGGCCCCAAGGTGGGCGCCAACTGTCGTGGGAGTAAGTCTGACAGTAGAATAGGGGGTACGTAGGAGAAGGCAAGATCCTAGCTACGGTGAGATTGTGCACGCACGGTTTACGAGTTCGGGCCCTTCGCAGAGGAAGTAACAGCCCTATGTCTCGGTGCTCGGAGGCTTGGTCGACTGGATTATGCGTGAGAGTTACAGGGGGTGCGAACCCTTGTGCCAGAGGAGGGGGGTGGCTTATATAGAGTGCGCCAGGACCCCAGCCATCCTATGTTACACAGGGTTCAATGTACATTAAGACAGGCGTTACTGGTAACATCAGATATAAAGAGATATAAATGATCTTAAAGACTACGAAGTGAATGCCGGACCGTTGCCATCGTGAGTGACTCTAGGTCTTCTGTACTCCGAGTGGTTTCTTGTATGGTCGAGTGACTTCATCTTGGTCGAATGGAATTGGGGTATCCGAGTGATTAGGTAGGTCGAGTGGATTGCACTCCTTGGTGAATTCATTCGGTTTCTTCTGTTGTATTTTGAATGTCTTTGACTCTAGGGCAGTGTCCTTGGTTAGGGTGTCTAGGTCAGGCCTATGACCCTACCCTACGTACATGTCATCGTCAGGTAGGACGCGCGCCCCTCCCTTGTGGGCCCCTCGTGCACTCCCTGACCTAATTTCTTTGCCTATATATTCCTATATATCCCCAAACCAATAGAGGCATCCACGAAAACACTTTTCCACTGCCGCAACCTTCTGTACCTGTGAGATCCCACTAGGGACCTTTTCCGGCACCTTGCCGGAGGGGGATTCGATCATGGAGGGTTTCTACATCAACTCTATTGCCCTTTTGATGAAGCGTGAGTAGTTTACCTCATACCTATGGGTCCATAGCTAGTAACTAGATGGCTTCTTCTCTCTCTTTGATTCTCAATACCATGTTCTCCTCGATGTTCTTGGAGATCTATTCGATGTAATACTCTTTTGCGGTGTGTTTGCCGAGGTCCGATGAATTATGGATTTATGATCAGCTTATCTATAAATATTATTTGAATCTTCTCTGAATTATTTTATGCATGATTTGATATATTTGTAATTATCTTCAAACTAACGGTTTGGTTTGGCCAACTACATTGCTTTTTCTTGCAATGGGAGAAGTGCTTAGCTTTGGGTTCAATCTTGCGGTGTCCTATCCCAGTGACAGTAGGGCAGCAAGGCACGTATTGTATTGTTGCCATCGAGGATAAAAAGATGGGGTTTTCAGCATATTGCTTGAGTTAATTCCTCTACATCATGTAATCTTGCTTAATGCGTTACTCCGTTCTTTATGAACTTAATACTCTAGATGCATGCTGGATAGCGGTCGATGTGTGGAGTAATAGTAGTAGATGCAGAATCGTTTCAGTCTACTTGACACAGACGTGATGCCTATATTCATGATCATTGCCTTAGATATCGTCAAAACTTCGCGCTTTTCTATCAGTTGCTCGGCAGTAATTTGTTCACCCACCGTAATATTTTCTATTTTGAGAGAAGCCTATAGTGAAACTTATGGCCCCTGGGTCTATTTTCGATCTTATAAGTTTCTGATCTACTATTTTGCAATCTTTTACTTTCCGTTCTATAATCCAAAAATACCAAAAATATTTACATTACCATTTATCTATCTCTATCCGATCTCACTTTTGCGAGTAACTGTGAAGGGATTGAGAACCCCTTTATCGCGTTGGGTGCAAGCTATTGATTGTTTGTGCAGTTATTCAGTGACTTGTGCCGTTGTCTCCTACTGGATTGATACCTTGGTTCTCAAATTGAGGGAAATAATTATCTCTACTCTGCTGCATCACCCTTTCCTCTTCAAGGGAAAACCAACGCAAGCTCAAGAAGTAGCAGGAAGAATTTCTGGCACCGTTGCCGGGGAGATCTACACCAAGTCAAGACATACCAAGTACCCATCATAAACTCTCATCTCTTGCATTATGTTATTCACCATTCGCCTATCGTTTTCCTCTCCCCCACTTCTAAAACAATTTTCGAAAATATTTGCCTTTTCTTCCGCCCTTCTTCCGTTCGTCTTATTCGTTTGCTTTTTGTGTGTTCGTGTATTGGATTGCTTGCTTTGTCACGATGACTCAAGAGAATAACAAATTGTGTGACTTTTCCAACACCAATAATAATGATTTTATTAGTACTCCGATTGCTCCCGCTACTAATGCGGAATCTTGTGAAATTAATGCCGCTTTGCTGAATCTTGTTATGAAAGATCAATTTTCTGTCCTTCCTAGTGAAGATGCCGCATCCCATCTAAACAATTTCATTGATTTGTGTGATATGCAAAATAAAAAAGATGTGGATAATGATATATCCAAACTGAAGCTATTTCCGTTGTCGCTTCAAGATCGTGCTAAAACTTGGTTTTCATCTTTGCCTAAAAATAGTGTTGATTCATTGAATAAGTGTAAAGATGCTTTTATTTCCAAGTATTTTCCTCCCGTTAAGATCATCTCCCTTAGGAACAATATTATGAATTTTAAGCAACTTTATCATGAACAAGTTGCACAATCTTGGGAGAGGATGAAATTGTTGATACGAAATTGCCCTACTCATGGTTTGAATTTGTGGATGATTATACAAAAAAATTATGCTGGATTGAATTTTATTTCTAGAAATATTTTAGATTCGGCCACGAGAGGTAGTCTTATGGAAATTACTTTAGGAGAAGCTACTAAACTACTAGATACTCCCTCGGTCCCAAAATATAAGAACATTTTTGACACTAGTGTAGTGTAAAAAACGTTCTTATATTTTGGGACGGGGGAAGTAATATTATGGTTAATTATTCTCAATGGCGTACCGAAAGATCTTCCACTAGTAAAAAAGTGCATGTGGTTGAAGAGATTGATGTTTTGAGTGGAAAGATGGATGGGCTTATGAAATTATTTGCTAGCAAGAGTGCTCCTATTGATCCTAATGATATGTCTTTGTCTACTCTGATTGAAAATAATAATGAATCTATGGATGTGAATTTTTTTGGTAGGAACAATTTTGGTAATAGCGCGTATAGAGGTAATTTTAATCCTAGGCTGTTTCCTAGTAATTCCTCTAATAATTATGGTAATTCATACAAAAATTATTATGGAAATTATAATAAGATGCCATCTGATTTTGAGAACAGTGTTAAAGTATTTATGAGTTCGCAAAACAATTTCAATGCTTTAATTGAAGAAAAATTGCTTAAGATTGATGATTTGGCTAGGAACGTGGATAGAATTTTTCTTGATGTTGATTCTTTTAAACTTAGATCTATTCCACCCAAGCATGATATAAATGAGTCTCTCAAAGCCATGAGAATTTCCATTGATGAGTGCAAGGAAAGAACCGCTAAGATGCATGCTGCAAACGATTGGATTATAAAAGCGTGTTCTTCTAGTTTCCATGAAAATAATGATGAAGATCTTAAAATGGTTGATGTGACTCTTATTGAATATTTGTTTTCCAATATAAATCTTGATAAGGATGGGACTGGAGATGAGTCAACTTTAGTTAAAAGGCGTCCAATGATTCCGAGTTTTTAGATCTAGATGCAAAAATTGGTAAAAGTGGGTTTGGAGAGGTCAAAACTTTAAGTAGCGATGAACCCCCTCCTTTGGATTTAGAGGAATTTAATTATGATAATTATTATTTACTAGATTGCATTTCCTTTTTGCAATCCATGTTGAATTCTCCTCATGCTTATAATCAAAACAAAGCTCTTACTAAACATATCGTTGATGCTTTGATGCAATCTTCTGAAACAAAGCTTGAATTGGAAGTTTCTATCCCTAGAAAACTTTATGATGAGTGGTAACCTACTATTGTCGGGGAGGCTGATCGTACCCACGGACACCTATGGGGCCTGGCGGAGCGGGTCCCTTTGTGGTTCGGAGGGGGGCGGAGGTCGCACGAAGAGCGGATCGAGGCGATGCACACGAGCGGTTTACCCAGCTTCGGAGCTCTCCGGAGAGATAAAACCTCTACTGCTGCTTGTTTGATCTATTGTGTTCTTGCTACGGAGCGATGCGGGCTACCAAAACCTAGCGTGAGTGTATCTAGTTTATGGCCAGTCGAATGGAACTGAACCAACCCTTTCTACGTTGCGCTCGGGCCTCCTATTATATGCTTAAGGGGTCTCCGACAGGTGGCAACATAGGCGGGGGTACGAATGTAAAAACAGGAGTTGGTACACCTCCTTGAGCGATTATGCGATGTAGAATACCTAACTCGTGGCAAGGGACAAAAGCAATAAATGCCTGTCGTTGTCGCCCAAAGCGATTAACAGAGACCGTCAGGTGCGCCTCCGCTCGCCACGATGGCGACCTGTCAGCGCCGCTCATCGCTGCTCTCCGCTGGCTGCACAGCTGCTCGACACGCGCCCATGGAACGGTCCCATGGCGACACGTCGCTGGGTGAGCTGGAGCGGAGACGGAGAGGAGTTGCATGCCGCGGCAAGCGCCTTGCCGCGGCCGAATCGTTGTCGCGCCCGGAGACTTGTCGCGCTCCGAGCCTTCCCGGCAAGCTCCTCTTGTCGGGGCCTTGTCTTCTGTGTGCCTGGAGTGGCCTTCCCGACAAGCTCCTCTTGTCGGGGCCTTGTCTTCTCAACCTAATACTTTGTTCTTGAATGGCTCCAAGGGAGCCACGGAGGAGATTGGCGGCGACGAGGCAAACCTTGCCGCTGGTCTTTGCAATCGTGCAGGCTGCAGTACGGGATACTAGGGTACCCCTACTCTAGTACACCGGCAGAGCCCCGGCCTGGGCCGCACACTGCAGTGCCGAAGCGCTTGTCGGGCCAGGCCAGGCGTGCCGCGGACACGCGCGGCCTCGACCACGCCGCAACCCACCCCGGACCCACCACGATCCCCACTAACGCAGCACGCACGGGACGTGGCGTCGTGCGAGAGATCGTGGGCGCGGTCGTGGGGGGTTCTTTATTAATATAAGCGGAACGTCCGCCCCCCTCCTCCCCTTTATAAGCGGAGGAAACAGAGGCAGGCCGACCACTCCTGCCATTGCCGTCTTGTCAAGAAACCACCGCCGCTCCCCTCGTCTTCTCCGGTGCGAAGAGAGCAACGCCCCGCCCCCTTTCGCCACAAGCACACTCACCGCCGTCGACCTCCTCCGTCCCCCGCCATGGCCCGAAGGCCGATAAGGAGAAGGGCGTCAAGTCGGCCGGCGCAGCGGCTCATGGCGCTGCGCAAGGCGAGCCGTCTTCCCTCGCAGCTCGGCGCCGCAGGGAGCTGCGGGGCGTCTACTATCTTTTACGGTCGACGGAGACTCGGGCGCATCCGCGCACGAGGGTGCTCCCCGCCTCCGCCGCTGATCTGGCCCCAACAGGGTACCCTTTCTTCGCCCTTTTCTTCTATTGCGGTCTTTGCCCGCCGTATTCCGAGTTCTTTTGCGACATAATGAACACCTTCGGCCTCCACCTCCTTGATTTCACCCCCAACGCCATCTTGACCATGGCCGTTTTCGCACATTTGTGCGAAAACTTTGTCGGGGTCCACCCGAACGTGGCACTCTTCCGCCATTTCTTTGTCCCCTGCGTCGAGAGAGGAGAGCCCCTTGCCGGAGGGATAGCCTGGGTCTCTAGGATCGGCAAGAAAGAGGCCTACCTAGAGGGGGAGTTCGGAACAAGTGGGAGGAGTGGAGAGCCAACTGGTGCTGGGTTGTAGAGGAGGACCCACAGCCCTTCACCGCCAGGCGTAAACCCCACTGCGGCAAGGATTGGAGAAGCTTGGCGCCCGGAGGATGCGAGGCTGAAGATAGCTGTGACCAATTCTGCGCCTCGGGCTTGCCGGATTAACTATTGGCGCGATTGGCGCAGACTTCATTCGCCGCGCGCATCGCTCCCTTGCAGGAAAGGAGGAGGCCTGCTTGGGAGTTCGTAATGCGGCGGACATCATGAGGGTGCGCCCGGGCCTGAGTGGAACTTCACCGTCATGGAGCTGGATTCGGTGCTGCTCGAGCTGTTCAAGAACGACCCGAACACCCAGTGGTTCAGGTTGCCGCGAGGGGTCGTCCCGTGCAACAACTTCGGCACTCGACCGCATCCGGCGCCATGATGCCACTGTGCGACTCCCACGGGATCGTCGCGACTGGCAGGAACCCCGGCGAGGTCGTGCAGCAATTCTTCGACAACTTGCAAGAGGTGCCGATCCGCTCCGACGAGCAGAAGAGGCTCACCCGAGACACCACCGAGCAGGAGATGGCGTGGATCGCCACCAGAGCGGAGGAGGCGGCAGCAGCCGCTGCCGCTGGAGCCTTCGGGTTCACCGTGGAGGAGGCGGACGCGGCGAAGGCGGCAAGCTCTGCTGAGCGAGGGGAGGTCGCCAGCGAGGACGAGCTTGTCGAGCTCTAGGCCGGGACGAGTGGACCCGCCGAGGGCGCTTCTTCCCCGCCGCCAAGCGACTTGCCACCAGCGGAGCCCCTGGCTCTGCCGAGGAGGCGTCTCCGCAGGGCTGGAGACGAGCCGGGGCGACAGGTCGGCCCACAACTGCAGCTGGCTCGACGCGCTCCACTGGCAAGCGAGGTTGCCGGAGCGCCCCAAACCGCAGCGACAAGCTGGGCGGAATCTTCTCGAGCCGCCGACGCCCGCTTAAGCGGCCAAGAGAGCCTACTCCCCCGCCTCATCGCACCGGAGGCAGGCCGGAGTTTGACTTCTCCGCGCTCAGCTCCGAGGAGGAAGGCGAAGAGTAAGCTTCTCGAGATTGTGCTTGTATGTCTTCAATTCTTATTGCTTCATCTTGAATCTGATTTGCTTAGCTCTGGACTCTTTCCTTTTCGTGACCTGGCCCAGAGAGAGCGCGAAGAGGGCCAAGATCCCGGCAGTCGTCGTTGAGGACGATTCTCCCGTGGCGACGGGGACGCGCCGAGACCGCCTTGCCGGACCAGCAACCCTTCCCAGAGCAGCCCCCAAAGACAGCCCCTGAGTAAGTGTGCAGTTTTCTTCTTGCTATTAGGCGGCGGGGTGCCCCTTCTTTGTTGATATACATGCGTGTGCTTGTGCAGAGCAGAGCAGTCTCATCGGGAGGGCTCGGAAGCCGCCTCCGAGATCACACTGCTGCCACTACGCCGCCAAGGGAGGACTCCCCGTCAAGGGAGCTCCCTCCGACAAGGGAGGCCACCCCGGCAAGGGAGGCCACTCCAGCAAGGGAGGCTACCCCGGCAAGGGATGGAGCCAGCGACCCTCCAGTGGTCGAGGCCATGGCTGCGGATCCCGTTGCAGGTAACCCCCTTACACGAAAATATCCCTTGGGCTTGCTTTCTTTTGTTTCTCTTTTTGGACATCTGCTTGACTGCCCCTTCTTCGTCCGACGCAGACCTGATGGAGGTCGAGGCCGCCCGCGCGGAGGAAACGCGCGGCAACACCGACGAGGCTGCCGTCGAGGAAGAAGAGGTCATCGTCGTGGAAGAAGAGGCCGCCGCCGGCAGCCTGTTGGCGAGGAGGCCACCGAGGCTGCCGATGCAGAGGCAGGCGAGGGGTCGGGCGGTCGCACTGACGGCCCTGAGGCCGCAGGAGCGGCAAGCGCTACACCGACAGCCGACTCCCCCGCTGCCGCCGCGGCGCCAGGCTCCGAGGAGCCCCAGCCCGGTGCCTACCTGAAGGCCGGCGAAGGCGTCTTCATCAAGCTTCCACAGGAGCCGAGCTCAGGCGCCCGGTCGAGGGCGAGACTTTCGACGGCGAAGCTACTCGCGTCCGCTGGGTTGACGCTGGTGGATGCACCAAGCAGCAGCGTGGCGAAGTCCGAGGAGGAGCAGCTTGAAGAAGCTGTCCCTCTACCGCACTTTCGTCGTGCCAAGTTGGAGACCGGGAAGCCCTTGTCGCGAGGGCGGGAGCGGACATAGAGAAGCGCCACGAGGAGCTCGGAGCGCCAACAAAGAAACGCCCGCATGACGTGGCAGACGCAGCAGGGCGCAGTCGCGAAGAGCGCACGGCTTTCATCCTTGAGAAGGCCGCGGTGATGAGGAGCAGCGGCTGGCTGCCGAGAAGCTTCGCCCAGCAGAAAGCGAAGTTGGCGCAGCGGAAGGTCAACTGGACAGCCACGAGGAGGACCTTGCCGCACGTGAGGAGTCGCTTGGCGGGCGCCAGAAGCGGCGACGCTGCCGCAGCCGCCGAGGCCGCCAAGGAAGAGCTGAAGGCGAAGGTGGCACAGCTGGAGGCCACCCTCACGAAGAGCGGCGAAGAGCTTGCCGTGCTCAAGCGTGAGCGTGAGAAGGGCGCCCACACGCTGGGCGAGCTGCAGGTCCGTCTCGTTGACAGGGCCAAGGAGCTCGACGCCGCCAAGGACTCCAAGGCGGATCTGGAGCTAAAACTGACCACTCTGACGCAGACGTTGGATGGTGCCAGAGAGCGGGAGGCGGGCTTGTTGGAGGCAATCACGGCCAAGGAGGAGCTGCTGGCGGATCTTGTCTCCGCCCGTAACACCTTGAGGAGAGCGTGGAGCCTGGACCGAAGGTCTTGTGGACACCGCTGCCGACATCCACAACGAGCTGATGGAGCTGGGGATGGGGGACCTCGCGTACTCCTCCGACGAGCATCTCCAACCCAGCGTCAAGCTCAGCCTGTTCTTCAAAGGCGTGGTGACGGGTCTCCGGCGACTCCGGGAAGAGGTCCCGAAGCAGCTGGCCGAGGAATCGCGCCAAGTTTATGCGGGGGCCCTCGAGAAGGTGTTGATGAAGGTGGCCTTCCGCAACCCGGGCCTCAACCTTAACGGCGTCCTCCGATCCTTGCCGGCCGAAGCCAACGTGGAGGAGCTCAAGGCCCTTGTCGCACCCATTGTGGACAAGGTGAACAAGATCAAGAGGATTGAGGGCGACCGCATGGACTAGGCCGCCACCCTTATCTTTCCCTTGTGGCTGCTGATCATGTTTAGAAAACTTTGTTAGATCAGCGACAAGTTATTCTGTAATATACTCTATCTTAGGTGAATCGATCAATGCAACGTTATTTCCTCTACTTGATTCCTTCCTTTATGCGTTATTGCCCTCGCTTTTCAGTGGAAACTTGCGGTGCGAGCACCCTTGCCTTGGCGCCGAAAAGTGCGGAACTTCAGACTTCTTTGGCGGGGTCTCTACCGACAAGCAACCTTGTCGCGGACTAGCCGCAGCTCACTTAAGTTGTTGAGCGGACTCGAAACACAGTAAGGGCGCGACCAGTCATGATTCGGTTCCTCTGCATGTGTTTTCCATACAAAGTACTATCGTTCGAGGAAGATAACGAAAATTTAAAAATCGATTGCTCAAACTTTGGCAACTTAGCTTTTCTGTTTCTTGCTTCCCGATGAGGTGAAACTTCCTCGAGCGGTGCCTGGCCCATAGTATTATCTCCTCCTCCCCCATGGTTAACTTGTGCGCGAGGGAGCTTTCCTTTCTTTGAGCAAAGAAAAAGAAGAGGAAATAACGTTATGGAGCCTAGCGGCTCGATTCTGCTTACCGGGTGTGGTTGCTGCACAAAGTGTTAGCCAAAGCATGCAATAAGTTGATGAAAGCATGAACTTGACAAGCTGTGCGCAACACATGGGCTTTACTGATGCACGGGGTCTGCACCCGGCTTTGTACAAAGGATCACATGCAACAGCGACAAGACTTGTACAAAAGGGTGGTTGCCGGAACGGGTTCCGACAACCGCGCCTTTATGGGTAAAACTTACGAAGATGCTCAATGTTCCAGAGTTGCTCACGGAATGCCATCTTCGGTCTCAAAGCGGACAGCGGCAGGCCTAGTGACTCGTTTCACCCGATAAGGGCCTTCCCACTTCGGCGTCAACTTGTTTGAATTCTTGGGGGACTGAACGCGCCGAAGAACAAGGTCGCCTTCCTCGAGACTTCTGGCATTAACCCTGCGGCCATGGTAGCGGCGCAGAGCTTGCTGGTAGCGAGCAGGTCGCACAGCGGCCTGAAGACGATCCTCCTCAAGGAGCAGCGCGTCATCTTGTCGCAGCTGCTCTTGCTCAAGCTCATCATAAGCGAGCACTCGAGGCGATCCGTATCACGAGTTCCGTGGGGAGAACTGCCTCTGCTCCATAGACTAGAGCAAAGGGTGCACGGCGATGGCTCGATTTGGCGTCGTTCTGATCGACCAAAGAACCACCGGTAGCTCCTCGATCCAGTTTCTTCCGCACTTGTGCAGCCTGTCGAAAGTTCAGGTCTTGAGCCCGCGCAGCACTTCAGCATTTGTCCTCTCTGCTTGACCGTTGCTTCTCGGGTGAGCAACGGAAGCGGGCGAACCTTGGCGCCAAGGTCTTGGGCGTCTTGCATGAAGGTGCGACTCAGTAAATTGTGTGCCGTTGTCCGGTGATGATCCTGTTAGGGATTCGAAGCGGCAAACAATCGACTGAAGAACTTGCTGATTGTGCTGTCACCTTCCTCACTACTTCCACTTCCGCCACTTTGTGAACTTGTCGATGGCGACGTACAAGTACTCAAAGCCCCGACAACTTCGGGGAAGGGGCCGAGGATGTCGAGCCCCGGACCGAAAAATGGCGGGATAAAGGGATCGTCTGGAGAGCTTGAGCAGTCGGTGTATCTGTTTGGAATGGAACTGCACGCTTCACACTTGGTTACTTGTGCAGTTGCATCCTGGAGGGCTGTCGCCGAGGAAACCTTCTTTGGAAAGCTTTGCCGGCAAGTGATCTTGCGCCAATGTGGTGACCACATATGCCTCCATGCATCTCGCCAACGACTTACATCCATCTTCCCGCAATACACTTCAATTTCACCTTTGTTGAGTCTTCTTACATGCAGTATCTTTGTCGACAAACTGGTACATACTTGACTGCCGGGCTACTCTTTCCGCTTCTTCTTGCTCTTCGGGAAGTTCTCCTGTCTGAAGGAAATGGACAATCTGCTGCGCCCATGTTGGAGCTTGTGGCTCGACAACAAGGACTAAAGGGACATCTGCTGCTGCGGGAACATCAGCTTCTACGGCAAGAACCTGTGGCTCTGCCGGAGCTAGATGCTCCCCGACAAGCTTGCCGGAGCAAGACTTGTCGGGAGCGTTTGCTTCAACGAAACAAACCACAGGGTCTGCTTGAGCAGATCGCTCCTCAAGACTGTTGGTGTTGATCTTGGGGAGCTTTGCAACGACGGCGGGAAGCTCTGTCGGAAAGTAGTCACCAGAGGCCAACTTCCTCTTCTTGCTCATCCGGTCGATGGTGTTACGGTTGGCTGAGTCAGCTTGAGCACGAAAATCCCTGGTTCCACAGGTAACTTAAGCGCGGCCACTTTGAGCCGTCAGCAATATCATTCTGAGCTCTTGGAACATGTTCCATTTGCAGGCCGTCAAAGTGCTCCTCTAGCTTTCTCACTTCATCCACGTAGGCCTCCATCAACGGACTCTGATAATCTTTGTTGACTTGCCGGACGACAAGTTGCAAGTCACCACTGACAATAAGCTTCTTGATCCCAAGGTCCACTGCGATCCTGAGATCGGCAAGCAAACCTTCATACTCTGCAGTATTGTTTGTCGCTTGCTCCTTGGGAAAGTGCATCTAGACGACGTACTTGAGGTGCTCTCCGGTGGGTGCGATAAGCAGCACGCCTAAGCACCGGGCGCTTTGCAGCGAGAAGGCACCATCAAAGTACATCAGCCACTCTTTGCTTGCTTCTTTGACGGGAATGCTCGTCTCAGGAATCTCTTCATCTGGCGTTGGTGTCCATTCTGCTATGAACTACGCCAAGGCTCGCTTTGGATAGTTGATGTGCTTTCAAACTTAAGACTAAAGCTTGACAGCTCGGTGCCCACTCGACAATCCTGCACTGCCGCACGGATTCTCGCAGTATCCTCTTGGGGAAAGCGAGTGACAACTGTGATCTCATGTGCTTGCAAGTAATGGCGCAGCTTTCTCGAGGCCATGAGGAGGCCGAAAAGCAATTTTTGCACACCAGAGTACCTTGACCTAGCCCCCTGCAGAAGGGAACTGACAAAGTAGACTGGGCGCTGCACCATCCTTTTCTGCATCTGTTGACGTGTCTGCGCGGGCTCATCCTAGTCGGGACCAGAGCTTGTCGGCGAAGCCCCCTGCTTGTTGCTGGATATGTTTGCCGCGGTTGCCGGCTCGTCATCCGCCTCCCTCTCCGCCACTAACGCAGCACTAACCACTTGATTGGTCGCCGCTATGTACAGCAGCAACTTCTCTTGTGGCTTAGGCGCGACAAGTGTTGGAGTGGAGGACATGTATCTCTTCAAGTCCTGCAGCGCAGCCTCCGCTTCGGGAGTCCATTTTACTGGACCCGCCTTTTTCAAAATCTTGAAAAATGGCAGGGCGCGCTCAGCAGACCTAGAAATAAACCTGCTGAGAGCAGCCACGCAACCGGCAAGTCTTCGTACATCCTTGACGCGCTTTGGTGCTTCAATCTGCTCAATGGCCTTGATCTTGTCGGGATTAGCTTCAATCCCCCGCTGAGACGAAGAACCCGAGAAGCTTGCGGAAGGGACTCTAAACACGCACTTCTCGGGGTTGAGCTTGAGGTTGATCTTGCGCAAATTTGCAAAGGTCTCGTCCAAATCTTGAACCAGAGTTGCTTTGTCCTTGCTCTTGACCACTATGTCATCCATGTAGGCTTCCACATTTCTGTGCGTTTGCGGCTCAAAAGCGTCATGGACTACCCTTGCAAATGTTGAACCAGCATTCTTCAAACCGAAAGGCATCCGTATGAAACAGTATGTGCCACATGGTGTGATGAATGCGGTCTTCTCCTCATCTTCTTCAGCCATGAAGATCTGATGGTATCTGAGTATGCATCAAGAAGCGAAAGCAAATCACATCCGGCCGTGGAGTCAACAATCTGGTCAATGCGCGGCAAGGGAAATGGATCTTTGGGACAAGCTTTATTAACATCCGTGAAGTCAATACAAAGTCTCCATTTCCCATTTGCCTTCTTGCGCGACTACGAGATTGGCCAACCACGTGGGATGGAGCACTCCTCGACAAGGCCTCTTGCTTCCGGTTTCTTGATCTCTTCGGCTATGAATTCTTGGCGCCCACCGCTTGCTTCCCGACTTTTTGCTTGACGGGCGCTGTGAGGACAAGCGGCGGCGGTGCTCAATCACTTTCACAGGAACACCGGGGATATCGAGACGGTTGCCATGCAAACACGTCGACATTCGCCCATGAGAAAGCAATGAGCGCGCCTTCCTATTTGGGGTCGAGAGAGACCGATGGTGAAGGTACCACCAACGCCGTCCTCCTTGGCGGGCACCTTCTTGGTCTTGGCGGAGCCACCATCTTATTGCACTTGCGGTGGAGCTTCGATGGTGCGTCCTTGACGGTAGCGCAGCACTCCGAAGAGGTGCGCTTGCGGAGTGAGCATCGAGCCCTTGCCGGACTTGGACTTGGTCTTCTTCCATGATGCATGCGGCTGCTGCATCCCGGTAGATCTTGTCGGCACAGATAAGGGCATCCTTCTTGTCGCCATGGACAGAGATGACGCTTATCGGGCCTGGCATCTTGAGAAGGTTGTAGGCGTAGTGTTAGGCTGCCATGAACTTGGCGAGTGCTGGACGGCCAAGTATCCCATTGTAAGGCAATGGGAAATCGGCAACGTCAAATGTAACCCTCTCAGTCCTGAAGTTCAGCTCGCTGCCGAATGTGACTCTTCCCCTTCGGCTTGCTCCTTCCCGGATTGATTCCTTGGAAGGTTCCGGTCTCTTCGAGCTTCATTGTCGAGGATTTGAAACTTCTGGAGCACCGCGGAGGAGATCAGATTCAAGCCGGCCCCACCGTCAACTAACATTTTTGTGACCTTGAGGTTGCGGATGGTTGGAGAGACCAACATCAGCAAGCACCCGACCGCAGTTATGCGATCAGGGTGATCCTCAATATAAAAAATGATTGGCTTGTTGGACCACTTCAGTGGCTTGCGTGACTATACGGATGGTTCCGCCGCATTGACCTCCCGCTTCCATTGCTTGAGTTGGCGGTGGGAGGTATGCAGGGAAGCACCTCCGTCAACGCAGAGAACCTCTGTGGCTTTCTGAAACTCTTGCTCATCGGCGGCGTCGTCCTCCATATCTTCGTCGTCATCATCATCGTCATCCTTGTCGCGACCGCGGGGAGGTCGATCTCCTTGTCGCTGCTTGACTTTGCCGCGGCGTCCTCCCCGGCCGGGACGTTTCTTGCTTGCTGCCCTAGCACCTTCCTGGGCCTTCTCCTTGTCGCACCGCTCGTACTCAGCTCTCTGCTGCTCGACAAGCTGCTCGACTTTCTTGCAGCTCTGGAGATCGTGACCCTTGGTGCGGTGGATCTTGCGATCGCTTGCGGAGCTGTCACGCTTGTCGTGGCCGCCACCGGCCCGGTGGTTGGCGTCGTGACAACCTCCTTGCCGGAGACACCAGCCTTGGCGTTCTTGTCGCCACCTCCATTGCCCGGCCCTTTCGACGGCTAGCACTTCTGCTTTTCTTCTTCCTGTTGCCTCGCCGTCGGCCCTTCTTTGCGGGCGGTGTCATCCTTGTCGAGATCCTGTTTACGCATTCTCTCACGGAGTCTCCTCCCTTCCTCGTGGTGCACACTTGTCGGCCGGGCGTATGCAGCTCGGCGTCCTTGACTTTGCACATCGCCATCTCCTCCTCATCCTGCGGTTCCGCACATTACGATGAAATGCGCTGATCACCGCGGCCGGGTGGACGTCACGGGATGTTGTAGTGCACACGGCTGAATCTCTGAATGAACTTGCTGAGGACTCTCCTTCCTTCCGGGCGAGCAAGTGAAGGTCACTCTCTTGGCCATGAGGTTTGTGGCCACCGTGAAGGCGCCAACAATCTGATGGCACAGTCTGCCCAAGAGGATATGGAGCTGTCCGGCAAGTGCATGAGCCAAGATCTGACGTTGGGCTTGAGCACGGCGGGAAGTAGTTGGCGACGATCTTGTCGTCCGTCCCCGCAGCCTGCACCGCGATGGTGTAGATCTGAGGAACTCCGACGGATGCGCCCTGCCATCATACTTCTCCGACGCGTCTGGTTTGAAGTTTTTACGGCTGGGCCCTTTGGACTTGCCGCAGCTCACGAGTGAACGCAGGGCAACCTACCGCGTCTGACGGCAAGTCGCCTGGTTCCTTCGGTAGCGTGCATGTCAACAGGAGGCCCAGTGGCGCTTGTTGGATTGACGTCGCGCTTCTCTTGGCGCCGATGCGAGTTCGAAGCGCCCTCTTGTTGTCGCTCATGAAGAACTTGGCGCTGATCGCGGGCGAAGTTCGGCGGATCCGGACGACGCAGCGATGGAGTCGCTGTCGAGGTGGATCCGGTGAGTCGGCGATCTTGGCCTTCTTGGCGGAGAGTGCACGGTGGTTGCACCTCCGACGATCTCGCCGCCATCGCTCGAGCCTTGTCGTCGCGCCGCCGCAACGATGGCGTTGGTTGCCGCGAGCGTCGCCCGTTAGCAAAGCTGATGAGGCTACGGATAGTGGCCCTCCACTCGTCGACCTTGTCGGCCGTTGGAGGGTAGTCGAGGAGCGATTGAGCTCGCCAAAGCTTCTGCTGGAGTAGTAGGCGGCATTGGAGAACGGTGCGAGGAGCGGGACACGCTCGGACTTCTAACCACGTTAGAAGGAGCAGCGCCCCGTCCGGGCGCCCGTATCTCACTAGCGCCAGCATGTTGGCGCGCATGCCGGTCTTGAGGGTCTCGATCCAACGAACGTATGGCGTTGTGAACACCATGACGTTGTTGGTCCCGCGTCTCCTGAGATGGGCGCGGGGGATGCGCGGACGCCGAGGTTTGCGGTGCCTTGTCCTTGGACTTGGCAACGTCGCGAGCACCTTCGTCGGCGCCCGTCCCTCCGCCAGCGTCTGCACCACCACCCGTTTGTTGCGGCGAGGGTGGGTATGACGTGGACGGCTCTGCTGCCGCCGAAGCCTTCTTCTTCGGTGGCATGTCGAGGAAAATGTTGATGACGCTGCTCGCGTGAACGCCGGATCGGATTCACACGGCCTCGACGCCCCCTACCTGGCGCGCCAGAGATGTCGGGGAGGCTGATCGTACCCACGGACACCTATGGGGCCCGGCGGAGCGGGTCCCTTTGTGGTTCGGAGGGGGCGGAGGTCGCACGAAGAGCGGATCGAGGCGATGCACACGAGCGGTTTACCCAGCTTCGGAGCTCTCCGGAGAGATAAAACCCCTACTGCTGCTTGTTTGATCTATTATGTTCTTGCTAGGGAGCGATGCGGGCTACCAAAACCTAGCGTGAGTATCTAGTTTATGGCCAGTCGAATGGAACTGAACCAACCCTTTCTACGTTGCACTCGGGCCTCCTTTTATATGCTCAAGGGGTCTCCGACAGGTGGCAACATAGGCGGGGGTACGAATGTAAAAACAGGAGTTGGTACACCTACTTGAACAGTGTACAGTGCAGAATACCTAACTCTGACGGCAAGGGACAAAAGCAATAAATGCCTGTCGTTGTCGTCCAAACAGTGTGATAGAGACCGTCAGGTGCGCCTCCGCTCGCCATGATGGCGAGCCTGTCAGCGCCGCTCATCGCTGCTCTCCGCTGGCTGCACAGCTGCTCGACACGCGCCCATGGAACGGTCCCATGGCGACACGTCGCTGGGTGAGCTGGAGCGGAGACGGAGAGGAGTTGCATGCCGCGGCAAGCGCCTTGCCGCGGCCGAATCGTTGTCGCGCCCGGAGACTTGTCGCTCCGAGCCTTCGGCAAGCTCCTCTTGCGGGGCCTTGTCTTCTGTGTGCACAGGTGGCCTTCCCGACAAGCTCCTCTTGTCGGGGCCTTGTCTTCTCAACCTAATACTTTGTTCTTGAATGGCTCCAAAGGGAGCCACGGAGGAGATTGGCGGCGGCAGAGGCAAACCTTGCCGCTGGGTGCTCAAGAATCGTCTCAGTGCAATCTAGCACGGGATACTAGGGTACCCCTACTCTAGTACACCGACAACTATTAAGATTAAAATTAAAGATTATGAGTGCCATGCTTTGTGTTATTTTGGTGCTAGTGTTTCCACGATTCCAAAAACTTTATGTGATGTGCTAGGTTTCCGTGAATTTGATGATTGTTCTTTAAATTTTCATCTTGCGGATTCCACTATTAAGAAACCTATGAGAAGGATTAATGATGTTCCTATTGTTGCAAATAGGAATTATGTGCCCGCAGATTTCATTGTTCTTGATATAGATTGTAACCTACATGTCCTATTATTCTTGGTAGACCTTTCCCTAGAACGATTGGTGCAATTATTGATATTAAAGAAGGAAACATTATATTTCAATTTCCGATAGGGAAGGGCATGGAACACTTTCCAAGAAAGAAAATTAAATTGCCTTATGAATCTATTATGAGAGCCACTTATGGATTTCATGCCAAAGATGACAATACCTAGACCTATTCGTGTTTTATGCCTAGCTGAGGGCATTAAACAAAAGCGCTTGTTGGGAGGCAACCCAATTTTATTTTTGTTTTTGGCTTTTTAGGTTCTGTTTTGAAATAAATAATTCAACTTGCCTCTGGTTAGATGTGGTTTTATGTTTTAATTAGTGTTTGTGCCAAGTAAGACCTTTGGGATAGCTTACGGTGATAGTTGATTTGATCTTGCTGAAAAACAGAAACTTTTGCGCCCAGTCCCAGAATTTTTAAGATTCACATAATTTTTTGAGTTACATAAGTATTCGAACTATCTAGATTGCTACAGACTGTTCTGTTTTTGACAGATTCTGTTTTGTATGTGTTGTTTGCTTATTTTGATGAATCTATGGGTAGTATCGGGGGGTATGAACCATGGAAAAGTTGGAATACAGTAGATATTACACCAATATAAATAAAGAATGAGTTCACAAGAGTACCAAAAATGGTGATTTATTTTCTTATACTAACGGAGCTTATGAGATTTTCTGTTGAGTTTTGTGTTGTGAAGTTTTCAAGTTTTGGGTAAGGATTTGATGGACTATGGAATAAGGAGTGGAAATAGCCTAAGCTTGGGGATGCCCAAGGAACCCCAAGTTAATATTCAAGGACAACCAAGATCCTAAGATTGGGGATGCCCCAGAAGGCATCCCCTCTTTCGTCTTGTCTATCGGTAACTTTACTTGAGGCTATATTTTTATTCACCACATGATATGTGTTTTGCTTGGAGCATCTTGTATAATTTGAGTCTTTGCTTTTTATTTTGCCACAGTCATCCTTGTTGTACACACCTTTTGGGAGAGACACACATGAGTCGTGATTTATTAGAATACTCTATGTGCTTCACTTATATCTTTTGAGCTAGGCAATTTTGCTCTAGTGCTTCACTTATATCTTTTTAGAGCACGACGGTGGTTTTATTTTATAGAAATTGATGAACTCTCATGCTTCACTTATATTATTTTGAGAGTATTTAAACAGCATGGTAATTTTCTTTGGTTATAAATTTAGTCCTTATATGATAGGCATCCAAGAGGGATATAATAAAAACTTTCATATAAAGTGCGTTGGATACTGAGGGAGTCCTGGACTAGGGGGTGTCCGGATAGCCGAACTATCATCACGGCCGGACTCCAACACTATGAAGATACAAGATTGAAGACTTCGTCCCGTGTCCGGATGGGACTTTCCTTGGCGTGGAAGGCAAGCTTGGCGTCTGGATATGTAGATCTCCTACCATTGTAACCGACTCTGTGTAACCCTAACTTGTCCGGTGTCTATATAAAGCGGAGGGTTTTAGTCCGTAGGGATCGAACAACAATCATACCATAGGCTAGCTTCTAGGGTTTAGCCTCCTTGATCTCGTGGTAGATCTACTCTTGTACTACCCATATCATCAATATTAATCAAGCGGGAGTAGGGTATTACCTCCATCGAGAGGGCCCGAACACAGGTAAAACATCGTGTCCCTTGTCTCCTGTTACCATCCGCCTAGACGCGCAGTTCAGGACCCCCTACCCGAGATCCGCCGGTTTGACACCGACATTGGCGCTTTCATTGAGAGTTCCTACGTGTCGTCACCTATAGGCCCGATGGCTCCTTGATCATCAACAACGGCGCGTCCGGTGAGACTTTTCACCCCGGACAGATCTTCATATTCGGCGGCTTTGCACTGCGGGCCAATTTGCTTGGCCATCTGGAGCAGATCGAAAGCTACACCCCTGGCCATCAGGTCAGATTTAGAAGTTTGAACTATACGGCCGATGTCCGCGGAGACTTGATCTTCGACGGATTCGAGCCACAGCCGAGCATGCCGCACTGTCTCGATGGGTATGATCTAGCTCTGCCGCCGAACAGTGCCACAGGCCGCACCGACATCCGCCCGACCCTTAGTCGGAGCGGACTCCCGATCGAGGACGAGTGGTTGGACACCGCCTCGGGGCTACTATCTGACAGCGATTGAGCGAACTCCATCCCGTCCTTGGCGGCTTCGTGACTCAGGTGTCGGACTCCTCTTCGGACTCCGAACCCTCCGCGCCCCTGCTAATCGAATCCGATTGGGCGCCGGTCATGGAGTTCACTGCCGCGGACATCTTTCAGCACTCGCCCTTTGGCGACATCCTGAATTCACTAAAGTCTCTCTCTTTATCCGGAGAACCCTGGCCGGACTACGGACAGGAAGGTTGGGATGCGGACGACGAAGAAATTCAACGCCCACCCACCACCCACTTTGTAGCCACTGTCGATGATTCAACCGACATGCTCGACTTCGACTCCGAAGACATCCACGGTATGGACGACGATGCCGGAGACGACCAAGACCCAACGCCTACATGGCACTGGAAGGCCACCTCGTCATACGAAATATACATGGTGGACACCCCAAAAAGATGGGAACGGCGATGGAACAACGGAGGATGACCCCTCCAAGAAGCAACCCAAGGCGCCCGGCGTCCGGGCGCTGCTCTAAATCCCGCCACAGCAAAAACGGTGATTCCGGCACGGGAGATAATAACACCCCGGACAGTGCCGAAGACAACCCCCTCCAGCAGGACTCAGCGCAGGAGGAGGGAGAAGCAAGTCTGCACGACAGTGCGGCAGAAAGAGAGGTAGAGGACGATAATTATGCGCCTCCCTCCGAAGATGAGGCAAGCCTCAACGACGGCAATTAAATCGTCGTGCCTGAGGATCCCGCCGAACAGGAGCGTTTCAAACGCAGGCTTATGGCCACGACAAGCAGCCTCAAGAAAAAGCAGCAGCAGCTTAGAGCTGACCAAGACCTGCTAGCTGACGATGGACTGAAGTCCTCGCAGCCGAAGAGTATGAACTCGAACGCCCCTCCAAAAGCTACCCCAAACACAGGCCGTTGCCTCGATCAGAGGAGGAAGCACCCAAGTCACCAGCGCACGACATGGCTGACCGGCCACCCCATGGCCGCGACAGAGAAGCCTCTCGGCCCTCCGCTCAAGCCACACCCCGACGCCGCTCAAAAATTACCAAGGCACGGGAAAATGCACCGGACTTGCGAGATATCTTGGAGAATAAGGCAGAACATACAAGATCGATCTACGGATCGCGTGCGCGTCCAACGACTCGGGATGATTACCGTCGTGCCGGATACAGCAAACCCGGCCGGGCCGAACACAGTAGACAAAGCTTATATGAGCTACGTCGTGATATAGCCCAATACAGAGGCGCCACACACCCACTATGCTTCACAGATGAAGTAATGGATCATCAAATCCACGAGGGCTTCAAACCCGTAAACATCGAATCATACGATGGTACCACAGATCCTATGATGCGGATCGAGGACTATCTCCTCCACATCCACATGGCCCTTGGTGATGATCTACATGCCATCAAATACCTCCCACTCAAGCTTAAAGGACCAGCTCGGCATTGGCTCAACAGCTTGCGGCCAGAATCAATTGGTTGTTGGGAGGACACGGAAGCCACATTCCTTGATAACTTCCGGGGCACATATGTGCGACCACCAGACGCCGATGACCTTAGCCATATAATTCAGCAGCCAAAAGAATCGGCCAGACAATTCTGGACACGGTTCCTAACAAAGAAAAATCAAATCGTTGACAGTCCGGATGCAGAGGCCCTTTCAGCCTTCAGACATAACATCCGCGACGAATGGCTTGCCCGGCACCTAGGAGAGTAAAAGCCGAAATCCATGGCAGCCCTCACAGCACTCATGACCCGCTTTTGTGCGGGAGAGGATAGCTGGCTAGCTCGAAGCAACAACTTGGCCAAACACCCTGATAGTTCGGATACCAAGGGTAGCAATGGCAGGTCGCGTCGCAACAA
This sequence comes from Aegilops bicornis, assembly GCA_021605145.1. Classification (NCBI taxonomy): domain Eukaryota; kingdom Viridiplantae; phylum Streptophyta; class Magnoliopsida; order Poales; family Poaceae; genus Aegilops; species Aegilops bicornis. Next base: position 435,280,665 of record CM038672.1, on the reverse strand, counting down.
GAACAAAGCGCCCGCATTAACGGCGATAATGCTGAAGAATCTGACCATCAATGCCGGATTCGGAGGCTCTAAACCGGTCGTGAAAAGCCATTCAAAATAAATACCGGGGCCCGTCAACTTGGACCAAATACTCGATCGCTTGTGCGGATACATGGCACCCCGAAAAACCAGCCAATCACACCAACAGGATTGTTGGGTGTTCAAGCAAGCAGCAAGTTAAGTGCGAACTCAATGACAAGGGGCTGCATAGCGATGATGAGAAAGAGCCCGGCCGCCACGAACAATAGAGGATGAAGGGCTTTCCCACACAAGTGCGGACGGTGAACATGATATACGCATAACCCACATACCCAAAAGGGAGCGGAAGCGTGCACTAAGGGACGTATATGCGATGGAGCCAGTCGCCCCAAAGTTCAACCCATGGTCTTCTGCCCGATCACCTTCGATCGAAGGACCACCCCACTAGCATTCGTCATGGCGGTTTTGCCGCATTGGTTCTTGACCCAATTATTGTGAATTTCACCTCACCGTAGTCACGATGGGCTGACGGTAGCAGCCTGAACCTGCTTTATGAGGATACAATGCGCAAAATGGGCATAGACCCCTCAAGGATTAAACCCACAAAGACGACCTATAAAGGCGTCATACCGGGTGTAGAGGCCAATTGTACGGGCTCAATTACACTCGAAGTGGTCTTCGGATCCCCGGATAACTTCCAAAGCGAAGAGTTGATCTTCGACATAGTCCCGTTCCGCAGCGGCTATCACACACTGCTCGGACGAACCGCATTTGCAAAGTTCAATGCGGTGCCGCACTATGCATCCCTCAAGCTCAAGATGCCAGGCCCTCGAGGAGTAATCACGGTCAATGGAAACACCGAACGCTCTCTTCGAACGGAGGAGCACACGGCGGCCCTCGCGGCGGAGGTGCAAAGCAGCCTCTCACAACAATTCTCGAGTCCGGCCATTAAACGTCCGGACACTATTAAGCGCGCCCGGAGTAACCTACAACAAGACCGCCTGGCACGATCGAAGCACGCGTAGCAATCCGGCCCCAACCCGAGCCCTTGCGAAATTGCGAAGCCAGTACTACGCGTACATAACTACGCTCTGGAGATACCATGGGCATAAGGGGAGGGGCACGACCACGGCATGCCCAGAATGCGGCTAAACCGCACCAGGGGTTCCCGATTGGGTCATTCTTTTTCCTTTTTCTTTTTTCTTTTTTCAGGACTCCGTTTTCCAGAAGTCATGTCTAGCACTAGAATCGTCGAACTCACGATGCAACAGCCAGGGAAGCAGAAAGCTACGTCGAGTGTTCAGGTGGTCTCTATTACGAGCATTATACCTGTTTTACATACCATCCCGCAGCTTACCCCTGGAGGGGGACATGTTAAATAATCCCATCCCTTGCTTATCGCACTATTTGTATCGTTCTGCTTTCAATGCAGTACCTTTTTGAATAAACAATACATAGCTTTTGCTTATTATTGCACTCCTTTCTTTATCTATATATATGTTCATTTCATGACATGTTGCACCCGTACACTTTGGTACGGCCAATACACCAGGGGCTTAAGTACCCCAAAATTATGGTGTGATAAGTCGAACACTTTCACAAGTGTGGCACCCCGAACTTATAGCATTATATGCATCGGCTCCGAATCATGTCTTGGGTCAATAGTTGGGTTTGCCCGGCTCCTATGTTTTGGTACCTTACATTCCGTTATATCGGCTAAGGTAGCACTAGGAGAACCACTGCGATTGTGCCCCAGTTGAGCTGGGTTGAGCACCTCAGTGGAGAAAGCTAAAACTGACCGTCATGATAGGGCGAGAGCTGGTCGCTGTTCGAGAGGTTTTTTCGGGTCCCTAAAGACTTATGCCACTTAGAGCGAGGAACCGGAATTGTACGGCCAAGGCGTGGATAGCGCCCCGAACTCGGTCTTCCGAATACTAGGGGCTTCGTAGAAATTTAAAATTATAGAATTCTATGGCTAAGTGAGAGTGTTCAAGCATTATAAGTCCGGTTGCCTTGTTTGTTGCGTTGAGCGCCTCCCTAGATGGACCCAAGAATGGGAACAAGAGTGCTCAAGTTTATCCCAAACACCCCAGCACTCATGGCATGGGAAATTTGAAGCCAACGACTTGCCATCTCTCAAATTTGATAAATGGCCGCCTGAAGGTAATATTTTAAATTAACAAAAGCGTTGCTTAGCGCATATGAACAAGTTTTCGATGTGCAGGATAACAAATGCGAGTCTATTAAAAATTACATCTTTGGAGCACTCATCCGCTATTCGGCGGGCACCCTTCAGGAGGCCCTCATAGTACATCTCGGGCGTGCGATGCTCCTTGCCCTTCGGTGGCCCGTCCATCACAAGCTTCTCCGCATCCAGCTTGCCCCAGTGCACTTTAGCACGGGCAAGGGCCCGTCGGGCACCTTCAATGCAGACGGAGCGCTTGATGACTTCAATCCGTGGACAGGCATCCACCAGCCGCCGCACTAGCCCAAAGTAGCTCCCAGGCATGGCTTCCAATGGCCACAGCCGAACTATGAGGCCCCTCATGGCCTGTTCGGCGACCTTGTGGAGCTCGACCAGCTGCTTCATTTGGTCGCTTAGGGGCACCGGATGTCCGCCTCAAAGATATCGAGACCAGAACACCTTCTCCGTCGAGCTCCCTCCTTGGCACGGTAGAATGCGGCGACATCGGACACGCCAGGGCAGATCTGCGAATGCTCCTGGAGATCTCTGAATCCGGGTAAGTAATAGGTAATTCACTTTCACATGCTTGCTTTGCATAAAGAATGCCTTACCCGCCGCTATCTTCTTTAATGATTCAATTTCTTGGAGGGCTTTTTGGGCTTCGGCCTTAGCAGCTTTGGCACTCTCAAGAGCCGAGGCGAGCTCGGACTCTCGAGTCTTCGAGTCACGCTCCAAACTCTCGTGTTTTTCCACGAAAGACTGGAGCTCTTGCCGTACCTTCGCCAGCTGCGCCTCCCCCTTCTCTCGCTCGGTGCGCTCCGTGGCCACTTTGTTTTCGGCCACGGACACCGCTTCCTTCAGGGTCGCCACCTCGTTCGTGGCCCCTGCAGCACTCCAAGTTATTCTTGTTATTTTTGGCAAATCAAACCTTTCTATAAGGTATTTCTTTATTAAGGTATTACTTACCTTCCTTGTCCTCGAGCTGCTTCTTGGCAAGGCCGAGCTCATTCTCGGACTGCTCGAGGCTCTGCTTCAATGCATTGACCTCTGCAGTCAGTGCGACAGAGGTCAGCAGCGTAGCCTGCATTCCCATATTGACATACTTATGTTAGACTCCTGCATATATCTTTTTAGATCCTTAATCCGGCTTTTCTTTCCGAACACCGAACTAAGCATCAGGGGCTATTGTCTATGCGGTAATATTTTTACATATTCTAAACTTACCTCAAAGCACGTTAGAAGGCTGGTGCAGGCTTGATCGGCCCGCTCATGGCGGGTGAACTTTCCGGATCACCACACTTATAGGTCACGGTGCTCCTCCTCGATGGAGGCGCTGTTAAGCGCCTCCAGTAAGCTATCTGGTGCCTCCGGTTGGACGGAAGACACCGGCGTCTTACCCTTCCTACGAAGGGACCGCTTGCCGGACTCCGAAACCACTGAAGGTTCCGGCATGGAGTCCGGACGAGGGTCGGGCTTAGAGCCCCAGGGGGTCTCGTCCCCCACGCGCTTGGAGTCCGGGAGGTTGCCTTGCGGCGCCTCCTGCGCCACCTCCTCTTAACCAGGCCCCCCTTGGGGCACCACCTCGGCATCGTCTGCAGCGTGAGGCGATGAGGCGGCCGGAAGTGAAGTACTCTCCATTTCCGACGAACTCAGGGACCCGCTCGACGAAGCGGCGAACTCGCCCTTGGGCGGGCTGCATGATTGTTCGGCATTAGAGAATACTATGCAATAAAATGTCATGGGTATCCGGACACTTATGATCTCGCCAGGGGCTTGGCCCTTGTTGACCAATCCTCCTCGTCGTTTTCAACGTTGGTGGAGAAATCCGGAGGAAGGGTTCTTCCCTTCTTGGACCCTCCGGCCTCCCCAGTTGGGGCGGCCTTCCTTTTCCTCTCCTCCCCCGCTGGGGGAGAGGCTTATTTTTCCTCCTCCTCGTTCTCAGGAGAAGATTCTGCTTCAAAATCTGACAGCACCAGGCGCCGGGAGCTCCTTGAGTTCCGCTTTCCTCCTTCTTGGCCTTCTTCTCCGGCACCACATGAGGTACCGGAGCCAGCAGCCCGTCAATCGGGCGTCCAGCTGGAGTCTTCGGCAAAGGAGCCGGACGATTAACCTGTCCGGACGTCTTCAACCGATCTGTTAAAGGTTAGGGAGTTTTAGATCCCGCATAGAGTCAAACTATGAAAAAGAGTCCCATAAAGGGTAAAATAACTCACCTCGCTGGCTTGACGCTGCGAGCTGAATCCACGATCTTGATGGCGAATGTGGGAGCCTCGGCGCCTTGAACAACACCTTCCGGGCATCTTCGTGCGTAGTGTCGAAGAGCCTTTTCAGAGTTGGGTGTTGTGCCGGATCGAACTCCCACAATTTGAAGGCCCGTTGTTGGCATGGGAGAATCAGGCGGATGAGCATCACCTGGATTACGTTGACAAGCCTGAGATTCTTGTCCACTAGGTTTCGGACGCATGTCTGGAGTCCTGATAGCTCGTCCGAGTTCCCCCACGTCAGGCCCGTCTCTTTCCATGACGAGAGCAGTGTGGGGAAGCCAAATCTGAATTCGGGGGCCGCCGCCCATTTGGGGTCGCGCGGCTCGGTGATATAGAACCACCCCGATTGCCACCCCTTTATTGTCTCCACGAAGGATCCCTCGAGCCATAGGACTTTGGCCATCTTGCCAACCATGGCGCCTCCGCACTCCGCTTGAAGGCCGCCCACTACCTTCGGCCTGACATTGAAGATCTTCAGCCATAAGCCGAAGTGGGGCTGGATGCAGAGGAAGGCCTCGCACACGACGATGAATGCCGAGATGTTGAGGATGAAATTCGGGGCGAGGTCGTGGAAGTCCAGGCCGTAGTAGAACATGAGCCCCCGGATAAATGGGTGAAGTGGAAAACCTAGTCCACGGAGGAAGTGGGGGAGAAACACCACCCTCTCATGGGGCCTGGGGGTTGGAATGAGCTGCCCCGCGTCGGGCAGCCGGTGCGTGATGTTGCTGGAGAAGTATCCGGCCTCCCGCAGCTTTGTGATGTGCCCCTTCGTGACGGAGGAAGCCATCCACCTGCCTCCCGCTCCGGACATAGTTGGAGAAGGTTGAGGTGGGATGTGCGGACTTGGGCGCTGGAGCTCGAGTCTTGTGAAATGGATGAGCAAAGGAGGAAGAAGGCGTAGGTGAAAAAGGTGGATCCTTATCCTTATATGAATGAATGAAGCTATGTGTCCCCACCAGCTGGTAAAACTCGCTTATCTCCCAAGCGCCGTAATCAATGGCGGCGGATGGGTTACCCATATGCGTATTGATGGGCATCCCGGAATAAGGGGGCACGATCTCCGCCCTGGTAAGGCGTGCCAAGGAAACTGCCTTGCTAAACGCGCTGAGGTGGAACAGTAAAAAGATTCGTATAAAGGCCTGGCCGTGGTGTGATGTCACGCCGCAGAATACGTCAGCAGATCTGTGCAAAAGTTATTCTCTCTACGGTGGTATGTGGAACTTGTTTTGCAGAGCCGGACACTATCCTGGTGTTCAAAACCTTCCATGAAGTATTTGGAGGAGGAACCCGCCTTGCAATGCCGAAGACAATATGCGCCCGGACTAAATCGTCATTGAAGCCTGGTTCGAGAGGCTCTTGAGGAGTCTGGACTAGGGGGTGTCCGGATAGTCGAACTATCATCACGGCCGGAATCCAAGACTATGAAGATACAAGATTGAAGACTACGTCCCGTGTCCGGATGGGACTTTCCTTGGCGTGGAAGGCAAGCTTGGCAATACGGATATGTAGATCTCCTACCATTGTAACCGACTCTGTGTAACCCTAACTTACCCGGTGTCTATATAAACCGGAGGGTTTTAGTCCGTAGGACGAACAACAATCATACCATAGGCTAGCTTCTAGGGTTTAGCCTCCTTGATCTCGTGGTAGATCTACTCTTGTACTACCCATATGATCAATATTAATCAAGCAGGAGTAGGGTATTACCTCCATCGAGAGGGCCCGAACACAGGTAAAACATCGTGTCCCTTGTCTCCTGTTACCATCCGCCTAGACGCACAGTTCGGGACCCCCTACCCGAGATCCGCCGGTTTTGACACCGACAGATACTATCAGAAGTTTGATTCTTTATGATTGTTTTGAGATATGAAGATGGTGATATTAGAGTCATGCTAGTGAGTAATTGTGAATTGGAGAAATACTTGTGTTAAAATTTGTGATTCCCGTAGCATGCACGTATGGTGAACCATTATGTGGTGAAGTCGGAGCATGATTTATTTATTGATTGTCTTCCTTATGAGTGGCGGGGAATGACGATGGTATTTTCCTACCAATCTATCCCCCTAGGAGCATGCACGTAGTACTTCGTTTTGATAACTAATAGATTTTTGCAATAAGTGTGTGAGTTCTTTATGACTAATGTTGAGTCCATGGATTATACACACTCTCACCCTTCCACCATTGTTAGCCTCTCTAGTACCGCGCAACTTTCTCCGGTGCCATAAACCCACCATATACCTTACTCAAAACAGCCACCATACCTACCTATTATGGCATTTCCATAGCCATTCTGAGATATATCGCCATGCAACTTTCCACCGTTCCATTTATTATGACATGCTCCATCATTGTCATATTGCTTTGCATGATGTGACATCGTATTTGTGGCAAAGCCATCGTTCATAATTCTTTCATACATGTCACTCTTGATTCATTGCACATCTCGGTACACCGCCGGAGGCATTCATATAGAGTCATATTTTGTTCTAAGTATCGAGTTGTTCTGAGTTGTAAGTAAATAAAAGTGCGATGATCTTCATTATTAGAGCATTGTCCCATGTGAGGAAAGGATGATGGAGACTATGATCCCCCCACAAGTCGGGATGAGACTCCGGATGAAAAAAAGAGGCCGAAAAAAATGAGAGAAGTCCCAATAAAAAAAGAGAGAAAAGAGAGAAGGGGCAATGCTACTATCCTTTTACCACACTTGTGCTTCAAAGTAGCACCATGATCTTCATAATAGGGACTCTCCTATACTGTCACTTTCATATACTAGTGGGAATTTTTCATTATAGGACTTGGCTTGTATATTCCAATGATGGGCTTCCTCAAATTGCCCAAGGTCTTCATGAGCAAGCAAGTTTGATGCACACCAACTTAGTTTATTTTGAGCTTTCATAAACTTATAGCTCTACTACATCCGTTGCATGGCAATCCCTACTCACTCACATTGATATCTATTAATGGGCACCTCCATAGCCAGTTGATGCGCCTAGTTGATGTGAGACTATCTCCTTCTTTTTGTCTTCTCCACAACCATCGTCTATTCCACCTATAGTGCTATGTCCATGGCTCACGCTCATGTATTGCGTGAAAGTTTAAAAAGTTTGAGAACATCAAAAGTATGAAACAATTGCTTGTCTTGTCATCAGGGTTGTGCATGATTTAAATATTTTGTGTGATGAAGATGGAGCATAGCCAGACTATATGATTTTGTAGGGATAAGCTTTCTTTGGCCATGTTATTTTGAGAAGACATAATTGCCTTGTTAGTATGCTTGAAGTATTATTGTTTTTATGTCAATATTAAACTTTTGTTTTGAATCATACGGATCCGAACATTCATGCCACAATAAAGAGAATCACATGGATAAATACGTTAGGTAGAATTCCACATCAAGAATTCTGTTTTTATCATATACCTACTCGAGGACGAGCAGGAATTAAGCTTGGGGATGCTTCATACATCTCCAACGTATCTATAATTTTTGATTGTTTCAAGATATTATATTATCTACTTTGGATGTTTTATATGCATTAATATGCTATTTTGTATTATCTTTGGGACTAACCTATTAACCTAGAGCCCAGTGCCAGTTCCTGTTTTTTCCCTGTTTTTGAGTTTCGCAAAAAAGGAATACCAAACGGAGTCCAAACGGAATAAAACCTTCACGATGATTTTTCTTGGACCAGAAGATACCCAGAAGACTTGGAGATGAAGTCAGAAGATCCATGAGGCGGCCACAAGGACGGAGGGCGCAGTCAGGGGGACTTGGCGCGCCCCCACCCTTGTGGGCCCCTCGTGCACTCCTTGACGTAATTTCTTCGCCTATATATTCGCATATATCCCTAAAGTAACAGAGGCATCCATGAAAACGTGAGGGTTTCTACATCAACTCTATTGCCCTTCCGATGAAGCGTGAGTAGTTTACCTCAGACCTATGGGTCCATAGCTAGATAGCTTCTTATCTCTCTTTGATTCTCAATACCATGTTCTCCTCGATGTTCTTGGAGATCTATTCGATGTAATACTCTTTTGCGGTGTGTTTGCCGAGATTCGATGAATTGTGGATTTATGATCAGCTTATCTATGAATATTATTTGAATCTTCTCTGAATTCTTTTATGCATGATTTGATATCTTTGTAATTCTCTTCGAACTATCTGTTTGGTTTGGCCAACTAGATTGGTTTTCCTTGCAATGAGAGAAGTGCTTAGCTTTGGGTTCAATCTTGCGATGTCCTTTCCCAGTGACAGTAAGGGGCAGCAACGCATGTATTGTATTATTGCCATCGAGGATAAAAAGATGGGGTTTTCATCATATTGCTTGAGTTAATTCCTCTACATCATGTCATCTTTCTTAATGCGTTACTCCGTTCTTTATGAACTCAATACTCTAGGCATCTTTGGATAGCGGTCGATGTGTGGAGTAATAGTAGTAGATGCAGAATTGTTTCGGTCTACTTGACACGGACGTGATGCCTATATTCATGATCATTGCCTTAGATATCGTCATAACTTAGCGCTTTTCTATCAATTGCTCGGTAGTAATTTGTTCACCCACCGTAATATTTTCTATCTTGAGAGAAGCCTATAGTGAAACCTATGGCCCCCGGATCAATTTTCCATCTTATAAGTTTCCGATCTAGTATTTTGCAATCTTTTACTTTCCGTTCTATAAACCAAAAACACCAAAAATATTTACTTTACCATTTATCTATCTCCACCAGATCTCACTTTTGCGAGTATCCGTGAAGGGATTGACAACCCCTTTATCGCGTTGGGTGCAAGTTGTTGATTGTTTGTGCAGGTATTCGGTGATTTGTGCATTGTCTCCTACTGGATTGATACCTTGGTTCTCTGAGGGAAATGCTTATCTCTACTTTGCTGCATCACCCTTTCCTCTTCAAGGGAAAAACCAACGCAAGCTCAAGAAGTAGGAACGGGTAATCTCAATAAAAACAAAGTTATAAGGAACATCCATAGTGGTGCTCTAGATATCAATGAAGTGGTGGTGTGCCATAGCCGCGCGATCATGGCCAAGGGATAATCATGCTGGCATATCTAGTCATTGAAGTGACTCGCTAGGCGAGTAGCATAAATGCCATGATGTATTTTACCCTTGGCTCTATTAATGTGGAGGCGACGTGCCACAATAGCTCCCAAGCTATAAGTGTTGTCGTCGTAAAGTGCACGGCATAAAACAACAAAGTCTGGGGCACCGAGTGCACCTACCTTCTATCTAGCAAGCAAACACTTCGTAATGAATAGAGCAAAATAATGCACAACAGGAAAGTGTAAGCTAGTGGGGGTGACACCTGACATCCCTCTCTCATCCCCCACTGTCAGAGTACGATAAAAACCATTAAACTCCGTGGGCCTAGGCTCTACTAAACCACCATCAAAAGGGAGCAAGCATATGTCACAAATTTCAGTAAGTGGTATCTGATGGGGTTCGGCATATAAGTTAAGCTGCACCTCAGGGGGATTATTCCTAACTAAGAAATGAAAACTTTGCAGAAATAAATTTGTGAGGAGATGATACTGTTCACATTCAGCTGCGATGAAGTCGGTGAGGCCGGCATTAGCAGCAAATTGTGCAAATTGTCAAAGGATTCCGGCCCCTTCCATGAATGGGTTATGCAGCCATTCGCACGGCCGTACCTCCGCCATTCTCCGGGTATGGAGAACACTGTCAGATGACTCCCCAATAACTCCTTGGAGTTCTTCTTGGAAGCAAACTTCCTAAAGATACTCAATTTTTTCCTATGAACAAAATTCTGAAAATTTTAGTCCACAAAAAATTTCTCAACAAAACTTCATAAGATGGGTAGCAACTACTCATAGGTATGCATAGAGGCCATATCAAGCATTAAAACTACTTAGAACTCTAAGAATACAACATGCAAGCTCATCTACAGTAGCACCAAGAGTAACTAATTATTCAAAATACAAACCACTAAAGCAAAACCTAATTGTACTAATGGAGGAGTCACATACCAAGCAACAGTCCCCTGAAACAGTTTTGGAAACGGAGCTTCGAGCAAAGAGATCGAAATCTGCGGGTTTGAGAGCAAGAACACGACACACAGAGAGAGAGAGAGCAATGGTGATTTTTCTGGAGGTAGGTGATGATGTGGGATGAAGAGATAAGTGAGAGGCCCACATGGGGACCACAACCCACCGGGCGTGGCCCAGGGGGTGCTAAGCGCCAGTGGGTTGTGCTTACGTCAATGCACCTCCCTCGATGTTATTTGCATAAAAAATCTTAAATATTCAGAAAAATTGTATTAAATTTTCAGGGCATTAAAGAACTTTTATTTTTGGGTCATTTTTTATCGCATGGGAAATTCAGAAAACAGACAAAACATGGCATTTTATTTTATTTAACTAATAAAAACAGAAAATAAAAGGTAGCGACAGAAGGTAGTGCTAACTAAATTCGTCAACTTCATTCCTCTAAAAAATGATCCATTAATAAGGTTGATCAAGTGTTATTAACAACCACTTTTGATTAGCATGAAACCGGAAAACTTCCGTAAATCACTAAGTTACCTCAACGGGGATATGAATGTCCCCAACAATAAGCATTTCATATTTCCTTTTGGCAGTAGGTAAAGGTAGTTGAAAACTTCCAATAGTGATTGTCGGAGATTTTTCAATAACATTAATACCATTCACTTGGAATTGTTTCTTCGGAAAGTGCACCGTATGCTCATTATGAAAAGTGACGTTGCTTTTATTGCAATCAATAATAGCCCCCGCAACATTCAAGAAGGGTCTACCAAGGATAATCGACATGTTGTCATCCTCGGGCATCTCAAGTATAAAAAAGTCAGTCAAAATAGTAACATTAGCAACGACAATGGGCACGTCCTCACAAATACCGATAGGTATGGCAGTTGATTTGTTAGCCATTTGCAAAGATATTTCAGTAGGTGTGAGTTTATTCAAGTCAAGTCTTTTATATAAAGAGAAAGGCAGAACACTATAACCAGCTCCTAAATCACATAAAGCAGTTTTCACATAGTTTATTTTGATGGAGCAAGGTATAGTTGGTATTCCCGGATCTCCAAGTTTTTTAGGTACTCCATCTTCAAAAGTATAATTAGCAAGCATGGTGGAGTTTTCAGCTTTCGGTATTTTTCTGTTGTTGGTGATGATGTCTTTATGTACTTTGCATAAGGAGGCATTTTCAAGATATCAGTCAAATGAGTACGCAAAAAGACTGGCCTAATCATTTTAGCAAAGCGTTCAAGTTCTTCATCATCTTTATTTTTAGTTGACTTAGGTGGAAAGGGCATAGGTTTTTGAACCCATGGTTCTCTTTCCTTCCGATGCTTTCTAGCAACAAAGTCCCTTTTATCATATCTGTTATTCTTGGGTTGTGGGTTATCAAGATCAACTGTTGGCTCTATCTCAACATCATTGTCTGGCTCTTTATAATTTGTTTGAGTGTCTTCATGAACCTCATCATTATCTTTTTCATCATTAGAAGGTGATTGTTCATTACACTACAAAAAAAGACACATCCATGACATTTTGGCCGAACGAATTTTTTTTCTGTCATACATATGACACTTCTATGACGATAATTGTGACAAAACCCGGTATCATCATAGATTTGATGGGTTCCTACTTCTATGACAAAAATCATGACAGAAAATGGGCTTTTCGTCCTGGGCGGGTCGGAGCCTTGTTGCATGACATTCTTTGGGCCGTCCATGACGGAAAAAAACCGTGGTAGAAGCGAGGGGAGGAAAATTTGAGGAGTTCCGGTTACGATTGGGAGGTCGGGGCGGCGAGCGCGCTGCTTTCTCTCATACACGTACGCTGGCGTGTGTGCGAGGCATTGGCTGTAATCGAACCCGGCGAGGCTTTGGGCTCTAATCGAACCCGGAAGCGATTGCGAGCTACGCGTTATCGAACCCGGCGATCGATCGATGGCTGCTAATCGAACCCGATCGGCGATTCGCTTCGCCATCGCTGCTAATCTGAAGTAGATCGATCTTGCCTCACGGGATGAGCGGTGACCGTTGCGGGGGGAGGTTGGATGAATAGTGAGTGGTGGCGTTTGCCTTTGGATGAACAGGACCTCGTGGTTTGGAGAATTTGGATGAGCGATGAGCGATGGAGGGTGCCCGTGGAGGGGTGGTTGAACAGGACCCGTGGTGTGGAGGGCTGGATGAGCGATGAGCGGTGGAGTGGTGGTTGAACAGTAGCCGGCGGAGTAGCGCGCGGTGGAGGCTGGATGAACAGAAGCCCGTGGAGGCTGGAGGAGGTTGACGGTAGCCCGTGTGGAGGCTGGAGGAGGTCAACGGTGGAGATGAACAGTATCCCGTGGAGTCCCGTTTTGCGGTACGCCACACCCCTGCTGATGAACAGGACCCCCGTTTCGACCGTAGGAGGTCCGTTTAAATCCGTTTTGCGATGCGCCACACCCTGGCGATGAGCAGGACCCCATTTCGACCGTAGGAGGTCCGTTTCCTCCGTTTTCTTGATGCGACACACCCTCCCGATCAATAGGACCCCCGTTTCGACCGTAGAAGGTCCGTTTCCTCCGTTTTGCGAGACGCGGACCCCTCGATCAATAGGACCCGTTTGAGCGTGCGGTCGAACACAAGGCCGTTCCTCCGTTCTGCGATCGCCAGCCTCGTTTCCATCGCTGTTCCGTCCAAGCCGGTTGGCTCCCACGCGTTCCGTTGCCTCCCGATGAACACGACGCATTTCGTTGCCTCCCCATGAACACGATGCATTCCATTGCCTCCCCATGAACACGACGACGACGCTATTTCTCCATTCCGACCCAGCCATGTACACGAGCCCTCGCCGTACGTATGCGCGAGTAGGCGTTCGAGACCCTGCCCGTATGTACGTACGTGGCCGTATTTTGTTCTTGCACCACGGCGGCTGTACGTGCGTGTACATGCTACATGCGCACCTCTACTACGACACGCGTGCGGCGCCTCTACAACGACCGGTATGTGCGTACACATTCGCGACCAGAATGACAACGCCACGTATGCTTCGACCAGGTGGGTCGGTATCGAGCACTTCCTTGCGTGCGAAAATGTAGCTGGTGGGTCCCAGCGGTCGGAGGCGAATCGCTTTTTTTTGCCGGACGCACTTCCTTTGCGTGCGAAGATGTAGCTAGTGGGTCCCAGGTCGAAGCGAATCGTTTTTGCGGACGCACTTCCTTGCGTGCGAAGATGTAGCTGGTGGGTCCTAGCAGTCAGTGGGCGAATCATTTTTTTTGCCTGGACGCACTTCCTTGTGTGCGAAGATGTAGCTTGTGGGTCCCAGCAGTCAGGGGAAATGTTTTTTTCGCGAAATACGGTGGCCCATCCGGTGGGTCCCTGCTGTCAGGTGGAGGAATCATTATTTTGCGTGTAATAAGGAGGCACTTCCTTGCTGCGACCGTGGACCCGGTGTCGGCCTCTCCACGTCTGATCCATGTCCGATGGAAGTCGTTCCTTGACCATGTTGACCATGCCGCCGAGAGCACCATTGCGGTGGACGGCGGCGAGGCCTAGGAAGGGACGACATAGCGGTGGATGCCCACGCGAACAGAAGTCTGAGGGTTCACTGCATGCGACTACGGTGTGAGGCTCTTTGCCGCCATAGAATAACGGGGGTGTGGGTGAGTAGAGGGATGGCCTGGCCAGCGGTGGGAGTAGTAGGGGCGGGGAGGCCTCCATGGCGTCCTGACCGACCACGGGAGGCGGGAGCACGCAACACGACCGGTCTTTGGTTTGGTAATTTGGAGCAAGAAGACCAGAGGTTGAAGAAGCACTACGGCCGTTGGATGAACATCATACGGTAACAGGAGCTAGAATCGTTCATATTGACTAGGTTGGCAAAGCCCTCCGTCCCCGTCAACTTGGTAGGCCCACAAGTCAGCCTCCCACTATGGTGGGTTCCAGCTGGCAGGGGGAGTATTCATTTTTTTGTGCGTAATAAGGAGGCACTTCCTTGCGTGCGAAGATAGCTGGTGGGTCCGACATGTCAGCTGGGGGCACTTTTTTTTTGCGAAATACAGAGGCCCTTCCGGTGGGTCCCAGACGTCAGGTGGAGGAATAATTAATTTGCGCGTACTAACGAGGCACTTCCTTGCTGCGACCGTGGACCCGGTATCGACCTCTCCACGTCTGATCCACGTCCGATGGAAGCCGTTCCTTGACCATATTCACCACGCCCGCGCCGAGAGCACGAGGCGGTGGACGTGGCGAGACCTAGGAAGGGAACCACGGAGGCAGGAAGACTCAGCGATTATTTCCCACACGGAGGAGTATGACTGTCTGAGGTTTCTTGGTTCGCCTTCGCCCCGAGAATAACAGCAGTGTGGGTGAGTAGAGGGATGGCTAGGCCATCGATGGGAATACGGTGGGGCGGTGAGGCCTGCTGGCAGCATAGCCCGGCCTTGAGGAGGAGGGAGCAGCAGTCCATGGCGCTTGTTTAATGTTGGGCCGGGAAGAAGCAGAGATTGAAGAAGCACGCCACTGACCGTTGGATGGACATCGTCTGATCCTTTGGAGCTAGAATCATTCATATTGACTAAGTTGACAAAGCCCTCTGTCCCGTCAACTTAGTAGGCCCTAAGTCAGCCTCCCACCATGGTGGGTCCTAGCTAGCGGGGAGTATTCATTTTTACGTGCGTAATAAGGAGGCACTTCCGGTGGGCCCGAGGCAATGAGCGTTTTTCGCAAAATGCTGATGGTCCATCCGGTGGGTCCTAGCAGTCAGGGGCAAACGTTTTTTTCGCGAAATACGGTGGCCCGTCCGGTGGGTCACAACAGTCAGGGGGGAAACGTTTTTTCCGCAAAATACTAGTGGCCCGTCCGGTGGGTCCCTACTGTCAGGTGGAGGAATAATTATTTTGCGCATAATAAGGAGGCACTTCCTTGCGGCTGCCATGGACCCAGCTGTCGACCTCTGCCGCGTCTGATACTCTTCCGATGGAAGTCGGTCGTTGACCACATTGACCATGCCGCGCCGAGAGCACCAGGGCGGTGGACGACGACGAGGCCTAGGAAGGGAACGACACGGAGCCGGGGAAGACGCGGCAGTGGATGCCCACGCGGAGAGGAGTATGAGGGTTCACTAGTTCGGCTGCGGTGTGAGGCTGCCGTCGCCGCAAAATAACAGGGTGAGTGGGTGAGTGGAGGGATGGCCTGGCCAGCGGTGGGAGTAGTATGGGGACGGTGAGGCCTCCGCGGCAGCACAGCCGGCCACGGTAGGCAGGAGCATGCGGCACGACCGACGCTGCTTTGGGCGGCTGGGGCAAGAAGACCAGAGGTTGAAGAAGCACTACGGCCGTTGGATGGACATCGTTGACCACGCTGCGCCGAGAGCACCAGGGCGGTGGACGACGGCGAGGCCTACGAAGGGAACGACACGGAGCCGGCGAAGACATGACGGTGGCTGCCCACGCGGTGGAGAGTACGAGGATTGACTAGTTCGGCTGCCGTCGCCGGAAAATAACAGGAGGTGTGGTTGAGTAGAGGGATAGAAAGGCCAGGGATGCGAGTATGATGGGGTCGTGAGGCCTGCTTGGCAGCACGGCCGGCCACGGGAGGCGGGAGCAGGCGGTTCCGACGGTGCTGGTTTGGTAGGGGCGGGGAAGATCGAGTGAAGAAGCACGATTGCCATTAGATTGACATCTAACGATTACGGCTGGTAGAGTCGATTATTGACTAAGTTTCTTTTTTAAGAAACCTTGTGTAGGCGCACAAGTCAGCCTCCAAATCTGGGGCAGACAACATAAAGCCCATTTGCTATTTTTTATTATTTGCAGCCCATTTGCTATTTTTTATAATTTGCAGCCCATTTGCTAATTCTTTAGTAATTTATTACAGCCCATTTTCTGCCTAGGACCACGGTCAAAAAGTTCAATCTTATTTTGCATATTTTGGTGGAGTCCAAACTATTGTAATCCCGAAATGATAAACATTTTTTTAAGAACTTATTGATTTTCCAAAAAAATCGTTTTGTTTTTGTAAGCAAATAAGACGTGGGACAATTGAGTTGGTTTAAGGGAAAACCAGTGGTAAAAAATCAGCGCTGGGTGGGAAAAAACAACAAAAATAAGGATGTAAATATGAAAAGGGAATTTTATGTGTTTTCAATATAATGATACGTGTATATGAACTAGTAAAACTATAGGTAGAGATTAGAAAACGGATGTAGGACATGCGTTACAAGAGGAAAATAGAACTGGGCTGTGTGTTTGATTCAGTAAAAAAACTGCCTGCGGATGTTGTAAGACAAAATATAACTAACGCTGGCGGGCCAGAGGCTGGTAGATACCTACTAGATCTTTGTGCCCCGTTGTCGTCAAGGGCTGGGCTTGTTAAAAACAAAACCAACCTTGTGCAGTCTACAGCCCAGTTGAAACTTGCTCCACCTGAAAAAACAATATACGTGCTCAGTAAACGAGAGAATTCTGCAAGCACAGACTGATAACTGGGATGCAGCACGGATATTGTTTTCTTATCATGATAATAAGTGCATGCACTTGCTTCGAAAAAACTGCAGAACTGGGAATTCGAACGGCGGGTGCTTATGCTACCCATCAAATAAAAAATCAGGTGCACGAGAATTCGTTTCGAAACAAATGTTTCAGCTTTATATCCACGTCGACCCTCGGCATGATGGTTGGAAGCAAATGCAAGTTCATACCAAAAGATCGTTAACAACAATACCAACTTGCGGATGACAACGTAGTACAACTACCAATACCAAACTAACTTACAATCTTTTTACTCCTGGCCCTAGTGTTAAATGCGGTAGAAAATCTTGCAGAGGACCAGCTCCCGCTCCTTCTCTTGCTCCAGGTCCCCGAGGTGGTACTGGTGCATCACCCACCTGGTCCTCTGCTGGTCGAAGTTCTTGTTGGTGTGCAGCACCAGAACCTTTTTTGCTGCCCATCTGCCGGCCGTTGACCATCACCGGCAAGGTATTGCCGGTCTTGTGCCACATCGCGTGCATGCCGCACTCCGACTGTATCTTGCGACGCGTCCACGTGCCCCTTTTGAACACCCTGGAATTGCGCTGGAAGAAATGCTTCCTTAGGCCACTCAGTGTGATACCTGCAGTATTGTGGAATACAGGTTTTAGTGTACCTAGTTGGCATTTTCATAACATCTTTGGCATGTTGCAGTCACTTGTTTCACTTTTTATTAACTGTCAAATTGTAATTGCTTCACCAGTCTGCGTCTAAAAGAAAAATAGAGCTATAAAGAAATGAATATGTTTGTGCAAGTAGATGGCCGATCGGTGTCTTACCCGGAAGTTTCTCGGGTTGGGTGTAGAATATGCCGTGCTTTCATTGCCGATGGTTGGTATGAACAAATCGATGAGAGACTGAAATCTCATGCTGTCAGCACTCACTTTGGCCTCAAGGTGCTCGATCAGCTCCTGATCCATGGGATCGAACTTGATGCCAGCCGGCAGCACCGGCCAATCCTTCTTCGACTTGCATCGGTAATTCTAGTTATATGGTACTCAATGTATGATCAATCGACTGTTCTAAGTGAATGATGAACGATTTCAATAGATAAGTGGTACTCCAAATATGAAGTCCAGAATACCCGAACACGCCGCAGGGATTCTTGTGTCACCTCACGCGCAGCGTGTTGTCACGTCAATTCAATGTGTGGACATGATGAATAATTTGACCGACGTATACTAGTATGCGCTCTTTGTACTACTTACTAGTCGTATTTAGTGTCACTATTTATATATAGGTTTAACTAACAAGTACGCACTTGAAGCCTAAGCGATATATATATATATATATATATATATATATATATATATATATATATATATATATATATATATGGCTTCGCACAAAGATCTCCATCATCATTATCCGTACATCCTAAATATGGGAGTTAGGATGCACTTGATCCCAGGAAGGTATCTATCCTTCAAACCAGAGGAGTGCTTCAAACTAACAATAGTACATAACATCCAACAAAATAGGGTCGTGCTACAACAGCAGAATACATGGCTTAGTCTAGATATCAGCATGAATCAAGTTGTGCATATTTGCTGTTGGCATGAACCACATCGCCACATGTCGGGTTTGCAAAAGCCATCCATCGCATGGAAGCTTGATGCCTTTCATACACTGAAGATTATCTGGCAACAAGTCAGGTCGGCGAATCTCTGGATATGGTGATTCATAAAACCCATGGTATGATGTGTAAACACAGCCCCTCGCGAATGGAAGTTGCATAGCACAGTAATCATCGCGGTGATATGATCGATGATTGGTTGGATGATCGGATAATTGAGCCCGAGGAACAAGGAGTGGTTGCCGAGGCTGTAAACCTGCCTCGATTGAATACGCTCGGCCCAACGGAGCTGGGATCTTTCTCGAACACGAAGCAGCCATAGCCATCAATGTCACGAACGCCCCATGCATTGTACTGCATGTGGTTTGATGTAATGGTTTGGTCAATTTGGTACGTGCGAATGAGCATCAAATGACCGCCGTCACCGAACGAGCGATAAACCAAAGACCCATCGGCTGGTATGATTCAGTGTCCGAATCATGAAGGCCAACCCATTTGCGTCTACTGCAATAATTCAAATTGGAGACCAAAAGGGCAAAAATAAACAATCATGTTCAGAGTATGTGTGGAATTAAGATTATTATAACAGTGACACATATCATAGACAGAGAATTGCAATGTTGTGGTCATAATCATACCCCAAGTTAAAAAGAATAAGCCAATGGCTTTCATATTCTAGCAACATGTCATGGTTCAAACATCATGCAACAATGAGAGGAAAACAGTTATGAGAGCGCCTACTCATATTCTACCATAGCACTTACTACTACTATTCTCATATCAACTCTAAGCAATAACATGCGTTGTTATAAAAATCTTGTAAACGAGAGTAACATATAGCAATCATGATGTTATGCTCATAATATGTATTCTAACAATCATTAGATGCCAATTTTTCTCATATCAACTCTAAGAATTGGCCGTATGCATCGCTTTCACGATGCGAGAGGCAGAGACCCCCTTTTCGAAAAAAAACTCTAACAATAACATGTGTGGTCATAAAAATCTAGGAAATGAGAGGAACATATAGCAATGATGTGGTTATAGACATGCTATGCGTTCTAAATTTGTAACAAATGAACAGGCAGTCGTATTCATAAGGTAAAGATGAGATGAGATAGAAAAATTACACGACGATAGATTCCACCAGTATAGGCAGCCAATGCAATGCGTCGACCGGCGTAAGCGATGCCATCGTGCACTATAGCATCGAACAAAAATGTTGCCTCAACAGGATTGATGATGAGCCATAACCATGTATGGCGGCCGGATTCGAGATAGACTAATCCCATGTTGAACAAGGCAATGAGCTTGTAATCCATGTAGTCTTCCGATGGTGTGGGCACTTCGCAGATTACAACTTTCTGCAAACAGAGGTCGAGCCAAAAGCTTGACGCGTCTCGTGCGTAGTTGGCAGGAGTGTCAGGCGGGCCGCGAGGCTCGATGGCGGCGGTATCCAACGATGGAAGGGTAATCTCTAGCTGGGTGTAGATATCCACGAGACGCCACGGAATACCGGTGTGGTGGATGAGGACGATCCAGTTGGCCTTCATGCCCGCCCAGTAGTGGCCGCGCATGAAGGACAGGTGGACGGGTAGTGGTAGCATGTCGAGGGGCACCACGGCAACCTCCGTAGGATCGTCAAGTCGGTGTCTGGGCCACCTGCGAGGATCGGGCATCAACAAGCAGGGTGTCTTGAAAAGAGCCGGCCGGCTGCAGACGAGTAGGCGGTATAAAGACATCGAGCATGCGGCCGTGACGGTCTTTGAGTAGGTCCATACGACTGTGATCTGCTCCAAGAGAACATCGAGGAGGAATTCCAATCGCGGCTCTGCGTGTCGGTCAGTTACGCCATTGGGGTTTTCGGTGCCTGCGAGCCAGCGGGGAAGTGGATTCGGCGGGCGGCGAAGAAGTTTCTCCTCGTGTGGCCGAAGCAAAGAAGCGGGGGATATGGTACACGCGAGCTACCAAGGAAGATGGCGCGGGCGAAAGCAAAGGAGCGGGGTAAATGGTGTGCGCCGACGATGGGGAAGAGAGGAGGAAGAAGAAGAGAGGAGGAAGAAGAGTGGAAGACGGGAAGAAAGTGCATTAAATCTCAATTCTACTAGTACTACTACCAGGATATAGGCACCGCCCTTGAGTGTAAATAGTTACACCGATGACATGTGGGTCTACCACAAGAGGGCCCATATGTCGCTTAATGGAGGATGAGGTGCGTGGGCGTATTCTTGAAAGCGTGCTATCTTGGCAAACATGATGGCGATCTTGGGTAAGGCTGATTTAGTAACACCAACACGCTGGTTCAGCTTATTAATTACGTGTCCCATCTGCTGCAGCGTGTATTATCACTTCACTGCGAAGACTAGTTGAATAGTTATCTCTGACCGAGATGGGGAATAATGGATCGCGAGGACTTCCTTTCCACAGTATCCCTATTCCTCTACGCTCACTTCACTCATTTTGCTCCGTACCTAGTCACTTGTTGAAATCTGTAGAAAGACAAATACTCCATATTTGGGAACAGAGGGAGGCTTTTACTCCATACTATTTGGGAACAGAGGGAGTATCACCATATGGAGGGAAAAGAGGAAGCTGGAAATATGAACATGTCAATGGGAGGGAGTAAGCCCCATGCATGCATGCATGCATGCAACATGCAACACTCACACGTACTCCACATGGACGCACGCAACACTCACGCACCCATGCGGCACACAGCACACGACGCAACACACACGCTCATGCTCAAGTGCTCAACCTACTCCCTACATCTGTGAAAGACTGTAGATTTACACATTGACCAGGGTATAATTAACGCCCAAAAGTAGCAGACTTATGTGTGCATGCGAACATTGAGATAAGAAGATAAAATGAAGGCCGTTGCATGCTGTAATTAAGGATAGACATGTATCCTATACCTACATCACAAGTTGGTGCATTAGTCAATCAATATTGATTTAGATTAAAGGCTAAATGCATTGGAAGTGTAGATGTACATCATATACTACTACACTCTTTGTTTTATAGCTGATGTACACTCTTTGTTGGAAGACCGAGGGAGGACACGTGCATGCACTCACATACACAACCAGGGCATTTTGGGCGCAAGGGTTGGACTCGTGTCGCGCTTTGCATAAAGTTTTGTTTAACTGATTTCTTTGCTCGCCAACCGATGTGTGGGACCCAGAAACCAGGTGAAAATTTAACCAATCAACAAAGTGCCACGTCGACTATGTGGCCGGTCAGTAGGGTGCAATACGGTGCTCTACGAAGAGCTAGTGATCGTATAATCGACGCAAAACTATATATAGTGACCGTAAAGAGCGTATTGTTACATACGTCGACCGCCAGTGTATTTTTCTCATTCCAAATTAAGCCATATTAATCGGGAAGGACGCAATATGGACTACTACTAGTACTAGTACTGCTGTGATGTGTCCCGTCAACTCGCCGAACAAGGAGAAGCTTGCTTACTACGCCTCTCCCTCGCCCACGCACGCGGTGGTTCACAGGACGAGGAGAGGGTTTTGACTACAGCGCCCTCTCCCTCTCCCTCTCCCTCGCCCTCGCCCTCGCCCTCGCCCTCGCGGTGGACGTGCAGCAGTTCAATCGGTGTCAGATTGCCAGAAGCATATTGTACTGTAGTATCATCATTGTTGGACCTTCCGAAGAGGCGAAGAGCTAGGTGCAAGGTTCACACGAGTAGGAACTGTTGAACCTCCCGAAGAGGCAAAGAGCCAAGCGCAAGGTTTTATAGGAGTTGTCGTCCTAGTAGGAGTGTACTACAACTATAGCAAACGATGCTACTGTATGATGCCGCCACGTCACGTATATCCAAAGCTGTGCCACCTTTTTTTTCTCAAAGAGCGTGTTGGAGCCCGTGCAACAACCACACAAGTTGCACGTACACATAACACATTTACTAGTAATAAATTCTAAAGGACAAATGCAAGTATGCCACACAAGTTCATCTCCAATTCATGTGATAAATTTGTGCACGACTAGTCTACATATATTCACTGGCGCTACCGTTCACAATTACCGTACTCCACTTACACGTTATAGATGGGCTACATGTCCTCCTCCAGGTTCGATCCAGTGTGTTCTTCATGGATGGCATGATCCATGGCGGTGGGCAACGGGAATCATTGTCACAACTTTCTAGTCCGGTTCCACACGATGGAGACTCATCCAAGCTGAAGCGGCATAAATCAGGGATATCGTGTCCCAGCATGTCGTTCATCCGGCGGTGCGCACTGAAGACACAACCATGCTTCATGAACGGCAGGCCTTCCGTGTCGTGCATGGAAGGTGGCATCCGCTTCACAATGGGGTAGCTGTCCCCGATGAAAAGCGAGTACTCTCCAAGAGTGTTCCTCGGCACCCACGTAGAATCACAGGGGTCGAACTCGGCGCCGTTCATCTGGTACACGCGGCATCCCAGATCTGGACACATGGTGGCGATACATAGTCAAGGTCCATGCATAATAATGTTGTGCTCAAATATGGCGGTCAGTATCTGTGCGACAAATAGTACTACTCTGGTATAGAGGAAGTAAAATAACCTGCTTATTATATATAGCCACTCTTGGCTACATGGATGAGATAGTAAGACATGGAAAAACAAAAATGGTGGCAGCTAGTGGGTTCAAGTCTTCAAGGGCCTAGCTAGATATACGCATCCTCCAAGGTAAAAAGTACTCCTACTGGTACTACTATGTATACTACTAGTACAACAGTGAAAGAGAAGGCGAGAGGGTTAAAAAATGGAATACCTGGGTAGATGGTGATGGTCCGATCATGGTAGATTGTGTGACAATGTTGCACATCAGTGGTACCATGGGTAACGCATCGCTAAGATAGTTGATCCCAATATGCCAAAGTCAGCTACAAGGTTCGAGTTAGACCGAATCGCAGATGCAAATGCACATCCAGGATCGGGCGATCTTATTTTGGTCGGGGATGACCGGTCCCCGCAAAATAATGGAGTACCGTTAGGGATGCAAATGATGGTTTGTGCATTCCGTTTGTAATATCCCGCATCCGTAGGATGGCAACCAGATGAAACAAGTCCTCGGCTTGTCACCGCGAAGATGCGGCCTAGATGGCGCGCCTGGCGTCTTGAACGATGTAGGGGTACAAATCTGCCGCCGCCAACATGCGCCAGCCTCTACCATTACTGCCTCTTGCATTGATGGCAATCCTTGTCGAACACCGCGATGAGATAGTAATCGTCGTAGCCGCATCGCTTTGTCGGCGGGTCCACAATTGCTATCTTCTTCAATCTCATGTAGGCATCATCATACGTATTCAAGCCCAGCCAGTCCGGAAGGCCGATCCCAATGGTGGAGAAGGGGTCTACCGGAACGGCCGCACTGTTTTGGATGTTGTGCAAAATGATGGTGGTATCCGGCCGGAGGTATGCAAGCCAATCTTCGTTGGCACCGACCCATACCTATATATAAGACGGTGGGTAGCGGAGAAATTACGGGATGGAAATGGAATAACTAAGTACTACATGATCAAACTCCATGACTGACCTGCTCATCAGACAAAATCTGACTACCTCTGAACATCGGAAACTCTAGCGGAGTCAACGTGCAACCATGGCCAGGGAGCGGTGGACTGTTCGAAGGATTGTCCCATAGAAGAACCTTCTCCTCGAGGACGCATGGAAGACCAACAAGCATGGCCTTTTCCCAAGCCTGTTTAAGCAGTGTCTTGAAAAAGTTGGTGCAGGAAGCACCGAGTCTTGCGGCGGTGAGGACATCGAAGCGGCGTGTGATTTCTCCCAGAGGATCGTCGTCAAGGTCTCCTAGCCCCGACGAGGAGGAGAACCGCCTGGCGAATCCATGGGAGCAGCGACGAACTGCCTTCTCTTCGGGGGGATGGGAACTGCGAGGAGGAGATAAGAGCGTAGTAACCGCAGGGCCTCGTCCCTTCCAACTGTAGATCGTTCCTCAGCGAAGGGGTGAGGCTATTATTTACTACTAAGTACTAGCTTTATGGAACGTTATGGGATTGCATTATACTGTAAATAATAGCACTAGTAAGAAATTTTTGGCACTAGGTAGTAGTTTTTGGCGTGGATTAAGAAATTTTGGGTATGTTGTTGCCATTTTTTGTACACGCCAACTAGTGTCAAAAAATGTCTTACATTATGTGACGGAGGAGTACGTACTCGTACTGTAGCACTACTAGTACTACTTTTCTCAACTAGTAGTGCGTTGTATTGTACTTCTAGTCTAGTCTTGTATAGTGCACCAGTTTTGAACTCTTGAATCTGAGGGCCAAGGAGCTACAGTTGGAAGTGGAGGGTACTACTGTTCTCTAGAACCATCGATGTACTATCAATGCAGGGGAAGTACACCTGCGTAGTGGCCTAGTGGGTACTCTCGGTGCTCTATTCAGCCGCTCCTCTCATGTAGCTTGCCTACTCAGCCGCTCCTCTCACGCACACACTAGGAGCCTGTTTATCAGCGACGGTTACTGCGGGGGCAGAACATTTGAGTTATTTGATACAGCGAGACTAGGCTTTTCGCTTACATTTGTGGAGGTGTAATGGATCTCGTCGAACTTTGTTAGTAGTTCCTTCTTTATGAATGAGATGAAGCAAAGCTTTTGCCTCCGTTTTAAAAAAGACGTCAAGAGGAATTTCTTTTATAGTAGAGCCGATAATGGAGTGAAGTCCATGCGTGCAACGCCACAAGCTACAGAGTAGTAGTAGAGCAGTTTACATATAGAGCCATATTGCACAGTTCCCAATGCCCCGCCAGGCTTTTCCGGCTCCTCGGGCTTAATTGGGAGGCGCTAGTTTAAATATGCTACTAGCTGATGAGGAAGCTGCAAGCGAGGTGCGGCTAGGGCGAGCACGCGAGCCACGGGATGCTGGGAAGGAAAACCCGTTCACGTGGCTAGGCTGTCCAGTGCACCCAGATTGTGGGCCCCACGTCCGTTTGACTTCAAAACTCAAACTACCCGTGTAAAATATTGCCTACTTGGCGAAGTGTAGTAGTACTATTTAAAAAAAGGCCGCCATGCGTTCGGCCGGATCGAACCCACAAAGCGAGGTATACACTCCCGCGACCACTAGTAGTACTCGTTGGAGCACAACGCAACCTAGAATTGCCTTACATTTGCTAGTAAATGCGTACATTAAATGCATTACATTGTTCCTTACAAGAAACCCCTAATAATGCAAGAAACCACTAAAATGCCAAGAAACTTCTACCACTTGCATACGTGGCAGACTTAAGATAAGACTACCTTATCAACCATTGTACATGCTCTTACCAACAAAAATCCTCGAGTGACCTCCTACCTCGGACCCGTCCACCTAGTCATCCTCGGCCATGGGACGCAGCTACCGCCGCCGGCGGCGAAGTCAAAACCGCCAGTGATGCGGAGCCCATGTTGCGGCAGCCGGATGCCAGCTCCGTCCGGCGCTTCATGACGCTAGCTAGCCAAGATAGCTCCGTCCATTTGCTTGTCCGCAAGGTTTGCTAGCTAGATTGGCACGGCGCAACAGCTTGCTCGGCGCGCGCTAAGGCCATACATCTGGCTCGGCGAAGGCCAGCGCGGCTTGCTCGCTTCGTGGGTCACGCCGGCCAGCCTGCCAACTTTGGCGGAGGCGGTAGCGGCGTCCGTCCCCATCAGTGGAGTGGGCGGCCAACTCGCTCATCACCGGGGCCACAAGCGAACACGCATCGATCTTGTTTGAAGTAATGTTCAGGAAAAATAATGATTTGAGAGGGAATAACAGGATAGAAGGTCAGATGTGGGTCCCTCGTGTCAACGGTCAAACAAAATGTGTTGGTTTAAGCTGCCTCGTCAGCACGGACGTGTGGGCCAACCCAGTCATAAATGGGTTTAAACGAACCTAATCGGTCGGAGTACTAGGGAGTAGTTTTTGGCGTGGATTAAGAAATTTTGGGTATGTTTTTGCTATTTTTTGTACAAAAGATTCTTCCTAGGGCTGGTTGCAAGTGGTAGTTTTTTTGTTAAATACTCTACATATCGTAAGTAGGAGTGAAAGTTAAGCTTTGGAAGCCAATACGCAAGGCTAGTTACATAGTGCATATGTGTACATGATTGAAAGTAAATATCAACCATGAGTGACTAATATCTTGATGGAAAACTCGAAACTATGGAATACTAGGAAAAAAATGCATGGTTGGAAATAGTAGCAATGTTCATGTCCATTGCAACGAATCATAATTAGAATAATACTTGTTCACAAATTGGTACAAAACACCCTAATTTTGATATACATATGTCACTAGAGATATATTATATTTCAATTAGAATATATTCCTTGGGCTGTTTTGGTGAGGCCAGGGAGGGATGTGCTTGGTTTTAAGATACTAATTATGGGGTTTTTTGCAAATTGGTAGACAAGTGGGATGTTGGTGAGAAAAGGCAACAACTTAACTCACAATCATTAGATGTAGATCTAATGGTCAGAAACGACGGATGGCAGACACACCAGCATCACCAACTTAGTCTTGTGCAGGAGTACTAGCAAGGTCCATGCATTACACGGAACATCAAGATGCATTTTTTTATAAAACACTTGTTGTGATTGACCCTTGTGGGAGTAATCCCATGTGTAAAAACTAATGATATCTCTAGAAATATGAGATAAGGTGAAGAGGAGTGGGGTGTGGTGGTGGTTGGTGGTCGGACTGAGCGGAGGCATGGGGATTGACAACGCGGCAGCCACTGTGCCGGTTTGATCCAGAGGCTTCCTTTCTTAATTGCTCAACAATGAGGTTTATTGGAGATAAGGATGAACGAGGGAAGGCCTTGTCTGCAAATGTGGAGAGGGGTGCGGGAATCTTTTAGTTTAATTTCCATCCGTCAGATATAGACCGAACGGTCTATATTGCAAGATGGCACACGTACCATCATCACCAACTCGGTTTTTTATAAGAGAAGAAATATAAGTATGGAGATACAAACGTATTATCGATACTTGCTTCCGTAAACTAGCATCTACATTCTATTCAACGCCTCGGCATGTGGGGCCTTAGCACAATGACTTCTCGACTGTGTAAAACAAAGATTTTCCCATCGCCGACAAGGAGGGGGTGATGGCGGCGCGCTTTTTGGCTTGCTCTAGTCCTAGTAGTCATACTAGGTGGTCTAAGCACGTGTAGATTTTTTTTCACTTCTCGTGTTCACCGTACTGCCACGACTGTTGATGAATAGACGGTAAGTTATTCACGGGGAAACTCTTGTTGAGCGTGTTTGCGAGAGAGAGAAAGAGAGAGAGAGAGAGAGAGAGAGAGAGAGAGAGAGAGAGTGTGTGTGTGCGTGTGTGATATGTTAGAGACTGAGGCGATGATAACAACTTCTTTGTGTCTATGTGTGTGGAGGATAGAGAGAGACATGTACATGGGGCTTTGTGTTGTGTAACGTGGAGACACATATACATAATTACAGAGTGAGTGTGTGAGATACACATGCGGACATGGGGAGAGATGAGGATCCAGATAAATGGGTGTTTGTGCGTGTCTGTGTGTTTGTGCACGCATTTGTGTGTGACAGGGAGAGAGTGTATGTGGAGTAGAGAGACCACTGATGATGTAAACCTAGTATAAGGGAAGGGGGAATGGTGTGACATGTGTAGTAGCGAGATAGCATGGGTGCGGGCGGGGGGGAGCAGACTGTTTGGAAGAGACATCAAGTGTGTGTGTGGGAGAGGGGTGTGAGAGCGAGAGAAAGAGAGAGCTAGCGACGGAGAGAGAGAGAGAGAGAGGAAGAGAGGGGGAGAGAGGGGTCGTTTGTGTCCATAAATGGCGTATAGATAGGGAGACAATGTTGATGTTGTACGAAATTGGCCTATGAACGCAGACGCAAGGGAAGCGAGTCATCGTGTGTGTGATAGGGACTTAATGAGAGATCTAGAATAGATGGTGTAGAGAACAATGTGTGAAATCGAGAACGATTATACATTAGGAAGCTATGCAAAGAGTCACGACATATATGTATACAGAGAAGGAGCTGGGGCGGGTCCGCATGTGGGAGAGATAGAAAGAGAAGAGTGGTGCACAAGGAGACAAAGTGTGCTTGTTTGCAGTGGGGGTGGTGTGTGAGGTGAGTGCGCGAGAACCACATAACTAGGGAGATAGACGTTTGGGGGCGACGTTTTGTGTGTATGGGAAATATACACTCTACATAGTGCGTGTTCTTGGGTAAGAGAGATAGCGGGAGACCTAGAGAGTGTGGGAAGAGATGTGTGCATGCCCGAGAGACAAAGTGATAGAGACCTATGTTGGGGTCCGGGCTTTACAAGAGGAGGGTGTTGATGTGCTCGTGTGTTGGTGTTTGGGGGAGAGAACGACTTCTCTATGTGTGTGTGTGTGTGTGTGTGGTGGTGGTGGGGGGCGGGGGGGGCGTTGACTTTAGATAAACAGTGAGGTGTCTATATTTGAGGGACTTTAGCGTAATTGAGTATTGTGCACTCATGGTTGATCAATTTGTTTCACAGTTTGTACTATGAGATAACGATACTTTTGAACATGCGTGATATACCTTGATGTACCAGAATTACAAACCTAAGATTGGAATTTTGGAATTCGACTCCATCATTAGCTTTTATAATTCTTTTAAACGGAGGTACATTTTTTAAGCCGGGATTTCGTGATTTCAAATTCATATATCAAACCTAGAGATATACACATACAGGCATGTTCAAACTTTATAATCATTCACTTTATTCATACACATACACATTTTTGCTTTTGTCATCATATTTAGGATAAACACATTTGCAATTTCATTTGAATTGGACCGCATGATGGTATTTGCTTGTAGTAGCTCAATGATCCATATTTGAATTGAATGGACAATCTAAGTTTCGAGTTGGAGACATTGATTTTCAAAACTTGCACATTTTTTTGCGTGCAAAACGAACAAACTGTCGGCCATGATATCATAGTCGGCCGTACGAGAGCAGAATACTTACAATTTTAGGCGCCAAAATCTTTCAAACTTCCCGCTCACATCGAAATATCACGCGCCCGAAAGTTTAGCCCTACGATATTCCTGTTTTACCCCTGCCACATGAACGGAAAATGGCTGCTTTGGTAACTCCATTGTTTTCCCCTCTTTGCCCCAACATTCTTCCCCGAGCCCCTCCTTCCCTCCCCGACTTCTAACCACGGCAAGTCATTGAATCTAGTCCTCCGCTGCAGCGGTGGACCTCACACCCCGCCGGATCTACCTTTCGCACCTTGGAACCCCCAACTACCAACTCGCCACTTCACCGGAGCCGCTTCAGCGACTGGCTTGTCCACCGCTCTAGATCTCCTTGACCGCCATCATGGTCCACCGCACCGCATCTGCTTAACCGACGCCCTCGTCCACCAAAGCGTAGGCCCTTCACTGACTCCCTTGTCCGCCCCTTCGCTGGCCCTTCATACAAGCCCTCGTCCATGGCAACAGATCCGCCTCACCGAAAGCACTGTACAACGTGCCCGCCGAAGCCTTCGTCCACTGCACCGGACCCGCTCCACGGACGCCATATTCAACTCCACCGGCCCTGCTGAAAGGATCGATATAGTTGACTAGAGGGGGGGGGGGGTGAATAGGCAACTAACAATTTTCAGCTTTTCTTTAACAAATTAAACTTTGCATCAAAGTAAGTTGTCTAGATATGCAACTAGGTGGACAACCTATATGATGCAACAATCACAACCACACAAGCAAGCAATGAATGAAACACAAATAAGCTTGCACAAGTAAAGGGATGAGATAACCAAGAGTGGAGCCGGTGGAGACGAGGATGTGTTACCGAAGTTCCTTCCTTTTGAGGGGAAGTACGTCTCCGTTAGAGCGGTGTGGAGGCACAATGCTCACCAAGAAGCCACTAGGGCCACCGTATTCTCCTCACGCCCTCACACAATGCGAGATGCCGTGATTCCACTATTGGTACCATTGAAGGCGGCGACCGAACCTTCACAAACAAGGTTGGGGCAATCTCCACAACTTAATTGGAGGCTCCCAACGACACCACGAAGCTTCACCACAATGGACTATGGCTCCGCGGTGACCTCAACCGTCTAGGGTGCTCAAACACCCAAGAGTAACAAGATCCGCAAGGGATTAGTGGGGGGAATCAAATTTCTCTTGGTGGAAGTGTAGATTAGGGCCTTCTCAACCAATCCCAAGCAAATCAACAAGTTTGATTGGCTAGGGACAGAGATCGGGCGAAAATGGAGCTTGGAGCAACAATGGAGTTTAAGGTTGGAAGAGGTGGGTCTTCTTGGAGAAGAAGACCCCCTATTATAGTGGGGGACAATTCCAACCGTTACCCACCACTCAGCCCGCGACCCACGGAACTACCGCACCTCAGGCGCGGTACTACCGCGGCGAGCCGCGGTACTACTATGGGCACGGCAGAGACCAGACCTGACAAAAAGGAGCACTAACAGTGCGCGTTAGATCCGCGGGAGCGGTACTACCGCGATCCCATACGGTACTACCGCAAGACAGCCGCAGGCCAGGCCCGGTAGGCATAGATGTAAAAAATTACATCCGTGACTACCTCCGCTTGTGAAATTGTCGTGCAAAAATCCGACACGGAACTACCTTGACCATGGGAGCGGTACTACCGTGAAAGGTGCGGATGTAAAAAATTACATCCGCCCTTACCTCCGCACTTGCTACTGAACCTGGCCTGGCGTCACGGTACTACCGCGCCGCAGCACGGTACTACCACGGGGAGCGCGGATGTAAAAAATTACATCCGCGCTTACCACCGCTTGAGCAGCGGCGCCAGACCAGAGCTCACGATACTACCGCTCCGAGGAGCGGTACTACCGTGGGAGCCTACGGTAATACCGTGCCGGAGCCCGGTACTACCACTAGCTCCTGCGGTAGTACCGCTCAGAGGAGCAGTACTACCGCAAGCCTGAGAAGAGCAAGGCGGAGGCCTTCAAATCGCAGAGACAAGGTGAGACGGAGGAACACTCCAAGGAGCTCGAGGAAAGGCGGTGCAAAAGGGAATGTGTACGTGAGATTCCACCCAAACCTTTCCAAAGCGGACCCCCTCTTAATAGTACGGCTCTCCTACGACTCAACTCCACCCAACCGAACCGTAGAGAAACGTCGTCTTCAATAATCTTCGAGGGGCATCAAATCGTCTTGTGTTTAGTCGTGATCATGGTTTTCACTTTCAGTGAGATTTCAATGAAATTCACTGAATTTCATTCATTTCAGTAGACACTGAAATATTACGTTTCGGCCAAAATATTTCAGCAATTTCAGTAGTACACAGGAAATCAAATATTTTTAAAATATTTTCCAAAATTTTCAAATATTTAATTAAATTCAAGTGAATATTTCAGCCCTTTGGCCGAAATGCAAACTGAAATCACTGAATTTCACTGAATTTCAGTGATTTCGGCTGGTGCTGAAATTTTTTCTAAATTGAAATTAAAAACCATGGTCGTGATGAATCTGAAAAGCTCAATACACACGATTAGTCCACAAAGGCATTGTCATCAATCACCAAAACTACTTAGGGACAAAAATGCCCTTACAATCTCCCCCTTTTTGGTGGATTGATGACAATACGGGATTTGCACAAAGGAGATGAATATAGCACAAGCAAACCCCCCATCTCTAAAATATAGATGATCTCCCCCTAGATTCGTGATAGAGAGTAAAGTGCTTTGGACTGCATGGCATGAATACTAGGATCACCACTCCCCCTATATTTTAGAAACGAAGCATATCTTGCAAAGATAAGGCTGACACTAAACAAGATAGAAGATATGAACATAACATGAATAGCATGATATAGCACAAGCTCAATAGGAAATAAGATACGATAGAGTGCATATGTCTTACACCATATGATAAACTGAGTCTCACGAGCACAACTAAACCAAAGCAAGCAAGTTCAACGACGGAAAGCAAAGAAAACGACGAAACACACGACACGCGCGCAAATCCTACACTCTCTCCCGCTTTGGCATCGAGACACCAAAAAGGCAGAGAGGTCACCTACAACAAATGTGGTAGCTCCGGCGGAAAATGACTTGTCGTCGCCAGACTCCGCAGCAGGAACAGACTCCTCCTCTGAATCGGTCCACTTGTAGCCCCGCTTCTCCATCCAGGCAGTCTCTGGGGTGATGTGCTTCTCAAAGCCGCTGGCCACATCCTCCCCGCAAGCCCTCAAGATCCTGATGTCGCGACGGCGGCTCTCCTTCTGAGCAACATGAGCCTTGTACTGACTCTGGACCTGCATGCAGAAAAGCCTCTTCATCTTGATCTGCAGCTTCTTTGCCCAAGATGGCTTGGCAGAGGGAGTAGTGAATGCAGAACGGTCAGCAACACCTGGTTGCAGCATGGATAAGATCCGACACAAACATAGGTGGATCAGGCACAGCTTCCTCATCTTTGCTTTATAGTTTGATATAATATAGAATTGGATTTTGCTTTCCTTTAAGGAGCTCTAGCTATCTTGCTGATCCAGCAGTTCATACTATCAATGAAAGCTCTTTCACCCCCCCCCCCCAAGTTCCTCCTCATCCACAGCCCTCCTTGCAGCCTCAGCAGAAGTGGTAGTGTTAGCCCATTGTGGCTTGATGCGGAGCCTGATAGGCTCATGATGAATCCACCCTGGAGCTTCAAACTCACCATTGGGAAACAGCCTCTCCCATGTCGTGGAGATCAAGGGGAACAGGTAAGGCCCATAGATGGGGACCTTACGATTGAACACGGCGAACTGAAGCTCACACCACATGATATGTGAGACATCAAGTGGTTGAGTCTGAGCTTGACGGGCCTCCTCGCAGATAAGCATCATGTCAATGAGGTAAGCATGTACCTGGCCCATGTCCCCAATGCGTGGGAAGAGGGTGTTCCGAAGGAGCCGATGCATGATGTCAAGGAAGGGATTAAGCACCCACGCAATCTTCTTGTTGGGAAGAATCTTCGGAACAAGGAATGGCATGAGCTTGTTCTTGTTGGCAGACTCAGAGTTGGCATGAGGGCGAACTCCAACTAGCGTGTTGAGCCCTTCATCTGGAACGTTAAGCAACTCCATGAACTCCTTCCAAGTAGCGAGGCGATTCGGCGACCATTAGTCATCCAAGTCATGGTCCTCGCATCATCAACGCCGAAATGGACTGAAGCAAAGAACTGTGCGATGATCTCTGGATCAAAATCCTTGTGGAAGGTGAGCAAGTGCTCAATGGAGAACTGCTCGACTAGATCCAAGGCCTTTCCAAAGTACTCACGGTGCTTGTCCTGCCTCATATGATGCATGTCAATGTAGTGAACTTCAATATAGTGATTCTGCTTGGCCTTGATCACATCCATGTATATCAGATTCTGCTGCTTGTTCCAGAAGTGTTCATTGCCTCACGTGCTAGCTCGGGGATTCACATAGGGATTGAGCTTCCTTCGAATGACAAACTCGGCCTGGGGCATCTCATCCATGCCCATGACGGGCTCCTTCTGTTTGCTGGCGGTGTGCTTGGTCCTGCATTGGGGAGCAGCAGAGGACCCCTCTGGAAAATCATCTGGGTTGCGCAGACGCTTTGACCCTGTGTCACGGCTGGGATTCGAGCGACGAGTGAAACCGGAGCCACCAGCTAGAACGAAATACACGCACGGGAACAAAACGGATCAAAACCAAACCGAGAGAAAGACAAAACATGCAATTTGGACGAAACAAAGGAGCGCAGGATGAATCTACGGTAGTACCGGGCAGGGTTTCGGAAGTAATAAATTACATCCGCTCCAAAGAGCAGTAGTACCGCGTCGGGAGCATGGTAGTACTGCAGCTTGGGGCGGAAGTAATTTTACTTCGGACGCCAAGCGGTAGTACCGCACCAAGGTTCGAAAGTACCGCAGTGCGCCAGCTCCAGGTGAGGCTGCGGTAGTACCGCTCCAGGAGGAGCGGTAGTACCGCACGGTTTGAAAACCGCCACAGAGGACGCGGATCTGGATCTAGAACCTCCGCACGACAACTTCGGTACTACCGTTGATCAAACAGAACTAATTTGACTATCCAAAGAGCATGGGACTACACTACCTCTCTATAATGAATCCCACTTGCATAGATTTAGCCAAAAATCTCAAGAACACCACATGCATCTCCCCAAAACCTAAAAGCACAAGGAAGGACAAAAAGAAGAGGAACTTGGGGAAAAACCTGGGTCCATGGCAAGAGGCCGAGGTGGGTAACGATCCCACCGGTCGGAATCCGAGGAGAGCGTCCGGAGAAGGAGATCCGAC
The DNA here is from genome assembly GCA_021605145.1 of Aegilops bicornis. Taxonomy (NCBI): domain Eukaryota; kingdom Viridiplantae; phylum Streptophyta; class Magnoliopsida; order Poales; family Poaceae; genus Aegilops; species Aegilops bicornis. The sequence goes on along the minus strand of CM038672.1, from coordinate 435,245,865 downwards.
GAAGGCCTCCGGCGCCGTTCTTGGTCAGGAGAGAGAGAGACGGGGTGGGGAATAGAGATGAATGGGTATGGGGGAGTTAGAACTCCCCCTGTCCCACTCTTAACCCCCACCCGCTCGCAGGGGCGCGGAAGTACCATGGTCATCATGTAGTTCCGCCAAGTACCGCCTGTTGGCGGTAGTACCGCTTCGTTCAAATGACAGTAAAAAATTTCTGCCATGGAAGTAGCGGTAGTACTAGCCTACGGAGGGTCACGCACTTGGCAGAGACCCACCAACTCCTGCGGTAGTACCGTGGCGCACCACGGTAGTACCGTAAACCAAGAAAGTGCTAGAACTCAAGAGAGAAAGGAGAAAAACACGATGCAACGAAAAGGCGAACACAAACACCGACTCAAACACGCCAAGGAGAAGAGAAAACTACACGACACCGAAGACCAACTACGAGACACACCTTCTGCGAGGGAGGGTGGTGGTCGGAGCCACCTATGTTTGAGTCACTTGGTATGGCACCGCGAAGAATTATCCTTGAGTCCATGACGAACACTCGTCTTTGAAGCACATGTACCATCAAGAATGGCTAATGTGAAAGAGTTGATCGATTTATGCATAATGGGGGGAGGGAGAGTTCATTGAGAGAACAACACTCCCCCTATGTCCATGCCTACACCTAAACAAGATAACAAGTTGAGTATGGTGGGGTGTCCAAGGGTTCAAGCAACATGGCTCGAATCAATGATATTTAGCTCATGCCTTAACTCGCGAAATCTTGCTTCATCCAAAGGCTTCGTGAAGATATCTGCAAGGTTATCATGAGTGTTGACGTATTTGAGCTCGATCTCCCCTCGCCTAATGTGATCCCGGATGAAGTGATACCGAATCTCAATATGCTTCGTCTTGAAGTGTTGCACCGAGTTGAGAGAAATCTTTGATGGCACTTTTATTGTCACACCAAAGAGGCACTTTGTCACAAATGACACCGTAATCCTTCAAAGTTTGCCTCATCCATAAGAGTTGTGCACAACAACTACCGGCCGCTACATACTCCGCTTCCGTGGATGAGAGAGACACACAACTTTGCTTTTTGGAAGACCAATTTACCAAAGAGCAACCAAGGAATTGGCACCTCCGTAAGTGGACTTCCTATCCACTTTGTCTCCCGCCTAATCGGAATCGAATATCCTTCAAGCTTGATGTTTGCTCCTCTCGGGTACCATAGGCCAAAGTTTGGGGTATGAGCCAAATATCGAAAGATTCGCTTGACCGCCACATAGTGGCTTTCCTTAGGTGCGGCTTGAAACCGTGCACAAATTCCCACACTGTCACGACCGGTTTTTGAATAAAAATATTTATTGAACAACCGACCTATGAAGTCCAATATGAGGAAAATCCTCCATACTGGTAGACAAAACTTTGATACAATAAGCGGTAGCATTACAATATTATGTGGTCGGATGAAGATGCCCAACCAATTATTACAAACACGCCGATAATTATACCGGTTGGCGGATATGACACAATGGTGTGGGTTGGAAATACTCTTGACTCGAGATATGAGTGGTTGGTGGAATAACACGATGGGGTGGTTAATAAGACTCTTGACCTTTGGCGGCTCATCGAGCGTCGAGGTGAGGCTCGATGAATTTATTTGGGTAGCGGAAGCGGATATATCACAATGACTAATCCAGGGTCGACGAGACCGACCGATTCCTCTAGGCGTCGGACTCGCTATCGAACTCTTCATCCATGAGATCGCCTTCGTTAGCATCTGGCCAAATCAACAAGCCAGGTGAGTACTTTGAAAGTACTCGCAAGACAGTTCGGACAAAAGATATAACAAATGTATGCATGAATGCAACGTGATTAATTTTAACAATGCGCAATTAAATCAGTATAGCGAAGTAAGTAAAAAGGGAATCGGCGGTAGTCCGCTCGAAGACCCAAAGAAGATAAACTCAAAACCAATCGGGTGTCTGAAGCGACTCCTCGAAGGGGTGAACAAATAAGTAAAACATGCCACAGTTGGGCGTCTAAGAGACACCTCATAAAGGGGTTATATTGAAAGAAAATACATGCGTGCCGCAGTCGGATGTCGGAGCAACATCACAGAAAGAGCTTATAATGAAAGTAAATAATAACAATGCCGCAGTCGGACGTCTGAGCGACATCGCAGAAAGGGCTTATAACAAAAGTAAATAATAACAATGCCGCAGTCGGATGTCTGAGCGACATCGCAGAAAGGGCTTATAACAAAAGTAAATAATAACAATGCCGCAGTCGGACGTCTGAGCGACATCGCAGAAAGGGCTTATAACAAAAGTAAATAATAACAATGCCGCAGTCGGACGTCTGAGCAACATCGCAGAAAGGGCTCATAACAAAAGTAAATAATAACAATGCCGCAGTCGGACGTCTGAGCGACATCGCAGAAAGGGCCTATAATACATTTTTCATAACTCACAAGATATGGTGCTCACGGAAAATATTCATCACAAGACAATAAGCGGGTTAGTCCATTCACATGAAATAAACATTTAACCCTCAAATGGTTATCAGGAGTTCTGTCACCGAGACTGACATTTGACAAGATAAGGTGAACACGGTACTCGGACATGAATAAGATGAATTCAAGAATTTTGACTCTGCAGAGTTTGTTCCAAAATTGTCCACAGCCAACGGATTTCCATAGTCACAAAGGACTAGTTCCGTTTACGGTATTTCGGAGGAAACATAGCTAACTAGTACACACCCATCATACCTCACATTGCCAGGAATCACCCTAGACAGCGTTTAAGAAAAACTTTGAGACGGGGAGATCACAATCTCGAATAGCATGGGATCAAATTTATTTACGCGCGCTCTAAGGGGTGCCCCCCTCTCGGTCCCAACCGGAAACACCCATGCCCCGACCGGATGAAAGGCTTTAATCCAGGGCCATGGAACCTTCATCCCGACCTCTTGATTTGGTGTGTACCAGGAAGTGGTTTGCAACTTACTAAGTCAGATCCCTTGTGGGAAAGCAGTGGTAATCTGAAAGGGAGACGGACCGGAATCTGATCGATTTGTGTTGACATCGGGTCAACGGTGCAGCATAAGCCTGGCATGCTACAACACTGCCATCTTACCCATACTCATGCCAACTCATGGCCATGCAACATGTTTCCAACAACTCATGGGTTTTCCGAACTCACTTGCCTCAACTCTTACGAGATAAACTATCATCGAAATGCTCATGAACGTGCCATGATACAAAAATAATGCAAACATGCCCAAACACTCATCATATCAAAAGTTCAAACGTTGCTTGCCTGGTTCGGAGTAGTCGGGGTCTAGCTCGGCGAAGTTCGCGGTTCCGTCACCTCCTCCGGTATCTATGGTACACAAAACACACGCGCTAACGTGAATACCGTGGGGTACAGAAAGTTAATCCAAATATTTTTCAAATAAATATGGTAAAAAACTAGACAAAAATTTGAAAAGGACAGAAAAAGAATCACTCAAAAATTCCTTTCTGTTAAAGAGTTATAAGAGTTTTGGTCCAAGGACCCATCTGTAATGAAACAGAAAACCCTCAGGGGCTTAAACAGAAAAGCGCAGAAAAACGGTTCAGAGTGGAAAGCGTATTTGCCCAAGCACGCTTTCGTAAAAACGATTCAAAAAACAATAGAGAGGCTGACGGGCGGTCCCACCCGTCAGGTTTGAAATTTCAAACGAGAGAGACGGGCTCGTCGGCGCCGAGAGTCATGGTGGTCGCCGACGGCGATCCACGGCGAGGCAGGAGAGCGGAGGGGACCGCCGTGTTCTGGGCGTCATTCCGCGTCGGTTGGTGGTGGTGGTGGTCGCCGGCGAGCACCACGTTGACGGCGGCTCCTGCTCCGGCGGACGGCGGTTCGGGTGGTCGTGGGTCTCGTCGCAGAGTGCTACGGAGGAGGAATTGAGGAGGGGGTTAGACTTGTGGTAGCATGAGAGGGTAGCTGACGGGGTTTGGGCGCAGGAGACGACCTCACCGGAGTGAATCGAGGTGGAGGCCGAGGCGGAACGGGGCGGCCGGAGTCGAGGAAGAAGAGCCCCTCGAGGCCCTTCCAGGGGCTTTGCGAGGACTAGTGAGGTGGTGGAGGTGTGCGGGGGCGAGAGCGCGCTCGGGGGTGCTATATATAGCCGGCCCGAGGCGGTTGCCGAGAACGGGGTTCTCCGGTGAAGTTTACGCCGGCGCAGGGCATTGATCGGGGAGGTTCAGGGGTTTAGCACCGTCGTGGGGGTTCACTGGTTCCGTTTAGGTGCTAAATGAGTTGGGGTTTGGTTGCTTAGGGCGTGCTCGACGGAACGGGGCGGCGCAGGCCCGTCGGCGGCAGGGAGCACGCTCTGTGCTTGCCGTGCCACGGCGGCAGTGCCGCAGGCGTCTTGGCAAGGCAGGGACACGCGGAGAGCCAGTGGGCGATGGGCGGCGCCAGGTGGCGTGGCGAGCGGGCTCGGGCCCTCTCTGGCCGCCACGGGTGGCGCGGCCACCGCAGAAGCTTCCAACGCCGGCGATGCTCATCGCCACGGACGCCAGGAATCAGCCAAGCGTGCGCGGGTGCTGGCCAGGGGAAGAGGCCGTAGCATCGTGCGAGGCGCAATGTGGTCGCGTGACCAAATCTGACGAAGAGAAGCGACACTGAACTCTGAACTTCTCTGAATCTCTGAAAGTGCAATGAAACAGTGTAGGTCAGGTGTTCGACAGAATGTTTTTGGTATGTGGGAGGCTCTGCTTGAGCTGATTTTTGGTGGAGGGGCCTCTCATTGCATCTAGAGGCTGCCTGAATTTTTGTGGAATTTTTGGAGCAGAGAAGATATGAATTTCACCAAATTTGACAAATCTGGTCCAAACTTGCAGAGACTGAAATTTGAAATTTTTGAAAAGAAGAGGAGTGGATCTTGATTGTTCTAGGTTGTGGGTACCAAGGACTATCCAGGGGAGTTGGTTTGAGGTCAAAGCTCAAATGCATTTAGGTACTTGCTTTGCAAATCTCCTATGCTCAAAATAATGGAAAGAAAAGATTTGGGAGGAGAAATAAATGAAATAAAATTCAGAAAAGGGTTGAACTTGTTGAGACAGAATGTTTGGATTGCCCAAGCTGGAAGGAGAGATTTTTGGGAAGATTTTACCATGTGGTGCATGGTAAAATCATGAGTGGATTTCAATATTGGAGAAGATGCAAAACTCCTAGAGTTTCTTTTTGAAAGAAAATAAACTCCAAAGATTTTTCTTGAAATTTTGAGAAGAGGGAAATCAGAAGAAAAATTTAAAAACCAAACACCAGAGTTGAAGGAGATGCAAAAAATAAAATATTTGCTAAAGGGAAAAAGCTTTTGAGAGAGATTTTTGGAAGGGTTTAGAAGACCTTCTTCAAATCCAACAATTTTTTTTTGAAGAAAACCAAAAGAATATTTTTGGAGTGTCACAACACCTACCCCCTTAGGAAAAATCTCGTCCCCGAGATTCCAGCTGATCCTCAAATAATTGTGGGTGCTCTGTCCGAAGGAAATCCTCTCTTTCCCAAGTGGCTTCACTTTCGGTGTGGTTGCTCCACTGAACTTTGAAGAACTTGATGGTTTTCTGTCGGGTTCTCCTTTCAGACTCTTCCAAGATTTTTATCGGATGCTCCCGATATGTAAGGTCTGGCTGCACGTCAATGTTTTTATGGGGTACTTGTTTCTCTGGGTTGCTTACGCACTTCCTCAATTGGGAGACGTGGAATACGTCGTGAATGTCGGATAATTCTTCGGGTAAGTCTAGCTGGTAGGCCACCGTGCCTCTTCGTGCCACTATGCAGAATGGTCCGATGAATCTTGGTGCTAGCTTCCCTTTAATCTTGAATCGATGCAGGTACACAAATTCACCGGGTTCAAAATTGACTCCACGATGCTTCTGATCGTAATAACTCTTTTGTCGGCTTTGGGCTGTCTTGATTCGGTCCTTAATCACCTTGACCTTATCTTCAGCCTCTTTGAGCAGGTGCGGGCGAAGATATGGCTGTCTCCTGCTTCCGACCAATTTAGCGGGTACGACATCTTCGCCCATACAGAGCTTCAAATGGTGCCATTTGCAGCTGGACCGATAACTGTTGTTATATGCGAATTCTGCGTATGGTAAGCTCTCTTCCCAATCGGTCCCATAGGTGAGGACACATGCTCTCAAAGCATATCTTCTAGAATCTGGTTTACTCGCTCACCGCCCATCTCGTCTGGGATGGTATGCGGTACTGAATGCTAGCTGAGTTCCCAGAGCTTGTTGTAGGTGATCCCAAAATTGGGAGACGAATTGAGTGCCTCTGTCCGAGATTATTTTCTTTGGGACTCCATGTAAGCAGACGATACGGGAAAGGTAGAGCCTAGCAAGCTTCTGAGTGGTGTGGGTTGTCTTCACGGGGATGAAGTGTGCTACTTTAGTCGATCTATCGCTGATGACCCATATGGCATCATGTTCGTGTCGTGGACTGAGGTAGTCCAACAATAAAATCCATTCCAATCTCGTCCCCATTTCCACCGGGGTATCTTATTTGGTTGCAATAGCCCGCCGGTTTACGGTGCTCGGCCTTGATGCGTTGACAAGAGTCACAACATGCAATAAACGTGGCAATGTCGCTTTTTATACCATGCCACCAAAATGTTTCCTGAAGATCTTTGTACATTTTTGTTCCTCCAGGATGGATTGAATACGGAGCGGTGTGGCCTTCAGCCAGGATTTGCTGTTTAAGGTCATGGATATTCGGTACGCAAAGCCTATTCCCGTACCACAATATTCCTTGCTCATCGATAACGAATTCTGAGGCCTTGCCCAAATTCATCTTCCGTTTTATGCCTTCAATGCTGGGGTGTCCACGTTGAGCCTCTTTAACCTTCTCTATCAGGGTAGGCTGTAATTCTAAGTTCGACACACTGCCTTCGGTGACTACCATCAGATTGAGCTTTGCGAATTCCTACTGGAATTCAGGTCTCAAGTTTGGCATCTTTGTCGTTGTCCGGACTGGGTTCCGACTCGAGCATCTGCTACAACATTTGCTTTGCACGGGTGGTAGTGGATTCCAACATCATAATCCTTTACTAATTCCAACCAGCGTCGCTGCCGTAAATTGAGTTTTGGTTGCGTGAAAATATACTTGAGGCTTTTGTGGTCCGTGTATATTTCACAACGATTACCAAGTAAGAAGTGTCTCCATTCCTTGAGTGCATGAATAACTGCTGCTAATTCTAGGTCATGAGTAGGATAATTTTCCTCATGCTTATGGGTTGTCCGAAACATATGAGACAACCTTGCCTTCTTGCATTAATACGCACCCGAGGCTCTTTTCGAGATGCGTCACAAAATACCTCAAAATTTTTGTGTATATCCGCACAATTAGTACCGGTGCCGCTGCCGCTTCCTCTTCAGTTCTTGGAAACTTTTCTCGCCAGTTTCTGTCCATTCAAACTTCCTGTCTTTCTTGAGTAGTTGCGTCATTGGCTTTGCTATGGTGGAGAATCCTTCAATAAATCTCCGGTAGTATCCTGCCATTCCCAAGAAACTTCAGACATCCACACGGCTGGTGGCTTCCATTTCAAGACGGCCTTGACTTTTTCCGGGTCCACGGCGATACCTTCTTGGGTCAAGACGTGGCCCGTAAAACCTATTTGCCTTAGCCAAAATTCACACTTGCTGAATTTGGCGTATAATTGATGTTTCTGAGTTCTCCTAGTACAATTCGGAGATGTTCAAAGATGCTCTTCCGGTGTTACGGAGTATACCAGAATATCATCAATAAATACCACAACAAACTTGTCCATAAACTTCATGAATACTTTGTTCATGAGGTGAACAAAATATGCGGGGGCGTGTGTTAGTCGGAATGGCATTACGGTGAACTCATACAATCCCTATCACGGAGGTGAAAGCTGTCTTGGGAATATCTTCGGTTCGCACTTTCAGTTGATGGTATCCCGACCTCAAGTCAATCTTTGAGAACACCTTGGCCTCGAAGCGAGTTGATCGAATAAATCATTTATTCGTGGCATCGGATATTTGTTCTTGATTGTGACCATGTTTAGCGCTTCATAGTCTATGCACAATCTCGGTGTTCCATCCTTCTTTTTGGCAAACAAAATTGGTGAACCCCAAGGTGAGGAACTGGCTCGTATATACCCTTTTTCCAATAATTCCTTTATTTGCTTCTTTAGTTCTACCAATTCGGATGGTGCCATTCTGTATGGTTTCTTTTATATGGGAGCGGTTCCGGGTGCTAGTTCAATGCTGAATTCTATCTCTCGATCTGGTGGCATGCCTGGTAGCTCTTCGGGGAATACATCTGGAAATTCACACACTACTGGAACCTTGCTCAATTCAGAAATCCACCTTGTTCAATCTCGGTTGCCGGGATATTTTTCTTTGGCTGAAACCCTTATGGTCTTCCCGTGGTGGTCGGTGAGAATTACGGTTCTGTTGAAGCAGTCAATAAAACCTTTGTTGGTGGTTAACCAATCCATTCCTAAGATGACATCCAGTCCTTTATTTTCCAACACGATAAGATTTGCGTGAAACTTCAACCCTTCAAACTCGATAACCACACCCCGCAATAATTCTGGGTAACTTGCTTAATTCTAGGGGACTTGACAATCATAGATTTTTCCAAGGGAAGCATCAAAAAATTATTTTGCAAAGCAAAACTTTTCGAAACGAATGAGTGAGAAGCTCCAGAATCAAACAAAACCATGGCAGGTATTGTGTTGACAGGAAACGTACCGAGTACGATATCTGGGGCATTTTGTGCTTCCTCTTTGGTCACGTGGTTCAGATGACCCTTCCCGTGGTTGTTATTTGGGTTGAAATTGTTGCGCTTTGGCGCCGAATTATTGCCTCCGTTGTTTGGCTTTGGGGTCGAGTTCCTTGGCTTGGGGCACTGCTTGGCATGGTGCCCTTCTTCTCCACAAGCGTAACAGGTAAAGCCTGGGCGGTATGTGAACTCCTTGTCCCTTGCATGGAAATTCTTGATTGGGCGTGAGACGCTTGTCGTGGGTTTGGGTGTCCAGTTTTTCTGAACATCTGTCTTGCTGCGATGGTTGCCGGCGTGATTAGTCTGGTCCCTCTTCCGCTTGCGGAAATCTTCTAAGCTGCGTCTCTCATTTTCCAAGGTAATGGCCTTATCCACCAGCGTCTTAAAATCTGGAAAGGTGTGTACGACCAATTGGCATTGAAGCGCGGGTGTCGTAACCGTCTAGGAATTTCTCCATCTTTTTGTTTTCCGACATACGCTCCTCGTTGGCGTAGCGAGACAGTAGAGTAAACTGACTGTTGTATTCTAACACCGTCATTGTCCTTTGCTTTAGGTCATCAAATTCTCTCTTTTTGATCTTCATAAGAATCTTAGGAATATGTGCCCCATGAAAACCTTCTTTGAATTCCTCCCATGTTATATTATTTTCATTGGGGTGCATGTGTAGGAAATTTTCCCACCACGATGCGGCTGCTCCAGTGAGATAGTGCGGAGCATAAAGCACTTTCTCAAGATCTGAACACTGGGCAATGATTAATTTTCTTTCCATGTTTGAAGCCAGTCCTCGGCTTCAAGAGGTTTGTCGGTGTGAGAAAATGTTTGGGGACGTGTCTTCTGTAGCTCGGATAACTTTGATTGCTTCGATACTGCCCACGGTGATTCCCCATATTGATGACTTGGTTCATTATTTCCTGATGTTGCTGCTGACTTTGTTCATAAAGACGGCACATTTGGGAAAGTGCCATTTCACCGTCTCCTGTTGACTTGTCTGCCCCTGTGTGAAATTGTTGCCTGGGGGTGTGCCATAATTTTCCTCTGTTGGAGTCGGCATGGAGCGCGTCCAAGGACGAGACATAGTTCACTCTGGGGATATATTTTGAAACACTCATAAGAACAGAAATTGAGCCGCAAAAATCAATAAATTCAAGAAGATGGAAAAAGTCGCAAATGCTCCAAGATTTTTTTTCAAGAGATTAAACGTTTGCGCACGGAGAAGGACTGTCCATTACATATCTTACACGCAAGCAGTAATTATACAATACATCACTCAGGATATGCGTACATAATCCTGACATGTTATTTAGTCTAGTGCACTCCTCCAGATCCTACATGATGCGCAAACAAGCTACTTCTCACAGCCTATGTACATATAAACATATCGTACAGGTCGGTACATCGCATGGCGGCTAAGCATACTTAGTCAGAGATGGTAAGGATTTCCCTTGGCCTGCCAAGGGTGAGGCGTAGTGAGGCTGGGGACTCAACCTCCTCTTCGGTGATAGGCTCCAGACGTGAGGTGCTGCGCTGAGTTGGTTGAGCAGGTGCCCTGTGCGGGACATCTCGAACATGAGCGGGCACGAGGGGTGGTGCAGAACGAACCGAGTAGGCACAATGACATGGTTGAACTCCTCCGTGGTAGGCAGGCGACGAGCGGTGGTGAGAGCAGTAGGAGTAAACGATGCTGATGACGAGACGAAAGTCAGTGGCGGTGCGGCGCGCAAGAGCTCCCTCCTGTTGGCGGCACAGCCATGGGCTGAGTCCATGCGGGCAGCTACAAAGTCGTCCACCAGGTTGTCGAAGGCTGCCTCCAAAGCCCGGAGATACTCGATGAGCATCTCAAAAGCTTCGTCCCGTTCTCCTCTCGGGGCAAGAGAACGCCAGAGTGGCAGGTATATGGCACATGACATGGCAGGTAGCGGTAACGACGAGTCTTCATCGAAGGAAGGATATCCCTGAGATGAGCTATCACCTCACGGGCTGCCATCTGCAGTGCATGCTTCTCTGTTGGCATGGCTCTCCCCAAGAACCGGTAACGCTCAACTCGCCCTCCCTTGAATTGCACCGCGGCTTGGTGCATGGTTAGACGGTCATTGATCTTGTCTTTGAGAGAGTGAGAAGACTGGGCGCACAGCTGGCCCTATCACGACTTGGACGATGAAGGAGAGAAGCAGCGAACCCATCGGACATGTTGGCGAACATCTGCGACTCGCGATCGTTGCGACCATCTACAAAAGTAGGCAAAAATCTTGAGTAGTCAAATCATAAATTTATGCCGATCGTCAAATTGACTACATTTGTAAAAATAATAAATAGCTCTATTCTCGCTAATAACCGATTAGCGATCGCACCTAGTGGCTTCCTACAGTCGACTGGCTCTGGTACAATGCTTGTCACGACCGGTTTTTCAATAAAAATATTTATTGAACAACCGACCTATGAAGTCCAATATGAGGAAAATCCTCCATACCGGTAGACAAAACTTTGATACAATAAGCCAGTAGCATTACAATATTACAGGGTCGGACTGAAGATGCCCAACCAATTATTACAAACACGCCGATAATTATACCGGTTGGCGGATATGACACAATGGTGTGGGTTGGAAATACTACTGACTCGAGATATGAGTGGTTGGTGGAATAACACAGTGGGGTGGTTAATAAGACTCTTTGCCTTTGGCGGCTCATCGAAAGGCCGAGGTGAGGCTCGATGAATTTATTTGGGTAGCGGAAGCGGATATATCACAATGACTAATCCAGGGGTCGCACAAGACTGACTGGGATTCCTCTAGGCATCGGACTCGCTATCGAACTCTTCATCCATGAGATCGCCTTCGTTAGCATCTGGCCAAATCAACAAGCCAGGTGAGTACTTTGAAAGTACTCACAAGACAGTTCGGACAAAAGATATAACAAATGTATGCATGAATGCGACGTGATTAATTTTAACAATGCGCAATTAAATCAGTATAGCGAAGTAAGTAAAAAGGGAATCGGCGGTAGTCCGCTCGAAGACCCAAAGAAGATAAACTCAAAACCGATCGGGTGTCTGAAGCGACTCCTTGAAGGGGTGAACAAATAAGTAAAACATGCCACAGTCGGGCGTCTAAGCGACACCTCATAAAGGGCTTATATTGAAAGAAAATACATGCGTGCCGCCGTCGGACGTCGGAGCGACATCACAGAAAGGGCTTATAATGAAAGTAAATAATAACAATGCCGCAGTCGGACGTTTGAGCGACATCGCAGAAAGGGCTTATAACAAAAGTAAATAGTAACAAGGCCGCAGTCGGACGTCTGAGCGACATCACAGAAAGGGCTTATAACAAAAGTAAATAATAACAAGGCCGCAGTCGGACATCTGAGCGACATCGCAGAAAGGGCTTATAACAAAAGTAAATAATAACAATGCCGCAGTCGAACGTCTGAGCGACATCGCAGAAAGGGCTCATAACAAAAGTAAATAATAACAATGCCGCAGTCGGACGTCTGAGCGACATCACAGAAAGGGCTTATAATACATTTTTCATAACTCACAAGATATGGTGCTCACGGGAAATATTCATCACAAGACAATAAGCGGGTTAGTCCATTCACAGGAAATAAACATTTAACACTCAAATGGTTATCAGGAGTTCTGTCACCAAGACTGACATTTGACAAGATAAGGTGAACACGGTACTCGGACATGAATAAGATGAATTCAAGAATTTTGACTCTGCAGAGTTTGTACCAAAATTGTCCACAGCCAACGGATTTCCGTAGTCACAAAGGACTAGTTCCGTTTACGATATTTCGGAGGAAACACAGCTAACTAGTACAGACCCATCATACCTCACGTTGCCAGGAATCACCCTAGACAGCGTTTAAGAAAAACTTTGAGACGGGGAGATCACAATCTCGAATAGCATGGGATCAAATTTATTTACGCGCGCACTAAGGGGTGCCCCCCTCTCGGTCCCAACCGGAAACACCCATGCCCCCTGACTGGATGAAAGGCTTTAATCCAGGGCCATGGAACCTTCATCCCGGCCTCTCGATTTGGTGTGTACCAGGAAGTGGTTTGCACCAGGAAGCCGTATCCCTTGCGGGAAACATGTGGTAGTACGAAAGGGGAGACGGACCGCAATCTGACTGATTTGTGTTGACATGGGGTCAATGGTCTGGCATAAGCCTGGCATGCTACAACACTGCCATCTTACCCATACTCATGCCAACTCATGGCCATGCAACATGTTTCCAACAACTCATGGGTTTTCCGAACTCACTTGCCTCAACTCTTACGAGATAAACTATCATCGAAATGCTCATGAACGTGCCATGATACAAAAATAATGCAAACATGCCCAAACACTCATCATATCAAAAGTTCGAACATTTCTTGCCTGGTTCGGAGTAGTCGGGGTCTAGCTCGGCGAAGTTCGCGGTTCCGTCACCTCCTTCGGTATCTACGGTACACAAAACACACGCGCTAACGTGAATATCGTGGGGTACAGAAAGTTAATCCAAATATTTTTCAAATAAATATTATAAAAAACTAGACAAAAATTTGAAGAGGACAAAAAATGAATCACTCAAAAATTCCTTTATGTTAAAAGGTTATAAGAGTTTTTGTCCAAGGACCCATCTGTAATGAAACAGAAAACTCTTAGGGGCTTAAACAAAAAAGCGTAGAAAAACGGTTCAGAGTGGAAAGCGTATTTGCCAAAGTACGCTTTCAGAAAAGGATTCAAAAAAACAATAGAGAGGCTGATGGGCGGGTCCCACCCGTCAGGTTTGAAATTTCAAACGAGAGAGACGGGCTCGCTTGGCGCCGAGAGTCATGTGGTCGCCATGGGCGATCCACGGCGAAAGGTGGAGATCAGAGGGTACCTCCATGTTCAGGGCGTCATTCCGCGTCGGTTGGTGGTGGTGGTGGTCGGCCAAGAGCACCACGCCGACGGCGGCTCCTGCTCAATGACGGCGGTTCGGGTGGTCGTGGGTCTCGTCGGAGAGTGCTGCGGAGGAGGAATTGAGGAGGGGGTTAGACTTGTGGTAGCATGAGAGGGTAGCTGACGGGATTTGGGCACAGGAGACGACCTCACCGGAGTGAATCGAGGTGGAGGCCGAGGCGGAACAGGGCGGCCGGAGTCGAGGAAGAAGAGCCCCTCGAGGCCCTTCCAGGGGCTTTGCGAGGACTAGTGAGGTGGTGGAGGTGTGCGGGGGCGAGAGCGCGCTCGGGGGTGCTATATATAGCCGGCCCGAGGCGGTTGCCGAGAACGAGGTTCTCCGGCGAAGTTTACGGCGGCACATGGCATTGATCGGGGAGGTTCAGGGGTTTAGCGCCGTCGTGGGGGTTCACGGGTTCCGTTTAGGTGCTAAACGAGTCGGGGTTTGGTTGCTTAGGGCGTGCTCGACGGAATGGGGCGGCGCGGGCCGTCGGCGGCAGGGAGCATGCTCTGTGCTTGCCGTGCCACGACGACGATGCCACGGGCGTGCGCTGGCAAGGTAGGGACACACGGAGAGCCAGTGGGCGATGGGCGGCGCCGGGTGGCGTGGCGAGCGGGCTCGGGCCCTCTCCGGCCGCCACGGGTGGCGCGGCCACCGCAGAAGCTTCCAACACCGGCGATGCTCGTCGCCACCGACGCCAGGAATCGGCCAAGCATGCGTGTGGGGTGCTGGCCAGGGGGAAGAGGCCGTGTGCATCGTGCCAGAGCGCACTGTGGCCGCGTGACCAAAATCTGACGAAGAGAAGCGACACTGAACTCTGAACTTCTCTGAATCTCTGAAAGTGCAATGAAACAGTGTAGGTCAGGTGTTCGACATAATGTTTTTGGTATGTGGGAGGCTCTGCTTGAGCTGATTTTTGGTGGAGGGGCCTCTCATTGCATCTAGAGGCTGCCTGAATCTTTGTGGAATTTTTGGAGCAGAGAAGATATGAATTTCACCAAATTTGACAAATCTGGTCCAAAATTGCAGAGACTGAAATTTGAAATTTTTGAAAAGAAGAGGAGTGGATCTTGATTGTTCTAGGTTGTGGGTACCAAGGACTATCCAGGGGAGTTGGTTTGAGGTCAAAGCTCAAATGCATTTAGGTACTTGCTTTGCAAATCTCCTATGCTCAAAATAATGGACAGAAAAGATTTGGGAGGAGAAATAAATGAAATAAAATTCAGAAAAGGGTTGAACTTGTTGAGACAGAATGTTTGGATTGCCCAAGGTGGAAGGAGAGTTTTTTGGGAAGATTTTACCATGTGGTGCATGGTAAAATCATGAGTGGATTTCAATATTGGAGAAGATGCAAAACTCCTAGAGTTTCTTTTTGAAAGAAAATAAACTCCAAAGATTTTTCTTGAAATTTTGAGAAGAGGGCAATCAGAAGAAAAATTTAAAAACCAAACACCAGAGTTGAAGGAGATGCAAAAATAAAATATTTGCTAAAGGGAAAAAGCTTTTGAGAGAGATTTTTGGAAGGGTTTAGAAGACCTTCTTCAAATCCAACAAATTTTTTGAAGAAAACCAAAAGAATATTTTTGGAGTGTCACAACACCTACCCCTTAGGAAAAATCTCGCCCCGAGATTCCAAATGATCCTCAAATAATTGTGGGTGCTCTGTCCAAGGAAATCCTCTCTTTCCCAAGTGGCTTCACTTTCGGTGTGGTTGCTCCACTGAACTTTGAAGAACTTGATGGTTTTCTGTCGGGTTCTCCTTTCAGACTCTTCCAAGATTTTTATCGGATGCTCCCGATATGTAAGGTCTGGCTGCATGTCAATGTTTTTATGGGGTACTTGTTTCTCTGGGTTGCTTACGCACTTCCTCAATTGGGAGACGTGGAGTGTCAACATCGTTTTGAGCATGATCTTGCCCTTGGTCTTGTTCATGAGGTTGAGGGCCTTCACTTTGTTTGTCGGAAGCGTGTGGGCCTTGGGTTGGTGATGGCTCCACTTGAGTGGAGCATTGTCCTTCTCCTTTGTCCACAAGGGGTTCCTCAACGGGTAGGATAAAGCCAACACCCATTCTTCTTATGGCTTTAGGAGGGATTTCATCACCTACATCACAAGTGCCACTTTGCTCCACTTGGGAGCCGTTATTCTCGTCAAACTCCACGTTACACGTCTCCTCAACAAGTCCCGTGGATTTATTGAGGACACGGTAAGCATGGGAGTTTGTAGCATAACCAACAAATATGCTCTCATAAGCTCTAGCTTCAAACTTAGACAACCGAACACCTTTGTTGAGAATGAAACACTTACACCCGAACACCCGAAAGTACTTGAGGTTGGGCTTGTTACCGGTGAGTATCTCATATGGAGTCTTGTTCAAGCCCTTGCAGAGGTAGAGCCGATTGGATGCATGACATGCGGTGTTGATGGCTTCGGCCCAAAAGTTGTATGGAGACTTGAACTCCGTCATCATGGTCCTTGCCGCATCCATCAACGTAGGGTTCTTCCTCTCCGCGACACCGTTTTGTTGAGGGGTGTAGGGTGCAGAATATTGATGCTTGATCCCCTCATCACTAAGAAACTCATCCAAGGTGTAGTTCTTGAACTCGGTGCCTTTGTCACTTCTTATTGTCAAGATCTTTGCATTATGTTGACGTTGTGCTTCATTTGCAAAGTCAATGATGGTTTGTTGAGTCTCGCTCTTCCTCTTGAAGAAATACACCCAAGTATATCTTGAGTAGTCATCCACAATCACCAAGCAATACTTCCTACCCCCAAGACTATCAAAGGATGGAGGCCCAAAGAGAACCAAGTGAAGGAGCTCCAAAGGCCTCTTCGAGTAGATGATAGTCGTGGGAGGGTGAGCCTTTTCATGTAGCTTTCCTTCGATACAAGCAATCGCAAGCACGATCTTTAGCAAAACTAACATTCGTTAGTCCACGGACATGGTCCCCTTGAGAAGACTTTGCAAAGATCTCATATTGACATGGGCTAAATGGCGATGCCAAAGCCATCCCACATCAACTTTAGCCATTAGGCATGTCGCGGTCTTAGTGGGTACCTCCAAAAAGTTAATCACATAGAGACCGTTCTCGACATGCCCAACAAAGGCTACTTTAAGAGTCTTACTCCACAAGAGGGCCATGGTATCAATATCATAGGAAGTGGCAAAGCCCATGATTGCAAGTTGACGAACGGAAAGTAAATTGTATGCAAGGGACTCAACAAGCATGACCTTCTCGATCGTGAGATCATGAGAAATGACAACCTTGCCGAGTCCCAATACCTTAGAAAACGAGGCATCACCCCACTCGACATTGGTGGGCATAGAAGGAATCTTGTGCACGTCCACCACCAAGTCCTTTCTTCGGGTCATATGATTTGTAGCTCCACCATCGAGCAACCATGATCCTCCACCGGAAGCAAACACCTACAAGAGATCAATGCTTGGTTTTAGGTACCCATTTTGTAATGGGTCCTTTGATGTTAGTAACAAGGGTCTTAGGAACCCAAATATACCATTCAATGTACTCATGAGGAGAACCAACAAATTTGGCATTAACGTGCCCATCACTTGCACGGCATAACACATAAGAGGGATTAGAACCGCCGGCTTTGTTGGGAGGTGTGGCATTGCCCTTCTTGGCATCGCCACCCTTTGCGTTGTTCTTCTTCTCCTTGGAAGCACCCTCTCCCTCCCTCACAAAAGTTTGCTTGAGAGGAGGGGGTCGTTTGGTCTTGTCATTCTTCTTCTTGTTCTTGGGCTTAAAAGTAACCCAATCCCTCCTTGGCCACAACTTCCTTTTGATTACTCAAAAGATCGTTGAGGTTCTTCTCACCTTGTATGCATGTGACAAGGCCTTTCTCAAGTTGCTCCTTCAACTTAGCATTCTCCTCAACAAGATGCACGTGCTCACAACAAGGGTTAGTAGCATTTGCATTATCAATCAACACCATATGAGGAAAAGTGGCTTTCTCCTTGGTTAGCTTCACTTGGAATTGATCATGAGACTCTTTGAGGCTAGCATGAACACCCTTCAAGACTTTGTGAGCCTTGTCGAGAATGTCAAACTCGTCGTTGAGTCTTGCAAGATCAACCCCAAGCTTCGCCTTCTCGGAGCTTACCACACGAGACACAACAAGAGCATGATCAAGATCTTTCTTTAATTTAGCATGATCATCGTTGTATGACTCCTCAAGAGCCAAACGAAGACCACGCTCTTCCTCAAGAGCATTGGAAAGATCCAAAATATCATCAACATAGTCACAACTATGCCCCTCCATCTTAGAGATGGTTTCTTCGTGAGCCTCGATCATGTCATTGGCTTCACCAAGTTGTTCCAAGAGAGCAACGAAGTGCTTCTTGGATTTGCCCTTGAGTTTACCCATAAAGGACTCAAACTCATTCTCCTCCACATTAGTTCCCTCATGTTCATCAATGCACTCTGTCAAAGAAGAATGATTGATGATGGTAGTTTTGATGTTGGGGGTTACCTTGTTGGTGGCTTTAGCCATGAGGCACTTGGCGGTGATGCTCTCATTGGGTGAGTCGAAGAGAGACACCCGGGGAGTCGTCGCAATGGCAACGGAGGCCATGGCAATCGACTCACCATCATCATCATCATCATCATCATCCTCATTGTAATCTTCTTGTACCACCAAAGCCTTGTGAGGAGTCTTCTTGGTGAAGTTGCTCTTTTTGGGGAAAGACATGGCCTTGTCCTTACGGATGAGCTTGCCACCATTGTCTTCCCTCTTTTCATACGGGCACTCCGCAACAAAATGACTTACATTGCCACAATTGAAGCAAGTCCTCACTCGTTGCTTGCCCTTTGCGCCACTTGAGCTGCTCTTGTTGAAGTTGGGCCTTGAGTTCTTCTTGCTCCAAAATTGCCTTGAAGCAAGGGCCATGTGTTCATGATAGGCATACTTCATTATCTTCGAGGTTGCTCTCTTCTCCTTCCTCCTCTTCTTCTTCTTCGACACAAACCTTGGCCTTCAATGCAAGGTTGGGCTTCTTTGCTCTTTGGGAGCGAAGCACCGCATTGTCGGCGGTCTTGTCCAATATACTCATAGACACAAACTCATCCAACACATCACTTGAGGACAAGGTGTGAAAGTCCGGCCTTTGACGAATGACGGAGGACATGGCTTTGTGGTAGGGCATCATTGCCTTGAGAAATTTGCGCTTGATCCAATTGTCATCCGTGTCCTTACTTCCATGATCCTGGAGAGAGACCGCGAGCTTGGTAACTCTCCGATAGAGCTCACGAGGTTCTTCATCTTCTTTCATTGCGAACTCATCAACTTCATCTTGTACCACTTCATAATTGGAGCGTTGAATGCTTGCGCTTCCTCGATAGAGGGAGACCACTTTGTGCCAAGCTTCTTTGGCCAATGAGTAGGGCCAAAGATGTGGGAGGTCTTCGGGAAGGATTGCTTCTTGGATGATGAAGAGAGCATTTTCATTGAATTGATCATCCACGGCTTCTCTAGGAGTGAAGTTTCTCCGGTCATGCGGATAAAAACCTTCTTCAATGATTCTCCAAAGGTTAGTGTTCACATGATTTAAATGACGCTTAAAATGATAGACCCAAGAATCAAAATCCTCCTTTTTATCAATCTTAGGGGGAGGACCGGCATGATTCAAATGAGTAGAAGGAATCGGTCTACCATAAACGGGTGGAGGTTGCACATGGGCAAAGATGTCGGTGCCATTTTTACCACTAGACATAGGAGCTTTCTCACTGGTAGCTTCCCCCTTGTCGGGGTTAGCATCTGTCTTCGTGTTGGCGGGATCACCCACTTTCACGGGCGCGGTGGAAAGTTTAAGCCCTTCTAAGAATTCCTTAAACATGTCCTTGACCTCGGTCGTCATGGAGGTTTTCAATGTGTCCAACGACACATTGAATTCCACACGTGAGATCGAGTTACCCCCATCTCCCGTAGACGATATCGGATTCGCACCGGAGTGCTCTCCCACATCGCTCACGACGTCAACTATACTCTTGGACGGTAAAGTCCTTAAAAAGAGACGAGGCTCTGATACCAATTGAAAGGATCGATATAGTTGACTAGAGGGGGGTGAATAGGCAACTAACAATTTTTAGCTTTTCTTTACCAAATTAAACTTTGCATCAAAGTAAGTTGTCTAGATATGCAACTAGGTGGACAACCTATATGATGCAACAATCACAACCACACAAGCAAGAAATGAATGAAACACAAATAAGCTTGCACAAGTAAAGGGATGAGATAACCAAGAGTGGAGCCGGTGGAGACGAGGATGTGTTACCGAAGTTCCTTCCTTTTGAGGGGAAGTACGTCTCCATTAGAGAAGTGTGGAGGCACAATGCTCCCCAATAAGCCACTAGGGCCACCGTATTCTCCTCACGCCCTCACACAATGCGAGATGACGTGATTCCACTATTGGTGCCCTTGAAGGCAGCGACCGAACCTTTACAAGCAAGGTTGGGGCAATCTCCACAACTTAATTGGAGGCTCCCAACGACACCACGAAGCTTCACCACAATGGACTATGGCTCCGCGGTGACCTCAACCGTCTAGGGTGCTCAAACACCCAAGAGTAACAAGATCCGCAAGGGATTAGTGGGGGGAATCAAATTTCTCTTGGTGGAAGTGTAGATCGGGGCCTTCTCAACCAATCCCGAGCAAATCAACAAGTTTGATTGGCTTGGGAGAGAGATCGGGCAAAAATGGAGCTTGGAGCAACAATGGAGTTTAGGGTTGGAAGAGGCGGGTCTTCTTGGAGAAGAAGACCCCCTTTTATAGTGGGGGGACAATTCCAACCGTTACCCACCACTCAGCCCATGACCCACGGGACTACCGCACCTCAAAGCGCAGATTATCAAGACGGGCTCGCGGTACTACCGCGGTGAGCCGCGGTACTACCGTGGGCACGACAGAGACCAGACCTGACAAAAAGGAGCACTAACAGGGCGCGGTAGATCCGCGGGAGCGGTATTACCGTGACCCCATAAGGTACTACCGCAAGACAAACAAGAGCCAGTTGTGTAGGCACAGATGTAAAAAATTACATCCGTGACTACCTCCGCTTGAGAAATTGTCGTGCAAAAATCCGACACGGAACTACCGCAACCATGGGAGCGGTACTACCGTGAAAGGTGCGGATGTAAAAAATTACATCCGCCCTTACCTCCACACTTGCTACTGAACCTGTCCTGGTGTCACGGTACTACCGCGCCGCATCACGGTACTACCGCGGGGAGCGCGGATGTAAAAAATTACATCCGCGCATACCACCGCTTGAGCAGCGGCGCCAGACCAGAGCTCGCGGTACTAACGCTCCGAGGAGCGGTACTACCGTGGGAGCCTATGGTACTACCGTGCCGGAGCCTGGTACTACCGCTGGCTCCTGCGGTAGTACCGCTCAGAGGAGCAGTACTACCGCAAGCCTGAGAAGAGCAAGGCGGAGGCCTTCAAATCGCAGAGACTAGGTGAGACGGAGGAACACTCCAAGGAGCTCGAGGAAAGGCGGTGCAAAAGGGAATGTGTACGTGAGATTCCACCCAAACCTTTCCAAAGCGGACCCCCTCTTAATAGTACGGCTCTCCTACGACTCAACTCCACCGAACCGAACCGTAGAGAAACGCCGTCTTCAATAATCTTCGAGGGGCATCAAGTCGTCTTGTGTTTAGTCGTGATGAATCTGAAAAGCTCAATACACATGATTAGTCCGCAAAGGCATTGTCATCAATCACCAAAACTACTTAGGGACAAAAATGCCCTTACACCTGCTTTACCGACGCCGCAGCCTCATCAGGTTATTTCGATTTGTACTCCTTCGATTTTTCTCTTCATCGTGCAACTGTTCACTTACCACAGATGAGATTTCTTATATGTCGATAGGCGCCGCAACCATAGCACCGGAGCCGCTTCAGCGACGGCGACAGCCGGCCCAAACTCAACCGCAACACGAGCACCATTGACGATCCTTAGCTATCAAGTATGACAAAGATACCCATACGCCGCCGAGAATCAGGTACTATTATCCAACGGCCGGCGCCTACGTTCACTTTCCTAGCATAAGCACCGCACGTTTGAATTTCTTCAGGGCATCATTCAGTTTTTCATGAGACACGTTATTCTGCTTGCACCTGTAGGGCCATACTTCTGGCAGTGAACATGTTACATGTGCTAAATTACATACCAAAGGCACATATAGTTAATATGCTTTAGTTTTGTTACGATGCCACTGTTGGTTCCATCGCATCGCTTAATGTTCTCTATTCTTAATTACTCATCAGCAAACTAGCATGTGGTTCCGCTGCTTTTTGTTCGTTTTACCCTACATTTTCTCATGCTAGCTATTACATCACTGCTCCGAGCCTCTGTTCATTACTTGTTTGTGTGTTCTTGATCTTCCCAAGTTGCATGACTAATTTGATGCTTCTATTAATTATGGAGCTGCCAACCCCATCAAGAAATTTTTTTTCTTTTGGGGTTGGCACCTTGAACAAGCATAAAAATAGAGGGAAGCAGATATATTGTCGTGTATGCACACACCCTTCTTTCATTACTTTAGATGAACCATTGATGATCAATTCTGACCAGTGCATGTGATTAAAATTAATTTTACCTAAATAGATGGTGCAGAATAAACTACAACAACTAGATTTGCAACCATGGGATGCTGACGATATCTTCAAAGAACATTGCAACAACAGCTAGGCTTCACAGCAACATATGGTAAGCCAGTGTGTTTTAGTACATGTGAAATGTAATGCAAGTGGGCTGCTTTCTTGGCTTGTGCCCTCAACGTGTAATCCTACCGAATTACAAATAGTTCAGTTATGCGCTTCCGCTTTGTATTGCTTGATTCAATGCTTGTTTGTTGTTACGCTATACCTGAGTTGGTTAATATGTCGCTAAAGGCTCTTTGTACTATCATAAAGAAATGCATGCCTATTTCATTTGAGTCCTTAACTTTTCCTCTCAACTTCATCACAACACTGTCTTCGTAGTTTATATGAGGCCACACTTTTTAAGTGCTTTCTCAGATTATTTCAACTGCTTAGATGCCTTGGCAACTTAAATATAGCGGTTGTACACTCCCTTTCAACTAGGGATGTCAACACGGTCCCGTTTAATCCCGATTAAAGTCCACTAGTGCTATTATAGTTCAAAAGAGTTTTTGTTTTTTGAGGAAAATGAACTAGGGAGGTAGCAAAAACTAACTAGATGGGACTGGCGGATGTCATTTATTTGCCACTTACATCCCTAGTTCATCTTACCATTTTAATTCCTTTTCGGCTGATGCTGCTTCGAACCATTTAAATATAGTTTGCCATGCTCGGCAATAATTCGTCCATCGTTTACCATGTAAGCTTACTGCCTGGATCATATGATAACTATCTCTTACTTATGTCCAGCAGAAACCTCTCAGGATGCCGTTCACACTAGGACACAATGTACAATCCCAGAATCTATTTGTGGAAGCAGTGCGCCATCCATGTTACCAGATGGTAGCATTTCAGAGGCAACACCGCCAGAGAGGAGTCTGAGCACATATATTATAGTGCTTGAGGCTCTACTAGAGGCAGAAAGACATGGTGTGGCTGCCATGAATGAGGTAATCTTTATCTTGAGGATGGAAATTACGGAATTAGCGGCACGCATTATGCAAGCAACCCAAGAATTGGAGGAAGTAAGAATGTTGCATTTGAAGACGGAGGAGGTCCTACTGTTTCTGCTATCTGAAGTCGAAGGTAATCCTGGTTCTTCTTTAGATACCAGTTGAAATTGTCATTAGATTATTGTACTTGCATGTTGTGTCATGTCTCTAAATGGATTATGTTGCAAGACCCCCTGTGTTGTCCATGTGTTGTAGTGATCCGAATTTTTTAGGCGAGGTAATCCTTAGTACTTTTATGATTGACATAAGGTGAACTGTTTTTCGTGTGAGCATATTGTATTGGATGAAATATCTGTTTGAATCAGAGTGTATCCAACCTACTGAATTCGAAGATCATGGCATTTCTAAATCATAATCATATATAAAGGTGGAATAAATTTTTGTTGTGGTTTGGAAGAAATAAATAACAAAACATATAATTATCTGTGGATATTCGTAATCGAATACAAATTGGATTAAAATTTAGTTTGCCAGGTCCCAGGGCAAACGTGAATGCTAATTCTCCCAAGTTTTGAATGAAGCGGCTGAACACCCACTATAATTTGTGGGCTGCCCAAGCAAGTGTTTATAGATGGAAATTACTATCTACCCCTGACACTTGACATCCTTATCGACCGGATTTACACTGCTGTCGATAGGGGTAGACTAGTAACTTCAATCAGACGTGACACGACGGCCTCTGAGCCCATTCAGACACGGTGAGCGCCAAACGTGGGCGGCCAAACACATATGATTCAAGCTCGTCCGAAAGACATGTGTCTCTTCCTTCATTTCCCCATTCATACACGGTGGGCGGCAAAACAAACTCTCCTCGTCCGAAATCGATGTAGGCTAATATTTTAAATAGGGGCAGATGTGTAACTTCCATCAGATGTGACACAACCGCCCTACCAGCCTCTGCTCATACACCGTGGGCGCCAACCGTGGCGGCAAAACACCCTCTCCTCGCTCAAATAGTTACCGCAAATATTTGGGAGATGCGAGATTACCGTCCTATCCCCAACCGACGTGATGTCCGAATTTTATCTGGGATAAGTTCAGAACTTTCCCCAATTTCAGAGAAGGCGTCCCAAAGTTTCAGATCCCCCTCCCTCTATTTCCCCATTCATACACCGTCCGGCACGACAACCTCAAGATCGCGGCCAGCCTCCTCCGTCCGCCACCCCATCCTCCACCTTGCCGGAGCCGCTACCCCTACCCCGTCATCCATTGCAAGAGATGGACGTCTCCCATCCACGACGCTGGACCAGGATCCTTTCATCGCCTCCTCTCGCTTCATCGGCGTCGTTGTCCACCTTGCCGTTGCCGCTCCTACGACCGCCTCGTCCACGACAACAGGATATATCCCCCGACCCGGCCGTCTGCCGTCTAAAGACTTCTTCCCCGCCGCCGACAACCATCGCAACCGCAGCACCCTCAACGTATCACCATAGGCCTACACGGCGTCGCAAGAGAGGTGGTACTCTTCCATATGTGCTTAAGTTATTGATCTCACCCGGAAAATAGATCGTAATTTGTTTACTGTACTTTTCTTGTCTGTACCAAATCGTAGTGGCTAGTTGAAAGCAAACATTGGTTGCGAAGTAGCTTTGTCCGGTTTGCACCTTCAGATCCGCCATGGCACGGGCACTATACTCGTAAAGCTAATGGTTTCCCCCCTTTATATTCATTGCCATCATCGTAGGTGATTCGTGTCGTGCTAGCACTTCTCCTCAAGACCTCAACCCAAAGCTTACATGTTGAAATACGAATCTGATATGATGCTCATATCACTAAAATAGAGAACGTTTAATTGGTCACCTAATGTTCCTATATTCGTTTCGAAAAGCATGTGCGCCACCCATCGTCCAGCTAGTTCCACTTTCCTGATTTTTCTCTTGATGCTTAGGGTTTTCCCTTTTATCTACTCTACTATGATCTCATGAGGTGCTCGTCGTACTAGCATTACTCCACCCTTCAAGCTAAACAACACAACACTTAGAATTCGGAAGCTTAGTTGTTCAAATATGATTGTGATATGATACTGATATTAGTTAACTGACACATTTAATTGGTTAGCTAAAGGTCCCACTTGAGTTTCCAAATGCATGTCGCGACATATAGAGAGACAGCATAATTGCATATCTTTGTCACTTGTTGACCGTACTTTCTTGTCCATACCAAATCTTAGTTGTTATTTCAAAGAAAACATCGGTTGCTAACTACCCTTTGCGCGGTTTGCAGCTTCAGATCTGCCATCTAACTGCCACGGTCAACACTGTACTCATCATGCTTATGTTTTCCCCATTTTATGATGACCACAATCAGCTACGTGGTTCGTGTCGTAATAGCACTACTCCACCCATCGAGCTAAACAAGCTTAGTTTTACAAATTCATATCTGATATTATTGCTGATATTAGTAAACCGAGAGATGTTTAATTGGTGAGCTAAATGTTCCTACTTTAGTTTGAAATGCATGTGAGCCATGATGGAGAGACCGGAAAGAATAGTATTTCTCATGCGCTCTGGTTCATCATGGGTGGCCAACCGACATTGTATTGAAAGACTTGTAATATCTTCAATCTTCTTGCTCTTCCGCTCTTCTTTAAGATGATACTCTTCTCTTGCGTCGATCGGGTCAGTCGAGTTGTTCTCCTTAGTATATTTTGAATCTGCTGTGCCGTGTCGACTTGTTCTTCTTTACTATATGTTGAAGCTATCATCTAAGTGTCATCACTTCTGGAGCTCCCATATTTTGAGTAGTAGGCCACATTATATTAATGCACACAACAAATTACAGCATGCATGGCATCTTTTAAAAGAATTGCAGAGATAGCACAAAGGGGTTTACAGGGAGGCATTATTGGATTAGAATCACTTCTGCAATACAAAGAAAATCTCACTTGTTTTTATGTTTTTATGCATGTCAGATATTGAACATTATCAAAATGAATATGAGAATGGGCGCACGAGAGTAATATTGCAGAACGATCCACTGGCTAACAAACTTGGCATGGTGGAGGATGGCCTATCTTATTCACCCATCAAGGTGCTTGCTCTAACTTTGCAATGTTGTATTGGTCGCATATATTTTGCATCTGACCTCTTGCATTACTTCTACTTTGTTACACCATCTGCTTAGTTTAAGCATCATATATGATTATATGCCATACCTATCCATTTTCTGTACCTATTCCATGTGTCGTCACACTATGTTTTCGAGTCAAATGTTGTTCTTTCGTAATAGATGTCCAAAAGGAAGAGGGTGAGTGCAGATCCTCAAGGAGTAAAAACTAGGTATTGTGAAAAGGTAGTGATACCTGTTAAATCAGATAGATCAGCAGCCACAGAAAACACAGGCCCAACTGTACCACACTTTACCCCTACTCCAAAGGGCCAAACCCTATTAGAACTGCTGGGAGCCCAAACCAGTAATCATCTATCATATCAATTCAAAATTTGAACTCCTAAATTTCTCCTTGTGCCTTACCTTCTCTCTTGTATGAAAACTAATTTCAGATGAATCTCCTTGCTCAAAGGATCATACGATCTCGAAACAATAATGGGTTCTGCATTGCTCTTGTCAGTACCTCTCTCCCTTTTGCCTTCTAACACTGTACTTAATTAATTGCTATTTGATTATGTATCATCGGCCCACTTTTGAGCTTCATTATCCTCTCGCTTTCTTCCAATATTATTTGATCTATATTTACTCTTTGAAAAATGTAGAATAATGGCAAGTCTTATAAAGAATTTTCTTTGGGGAATTTATTGAATTATCCTTCCATCAACATGGAGAAGGGCTTTGTCCAGCCCGTGTTAACATGTAATGTAAGTTCATCCTTCTCAAGCCTTCAAACTTTGTTCTAGTATAGATTTGGATAGGCGTCATTTCCTCCACTGCTGTTTGCTTTGCTGTTTACATCTGATTGATGTTTGCAACAACTACCGATTTCAAATTGTAGTTGTAAAAACATGTTCCTTATGCGTAATGTATCCATTTATTTGCTTATATAATTGTGAAACCTGTTACGTGTTTCCTTGTTTCTCTTTCAGAGTTGTATCTCTTACTCCAGGCAGAACTTTATGGAAGATAGTGAGCCAAACCATCTTGAGGACAGCGAGATGACCCCAAGGTCCTATCTTGATGAAGACAGTGAGTTGAAGCTACTCACCAGCAGGTGTGAGACAACCTCTGTGCCGCTGCCTCAATCGATTCGACTTCTTCAGCCTCAACTTAAAGCGGAAAGGCTTGCTTCAGCTCAGCTCCGACTTGAAGTCAAAGATGCAATGAAGATGTCGAGGATCGCCGTATGCGCACCATCATGCCTTAAATTTAGTGTTGATGCATCTATCGTTGACACAACCGAGGTCTACTCAGCTTCTTCACCGCTTATGGGCCCGAGCTTGTTGTGCCTAGTGCCTTCGGAAGTGCTATCAATTGTGGATATTCTTTTGTCGGCGCGTTTATTTGCACTGGTGGCGAACTTTGATGCCCAGTGGATGTAATATGTGATAGCCGTGATAGCCTAGCGTAAGTTGCTTGCTTATTTATTTCCTTTTTGTCTTGTTTATTTGTTTGCTTGTAGTCATTGCAGTTCTTTTCCTGTGGTTTGTTAGTGGCTGCAATAGCCTATTTTTTAAAACTAGGCTACAATAACCATGGGCTAATATTTACTGTAGTGACACTGGGCCTCCTACAGGCCGTAGAAACAGTGGGTCTTCTATGAGCCGTAGAAACAATGGGCCTTCTACGGGTCGTAGAAACAATGGGCCTTCTACAGGCCGTATCATCAATGGGCCTTATACGGGCAGTATGATAACATGGGCCAATAACGAAGCCGCATTATGGCCGTAACAAAGTTAGAGTTGGAATCGTCCGTTCATGGGCCGACCATAACGGGCAATCGTTAATAGGCCGTATTTCATGACGCTATGAAAACGGCCCAACGTATTAACGGACCACAAACGGGCCAACTGTAACCACGGGCTGAATTTGGCCCACAAGCAGAAAATGACAGTAACGGGGCGTAAGTAAATGAATGCTGGAAATGAGCCCAAGAATAAATGGGCCCCGAGAAGGCCAAAAGATAACATGGGCTGGAAACGACCCAATGGAATAACGGGCCGTTAATGGGTACAAAATGATACTCTATTCATTACGGGCCAGTTTCACCACGGGCCGTTAATGGGTGTAAAGTGATACACTGTTCATTACGGTCCAGTTTCACCACGGGCCGTTAATAGGCCAAGAGTTACATAGGGCCTCATATGGGCCAAAAGACGTCATGGGCCATACATAGGCCAGAAGTGAAAACGGGCTGGAATCATATTGGGTGGCCCAGATGACGCTACATGGCCTAATTTGGATAGGGCGTAACGGGCCTTGGGTTAGCGGGCTGTAAATGGGCTATATGCGAACAGGCCGTTAACAGGCTTTCCATGGGCCGGCCCGCCACCTTTTGACCAAGTCAAACGGGCCAGCCTTTTCACAGGAATGGGCCTCTATTGGTCCGTGCCACGTGTCGACGTATCATAGGTGCCTTCTGTCCAATGAGTGGATGACATTTGTCCCAACGATGAGTCGACACGTGTTTCCTCCAGCCAATGATGATTTTACACGTGGAAAATCCCCATTGGTCAGGGCTGTTAATGGGTTATCGAATCCAAAACCCAACCTGATAGCTTAACGGCGTTCCGTTACGGTGGATGCCACGTGTCGGTCACCCTTGACGAAAGCACTTCTGTGACGCGGGATTTATCGTCATGGAAGTGGGCACTTCTGTGATGATAATTTTGGTAATGTCATGGAACACTTCTACGACAGCACAGGTATGACTATCTTGATTCTGTCATAAAATCTTCATGGATGTACATGCATGACAAAAAACGCGACCTACTGTGACAAACACGTATCATCACGGAAGTGTATTTTTTTTGTAGTGTTACCAGATTGAGTTTCAGCATCAGAGATAGAGACTTTATTATCATTATCAGGAGGTTTTTCTACTTCAGGTTCACTAGAGGCATGCAAAGTCCTATCATTTTTCTTCTTCTTTTTATTTTTAGAAGGATTAGGTGCATCCGTGTTAACTCTTTGAGAGTCTTGTTCAATTCTTTTTGGGTGTCTCTCAGGATAAAGTGGTTACTGAGTCATTTTACCTCCTCTAGTTGCTACTCTAACAGTAAAATCACTTATATTATTGTTCATTTCATCAAGCAATTCCCTTTGAGATTTAGCAACTTGTTCTAGTTGAGTTTGAACCATAGAGGCATGTTTTCCTAGACCTCTAACATCATTTGAGATTCTAAATAACAAGTCACTCAAGCGAGCAATCATATCAGAATTGTATTGCAATTATTTTATAACATTTGCATTGAAGTGATCTAATGTAATTTTCAAACTCGTAAAGGCATTGACTAGGATGCATATTGTGAGGATTGCCATTGTCATTGAATTTCATTAAAGAATTTACCTCTACCACCTTAGGTGGTGGTGGTGTATCAAGCCCATGTATTTCTTCAATAGGAGGTAACTTTTTGACATCCTCAGCCTTAATACCTTTTTCCTTCATAGATTTCTTTGCTTCTTACATATCTTCAGGACTGAGATATAAGATACCTCTCTTCTTTGGAGTAGATTTGAGTGGTGGTTTGGGAAGAGTCCAATCATCATAATTTTCAATATGTTATTCAATATTTTTTCAGCTTGTCCAATAGTTCATTCCCTCAAAACACAACCAGCACAACTATCTAGGAAATCCCTAGAAGCATCGGTTAGTCCATTATAGAAGATATCAAGTATTTCATTTTTCTTGAGAGGATGATCAGGCAAAGCTTTAAGTAATTGGAGAAGCCTCCCCCAAGCTTGTGGGAGACTCTCTTCTTCAATTTGCACAAAGTTAAATATTTCCTGTAAAGCAGCTTGTTTCTTATGAGCATGATTTTTTTCCAGAAGTAATAAATCTTATCCTGGGGACTACACACACAACCAGGAGCAAGAGTATTATACCAAGTCTTAGCATCACCCTTTAATGAGAACGGAAATAATTTGAGAATATAATAGTAGCGAATTTTCTCATCATGAGCAAAAAGAGTGGCTATGTCATTCAACTTAGTAAGATGTGCCACAACAGTTTCAGTTTCATAACCATGGAAAGGATGAGATTCAACCAAAGTAATTAACTCTGGGTCGACAGAGTATTCATAATCCTTATCATCAACAAATATAGGTGAATTAGCAAACTTAGGATCACATTTCATTCTAGCATTCAGAGATACTTCTTTCAGTTTGCATAATAATTTCTTAAGATCATCTCTATCTTTGCAAGCAAGAACGTCTCTAGTTGTCTCCTCATCCATAACATAACCTTCCGGTACCTTTGGCAATTCATATCTAGGAGAACTAGTTGTAATAGGTATATCAAGATTTTTGGTTTCAAGCTCTTCATCAGTTTCAACAATTTCAACAGCTTTAGTTCTAGCAAGTTGTTAATCAAGAAATTCACCTAGTGGCACATTATCATAAAGCAAGGTACTAGCATCATCATAAATATCATGCATAGTAGAAGTAGCATCATCAATAACTTGTGATATATCAGGATTAATAGCATGTGGTGGTGTTGCAAGCTTACTTATAACAGAAGGTGAATCAAGTGTAGAGCTAGATAGCAAGTCCTTACCTCCCCTCTTCTTGGAGGGAAAATCGTAGTCTTAGCGTCCTTCAGATTCTTCATAGTGATAATTTGATAATAATCCCAAGTGACTCCACAAATATAGCTATGCTCCCCGACAACGGCGCCAGAAAAAGCTCGTGACAACCCACAAGTATAGGGGATCGCAATAGTTTTCGAGGGTAGAGTATTCAGCCCAAATTTATTGATTCAACACAAAGGGAGCCAAAGAATATTTGCAAGTACTAGCAGCTGAGTGGTCAATTCAACCACATCTGGAGATTAATTATCTACCGCAAAGTGATCAATAGCAAAGTAGTATGATAGTTTTGATAATAGTAGCAACAACAATAGTGACGGTAACAGTGATAGCAATGATTTTGTAGCAAGTGTAATAGTAACAGCAGTAGTAGTAACTTAGCAGAAACAATATAAGAGAGATTCGTAGGCATTGGATCGGTGAATTCGTCGGATGATATTCATCATATAACAGTCGTAACCTAGGGCGATACGGCACTAGCTCTAGTTCATAAATATAATGTAGGAATGTATTCCATAAATAGTCATACATGCTTATGGAAAGAATTTGCATGACATCTTTTGTCCTACCCTGCCGTGACAGCGGGGTCCTATCGGAAACTAAGGGATATTAAAGCCTCCTTTTAATAGAGAATCGGAACAAATCATTAACACATAGTGAATACATGAACTCCTCAAACTACGGTCATCACACATAGTAGGTGACTATAACTTGCAAGATTTGATCTAGAACATGGATATAATGGTGATAACATAAACGGTTGATCTGAAATCATGGCACCCGGGCCCAAAGTGACAAGCATTAAGCATGGCAAAGTCATAGCAACATCAATCTCAGAACATGATGGATACGGGATCAAGCCCTAACAAAACTAACTCGATTACATGATAAATCTCATCCAACTCCTCACCGACCAGTGAGCCTACGAAGGAATTACTCACCCGCGGTGGGGAGCATCATGGAATTGGCGATGGAGAAGGGTTGGTGATGACGAAGAACGAAGACCCCCCTCTCCGGAGCCCGAAACAGACTCCAGATCTGGCCTCCCAATGAAGAATAGGAGGTGGCGGCAGATCCGTCTTGTGAAAAATGACAACTCTTTCTCCTTGATTTTTCTCTCCAAATATGTGATTTTATAGTATCAGGGTTGGAGCCTGCAGGGCCACCAGGTGGGGACAACCCACCTGGACGCGCCTGGAGGGGGGCGCGCCCTGGTGGGTTGTGCCCACCCAGGTGCCTGATACGTCTCAAACGTATCCAATTTTCCGAACGCTTTTCCTCATGTTTAGGACTCTAATTTGCATGATTTGAAAGAAACTAACCCCGGACTGACGCCGTTTTCAGCAGAACTACCATGGTGTTGTTTTTGTGTAGAAATAAAAGTTCTCGGAATGGAACGAAACATTGCGAGGATTTTTGTAGGACCTTGAAGTATGTCTAGAGGGGGGGGTGATTAGACTACTTGACCAATTAAAAACTTAGCCTTTTCCCAGTTTTAGAGTTTGGCAGATTTTAGCTATCTTAGGACAAGTCAAGCAATCATCACACAATTCAAGCAAGCATGCAAAGAGTGTATGAGCAGCAGAAATTAAAGCATGCAACTTGCAAGAAAGTAAAGGGAAGGGTTTGGAGGATTCAAACGCAATTGGAGACACAGATGTTTTTGGCGTGGTTCCGATAGGTGGTGCTATCGCACTCCACGTTGATGAAGACTTCAACCCACGAAGGGTAATGGTTGCGCCGAGTCCACGGAGGGCTCCACCCACGAAGGGTCCAATAAGTAGCAACCTTGTCTATCCCACCATGGCCGCCGCCCACTAAGGACTTGCCTCACTAGCGTTAGATCTTCACGAAGTAGGCGATCTACTTGCCCTTACAAACTCCTTGGTTAAACTCCACAATCTTGTCGGAGGCTCCCAAGTGACACCTAGCCAATCTAGGAGACACCACTCTCCAAGAAGTAACAAATGGTGCATTGATGATGAACTGCTTGCTCTTGTGCTTCAAATGATAGTCTCCCAAACACTCAACTCTCTCTCATAGGATTTGGATCTGGTGGAAAGAAGATTTGAGTGGAAAGCAACTTGGGGAAGGCTAGAGATCAAGATTCATATGGTAGGAATGGAATATCTTGGTCTCAACACATGAGTAGGTGGCTCTCTCTCATAACTGGTAAGTTGGAAGTGTAGGTTTGTTCTGATGGCTCTCTCCACGAATGAAGAGGAGGTGGAGGGTATATATAGCCTCCACACAAAATCTAACTGCTTACACACGATTTACCAATCTCGGTGGGACCGAATCAACAAACTCGGACAGACCGATTTTAGTAAACCTAGTGACCGTTAGGGTTTCTTGGTGGACTGACTTGCATCTTGGTAGGACCGATATGGTTAGGGTTAGGGCATAACGTAATCTCGGTGAGACCGACATACAAACTTCGGTGAGACCGATTTTGGTAATTAGCTAACCAGAGAGTTGGTCAGGTAAACTCGGTGGAACCGATTCGCTCTTTCGGTGAGACCGAGACGTTATGAAAGGGAAACAGAAAGTTTACATTGCAATCTCGGTGGGACCGATCCGCTCTTTCGGTGAGACCGAAAAGTTACGAAAAGGAAAAAGAGAGATTAGAATCCCATCTCGGTGAGACCGAGATCTCTAT
The DNA here is from genome assembly GCA_021605145.1 of Aegilops bicornis. NCBI lineage: Eukaryota > Viridiplantae > Streptophyta > Magnoliopsida > Poales > Poaceae > Aegilops > Aegilops bicornis. Next base: position 435,212,131 of record CM038672.1, on the reverse strand, counting down.
CAGTAGAACCGATTTTCCTAGGGTTTGTGGCAGTGGCTATGACATTTGGAATCGGTGGCGCCGGATAGGAAGAATCGGTGAGACCGATTTTTGCTTTAGGTTTAGGTCATGTGTGGATGTGAGAAAGTAGCTGAGGGTTTTGGAGCATATCACTAAGCACATGAAGCAAGAGGCTCATTAAGCAACACCTCATCCCTCCTTGATAGTATTGGCTTTTCCTATAGACTCAATGTGATCTTGAATCACTAAAATATAAAATGAAGAGTCTTGAGCTTTTGAGCTGGAGCCAATCCTTTGTCATTAGCATTTTGAGGGATCCACTTTCATCATCCATGCCATGCCATTCATTGAGCTTTCCTGAAATGTTCATCTTGGAATAGCATTGGCTCAATGAGCTATATGTTGTTATGAATTACCAAAACCACCTAGGGATAGTTGCACTTTCAATCTCCCCCTTTTTGGTAATTGATGAAAACATATAGATCAAAGCTTCGACAAATGATAATAAGATTGAAAAACATCGTCGCTTTGAGAAGTATGTGATAAGCAAGAGCTCCCCCTAAATTTGTGCATAGTTTACGATTTGCTTTGGACTGCAAATGCACAAGGAATTAGGCTCATGGGTTACTCTTCCATGTCACATACATCTTGGTGGAGCGCTCAAAATGATACGGATTGAATACATGCACTCATCATCACATAGGATAGATAAGATAATATCATCAAACATGCATAAGTGTAGCTTATGATCAAACACATGATCATCAATGTCTCACAAACATAGTATCTCAAGCAATCAAAAGCAAACAAGTTTAAAAACCACCAAATCAAGAGAGAACAAAAGCAACACTCTCTCTCTCGAAGCCTATGATCTATACATTTCTCCCCCCCCTTTGGCAACAAGTTACCAAAAAGTTCATAGGAAATGCATTGTGCTAGATCGACTCTCAGGCTTGATCTTCAGGTGGTGGTGTCCGGAGAACTCCAAGAACGAAGGCTTCAGTCGAAGTAGATGGAGCTGGAGCTGGTGTAGGTGCTGGAGCTGGTGGCACTGAGGCTATAGCTGGTGTAGATGAAGTGGCTCTGGTGTCAGGAACTGGCACAACAGATGACCTTTGGGCTCTAGGCACTCTGGAAAATGCATCAGTTGTTGTTTTTCCCTTCCTCTCCTGCATGTCATCCTGTAGTTGCTCCACAGCAGATCAATCTCGATTACTTTCACATCTAAGTCATAGAACTTTTGTTCCATGATTCTTTCCAAGCTGTCCCGATTTTGAGTGACGGTGGACAATCCCTTCTCAATCCTCGGTGTTGATGCTATTAAGTATCCAAGCTGCTCCTCGCTTGTTCTTCAAGAAATACTCAGATGCCTCCTCTTGAGTTGGCATCCCGGCAGCCTTCTCCTTCCTTGCCTTCTCCTTCTTCTCTTGTGCTTGAACCGACGATGGATCATTCTCATTCATGACAACCTCATTGTCCTCAAAGTCTGGATAAATTGGAAAATGTTCTTTATCCAATGATATTTGCTGTGCCCATCTTTTTTGAGTTAATCAACTCCACGGATCCGAGGGGCATATCCACAACTTCTCTTACAGTCTGCTGCAGTCCTCTTAATGGTTTCAACCATAAGGCTCATGACTTTGAATTTCTGTGGCACATCAAACAAATACAACATGTTGATTGCATGCCCTCTAATCATGTTGTGGTCACCAGACTTAGGCAGAGAGTATGCCTTAAGATGCAGCTTGATAGTTGGCAGCCACAGCGGAAGGAAGTGGACTGATCCAAAGTTATGTGTCTCAATGGTCGTGTGCAGGATCTCCTTGTACATGTGTGCCATGGAATTGTGGTCCATTTTCTTCTTGGCATATACATCCAGGTCATCTTCATTCTCCTTTGGGGCATTTATCAGCTTTGCCCACTCCTCAACAGTTGATCGGTACCTTGTACCTTGAGACATCCACACTATCCTCGCCATCCGGATAAAAGTGTCTTTGTGGAGTAGAACTGCATGATAAGTTCATCGTTCCAGTTGGTGAGCTTTTGCCCAACGAAGTCTGCAACTCCAACAGCAACAAAACTGTCTTGCACTCCAAGATAGTGCTCTACATTTTCTTTCATGTAGGTCCAGTCGACCCACCTCATATCACACACTATGGGCTTCTTATCCAGCAGAATTGTCTCATAAAAGTCCTGCTGTTGCTTGGTGTGGAACCTGTATTCCACAACAGTTCTTCTCCTTGTGCCATATGGATCTGTCATCCTCCATAGCCTCAACCCATTGTCTCTTCTGATCTTCATGTCCTCAGCCACAGGATGGGCATCAGTGTGTGGTGCAGTATCTTGGGCTTGAGCTTCACGAGAACTTGTTCTTCTTCATCTTCTTCATCAACAACCTCGTGCACTTTGGGGCCTTGTTCTTCTCAGAAATTGGAATACTCCTGGTATTCCTCTTTGGTGCAGAACTTGGCCTTGGGGGCAGCTTTGGGTGCTTCCTTGGGCTTAGATGTGGCAGCCCTCGATCTTATAGCATCACCCATAAGCTTTGGTGCCTTGGGTGCTGGTGCAGCAATATCTTCTTCCTCTTCCATCATGGAAGGCTTCCCAATAACTCTGACTGTGGTCTTCTCGACCCTTTCTTTCCTTTTCTTTCCTTCAGCAGCAGCTGGCTCCTTGGGATCAGGCTTTTCTGGAATTTGAGTTGATGCTCTGAACTTTGGCATATGTGTCCTCTTGGCAGGAACTATCCTATTGAGTCCAGGCTTTGTGCTATGTGCTGAGCGATACTCCTTTTTGAGCACTGCCTTCTTGGAGGTTGCCTCATCCTCTTCTGCCCTATAATCCTCATCTTCAGAATCTGAGGTTTTCTTCTTCCTTTGCTGGTGGCAGCTTTAGGCAAATTGCTTGGGGTGCTCCTGCCTTCATCTCAAGAGCTGGAGGGACTAGTGCCCTCACTCATGTTCACCTACTCCTCCGACTGGTGTGTCACTCTGTCCTGCGACATGCTGCAAACACCGATCGCTGACCTGTGAAGAGTTATAGATGAGGTAGAGTGGATGAGCATCACAAAATGCAGAGCTTTTTGCAAAAGAATGACTCAAAAATTCAGTTTTAGTTTTCCACAGAAAGCATTTCGGATCAACCGATTTTCAAACTCGATGATACCGAAGCAGTTTTGGAACCTAAACTAATGAACTCGGTCAGACCGAGTCACAGTTCGGTGGCACCGAGACTGCTAGGGTTTCACAAAGTCCTAAAATCGGTCTCACCGATTAGCAATTCTCGGTCAGACCGAGTCTCACTAGTGCAATGGCATAAGCCAAATCGGTGGGACCGAGTTTTTCAACTCGGTGGGTCCAAGATGGTTTCGACGGAAACCTAACCCTAAATTTTTCGAATCAAAACTATTCTAAGGATTGCATTGACTGGATAGGAGTGTTTCAATCGTGGCAAGAATCAATAAGAACAGAATGTGCTGAGAGTCGGACGAGGAAAGCACTGTGATCGAGTCCATACCCTAGTTCAAGTGAGACTCGCTTCTGGCGGCAACGGCGGGGTTGAATACATTGACGGCGGTGGAGACCAGCTGACGGAGGCGGCTGGCGGCGAGGAGACGATCCGGAGACCACGGAGGCAGAGCGAGCTATTGCGCTGGCGAAGAGGTTTGGAGAAATTTCCAAATTTTGCCCGTGACTATATATAGCCCGACTGCCGGTGTGACCGAGTGGAACAACTCGGTGGCACCGAGATGCAAAAAGCGTGTACAGTTATTGCAACTCGGTGTGATCAAGAGTTCAAATTGGTTGCACCGAGATTGAAAACCTAGATCGACTTAGTGATCTCGGTAAGACCGAAATGGAGGAATCGGTCGGACTGCCAATCACAAAGAAGTTTTGGAAGTTTAAGTCTATGACTTAATCGGGGACTCCGAGTGCTCCTCACATGAGTGGTTCGAATCTGACTTGATCAAATTTTGTGATGTAGCATGAATAGAGTTTGAGACGAGAAAATCATAGATAGCTAGAGAAGGTTCTTAGGCATTCTTGTCCATCCACTTGGCCAAAGAAAAGAAGCTAATCAATCAAAACAACAAGTGGATGTCCTCGAATGAGTAAAGTATGCAACCAACATGCTCACACAATAAGATGGCAAATGAAATATGTGGCAAAGCATGCACAACCAATTCTAGCATCTATCAAACAATTGGCGATGACTAGGTCATCTATATATGAGTATATTCACTTAGGAGTCAAATGATAGACATTTGATCATAGGTCATACTCATCATTTAAGCTCAAGTGGGGATACCACTTTTACATAAACCATTTATGTGTTCACATCATTAGAGTTGCTTTAACTCAATTCTTAGAGTTAAGCTCCCCCTAGATGTGAGATCCCCCCTAAGAGGGATGAACTAACCTTAGGTTTTGTCGATGATGACTTCATGTAGGTGTTGAAGATGTGGATGCTCAATGTTGATGTAGATCTTTTTGGAGCAATCCTTTGGGGTGAGTTGCACTTTCAATACCTACATGGGTTAGCCCACAAGGAACAAACAAGTATATCCATAGACATAGAGTGATGCACACACAAAATGATGTCCATGAAATCATTAGGTTACCTTGTCCCTTGCCTTACCAACATGAGGGTTTGCGACTCCTTGAACTAGTGCAAGATATGAAAGTTGATTGCACTTGTCCTTGCCATAATGATATGAGTGAAATATGTTATGAGTCACCCTCAAGAACTCTCTAGTTCTTCTTCTTCGGGATCCACATCATCTTGATGGGAATCCTTGGAGTTGTAGTTGTACTTGATGAGGTAGAACTTGACGTAGTCTTGGGAATCCACTTGACCGAGACCTTAGGTGCCTCTTCAAATGCATCAATCTCTTCTTGAAGCTTGTCCTTGCCTTTGTTCTTGTGGTCTTGTGGTGGAAGATCATCTTGTGCTTGTGTTCCCTTGAAGGAAGTAGGATCATACTTCTCTTGTTGAGGAACAAACTTCGTCTTGGGGTATTGATCTTCTTCCCACTCAACTCCATTGGCATTGAACTTTTGTTCAAAACCAACACCTTGATTCTTCCGGTGCCTTCCTTGCTTGCGTACAATTTCCTCGAATTGCTTACTCCCGACAAGGATCTTGTATACACCTTTCTCTATAATTCCCTTCAATAAGATATTTTCTTGCTCAAGTGTAACTTGGCTAAGAGAATCATTAGTGGAATCAAGAGAACTACTAGAAGCAACAATATTGGATTTAGCATTGTTATTGTTACTACTAGAAGAAGAATCCTTTTTGTTCTTGTTACTAGATTTGACTTGAGGCATGTAAGTAGATAAAAGTAAACGCTTGGCAATGTAAGAAGAACTTTTCTTACGAAGATCATCATTGATCGCTTTTAGGAACTCATGCTCTTGCTCAAGATTGAGCTTTTCAAAGCGTAACTCCTCATGAGCCCTTAAAAGTTCTCGATGATCTTCGAAGATAGTTTCATGAGCTAACTTAAGAGAGTTTAGTTCTTCAGTTAGACGCTCAATCTTCTCCTTATTATTGTCATTCATTTTATCTTGATTAGCATGATTAATTGACGTTTCATCATAGTATTCATCACTAGAGTTGTCAATAAGTAAATCATCATCACCTAGCAAGTCATCTTCATCACTATTGAAATCAACATACTCAGAATGTGTTACCTTTGGACCTTTGGCCATGAAGCATCTTCCAATTCCTTCATTTGGCGACTCAAATATGTCGTAGGAGTTGGTTGACACAAGTGCTAGACCGCAACACCTTCATCTTGAGTATATTCGAGTCGAGTGATAGCTTCTCTCGGAGTGATTGTTTGAGTCGAGCGGATACCCATTCACCAACATGAGCTTGATGTCTTCGTTTATGTAGCTCTTTGATGACTTGTCCTTCCTTTCCGAATCCTTGCTTCTCCGTGAGGATCTTCGTTCATAACGATCATCTCTACTCCTCCTCTCTCTTGGTGGTGATTCTTCTCTTCTACTTCTTCTTTTTGGAGAGTCTTCTCTTCTTTAGTAGGGTGCCGTACACTCATTGGAATAGTGTCCGGGTCTCCCACAATTGTAGCAATTTCGCTCTCGACTAGAAGATCTTTTGTCATAGTAAGACCTTGACTTGGAGCTTCTTTCTTTGCTTCTACTCTTGTAGAATTTGTTGAAGTTCTTCACCATTAAGCTCAATTCTTCATTGAAGGTGTTTTTCTCACTTGATGACGTGGGGGCTTCACTTGAGGCTTTCTAAGCACCACTTGACTTGTTGTGAAGTTCCTCCTTATCCTTAAGTGACATCTCATGAGCAACAATTCTTCCAATGACTTCCGTTGGCTTGAGATCTTTGTAGTTTGGCATCATTTGAATCAATGTGCACACGGTATCATACTTTCCATCCAATGCTCTTAGGATCTTCTTGATGATGAATCTCTCAGTCATCTCTTCACTCCCTAAGCCGGCAATCTCATTTGTGATAAGTGCAAGCCTAGAGTACATTTCAGCGACACCTTCACCATCCTTCATTTTGAACTTGTCAAGCTGACTTTGGAGCACATTCAACTTGGATTCCTTGACGGATTCGGTACCTTCATGCATATCAATCAAAGTATCCCAAATTTCCTTTGCATTCTCAAGACGGCTGATTTTGTTGAATTCTTGAGGCACAATCCGTTGAGGATGATATCACAAGCTTGAGCGTTGTATTGCAGCATCTTCAATTCTTCCGCATTAGCTTCACGGTTGGCTCTCTCCCATCAAAGAATTCACCTTGCAAGCCAATACAAATAATTGCCCAAACGGCGGGGTTATGTCCGAGAATATGCATTTTCATCTTATGCTTCCAACTAGCAAAATTAGTACCATCAAAGTAAGGACCTCACGGTGATAATTTCCTCGCTAGACGCCATACTCTCCTAGGTTGTGAAACCAAGGCTATGACCACCAAAAGCTGTGGAAATCAAAGCAAATGGAGACCAAGCTCGATACCACTTGTAGGACCTTGAAGTATGTCTAGAGGGGTGATTAGACTACTTGACCAATTAAAAACTTAGCCTTTTCCCAGTTTTAGAGTTTGGCAGATTTTAGCTATCTTAGGACAAGTCAAGCAATCATCACACAATTCAAGCAAGCATGCAAAGAGTGTATGAGCAGAGGAAATTAAAGCATGCAACTTGCAAGAAAGTAAAGGGAAGGGTTTGGAGGATTCAAACGCAATTGGAGACACGGATGTTTTTGGCGTGGTTCCGATAGGTGGTGCTATCGCATTCTCCACGTTGATGAAGACTTCAACCCATTTAAGGGTAACGGTTATGCTGAGTCCACGAGGGCTCCACCCACGAAGGGTCCACGAAGTAGCAACCTTGTCTATCCCACCATGGTCATCGCCCACGAAGGACTTGCCTCACTAGCGATAGATCTTCACGAAGTAGGCGATCTCCTTGCCCTTACAAACTTCTTGGTTCAACTCCACAATCTTGTCGGAGGCTCCCAAATGACACCTAGCCAATCTAGGAGACTGTAACGCCCTCGATGCGGCTATATCTCCCACGTGTCGAAGCACGACTTAGAGGCATAACCGCATTGAAAGCAATGTCGCAAGTGAGGTAATTTTCACACAACCCATGTAATACATAAGGGAAAGAGATACATAGTTGGCTTACAATCGCCACTTCACACAATACATAAATAAACATCCATCATCCAGATTACACTCAAGGTCCGACTACGGAACCAAAATAAAAGAAGACTACCCCAAATGCTACACAGATCCCCGATCGTCCCAACTGGGCTTGTCACATCCCTAGTTCTGGTATGCTCAAGGCTAGCTAGTCATTGTGCATCATGTTTAAAAATTCCATTTAATTTTGAAATGGGGATTTGTGAAACCCTCAGAATAATTTTGGAAATGACCCAAAAATAAAAATTGCTCCAAAGGGTCCGTGAAAATGCTCATGTGGCCCTCTGAAAATATTGGACAGAGATAATAATCAAACCAATATTTTTGGGGGTTCCTAAGTATTTATATTTGGGCATTTGGAATTAATGCATACCTAATTGCATTGGATATATATTATGATATATATAAAATATTGTCCAATAATTGTGCCTTTTGTTGAAGAGCTCGGAATATTACCACTAGCTCATATAAAAATTAGCATAATTAAATAAAGTGATTTGGTATTTTAAATAAATCAAACAAATGTCGAATATTAAAAAACAGAATAGGAAAAACCCTTACTGACCTACCTTACCGCTGCCCAGCTCCTGCGGGTTCGGCCTGGCACAGCCCACCCTGACCGCCAAGCGCCACTGCCCCTTCCTCGCGCCAGAGGACAGGGGGCACGCGCACGGCCACCCGTCCTACTGGGGACACGCCTCCCCGCCACCTCCTGCTTCCTCCTCGCCTCGACGCCTCGAACGACGCCACGCGCGCCCGCACCTCTCTCCCTCTCTCTCGTTTTCCCCCCCTCCTCCTCGAGTTTCTCTCCCTCTCTTCACCGACAGCACCCGAGAGCGCCGCTGCTCGACCCCGTGGCCACCCTCACCCCCTCGCTCTCTCTCCTGTTCTGCAAGATCCGCGCCGCCGTCCGCTACCTCCCTGCCGAGCCACGTGACGCGGGAAGCCTCGAGCGCCGCCATCGCCATCGCCTCCGTCTCCGGCCGCCGGAGATCCCCTCGCCGCCACGACCGCCTCCGGTTCCTCCCGACCTCGCCGACCGTTCGTCGCGACCGCCGTGAGCTCTTGCTCCTTCTCCCTCTCCGCTTCGCCAGACACCGCAACCGGATCTCGCCGCCCGACTCCGGCCACCGCCTCGAGCTCCGCTTCCGGCGAGCTCCGGCGCCAAGCAGCCTCTACCAGCTCACGGTTGCGGACGACGACGGCTACGCCCGGTGGTCTTCGGCGACCAGACGCCGCCAGCAACTCCGGCGAGCCCTCGCTGCGTTTTGGTCGCCGCCGACCAAGCTCCGGTGACGTGGCGCCGCTTAATTAGTGCTAATCACCAACTAACCTACCCCGACACCGACAAAGGACCTCAGCACTAATCTGAATTAGATTAGAATTAAACCCCCCGTTAACTAATCGAGACAACGACGTGTGGCCCCCACACGTCAGGTTTGACACAGCCACCCGCAGTTGACCTGCTGATGTCATGCTTAAGAAGGTCGACGCAATATTATATTTTCTCGGATTTAATTAAATCAGGAAATTCCAGAATATATTCAAAACTTCAAAAATTCATAGAAATTCAACCGTAGCTCAGATTGAGATAATTTATATATGAAAAATTATCAGAAAAATTCAATCTATCCATCTGTGCTAGTTTCATGCATGACAAACCAACTTATACATGCTGTATAAGTGAAACTCTAAAATGGCATTTATAAGAGCTTACTTTGAATTGCATTTGAACCTTTGGTTCAAATGGACTTCATTCAAATTGAATACCAGCTTGCATTAGCTCAAACAGCATCACATCTACATACCATGTTCATGCATCATATTGTTGCATATGATTGTGTATTGATTGCCGCACTGCTTCCTTCTCGATAGGTCCCGCTCCGAGACGCTCCAGAGTACTGCTCTATGAAGCGGTGCCTCCCTTGTTGATTTACCAGGCAAGCAAATCCCTTGTTCATTCCGATACAATCCTACTCTCTCGCTCCTGCTCTCGCTTATTGCATTAGGACAACAACGATTCATCTCGCTACTTTGTGATGCGGTAGTTGAACCCATTCCTCTGCATGACCTGTCATTGCCACAAGAAATAGTTGAAAACCCACTAGCATGTGTAGGAGTTGATTGAGCCATGTTGTGTTCCTACCATGCTATGCCTGCTATTGCTTAGAGTTGTGTCAGTGTCCGATTCATTGGGAATGAATTGGAGTACAGTTCTATGTTACGATGTCGAGAGTGAAGTGTGTGAACACGATTTGGTAAAGGTAGCGGTGAGAGGCCATGTAGGAGTACATGGTGGGTTGTCTCACCGAACCGGCCCATAAGCACCGAGTTCTATGTATGTTGTCCAATGACTCGATACTACCACACATTGGGCTCCGGCGCCCAAGCCCTCTCGACTTATTAACCGACTTGATCTGCATCCGTGAGTCGCAACTAGTCTCTGGTGTTTGTAGGTAGTGCTATTTTTCATCGAGTGGCACCCGGCAGGTGTGGGCTTGGGACAGATTAGGCATGTGTGGCACGGTGTACCAAGTGGCACCCGGATGGTGGGCTTGGGAACCCTGCTCACATCGTTTGGGGCCGTGAGCGACACCCGGCCGGATCTCCTTGCGGATGGAACCCGAATAGGCGATAAACCCGGACTAGAGTCTTGTGTGGTTAGTCGGTCGTGGCCGACACCCTCGCCAAAGCTTCCGCTTGAAGGTTGCCGAGATACATGACGTGTATATGGCGATAAGTGGCGAGAGCGTGTGTGAAGAAGTACACCCCGCAGGGTTATCATGATCTATTCAATAGCCGTGTCCTCGGTTATGGACTTCTTGGATGCTTACGTGGTACATAGACAACTTGAAGTGGATACTCTAAAATGCTCAAGACAAGTGTGAGTGCTATGGATGGCCTCCCGTATGGAAACGGGAATGAATCCGTAGTAGTGTATTGATGTGGTGATTAGTGGACTCGTGCACGTTGTCTCACCTCAAGAGTTTCTTGTAGTCGTAGAACAGGATAGCCACAGAGTCAAAGCTGGCTTGTCGCAACTAAACTCCACATTACCTTTTGACACTAATGCATGTATGATAGGATCTGATGTAAGTCTTCTTGAGTACCTTTGTACTCACGTTGCTTTATTTATGTTTTGCAGCGGAGACTTCGGTCTTACTAGTAGTTCTGCTTGGACTTGACGAGTAGCTTGTTACCTCAGCTACGATCTTGTACCCTTGGGAGGGTCTTGTAGATAGTCGCTTCTCAGCCTTTTTCTTTTGTAGTTGTGCGTACTTTCAGACGTGTAATGCTTCCGCTTGTTGTTTGAATGTTTCAATGATGGGTCATGTGACCCCTGCTTGTACCTATTGCTATGTGGCTCTTCCGAGCCTTTATCTATATGAGTTTGCGTTATGTTGTGATGCCATGTTGTACAACACATACTTGCATGTTATGCGACGTGTAACTTGTAATCGCTATGTGTGGGATCCGACAACCTAGTTGTTTATCCTTGGTAGCCTCTCTTATGGGGAAATGTAGTCTCGTGCTTACGAGCGATAGTAGTCCGCTTCTGACCGGTTCACCGGAGTCCTCGCTAGCCCAAAGACTACCGCTTGGACACTTGATTGGCCGGCATGTGTTTCACTGCCGTTCCTATGTCTGTCCCTTCGGGAAATGTCACGCGTGTTATTCGAGTCCCGCTTAGCCTGCTACAGCCCGGGATACCGGAGTCCTGTTAGCCCAAAGTGCTACAGCCCGAATTCATACGTTGATGACCGACATGCTCGATGTGATTCATGTATGCCTCGTTCCCATAGGTTAGCGCCGCTTTGGGTTCACGACTCAGCCATGTCGGCCCGGGTTCTTTGTCATATGGATGCTAGCGACACTATCATATACGTGAGCCAAAAGACGCAAACGGTCCGGGCCATGGTAAGGCGACACCGTGGGAATACCGTGCGTGAGGCCGCAAAGTGATATGATGTGTTACATGCTAGATCGGTGTGACTTAGGATCGGGTCCCGGTGGCTCCACTCGATCATCGGAAAAGACACATAGTAACGACCACGTTCCTCGTCGAACTCCCACTTGAGCTCGGTTGCCATCTCGTGACCGCATCGCTGGCACCTGCAAGAATGTTTTGGTAGAATCTGTGAGTCATGGGGACTCGCAATCTCACACCCAGCGAGATCAAGACTATTTAAGCTTATAGGAAGGACAGAGTTGTGAGGTGGAGCTGCAGCAAGCGACTAGCATATATGGTGGCTACATTCGCAAAAGAGAGCGAGAAGAGAAGCAAGGCACGGTCGTGAAGCTAGTAGCGATCAAGAGGTGATCCTGAACTACTTACGTCAAACATAACTCCAACACCGTGTTCACTTCCCGGACTCCGCCGAGAAGAGACCATCACGGTTACACACGCGGTTGATGTGTTTTAATTAAGGTCAACTTCGGGTTTTCTACAACCGGACATTAACAAATTCCCATCTGCCTCATATCCGCGGGCACGGCTTTCGAAAGATAATACCCTGCAGGGGTGTCCCAAAATAGCCCATTATAAGCTCTCACGGTCAACGAAGGATATTCCTTCTACCGGGAAGACCCGATCAGTCTCGGAATCCCGGACTATAAGACATTTCGACATCAATAAAACAAGACCAGCAAAGCCACCCGAATATGCCGACAAATCCCGATAGGAGCTGCACATATCTCGTTCTCAGGGCACACCGGATGAGCCAGACGTCGGGTTGGCATAGACCCTGATTGCCCAAGGGCGCGGACATCGCTCAAGTTGGACCAGCACTCGAAGGAGAACTGGCCCGGGGTTAAAATAAAGATGACCCTCGGGCTCATGAAAACCGGGGAAAAAGGCTTAGGCGGCAAATGGTAAAACCAAAGTTGGGCCTTGCTGGAGGAGTCTTATTCAAAGCGAACTGTCAAGGGGGTCCCATAAATCACCCAACGGTGTAAGGAACGCTAAATCAAGGAACATAACACCGGTATGACGGAAACTAGGGCGGCAAGAGTGGAACAAAACACCAGGCATAAGGCCGAGCCTTCCACCCTTTACCAAGTATATAGATGCATTAATTAAACAATAGATATTGTGATATCCCCAACAAGTAAACATGTTCCAACAAGGAACAACATCTCCATGTTCCAATGAGGAACAAACTTCATCTTCACCTGCAACTAGCAACGCTATAAGAGGGGCTGAGCAAAGCGGTAACATAGCCAATCAACGGTTTGCTAGGAAAGGATGGTTAGAGGTTTGACATGGCAATATGGTGGCATGATATAGCAAGTGATAGGCATTGTAGCATAGGCATAGCAAAAGAGCGAGCATCTAGCAAGCAAAGATAGAAGTGATTTCGAGGGTATGGTCATCTTGCCTGCAAGGTTCTCAGAGTTGTCGAAAGCTTGATCCTCGTAAGAGTTCTCAACAGGTTCCTCGTTCACGTACTCGTCTCCCGGCTCTACCCAAATCAAGAACACAAACAAAGGAACCACAATAAATCACGGTGCAATGCACAAGCAACATGATGCAATACATGGCATGATATGCGAGATGTTATATGCAATGCGTATGCGTGCTCCGGAAGGAAAATGATGAACCATGCATCAACTTGGCAAACCAAGTATGCCGCTGGAAAGGTGAGATGATTTCGGTTGAAATGGATATAAAGATCACCGGAATCGGATGCACGGTTTGCAAATGACAAGCAAAACAAGAATGACACAAATCTGCCATTAACAGCATGATGCCACATAGCAAGCAACAAGAAATTAAGCTACTGCACCCAAACGTACCATAAAAGCATATGGAAGTGATCTACTCAAGAAGCTTGACAAAAGATGAACACTGAGCTACGGCTAAATCACACCATAACAGGTCCAAACAAGCATGGCAAAAGTGCAAAACATATCAGCTTCACAGACTTAGAAAATACTGAACATGGCAGAATCAGCATCAGGAAGCAATGTTCAGAGCAAGCAAACTACAAGCTACAGGAACTTATAATAGCAAAACAAGCCATGTCATGAATCTGCTCAAATCATAGAATAAAAGTCCCTTACTGACCATGAGCCAAAATGGATCAGAAAATGTGATGGCATCCACATAAACATAGCAAGTTTCGTAACAGACCAGGAAACAGGGTATGACATTGATAGAATTAAGTAGGCATCTTCGCGAGCTCGATGCACTCACTACAGAGCATTTCATGATAAAATAAGCATGCATACATCAAGCAGACACGGCATAGAAGCTATACATGACAAGAACAACATCATGGCATACACGGATCAACTACAACAACCTTGGCAAAATTGAATAACATGTAAACAATCTGCTAGGAAGCATTTTATAGCAAAAGTAGAGCTCGATTGACTCAAGCTATGGCACTCCATAATTGCAAATAAGGGCATGGATGGATAGAGCATAACCATATGTTCAAAATATCCTTAATGAAGTATCTCAAAATATGCAAGGATCTCTCGGTAGCATCAAGTTTACATGGCATAAAAATATCAGCAAAACAGGGGCTGAAATCAGCAACATCATGAAGTCTTGTTTGCATGCTTGTGCTAGTCACCACAGAGATCACAAAAATACATGGAATACACCACTGTAAAGATGGCATGGCATATTACAAAACACATGTAGGACTCAAGTTCATAGGATGCACACATCAATCATGGCAAAAATGACAAAAGTGCATGTTCTGATAAGAATCTGAACCTAACATCAAATAGCCCTATTCTAACAGCATTTCTGGCATCAAGATGAGATCAAATGTAAATGGTGCAATGGGATGTAATGATCTACCCTTCGAGGCGAACAACTCGGTATGCTACACGCCCAAAACGGAGCCACGGGTGCAAAGTTATGGCATGATGAAAATGCAACAAAATAATCACAGATAAATTGACTTGGAGGAAATCGGGAGAGGGGGGGGGAGAAGAAGTCAACCCTTCTCTTCTCAGATCCGATCCGGCTCGGATCGAGGTTCACGGAGCGGAGTGGGCCGGGACGGGCGCACGAGGAGGAGAGGCCGGAGGAGGGCCGGGCACGGAGGACGGTGGCGCTGGCGGCGACGGCATGGCGGCGGGCGGCGACGACGGACGGCGGGCGACGGTGCGGGCAAGGCGGCGACGGCGGGGAGGCGGCGAGCGGCGGCGCGCTGGCGGGGCCCTGCGGGCCGGGCGGCGACGACGATGGGCACGCCAGTGTGGCGGCGCGAGTGGCCGGGCGGCGGCGGGCGGACACGTCTGCCCGTCCCGGACGGTGTCCGCGTAAGGGAGAGGAGCGGGCTAGGGTTAGGGTAGGAAATGATCCCGGATTTTCGGGGAGGCTATATTTATAGGTAGAAGGAGCTAGGAGACTCCAAATGGAGTGTAGTTTTCGCCACACGATCGTGATCCGACGACGGAGAGCATGGAAGTGACTTAGATGGGTTATTGGGCTATTTTGGAGGGTGTTGGGCTGCAACTTAAAAGAGGCCTTTGCGAGAGTGCGGTTAACCGTTGGAGTACCAAACGAGCTCGAATGACCCGAAACTTGACAGTGGTCTACGGTGGTGTACCAAGGCCACATGACAAACCTCGGTCCATTCCGAGAAAGTTTAGTACCCGCTCACGGAAAAACGTAAAAGGGGACGCCGGGGGACATAGGAGTGCCGGATTGTAAAACGGACAACGGGGAAAATGCTCGGATGCATGAGACGAACACGTATGCGAATGCGATGCACATGATGACATGATATGAAATGCATGACATGGAAAAAAATGCAAAAATGAAGAAAAACCCAACCACGGAGGGAATATCATATCACAATGCCGAAAATGGCAAGAGTTGGAGTTACAAATATGGAAAGTTACATCCGGGGTGTTACAGAGACACCACTCTCCAAGAAGTAACAAATGGTGAGTTGATGATGAACTCCTTGCTCTTGTGCTTCAAATGATAGTCTCCCCAACACTCAACTCTCTCTCATAGGATTTGGATCTGGTGGAAAGAAGATTTGAGTGGAAAGCAACTTGGGGAAGGCTAGAGATCAAGATTCATATGGTAGGAATGGAATATCTTGGTCTCAACACATGAGTAGGTGGCTCTCTCTCATAACTAGTAAGCTGGAAGTGTAGGTTTGTTCTGATGGCTCTCTCCACGAATGAAGAGGAGGTGGAGGGGTATAGATAGCCTCCACACAAAATCTAACCGTTACACACAATTTACCAATCTCGATGGGACCGAATCAACAAACTCGGACAGACCGATTTTAGTAAAACTAGTGACCGTTAGGGTTTTCGGTGGGACTGACTTGCATCTCAGTAGGACCGATATGGTTAGGGTTAGGGCATAACGTAATCTCGGTGAGACCGATTACACAAACTCGGTGAGACCGATTTTGGAAATTAGCTAACCGGAGAGTTGGTCAGGTAAACTCGGTGGGACCGATTCGCTCTTTTGGTGAGACTGAAAGCGTTACGAAGGGAAACAGAAAGTTTACATTGCAATCTCGATGAGACCGATCCGCTCTTTCGGTGAGACCGAAAAGTTACGAAAGGAAACAGAGAGATTACAATCCCATCTCGGTGAGACCGAGATCCCTATCGGTAGAACCGATTTGCCTAGGGTTTGTGGCAGTGGCTATGACATTTGGAATCGGTGGCGCCGGATAGGAAGGATCGGTGAGACCGATTTTGGCTTTAGGTTTAGGTCATATGTGGATGTGAGAAAGTAGTTGAGGGTTTTGGAGCATATCACTAAGCACATGAAGCAAGAGGCTCATTAAGCAACACATCATCCCTCCTTGATAGTATTGGCTTTTCCTATAGACTCAATGTGATCTTGAATCACTAAAATATAAAATGAAGAGTCTTGAGCTTTTGAGCTTGAGCCAATCCTTTGTCATTAGCATTTTGAGGGATCCACTTTCATCATCCATGCCATGCCATTCATTGAGCTTTCCTGAAATGTTCATCTTGGAATAGCATTAGATCAATGAGCTATATGTTGTTATGAATTACCAAAACCACCTAGGGATAGTTGCACTTTCAATTTTTTATACAATAAAAGAGAATTTCTAGAGCTAAGAATCACCTAAGGGGGCACTTGGGTGGGCACAACCCACCAGGGTGCGCCTGCCCCCCAGGCGCGCCCAGGTGGGTTGTCCCCACCCGGTTGCCCCGCAGACCCTGAAACCAACACTATAAAATCCTATTTCTCCAGAAAATAATCAGGGAGAAAGAATTATTGCGATCCACGAGATGGAGCCGCCGTCACCTCGTGTTCTTCATCGGGAGGCCAGATCTGGAGTCCATTTGGGGCTCTAGGGAGGGGGATCTTCGTTCTTCGTCATCACCAACCCTTCTCCATCACCAACTCCATGATGCTCCCCACCGGGAGTGAGTAATTCCTTCGTAGGCTCGCTAGTAGGTGAGGAGTTGGATGAGATTCATCATGTAATTTAGTTAGTTTTGTTAGGGATTGATCCTTAGTATCGACTATGTTCTGAGATTGATGTTGCTATGACCTTGCCATGCTTAATGTGTCAGGACCCCGATTCCAAGTCACATCGACCTAGCCGGTAACACCTCATATCACTTTGCGGCCTCACGCACGGTATTCCACGGGTGTCGCCTTACCATGGCCCGGGACCGTTTGCGCCTTTTGGCTCACGTATATGATAGTGTCGCTAGCATCCACATGACAAAGAACCCGGGCCGACATGGCTAGTCGTGAACCCAAAGCGGCGCTAACCCATGGGAACAGGCATACATGAATCACATCGAGCATGTCGGTCATCAACGTATGAATTCGGGCTGTAGCACTGGGCTAACAGGACTCGGTATCCCGGGCTGTAGCAGTTAGGCAGGACTCGAATATCACTGCGTGACATTTCCCCAAAGGGATGTACATAGGAACGGCAGTGAAACACATGCCGCCGATCAAGTGTCCAAGCAGTAGTCTTTGGGCTAGAAGGACTTCGGTGAACCGGGTCAGAAGCGGACTACTATCGCCGTAAGCACGAGACTACATTTCCCCATATGAGAGGCTGCCAAGGATAAACAACTAGTTTGTCGGATCCCACTCATACCAAGCATTTCAATCATACACGCATAATATGCCCGATATGAGTACATACAACATGGCATCACAACAAAACTCTACAACTCAAAGTACTTTATTTAAGAGGCTCCGAGGAGCCATACATAACATATCCATACAGGTAGGGGTCACATGGCCCAACACTCAAGTCATACAAACATACATGCACATGCGGAAGCAAACTAGTCTGAGTACAGACTCTAAAAAGAAAGAAAGCTTGTTGAAGCCCTTCTATCTACAGTGGCCCTTCACAACCTTGGATCACCACCTGGGTGGCTAGTTCACTCGTTGATGTCAAGATCTACATAGAACCCATCGGAGGGGCAGTGTTGTCATCTGAAAACATTAATTAAGCAAACATGAGTACGGAGGTACTCAGCAAGTCTTACAACAGAATCCTATCATACATGCACATTCTCAAGAAGGTGGTGGAGTTATTTGGAGCAAGCCAGCTTTGACTCTTGGCTAAGCTATCCTACGTGACATCACTTGAAAAGCATTTGTCGCATGCAGTCCACTAATCACCATCACAATACTCCATCGTGGATCCTCTCTTGTCAACCCACGAGAGGGCCATCCGCGGCACTCACACTTATCTTGAGGCTTTTAGTAGTACCCATTTACTTGTCTATGAACTGTATAGGTGACCAAGTAGTCCTTTATCATGGACGCCGCTATTCGAATAGTTTTATACCCTGCAGGGTGTACTTCTTCACACACTCTCACCACTTACCGCCGTTTACACGACATGTACTCGGCAACCTTCAAGCGGAAGCCCAACGTGGGTGTCGGCCACGACCTGACTAAACACACAAGTCCCGAGTCCAGGTTTATCGCCTATTCGCGTTCCATCCACAGGGAGTCCGGCCGAGGTTTCCACTAACGGCCCCGAACGATGTGTGCAGGGTTCCCGAGACACCAAACGGGCGAATTGGTACACCGGGCCACGTGCCTACGGCAACACAGCCGACCCCTAAGGTCAGCGCTGCGTGCGGCCCCCAGCATGCTACAAACACCAGAAACTACTTGTAACTCCTGACCGAGGACAAGAGTGGTTAATAAGCCGAGAGGGTCCATTGGTTTCGGGCCCAATGCGTGGTAGTAGCTAAGTCTTAAATCACACACACAGATATCAGTTCTTAGGGACGGCTTCAATGAAACAACCCACCATGTACTCCTACATGGCCTCTCATCGATACCTTTACCAAAACGTGTTCAACTCGAACCTGACACAACCTTTCACTCCAGTTCATCATCCCGATGAGCCAGACCTGACACAACTCTAAGCATAGAAACCATAGCATGGTAGGAAGCACAAACATGGCTCAATCAACTCCTACACATACTAGTGGGTTTCATCTGAATTCTCGTGGCAATGACAGTCATGCAAAGGAAGTGGGTTCAACTACCGCATGACACACAAGCAGTTTGAATCGCCTTGTCTTAATGCAGTAAACAAGAGCAGAAGCGAGAACATGGGTTTGTATCGGAATGATCAATGGGTTGCTTGCCTGATGTAGTGGTGGTAGGATACTGCCCTTCAGATGGATACTCGGGATTATCCTCGGAGGCAGAACCTATCACGAAAGACATACCGAAATAAACACACATGGTAATATGCAACAATATGATGCATGCTATGACATGGCAATATGAATGTGTGTTGGCCTAATGCAAGCTGGAACAAGAAGGATGAACTCATTTGAATCAAAGATTCAATTGTTAGCTCATTTAAAATAGCCCTAAAGGTGTATTATCTTATTCTGCTTAAACAACAAGGTTAACTTGTTCTATCATGCATGAAACCTTTACCAATGGATAGAATGGATTTTTCTGATCATTTTTCATATATAAATCTTTGCATTTGGAGTTACAGATTAATTTCTATGAATTTTTGAATTTTGAACTATATTGTGGAATTTCCTATAATGAGAATAATTCCATAATTCATTTCTTTATGTCGACAATGCGTCGAGGATGACGTCGGGGTCAATGGGAACGTCCAGTCAAACCTGATTGGTGGGTCCCGGTGTCAGTGTAATTAGATTAACTAAATATTAATTAAAACTAATCCTGATTAGTTAACAGGGCTGGGCCCCACCTGTCATTGACTCAGGAGAGTCAACCAGGGCCCACCCGTGGTCAAAGTCAGAGTCGGCTACACCGGCGTTTAGCCGCCGGCGAGCCAGACGCGGCGGCGAGAGTGGGTCTGTCCGTTTCGGCGACCAAATGAGCCGCGGAGGGTGTCTACGGGTGGCTGGGAGCAAGCCGCAGCTCTTGGTGGTGTTGATTGAGCTCGGGGCGGCCGGAAACGGCGCCGGCGACGACCTAGGCGGCCGCAGGAGTTCGGGTGAAGACGAACTTGGGCTACGGTGTGCGGTGAGGTGCGTGAAGTGGTGGGTAAGATGCTACGCGGTGCGGTGAGCATGATGGACACCGAGAGGTGACCGGTGGGTGGCCGGGAGCACGTCGGCGACGAGCTCCGCGGCGGCGCGTGCGGTTGAGCTCCGTGCGGTCGCTACATGGCTCGGGAGCGAGGGAGGAAAGGAGGGGAAGGTAGCTAAGCTCACGGAGAACTCGAGGAGGCACTCGGTGTGGTCGGGGACGGGCTGGTGCGGCGGCGACGTCGAAGGGGATCTCCGGCGACGGCGGAGTCGGGCGAGGTTGGTGCAGAGGACTCGGGCTACGCGAGCGCTCGGGGCTCCGCTAGCTCGACGAAGAGAAGGGCGGCGGAGCTCCTAGACACGACGGGGACGCGCGAGGACGACGGAGAGCGCGACTACGGTGACGGTGCGGCTGCGGTGGCGTCGGCCATGGCGTGGGAGCGCGAGGGGGAGGAGCTGGGGAGGAGGAGAGGTGTCACGAGGGTTCGGGGAGAGAGAGAGCGTTTGCGTCGGTCGCTCGGTGAGGGAAGCGGCGGCCAGCTGCGTGGCACACATGCTGTGCTCGCTGTCGAGCACCTGCCTGCTACTGGCCAAGACAAGCTGCTGTTGGCCTTGGTTGGGTTGGGCAGCAGGTGGGCCGGTTGGGTGGCGCCAGGTAAGGTTTTTCCCTTCTGTTTTCTTTTTCTATTTTCTGTAACTTTGTGGACTTTCTAAAAATACCTAAACAGCTCCAAAATTCACCAAACTGCACCTGGTCCTTAGTTGGAATATTTCCAGCATGGAACATTTTAGTTTGGGATTATTTGGGCATTTGAAATATTTTATATAATTTTAAATGCCCAAACTCAAATACTTATGATTTAATTCAACAACCTAGGATGACCTAGAAAATTGTGCACCACTTTTGGCAGAGGCTCTGAACCAAAGCAAAGGTGATGAGCATTTTAGAAGGGCATTTCAGGTTCATTGAAAATAATTTTAGTAAACCCTAGTTGGATTCAAAAGGGGTTCTCGGGGTTCTGTCTTCCCCATTTCAAATTTCAGATGAAAGTTAAACATGATGCACACACTAATGCATGGACTAGCTAGGATGTGACAACTCACCCCCACTCAAAAGAATCTCGTCCCGAGATTTAGGATCCGTTGCGAAAAAGGTGGGATACTCAAGTCGAAGACGATCCTCGTTGCTTCTTGCTCGGAATGGTTTGACCATTGAACCTTTAGAAACTTGATATTCGGCGACGTCGAGTGAATGCGCTCGGCTTGATCAAGAAATCTGAACGGGATATTCTCGATAGGTGAGGTTATCTTGGAGATCAAGCGTTCGTGGTCCACTCACGGATAGGATCCGAGAAGCAACGCTCGAGTTGGGAAACATGGAAGACATCATGGACTCTGGAAAGATGCAAGAGGTAGTTCCAATTGGTAGGCAACTTCTCCTCGTTTGGCAAGAATGCGAAAGGGTCCAATGTAACGAGGAGCCAACTTGCCTTTGATACCGAATCGATGGGTTCCCTTCAAAGGAGTAACCCGAAGGTAAGCCTTCGCCAATTTCATAAGCCATAGGCTTATGCTTGCGTCATATTGGCTCTTTTGACGAGATTGGGCTGTTTTCAATTTCTCAAGAATAACGCGAACTCGCTTTCTTACGCTTCTCGGATCATATCCGCCAAAGAGTTGTCTCTCCCGGTTTCGACCAGTTAAGAGGCGTTCGACATTTCCGTCCATAAAGAACTTGAAAGGAGCTTTGCCCAAGCTAGCTTGATAACTATTGTTATAAGCGAACTCGGCGAATGGAAGGCATTTCTCCCAATTCATGCCGAAGAGATGATGAAGCTCATAGCATATCCTCTAGGATTTGATTGACTCGTTCTACTTGACCACTTGATTGAGGATGGAAGGCGGTGCTAAAGGAGAGACGAGTTCCCATAGCATTTTGGAAACTTTCCCAAAATCGAGAGGTGAAGAGACTTCCACGGTCTGAGTTAATCTCCAATGGAATACCATGAAGAGACACTATTCGAGAGATGTACAAATCAGCTATCGGGCTAGCGGTTATACTCTCACGAACGGGTAGGAAGTGGGCTACTTTGGAAAGACGATCGACGACAACGAAGATAGCATTGTTCCCTCTCTTGGTCCTGGGAAACCCGGTAATGAAATCCATACCGATTTTATCCCATTTCCATTCAGGAATAGCCAAAGGTTGAAGGGTACCAGCAGGCCGTTGATGTTCTGCTTTAACTCGACGACAGACGTCACAATTAGCAATGTATTGAGCGATTTCTCTCTTCATCCTAGTCCACCAAAACCTCTGGCGTAGGTCTTGATACATTTTAGTACTACCGGGATGAATGGTGAGAGGAGATTCATGAGCTTCCTTAAGGATCAATCGCCTCAGGTTGCGCACCTTGGGAACCACTAGACGGTCTCCAAAGAACACGACACCTTGTTCATCAAGGGAGAAACAATCTGCGACTCCTTTCTTGATGTTTCTCTTGATGCGGGAAATTCCTGGATCTACCTTCTGTGCCTTGATGATCTGATCCGTAAGGGTAGGTTTCGCCACCAGGATGGAAAGGGATCCTCTAGGAACAATGTGAAGATTAAGCTTACGAAATTCCTCGTGGAGAAATGGTTGACTTTGTTGTAACATCAGATTGTTACAATAAGATTTGCGACTTAGTGCATCAGCCATGACATTGGCTTTGCCTGGGATGTAAGATATTCCTAAGTCGTAATCTGTAATCAACTTCGACCCAACGTCTTTGCACGAGATTCAAATCCGGTTGGGTGAAGATGTATTTCAGACTTTGGTGATCGGTGTAAATTTCGCAGCGATTACCAAGAAGGTAATGTCGCCAGGTTTTGAGTGCATGAACCACGCTTCAAGCTCTAGATCGTGTGTGGGATAGTTATCCTCATGTGGACGAATCGCCGAGAAGCGTAGGCAATCACATGACGATCTTGCATGAGTATGCAACCTAGTCCTTGTCGCGAGGCGCCGTAATAGATAATAAAGTCCTTAGAAAAATCTGGTGGAACAAGCACGGAGCAGATGTCGAGCGTCTTTTCAGTTCTGAAAGCTGAAATCGCCTTGTGGGGTCCATTCGAACTTTTATCTTTCTTGAGGAGTTCGGTTAGAGGTTTAGCAACTTTAGAGAAATTCTCGGCGAAGCGGCGGCAATAGCTCGCTAGACCGAGGAAACTCGAACTTGCTTGACCGATTCAGGTGGAGTCGATCAGGGCGGCTTGAACTTCGCTTCGGGATTGACAGCAATGCCCTTACCAGAGATTACATGGCCTGGGTAGGTCACTTCTGGTAACCAGAATTCACACTTAGAGAATTTGGCATAAAGGCGATGCTCTCGAAGTTTCATCAATACTAGCCTTAGATGTTCGGCATGTTCTTCCTCATTCTTGGAGTAGATGAGTATATCATCGAGGTATACCACGACGAATTTATCCAAATACTCCATGAAGATTGAGTTCATTAACCGAGAGAAGGTGGCTGGAGCATTGGTTAATCCGAAGGACATGACGGTGTACTCGTATTGGCCATAGCGAGTAACAAAGGCCGTTTTAGGAATGTCCCTGTTCTTGATTTTGATTTGATGGTAACCCAACCTCAAATCCATCTTGGAAAACACTGAGGATCCAGCGAGCTGATCATACAGATCGTTGATCCTGGGGAGCAGATACTTGTTCTTGATAGTGACCAAGTTGACAGGTCGGTAATCCACAACCATCTGATCCGTTCCATCCTTCTTTTTAACGAATAGGACGGGGCAAGCCCATGGAGATGAACTAGGACGGATGAAACCCTTTTTCAAGGACTCATCGAGTTGTTCTTAAGTTCAGCTAGTTCTAGGGGTGCCAGCTTATAAGGTCTTCTAGAGTTTGGGTCGGTTCCGGGAACAAGATCTATCACAAACTCGACATCCCTGTCTGGTGGAACACCGGCAGTTACAACTCGAATAATAGTCATCATTGAATAGGCTGCATCCTCGCACGGACATCCCAATAGTGATCCCAAGTCCATAAGAACGATGGAGCGGTTCGGTAGCTCCGGATAAGATGGATATATCGACCATGCACATATATTGGCTTTGATTAAAATCTCTAAACTGCTCCTCGACGGTATATTCGGGATACCATCGGTAACGGTCTCGACCATCACCGAACCAACATTGCCGTGTGACCACACACATCAATGCAACGAATTAGAGACGAACCACTTGGTTACGGGGACGGGTGGCCATCCGAAAGCACATCCACAATGCAAAGACATTAGAATTTCTAGGAAAATCGGGCAAGATAACATCTGTAAATGCTCAAAAACAGATTTGAGACATTCAAAATCAGATTGCAAAACCCCTCAACAACATCATATCAAGGTTCTGGTTCAATTGGTAGCATACTAAAAAGTAGTACAAACTGAACTGAGGCTGTAACCAACAATCCTATAAGTTACTACGGATTAGTAACACGTGAACCTGATAGAGAGAAGAGAGCCTAGTCCTATACCCACGTAGAATGAGAAGAGGATGACTCAGATCAGAGGGCATAAGGTAAAGGAATAAAAAGAGCCTTACGTTCCCTCCCACAATCAATTCCCCTACATATAACTAAAGCATTTCTAGACTCAACATCGACCAGTTTGGCTTAGCGAACCTATAGGCAGTCCGGCTCTGATGCCAACGCTGTCAGGACCCCGATTCCAAGTCACATCGACCTAGCCGGTAACACCTCATATCACTTTGCGGCCTCACGCACGGTATTCCCACGGGTGTCGCCTTACCATGGCCCGGGATATTTGTCATGTGGATGCTAGCGACACTATCATATATGTGAGCCAAAAGGCGCAAACGGTCCCGGGCCCGGGCCCGACACTAACACATGGTAAGGCGACACCCGTGTGAATACCGTGCGTGAGGCCGCAAAGTGATATGAGGTGTTACCGGCTAGGTCGATGTGACTTGGAATCGGGGTCCTGACATAATGCTTGTCACTTTGGGCCCGGGTTCCATGATTTCAGATATGAACCTTTTATGTTATCACCATTATATCCATGTTCTAGATCCGATCTTGCAAGTTATAGTCACCTACTACGTGTTATGATCCGGCAACCCCAGAGTGACAATAGTCCAGACCACTCCCGGTGATGACCGTAGTTTGAGGAGTTCATGTATTCACCGTGTGTTAATGCTTTGTTCCGGTTCTCTATTAAAAGGAGGCCTTAATATCCCTTAGTTTCCAATATGTACCCCACTGCCATGGGATGGTAGGACAAAAGATGTCATGCAAGTTATTTCCATAAGCACGTATGACTATTTATGGGATACATGCCTACATTATATTTATGAACTGGATCTAGTGTCATATCACCCTAGGTTATGACTGTCACATGATGAATATCATCCAACAAATTACCGATCCAATGCCTACAAATTTATCTTATATTGTTCTTGCTAAGTTACTACCGTTATCATTACTATTGCACTTGCTACAAAATTACTGCTATCACTGTTACCGCTACCATTGTTGCTGTCACTATTATCAAAACTATCATATTACTTTGCTACCGATCACGTTGTTGCAGATAATTAATATCCAGGTGTGGTTGAATTGATAACTCAGCTGCTAATACCTTCAAATATTCTTTGGCTGCCCTTGTGTTCAATCTATAAATTTGGGTTGAATACTCTACCCTCGAAAACTGTTGCGATCCCCTATACTTGTGGGTTATCAAGACCTTTTTCTGGCGCCGTTGCCGGGATGCATAGCTATATTTGTTTAGTCAGATGGGATTATTATCAGTTTATCACTATGAAGAATCTGAAGGATGCTAAGACTAATATTTATCCCTCTAAGACAAGGGGAGGTAAGGAACTGCCATCCTGTTCTACTTTAGATTCACCTTCTGTTATAAGTAAAACTTGCAACACCACCACATGCTATTAATCCTGATATGTCGCAAGTTATTGATGATGCTACTTCTACTATGAATGATGCTTATGATGATGCTAGTACCTTGCTTGATGATGATGATGTGCCACTTGGTGAGTTTCTTGATGAACAAATTGCTAGAGTAATCACTACAAAAAAAGACACATCCGTGACATTTTGGGCTGAACGAATTTTTTTCTGTCATGCTAATGACACTTCTATGACGATAATTGTGACAAAACCCAGTATCATCATAGATGTGGTGGGCTCCTACTTCTATGACAAAAAATCATGACAGAAAATGGGCTTTCGACCTCGGCGGGCCGGAGACGCAGCTGCATGACATTCTTTGGGCCGTCCATGCTGGAAAAACCCATGGTAGAAGCGAGGGCGAGGAAAATATCGGGGAGTTCCCAGTTATGGTGGGTGGTCGGGGCCGAGCGATGCACCGAGGTTTGCGTGTTTCTCTCGTACACGTACGCGCGTGGGTGCGAGGCATTGGGCTCTAACTAAACCTGAGCGAGGTGTTCGCCTACTGAACACGAGCGATTGCACTGCAGTCTACGCGTTACTGAACACAAGCGATCGATCAATGGCTGTTAGCTGAACCCGATCGAGCGATTCCTTCGGTACTGCTGCTAACTGAAGCCGGTTAATGCTGCCTATGGATGAATAGTGAGTGTTGTTGGGGGGTTTGGATGAACAGTTCCCGGTGGGGGGTTGGATGAACAGGACCCCGTGGTAGTAGAGGTTGTTGCCGCTAGATGAACAGGACCCTGATCGATCGAGCCGGTTGGGGGTGGATGAACAGGACCCCGTGGAGGGCTGGATGAACAGGACGACCCCGTGGAGGGCTGGTTGAGCAGTAGCCGGTGGAGGGCCGGATGAACAGTAGCCCGTGGAGGGGTGGTTAAACAGGACCCCGTGGAGAGTGCTGGTTGAACAGTAGCCGGTGGAGGAGCGGTGGAGGCTGAATGAACAGGAGCCCGTGGATGAACAATCGCAGGTGGAGGCTGGAGGAGGTCGATGGTGGAGATGAACAGTATCCCGTGGAGTCCCGTTTTGCGGTACGCCACACCCCTCCTGATGAACCGGACCCTCATTTCGACCGTAGCGCTCCAGCACAAGTCCGTTTCCTCCGTTTTGCGGTATGCCACACCCCTCCCGATCAACAAGACTCTGTTTCGACCGTAGGAGGTCCAAGAGAAGTTCGTTTCCTTCGTTTTGCGGTACGCCAGACCCCTCCAGATGAACAGGATCCTGTTTCGACCGGGGCCGGTCGAACACAAGGTCGTTTCCTCCGTTCTGCGGTATGCTAGGCCTCATTTTGATCGGTTGTTCCATCCAAGCCAGTTGGCTCGCGATGAACACGACATATTTTGTTGCCTCCCAATGAACACGACACATTCCGTTGCCTCCCAATGAACTCGACGACGCAGTTTCTCCATTCCAACCCAGCCATGTACACGAGCCCTGGCCGTACGTATGCGCGAGTAGGCATTTGAGACCCCGCCCGTATGTACGTACATGGCCGTATATACTTTCTTGCATCCTAGCCGCTGTACGTACCTGTACAAGATATTAATGAGACTGTGTGACATGCTACGTGCGCGCCTCTACTACGACACTTGTGCGCCTCTACTACGACATGTGCCCTTCCTTACACGACCACAGTTCATCGCTGGAGCCTGCAGACAGACCGATCGACCAGTATGTACGTACACGTTCATGACTAGAATGACAACGCTACGTACGCTTCGACCAGGTGGATCCCGACTATCAGGCACTTCCTTGCGTGCGAAGATGTAGCTGGTGGGTCCCAGCAGTCAGGGGGTGAATCATTTTTTTTTGCCCGTAATATAGACGCACTTCCTTGCGTGCGAAGATGTAGCTGGCGGATCCTAGCAGTCTGGGGGAAACATTTTTTTCGTGAAATACGGTGGCCCGTCTGGTGGGTCCCTGCTGTCCGCTGGAGGAATCATTATTTTCCGCGTACTAAGGAGGCACTTCCTTGCTATGGCCGTGGACCTAGCTGTCAGCCTCTCCACGTACAATACTCTTCCGATGGAAGTTGTTCCTTGACCATGTTGACCACTCCGTGCCAACAGCACCATGGCGGTGGACGACGGCGAGGCCTAGGAAGGGGACGACGGGAGCCAGGGAAGACGCGGCAATAGATGCCCACGCAGAGAGGAGTATGAGGGTTCACTAGTTCGGTTGCGATGTGAGGCTGCCGTCGCTGCAGGGCCTGGCCAGCGATAGGAATAGTAGGGGGTGGTGAGGCCTCCGTGGCGGCACAACCGGCCACGAGAGGCAGGAGCATGCGGCACGACCGGCGCTGCTTTGGGTGGCTGGAGCAAGAAGACCAGAGGTTGAAGAATCACTACGGCCGTTGGATGGACATTGTACGGTCACTAGAGCTAGAATCGTTCATATTGACTTAGTTGACAAAGCCCTCCGTCCCCGCCAACTTAGTAGGCCCACAAGTCAGCCTCCCACTATGCAGGGTCCCAGCTAGCAGGGGGAGTATTCATTATTTTGTGCGTAACAAGGAGGCACTTCCTTGCGTGCGAAGATATAGCTGGTGGGTCCGACCTGTCAGTGGGGGGAACGTTTTTTCACGGAATACAGAGACCCTTCCGGTGGGTCCTAGATGTCAGGTGGAGGAATCATTATTTTGCGCGTAATAAGTAGGCATTTTCTTGTGTGCGGCCATGGACCCAGCTGTCAGCCTCTCCACGTACAGTCCATGTCCGATGGATGTCGTTCGTTGACCACGCCGCGTCGAGAGCACCAAGGTCTTGACGACGGCGAGGCCTAGGATGGGAACGACACGGAGCCGGGGAAGACCCGGCCCTGGTTGCCCACGTGGTGGGGAGTACGAGGGTTTACTGTTCCTGCTGTCGTCGCCGGAAAATAACAGGAGGTGTGGGTGAGTAGAGGAATGGGCTGGCCAGCAATGGAGTAGGGTGGGGCGGTACGGCAAGTGCGGTAGCACAGCCGGCCACGGGAGGCGGGAACAGGCAGTCCCACCGGCGCTGGTTTGGATGGCTGGAGCAAGAAGATCAGATATTGAAGAAGCGGCATGGCCGTTGGATTAACATCCAACGGTCACTGCTGCTAGAATCGTTTGTGGACTAAGTTGACAAAGCCTTTCGTACACGTCAACCTAGTAGACCCACAAGTCAGCCTCCAAATCTGTCCCAAACAGCATACAACCCGAAATTTCTAGCCAGATTCAAATTAATTTAAAAAATAAACATACCTTAATTTAAATCCAATGAAATTTTACCCGCACAAAAACAATGAAATTTAAATATCAAAATTCGAAAGAAAAAAGTATTTTGGAACTAATTTCCTGTTTGCTGTATTTTTTCATTTTATAACCCATTTATTATTACTTGTAGCCCATTTCTTATTACTCATAGCTCATTTTCTGGGCAAAATGCATCCCTCCTCGTCTTGAAAGATTTCCGGCCCAACAGGGCATAGAAAAGCAAGTAGGCCTACGTTGGTTATTCTGGAAAAAAAGCTGGGCTAGCCATTTTCAGAATGAAAAAAAACAAACTCGGCTGGTCATGTGCTAAACATATGAAATAAAAGCCTGGGCTAGATGGGCCACAGCTCCCAAACAACCCAGTTGATACCCTTCTCCGTCCCAAAAAAACAAAATGACTGCGCGCGCTGCTGGGTCCCTACAGTCATCTCCTTATTCCTCTCGGTTGTTGACCATGTTGACAACACCGGAGGGCGGCGCCGCGGCGAGCGAACCAAGGCAGAGGACGATGGTGAGGCCTCGAACGGGAACGAGAAGGAGCCGGCGAAGATGCGCAGAGTTTTAGGGTGTGATGTGGCCACAATGCGTGCGCGGCAGCACAGCCAGCCGTGGGAGGCGGGAGCAGGCTGTCCTGCCAGCGTTGGTTTGGCTTTGGCAGCTAGAGCAAGAAGAGATGAAGAAACACGATAGACGTTGAATTTAAATCCAACGGTCAAGGTTGACACAATCGTTTGTTGACTAAGCCGACACCAAGTAGCATACTTTTTTAAATATAGGAAGAAAACAAAAAACTAGGCTCGTTCGCCTAATAACATTCCTGAAACTGCGACCGTTCGATCTTGCATCGCAACTAAAACTGCGAGGAAAATGCATTCGTCTGCCGTCCTCCTCCCAGGGAACGTTCGCCACATAAGTGACTGGCACCCTTGGTTTTCAACCGGAAGGTCTTGGGTTTGAGTTCCAAGAACTCACAATTTTGTCCTCCTTCCTTCCTCGCAAAAAAAAAAGAAAATCAAAGACTTGAGAAGGCGTACAGAACAAGCTAGTGTACCAGTAAAGAGACATTGCTGAGTTTTAGAAAAAAGAGAGACGTGCTTCTGTAGCTGGTTCGAATCCAAACCTAGACTATTATATATGGTGCTATGCTACTCTGCAAGTAATGAAACTGACATATCCAACATTCGCTTCTCCTCTTCTCTACTTACTATGCCTAGCATCAGAAGCTCTGGCCGCAGCAACCATGTCCGCTGGCTGCTCATCCACATGCTCTTCAGCAGGCAACAAGCATATTTGCGCCAAGTCGCCACTCGTACCATCGCCTGTGGGTCTCGTCACACCCTCACCGGCACACGCACCACAGCCGGTTGCTCATCGCAACCCGCTGCCGTTGGTGTGGTGCCACTCCTGCAAATCACGCAGAGTCATCTGTCGTGTCTCAACCTCAATCCTCAACCCTAGCCGAGTCTTCTACAAATGCCCGAATCATCGAGTACTAATATGTTTAAGTGTTGTTCTGCTACTTTCAGTTGCTGATTATTTTAATAGTTTGGTTGGTGATCTTCCAATTTGATTCATGCAAAAAAAGGAAGATTCATGTGATTTGTATTTCTGGGAAGTTGCTAATGTGGGGGAATGCAACTACGCTGATTATTTGGTTAGCCGGGGAATCCCAATACCAGCAGGTTAGGGTGTTGGACAAGTAACTGAAGGAACGACAGAAGAGGAAAATGCAGAGCAGAAGGTTAAAGATGCAGTTCCTCTGATCATGGCCAAGCAACAAATTGGCTGAACGGCCTTGACAAAGAATGAGGAGATGAAAGAGCTTGTGAAGATAATGGAAAAAATCGATGTGCTCTGTAGGATGATTGTCTCTTTATTTGCAGTGTATGTAGCACTCGTGATGTATTCAGTGGCTATGAAATGAGCACCTTGCTGAAACTAGTAATGAATAAAACCTGTCACTGGTAGAGCGGCGTCCTAAACAAACTGTTTAAAACCCCTTTCCGCGACGGCATTTGGAACCGTCGCCAAGTGAGTGTGTGTGATAGGGTGTTCTTCCCACACGACCTAGAAATCGTCGGGGATAGGCCCTCCTGGGACCCAGGCTGGGGCCTTGTGTCATCGGACGAGGCATCGAAACCCAATCATTTCCGTAGGTATGTACATCCCACACGGTGAATCCCAGAAATCATTTCCGTAGGTATGTACATCCCACACGGTGAATCCCATAAATCATTTCCATATGTATGTACATCCCACATGGTGAATCCCAGAAATCATTTTTGTAGGTATGTACATCCCACATGGTGAATCCCAGAAATCATTTCCGTAGGTATGTACATCCCACACGGTGAATCCCAGAAAATCATTTCTATAGGTATGTACATCCCACACAGTTCTTTGTGTGGAAACGTTTGTGCAAGGTGGCCTAACGCAAACAATTCGCTGCCGGAAGCCGTGTGTGATTGTTAGTTGATCGAACATGCCTACTTTCAAGAAACCGTGAGGGTTGTTTGAGTTCATCGCCCATGGTGTTGTCTGAGTAACCTTTTGCAATAGAAAACCCCAATAAGCAGGGTAATTAGCCTATTATTGATAATCCATGTACTAATCAAACTGATATTTCGTATTAAACACGCCATATATTTCATATCCGTATAAAAGCAACCAGGATTTCATAATCGAATTACATCAGATAGCTTCAGCACTCAGTTACGCCATTACACAACAGCACCAAGTTTCACATGCACCATCAAAAACCTTTGGAAAGTAGCATCATACACGGTAAATAGACAGATGAATCTCATCCGGAAGCTATGACGGAAGGCAAATATTGAGCCTTAGGTGATGTTGAATGTCCTTGCAACTTTAGGCGGTGGCTATGGATAATTTCCGCCCAACCTTCGTCCTCTTCAAAGAAGACTTCAATATTGTATCGTGGGTTTTGAATGAATACCTTCCTCGCCTCTTGACCATACAGGTGGTTTGAGAGGTAATCATCGGTGAACTGCTTTGAAAAGTACTGAAAACAAAGCTATGCATAAATCGCTATTGTAAATTTTGAAATGGCGCAAGGGGTAAAAACAAGGTAAAAGAGTTGGTACCATCCTATAGTTGACTGATGGCTTCTTCATTGTGCAAACAAAGATCTTGCTGTTATTCGTCGCAATTTTCTTCATCCTAACAATCTTTCTGAGTTTCTTGACTTGATTGATATTCATGGACATCTCATTTCCCCATATACAAAATGGGTCAAACAGTGGGTCTAAGCCTCGACGGCCGGGACCTACATGTGCAAGACCAAATTGTAAGAAACCTAAGTATTAGAATGATTCCTGCAACTGCACAATAATGTGCTATTAGCCAAAGGACCCTGCTTGAACAAACCTCGATGGTAAACCATAGTTTCTCCCATTGTTTCCCTGCAACGCCCATAAGGAAGATCTTGATCAGGTTAATTGAGAGTTGCCATACTATCAGTAGAATATGTATTGAGTACAGCCAAATTTGATTAGTGTCACATGCATAACAATACAAAATTGTACCCACAGCAAATGAAAATCAAATTGCAGAACTAAACTAAACAGTTAAATGGACAGCAGACCAAATGAACCAAAATAGTTAACTGAGCACAACATTGCAGAATAAAAACATGTACTAGAAGATAAGACAGTTAACAAGACAAAGAATGCTTGAGAACAGTACTATGAAACGTAGCAATTGTTGGACCAAAGTGTTAACTGAACATTACATTTCAGAGGACCAAACTGTTAACTGAACATCAGATTGCATACTAACATTACAGAGGACAAATCACTAGAAGGCATTGGCAGTGGCCTCGAGAAAACATCACGAACTATATTTTAAAATAGAAAACCTTGTGGCGGTGTCGACAGTGGCCTCGAAGACGAGGTGCTCCTCCTAGATCCGGCGGTCGACAAGCATGTCAGCCATATCGACCTCATTCGCATGTGCGGCCGCATGCTCCTCAGCTCCATGTTATACTGCATGTAAAATGGCTGTGGGCGGCGCTTAATTGGAGGAGGGGGCAGTGATTTCGGTGGAAGGTGTCGCTCCGTCAGTCGGGGCATGTGGGACGAGAAAGGAGGAGGATGGTGTGGGTGGGGTGTCGATTACCTGACCATATCAATGAGGCCACGCAGCAAGAAGAAGGGTCGTGGCGAGGAGGTCACAGAAGAAGAAGAAGGGTCGCCAGAGGAGGCGGCCAGAAGAAGAAGGGTCGCCCGGCGAGGAGGCGGCGCTGCAAGAAGAAGGGTAGCCGGCGAGGTGGCGGTGCTACAAGAAGAAGGGTCGCCGGCGAGGAGGCTGAGCTGCAAGTAAGCAGCAGTGAAGGTTTGAACTTGGAAAGCAAGGAGGAACAGTGGAAATGTGGCTTTTGGTAGGAGGGAGGGGGCGGGGAGATAGATATTTCCGCGGTGGCCAAAAAATTTCGCTCGGTGTCGCGAGATACTGGCGCGCAGGTGTGGTTCAAGCGGGGCAGTGGACTGTAGACGACGAAGCTTCCTGCATAAGCCAGACAAGATGGTGCGCCAAGATATTTTATATCGGATACCACATGATTCTTTTTAGTAAACTGTTTGTGGTATACCTGATTTTTTCATTATGTTTTGAAAGACAAAATGGTGTTACGAAGGGAAAGGATGGTGTTTGAATTGCTAAAACATTTATGTATAGTGAACATGCAACTAGTACATGAGTGTCCTGTTTAAATTTGGAATTATTCCAGGTTCGTTCGGCATTTTTTTGAATTAATTGAGTTTCTGGGCATTTAATGTGCATAATTCAAATTTGAACTACAAGCACATGCTCCAACGCACCGAATTTTGCTGAAAAATCACATGTGTGTCTTTGGGTGAATTTATAGGTCCCATGCAAGAAATGGGAATAAAATTAAAACATTTGGGTGTCGTGGCTTGGCCGGAATGATTGTGAAACTTGGTTTTTTTAATTCCTGTAAATCCAAAACACGGCTGAAAATCATGAAACTTGGCATCGTGTCATGACATGGCACCAACATGCTGCAGTAGTTTTTTGGCCGAATTGGGACAAGCTTTGGTGTAAGCTTCTTGCAAAATGGAGCTTCCCTCAAGAAGGCTCCTGGTTTCGAGAGGGAACGTGTCACCTCCCTGTGCGAAACGACATAAGTACATTGCCTTCTCCCGCCTTAATATTTTTACACAGACAGATTAGACCAAATAGAAGTATCGTGATAAATTTTGAAATTATTCCATGTTCGTTTGGCCTTTTTTATACGAGATTCTGGGCATTTAGTGTGCATAATTCAAATTTGAACTACAAGCACATGCTCTAGTGCACCAAAGTTGTTTGAAAAATCACATGTGTGTCCTTGGGTGAATTTCTAGGTCCCATGCAAGAGATGGGAGTGAAATTCAAACATCTGGGCGTCGTGGCTCGGCCAGAAAGATTGAGAAACTTGGTTTTTTAATTCCTGTAATTCCAAGACATGCCTGAAAATCATGAAACTTGGCATGGTCTTGTGACATGGCACGAACATGCTGCGGTGAATTTTTTGGCCGAATTGGGACAAGCTTTGGTGTACGCTTCTTGCAAACCGGAGCTTCCCTCATGAAGGCTCCTGGTTCCGCGAGGGGACGCGTCACCTCCGTGTGTGAAATGACATACATACACTCCCTTCTCCCGCATTAATTTTTTTACACAGCTAGATTAGACCAAAGAGAAGTACCGTGCTAAATTTTGTAATTATTCCGGGCTCGTTTCGCCTTTTTTATACATTAATTGAGTTTCTGGGCATTTAATGTGCATAATTTAAATTTGAACTACAAGCACATGCTCCAGTGCACCAAAGTTGTTTGAAAAATCACATGTGTGTCCTTGGGTGAATTTCTAGGTCCCATGCAAGGGATGGGAGGGAAATTCAAACATTTGGGCGCCGTGGCTCGACCGAAAAGATTGAGAAACTTGGTTTTTTAATTCCTGTAATTCCAAAACACAAGCTTGAAAATCATGAAACTTGGCATGGTGTCATAGCATGGCATGAACATGTTGCGGTAATTTTTTTGGCCGAGTTGGGACGAGCTTTGGTTTAGGCTTCTTGCAAACCGGTGCTTCCCTCAAGAAGGCTCCTGGTTAAGAGAGGGAACGTGTCACCTCCGTGTGTAAAACGACATACGTAAACTGCCTTCTCCCACCTTAGTTTTTTTACACAGCCAGATTTGACCAAATAGAAGTACCGTGCTAAAATTTGGAATTATTCCGGGCTCGTTTCGCCTTTTAATAGATTAAATGAGTTTTTGGGCATTTAATGTGCATAATTCAAATTTGAAGTACAAGCACAAGCTCCAGTGCACCAAAGTTGTTTGAAAAATCACATGTGTGTCCTTGGGTGAATTTCTAGGTCCCATGCAAGAGATGGGATTGAAATTCAAACATGTGGGCGTCATGGCTCGGCCAGAAAGATTGAGAAACTTGGTTTTTTAATTCCTGTAATTCCAAAACATGCCTGAAAATTATAAAACTTGGCATGGTGTCATGACATGGCACAAACATGTTGCGGTAATTTTTTTTGGCCGAATTGGAACAAGCTTTGGTGTAGGCTTCTTGCAAACAGGAGCTTCCCTCAAGAAGGCTCGTGGTTCCGAGAGGGAACGTGTCACCTCCGTGTCCGAAACGACATACGTACACTCCCTTCTCTCGCATTAAATTTTTTACACAACCAAATTAGAACAAATAGAAGTACCGTGCTAAATTTTGGAATTATCCCGGGCTTGTTTCGCTTTTTTATACATTAATTGAGTTTTTGGGCATTTAATGTGCATAATTCAAATTTAAACTACATGCATGTGCTCCAGTGCACCAAAGTTGTTTGAAAAATCACATGTGTGTCCTTGGGTGAATTTGTAGGTCCCATGCAAGTGATCGGAGTGAAATGCAAACATCTAGGCGTCGTAGCTCGGCCGGAAATATTGAGAAACTTGGTTTTTTAATTCCTGCAATTCCAAAACATGGCTAAAAATCATGAAACTCGGCATGGTGTCATGACATGGCACGAACATGGTGCGGTAATTTTTTTGGCCGAATTGGGAATAGCTTTGTTGTAGGCTTCCTGCAAACCGGAGCTTCCCTCAAGAAGGCTCCTGGTTCTGAGAGGGAACGCGTGTCACCTACGTGTGCAAAACGACATACGTACACTGCCTTCTCCCACCTTAATTTTTTTACACGGGCAATTTAGACCAAATAGAAGTATCTTGCAAAATTTTGGAATTATTCCGTGTTCGTTTGGCCTTTTTATACATTAACTGAGTTTCTGGGCATTTAATGTGCATAATTCAAATTTGAACTACAAGCACGTGGTCCAGTGCACCAAAGTTGTTTGAAAAATCACATGTGTGTCCTTGGGAAAATTTATAGGTCCCATGCAAGAGATGGGAGTGCAATTCGAACATCTGGGCCTCATGGCTTGGCCGTAAAGATTGAGAAACTTGGTTTTTTAATTCCTGTAATTCCAAAACACGCATGAAAATCATGAAACTTGGCATGGTGTCATGACATGGCACGGACATGCTGCGGTAATTTTTTTGGCTGAATTGGGACAAGCTTTGGTGTACGCTTCTTGCAAACCGGAGCTTCCCTCAAGAAGGCTCCTGGTTCTGAGAGGGAACGTGTCACTCCGTGTGCGAAACGACATACATACACTGCCTTCTACCGCCTTAATTTTTTAAACAACCAGATTAGACGAAATAGAAGTACCGTGCTAAATTTTGGAATTATTCCGGGCTCGTTCCGCCTTTTTTATACATTAATTGAGTTTCTGGGCATTTAATGTGCATAATTCAAATTTGAAATACAAGCACGTGCTCCAGTGCACCAAAGTTGTTTGAAAAATCACATGTGTGTCCTTGGGTGAATTTCTAGGTCCCAAGCAAGAGATGGGAGTGAAATTCAAACATTTGGGCGTCGTGGCTCGACCGGAAAGATTGAGAAACTTGGTTTTTTAATTCCTGTAATTCCAAAACACAAGCCCGAAAATCATGAAACTTGGCATGGTGTCATAGCATGGCACGAACATGTTGCGGTATTTTTTTTGGCCGTATTGGGACAAGCTTTGGTGTAGGCTGCTTGCAAACCGGTGCTTCCCTCAAGAAGGCTCCTAGTTCCGAGAGGGAACGTATCACCTCCGTGTGCAAAACGACATACGTAAACTGCCTTCTCCCACCTTAATTTTTTTACACAGCCAGATTAGACCAAATAGAAGTATCGTGCTAAATTTTGGAATTATTCCGGGCTCGTTTCGCCTTTTAATAGATTAAAAGAGTTTTTGGGCATTTAATGTGCATAATTAAAATTTGAAGTACCAGCACATGCTTCAGTGCACCAAAGATGTTTGAAATATCACATGTGTGTCCTTGGGTGAATTTCTAGGTCCCACGCAAGATATGGGAGTGAAATTCTAACATCTGGGCGTCGTGGCTCGACCAGAAAGATTAAGAAACTTGGTTTTTTAATTCCTGTAATTCCAAAACACGCCTGAAAATCATGAAACTCGGCATGGTGTCATGACATGGCACGAACATGTTGCGGTAATTTTTTTGGCCGAATTGGGACAAGCTTTGGTGTAGGCATCTTGCAAACCGGAGCTTCCCTCAAGAAGGCTCGTGGTTCCGAGAGAGAACGTGTCACCTCCGTGTGCGAAACGACATACATACATTGCCTTCTCCCGCATTAATTTTTTTACACAGGCTGATTAGACCAAATAGAAGTATCGTGCTAAATTTTGGAATTATTTCGTGTTCGTTTGGCCTTTTTATACATTAATTGAGTTTCTGGGCATTTAATGTGCATAATTCAAATTTGAACTACAAGCACGTGGTCCAGTGCACCAAAGTTGTTTGAAAAATCACATGTGTGTCCTTGGGCGAATTTATAGGTCCCATGCAAGAGATGGGAGTGAAATTCAAACATCTGGGCATCATGGCTCGGCCGGAAAGATTGAGAAACTTGGTTTTTTAATTCCTGTAATTCCAAAACACGCATGAAAATCATGAAACTTGGCATGGTGTCATGATATGGCACGAACATGCTGCGGTAATTTTTTTGGCCGAATTAGGACAAGCTTTGGTGCACGCTTCTTGCAAACCAGAGCTTCCCTCAAGAAGGCTCGTGGTTCCGAGAGGGAACATGTCACCTCCATGTGCGAAAAGACATACGTACACTCCCTTCTACCGCATTAATTTTTTTACTCAACCATATTAGATCAATTAGAAGTACTGTGCTAAATTTTGGAATTATTCCGGGCTCGTGTCGCCTTTTTTATACATTAATTGAGTTTCTGGTCATTTAATGTGCATAATTCAAATTTGAACTTGTCGGTGTACTAGAGTAGGGGTACCCTAGTATCCCGTACTCGTGCACGGACAGTTGCAGCACCCCGCGGCAGGGTTTGCCTGGTCACCGCCAAGATCCTCCGTGGCTCCTTTGGAGCCATTCAAGAACAAAGTATTTGACTAAGAAGACAAGGCCCCGGCAAGAGGAGCTTGCCGGGAAGGCCATTTAAGGCATGCAGAAGACAAGGCCCCGGCAAGAGGAGCTTGCCGGGAAGGCTCAGGCGCGACAAGCCTCGGGACGCGACAAGGATTCGGCAGCGGCAAGGCGCTTGTCATGAAAGCAACCTCTCTCCATCTCCGCTCCAGCTCATCCAACAACGTGTCGCCATGGGACCATTCCATGCTTGGCGTGTCAAGAGGGCTGTGCAGCCAGCCGGAGAGCAGCGATAAGCGGCGCGACAAGCTTGCCATCGTGGCGAAGCGGTGGCGCACTGACGGTCTCTGTAATCGTTTAGGCGACACAGATGGGCATTTATTGCTTTTGTCCCTTGCCGTCGAGTTAGGTATTTTGCATCATACATCGTTCAAGTAGGTGTACCAACTTCTGTTTTTACATTTGTACCCTCATCTATGTTGCCACCTGTCGGAGACCCCTTGAGCATATAAAAGGAGGCCCATGTGCAACGTAGAAGGGGTTCGGTTCATTCGACTCACTCGAGACCATATACGCTCACGCTAGGTTTTGTAGCTCGCATCGCTCCCTAGCAAGAACACAATACATCAAACAAGCAGCGAGGGAGTTTTATCTCTCCGGAGAGCTCCGGCTGGGTAAACTGCCGTGTGCCTCGCCTCGATCCGCTCTTCGTGCGATCTCCGCCCCCTCCGAACCACAAGGGGCCTGGTCCGCCCGGCCCCATAGGTGTTCGTGGGTACGATCAGCCTCCCGACATCTTTGGCGCGCGGTAGGGGCGTCAAGGCCGTGTGAATCTGATTCGGCGTTCACACGAGCAGCGCCCCAAAGACATCTTCCTCAACATGCCACCGAAGAAGAAGGCTTGGCGGCAGCAGAGCCGCCCACGTCAGATCCACCATCACCGCAGCAAACAGGTGGTGGGGACGCTGGCGGAGGAACGGGCGCCGACGAAGGAATTCGTGACGTCGCCAAGTCCAAGGACAAGGCCCCGCAAACCTCGGCGTCCGCGCATCCCCCGCGCCCATCTCAGGAGACGCGGGA
This sequence comes from Aegilops bicornis, assembly GCA_021605145.1. Lineage (NCBI taxonomy): Eukaryota > Viridiplantae > Streptophyta > Magnoliopsida > Poales > Poaceae > Aegilops > Aegilops bicornis. The sequence continues at coordinate 435,172,173 of CM038672.1, read as the reverse complement.
CCAACAACGCCATGGCATTCACAATGCCATACGTTCGTTGGATCGAGACCCTCAAGGCCAGCATGCGCGCCAACATGCTGGCACGAGTGAGATACGATCACCTGGACGGGGTGCTGCTCCTTCTAACGTAGTTAGAAGTTCGAGCATATCCCGCTCCTCGCACCGTTCGCCAATGCCACCCACTACTCCAGGCGAAGCTCGCGCGAGCTCGGCTGCTCCTTGACTACCCTCCAACGGCCGACAAAGGTCGACGAGTGGAGGGCCACTATCGTAGCCTCATCGGCTTTGCCAACGGCGACGCTCCACGGCAACCAACGCCATCATTGCCGCGGCAAGACGACAAGGCACGAGCCGGTGGCGACGAGACTGTCGGAGGTGCAACTACCATGCACTCTCCGCCCCGAAGGCCAAGATCGCCGACTCACCGGATCCACCTCGACAGCGACTCCACCGCGTCGTCGGATCCGCGAGCTCGCCGCGATCAGCGCCAAGTTCTTCATGAACGACAACAAGAGGACGCTCGAACTCGCATCGACCGCCGGAGAGAAGCGCGATGTCGGTCCGACAAGCGCTGGGCCTTCTGTTGACATGCGCGCGCCGGAGGAGCCAGCGACTTGTCAGACGCTGTAGGTTGCCCTGCGTTCACTCGTGAGCTGCGGCAAGTCCAGTGGCCTAGCCAGAAAAACTTCAAACCAGACGTGCCGGAGAAGTATGATGGCAGGACCCATCCGTCGGAGTTTCTAGGCATCTACACCATCGCGGTGCAAGCTGCGGGGGGACGGGACGACAAGATCCTCGCCAACTACTTCCCGCTCGTGCTCAAGCCCAACGTCAGATCTTGGCTCATGCACTTGCCGGACAGCTCCATATCCTCTTGGCCAGATCTATGCCATCAGTTTGTTGGCGCCTTCACGGTGTGGCCACAAACCTCATGGCCAAGAGAGCGACCTTCCTTACGCTTCGCCCGGAAGGAAGGAGAGTCCTCGCGCAAGTTCATTCAGAGATTCAGCCGTGTGCACTACAACATCCCGGATGTCCACCCCGCCGCGGTGATCGCCGCGTTTCATCGTAACGTGCGGAACCGCAGGATGAGGGAGGAGATGGCGATGTGCAAAGTCAAGGACGTTAGTGAGCTGTACGCCTTGGCCGACAAGTGTGCACGCGCTGAGGAAGGGAGGAGACTCCCAGGAGAGAATGCACAAGCAGGATCTGACAGTGAGGAGACCGCCCCGGCGAAGAAGGGCCGGCGGCGGGGCAACAGGAAGAAGAAAGGTAGAGAAGTGCTAGCTGTTGAGCAGTCCGGCGACGGAGGTGGCGACAAGAACGCCAAGGCTGGTGGCTCCGGCAAATAGGTTGCCACTGACACCCACCACCAGTCTGTGGCGGCCGCCGACAAGCAGGACGGCTCCGGCAAGCAGTACTGCAAGATCCACCGCACCAAGGGCCACGACCTCCAGAGCTGCAAGAAGGTCGAGCAGCTTGTTGAGCAGCAGAAGGCTGAGTACGAGCGGCGTGACAAGGAGAAGGCCCAGGAAGGTGCTGGGGGAGCAAGCAAGAAACGTCCCGGCCGGGGAGGGCGCCGCGGCAAGGCCAAGCAGCGGCAAGGAGATAGACCTCCCCGCGGCCGCGACAAGGATGAAGATGATGATGACGACGAAGATATGGAAGACGACGCCCGATGAGCAGGAGTTTCAGAAAGCCACGGAGGTCCTTTGCGTTGACGGAGGTGCTTACCTGCATACTTCCCACCGCCAACTCAAGCAGTGGATGCGGGAGGTCAATGCAGCGGAACCATCCGTAGAGTCACGCAAGCCTCTGAAGTGGTCCAAGACGCCTATCGTCTTTGATATTGAGGACCACCACGATCACATAAGCTGCGGTCGGGTGCTTGCCGATGTTGGTCTCACCAACCATCCGCAACCTCAAGGTCACCAAGATGCTAGTTGACGGCGGGCCGGCTTGAATCTGATCTCCTCCGCGGTGCTCCGAAGCTTCAAATCCTCGACAATGAGCTCGAAGAGACTGGCACTTTCCATGGAATCAATCCGGGAAGGAGCAAGCCGAAAGGGAAGATTACGTTGCCGGTAACATTTGGCAGCAAGCTGAACTTTAGGACTGAGAGGCTCACATTCGACGTTGCCGATTTCCCATTGCCTTACAATGGGATACTTGGCCGTCCAGCACTTGCCAAGTTCATGGCAGCCTCTCACTACGCCTACAACTTACTCAAGATGCGGGCCCGATAAGTGTCATCTCTGTCCATGGCGACAAGAAGGATGCCCTTATACTGTGCCGACAAGATCTACCGGGATGCAGCGATCGCGACAGATTGCCAAACACTTGTCACTGAAGCTCCCGGGGAAGAAGACAAAGTCCAAGTCCGACAAGAGCTCGATGCCCACTCCGCAAGCGCACCTCTTGGAGTGCTGCGCTACCGTCGAGGACGCACCATCGAGCTCCACCGGCAAGTGCAAGAAGAAGATGGTAGCTCCGCCAAAGACCAAGAAGGTGCCCGCCAAGGAATGCAGCACTGGTGGTACCTTCACCATCGGTGCCTCTCTCGACCCTAAATAGGAAGGCGGCGCTCGTTGCTTTCCTGGGCGAATGTCGACGTGTTTGCATGGCAACCGTCGACATCCCCGTGTTCCTGTGAAAGTGATTGAGCACCGCCGCCGTTTGTCCTCGCGCGCGCCCGTCAAGCAAAAAGTCGGGAAGCAAGCGGTGGGCGCCAAGAATTCATAGCAGAAGAGATCAAGAAACCGGAAGCAGCAGGCCTTGTCGAGGAGTGCTCCATCCCACGTGGTTGGCCAATCACAGTAGTCGTGCGCAAAGCAAATGGAAAATGGAGACTTTGTATTGACTTCACGGATGTTAATAAAGCTTGTCCTAAAGATCCATTTCCCTTACCGCGCATCGACCAGATTGTTGACTCCACGGCTGGATGTGATTTGCTTTCGTTTCTTGATGCATACTCAGGATACCATCAGATCTGCATGGCTGAAGAAGATGAGGAGAAGACCACATTCATTACACCATGTGGCACATACTGTTTCATACGGATGCCTTTCGGTTTGAAGAATGCTGGTTCAACATTTGCAAGGGTAGTCCATGACGCTTTTGAGCTGCAAATGCACAGAAATGTAGAAGCCTACATGGATGACATAGTGGTCAAAAGCAAGGACAAAGCAACTCTGGTTCAAGATTTGGACGAGACCTTTGCAAATCTGCGCAAGATCAACCTCAAGCACAATCCCGAGAAGTGCGTGTTTGGAGTCCCTTCCGGCAAGCTTCTCGGGTTCTTCGTGTCTCAGCGAGGGATTGAAGCCAATCCCGACAAGATCAAGGCCATTGAGCAGATTGAAGCACCAAAGCGCGTCAAGGATGTACGAAGACTTGCGGTTGCGTAGCTGCTCTCAAAGAGGTTTATTTCTAGGTCTGCTGAGCCTGCCGCTTTTTCAAGATTTTGAAAAGGCAGGTCCAATGAAATGGACTCAAGCGGAGGCTGTGCTGCGAGACTTAAAGAGATACATCCTCCACTGCAACACTTGTCGCACCTAAACCACAAGAGAAGTTGCTGCTATATATAGCGGCAACCAATCAAGTGGTTAGTGCTGCGTTAGTAGCGGAGAGGGAGGCGGATGACGAGCCAGCTACCACGGCAAACACATCCGGCGACAAGCAGGGAGCTTCGCCGACAAGCTCTGGTCCCGACAAGGACGAATCCGCGCAGACGCATGAACAGATGCAGAAAAGGATGGTGCAGCGCCCAGTTTACTTTGTCAGTTCCCTCCTACAGGGGGCTAGGTCAAGGTACTCTGGTGTGCAGAAATTGCTTTTCGGCCTCCTCATGGCCTCGAGAAAGCTGCGCCATTACTTCCAAGCACATAAGGTCACGGTTGTCACTCGCTTTCCACTCAAGAGGATACTGCAGAATCCAGAGGCAACAGACAGGATTGTCGAGTGGGCACTGGAACTGTCAAGCTTTGGTCTCAAGTTTGAAAGCACATCGACTATCCAAAGCAGAGCATTGGCAGAATTCATAGCAGAATGGACGCCAACGCCAGATGAAGAGATTCCGGAGACGAGCATTCCCGTCAAGGAAGCAAGCAAAGAGTGGCTAATGTACTTTGATGGTGCCTTCTCGCTGCAAAGGCGCCCGGTGCGGCGCATCGCTTATCGCACCCACCGGAGAGCACCTCAAGTACGTAGTCGGATGCACTTTCCCAAGGAGCAAGCAACAAACAATACCGCAGAGTATGAAGGTTTGCTTGCCGGTCTCGAGATCACCGTGGACCTTGGGATCAAAAAAGCTTATCGTCAAGGGTGACTCGCAGCTTGTCGTCCGCCAAGTGAACAAAGATTATCGAGTCCGTTGATGGAAGCCTACGTCGATGAAGTGAGGAAGCTAGAAGAGCACTTTGACGGCTCGCAAATGGAACATGTTCCAAGAGCTCGTAATGATATTGCCGACGGCCCGTCAAAGTGTGCTGCACTTAAGTTGCTGTGGAACCAGGGGATTTTTGTGCTCAAGCGACTCAACCAACCGTAACACCGCCAATCGGACAGAGCAAGAAGAGGAAGTTGCTCTCTGGTGACTACTTCCCAGCAGAGCTTCGAAGCCGCCGCCAAGGTCCCCAAGATCGACACCAACAAAGTTTGAGGCAGTCTGCTCCGACAAGCCCTAGGGTTTGTTTCGTTGAAGCAGACGCTCCCGACAAGTTTTGCTCCGGCAAGCTTGCCGGGGAGCATCAAGCTCCGGCTGAGCCGCAGGTTCTTGCCGTAGAAGCTGATGTTCCCGCAGCAGCAGATGTGCCTTTAGTCCTCGTTGTCGAGCCGCAAGCTCCAGCATGGGCGCAGCCGATTGTCCTTTTCCTTCAGACGGAGAACTTCCCAAGAGCAAGAAGAAGCGGAAAGAGTAGCCCGGCAGTCAAGTATGTACCAGTTTGTCGACAGCATACTGCATGTAAGAAGACTCAACGGTGTGAAATTGAAGTGTATTCCCCAGGAAGATGGATGTAAGCTGGCGAGAGATACACGGAGGCATATGTGGTCACCACATTGGCAAGAAGAGCACTTGCCGCAAGCAAAGCTTTCCGGCAAGGTTTCTTCCGCCGACAGCCTCCGTGATGCAATCGCACAAGTAACCAAGTGTGAAGCGTGCGGTTCCATTCCAAACAGATACACCATCCAGCTCAAGCTCTCCAGACGATCCCTTTATCCCGGCCCTTTTTCGTCTGGGGCTCGACATCCTCGGCCCTTTCCCCGAAGCTGTCGGGGCTTTGAGTACTTGTACGCCGCCATCGACAAGTTCACAAAGTGGCCGGAAGTGGAGCGATGAGGAAGGTGGCACGATCAGTGATCAAGTTCTTGGTCGATTGTCTGCGTTTGGAATCCCTAACAGGATCATCACCGACAACGGCACACAATTCTGAGTCGCACCTTCATACAAGACGTCCAAGATCTTGGCGCCAAGGTCTGCTTTGCTTACATTGCTCACCCGAGAAGCAACGGTCAAGCGAAAGGGCAAATGCTGAAGTGTTGCGCGGGCTCAAGACCAGAACTTTTGACATTTGCACAAGTCGCGGAAGAAATCGGATCGAGGAGCTGCCGGTGGTTCTTTGGTCGATCAGACGACGCCAAATCGAGCCAGCGCCGGACACCCTTTGCTCTAGTCTATGGAGCAGAGGCAGTTCTCCCCACGGAACTCGTATACGGATCACCTCGAGTGCTCGCTTATGATGAGCTTGAGCAAGAGCAGCTGCGACAAGATCACGCGCTGCTCCTTGAGGGGGATCGTCTTCAGGCCGCTATGCGAGCTGCTCGCTACCAGCAAGCTTTGCGTCGCTACCATAGCCGCGAAGTTAGTGCCAGAAGCCTCGAGGAAGGCGACCTTGTTCTTCGGCGCGTCCAGTCCGCCAAGAATTCAAACAAGTTGACACCGAAGTGGGAAGGCCCTTATCGGGTGAAACGAGTCACTAGGCCTGGCGCTGTCCGCCTTGAGACCGAAGATGGCATCCCGGTGAGCAACTCTTGGAACATTGAGCATCTTCGTAAGTTTTACCCATAGAGCGCGGTTGCGGAACCTGTTCAAGCAACCACCTTTTGTACAAGTCTTGCCGCTGTTGCATGTAATCCTTTGTACAAAGCCGCGCAGAACCCGATGCATCAAGAAAAGCTCATGTGTTGCGCGCAACTTGTCAATTTCATGCTTTCATCATTTTACTGCATGTTTTGGCTAACATTTTCTGCAGCAACCACACCCGGTAAGCAATATCGAGCCGCTGGGCTCCATAACTTTATTTCCTCTTCTTTCTATTTTCTCAAAGAAAGGAAGGCTCCCTCGCGCACAAGTTAACCAGGGGGGAAGGAGAAGATAATACTATAGACCAGGCATCGCTCGAGGAAGTTTCGCCTTATCGGGAAGCAAGAGACAGAAAAGCTAAGTTGCCAAAGTTTGAGTAATAAATTTTTAAATTTTTAAGTTATCTTCCTCGAACGGTAGTACTTTGTATGGGAAACCTGTGCGCAGAGGAACCAACTCGCAGGCTAGTCGCGCCCTTACTTTGTTTCGAGTCCGCTCAACAACTTAAGTGAGCTGCAACTAGTCGCGACAAGGTTTCTTGTCGGAGGCGGCACTGCCAGCAGGCTGCTGACGTTCCGCACTCAGCGCTCGCGGCAAAGGTGCCCGCACCGACAAGTCCCCCAAATGCGTGGGGCAGAAACGTACAAAGGAAGGAATCAAGTAGAGGAAATAACGTTGCATTGATCGCCTAAGATAGAGTATATTACAAAATAACTTGTCGCTGATCTAACAAAGTGTTCTAAACATGATCAGCAGCGACAAGGGAAAGATAAAATTGGCGGCCTAGTCTACGTGGTCGCCATCAATCCGCTTGATCTTGTTCACCTTGTCCACAATGGGTGCGACAAGGGCTTTGAGCTCCTCCACGTTGGCATCCGCGGCAAGGATCTCGAGGACGTCGTTAAGGTTGAGGCCCGGATTGCGGAAGGCCACCTTTATCAACACCTTCTCGAGGGCTCCTCGCAGATCTGGGCGTGATTCCTCGGCCAGCTGCTTTGGGACCTCTTCCCGAGTCGGCTGGAGGCCCGTCACCACACCTTTGAAGAATAAACTGAGTTTGGCGTTGGGTCGGAGATGCTCGTCGGAAGAGTATGCAAGGTCCGCCATCCCAGCTCCATCGGCTCGTTGTGGATATCGGCAGCGGTGTCCACAAGGCCTTGATCAATGCTCCACACTCTCCCTCAAGGCGCTCGAGTGGAGATAGCATTCGCTAGCAGCTCCTCCTTGGCCTTGATAGTCTCCAACAGGCCCACTTCCCGCTCTCTGGCGCCGTCCGGCTCTGCGTCGAGTGGTCGGCTTCACTCAAGATCCGCCTTGGAATCCTTGGCGGCGTCGAGCTCCTTGCCCCTATCGGCGAGACGACTCGCAGCTCACCAAGAGTGTAGGCGTCCTTCTCGCGCTTCGTGCTTGAGCGGCAAGCTCTTCGCCGCTCTTCTTGAGGCTGGCCTCCAGCTGTGCCACCTTCGCCTTCAACTCTTCCTTGGCGGCCTCGGCGGCTGCGGCAGCATCCTTCGCTTCCTTAAGCGCCCCGCCAAGTGACTCCTCACGCGCTGCAAGGTCTTCTTCGTGGCTGTCCAGGTTGACCTTCCGCTGCGCCCGGCTTCGCTTTCTGCTGGAGAGCTTCTCGGCAGCCAGCATTGCTCCTCCTCACCTGCGGCCTTCTCAAGGATGAAGGCCGTGCGCTCTTCAAGAAGTTGCCCCAGCGCTTACGCTACGCGCGGAGAGTTTCTTGGTTGGCGTTCGAGCTCTTGCGCGCTTCTCCATGTCCGCTCCTGCCCTCGCGACAAGTGCTTCCGGGACTCCAACTTGGCTTGCGGGCGCGGTAGAGCGACAACAGCTTCTTCTGCTGCTCCTCCTCGAGACTTCGCCGCTGCTGCTGCTTGGCGCGTCCACTAGCGTCAGCCAGCGGAGGCGAGTAGCTTCGCCGTCGAAGGTCTCTCCTTGGCCGGCGCCTGAGCTCGACTCGGGGGAGTTTGATGAAGACACCCTCGCGGCCTTGGTAGGCGCGGGATGGGGCTCCTCGAGCTCGACGCTGCAACAGTGGCCAGGCGAAGTCGGCTGTCGGTGTAGCGCTTGGCGCTCCTGCGGCCTCAGGGCCGCCAGTGCGATCGCCAGACCGCTCGCCAGCTTCTGCGTCAGCAGCCTCGGTGGCCTTCTCGCCAATAGGCTCGTCGGCGACGGCCTCTTCTTCCACAGCAACGACCTCTTCTTCCACGACGGCGGCCTCGTCGGTGTTGCCGCGCGCTTCCTCCTCGCCGGCAGCCTCGACCTCCATCAGCTCTGCGTCAAACGAAGAAAGAGCAGTCAAGCAAATGTTCAAAAAGAGAAACAGAAGAAAACAAGCCCAAGGGAAATTTTCGTGTAAGGAAATTACGCAACGGATCCGCATCCATGGCCTCGACCACCGGAGGGTCACTGGCGCTGTCCCTTGCCGGGTAGCCTCCTTGCCGAGTGGCCTCCCTTGTCGGAAGGCGCTCCCCGCCGGAGAATCCTCCCTTGGTGGCGAGTGGCAGCAGACAGGATTTCGGGGCGGCTTCGAGCCCTCCCGATGAGGCTGCTCTGCTCCTACACAAGCAAACAATCAGGTATCAACGAAGAAGGAGCACCCCGCACACCTAATAGTAAGAAAAAACCCGCACACTTACAGGGGCCAGTGCTGGGGCTGCTCGAGGAAGGGTTGCCGGGTCCGGCAAGGGGGTCTCAGACGCCTCCTCTGTTGCCACGGGTGGATCGTCCTCAACGACGACCGTCGGGATCTTGTCCCTCTTCGATGCTCTCTGGGCTAGCGTCCTGAAAAGGAAAGATTTCAAAACGAAGCAAATCAGATTCAAGATGAAGCAACAAAATTGAAGAAATGCAAACACAATCTCAAGAGCTTACTCTTCATCTTCCTCCTCGGAGCTGAGCGCGGAGAAGTCAAACTCCGGCTCGCCTCCGGTGCGACGAGGCGGGGGAGTGGGCTCTCTTGGCCGCTTGGCGGAGGCGTCGGCGGTGGCCTGGGAAGATCCCGCCCCAGTTGTCGCAGCAGTGTGAGGCGCTCCCGCGGCAACATCGCTTGCCGCGGTAGAGCGCGTCGTGTGGCAGCTAACTTCTTGTGGGCGATCTGCCGCCCGACTTCGTCTCGGCCTTGCGAGGCGCCTCTTCGGTGGAGCCGGGGCTGCGCCCGGCGGCAAGTCGCGGGGTGGTGGAGAAGAAGCGCCCTCGGCGGTCCACTCGACCCGCCTCGGGCTCGACAAGCTCGTCCTCGCCGGGCGATCTCCCTTCGCTCGGCAAGGCTGGCACGCCTTCGCGGGTCCGCCTCCTCCACGGTGTACCCGAAGGCTCCGGCGGCAGCTCTGCTGCCGCCTCCTCCAACCTGGTGGCACACGCGCCATCTCCTCGCCGGTGGTGTCGCGAGTGAGCCTTTTCTCGCTCGTCGGAGCGGATCGGCACTTCTTCCAAGTCGTCGAAGAACTGCTGCATGACCTCGTCGGGAGGCTCTGCCAGTTGGAACGATCCCATGGGAATCGCTGACAACGGCATCATGGCGCGGATGCGGTCGGCGCCGAAGTTGTTGCACAATGGGGCGACCCCTCGGTAACCTAAACCACTCGGGGTGATCGGGTCGTTCTTGAACAGCTCTAGCAGCATCGCATCCAGCTCCAAGACGGTGAAATTCCAGTTCAGGCCCGGCGCAACCTCATGATGTTCCGCCGCATTTTGGAACTCCCAAGCAGGCCTCCTCCTCTCCTGCAAAGGAGCGATGCGGCGGCGAAGGAAGTCTGCGCCAACTGCGCCTACGGTTAGCCCGACAAGCCTGAGGCGCAAAATCCGGGTCACAGCTATCTTCAACCTAGCATCCTCCAGCGCCAAGCTACTCCAATCTCTGCCGTGCACTATTGGGGTTTGGCGCACGGCAGTGAAGGGCTGCGGGTTCTCCTCTACGACCCAACACCAATTGGCTCTCCACTCCTCCCACTTGTTGCGGAATTCTCCTTCCAGATAGGCTTCTTTCTTGCCGATCCACGGAGACCCAAGCTATCCCTCCCAAGCGGCTCTCCTCTCGACGCTGGGCACGAAGAAGTGGCGGAAGAGTGCCACATTTGGGTGGACTCCGACAAAGTTTTCGCAAAGGTGTGCGAAAACCGCCATGGTCAAGACAGCGTTGGGGTGAAATCAAGGAGGCGGAGGCCATATGTGTTCATGATATCGCAGAAGAACTTCCGGAAAAGGGCGGCAGAGCCCGCAATAGAAGAAAAGGGCAAAGAAGGGGTACCCAGTTGGGGCGAATCAGGAAGCGGGCGGGGAGTACCTTCGTGCGCGGATGCGCACGCGTCTCCGTCGACCAAAAGAGATAGAAGAGCTCCCACAGCTCCTTTGCGCCGAGCTGAGGGGAGAAGATGGCCCGCTCCTTGCGCGGCGCCGCGAGCCGCTGCGCCTCGGCCGACTTGACGCCCTTCTCCTTGTCGGCTTTCGGAGCCATGGCGGGGGCGGCGGAGGAGGCCGACGGCGGTGGGTGTGCTTGTGGCGAAAGGGGGCGGGGCGTTGCTCTCTTCGCACTGGACAAGAAGGGGGGAGCGGCGGTGGTTTTCTTGACAAGACAGCAATGGCAAAGTGGACGGCCTGCCCCTGTTTCCCCTGCTTATAAGGAGGGGGGAGGGGGCGGACATTCCGCTTTTCCTAATAAAGAAACCCCCACGACCACGCCCACGATCTCTCGCGCGACGCCACGTTCGGTGCGTGCCGTTAGTGGGGGTCGTGGTGGATCCGGGGTGAGTTACGGCGTGATCGAGGCCGCGTGTGGCCGTGCCTTTGTCTTAGGCCTGGCCCGACAGCTCGGCACCATGTCGGCCCAGGCCGGGGCTCTGCCGGTGTACTAGAGTAGGGGTACCCTAGTATCCCGTACTAGATGCCGCAGACGATTCTTGCAGCACTGTGGCAGGTTTACTGGTCACCTCCAAGATCCTCCGTGGCTCCTTTGGAGCCATTCAAGAACAAAGTATTTGACTAAGAAGACAAGGCCCGGCAAGAGGAGCTTGCGGGAAGGCCATTTAAGGCATGCAGAAGACAAGGCCCCGCAAGAGGAGCTTGCGGGGAAGGCTCGAGTGCGACAAGCCTCCGGACGCGACAAGGATTCGGCGCGGCAAGGCGCTGCTGCGGCAAGCAACCTCTCTTCATCTCCGCTCCAGCTCATCCGACAACGTGTCGCCATGGGACCATTCCATGCGCGCGTGTCAAGAGGCTGTGCAGCCAGCGGAGAGCAGCAGTAAGCGGCGCTGACAAGCTTGCCATCGTAGTGAGCGGTGGCGCATCTGACGGTCTGTGTTACACTGTGTAGGCGACACAGACGGGCATTTATTGCTTTTGTCCCTTGCCGTCAGAGTTAGGTATTTTGCCTCGCATAATGTTCAAGTAGGTGTACCAACTTCTGTTTTTACATTTGTACCCTCATCTATGTTGCCACCTGTCGGAGACCCCTTGAGCATATAAAAGGAGGCCCATGTGCAACGTAAAAGGGGTTTGGTTCATTCGACTCACTCGAGACCATGTACGCTCACGCTAGGTTTTGTAGCTCGCATCGCTCCCTAGCAAGAACACAATACATCAAACAAGCAGCAGTAGGAGTTTTATCTCTCCGGAGAACTCCGAAGCTGGGTAAACTGCTCGTGTGCCTCGCCTCGATCCGCTCTTCGTGCGATCTCCGCCCCCCTCCGAACCACAAGGGGCCTGGTCCGCCGGCCCCATAGGTGTTCGTGGGTACGATCAGCCTCCCCGACAGAACTACAAGCACATGCTCCAGTGCACCAAAGTTGTTTGAAAAATCACATGTGTGTCCTTGGGTGAATTTCTAGGTCCCATGCAAGAGATGGGAGTGAAATTCAAACATTTGGGCGTCGTGGCTCGACCGGAAAGATTGAGAAACTTGGTTTTTAATTCCTGTAATTCCAAAACACAAGCCTGAAAATCATGAAACTTGGCATGGTGTCATAGCATGGCACGAACATGTTGCGGTAATTTTTTGGCCGAATTGGGACAAGCTTTGGTGTAGGCTTCTTGCAAATCGGTGCTTCCCTCAAGAAGGCTCCTGGTTCTGAGAGGGAACGTGTCACCTCCGTGTGCAAAACGACATACGTAAACTGCCTTCTCCCACCTTAATTTTTTACACAACCAGATTAGACCAAATAGAAGTATAGTGCTAAATGTTGGAA